>CAJQTT010000010.1:4800000-6091362 GCA_906901655.1 Sminthurides aquaticus
GCAATATCAAAGCGGGTTTAAGTGTAGATACAGTCGATTATTTAGATTTGACAGGGAGCTTTTAGGAATAGAGGGCAGGCTAAAGCGGCGACGGCGAGTATCGGAGAAAGCAACACGGAATAACACCCAACGGCACAAACCGAACTGGGAAATTTTAGCACATGTCACACGACGAGATAGTCTCTCACAAAATTCAGTACGTAACCGAAGCGAGCAACCTTATAGAAAATACTCCATTGTGTACAACAACACTACCAGCACATTTTATATGTACTCCATATAACTGGCAACTCCAGGGAAATACTTGTCACAATATTACATTGTATTGAACCGAGTAAGTGGCAGCTTTTCCCGCTTGAATATATACTATAGCATGCAGGGAAAGCGCGTAACTTGCTTAAAATTCCTTTGCATACGTATTCTGGATAACAAAGAGGAACCGTCCAAATCCAAGGGCCTTGCTGTTTATATCACAGTTTTCCCTGGACATAAGCCTTCAAGTATGAATATTTACTTTGAGTCGTACGTCATCCTTCTCTCCCGTTATGCCTGTTTTGCTTGAGGAAAATCACTCATGTTGTCTATTTCAGTTTTCTCCGATAAATAAATTAGTGCCCCAGCTATCACCGCCACAATGGACGCTCCGATACCAGTGCACCCCCAACTCCCGGGTATTTCCAATACAGAGCAAACAAGGCTCACGCAAAGGGACATGTTTTTTCTGTCCACTGTATATATTGTCCGTTCCCTTCTTCTCATTCAATTCCCTGGGTTGCTGATTGTAAATGTAAGGAACCTGGAGAAAGCATGCTTGAGCTTTCACTCCCTTTCCCTGGTTCTTAAGCACAGTAGAAGGGAGAAAACACTAAAACCAGGGACAGTGGTGGTATGCAAGGATGGGTCGGAGGGAGAGAAAGTTGCGAAAGTGGAGAGGTGGCAAGAAGAAATTCCCGGGTTCGGAGGGTGAGCTACATAGGCATGCACGTTGCTTTCTCCCAGCTTTCTCCAGCCACCTCTCTCGGAATTCCTTCCTGTACCCTCTTGACGAGCTGCAAAGTGTATACGCACTAGAAGGATGATCGATTTTCTGCTCCACTCAGCTATTGTCCTTTCGCTATGAGCAAACAAATGTTGTGCTATCGGAAAGGAGCATTGTGGAAAGCTGATGCGAGTAAATTGTCAATTTTGCAAACACAAACAGCTACAGGCTACAGTACAGCTTCAGTTAAACTCCACCATTTACTCCAACTTTGGTCAAGTCTCATTTCAGCTTAGAGTTTACTTACTTCCTCCGGACTCCAGCTAAACTTCAGGGTCATTGATTATATCTCTGGAGAAAGTTCAAATATTTCTCTTGATAAAATCACTTGTAACAATCCCAATACTCCAGGAAATCAATTATCTTTACTTTGTCCAATAACACCAACAAATTCATGCATTTGTGCTATGAAATGCTTACAATTATTCGATTCAGTTAGCTGGAGCTTTTTGAAAAAAAACCAAGGGCTTGTATGTATGTAAAAATATTTTCTTGCATGCATTCCCGTTAGTGAGAGTGACTTTTGTCGTCGACGAGTATAATCAAGGTCGGATCCGGCCAGAGCTGGTGTCTGCTGGATTCCAGTTAATAATCTAATGGCATGCCGTAAAGTTGAACTTGTTTGAAACAATCTGCATAAAGTTAGCATACGCCAATACCGATTGGGGGACTCTGCTTCGTTTTCACCACAGGCGAATCTGTCGCAGGCAGAATACCATCTTGTTCGGATTGCTGGAAATGTGGTAGAAAAAGTAATGTACAGAGCAACCGGATGGAAAGCTGCAAGATGTAAGCTCTTGCCCTGGATTCCAGCATGGTGAACTGGTGGTTGTCAAAAAATCCATAAAATAAATAAATTCATGGAAAAAAGATAGACGACGAGACACTTTTTCTCTTCATACTTCTCCAGGAGAGTTCTCTCCTCCCTCATCCTCGAGAAGAAGAGGAAAACAGAGTCGCTATTCCCCAGCAAATATATTGCGACCAAGAAGAGCAAACACATAGAAGAGACACACATTAGAGCGAGAGGATAACAGCAAGCCGACACTCTCGTCGAAGAAGACAGAGTGAACAAATTCCATCCGCCTCGCTCCTGTTATCGCTCACAGTGTCACCTCCACGGCTGGAGTGGAACAAATAAACTAGCCCTGGAAACGAAACTCGAGAAGCAAGCCTATAAAGCTTCTGCTTCAGATATTGGGACTGAAAAAGGCTCAAGGAAAGAAGAAACTGGAGCAATTTCTTCCAGTATCTTGACAAGGCGTAGGTTGGAAGGTTCGGTGTGAGTTGATGGGGTCGTTTTACCGACGGAAGGCAAGAAAAATGACGGGTAGCTATCAAGGAGAAAATGAGAAACAGGAAGAAATAACAACTGACTATACGGCTTGACAAGTGGGACGTTGGGATTCAACCAAGTAGAATGGATCACTGGATAAAGGTGAGGGAGGTGAGTGTGCTGGCATTTTTCTCCATAAGATCCAGAAGGCGTCTCCTCCCTAGCTGCCAACCTGGACAAATCCAGCTCATCAATTTGAGCAGCTGTTTTAAATCTCCCGGCTTTGATTCCGGGTATACTCAGAAATTCGAAACCATTGGATTCAAGTTCTTAAGATGACGAATTCATTTGAGTAGTTTGAATTTCGCGACAGCCTTTAACCATAAAATATGCCAATATGTATCGAATACTCAGCTCCAGCTGAGCACGATTACAAGCACCTGGAAGCACTAAAGCACTGACTGAATCCTAGCCGGTTTCTTCTAGCTTTGAGATACTTAAATTCGCAATCCTTCATTCCAAAATACTTGAGCACTCCCCGAGATCCAGCTCACAGCTGATGGTAGTACCATTAGTGGATGCATGTCCAGGATTTTCGGATTTGAAGTATGCAGGCATGCCATGAAAAGAGGGAAATTCTTCCTATACATGGTACGTAAAAGTGTCATGATTCGGACCTCTTCCGGTGGGAGCTTCTATTACATTCTATTATCACTCTTCATAGAGTAAAGCACGTACCATGACAATAATACTGCTGGAGAAAGCTTGCATACTGGGCTGGAGCTAGGAAGGCTATATAAGTCTTAGCACCGTCCTCCACGTAGCCAGAGGCATGCCATTCTTGATCCTAGCTGTTCTCGCTGATGGTGAAAAAAGATTTTTTTCTAAGATTCCAACACCAATCTCCTTTCAACCTACACGAGAACCCGGGTTTTCTCCAATACCTAGAAAATCCCCTAGGATAAAGAGATGTAAAAGAAGGAAAGAAATCTGAAAACGGACATATGACTATCATATATCCACTCCTACAGTCCTACATCCCCTATTCCTTAAACCTGGCTAGGCTACCAGCAGTCTGGACTTTCTCTTACTTTCTCTATCCACTAAGAAATCCTGTTCCATCCTCCTACGCCCTCAGCCTCTCTAATAGTGTGTGATGGAATCAGCTGAAAAGATTCAAACATCTCAGGAGGAGCTCCAGGCAAGCTCTGGAATGTGTAAAGCTTATAAGGACATCAGGAAGCGGAGCTATCATTTCCCGAATAAAAGCACATTTTCGCGAATCCGTTGAAAAAGTAAGAGAGAAAGCAAGCTAGCTGGATGCTGGAGTGAGGAACTGAACAAGAGAATAGGAGACACATTCCATTAATGCATGCTCGTAAAATGACCCATGGTCGTGATACGACTAGCATCCTCGTGCTCCAGGAAATCTCCTGGAATCCTGCAACCCCATGTTCACAATTTCTTATAGTCTTCCTAAAATCACGTAAGTAAGGATTTTACAGAGACTCCTGGAGAAAGTATACACTCATCCTGTAATCGCCCATCTCCCCACTTCACCCCAGTTGCTGGAAAGCTGGAGGAAAACTTTTAAAAAAATCCAAAGCTTCCTGGATTATGGAATGGATGAATGGCGGCTACGCTGTGTACCTCAGTAAACTCAGTCCTCAATCTTGCTCGAACTTTAAACTAGAGAAAGGTTACAGACTTACATAGCACAGTTACATAACTTTTTGGCGAAAGCCCGAAGCCGCTCTAGCTTCCCGGGTAAATACCTCCACAATAAAAGTCTTACGACCATCTTTTCCAAGATTCATGGATTTAAAGGCAACGTGGACTAGTCCGTTTTCTTGCTACTGTGTAATTCATAAAGATTCATTCATCCATTCTAGAGGAGATGCCCGACCATGCACTCTGCCCGTCTTCGGATTCTGGATCAGACCTCTGTCTTTCTAGCTCCCGCTATCTACAGACCTGATCTGAACTTTTTTTTCTTAGATTTCAAAATGCCGAATCTTGGTAACCGAGGCCCCAGCGTAAATGCACTACATAGTCCTTTTGCTACAAGCTTGTCCGCCTACACTATTTCTAACCTTTCCCCTCAAAGCGCGAGAGGTATTAAATTTTTTAAAATCTGAGAACCTTATCTTAGATACGGCACCAAATTGTTCACCGAGTTTCGCGGACGCTCTTGCTCATCACTCACTATTTTCGTACTTATTTTAGATACCGGCAGTGAAATAGAGCTGCATCTGTCTTAAATATGCTGCTTTATCAAACTTTCAAATTTTAGCAAAAAAATAATTTTTGGGACACTTTCTACATTGGCGAAAGGAATCGTTTTAGAAAAAGTGGAGAAACCTCCGTAGGGAGATCGTATCTGCACGTGCCACCGAGCTGGAATTGACAACTTAGCTAGATGAATTTAAAAACACCCGGGTAAATTAAATTTAGAACTTTTCCAGGATTATATTTTAGGGTCCACATTAAATTGTCATCGTTTATCATATCCAAGAGTCTGGACATTTTCGTACTGCTTGGCTACGCCAAGCGGGCAACCAGTAATCAAAACGAAAAAATATGTTGAAAAAATTCCTCACACATCCACCCACAGCCCCATGGTTACACATTTTTCTTCTTTCCTTTCAGAAGAATTAGGCACGAGACACGTTTGTGATATACTGGAATACGATGTACATAAGGAACCGTAATGATCAAAGATGCTTCTTTTAAAAAGAAGTAGTAAAACAGTCATCATAAGAGAAACAAGTTAACTCCGAACTGGCGGATGGTATATAGCTTTATGCTGAATTCCGGGTCACTCCGAACGAGCTGCTGCCTGCCGGCGGCCGGCTGTTAAAGAAATTCTATACGATTTTACATACCTAGAGCACTACACTGATCTGCTAGCAGATTTAAAGAAAATTCAAGGGAAGAAAGGGAGGATTTATAGCATTTTTTCAGCTTAATTGTTTTTTCTTGTTCATTCTTTCTCTTCTACTCGATTTCCCCTTTTTCTCATGCTTCTCCAATTCTGCCTCTCCTTGAGATTCACTTCTGGACTTTTTCCTCCTTCTCCATGATTTCTCGCTGCTCTCTCCAGCTGTATTCATAAAGTCTACAGCTTTCTTTTCCAGCACCAGAATACAAAAATCTTCTCAGGAGAAGCCACAGGAAGAAGCCCCAAGGTACTGAACCCAAGCACGTTAGCTTGTTTCCTCCCCCCGAAGGATGCAGCAGGCTTTTACCCATTTCAGTACGAATCCCTACTTTGCTTTGCCCACGCGGGAGGGAGAGCAACATGCTGTTTTATCTGACGTTCATGAATTATCCAAGCCGTGAAGGGTGGATTGAAAAATGGGTGGTATACAACAAATCTGGAGGAATTACTTACTACTTTAAAGAGCATCTACACACTTCTCCACAACTAACCCTCCCATACCGCCCACTAAAACCATTACTAAACCCATACTAACCGAGCACTACACTCTGACTTTCTCTCAACTGCTTTCTCAACACTGAAAGAAATGTAAGCTTCTAAGCAGGCTGTACACGCCAGAGATGAAGGCATTATTACCCGACTATATAAACTATAATGTACCGGGTAGTAAAGAGAAAATAATGCCCGGCATACCGCTTGCACAACTCTAATGTTTCCCCTTGCTTGGATGATTTTCCCTCTTCCTACTATTTCTTATCCTTAGTAGGTTCTTACACTATTCTTGGCATTCTTTCCTTGTTAGTTATATTAGAGTTTTCTACACATCCGATTCTATTTTCTCTTATTCCATTAGGCTGCTGGTGCCGCTTACAGTAGAGGGAAGCGCGGAAGGGAGAAAAAATATGTTTCAATCTGTGAAAGCTCACTTGAAAGCTTCCTCTTAATGCACAAACTAATTAAATGCATTGCTACAGAGAAGGCGGGAAGAGTGCTGGGATACCTCGCGGAATGAATGGCTTTCTCCCTGTTCTTCTCGCTTACACTCTGCTGTTTGGAATAGCGAAGGCGCGGTATACCTATGAAAAGGCTGCGGGAGAAATGACGCGAGAGCCAACGGAGAGGATGATTTATACTTGAAAGCTTTCACTTTGAAAGAGTGAAAAAATCTGTGCGGGAGAGAGGATGCATGCTTATATACTTCCTCTCCTAACTGAGTTGACGTTGAGTCATCGAGTGTGATCCCTGTTCGATACGAGCTGTGACAGCAACATAGCCTCTGGCAGTAAATCCATTGATTTCTCGCCATAATTTCACTTTCTCCGACTTTCTCCTGAGCTATTATAGCGTATACAAAGCAGAGCATATAAAGTTACTGCAGCGAGGAATGTGGTGCATTTTAATGGGAAAAAGCAAACGAAAAGAAAAAGAGGAAGAAATTTATAGAGAAGTAACGATCCTTGGTGGCTATTCTTTTGATTCGGAATTTTTCATAAGAGCATCAAGTGGAGAAAGTATTTCATTTCAAAATTACCATTCCTTCAATCCCGTCTCTCTTTTATTCTTTTCATAAGTTTGATGGACTGGAAAAGCTGATGAATTCCAATTTCAAACACGTTCACTTCCTCTCCTCCTTTTCCATTAACTCAAATGCTTTTCCCACGCATTTTCTACTCAGGCGTATTTATGTCAGGCGCATTTATACCTTCCACAACAGCCTTTTACTGAAATTGAAAAGCTGAATACAAAATTCGGGGGAAAGAACGTGCGGGAATTCCTGTTCGTAATGCTGCTACTTAGTAGCCTCTTCGTAATGGTTTTTCAAATGAATTCGAAAATTTAAAGGCGTGTAGTACATATGCAGTATACAAGTATATTATAACATTTTGCTGGAATATGTTCTATCATTGTCGGCTTCTACAAGAGGATTTGCAGTCAATACATGCAAAACTTTCTCTTATAAGCTTTTGTTTTTCAAGTTACTTTCTCCGCCCTGTAATCTCTTGGAATTTCTACTGTCGTACTTTCTTTAGCAAATTCTCACCAAGTCTCGTAACCGTTCGTTCTTACTACCACCTCGTATAAACATGGGATATTGGATGACCACCCACCCAATGAGATCCTCTTCCGTGTCAAGTTTTTCACTTAGGCAAAATTGCTTTAAAGGTATTGATTTCTCCGTTTGCTTTCTTGGTCATACCACCTTAGAACTTTCCACCTCGAGTTCTAACTCAGTAGGTCAGAGTCTGAAAATGTCATTTTCCTTGTGCTTTCTCTGCATTACAGTTATATACAAAGGAACTCACTGAGCATCTTTGAGGAATCTATTAACTGTCTTCTCGCCTTTCCCATTGAAAAATACATTAAGAGAGACCTCCAGCTGCTTCCAGGTTACCTCCCGTTTCACTATATCGGCTTCCTCACGGTTTCAGGGGATGAGATAGAGCGGTAGTGAAAGGCGAGAAGGTAATGTGGTGGCGGTTTGCTTCGCTGGTGATGAAGCACAAGAGAAGTTGACTCTGAGGAGGAGTGAATTGTACATATAACTCAATTGCCATAAAATATCACATTTCTATTGACTTTCCCACATAGTTTATCCTCCCTTGTCACATTTGAACTTATTCAATGCTCCCCGCAGAGCAAACATTACAGAGCTTCAATTAAGCTAAGGGAGGGGCGAAATGGATGGAATGGAGAAAGTGGTGAAAGCCTGGAGAAACTATTCATATGAATAATACTGGAATTCTTTCTTGTACTGTGGGTTGGATAGGGGAGATACGCCGACTGGGAGGTGAAAGCAAGAATGAAACGTTTCTCTTCCTTCAGTTCAACTTCTACCCGGCTTGTTACAATATGTGCCTGTGTGTGAGTGTATGTGGAAGCCAACGTGTTTTATTACCCGGGGCAAACACTCATCCCCTAGAGGTGCATACATATGTTGCCGCACAGGCCGAAGCAGTAAGAAATGGCCCTGAGAGAAAGTGGAGAAAGCATCTTGTTCACCCACCATCCTCTCACATTGTATTATTGGGAAAGCTCTTTGAATTTCAATTCACCACAAACTCGAAACTAAGTCGATTCCTGAGGAGTGTGTGTGTAGCAAGAGTAAATGTGGAAGAGAAAAGAGAAAGCACTCGGGAAAGAAGATGGCTTAAATGGGAGGATGGATGATGGGGACATTACACAATTCCTTCTGGCGTATACTCTTGAATTACTTTCCGATTTTCACCCGCCATTACACTCATCCCACCTATCCTCACTTTCCACTTTCTCCCAGCATTATTCTTTCCTCCAATATCATACTGTTATAAAATAGATGGATTATCCCTTCCCGCGATCGTTTCCCTGATCTTAGCCCAAAACGGGTATTCTGGTCCGTGCAAGTAGGTTTTAAAAAGAGCGAAGGTGTGTTTGTGAACGAGTGAATGATTTTATGGACCCTCCTTCGGAATAAAGGATAATCTGGTGGAGAAAGGTAGGGAAAGTAGGAGAGAAAGGTTTTGGTGGTGATGGTAGTGGTAAAATTGGAAAAGGGTTTGGCTAAAATAGACTCTCGTTTCAATAGAAAAGTTTCCGCTCTAAATCATCAACGAACCACTAATCTTACTCTCGTTTGAATAAAACAATAGGGAAGGAGACTAAATAGGGCTGAAACAAATTTCCGCGCTTAATTGACTTGTTGAACCGATTAAATTCTACTTCCGGGAGAAGGTCCATGGATTAATTCGTTTACAAAATTATCCCTTACGACCTAAATCCCAATTAGCCTGCCTCCCAACTATACCCTGTTGTGAAAGTATTTCTGAACTGTGTACAACTTCTGCTTTACCAGATTATACTCAAGTGCAAAAAAGGAGAGCAGACTGCAGGAATTCATTACAGTTTCCAACAACCTTGGATAGCATTCAAACAGGTCGGGAATGCTAAAGATACGGGAGAGGAGAGCGTTCAGTTAGGCTGCGGTTACGGAAAGTTGAATAAGAAGCAGCTTTCTCCTCCTTTTCAGCGCATTTTGCCTTGATCGCTAAATACTCGGATTAAGATGAAGTGTAGGGGAAAGTAATTCCAGAGAAAGTTTGTGAAAGTAGGCTACAGAACCATGATCTTAAACAAATTGTTCACTAGCACTCAACGCACTGTAGCTCGTTGAAGAATTTATTCCGAAATATGTGACTATCACCATGACCATGGTCACCGGGTGGTGGTAAATTCAAGCGAAAATGAAGACGCTTTTAGTTTCTTCGGCTCATAATTATAAAATCTGGCGTGCCCGACCTTGGCTTATAATTTATGCCTGCTTCCTTCACTTAACCGGAAAGCGGACGAAAGAAGAGGAGAGAGCATGGATAGAAGAACTCTTTGAGAATTAAACATTATGTGAACAACATTTGTCACTATATGTGATGGTTTTTCCTCTTGCTCTACAAAACTGGAAACTTCTGTGGATTCTTGGCTTATGATACTTATCCATCCTGTCGGGGACTAAAAACATTCAATTTGAGCAGAAATATTGTCAAATGCTGAAGAGGCTATTTGCTACAACAAATTGAGAGAAAAAACTCTGGACCAAGTTAAAAAGGCAGGAAATAATTAGCTGTAGAAGATGCAGGTGATTTGGAGAAAGTAAAAATTTTGAAGAGAAATATTTTTGCAATATTGCAAAAATTGAGCCTTCTCTCTGCTTTCGACATTGATTTTTGCAATTTGTAATGTAATTCCATCTAGTTTCTCCGTCTCTCATCCTCCTTAGCTTCTGCTAACGACATGGAGGAAGCAATGATGCCTGAATGGGATTGGAGAAAGTTTCAGTTTGGAGTGCTATATGATTCTATGAAGGAAGGGGCGGAGAAATGAGACGGTTTATTCCTGATGATGACGGGATCTGAGAGCAGTTTTCTGAAATAGTGTGCAATATAATTCCTTCTTAAGGATTTATGAAGCTCATGTGTCACTATTAAAGCTTTATGGGGCATTTCTGAAGGGGAATACGATTGAGAAATTTTGTTACAAAATATTCTCCCTCGTTCTAATATCGGAGGTTTTACTTAAATTACGCAAAAATTTAAATCAGAATCTCTTTTTAGCATGTCTACAGCAAACAATTTAACTCAAAGATGTTGAAGAAACATCGCGAAATTTTTCAATTCGCCCATGACTCTTACCATGTTGTAGTTTGAAACTGAGAATGTTATAATACATTTTTTCTTGCAAAAATATACGCTCAACTTTACTCAACCTATCTCTGGCTCTTGTAATTGTATGTACTTGCTCTTTCTGTTGGTCGTTCCATGCCTTTACTTGATTTACTATTGGGAAAAAATGCATATGCGCCCCTTTTTCGCAACTTGTTTGACTTATAGGTTTTTTTCTTACCGAAGTTTCCGGACGATCGGGAGCGATTTCAATCTTGACTTTCCCTCCATATCCGTCAGCTAATTTACTAACGAGTACTTTTTTAGTCTCCCTGTTAACTCTTAGCAAACAGTTTTTTGCGAGAGGCACTGCAGGCTGGTACATGCATGTTATCATGGTTGTAGCTTTTCCAGATCCGGGCCGTAGCACCGGGTTTTTGTGCACACAAGGAGGAAGGATGGGGAAACGAGGATTTAAATTGTTGATTTTCTATGGGATTTCCTCTTTTGTTAACAAGGAAGGAACTCTTGGCTTGTTCCTCTCCGCTTTTTTCAACAACTTCTCCAACTTGATCCTCCTATCCGGCTCGTCCCCGAATTTTGTTCTTCTGCTTCTTCTTATTCGTCTATTTAAAGAGTTTTGTTGTTAAATCTTTCTATTTCCGATTTACCCAGAGTAAAAGAATAAACGAAGCGGACGGGAGAGGAGTAGAGAAAACTGAAGAGTACTGCCCGGGTTGACAATGCCGGGTATCGAGGGAATCCTTGCTTGTTTTTCAATTACCGGTCGATCCGGCCTGTTTCTTGCTCCTTTGGTTCTTACAGATGACTAAAACTCTACTTGGGCTAGCTTGCCCCCCCGGTACACTGTTTGCCGATTGGCCAGAAGTTAACGAGAGCTGAGATATGTGATGGGTAGAGCTTAAACTTTTTGGAGAAAGTAGGTGAAAGCCCGGGGTTCAAGGCAAGGTTCGGGGGCTGACGTATAACTCCAAGCAGAATCAACACTAACACACATTCACTGACTGGCTTGTAGCTTGGAAATGTAATATTTAGGCGATTCCAAGTGGAGAAAGATGATGGGTAACGCAATTGGTATTTTAGAGATTTGTCCACAACTTGTAACCTGTGTGTCTGTTAGGAGGGGAGGAGGAGCAAGTAGTGAGTGAAACTAGTAAAAGCAAGTTTCTCTCAAAGTTTTTTTCCACATATACATGCACACGAATTCTTGGGGGATTTGCCAGAATTATGTGAACTTGAATCTACTCCCACAATTCAGGAACTATTGGGAGGAGAAAGTCGCAAAGATTCCACTTTCTCCACGACGAAGGCAACACAAGATCTGGAGTTGATAGCCAGAGTTGTACAAGTTTTGGAGAAAGAAGGATGCAGCTGTAGCTCAGCTCGGATCTTGTTGGCGTTCCGGGAAGAAGCTGAAATGAAGCTCAGCGCTACCAGTTTTGAAATTCCCTCCAGATTGTAGAAAGTAATGAAGCAATGTATGAGGATGGAGGCGCTAATTCAAATCCCTCAGCGATAAAACACCTCCTCCTTCTTCTAACGCTAAACAAATACTCTTGACTCTGGGATTGACCGGGGTTAAATTCCATTACTTTGTCACTCTATCTCTACTTTCTCCAGTGACGCAAGCTTGAGTCAAGATAGATAGGCGGAGGGGTGAAAGTTTGCTTTCTTTTCCAGCGTGTGCACAGAGAAGCTCAAACAATTTCCAATCCGAGACGAGTTAACGAGTTAGTTCTTTTTCCCGCGTTCTTTTCCCCGATGAGATCCCAGGCTATTTTCTGGGTAAAACTGACAAGGTCGTTCGTAGGGGTGCAGAATGGAGTTAGTGAGGAGAGTACACTTTCCACGTTCTCCACACGGATAATATTGAAGCCCAATAAAAGAAAGTTGATGTGACATGTGTTTTCTTTTCTTTCTTGACTTTCTCCAACCCTCTGTCTTCACTTTTTATAGAGTCAACTGTAAGAGTAGTATATCTGAAGGAGGTCCATCTGATGCTACATACTTTCACCCGGCAGTTAACGACTATTCTCTGTCCAATAAGACAAATTAGATCCACGAAATCCTTCACCACCTCATTCAATCACAAACAGAAGACGAGGAAACGTCGAAAGAGAAAGTCTTGCTGTCTCCACTCCCCAACTGAATCAAGCCAGTGTTAGTGCCATCAGAGACAAAGAATCCGACAAGGAACAGCTTTCTCCGGGGAAAAAGTTACAGCTTGCTTTTATAAACATACCAATGTCCATGTGTTCCTCTTCACTTGGTCACAAGTTTTCTCTGTACGAAAATGCGAAGCGGAGATAGCTTTTTTTCTACTCAGAAAACTTATTAGCGGGAAACAGAAGAACGAAGAGAAAGTAATAGAGAAAGTACAAGGAAAAGACACCTGCTTCTTCCTTTCCACCACCCGTATTATTAAGTGGCACACTTCTCGCACTTGCGTTCCATCGGTACTGTCACCATGTCCCTGTCAGAGTCTTTCGTGCACAAAGTTATTTTTATTAATATCAAAGTGGAGACATGCTGGAGATGTTTACCCCAGTTTTTCTTTCAATGTATATATGGGCCTAGATTGGCTTGGATGTAGATTGCATAGGGTTTCCCAAACAAAAACCCAATTAGCTCTGGAACAATACTCCCAGGTGGTTTGAAGGAAGTGAAAACGACGAAGAATAGAGTTGTGTATATTAATTTCCAACCTATTTTATAACACAGTCCAAGAAAATCTAGACAAATCAACAAAGAACATGTTGATTAACATCTATTCCACTCGAGAAATCCCACAACTTTTGGATAATCAATTTACTCACTATTCCCTTCACTACCACGAAGGAGTTGGAGAGAGAGGAGAAAGCAAATAAGAAAGAAACTTTTTACACACATAATCCTCTTCTCCTCGCTCTCGTTTCTCTCCCTCTTAAAACAAGAATTTTTCAAGATTTTTGCTGCCTTTCATATTTAAACAAGTTTGCAAATTATCTCACGATTTTTCAACATTCTTAGTATATAAAACCCGACCTTGGACCTTTTGATCAAATGTGTTTTCAAATTCCAACTAAATAGTAACCTTATCCGTTCCGGAAAAAATGTGAAGCAGAACTTGAAACCAGATACATATATTCGTATTCCCAAGAGAAATCAAAGTATTTTTTGCCAGCGTTTACAATAGCGAAACTCGGTTAACAAAAATGTGATGCGAAATTTGAACACCCGGCCGGCAAATAGTTTTCAAAGGAATTCAACACAATGATATGATCAAAAAACAAAAGAGCTAGGAAGATTTAGTTTTGGGAAGATCAAGAATCACTTGAACTCTACAAGTTTGGCACACATTACTTGTAAATTTGCGTTTAATCTTGTACGCTGGACCTTTGCCTTTTCCTTACTCTGAAACAAAACTACTAAATCGGGATTCACTTTTGAGGTTAGGAATATTTCAAATTTAAATTCGCACACTTGCCAAAACTAAAACTATGAACACAAGTGTGAGGTAAGACTATGCTTCGCAGCAATTAACTATGCTTAAGAAATGAATTTTGCAAATAATTGGTTGCATTAGAAAACAATACGAAACTCTTAAAACTTCTCTCGTGTACAAACAAATCAGCTGTGCAGCTTTCAGGTATTGCGAAATTCGCACATGCTAATCCTACGTATCCTTAAAACACCCCCAAATATCCCAGGCAAATTATTAAGTGCTTGCAAACAGAAACTTTCGAAAAATCTCATCCTATTCTACCTAATCTCTAATGTCATCACAGCGTGTGAGGGAGTACAGAGACAAAAACGCACAGCACCCACTACAGCTCACAAACAACATAATTACTTTTCATCCGCCAAACTTCACAACATCCCACGTAATAGAAAGTCCATGTAATTAGCTTCAACTCATGGTGTTGACTCGCCATGTGGTTCTGTGTTTATCTATTTGCATGTGTGAATGTGGCCAAGCAGGAGATTGATTTAACGCTAACAATTTCCATAGACCAAGAAATGATTCTGCTGAATGTAACCATTGGATGCAAAATTAATAATTACCATGTTGCTGAATTCAAATTGCAGTAATGGGTTGCAAAAATTTCGCAATTAACCGGAAAGATATTACTGCCTTCCTGTTAATTTTGCAACAACCTCTCAAAAGGGAAACGCGGTTGACGCGTTAATGAGATACTAATTTCGCAATAATTACTCGCAAAAAATATTTATTTCACTAAAATACACGAAATACTAGCACTAATTTGCTAAACGCGAGAGTATTTGAATCTTGACAGCAAAAATCTTGAGACTTGTATGTTTTTCCGTAATAACGCAAATGTATATTTGCAAATAATCAAACCTACACGATGTCGAATTTGTTTGACAGCATGCGGATTCCTTTGCTCCGCTGTCACTTAGACGAGACAAGTAAATTGCACACCACTAGTTCTGCTTTCCTCTCCTCTGGCTTGACTGTGGGACCCGGTGGAGAAAGTCCCGGTTTTATATGCTCCTACCCTCTCTCCCACCTACCAGCTCTTGGAACGAAACAAGCGCTTATTCCGAGAGCTACGTACAGAACAGCAGAAGGAACATACAAAGAAAGCATGGAGCAGGTGACTGGAGAAAGACACCATTTACCCGTTTCTCTCTCCCACAACTGCTCTGCGAAACAGCTCACTACATCAGAGCGGTATTTTCCTTCCAAACTCTCGCGCAATCTACAACTTTCTCCCTCTTTGCTTTTACCAGGCTCCCCTTTCAATATGCAGAGAAGGAAACACCCCCTCCATCCTCTTACTAATCTGAGCCTTCTCGGGGCCTAACCGGGCTGGGAACAGACTTAAGACTAGGCTAGGCTCTCATGCGTTGCCTAGGCTCGACCACGCTTTTTCAATTACCAGAAAGCCCATATTTAAAGAAGTATACTTGTACTTCAGTATTCAGCGACGCACTAAGAGAAATGTAACCCGGAGCTCCATTTCAGGGCACCTTGGAAAGACCATTTAGGAACTGAAATCGAGAGACATCTTCCAGGAAACCAGTTGGAGGTTTACCCTCTCTCCTAGTTTTCCATTAACCTCGCATACTCAACCTAGTTTTGAATGCATGGAAATCACAAAGTAACATACCCCAATTGCTTTTCAATTTCCAACATATTTTCGGTATTCAAACAGACGCGGGCATTTACTCGAACGACCACGAAGCAAACTTGTGTTTGCAATCAATTACTAACACTCTTCCATGTTTACTTTCTCCGTCTTTCACTCTCTCTCACTCTGATAGTTTACTTGGGTTTCTCAAGGCCTAATTTTCTTTATTGCCTGCATAACTTCAAATATTGACAGTAGCAAACTACAGATGGAGGCTTTCTATAAAACTGGAACCATCATGAATCACTGAGTCGTTTCCCACATAAAGCCCCGCTCTGCTAACTGCAGAAATTGATCATAGGAAAAAATGGCGGTAGTTTTCAATAAATGCTTGCCGGTGAAAGTCTTGAATTTAACAAACTGTTTAAAATTCTTACCCATACACATTCCTACTTCCTAGTACCATCTTAAACCATTTTGCGCCTGTATGATAGGAATAAACTGTAAATAGCCCTCACGAAATCCTTGAATTCTGGCTTCTTCACGTGTCCTGAACAGGTCGAACACCCGAGATGAACATGCATACATTTCCTTAAAAGCCACCAAACTTGCTCAATATGACAACAAGTTTTAAGTATGAACTTTTCCATATTTTTCATGAAAACTCTTAGGTTTCTTGTCAAAAGTAGTGCTCACAGAATATTAAACGTTGTGAAGGTAGCTAGTGGTCAAACTGGAAGGCAAGTATGACAACAAATGTTTCTGGAGAAATGGCAAATTGCTACTTTCTCCCGCATGTTTCGAAATCTTCTTCAACAGAATTTTCATGTTGCTTCTAAACACATTAAGAGAGGCGACATCATCACCGTCCAGTCTGGCTGAGCGTCAGTCGAAACAAATTCAGCCTTTAATAATAATGTGTCAATAACAGATAATGAATCTACCTGAAGAGTTACAGCTAGAAACTCGTCCTGCATATTCTGTTTTAAGGATTTTCTTCTTAAGAACAGAACCCGATTACACTCAAAATTCTTAAAATAGTAACAAACTCTTGTCTCTCTCATGTCTCTTTTACTCATCACGCCCTGTAAAACAGTTTGATGATACTTTGAAACTTTTAAAACTACCCGCCTCTGTCTTGTAATTACTATAAAACTCTAATTTATTTTGTGTCTGGATTTTGTCCTCGCATTAATTTTAGACAACAGCATCACATCAGTTACGCCACTTCTCAACCATAAACTACCTCAAGATTATTCATGTACATCTTACTGCATGCATGCGCAGCCTCCAAGTACATGTAAATCCCGCCTGAGTGAATGGAGAATGACACTTGCTATTCAAAATTTTTAATACTTTCTCCAACTTTTACAGCTCATCTCTCCAACATTGCCACCTTTTAAAACTTTCACTCGCATACCTCAATACTTGAAGTTTTTCCTACGCATGAGCTTTACAATGCCATATAAGTCCCTGCTTGCAGTTTATAACTAAATCCCATACACGGGGGGATTTCATACGTTAAGCGGAGCAAAGCATTTTGAGACCACAACCTCTGCTCCCTCGTCATCATGTCCTGTCAGGCAGGACTAAGGACACCAAGGGGAAAGCAGCCACGGGACATTTGTGTTAAAAGTTGGTCGTTGAAAAGATTTAAGATAACAGATGGTATGACAGAGAAGTTTTCTTGTTTTATGGATCATTTTCACAAGACAAGAGCGAGATTCTTTCACGTACCTATCTCCTGGAATGACTCCCAAGATCTCAAGTGAACCAGGAGCGATTCAAAGAACAAGGAAATGGACATAAGACAGAGAGCTTTTACAGAACCTATTTGAACAAAGCTTTTGGGCTGAGGTCTTTCCTTGGGCCTCCAGGAGGTGATGGCTAACCCAAGACCAAGACCACGGAGGAAGGCGATTATATAGCCCCTTCTCACAGCCCATATTCCATACCATTATCCTATCACATGGCTTCATTTCTTCCCCTCCATAAAAGTAACCAAGATTGCTCTTGTTCCCTCTCTTCTCGTACAATAGCATAGACAGACTCGCGACCCATCACCCATCTTCTCAACAGGAACAGATATCTTCCAAACCAAAATGACAAACATTAACCAGTGGACATCAATCCGAATAACAAAGGAAATGGACACGCATTTCTTAGGTTTGAAATGGCAACGGTATAGATACACGACATGCAGGACACTTCTTGAAGTATCGCAATTTGATACTGAAATGGGTTCTTTCTTTAAGCCATGAGGGAAATTGACGTTTCGAAGAGTGTGTGTCGTTCACACTCTTGTTGTAAAATGCAGCTCATTTTTTCAAAACTACTGGAGACACTGTAAGCGTGGGAGGTCAGTAAATGGCATGGCTTTAAATGGTTGAGCTTCGAACAACTAAAATTCTCATGTTTCTAAGTGATTAGACACTAAATTTTTCGTTTTCTTTGCAAACAACAAGCTTTCTTTGTACTCCAGAATCCAGAACGATTCACGACGGTAGGAGCCCTACAGGGCCGTAATGGGAAAAACAAGAGACGATTTCATATTTAGCAAAACCAATAGGTTCCTTTACACAGGGTCAAGATTTATTGCCATTCAAAAAAGGTCCCTTCAAGAAGAATTCACGATGGTCACTTGGAAATTAAGGATACTGGGGCCTCTGTGCTCTGGCAATACGTCCCTTGTGCAGCTCCAGAGATTTTTACCAAGAACCTTCAAGGAATTCCTTGAAGTCAGGCAGAGTACTTTATTTTTGGTACCACGATTTTCCTTGATCTAACTTAGTCCTTAATTTTGTATCTTCCGCGTTCCTTGCGGCTAAAATCCTACTCTACTCCACCTTGCTACATTTTGGTTTCTTTTGGAACAACTTCGAGCAGATGAGGTACTAGAAACCCGTAATTGAGTCAACTCGTTTCCTATCTCATTATGTACGTTGTTAGCAGGAACTAGTTTTGTGAAGACTCATCTTCTCAGGTATTTCGTCCCGCATGTACTAGCATGTGGTACTCCAGGAGGAGCGGTTGTTAAACTGCGTATTTTGTAGCGGTTAATTTGGTACTTGAATTTGCGGAAACTTTTGTTATGGGAACGAAACTGAATTTGTGGAGTCGATTCGAGTATTTAATACCAGGAAGACGAGATAAGCTGGACGGTTTAAGCCACACTGCTGCAAAACTGTAAGGAGTCTTTCCAGGTATTTCTATTTCGAAGAATGCGTAGAGTTTCCCTATTCTTTCAAGTTTCTTATGTTTCTCCAAACTTGGATCTTGTTGAAATACATGAGGTACAGAACAAACAGAGAAAAAGAAACTTTTTATGCGTCAACAACTCGAATAAGTACCATTGAACGTAGCGAGTTCGTGTATTTTCTCCTAGGGCAAAATACTCTTAGCCTTTATGTCTTCAGCCGTCCTTGTGTCTGTAAATGACCCTTGAAAGGAGTTGCACGAGTTTACCAGGAATTCTTCACGGGACTCGAGACTATAACTGCTTTGGTAGAAAATTCAAAAAATCTCAAGGGAGGCCTTATAACCCAGCCGTGCAGTTGCATGACTTGCGGGGAAGGCTTATTGGTGCCTCCAGGCGAGCCTGGCTCCCTCTACTCATCTTTATGCAGCTCTAATTAGGAATAGTATACAACACGGAAGTAAATTCCTGGAATTCCTTTTAATTTGCAAATATTTATCCTCCTTCCCTCTGAACTTGCCCAATTACTGTTTTCAATTCATTATCACCGATCCGCCCTTAACTCTTGACAAATTAGCGGATGAAATGCATAAGCGACTGAATCCCGCTAAGCTAACATCAACAAGAAACTTTGCTAAATCCTTTCAAGCCAGCACCATCCAAACACACGGCTTCTTCCATATGTAATCATTGATTATTTAGGCTCGGGCTTGATGCATCAAGGTGGATTGAAAATCAAACAAAGGCAGGAGGATCCAGCCTCCAAAGACTGTAATTCGGCAGTTTTAGAGCTACTTCCTCCTCGCGCTTCGTACTAATCAGCTCGGCAGATTAGCAGGTTGGCCAGGTAACTTCTAACTGAATTGAATTGAAAGAGGTAGAAGACAAAACTGTCTGGCTCTCTTCTTTACTTTACTTTCCTTCATGGTTTCCCATTGATCCAACGCTCATTAAATCAGGTCCATAGGGTAGAGGAAGGTGAGCCGGTAAGCGAGGAATCAATCAATAAGCAGCAGAGGATCAAGTTACAACATCAAGTTCAAGTTTCATCAATCCATAAAGATGTGTAATCATGTATTTGACTAAATCGCCTAATTGGGACCTTTCTCTCTCTCTCTCTCTCTCTCTCTCTCTCTCTCTTGCGCCTCAATAAAATAAAAGGAAACGAAGCATTTGTATATAACTCTCTGCAAAACGCTTTTACAAGCAACGACTTAGCTCACTTCTCATCTAGTTCTGTAACTCTCTTGAGCCTGAGCCATTCGAGTCAACCCGATCCCAGATTACCTGTTACCCTACACCACTACTTTCCTTACAAGTTCAACTATTACTTCCCACTTACAATTTAAGTCGAATCAATCAGCAGCCAGGAAGGAGGACGATATTCAAAGATACACAACACAGAGATTGTGCTCAAGTTCTAGAAAAGAGGTGGAAACAACCCACGCAAAAGCCAGCTTAAAACTTGACGATCATTTGGATTACACTCCAAAACTCCGTCAGTAACTATAATCTCTTGACTTAATCTTTTGCTACTGTTCTTCGTCTTCCTTTCTGTTTGTGCACAAAAACAACTACCTAAACATCCCATGAAATCTGTACCAGCAGAACAAGTAATGATTAACAGAGACATATAAGGGAAGCAATCATGTTACTTGATTATCTGTATCATCTTACTAGAAACACAGTCACTAAAATTGTCACAAGGGGCAAGCAAAATGGGATTCAGACCTGATTCCTGCATTGGCTGCAGTGCAGCCTTGCTGAGTTTTAGTTGGGAATAATTTCCCGCTCCACCAACGCTCTAAATTCCCTTGACAGAGTCTACCCGCCTTTCCACATCTTGTCTACCAGTCTCCCAGTTCAGAGTCGCAAGTGAAGGTGTAAGTGAATAAACGAAACCGGAGGGACATGGCATGCCATCTAAATTACCCTACCGGGTAACGCCACTCAAGGGTTCGGGTTTCGAGGGGCTGAGAAAATTCCCGGAAATGACTACTTCCCACACTTCTTTTCAAGAGGTCTCAGAATCCTCCATACCTTCCGCTCCCTGTCTTATTTCAAGGGTATGAATCGAAGGCATGCGGGGTGTGTATGCATTCCAACAGGGCTGATTTCCTTCGCGTTGCACGTAATCATAGCATCTTGTAAAGGAAATTTGTATGCGGGATGTAACGCTAGAGAGGGAAACCTACACCGGGCATCAAGAGTTTCATCTCCGCTTCTTTACACTCAAATCTTCAATCCTAAGGTTGGCATATTAGATTGGTTGAGGTGTAAGAAAATATACGCTTTTCTGTCAGTCAGCTCAGCTAGTCAAGAGACAGGAGGGCCGCTGGCTTGTTGAAACATTTTGAAACCGGATATCCCCGGTAGGAAGATTGGATGGAACAGCAAACAGGAAAAGCTGAATACTGATGCTGTTCCTCTCGGGATTATATGCGTGTGTTGACGGAAGTTGAATAACGCGGGTTTTTGATTGACATTTGGTGAAGGTATAGCGTGAAAGATAAATATCCGTAGGTCTTCAGGGTGACGTGTAAAAATTATGCAATTAATTTATTCATGCTTGGCTCCTGTTCCAAAGTTTAGTGTTCCGGAACAGCCATAATCTTAAGTCGATCATCCACCGGCTACAGCTCTGACAAATGGAGCTTTCGCCTTTGAAGTTTTTAGGAGACCAGGCTGTGTTGTTTGGAAAATGAATTCTGAAAACTGTACGATCAGATGTCGAGGATAGAGAACTAGGGATACGACATAGGAAAGATGTTCAAAATATATTAAAATTGGTTACAGTTTCTAAGCACCCGTCTCAGTTTTCTTGTAAAAAATTGATTTTTCGCGATTGAGAGACAGCTTCGGCCTGGATTTAAGTTGGCTTCATGTAGCTTGAAATCAATTACGGGACAAAGTTTACTAATCATAAAAAAGTTTAGAGACGACATTTAAGATGGGGAAACTCTAAAAAAGAGGAGAAGCTTATAAAAAATATAAAGTTTACTAAAAGAGAGGAAAAGTTGGGTTGTTACTATATGAAAAATTAATTCAATCAATATAAAATTTAAATCATGGCTCTACATCTGTAATTACATGTACATTCGCGAAAGCTTCAACTAAAATCATCCCAGTTATCAAACAGTTGCCAAAAATTTAATCGCAATATGCATCGCCTGGCTTTTAGCTTGTTGATTAAGCTCAGCTTTTTATATGTTGACTTCATCAAAAGAGAAATGTACAATAAATTTCAAATGCTTACTTGCAATCCAACTTTTTTGTGATGGTAATTGCATGCAACCCAAATCCGGACAAGTGAGAGGCAATCCAAAAAGGCGGGTACAATTTAAATTGCGTGGGAATAAACTTCATCTATTTGCAAGAGAAAAATCTACTAAATAAAATTCTCAGCAATTTTCCAGAAGCTTCTGCTTGAAAATATCTCTTCGCTGCCAAGAGAGCTAGCTAAAGCGAACGTTAGAAATAAACAGATCCCTTGTAAAGATATTCTTACACAGCATTTAAACCAATGAACATATGCTGGATTAAATTCAGCGGTAGTTCTAAGAAAAAAATGTTGTAATTATTGTATCCAAATGTAGGTATTTTCCTCTTGTACTCAATTATTAAAAAACTAATGAGAAAAGTTTACAAAATTTGTAAAACCGTCTGTCTCTCCGAAGACAGAAATTCCCAGAACTCCTAATAGTTATTTCAAAGAGAAAACTTTTCATAAAACTCTATTTAATTTCCTAGCTCTTGCGGTTTTACATGTGAATCCAATAAATGAGAACTTACTTATTACCGGGATTTATGAGAAAACTCCGGCAAGAATACCACAATACAATACTCTCTGAAGCCTCTTCCTTGCGCCCTCTGTGAATACCCGCATCTAGTATCCTAAATCCTAAAAAATCCTTGGAAAAACACGGAACAATAGGACAGAACTCAATCTCTAGATGTTTTTTTACCCTCCGCTCTTTACCCAAATCCCAAGTATAAGTTTTACCAAGACTTCTCCTATCTTAACCCACATCATGTTAAATATTAGAGAGTAGAGGAACACGTGTGGGTTGACAGTGATGATATGGCCTGGGAGACAAGCTGTCGTCAGTCGAATTTATTCCAAATTTTAACCCAACGGAAAAGCTCACTCACTCAGACATAGACAGAGCGTCCCAAAGCTCCCCCATACCGCTTGACTGACTACCTTTACAACGCTTTATGAACAAGATAAAGCGCGGAGGAAACGCGTGGTGGATGAGCGAAAAAGTTTAGCTCCCACCTTTAGCTTTATCCCCACCCAGAGGAGATAGCAAGTCCCCAAATATTTGAAAAACAGTTCCATTTTCACACTCAAGAGAACATATACAGTATTTGGCTATATTTGCAATTTATTAAAAGAATATTCGTGAAACTCTCGCAAGTTTGTAGAAGGAGCAAGCAAGACCCGGAAGGGAGAAAGCAACTTGGCACTCCCGAGGTCTGACTAAGACCGTTTTCACTCCATGAATTCACTTAGGCTAATGCAGCACAGCAGAGTCGAAAGCTAACAGATATGCTGTCATTTAGAATCCGCTGCTGCGAGACGTCATCATGTCAGCTATTGAGGCAATAATATATGACTCCTAATGACTTTACTACCTGTTTTACTACACTTTCATGATTTTGAAAAATAACCTCCATTCCGAAATTTCCATAATACGTGCATCAAGACCAAGTTCAGGTCTTCGTCAAGTCAACCCCTCTGAACTTTGCTTGTACAGCTTCAGCGGTGCAAAGCCCATATGGATGTACACATACTCCAACATGATATTCAATGATTGGGATTCTGGAAGCGTAGGAGGAGGAAGGTTACAGTTGACACCCCCTTCCTGTAGACATGATTTATGTTTGTCATCACCCGGGCAATATTTAAACTTTTCAGTATATGTGAACCCCCATCTGTATTGCTGTACCGTGTATATATGTCAACGCTTTTAAATTTAAACCCACCGCGTAGCTAAATTTCTAACACTAGCCATGTCCAAAATTCCAGACTGCGAACATACCTTTCAGCAGAATAACAATAAGTGAGACTGAGATGTTGTCATTTGCAATTGCAGGTCTGGTCCTTGTTTAAGACAAAGACATTATTTAGTACAGTTTCCCCAAAACACGACCTTTGACCTTCACCACTCTCTCCTTTTACAACTCACCATCAGCTATGAGAATAACAGCTTGGACTTGCCATAAAAGCAAACCCTTGCACAAAAGATGCGGAGCAGGAGTAAAAGAGATGACGTTCTTCTTCATTTCCCAGTAAGTTACTGGCTTTTCGCAAATGTCATCGCACTTACAACCAGCCCACAGTACATTTAGTTACCTTTTCAGAGTAAATCACCAGAGGAACAAGGTTCTTAATCTTCATTGCTAATTTACGAGAGAAAAGCAAGCCTCCTGCTGGGGTTTTAACGGAATTGTGTAATTCCGCAACAATGTACTACTCTGTCAGCAAAACCCCCGCATAGCTCCACATTTAATGTAAGTGCAAATCCTACACATACGTTCCGCAAAGACATTGCACCCATCCACATCTCAGTGAGTAAACTCGCTCAATGATCAGATGAAGAGGGCCAGATAAGAGCGTCAGCTTTACTACAGAGTATGGACATAAAATCTCAGTCAGTCAGTCTTGTTTGCAGACTCTCAGACCCTGTCTATGAGCTTATCAGCTAGGAATCTTGTTCCTAACTCTCGAAACTCTGAAGCAGGAGTTGATGAAAGTGTTGCTGTAAGATTCGCAGACAATTCGCAACCGTCTGAAACCCTTCAACATGCCTCCGGCACAATCCACTTCAATAAGAGATGCATTCAGTGAAGCAAAGAAAAATGCACAAGAAACTTTCATCTGATTTTATTACTTTTCTCCTTCAGCTCCATCCTTATCCCGGTCCTCGCATCTTCATATGTAATCTGCGAGGAACCTATACCAAAACCTATATAGGTGCTTGAACTAAATGGGAGTGGCACGTTCCTAGGTGTATTTCAAGTACATTGAGTCCAATGATGCACATTTCATTTAACTTTCATCTTCTTCCCATTTCCCTTCCGCCTCCTGCCCAAAAACACGCCCGTATTTAATGTCACTTCGCACGCAAGGGAATGGGAAAAGGTCTTTAAAACTTCATTGGCTAGCGGATCTTATTATTAAACTGCATAAGCGCAGGAGAAACGCTTGGACAAAATTGTGATTAGAATTTAAAATAATTTAAATTCAAACTAAAATTTAAGGCAATAATTTAGGCGTCTCCATTATATCATTTAACAAAATGAGTTTCTTTTTCATCAGTTATGCGCCACCAACACATCTGCATGAAACAAGTCACAGAACATACAAGGAGCAATAACAATTATTACTATCTCATTATTGCACGGTCCGTGGTAAATTTTTAAGGATAGATATGAAACAGGATTTTTACTCAGATTCGCTAACGTTGAGCGTCATGAGGCATGCCCTTGGTGAATGTAACGATCTGCTAACGATTGCGAGTCTATCGAACGAATTGTAATAATGTGTGTGCTTACGATCACAATCGGCATACAACACAACGTAAATGGAGGCTGAAACTAGCGTAACAAGTCAACAACAATATTACGATGATAGCTTGATTGCCTCCCCCGGCCATGATTATTATTCTGTAACGAATATTTGTAACTGAAATGAAATGAGTTTTTCCATTTTATTACCAAAATCTCTCCTCTTCTTTCCCTTCAAAGCTGGTTGTGGAAAAGTTAATAGGAAAAGAGAGATAATTTATTAGGAGAAAGTGAAATGATTCCTTGCCATTACCAACCCTAATTTACATTTTATAGCTTTAACTAGCATTTGCTCAGCAATCATCACGTATCAGGCCAATATTCAGCGTATTTCTAACAACCGTGAATACGTTCGATCTTCGTCTAACCTATACAAGTTACTTCAGCTACGAACCAAAACGGCGCGCAAGTCTGACAACAATCGTCTCTAATATGAGCCAATGCATCCCAGACAATAATTCCCACCTTTGTCCTAATATATTCCTCCTGAGAACACTTTCTGATGCAGAAATCAATAATAGCGCAATCACAGGGAAATCAAACCTCATTTCCACACACTTTCCATCCTCCCATGTCTGGCTTTTTATGGTCAAGATCATCGCGATGCAATAACCATCCCTTAGGAGCAAGAAGAGCAGCACAATCCGCGCGTTCTAAACCAATAACCACGCCGCTTATAATCCACAATGATGATAGAGGTCAATGAAAGTTGCCCAATCTTGCACCGACCTTTGATCTCACAGGGGCTACAAATCAGTATTGTTGTCTGCCTGTAGGTTCCCCCATTCATTCAACACTAAACTCTCCATTGTTGCTTTGCATGGCGGCATTTTTAAACCCGCGTCATTATTTTCTTTGCAATATTTTCTCAATACTCCCTCAAGAGAAACCTTGTTTGTCTGACTATGTGCACACTGGAATCCAGTACTGTCTGTGGGCCAAAACGGAATACAATTAACAATGCACCCTACTCATCTACGAATAATTTTTTAAACTTGCCGCGCTCATTAACGTAATACCTCCTGCTGTTTATTGACGATTTACAATCTGCAGACAACCAAGCGCTTTCATCTCTTTCTCTAGCTGGTGCTAATGAGATGTCTGAAGTCTAAATCTGTAAGCCCGCAAAGATTTTTTCAACGCGTCCAAATAAACATGAATATCGTTCTGAATTCAGATTCGCAGGGCCACCTCCGGCAAATTTTCTAACGAGCATCGTTTGTGTCAAAAACAGTTGGACGGACCAAAGGAGGAAACGGTTTGTTGTCCCACACACAATATTTTGCAACTATCAACGCACATTCAAACGATTATTATTGCTTCACCGCTCCACTTAAAAGTCCCGCAATAAGATTTTGAGCTATAAAAATCATTGAAATTGATACATCGTGATTTGGCCATTATTTCAGCATCAATTCTTTGTTATATCCATCCTCAGAATTTTAAAATCTATTTCACATTATTGCTTCATGCTAAATGTAACTCTGTAAATTGCTCCCACATAATTTTAAACGAGAGATACTTGTAAGTCGTAAAATCCTTGTGTTGCATCGTCTCTCTTTCTCCTAGGGTACCTTCCTAGGCCAAAGAATATCGACAAAACATATGGCATAACAATCAGAGTAATGGCCTGACATGAAACTCATCTTGAAAGCTATCATTTTACTCGACGAGGAAGATAAACGCATAGAGGAGAGAGAGAGAAATAAATAGACAAGGAGGCCTCGGGGAAGAAGAAATTGTCCAAGTCTTTCTCTCTCCCTCCTTCCATGTAATTTACCACCTTTATGACAAGAAATCAATGGTCCCAACCCTCCTAATGATGTCGTTTAATGCACAAAGTTTATATGGGGTGCTTCGCTCTATAAATGCGGCTGTACTATGCTGGCTCTACTCTTGGATGATACGTAGAAACACAAAGTTTCCGAGGGGGCGTCAAACGATCTGAGAGTAGGAAAACTAGGAAAAGAGACATTTATAAATCGTATCACATGTTGCGCAACTTTCCAATTTAGGAAGTGATACAACCTAAAAGCTACATAAACCTGAGGTAGGAACTTAAAGAAAGAGTTGAAGTAAAAAATAAGACAGAATGCCAGCTCTTCTAAGGATTCAAAGATTTGCTTTTTCTCAATGACAGACAGTGTACGACAAGGTTTTCAATCGTTTCTTTTATTTTTTTTTCCTTTCTATATACGTCATTCATCTGGATGGGAGATGAATGAAACGTTAGTTCTCTGAAAGATCCGCCGCCACTATTCGCTTTACTGTGAACCACGTTTCGTTGAAATATCATATTCCGGGGAAACAGTTTAAACGAAACGTACGAAAAATTTCAAAAGCTTTTCCGCCGAATTCAAAACAAATCCCAGGTTCGAAAAAAGTATTTGAATTTCCGATCCAAGTAAAATTCATTCACTAGCCTTTGATCCGAGCCATGCGCTGTCCTGCCTGATATAACAGGGGCGTTGAGGAATTAATTTAACGATAATAAGATGTATCTCTCATTCTTATCAGCTGTTGCTAAGCTGTTTACACTAACCGTTAGGGAATTTATTGGTCGGGATACTATGAAATGCAAATTCAAAGGAATCATCTACTTGAATCACACATTATGACAAAGGCGGATGGATATTGTGAACAGGGTCCATTTTTTCTACAAGCCGACTTAAATCACATACTAAAAGTTTACGATGGAATTTTCAACTTGCCGGCCCATTACGGATGAATCTACTTCCTTGATCATCCCAGTAGGCCATTTTCACATTACGCTTGCATGGGATACTACCATGCCTTTCTGCCTCTTCCCGCTTTCCTTAGCCTCTTCCGCATGTAAGCATTAGCAGACCAGCTTCGGGGATCGTAAAAAATAATATTCCAAACCAAACCTCTCACCTGCTTGTAGCCGGAGCATTTTAAGTGTCGCAAAAAATCTTCCAAGCGGCTATCACGACTTGGTGGGACGGCATTTTCGTCCCCTTCCTCCACTGCCGTTATCAATGATGGGGAGGACGTACTACCTATTTGTTTTCTTATCGCCCGGGACTCTATCATTGTCAATAGTCGCACTCAAAGTCAGTGCGGTCTTCTCCGAGAGTCTCCACCACTACCTTTCAGAGAGTCGCTAAATGTCTGTAGGATTTAAGTGATTTTAGCTCTCAAGAGGACGAGAGAGCTTTCATAATGCTTCTTGCTTCCTTGCTTCGGGGCAAAATTTTTAAATTGATTGATGATGACGACCGATACACTTAGCATAAATATTCATTTCACCCCACCATCATCATCTCTCTTAATCAAATCACGAATCAGATTTAAACGAAGATCAAGCTTGTTAAGTCTAGGTCTATGAAGCCTGACCAAACTGAACTTATTGAATCCAACTTTTAAAATCAATTCTCCACTCAAGAGTTTCACAACTCCATTCACTTTGTATACGACTTTAAGTACAAAGTAATGCAACGGCTACGCTGATAATAACGTTGAACTTTTCTGTATTACAACACGTCCTGTGCTTTTAAAGCTTGGCGAATCAAGGGTATGACAGAAATTTTGAATTAATTCCACACCGCTCTAGCAACAAGAAGGCTGCAAATACAGGTAAATGCTATTTCACTTGAGACTGTTGAGACTGGCTCTCAAAGAGATTTTTCTTGGGAGAGCATTGTAAAAGGTTGACTTTAAAGGGAGACGCACTTCTATCAAGTTTTACACTTTCCTTAATAGCATTCAAGTCAGGGTTGAAGAAACTTATCGCTTGCGGAAACGGAACACATGACGTTGAATATTAAGCAACTTTGCCGACAACCAACGACGGCGACACTCCAATTTACACGTGTCTTAACGCACAACCAGACTACCAAACGCACACGTAGTACAGTCATGCAGTTACGATAAAAGTTACTTTTGTCACACACTTGCGTTGCTCAAGGCAGACCCCGGAGATAAGAGATTGTGGATTCAGATTTTGCAGAAAGTAGACCGACAAATCTACACTTTCACTCACTCCTTACTCGCACTTAGGGCAACTGGCTTAGAATATCTTTCTGAAGATAATTTTCCGCCGAAATTTAAAATTCTTTTCAAAACTTTCGTTGCACAGTTACTCTTTTGGGAAGTATTCCCGTAACGTTAAAAAAGATTTTACCCGGTTTTTTTTTCAAAATATGAAGAATTAGCTTCACTGTTTCCAAAGTTTTCGAAATCTTTGAACGCATTTAAAGATAAGTCACTCAAGCTATCAGTTGAGAAGTCTCCTAGAGTGTAGAGATTGAATCGAGGAAACCAATCGACAAAGTCAGAGCCAAAAGACTGTATTGCGACAAACCCTTGCGGAATAAGGTACTGTCAGAGGGCTCAGGTAGACATTCATTAACTGGATACTTGTCAAAGTCTGGATCCTGGGTAAGACTAAAACACAGACGTTAGCAGCAGGGGCCTGACTGTTTAACCCTAGAAGAAAATATGTCGAGCTCCTTATTGCTCCGCGTGCTTGGAGGGTAAAAGAATTCATTGATTACTTTGGAATTTACTAGCTGTGACGGCATAACGGCACCGGCTTCACTTTTTCAGTCTGGATATAATGTTTCTTCCGTTCGGCTTGTATCCAGCCCTTAGAATTTCTTTCAAAGCATGTCCTCAGAAAAAAACACAAAATTACTATGGACTAACGTTGCAGTTTCTCAAAAAGTCACATCCCTTCTTCCTCCTTGTAATTCTTCCAAACACTCGAACCAACAACACCCCACCAGTTATAAACATTCCACCAAGGCTTTTAAGATCTTCTTCTTCCTTGAGTAAGTGGATCCGGTCTGGGGATTGTCTTGTCTCTCCATCTTGTCTCTTGCCATGTACATGTGCGTAAAATGTAGGAAAGGACGGGACGAGCACGTGGAAAAAATACAGACTTGATCTTCGTCTCTTCTTCCCTCCTTATTTTCCCTTTGTAATTCCTTGCACAAGATTACACTTGAAAAACGCAACGCATTTGGTTACAAGTTAGAAAATCTTGATCCTAGCCATAGCTTCTGAATTCACTACGTTTCACTATCTTCCCTGGAACGCATTTACGACCCAGCACATCTGTCTCTCCCGCCTCCCTCATCTTCTTTGCTAAATAGTGGGCATGCTTCGGGTTTTTGACACACACAACTTCTTTAGTCCTCAAGATTCTTTGAACAATTGCAAGCTAACCGTCGAAACTGGGAAGAAACGTGCTTAGAATTTACTTTAGAAAATCAACAGTCTTCTAGAATTTTTAAAACACACACATCGAACGCTGTAGCTTCATACCACACTCAGCACTTCTCGATTCCAAAGCTAAGCTGATGATCAAACTCCAACCAAACACGCCCTTCTTGACACTTTCCTTTAACATCCTTGAGTGCTACACATCCTTCCGTGTCCAACGAGAATTGCAATTTAAGATCTGTTCCGGCACTGTAGCAACTTAAGCGTACAAAAAACTGCACCGCTGAGCTGGAATTTTTCTTTGATGCAAAAGGTGAATCAACAAGTGTTTAGCAAGAAACTCGTGCTTTGGTTTGACACTTGAATGCTGCTTATAAAGCGCACAATAAAACCGGAGCTACTGTCCTGCGTATATTCTTCGCAATTTGTTTGTCACCGGCGAAATAATTGTTACATTTATCTTGAAACTTGACCAATTCTTCACTAATTGAAACGGCAACTTGCGGCTCTGTCTTTCAACGTATTCAAACAGAAGCCGACCTTGATGATCTCTCAGTCTGCGAATGGTTAACACAGAGTTGAAATCTATTTTACTGGGAAACACGTACTCGTCTCAAAATTGAACCAGCTCGTACAACTCTTCTACATCCATGAACGAACGAACTACCATCGAGCTACCACAGAATACGTTCTTTGACTCTGTAGTTTTCGTCTCACAGGATGTGGAACTGCGTGGAATTTGGTCCCAGAACTCCGAAAGATTATGGAACAAGATTTTAGTTTTAGTTGTGAAGCTGACACTCATGAATGATTTACTCCATGCACTCACACACTCAGTTATCCTCACATCAGAGGAACTTGTGGGGCGGACGTAGCAGAGATTTTATGGATATCGATTAGATATCATGACTCTATTTGCCTAGGATCTAAAGCAGATGTTAATGGTTTCTGCACAGTTTGCCCTAGCTTTGATCATAGAGTGTAGGAAGCACAACACAGCCAACAAACCGGAGCCGGCTCACATTAACATAGGAGCAATCTGAAACTGCATCTCTACTAAAGTCAAGAAAGGCATCCGGCCTTATTATGTAGTTTAGTAACTTGTACGATTCTTCCAGCACAATCTTCTATGTTCAAACCAGTATCTATATTCTTCTCCGGAAAACAGATCTGGATCTACGGAGGGTGTGTGATGGAATCACATCCGAACCAGCGTCGTTAATGAATTCAACAAGAGCATATGAATCATCTCACTTTAGGATCTGTACAATGTTCAATCATGTAAAACCCAGGGAAATAAATCCATCTGTTCCACTCACAACACAAACACACCAGGATAATTCTACAAGAGAATACGAAATACCGATACGGTTTTGTTTTACACCTCCTCGCTCATCTCATCACCAGTTAAACCCACCTCTACACGTATATTTTAATGAAGCAACCTCATTTCCACACCCCGACATACCACATAACAAATTCAAAGCTCTTCCTCTGTAGCTTTGCTTATTCAAAACCTTTGAGAAATCTGTCAATTTGCAGATACAGCAAGGAAGAGATGAGCTGCTGCAGCAACAAGAACCTTCAAAATTGCATTAATTTTCTATAATGTCTCCTCCAACACTTGCCTTCCTCTCCTTGCATTTGCATCTGTCTGCCTCTCCATCTGTCAGCAAACTCATGGAATTGTTTAGCATGAAATCATCACAATATGTCTACGACTACGAGTAAACCCGCAAGGAAAAAATCGGGAACACTTGTCTCCTTCCGTATTTAATATACGAGTCACACATAAACTACAAACAGTACATGTATCAACAGAAGACTGTATAATCGGTGCAAAAACCAGTAGCACCTACCACATTGTCCTCTGACTTCTGAAAATTATAATAGGTTTATACTATTTTATGCTCCTCTTCTTGGGGTAATTATTTCAAAGTCTTTGCAAGAGATGCAAAATAGAGACACACATTAAAAATTAATGTTTCACTCAATCCCCCATTTTATTTTTTTATTCCCTAACTTTCCGCTCTCTTAAACATTTTATCGGCTATCGCAGATAAAGATGTATTCACCACAACCGCAATGAAAATCACTGCCGAGGCTGCTAATACGAGGCTTTGGTTTTAAAAAACTCGGAGCGGGTAAAAGAATCCGGATGAAAAACTAATTACTCCTGCTGGAACATTAACCAACTCACTGCGGCAAATGCTGGTGTAACAAACGGCTGCTTGCTGCGTTTTTTCAAGCTCGCTTAGCAAACAGGAAGGCACGACAAGGAATACTTTGGAAAGCTTAAAAATCCTCTACGGATTTTATGCCTCGTACAGGCTGACTGTAGCCATAAGCTTCCCGAGTCTTGACTTCGGGTAGACTACACAAGGCGACAGAGAGAACTGTTGGTGAAAAAGGGCGAGTAATAAATGAGGATGTGAAATGTTAAAGAGTCTTAAATGGGGGATGCTTTAAAGTATCGCCGAGCTTGGAGTGAGAATGCCAAGAAGACTACGACAGAAGAGGAAGAAGAGAAGATTGTGGTAAAAATTACAAATTTTCCTACACAAAATCCTCATCATCATCCCTCTTCCTACTTTGTGTACTTGTTCCTCCTCAACCAACGTTTTGTGTGGGATCTTTTTGAGTATATTGTACGGACGGCGGAAAGATTAAAAATCCCAACACTTTCCTGGCTTAAAACCATAGATCTGACAAGAGGGCAAGGGGAAAGATAGGTCGGTGGGTTAGGATTCTAAATTTAGAGATAAGAGAGAGAAAAGAAGGAAGAAGAAGGATTTAAGAAAATGCGGGCGTCTTCTTCTTGGGCGAGAAGAGAACCAGGAGACGACTTTAGTAAGGACCAAATGAACAGAGGGGAAAACCATGCTCTGGCTGAACCAACAACATCCGACCATTCAAGATGAGATTATCCTTGGATCCTAAGATGAGACAGAAAGTAGGGTCGTGCATATCCCATGGTTAAAGGGAATGAATTACATTCATAACTTTGTATTAACTTAAAATTCGGAGTTTGTTCTCCTTCTTTGACGTAGTTCTCTATATATTTTTTTCTCAATCAGATATTTTAAAGAATGAGGGGGTGGAGGAGGAAGAGAGAAGAGAGAAAAAATAGAAAAATGTTTACTCACGACTTAATACCGTCTTTAATCTTGCAACAAAGTGGGGATTTGAAGGGAGGAGCTAATATCTCATCTCAAGCCGGAAAAGAATCGATACTAATCGGACAATAAATTTCAAACCCATGTATTTACTAGATTCAAGATTCAATGCCAAGGATAAAAGCCAAGGATTACCGTGATTCCTGAGAGGAGGAAGTGTTTCCTAGCCAAAGCTTTGTCACAGCACAGACAGGCTGTGTTAGAGCTGATACTTCTAAGAAAGATACAGTCTGATTCGATAATACTAGTTTACAGTGATTGAAACAACGCTGCAATATTTTCTGCTTGTCTTATTAAAATGTTATCAGTTACCTAAATAATTTATTAACCTGATTAGTATTAGTAGACAATAATATGCGTGGGGATTTAAACCATATCCTTGGCCTGAATTGATTGCTGATTACAAGAAGAATTTTTGAAGATACGCAGAGTCTACTGAAAAAATAAGCTATCCCATAAATCAGACGAGGTTGAACGAATGCGATTTGCGAATTATTCGATCCACGCTTTGGGTTATAGTTTTGAATTCTGAGATGGAGTAAAACGTTAAAGAATCCGCAATAGTTTTGATCTCAAGACTTTAGCATGAAATTGTTTGGTCCTATACAGATTTAAAATTGAGTGGGGTAACCGAATCATCGTATTTTTGCATATATACTGCTGATTAAAGTACAACAAAATTTCGCCAAAATTAGAATGTCAACTTTTAATTTGGCCTGATCATATCGTTTTCTACTGCTGGAAATACTTTATGATGTAATTGAAGTTCAAACGGTCGCAAGATCAGACAAATATTCCCAGCGGAAGGACCAACAAACAAATAATAGGACAAGCACGACCGGAAGCGTGAGAGACAGAAGGTTTTGCTTGTTCGCAATCCTCCAAGATTTCCGCCGTCTTAGTCTCAGATTTCACCAGCTTTGCCAAAATAATCAAAGGCTAATCCTTTCTGACTGTGCTTTTTGCAACAAGTACGCATTCGTCTTTGCTCATGTACGTAAAAGCTAGGTAATCAGATTCATACTTGCTTTCTGAAAATCCCGCGAGTCACAAGAGCGGAAGATGTTAGTAAGACATGGAGTAAGTATGGAAACGTTGCCGAATTGATAGGGAGAAGACGGCACTTTTGGGATCGGATGGAACGAGGAACGTGTCGAGGAGAAACTCGATAACTTCAAAACCGGGTGTAGCAAAATTGCAATTCTTTAAGACGCCTACGTACTAATCCAATTACTGAAATCACTTCCCTTGATGCATGCCCCAATTATTATGAAACTGGTTAAAGGTTCTAAAAAGATGAGCTTTTGTAGTCAAACAGATGACAGAAGCTCACTGGGATTTGGATAGCTTTGCCTGCTGTGTAATGACGATTTTTAACGCCGGTTTTTAAAAATATCAGCGTTTTGGTGCCGCTGCAAGTTGCAGGTTCTGCTTGCAACAGCTTCGGTTCAAATCAGCTCCGTATGACACATGCCTGTTTTAATTTCGTGATACTCACTATATTTACTTCAGGTAGACACCCGAGCTTATTTCAATGTGGCTACTTTCAGATAGCTAGAAGAACGGAGCTCTGACTGCCACAAGCCACAACAGCAGTACCTGAAATTCATTCAATACAACTTCATTGCCAAGCGTTATTTAGGAAAAATCCTTCAGGAACTGACTATCCGTACTACAAAATTGGTCATTTTCCTGGCAAATCTTTCGTCACCTCATAACTCTAGTATCAAGTGCCTGAGAATATTTCCAGGGAAATTCTCATTCTTGCCCAGTTTTCTTGCAACTGTGGATACATTTCACAGCGGAAATTTCACAAAAGTTTCTCATCAACATTTCCACACGTTTTTACCATTCAAAACCTCAGACAAGTATGTTCCTTGAAATTTTCGATCTGGATTAGCAAACCAGAAAGTAAAGCAGGAGGAACTTAAACGAGCTGTATAAACAAATCCTAAGAAGTAGCTGTCGTCTAAGATTGCGCTAATTTTCTCTTTCTCCTCGAACGTCCAATCTAGTCTACGTCTGGCTGGCCTCTTTCTCTTTCTGCAGAATGGACTGTGCCCAACTGACTTTGAAACAAATCAAGGAAGGCGGCTCTAGTTTGTTCCACGAGTCTCTCAGGACAAGGAGTTACGTGGTTCTCCTTCACTTCATTCCACTTGACGACACAGGACATTACACAGTGATTGATTGAAGGTGAGGAAGCAGAAAGCGTCGCTTAATCTTGTCGAATCTGGCGGGTTTCTCTCGGCTTTTTGCCAAGCCAAAAAATAAATCAACCATCGTCCTAATTATTTCCTTCAAACAAGCCATCATTCATTATCGACAAACTAGATGCTTCATGTGCAGAAATATCTGCGCAAAGTCTGCATCTTCAGGAATCTTTGGAAATTCAGACAAAATATGCACGAAACTACTATAAAATTAGCAAAGTTGAAACAATTCAAACAGTATCTATAACAAAGTAAAACCAGTAGACAGGAAGTTGATTGTATAACTTTGAAATTATTGAAAAGGATTTCTATCCCTAATAATTATTGTAGATAGTAGCCAGGTAAAAGCGGATGTGGTGACAGCCCTCGCCACCACGGCATCCCATCGGCCCCACCTTATCTTCTTCCACACCTGGCCCGTATCAGCAATCAGCATTTGCTTTCCTTAATTTCCTTGGCTCGTTCAAGTTCTAGAGGAAAGCTGTTGGAAGGAATGATATAAAAAATTGACTCGGTCAAGAGCAGAGAGTGGCAATCAAAATAATGCACTCAAAGAATTTGCATGTGAAACTCCCCTTTTCCACGCAATGACAGAAGGATTTCAAGAACCTTCTCCTCCTCACGTACCCAACTTTGCATAGCTGAATCAATATCACTCAAAAGGCTCAAGTAAGACAAGGAGTAAAAGATTTGCTGAATGAATAGGTAGTGGTCAGTTGAATTATAATTACTATGAAAAACAACATGTTTCTCAAATCTCTTGAAAGTTGAATGTTTACTTTGCAAACTTAACTGAGCTGTTGTGATAACTTCAAACTGTAGTACCAACAGTTCTGTCTTCGACTGTGCTTTTACGTATTCCCACTTATTCCCTGTATGTTCTACATGTTTCATCTGATTACTCCTAAGTTTCATGTAGGTATAGGATGTTGTGATATCATCATCTTTTCAAAAGCAAAGGGTTCGCTGAACTCATTCTCTTTCTTAACATTGACAAACTGACAGGATCAAAGCAAACCATGTGATATCCTCTCTACAGAAGCTTGCTTCTATCCTTCACTCCAATAGAAACAAGACAACATCACCTTGAATTCTAACTCGGACGCTGCGCTGCATTTACTTTCTTTATTATTCCTGCTCACTCTTTCAGCTTTTCCCATGCACAAAAGCATGAAAAATAGGATTATATTACTCCACAAGGAAAGTCAAAGTCTTGGCCGCTGCAATTTACCATAACAGTACGACTTACAACCACGACACGATTAAAGAGTAGTAGAAGAGTAACGACAATCAGTGCCGAGATTACCACCAACCTCGATTTGTCTCGCTGTAAACGCTTTTAAAAGTGTCCCCACGGTGGGAATTTTTCTTCCACAGCACTAGAGAGAAATCTCATTCACTTTCTTCATCTACCGAATCTAAAACCTTATCGCACGCCATTACCTTTAACCTAATCTTCCTCTTACTTTTACAATCAACTCTTCAGCCATCAGAAACAAGGAGGTATCTTAATTCCTAGAGATTGCAATTGAAATCAACCACCCCACACGAGGAGCTGTAGGAGCATGGAAGAGAAGTGGAAAATATTCAAAATATTGGCATGATTCCCTCAAGCACAGACTTCCTTATCCGTATTTCACCTTATCTTCATACTTTTTGCCATAATAAAATTCCTTTTGCGTCCAGCTAATTGAAATCAATTTTTTTAAGCACACAGTATTAACGAATGTTACATGCACATTACAGTTTTGAACATTAAGAACCTTATACACCTTCCCGAGAACGATTTGAATTTAGGAAAATTTCACAAATCGGCGTCCAAGTAAAACCAGAAAAGAAATACTGTTGTAGATAAAAATCATTTTCACCAAAACGTTTCCGGCTACTGCTACCCACTTCTCTGCTTCCTTCCTATTTCAAAATATTGTTGAAAATCTCATGTTTCACGCAATATTTCAAAACGTGCCTCTCTTCTGTTCGCCATTTCCGTTCAGTAGGAGCAGCGCGATACATCACCAAACTTTCAGAATATTGCACTCATCAACAGATTTAGAAAAGCAACTTACACGCAAGAAGAGAACAAATTATAGGAAGTAAGCAGATAGGGCGGATTTTCAATCTGCCAAAAAATATCATAAGATCCATTCAATCACCTGCCTAAAAATAGTAATTCTAACCCCCGGGGGCTTTTGTTAACATGACTTTTTTATGCAAGCCCACAAGTTTGATCACCTCCTCTCCATACGCCATCTTTAAATTCATTCATAGGTGGAATGAGCTTTTCACAGATATTATATAGCATAGCTCACAACAGAAGACATTATTTGCTTACCCACTCATCCATCCCACACCAACCCCTACTACGACGTCCACAAACTTATTATATGCAAAGTTATACGTTAATATGAAGGTGGATTGTGGGAAGCTGGAAGCGCTTGAAGCTTTATCCGAAACAAGTGATAGAGCATCAATTTTACATTTACATACCCCAACCCTTCCACCACGATCATCATCATTATAATACAAGAGGGACGGAGATTGAGATTAGGCGTGATGAATTTAAAAATAACAGACAATACCAGCCACACATCACATGTCCTCCAGCTAAAGCTAGCTGAGCTGCTAGCCGCTATAAGACACTAGAATATGCATACATTTCCGAATCAATTCCAAATCACGTTGCACAATCTTATTGGTAGTCTCTCTTAAGGCAGAAGTAATCATCTTCTACCTTGTTGTAATAATCAAAGTTTTTCAAACTATGCTCGCTTAGCAAAAGCCAGAGAGATGCTTTTAGGAAACCTCTTGATAAATCTGCAGATTGATCCTCTTGTTCAACTCTGCATGATCTGCAAGTCATAAGTTTCGCTCCGTGAAGAAGCACTACCGATCGGACTGAACCTGATTAAATGAGCTTCATAACAGCAGCTCAAGCAGGATCACAACTCCTTCTCAAGAAAAGAGGAGGATGAATCGGGGCTACGGCATATTTTCTGGTTAGATCTGATACAAACCCTCTGGGTTATCGTGCAGAACTCAAGTTAGGTACTGACGGAGGAGCATGAACGTCGGTGCGACTACCTCTGACGACCGGCCGATATGATTTCGTGTAGCGTTTTATTATTGAAGCGTAGTAGTAGCACACGGACAGGAATATTAGCCGATAAGAAGGGCTGGTTTATAATCATAAATGGAATCTTTAATAGGTTAAAAAAATTCTGCACATTCTTATTCACCCGGTTGCTTTAGCTTGCAGCTTCTGTGAATAATGGTCTACAAAGACGCTGCCGAGAGCTGTACAACTACTACAAGGAAAACCACTACCTAAATAAGAAGGTGGAATGTTTGCAAAATTTATTGCAGACAGGGCGCACAAGGCATGAATGGTTTGCTTATGAATTCAATGGAATATCTCTCAGACTCCTTTGAAGCATCTCTAAAGCAAGTTACGCTGAAAAGTACCTCCTAGTTGGAGGTGATCTTTGATAAGAGATGCTACAGACGATGCATAATGTTCGCAAGAAGATGGCAAGGATGCATAAAGGATAATATATGATTTTTGACTCATGGAATTGGAATTTGCAAACAAGAACCGAATACATTTTTCTCTTCTATTGTTCTATTTACTAAGGATTAAAACAAGGTAGACGGGGGTTCAGTTCAGCTGAAGTGAAGACGCAGAAGAAGAAGACGACAACAGAAAATAACAATGAGTTTTAAGTTTTTAAGGTTGCAGTTAAGCCTCATAACGCTGCTGTGCATGGTATCGCGTAGTGCATGCAAAACTAAGTATGGCAACTTGTATTAATTTTGCATCTTGTTCAAGACAAACATTTGCACGAAGTTTATTTTATTTACGATACACTTGAAAAGGTCTTTAGAACTAAAGGTTGTCGTAAAGGTTCAGTCAGGTTTCAGATTTCGCACATTTCAGGTCACGAATTTCGGGTTCATGCATGTCAAGTTCAGCCCTAGAATTTAGGTTCACATCCTACTCGCGCCTAAGCTTAAGACACTACTAATGGTAGGGCATAAGGTTGATGAAGTGAATTCATGATTTTCGCGAAAATTCGCCAATATATAACAAGACCTTGCATTCCAATCTTTGACTTTTTGGCTCCTTTGGCTGATTTTATTATTTTCCTCCTTGTAAAGTAATGCACTTAAGTTCCAAGGGTCCTTGTCCACATAATTATGTGCAGGTCAAACTGGATGGTCCGTTTAAGTTGAGCTTGTAAAATTTTGGGAAAGATGAGCTTAAACTTGACTGAAGGTTGGACGTAAAATTACACGTACAAGTCATTAAGGCATTCAATTCATTATGGTTGCCATCATGATAGATTAAAGAGACTCCTGCTAATAGGCAGAGGAAGGGTGATTCGAGGAAGACAAGACAGGTATTTTGCACACCTGGAGCTATACAACACCGTCGTCTACCTTCCTCCCTACCTTATAAAATGTCTTTATGTCCTATTGCGGTTTCCTATCTTAAATTGCTTTCAGGATAGGAAAATAATACGCATAAAAGGCAAAAACAAGTCCTGGTAGACTCAAACTTCTCACTACTATCTACAATTAACTCGGTTATTAACGTCACTCCCTCTCTGCGAGCTTGTTATTGATAATTAAATGCTTGCATAATTTTCCGGTTTTCGCCATTCTGATTATGCTACAGCCGCGGAGTTATGCAGTAATTTCAGTCCTCGCACATTCTAAATCCAATATGACAATGGAATACGGTTCACTAGTTAGTACATAGTGTTTTAACAAATGCTGAAATTACATACAAACAAGGAACTAGCAACAAGACTTGCATGCTGCAATTTGCAAACCTCCTGCTTATTCGAATGTCTGTGTAGAATTTTAAAAAGCTGAGGAATAAAGTAGCTTGTTCTTTCATTTTTCCCTTTAAAATCCTGTAACTACAGGCGAACATTCTATGAATACAGAATTTACGGGATGGCTGCAAGGTTAATGGTTGATGAAGATGTATTTGTGAGTGAAGTGGGAAATCCTGTATGGGTTGATTGGTCGGGGAAGAGAATTGTTGCAACGTGCCTGAATTAAAATGAAACGACTTTTAAAAGGAAGCATTCTTGCGGATTTAATGAAATCATACGCTTGGATTGATTCAAGTAGGAAAACAAGGTGTTGTTTCGTATGTTCAGAGTGTTTGTATCTTTTCTCCCGAAGTGCAGAATTTTTTACCCATTTTCTCAATTTTGCAAATTATTTAACAACCGTGAAGAACACCCACATTGACACTGACACTTCCTTATTTTACTTGAGAGCAACGATGCAATCCAGCTCTAGCCATGTTGTATCAATTTCGCAATCTCAATTCGCGAATTCTTGATTAGCTGAGCAATATCTTTGGATGGAATTGCAACTCCTCTGTGACGACACCTTGTCTCGGAGCCGCTCTTAGGATTTGAGTCTTGCGCATTCAAGGAGAAGAGGACGGTTTAATCTCTTAATTGAATGGTCTTGTGGTGAAAGTACTGGGGCGGAAGATAATCACGAGAGTACCAAATCCCCCGGTTAATCTTTAGGATTTCCCACATTACAATTTACCGGGACAGGAACTAAAGTGGTAGAATCTACACGTAAAAGAGCATATGCTGTAAGTAACCGACTAGTAGTACGAGACAGTGAATTAAGACGAGGAGAAGGATGTGATTTTGCAATTAATCTTCTACAAGACACAGCCTTATGCGAGAAGAGTGACTAATGAGTTGTCACACGTTTTTTGATTAGCTTCTAAGACAGTGAATTACTAATGAGAGAGGATTGAAAGCTGACAGTTGATTCTCTCAATCCTTCCGTCCCTTTAAGAACTCCTAGGGATTCCTCTCCTCTTCACTCGCAATGGAATGAGGCCCTTATGCCTCTACGCCATCAGCTTATATCTCATTCAATCTTATTCAATTCACAGGGAAGCACCGGCAGGGTAGGATTGAAGACTGGAATTTTCCGCACCAGAGACTAACCCAAAACTGAAGAAGATTGAGAAGAGGATGTGAATATCCGCAATCCCATTCCGCTCACTCAGTCAATTCATCCTAAATCTGCATACCTATCTAAATCTTGCTAATGTATTCATCTGAGCGTGTAGCTCGTTAGCTTGTCGTAGACATCATCAGAGAAGTTCGCGAAGAGACTAAAATCAGAATTGTAGAATATAAGTACTAAGTAGTAGCAGAGCCAGAGCCTAGAGAGAGACACTTAACTCAAGACTGACAACTGAAGGAAAAGAGGAAATCAGCTGTTATTTCCCATTCATCAAAACCTAGAGTCGCTTGATAGGATGAATAATCAGCAATAAGTAAGTTTGAAAAAAGTAGTAGGGTGAGGATTTACGGAAGCAAGTGAATATTGCTGAGATTCATTCAAAGTTGTCTTCATTCGGATCTACACAAATCTATTCCGTGCAAACCAATTATTCAAATCTAATTTACTTAATGACGAACAACCTGTACACCCTTCAATTAGTGTTGAAATATTTGTTATGAATATCGGCGTTTAAGTAATACAGTTCTACTGGACAATTTTTTGTATATGTATTGAAAACATACTTATAATTGATCAAAATAAAGCCGCACGAATTCTTTACAGCAGTTTGCCTCAGAATTACAAGGGGCCTTGGAAGATTACAAAAATAGCGGAAGATGATCACGTTTTTGCAAAGATATGCACAGATGAATGTCAGATATTTTTTTATTGCAAACTATGAAAATCTTATTACCAATTCGCATCGTTTTGTCTGATATTGCATACATGTTGCAATTTCACCACGTGTCCTCGCTATTTCTGAGCTGACATTGCATTATGCCTCGTTACTTATGAATCCCTTCACATTTGTCTAGAACAGGAAGCACTAAGCACAGTTTGTAAAACGGAGACCATGCGATGGTAAAGACCAGGTAGAGGTTAATTGCTGATTGATAAAAAACTACATGCTTACATGTACCTCTTGCTGACCACTAAACCGTAACGCAAGGAATTGAGAATATGCAATGCAATTGCCTAAAAATTCAAGAAGACTGTGAATTATGTCAAGAAAAAATTCGACTCAAGCATTAACGGTTGCGGTGATAGCGAAATGATTTTCACTGCACCAATTTACACGCACATATACGCACTACACTTTTACTACTCTATCATGCTCAACCAAGTTGCATTAGCCTTTAAACCTCGTTAACCGCAGTCGCCACTGACTTCTACCACATAATTCTGAGATGTGTCCAAACCAAAAGATACCTACCCTTCGTGATTAGAACAACTATAAACAGTGATCGGTGAATAATTTTGCGACCGCTGATTTTAACTTTTGTCGAAATAATACTTCTGCAAGTAACTGTAAAATTAGTTGACGAATCGTGATTAACTCGTTATCAATACGATAAAATACGGCAGTGTTTGACGTTAAATAAGTGCTACTTCTGACTTCAGGGAGCTGGAATCTTGGATGATTTTGCTGTAGCTTAACGCCGCTTTGGAATTTAGGCAACTGTTTAGAATCCCCTGCAAGACAGATAGGTGCCATAAATTTTCTCCGTTCAATGTTAACCGTGCAATTTCAGGTTTCATACCTTTCAAAAATAGCTGAATGCTGAGAGTTTCGGTGCTACTCCAGTTTTCAGCAACTAATATAAATACATTTTGTTCCCGAATTAAAATGCATGCGCAAAAATAAATACAACTTTTAACCAATAATAATGATAAGGCAATGAAAAAGGTTTTACCCCCTTCCCGGCTTCAAAGAAAATTGGTTTCCCGGCAAATTGCAAGTTTAACCCTTACATCAATTCGCATACGATGAGAAAATTACTTCTTCGCAATAATAACCAATCTGCCCAATTTCGCAACTTAACTCAAGATTCTTCCAAGCTATACAACCTATGCCCTTCGGCATGATTGTTTAAAATTTTGCGGTTTTGGGGGTACAAAGGGCATGTTTGTGTACGAGGTTCTGCGAGAATCGCACCGAGTGAGGGCTGCTTGTGGATTTTTCGTGTGTGGTGGCGGGGCTATGGGAATGGGCAGGAAGAGGAGGACCGACTGAGAAGAGCCAGAAGAAGAGATGAGGTAAAAAACAGCAGGGACAGAAGATAAGCCAGAGCCAGGGATAGGAAGAATAGATGATGGGCAAATTTGGGAAAAGCTTCACAGGTGTGTTCAAATTACACCTGAATACTTATGGACAAGAAGGGCATTGCTCGCTCCCTCCCCTGGTTTGTTGGAATTAGCAATAAGAATGGTCTCTCCTGCTCACTTACTCACTTCTCATATTCCTCCCCTTCTTCCCATCATCAGTCCTGTCCTCCTTGCTTGACGATTGAGAACACATTTGCAAAAGAATATACTCGGACTCTGAGTATGCAGAATAAGCTCACATCAATGGATAGTGGAACGAAATGCTTGACCAACTTGTGGACCTGTGTAATGTATGGATGTAGCCGGAAAATAGAATATAGCCTGAGCGTATCAAAATTCGCATGGCAAGTTACTTTCATACCTTCCTTTTCGTCTTCTTCCTCCATACTTTCTTCGGTGTACTCAGCGGACTAACTTGGTTGTTGCTAACTACAGAAGAAAGACTACATGTTGTAAAATCATTGTTGAATACTGAAACCATGATTTTCATTTCATGTCTTCTTTAACCTAGATAATCTTTAAAAAATTCAATAAAAACATCTGCCTACACATTCACTATTCTGTTTAAACAACGCTTGAAACTGAATACTACGATATAAAGTTTCAATTATATTATGTCATGCATGTGCTATATTTTACTGACAAATCCACCAAGATTTTTGAAATAATTTTCAATGATAATTGCCTAGATATTTGAGACCATCATCGGATTACTTAAATCCAAATGCACTGGCTAGGATACAAAAAATCTGCAAAATTGGGTCTTGAGCTTAAAATGCCTAAGGGTTTAAGGATGAATCTAGAATTTCATGGATGTGGAGTAAGATAACATAAATCCTCGGCATTAAAAACCTCAGCTCCTCCATGCTCCGTTTTCCTTGAAAGTATTCATAAATGCCAAATTGATAGATGTGATGACTGGTCTCGTAAATACAGATAGAACACTGAACAGATGCTCAGCTTTATCTAGAGAACGGCGAGCATGGAAAGTAATACAGAAGCTTGAAAAAAAATCCTAGTTTCTTCTTGATCCATGCCCATGATTGTATGAAAATGTCCTGGCCTCGAAGCATTTAAAATTCCACACAGAAGTCCCTCCCTGACTGGCAAGCAGTAGGCAAGAAAGAGCTTGGAAGATCAAAGATGCGAAATGAATTCCACACAGTTAGTTTTGAAGCAAATATTAGGAGCTAGACAGGATTTAAGAAGTATGAATTACGCATTAGAATTTTAAGTAATGATACTTAAAACCGGAATTTGAAGCTCGACTAAATGGAAGAGGGGTATTTGACTAGCAAATACAAGCTTTGTAAAGCTTTTCGCTCAAGTAGCAAGAGAATAATATCAAAAGTAATATCCAAGAGATGAAGAAAACCTTTGAGATTTGGTTGAAACGCGAGGATATTTAATTTGAAGGACTCACGATAGATTTCACATTTTTCTGCTTCGGTACAACTTTTCACGCGAAGCAGGAGCAAACCAAATCAAAAGCGAGAAATTCAAGAAATTGGATTCAAATCCGTCCATAAAACCACAAAATCTTTCTTGGGTCACATTGAATCCAAGAACCTACAAAATAAATGAAATGCTATTATTTTTCATTCAATTTTAAACCAGAAACGAAGCCACCTAGTTTGATCCAACCAAGTGAAATGAATTCATAAGAAATCAAAAGAAAACTGGGAAGTAGAAACCTCCGTCTCGTTTCGTTGACAGTTTTGGTTTTGAGGAAAGTTTTCTTTAAAAAATGAGAAGGAATTCAAAATGAAATGAGACAGATTTAGTTCTAAATCCGCTGTTATTTGTCATTCTCTAGGGTTATTTGTCACGGGATTTAATATTTCTATTCCCAGGGAATTATATGCATTTCGCTTCAACTTCAACTCAATTTAAAGCTAGTCTATCCGCCTCCATTCTCCGATTCTCTACTTTCCACCCCATTAGTATTAAATACAATTATTTTATGAGACACATTCATAGAATAAGATATCAACCACATTATTATGCTGCATATTTAGTTGTCCTCCTCTGCTCCTGCTCTTGTTTCGCTACGGCTGCTGACTATTTCAAACATTTTTTCCTCACTTCCGTAGTTTGACAGACTGTTGGTAAAATCGTGTGGCTGTGGCTTCATGCATTCAGAAACGTTGCCCACGTATTCTTCTACATGATCATGTGGACCAAAACCATAAATAACCACCGCACAAAAACCCACAAAATTATAGAAATCCGCAACGAAGCTACCTACCCACCAACTGTGACTGTTCTTTTAGCATATACGCTCGTCATTCCCTACACCTACGCAGCTTCTACACACTCCATCAAATTTATTATGAATTCAAAGACTAGAATTAAGACAAGCTTAGCCAATGCGCAGAGATAATATGCTCCATCACGATTTCTCCAATAATGCTAATCTTAATGGGGTGCAAAAAAGTGTTTTCAAATATGTACGATTTTGACGCAGCAAAGCGAGCGATACGCTTCATGAATATCTAAGTCAAATCTTTAATTTTATGGATGCTATTCAAGTAGTTTGTTTGTGCTTGATGTATTAACGTTTATGCTTCTTTGGAGGTTGGAATAGCAAAGAGTGTAATGATTTGTTAACACGGTTAAGTGCAGTTAGTTAAGGTCAATTTACTTACTTATAGTTAATGCTTCCACGTGTTTTGATGTGATGTATGCGCGTGCAGGCATTGGGATGTTTATGCTTTGATGGTAAATAAACTATTAAAATATTTTTCTTACCAATTCGTTGCTTAAATAACTTGGCTCCTTCATTCCATCCTTTGGTAAGGACCCCACTTTGCCCTGAAATCATAATCAAATTAATCATATTAAAACATACTCAGATATCAGATGCAGCGCGCGAGCTAAAAGGTTCTAGTTGGAATTGCTTGATGTTCCATTTCAAACTGGCAAGGACAAGACAAGATTGAGGAATAAGAAATGCTTGGTCTGCAAAAACATTCCATTGCACTGTCTCTCGTATTTGCTTACTTTAGTTTCTGCCTAAATTAAATTGAATAAGGGTCTATTAGGCACGCTCGCGCTTTAATTTACCGCTTTAATATCTGCGTAGAGCTAATCCTTAAATATTTGAGAGATGAAATAAAAGTGACTGTTTATAACAATAGGATCAGGGGATTTCGACGAAAGGAGAACTAATTTTCAGGGTAGAACTATTATACAAATGATTAAATAAATAAATGGATATAGATCACGCCATCAGCTTCGGAGGATGATGTAGAAGAAATACTAGATCTGTATTATTTCAGGTGGAAAGAACGCATTCGGAATTGTGTTTCGCGATTTTAATTGTCAGACAAACAGCACGTCCCGGCTTAACCATAAAACAGGCACGGTAATTTAGGATGCAAACAAGCTCAAAGATGAAGAATATAGATACACTACAGCTAAAAGCATCACCGCAATGTGGAGAATTTGAAGTCAGCTAAGAGTTTCCATTAGGTCTTAAAACTGAATGCCACACATTAATATTCCTAGCTTTTATCTAATATTAACTCCTCTTTATCGTTTTTTAAGCTTACAAATACTTCAATTGCTGAAATACGAAAATTTGTAGTCCGGTATATACCTTTACATCTTTTTATCTAATATATAAATTAAACGACGCGACGGCCCGGATGATAAAATATGCGGGTTAAACGATACAACGATGCAAATTAATCATCCACTACGAATCGTATCAAGCCGACTAGTACACGTAGCATAGCTTACTCTTTTTGCAGCGTACTAAAATCTTCGGTAATTAACTTTTCATCTTTGCTATAATAATGCTGATTTATCGTGCGTGATATTAAAAATTAATTAAGTCGCCTCCAAAGTAATTAAGGTCTGTGTAACAAAACCTCCCTTCCTAGGTAATGGTAGTAATGTTAAGCGGCGATTTTAAAGTGAAACGTTATCGCATATGATGTGCCGACATGGCGGCAGAAGCAAAATTATTTCAAAGGAGGGTAAACGCTTGTTTTTATACGCTAGAGCATATTATAGACCATGATTCCCAGCGGAGGCTGAACTGTCTCAAAGATTTTAGGCGAAAATTTGTTATCTTCAGGCTGCTTTTAATCATTGAGATAAAACACAGTGTCATAGATCCTGACGTCATTATCACAGTTTTTCTTTAAATAAAACTATGTATAAAGCCTACACCAAGTTACCCACAAACGCCTCCACGCTTCTACGTATTTGCTTGAAGAAGATCAGAAGAGTCATGAGGAATAAAATCCGTCCGACATAAAGAGCATCTAGAATACAATAAGCCATTTACAGCTTCCTTTCATAATTTTCATCTTTGTCGCTATAAACAGTGAAACAGGTAATAATTACTAGCTAGGGTGTTAAACGTACTGTTTGTATACTAATGTATATATATATATACAAACAATTCAACCTCATTCTGAAATAATCTCAGAGCTACATGGGTAGCAATGAGATTATGCTGCAGAGAGCAAACAACGTGCTAAAATAAACTATGAAACGCCCTGGCATTAAAATTTGACACATTCCCTCACGTTTCCTCAGTTAATATTTTACAAGCACTTGGGTGCTACAGACGCAGGTACGAAAATTTCAAGATGGTATTAACTTTGAGCAGGATGCATGCAATGCTAACTGCCAAACTAGATGAAAACCATCATTATTACAGCAATTCATTTCTATAAAAGCACATCATCATATTGCCGGTTTAATAATCCTTTGAGATTTGCTCCTCTCTTTTGATAATTAATTCTTTTATAGTGCATTAAAACTATAGAAAAAATCTTGAAGACTGAAATGTAAAACCATTAATTCCCTGGAAAAGTTTCTAAAGATCGCATAAGAGAAAAACTGAAGAGTACATTTGCAGCTTGTATTATTCTGTGCTCTCAGATTTTTTGAATTCACACTGTATGAATGATGTGCAGGCATAAGGGAGAAGATGCAGAGTGGGAATAAAAGGAAGATACGTGAAAAAGATCCTGGAAAAATTCTACACACGATCTACCAGGCAATCTGGAGTCTGGACAAAGATTCATCATCTCTTTGAAATGCCTACAATGAGTTTGAGTCATCGGTGTAGTTTGTAGTTGTTGCTTAGGGTGATATCGTGTTTCAAGGTCAGCTTTTTAAGAGAATCGGAAAATTTCCATGGGAAATCTCACAAGAATGAATAGAACACAGCATCGGGCAGAAGAAGACCACCAAGAGAAACTCCTACGAATGAAGCGCAGAGAACAAGAATACCCGGGGCTAGCTTAGGACGTCTACTAGGCATGTCTTCACAAGTATATGGTAACATCCCAGTTTCCATTGATAGCAAAATTTTCCATATGATTCACACATCGAGAATGGAGAAACTACAGATTACTGAACAAAGCCGGGTTTGAAACAAGCTTATGTTACTTCAACGCCGGGTAAAATTATTTCGTGAAGACTTTTGGTGTTGTAATAGCAAAGATTATTATCATGTAAATCAGCTGTAAGCAACTTTTTAAAATGAACTTTAGAGGAATGTCATTTAAGAAACTTTCGTAAGCCATCACACAAAATAGTATTTAAAAAACTGTTACTGAAACTTCTCGCGTATCATTTAAAAAATCCGAAACAAGACTCTGCAGTTTATCTCCATGTACTGGTTTACTTGTTGATTGACTTAAATTAATTACCAATAGATGAATGCACCGAGGGAAAAGGAAAGCTTGCAAACATCTCTGGGTGGGATTCAGTGTTTAAAGTAAACAAAACTAAGTGTGATGATGATGCATTAATTTCGCTGAATCAAAGATTGTTTTAGGAGTAACACAGCTTGGTAACTGAAGGAAACTCCTTTGAGTAGCTCATAAATTTCTAGGCGTATTCTCAGACTGAATGACTCTTGTGAAAATATTTTCAAGCCCTGTAATTAATGCACCTTGGAGAATTGAGCGAGAGAATCGGGGACTCGAGCTTCAAGCATGCCATGGCATAGTTTCCACTTTAGCAACAAGAAACAACAAACAAGAAAGCTAGCAAGCAATTCCAAAACTTACTTCTTTGACTTGAAAGGAAAAGTCAAGTTGGATGGAGGAACCCGCAGCAACTTACTAACTTTTTCTCAAGTAAGCCTCAAGTTATTTGCTTGTATCAAGTGAGAGAACAAGAATGAATTTGCTGAATTGAGCGTAAAACAAACAGATGATAAGATAGAAAGAATACTGGTTTAAAGACTCTAAGCTCGTGCTTATGTACGAATAAGGAACATGCGGAGCCAAAAGTACGAATAGGGGATTCGTCAGATCAGAACAGCAGTCTAGTCAGACTATGCAATTTAAAATCTAAAACTTGTCTTATTTCACTCTCGAGCTTGTTTCTCCTTATTCTCACGATAAGAATGGGCAAGGATTAGGAAGATGATGGTGGCATAGGAGAGGACAATGATACAATCCATCTTGTATTCCTTTTCTTTCATTCCCGCAGTTATTCACACATACAAGAGCCATTCCGTGTCCTTAAGACAGTGACAAAACAATAAAAAAAATATTATGCATGCATGCACACTTAGATTGTCAGGAGACACACGCATAGACAGGGATAGAGAGACACTGTGTCTGATTATAATTATTTCGAGATGAGAGGGACAGTGTGAAGGAATAATAATCCTCTACCTGTTTTCCTTCCTACCTGCACTTATCTTGCCTGCCTGCCCACCTCACCTGTATTGTATCCCGTCGCCTGAGCTGCTGAGTCGCTGTGCTTAATTGCTTGGCTTTAATAAGAAAATGGGACAGACGTGGCTATTATTATTGCGCCATCCACGGAAGAAAGAAGAAATGAGGTAAAAGATGACAAGATTCTCTATCTCTCATCATGAAGGGAGCTAAAACGAGAGGGAAACTGCAATTCTCAGATACTAGTTCAGGGTGTCATAAATTTTGTGGACGAAGTGTTGAAGCATAATGAGGATGAGTTTAGTTTTTTTTAGCTTAGCTTCAAACAGCAAGAGTATTGCTATTTTCTTCAGAGAACAAGCTTCATGAAGCTTTGAGGCTGCACCTATAAAACTTTGTGCGAAATTTAGTGCCTTGTTCCCCGTGCTTTTAATTGACTCGTTCTATAAGTACAGTGCATTAAAGGAAGATGCAAAGCTGCTTTGATTTTGTTTAGATTCTGACAAAAGTTGCTGCAAATCTTTACTGATTCAAGTAAGTGCATATGTACCTATTCTGGTTTTGGGAAACAATTTCTGTCAGGTAGGCAAAGTTAGATAAGAGGGAAAATAATAATAAAAGAAGGAGAAGTTGTAGGAAGAATAAAAATTAGGATGGGAGGAAGATGAAGCGTATGCAAAATTCTTTTAGAAAATGTAAGTACAAAAGATGGGAAGAAATATGGAAGAGACTAGGAGAGTTTTCCTAGAGTTCCTGATCATTGTTGCAATTTTGTGTGAAACTTGTGATAATTTGCCACGTTTGAAGAAGAATGAGATGAAGGAGCAAGTAAAAGAGACCAGGAGTCAGGTCATGAAGGTTGTGGGAAGGGATGAAGCACCTGGTTTTATTATTTAATTCAACGTAAAATCCTGCGTGAATTAAATTGCTCGTCGTCAATTCAACCGTATTCAATTTACGATACATTACGACCATTTGCTACTTGTTCGACCATCGAGCCACGAAATTCAAAGCTTCTGAGAAGTATGAATCCTGTTCTAAGATCCGCAGTCCGAAGAAGCTTTATCATGTTTTCGTGCTCTTCGCTTTGGAGTGAGCTGTGTGGAAAAGTTAAACTACATGTCAATTACTCCAAGGTTTTAATCCATGCGAGAGGATTCGTGACGCTATTAAAATTATTTACCCGTTGTAACCAAACAAGTGGGAATGAAGAGGGGATTTGGCGAAAAAGAATAGTCTGAGCTTTGCCTAGATTTTTGCACTACATGAACATCTGTCACAAAATACCGTGAGCTCGCGCTATCGTTTAGCTTTAGAATTTTCAACAATAATTGCCGCATTTGTTTTTTCAGTTCTCGCCTTGTTTTGATTATTTTCCTAGACCACTTGTGTATACTACGTTCTGCATATCCCTTGAATTAAAAGATCGAAACTGTACCATGGACAACAAGAGGAAATCTGGATTAAGTATTACACTGACTGACCAAAGAAGCTTTCCCTACTGCTACTCCTGCATTTGAGCTTGTTTAAAACAAGAACGAAACAATAAAAATAATTACTTCACTAACAGCAGCTGCAGTGAAATTAAGCATCCTTGATTTTTCGCGAATATAATCACGCGGCTTTATAAAAGCCAGGGATGTTCTTTGATCTTGTATTTTTTGCAAATTATTTAATTGCTATTGCTGCCACCACCTCCACGAATTGTATTCAATGCCTCCACCTTGCTTTGCCTAAGACTGTCTTTAAGAATAGGAAGAAGAATGAATGCTAAAAATACACATTTATTATTCTGTCTGCGAACATGTGCCCATGCTGGGAGAATAGACACGCCGGTAAAGTACAATAATATAGTTTGAACAACCTCCTCACTTACAATCTTCCTTATTTACAACCTGCGAAAAAACTAGTAGGAGGAGGATGAATCTACACTCTATTCTCTTGTTCCGTCTATCTCAAATCTATTTGCTTCCTCCTCCAAGGTCTGGCCTGCCTAATTACACGGCATGAATATTAATGCGACCTCGGGATTGTTCTATGATTTAGGCCCCTTCCTAAATACTGGCATTTGCAAAAGGATAATTATTCCACGCTGTCCTCCAGCCTACCCATCGGCTTAAGCTTGAGCTCTCTACGAATTTACTACTGCCTCCTCTACAGTAAAACTGTATTTTAGACTTTGCCCACTCTTTACAGCTTTTCACGCTTCGTACAATGCAATTTGCCAATTCCCATTCTTCTCTCGGAGGACAGCCGACGTTACTAATGTTGATGCTAAAGGTCTACATTTTTCTTCCTATGACTATTTAATAATTCAATTCTCTTATCTTCATGGAACATAAAGATCAGTAAGTCCCGAGAAGCTATGCGAACCTAATTGACTCGGAATTGTCAACCCTTACGCAGTATTTGCAAATAACTATGCAAATTTTAAACTTACGCCGAGTTCACACTGAGAGCTAAATTCTAAAAGTTGAACGAATTGTTAAGAGCTGAACTACAACTGCGTGGGTGCTAACCAAGTTTGAATTCGAGCATGCAGAAGTTGGTTCACAAAAGACTAGCTTCAGCTGCACAATATTCACTAAAACTTTTACCTCTTCAGAAACACTTATTTAAAGCTACGCACGCTATGCTGCGGTAAGCGAAATATTGCAGGAATTCACCCGTCACAGAGACGACACTAGTGAGAGGTGGCTAAATACTCGACTAACTACAGCTCAATTGACAAACACATGCGAAACTTGAGTGTCAATACAGATAATTAACAACATTTGAATAAACTGACAGGAGGGCTGTGGATGCGTGGAATTGCATTATAGTTTTAGTTTTCTCTTATTACTAGCTCCTCTTTCTTTCTCTACACAATCCAATACAGGAGCTTGTCGAGCATCCTGGTGGTAGCTTTATAATCCTCTCGATGGGGGGAACTATTGACTTTAAGTTTATCTGCATAATATTTCTAAAGTTATTTTGTCCACAGACTTGCTTCATTACTTTGCTTTATACTGACTGTGACTACTGAGAAGATAAAGTTGTGCTTCTGGTGTTTCTGTTTCTGATGTGTGAATTAGATGTAGAAAGGAAGGGATGGGTGCAGGGAGAGGCGACGGGGTTGCTTGCTTGCTGGGTCGAAGATTTAGCCACGGATTATCCGACTTCCACACACATCCACACAGGCTACCAGATTTAATCAACTAGAGAAACTAATTAAGCGAAACACTCTCTGGTTGAAGCAGCCGGAGCTGTGAAGTTGTAAAATATCTACATGAGACAAAAAAAGAATTGAAAATATATAGGTCGATCCTTTCATTGAAGAATAAATGAATAGCGTTAGGAAGCGGAATAGAAAATCACAGCATACATACACAGAACATGTGAGTGCAAGATAACACACCAGAGCGATAACCTAAAATTGTAAGGGCCAGCATAGCAGCATCGCTGATGTTGACACCTTAGATGATTGATTGCGTTACGGATGGACAAGCCTACTGAAGCATGCTTTAAAAACATGTGGGTCATGCGGTGACCTTTTTTGCAACTTTCAGAACATGTATGAGTCTTGCTTCAATTCTCGTGGCCGAAACAGTAATCGGGTCGATGTGGCTACGGAAGTTATTTTAAATGAACAACTGGCTTCCTTTCTTGCAATCGGGTTCTCACAATTCGTGGAATTTTCCTTTCTATCGGGTTCGCGGTCAATATTGTACTTCTTGAGAACTGATTGCCTCTTCGATTAGGGTCTTTGATATTCTTGCTAATATCCTTCCTAATGCTAAGTTCAACGCAACTGAAATATTACTATCATACACATGAATCGCATACTTTCTTTGCAACATTCAAGGGAATCAACTCGATGCACTACATTAAGATAGAAGGTTGACCTTGTCAATAACTTACCTTAATATTTGTTAGTCCTCCGAAGAAAGAGCAAGGTTCCGGAAAATAATTCTTGAGGAACCAGAACTATCACTTTATTTATAATTCACGTCACTAAACACTTTATCACTTCACTAAATTCAAAGAATAATTGTCAAGTAGTTCCTATGGACAATTTTCTTTCCAGGGCGGTTCGACGACGATGATCTGCAGTTTTATGTTGATACTGCTAGTAGAACCGATTCTAAAGAGCTTCTGTTGATCTTAATTCTATCCCTTGTTGATATTATGTTGGATCGTTGAAGTTCCGGCTAATATTCAAAGGAGGCGGAATAACTTCAAAGGATGTCCTCTGTTTCGATGAAAACTATGTTCAACAAGTTACCAAATGTATTCCTGTAATTATTTGCACTACTTGAATGAATCCAACGAAACTGAAATAGAAGATTATTTCTTAGAATCAGTCAAAGAAATAAAGTCTATTTATATGTTTCCAAGAAGAATTAATTAACCACAAGAAACAGAAGGTGATTAGAACAATGTGAGAGTTTCATAGAAAATTTCTTGAATCTCAAACCGAAAACCTGTGGTTACCTTTGAATGACGTGAGCTGGTCTCGTATCTAATTCTTAGGAACTAACAATGTCTGGAATGAAGCACATTACTCACTGATTGTCGGAGAGTTAATTGTAATTGAATTTTAATTTGTGGTAAGAAAGAGAATTTGATGAAACTCGTAATTAAATTTTCACTCACACGGAGAATATTCTAAACGACACTTAGATTTTATTGCTGTGACTGCATTTAGGTGCATGAAGTAGAAAATCCCTTGAAGACTCTTCTGCTGAATGTGCAACCGTTTTCCTCTTGCAAAACCCTTGGAAAAGAATCCCTCCGTCCGGGCGCGGTAATTTCAAATTTCGCGTGTCAAGGATGTCTTTGCATTGCGTGCGCAAAGGTGACGCTATGCAGACATGTTTCTCCCAGAACGTTTACGTTTACTGCTTTCTTCTTGTTTCCTTAGCCCGAGGAGCTTACGTGCACGCAATCACTCAACTTCAATCGCTTGTCACCGACGTAAATGATATCACAGTCTTGATTTTTCATTCATTCCAAGCTCAATCCTAGGTCATTCTCCCTCGTAAACTAATGAACTTTAAACCAAAAGCTACAGATATTTACCGGGAAGAGGATCAAGTAAAAAGTAGAAGCTTGGTTTGAATTGGCGATCCAAACATCAATCAGATTCAGAGAGCACGTTGAATTTGCTGAACTCCCCACAGATTGCTTCTTTTAGGTCGCGCTTTCAGCGAATATTCTTCCCTAAAATTCACCAAAACATAAAGGAATCAATATGATTGAATTATAAAGCAGGATTTTTTATAAACCTGCAGGACCTGATGCTCTACAATCCACCTTGACAGCGGGAACCGCCTGCCCTGCCTCTATTCCACTTACAACTATTACTCTTTTCCAGCTCCGTAAGTAATTTTTCTTCCTGACACTTTTCATATGCTAGATAGGGAGAGAATAATGCGAATCTGAACCAATAGCTCCATTTTATAGATTGACTATATGAAATTCGAATGAGAACCAGCTCCCGTATCACAGCAGTAGAATTATCAGCATAAAGTAAAAGCAGACCAGAAGCCAAGCAGGTTTGGTGCAAAATCTGGGGCTTGAAAAGCCATAGGCTTGAATGGTGTAATTCCAATTGATTGCGTCTTAAAAGTTTAATATCCACCAAGCCAGTATAATCCTTGCGTATTCTTTAAAGTGCTATGCAGGTTTTAAAATAATTATTTTTGATCTCCGAGAGTGAGCAAGGGTGTGCATGTGTAGCTGTAGCAGATCATTTCATGATCCGGAATATTTTGACGTGTAATAAAAACTGATTTACGTGATTGGCAGATATACATCAGTAGGTTTCAGGCTTAGAGTATTCTGAAGCTAAGCAATCTTATACTTAACCAGATTATGTAGTTGAAGGTTGGACTGGATATCAAATTCGCACATAATATTTCTCTTGTGCCCGCAAATCCGTAATATTATTACACAGCTTATAGCCGCTATCAAATAAAGCATTTACGGCTTTAGTCGAGTAGTAATGTGCAATTTTTAAGCTGTAAACACCAATCCACCCCTACCCCAAGCCAAATCCAAAGCTGTGTCCTGATCTCTAGCGTATGCAAGAAATCCTGCAAAGAATCACATCAAATTCACACCAGTTTAGATAAAAGCTTTGCAGTTTTCCTCATTCACCCATCCAGCCTGTTCCCTTTTAGGATTTGGTTTAGCTTTCGTAATCGCATTATGTTTAAACTGTTTAAAAGGAGCGAACTATAAAACTAGGAGATGAGGAACACTAAACGAGGAGGAAGACAAGAAAATCTCGTCAACGAAAAGGGGCTTTATGTTGTGTGTTATTTATTATATTAAAGTATCAGGAACGCAGATAGGGCTATAAGGAAAAAGAGACTCTTGAGTGCGCTACTATCATAAATTTATTTTGCAAACACATTCATGTAACAAAAGGTGCACATAGCCGGCACACTGCAGGAACTTCGCCAAGTTGTAATCCGCGCGTTAAATATAATAAACACTATCCAGTTTTTTATGTTACTGACCTGATTTTAATCTAAAAGGAAGGGGGACTTGGAAAATAAGTTCCTATAGGAAGCTATTTACATTCGCGGCTAAATAATGAGTGAGCGCTGTGCAACTTAACATGCTGCACCCGCATGGATTCAATGGATTCAGGAATACCAAATTATAATCATTATAGTTTACTTAACAAGTTACCAATTTACTCCTTCCGTAAAATCCCCGGCTCTTTCTACGGCCGCTTTCTGAAGAACAGACGGATGCCTATTTAAATTTATACCTCATGTGTTGGTCATCCACCGACTTCCATTTCCGCCATATCTGCTATTCATTCCCTTCTATCGGAATCCTACTTTTAATCTAGTTCACTCATCCCGGAAGCTGATGAAAATTACTATAAAGCTGATTTCAAATCAAGCAAATCCTATAATAGCTCCGCGCTTTACTCTTTTAATTTAATCTATCGAACCAAAGGTACATGCATTGTTTACCTTTTTAAAATCAACATTGATCGCTCTCGTAGGTCTAGCTACATATAACATATGTGAACTATTAATGAAATTTTGTAGCACAAATCGTGTGTAACCATTTCAAGCACCAACTAAATCTGCACCATTTATTTTTGGCCACAACTCCAAACTTGTACATGCGTACAATGTGTGTGAATTGTGCAGGATGTGTGAACAGTTTAAATTGGATCCACGTTGGTTTTTAAATTCAATTTTAACCGTGCGTAAATAATTGCATGCTTAATTTACCACACGAGAAGTAAAGGCAGCAAAACAAAACGTAAAAACAAGAACCACTAGCAGCAGAAACTAATTGATGAGAAAATTCACAAGTTTACATGATCGTAATTCAGAGTTTCTATTTCTTGAGCCTGCAATCAAGCTATTACCATGTCGAACTTGTTGAGAGCTAATTTAGCATTAAAATTACCAGTGATCTGCGAAAATCTCACAAATTAAGTCAATTTCACTACAAAAATCACAAGCACTGCTGCTAACACTTGACGAAATATTTTGCTTGGTTCGAGACTCTCTCTTTATTTTAATCCTTCGCATGGCTAATGATTGCTATGATAACTGCAACTGCACCACGGAACTGCTACTGATGCACTGCTAAATCCCAATGATTAAGGTGATGGCCCATCCGCCTCTGCAATTACTGATTACTCGCTTACTTGTTTGGTAAATAAAGCAGAAGCTACGGCTGAGTCAGGAATGAAGTCTACCCTCCATTTTCCTTATCTGTTCCTTTGACTTGTCTCTTTGTATTAAATCTATTCACCGACAAGCTTCCGAACATGTGCTCTGTAAAACAGAGATAAACGATCCGGCTTTTTACGTTGAAGCCACTACTAGCTGATTCTTTCCTTGAATCGGATTTTTAAAAAAAATTGTGCGGGAGTAAATAAATCTTGAGCAAATGTCACACTGTTTGCTTTTAAAAATCCATGAGGATCGGAGTTGCATGCTTACGCATTGCGGATGCCTAATTTAAGATCACCGAATTTAAGTTCATGATAGGGGCAAGGGTGTCCATAAGTTCACAATGCGGACTTATGAGTCCTGCCTTTAATAAGTCCCCAGGACTTATTAGACGGAGTCATGTGCCGAAAATGATAAGTCCTGATAAGTCCAGGCATGTATTTCGAAACTTGGAGTTTGTTTGTTTTTTTGCAGTTATTTCTTGATTAACTGCTAAATAAAGTCTAGAAAGTGTATTTTGGAGTTTTTTGTAGCATCTGGGTCAAAATTCGGGAGTGGGGTCAAAATTGAAACACTCATTACTGTTTCACCTACTCTCGTGTCTGTTTCAAACTGGTGCATATCATATAGGATTTTGGTCTACCGTAAGGTATCGCAACCTGACATGAGTGAAGTGAAAAGATGACAAATTGTTTAGGTCAGAAGGTTACGCTGAATGTCTGGTCAATGGAAATAAAGAATTGGAAACACATCGCGCCGGGCCGAGCGAAGCAAAGACTGGATACATCCGTTTGGAGGGCCTGTAATAATGTATCTTGAGCCACCACAGCAGTCTTCAGAGAGTTTAACAAAGCATCCTGTTGGGAAACCGAAGTCTGCAGTAAATGTAAAGCCGCATCTTGTTCCTCTTGGCGCTTTTCAACTCTTTCCATAATGGACAGCATTGATGTTTCTATCCCATCCAATCTGGTCTTCAAGATCATGGTGCCACTCTGTGAAGCTCCCGTCACTCCGATATTCAGCAAGCTAGAGCCAGAGTCGTCATGAATCAGATTCCCTGTAAAGAGAATTAGCTATTGAAACACTGGAATAACATGGATGTAACCGAACATGCTTTATATATTCTGAAACCCCTACCCGTATCATCCTGTCTCCTGCTCTGATCAGAGCGGCTGGAAAACGACGGCGGAAAACTCAAATCATCCCTCGACAGAAAGGAATCCTCTAAGAGGAAGAATAACGAATGTTAATATGACAGAAATTAATGTACATCGAATGTGAGAAATGATTATAGACTCTTACGGGTGGGCGTTGATGATCGCGGCACAGACGAATGCTGATTACGACGCGTATATTGCGGAGGAGCGCTAAGAGACTGCGAAGATGCGCCTGAAGATAGAGATAAGATATAGAAACAATCATAGAAGTGCAAGACAACTCAACCCTGTATGGATAATTGTAATATTAAGTAGACCTCACCTGGTGAATCAGGATTGTCCCTGTTTCCGACCGGCGTTTCACCTGAGCGTAAGATGGTCCTAGACAAATTTGTGTCCCCGGCCGGAGGACACGGAGGTGTGAAAAGCACAACCTGCGTATTTTCAAGTTCGATATGTTCTTTTGATGCCATGATAAAATTAAATTAAGTCCGTGGTTGGTTTGTATTAATTAAAAGAAATGCCTCCGAATAATCCTGTCAATAAACTCACAATAACTATCACTCAAAATAAAGGTTCCCCCAAGAAATAACAGAGACTGAGGTATTCGGCGGGCTAATAAGAATTAACAACAAAGAAGACGAGGGAAACAGCTAAAATTCAATGCAATCAACTGTTTGTACCTTCGCGCCGCCGGAACGGAACAGTGAGTATAAATGACGTAGTGTTTTCTATGCCTTTTACGTAAACACAGCTGAGAATCAATTTGCTTTGGTTTGATAATGTACATACGAATTTAATACAACGGAACTCTTTCAACCGCGCATGTATAAAGGATCGTATCCGACACCTTCAAACAACACACAAAATTTAACACACAATGTGTTAATGTAATCATATTGCTAATGTTAAACAATGTACAAATGTGTGTCTTCAATGTTGTAAGACTGTTTCAGAAAGTATATACACATTTAAATTACAAATTGGACAAGATAAAAATGTTACAATGATGTTTTTTAGTTTTTGCAAGAGGGTTAAAATTGGTTTTACAAAAGGACTAGATGTTTTTGCGTTTTTTATAAAAATGACTTTCTGATACTACAACTAACTGCTACAATGTAGTTAAACTAAAATGCACATCCTAATGCAAAAATCAGCTGCTAGTATTATCCGAGTTAAAAAGCCTAACGTCGTTTGTTAGGAGGATATAGTTGACACAGTTTCTCATAGGCTGTAACAATACTTGAAGAGTCAAAAACAGGTAACTGGTTGTACGCTATAGTAGAAGTAGGGCTACTAGTAGGACCGTTGCATGTCAAGGATGGTAGGTAAGTTGTGGGAATATGGGCCTTGCGATCAATATTTTTCTGGGAAGGCGACGGTAGCAGTAAATCATGTTTGTAGCGCATCAAAGAATTAAGGGTAGAAACGATCAAGCTTCCTCTGAGTTTAGTACACAACTGACCGGCATAAGAAAATCCCCTCTCCACCTTTAAAAAACAGGTAAATACTATGAAAACATGGACCAACAGGTATATAAGCACACCTCACACAATTCAATACTTACGCAAGCAGTTGGAGGTGGGACGCCAACTTTTCTAGATTCCGCAGCCAAACCTGGAAATTCTCCCTGAGACTGGGACCAGAATTCTTCCAAGGATGTCACTGACTTTTCGTAGCGGAGGTATTTGTCGAAAACAGTGATAATGGAAGTCTTTGGGCCAAACATTGTTTCCTTGACGAATTCAACTGGAGTAGTTAATGAACTAGGAAGAATACTTCGAACTATTTCCTCAGCTTCAGCCTGGGTAGGAGCATTGAAGGGATTATCCGGGAATTCTGAAATAGTGAAAGTAACGTTGGAAGACTGAAACGAGATCGAGAGGAAAAAACGAAGTTAGAAACCGTGGTCGAAATGATAAAACACTCACGTAGATGATTTTCCGTACAGAAATTTTTGTGTATCGGAGAGAAAATAACCGCAGAAATAAACAATTTCTCACGGAAGAGGGATTTGCATTACTTGTTCCATCAAAGATACTCTAAAGGCACCAAGGATTGAATCGGGATGTTCAGGACAGATCGACAAACCTAAGCCAAATATAAAAAATATTTGACGACATAGCATCATTGCAGCATTCACAGTATCACTCTGTGCTACAATACAAGCATAACTTACAGTAGTAAAGAAGTGCTATTTGCGGCAAGACGAGGTGGATGGCAATGGTATCAACCTGCAAGACGTCAGTAGCGACGGAGAACGGTGCAATACGTCGAAGCAATCTTTGCAATAGGTTGTAATCTTCTGCTTCAGGCTCTCTGGGTAAAGAAGCTCCTTGTCCTCCAAACTGACGCTCATATCGAAGAACAGCACACACAGCAGCAAATACTTCCGGCTATAATAAAAAATAAAAACAGCTTAAGGAACTTATAGATTGACGTTAGTAAGACGATTTACTATGTAGAACCACAGCTGTAAAGTTTGATCGTACCTCCGTAAGTCTGACTAGGGCATCCGCATTGCTATTCCATCTTGTCTTAGCGGGAGCCACTAATCCCTTGCCCAAAAGATCGGTCATCATATCGGACATGGCGATCCGGTGCTTGAAAGAATAAATCAGCTTGTTTACGTATGTAAACGTGAGGCGAACAGTGTCATGCTGGGGTAAGCCTATAGCCATGACCAAACAACGTTGCAATGCATGCGCAACGCGAATAATTTGCTGCATTGAAGGGATCCTTGCGCTTAGATTCCGGTACACGCTAGTCACGACGTTACTAGCCACAGTGTGATCCTCTTGTTGGATGAAACACTCCTCATCTTCGGAATCGCTTTCGGAATCTTCAGGAGCAGGGCTGTCTTCATCCGAATCGAGTTGATCGAGATGACGGATAGCAGCAAGCATATTGGCACCAGCATCCGTAACGCCATAGAGAGACTAAAGTATGGCAGTGAACAATGACTGGCTTATAAACAGTTCAGGGCACCATTTTAGTGTTTCGTGGTTCAGTATAAATACTTACCTTGCCTGATATGCCGTATTTCACGAGTGCAGAACTTAGTGCTTTTGCTATGACATCATGTGTATGGCAGCCTCGCATGCGTACAAATTCCAGAAATGAGTACTCCAGGTTATAATCATCATTAATATAGCTGACAAAGACAGACAGTACCCCCTGGCTTGACCTGTTAGTCCAAATGTCTGACAGGAGAGTGAAGGGGCCATCAAGTCGAGACAGTTTCTCCTTCAATGCCGATTCCTTCACAAAAACACGGAAAGGGCCTCGTTTCAGAAAACAGCAGCATAATGCTTATTTAAATAATGCATGACGTATATTTACCAGGCGAGAAGCTTCGATGTTGAGGTGGCGCGCGAGGGTTTGACGACTGAAAGTCGTAAATTGGGGGTTTAGCATTGACAAAAATTTTCTCATGTGTATGTTTACCACCACACGGAATGACAGTGCTGCACCAACAATAAATTTAGTCAATGCTGAGAGATTTTCGGAATAAGAAACAGCGTCTTGAGTCAAATTCCTGGAATTCTTCCTTCTACGAAGGGAAGTGGCATCGAGTACTTCGGTATACAGCGCAGTATCCAAATGTACCTGCAAAACAAAAAAAGAAATAACAGTTAAAGAAACACAATCATAATTTGCAAGCAGATTAATCGCCAAAATTCATTTACTCTTTTCACGTGGCGGTAGAAATTAGAAGCTGAAGTCTCCGTCAGGTACACTTTCGCAGCTCCCAAGAGATACCTTTCATTGTCACAGTGGCGGCACCCTGCAATAACTACAGTACTCTGACGCCCCTTTGCTGGCTTGCCAACAAGCAAGTCCTTAGTAAAGCGATGGGCAAAGTACTGGCAGTTTTTGGCGACGACTGGATTAGAATACGTATAATCCAGAACATAGACGAGAGTTGGGCATTCCCCTGCCCAGTTGATCAATTTGTCCATGGAAGACACGATCAAAACAGTTTCAACCAAAGGGTAACACGCAAAATTGCCGTCCTTAACTTGCAAGCAGAGTTTGGCGGGGAAAACTGTTTTATCTATGTCGTCATAAGTAAGTTGGACTGTTTCATCTATATGAAATGGAAGCGGGCCTATGTAGTTAACGTCGGAGCTGGTCACATGAACGATGGTGACGGAAGTAAAAGCAGAGGCGGGAGTCATTGTTGGAGGCAGCGACTGTTTGGACGGCTGGTTATCTTCGTCATAGGAAGAAATAGATTGGCTACTGCTCGTGTAGTTGGACGAGCTGGAAGGTGACGAAAAAATTTCTTGGGAATACTGCTGGGATAGAGACCCTGACTCAGGTGTTCTGCATTGCCTTCCCTTGCTTACACCTGCACTCTTCCTCTTTCGTGATGGTGTGTTGCTTTGAGATCGACGAGCTGGTGTTGTAACTGGAGCGGTTGCGATTGGAGATGCAACCAGTTCTAATTTATTACCACTCTCTTCTTCAACACTAGACTCTTCATCGCTTATGTACACGTAACGAGATTTGGTTGCACTGCGACGAGGTGGCCGAGCAGCCATTGTTCAAAGTAAATGAGAAAATCGAAAATATGAAAAGTTTAAAACTGGTAGGAAACAATGCGCCAAACGTGTCAAACTGCGTCCATACGCCAAAAATATGAAAAAGAATTTATCAAACTAACACGGTCAGTGATAAAGTGAACTAAATGTAATTATTGAATTCGACATACGAAGCTTGGAGACAATTACGGCACACAGAACAGTCTGCGAACGACTAACCTAATTTCTGACAGATACTGGAATCATATACAGCTAGAGGAGAGCAAGATGCTATCGGAAAAGATTTTGAAGTGGTGAGGAAGAGAAAATCACTGAAAAAATGTTATTCAAATTTTTAAACGGCGGGGTTAAAACAAAGAACAACTACCTCTGGAAAGTTAAGACGGAGTAGCCTAGTGTACAAACTTATTTTTCTGTCAACTATTGCAGACACCAGAAGGCATGTGTCAGGCAAAAAGAGATCAGTTACCTAGATAGAAGAGTATAAGATAATCAGGACATGTAAATCAGTGATAAGCAGGGACTGAACAACAACTGAACTACTGGACACTGGACAAGAAGCTGGAAAGAGTAGGGATTAGCTAACGGTCCTTGGGAATAAAGGTTAATGGCCAAGGCTAAGCATACAAGCTCAGTTGGAAAGAAGGAAAAGCATATTGAGCATAATATTCTAATATAGGCTCTAACTATCAGAGTGTTTCTCATGATACATACACACGGATCTTAAAGTAGGCGCAAACAGGAAAGTTAAGACGGAGTAGCCAAGTGTACAAACTTATTTTTGTGTCAACTATTGCAGACACCAGAAGGCATATGTAAGGCAAAAAGAGGGTTTTTTGACATGGTATGCAGAAGAATGTTTTAACATGGTTTTCAGAAGAACGTTTTAACATGGTTTTCAGAAGAACGTTTTAACATGGTATGCAGAAGAATGTTTTGCATAATGCACAAAACGTGCCGAGTGTACCATGTTCACTGCAGCCTTACAATATTTAAGTGTAAAATACTGATAAGCAGTTCGCAGTAATACATTTCATGAGTCTCCCAAGAAAACCCAGGATCCAATGCAACAGTACAAGCAAGTAGTTGTAACGTGTAACTAAACGGGAAATCCCATGCTTTTTCCAGCAGCCATAATTCAAGTAATTAGCTAATCCCACCTCGTAGATAATTGACTACAATGCTATTTTGTACGCTTCTTACTACTCTTTACTTGTGATAGATCCAAAGTCATTTACAATAATAATGTAGAAGCTGTCCTCATAATATGTAATATATGAAACAGTGACTCAATGTTTCAAAATTTCGACGGTTCTATAACTATGACCCCGAGAGGTCAACAAGCATAAACCTTTCATTTTACGGCCCTTAACATAAATTGAGGCCTTAATTATGGCGTTGACACTAATTTATTCAAATAAAAATTTCCGGACTTACATGTTGGACTTATACAATAAGTCGACTTATTAACGAGCCTAATAAGTCCTGGGGACTTATTAAAGGCAGGACTCATAAGTCCGCATCGTGAACTTATGGACACCCTTGGGGGAAGAAGGATTGAGAAGGAGGGGGATGAAGAGTAGGACAAAGCAGGTGCAGAATTAGGCTGACAGATAAGCGTTGGAAGACGCACTTCCGGTTTTTTAAACGGATGAATGATAAGATAATGAGATTGTCTGAAAGTCTGAATTACGGCGAGGGCGAGACGCAGTGGCGCTGACAAGTGCGCTCCCGGATCATGCGGGCCGCATGTTAAATCGGTTGCGTAATTCGCATGCAAATAAAACTACACATTAACCGATAGCCAGAGAATCTTGTGTGGCCAATCGGTATTTAAATAACATGTAAGACCTGCTATATCTAATCTCATTACGGGCTCCTGAATGATAGCAGAAGTAAAAAACGGCGTCGACATATATACACATACGCCGTGTTTTCAATGTTTTCATGTGCTTTTTGTCGTTTTCATTCATGTGTTAAATAGACTCAAGTTCAAAATATTTGAAATTCTCGTCAATTTCTACCGTTCTATGTGATATAAAACTGTAACCTGCATCTAGTTTACGTAGATTCGATCAGTTAAATCTATAGATGCGAGTACCAACTTTTCCTGCGCGCCTTCAATAATTTGCCTTTCAAAGCGGGTCAACGTGGAAGGAAATGCAGAAATCCTTATAGCTTTTGTTAATTCGAAAGGTATTTGGCAATGCCTTTTCTTGCTGTTGGTTTGGTGATACAGTCTACTCTGCTTCTGCGGTAGCAAATCCTATGCTTGAGAATGATACTAAAATTAAAACCGGATGAAAATAGAATAGAAGACATTTTTGCAACTCAATGAGAGTATCGGTGGCTTCTACCTGAAACTGAGCACGCACCCAAGCAAGGAATGATATCCAGCTGCTGCTTTTGTTAGTTCCTTCTGGCTTGCTGGCTTAAAACTTGATAGCTAGTTAGCTAGAGGTTATTACATGGGTTACACAGTCAAAAACTATAAGCATACTGCATTTTGCAGTTAGCATTAATGGGAGTTGCATGTGGATTGCAGAAAGAAAACAAAAGCGAGAGGATCAAATTCTGTTCTGGTCTCTTGCCGGATCTAATGACATTCCATTCCAGCTTGTTGTTATTGTTAACTCTTTGTCATCCTAAACATGAAAACATGTTGTATAATTCAAGGAAACGCGTTTGAACGGATGGCTAGGATTATTATTAGCTGTATTTTTCACGCATTGTTATATAATAATTTTACCTACAATTTCGTAGAGAACAGTTAAACTTAGAACGAAATAGATTGGCATGTTTGTTGGCTTGCATTTTAGACGATATTATAAATGATTACATATGTCCATGGTAGAAAGCTGGATGTATTTTGTAAATCTACCTGTGGGTTAGCTTTTTTGCTTTGAGATTTTGCTATCTACTCCCTGGAATTTATTTCCGTCCAAGGAAATAGCTGTAGCCTTTTCACACAATTTAGTATTATGAAAGCAATATTTAACACAAATGTTTTCATAGTTAGTTGATAGAAAAACTTGAACTTACCTTTATTTAGATCCGAATTTTTAATTGAAACTACAGAATCACTTTCAAAATGTTCAAAAATTGAATATTCCTCTGTTAGACTGAACCACTGGTATTTAAATCACACTTTTTAATTTTTAAGAACAATTAAAAGATGTTCAAATATTTTCATCACGTGTAACAGTTTACTCAAAACTTAAAAGCGCGGTTAATTACTGCAAAATTCACTGGTTTAGTTACTGGATTTACTGGACAATAAAATTTCAGCGGCCAAAACGTTCGCACACAGTTCGAACCAATCCGAATCTTTAGAACTACCCGGATTCTACGACTTATTCCGAACTCCGGGACTACGCTTGAAGTTCTCCAGGGACTGTATTCCTGTTACCCGCCAATCTTCCCGAACACAGGTGAGTCCAGCACCACTACAGCCTGGACCATGTATTCCAGTACTGTTTAAAAATTGACCGGGAATCACTTGTGCAAATCCTTGTAGCAACTGATGCTTTACAAACCGGCCAAACACCTGTTTCACAATTATCCTCTCTGGGTTACAATCCCTCCAGTTTTGGAAGAGGTCAACTTGGTTAAAATCCGCATTTAATAAAATCCTTTCAGTGATTTGAACCGTTGTTCTTCTCACCTGTGGCTCACACACTGACTGTGGTCCACGAGAAGATTTGAGGAAGAAGCTGAGAGAAGAAGAATCTCTGTCCGTTTGTATTTCTTAAGAGTCTACGAGAGGACAGGTAGTTGTGTACTGGTACTCTCTTCCTCATCCATCCATACATGAGAAGCGCATTAACTATACTGCCCCACCACTACAAGTTTACGAAGAGAGATACAGTCATAGGCAAGAGCCAAGTAATAATGTAGTAGTGGACGAGAGAGGAGAAATCCCTAAGAGAGGACAGACAGGTAAGTTAACTACAGGTACTCCACGAGACTGAAGGTGAAAAAGAGGGAACAACGAAGGAGGAAAAAAGCCTTTGGGTTCTCTCTATTGTGGGTGGAGGCTCTCTCCATTCGTTTGTTGTAATCTTCTTTAGGGAGAAAACTATCCCTTGTTCCTAGTTGTTGTATCCATCATTTCTGCTGTTATTCTATCTCCACAAATCCTCCGTATGCATCTAAGCTATATCCTTATTTCTCATCATAACCCAAATCCTCCTCACCTGTACAAAGAGGAGAGTAATACAGGTAAGTTCCATGCTTACTTAGCAGCACCACAACCGCAACCAGCCAACAGCAGTAGCCTTGCAGTACATGGAAGGGTTCTTTGATTACAGTCCACTCCGCTAGTTAGCGTATAGCATGTACATACAATCCTCATAGTACCTCCAAACATACTGCAAGTTGTAGTTAGTCGTAATACGAGCTGGACCCACGGCCAGGTGATTTGAAGGGTATTCTACTACTACTCCCTCCGTTGAAAACCTCTTGTAAAGAAGAATGCACATAAGCTTAAAACTGACTGAAATCTCTCTTTGGCTCCACCTGTACATGCTTGAATCAGGTACGGCGGTTTACAGCTGTACCTTTGCGTACCCGCTCTGTAATATTATGTATATTTCCTCATCCTTAAAATCTTACATTTGAATCTTTACCTCTGTACCTGCTGAATGTCCGGGCTCATGTTTGCGATTGCGAGGCAAATGGGAACCATAAGAGAGGGTGGCGATGTGTCTTCCTCTCAGTCAGTCAGCTACTACAGACCATTAATTCAAGCTGAAATCGTACCTGGCTTCAACTATAATACTCAAAGTAAAAAAGTAAATACTGTAGGCACACTGAGGAACAAAATTCAATATGATGAATCGTGGATTCAAAACATTCGGAAACCTCATTAAGGTCGTCCTCATTTTAAGCCGGTGGGTTGGTGCATAGCGAACGGACCAGAAGAGCTGACAGATGTGGAAATCCACAGTGTGCTCTCGTAGATCAGGTGTCTTGTGTATGTAATGCAAGCTAATTGTGCATCTCATGTAAGGAAGAGCTAGAAATATTTTAAGCCGGGAATTTTAGGCTGTGAAACTGGGGATCAAGGAGGGTTTCACAGCACGACAAGTAGGGTGGAGAACGTTACATAGGTTTCACTTGTATAGTTTAGTTGAATAATGCAGGGAATACAAGGAGCAGGGAGTGTGAATGTCAGGTGGAAGGTAAAAATCATCATGATCGCATCAGGTTTCCCCTCATCGCGCTGCATTGCATGCCGTGGCTGTCAATGGATTCCTAATTTTGGATTGAACGAAACCCGTACAAATTCCGGTAGCTGATGCAAGACATTTATGTTCTCTTATCGTAATAGATTCAAATCATTTTGGTATGCGCCAAATTAAAAATTGGCATTAAATCTGGAATAGATGCTGGCAAGGATTGCCTGGAGGGAAACCAAATTCAAATAAGGTGTAAAAAACGAGGATGGAATTTTAAAGCAGGAAGATTATTTTCGCTGAGAACATGAACATTGACGAACTTGTAGAGGGGGCGTTAGCTTGGGTTGATGTTGAACTAAGCTGGTTTAAGAGGCTTTGCTATTTAAGCTGAATTTACGTAAAGAATGGAAGTGAATAAGCATACGTTCGTTCTATTCATTTTCATCTCTTGTACCGGTCTTCTTGTTCTGTAGCCGGGCCATTGAGCAAATTTCTAAAGCTAATGATTTGCACATTTTTTCTATCTGAAGCGGCTTCGTTTTGCGACTGTGTTGAAGGTTCCCTTAGTCTCGCTGTGATTAAAGCGGCGAGGAAGAATTCAATGAACCATAAGGAAAGCGTCGCAGTAATAGAGTTGAACTGCAACCTTAGCAGTCAGATGCAAAATATCTGCACACAACTGGATTGTACTTGAAAATCGGAAAAGTACGGTTTTAACGTTTTGGCGAATTCGGCTAAAAGTAATATTTTTCATGGCTTTAAATTCAAAACTTCTAGTGTTGAATTCTGTTCGAAGAAGCAGAGTTTTTTCAGGATTACTTACTTAAGCTCTTTCTTAAAGGCTTGTTCCCTCCCATTCAAACAAATCTGGAAGAAGGGAAAATGAATCCAAGGAGAAAATGAATGAATTACAGAGACCTTCCTGACATTATTATCTCTCCCGCTGGAAGGTGGGTGAGATGTAAAAAGCATTCCTAAGGTTTTCCTCCATATCTGAAGCTTGCTATTGCGTCTTGCTACCAGCGAAGAAAAAATCCAAGATGCGCATCCCTAAAAGAATACAGTTTCGTCTTGGGTTTGGTTTTTTCTTGATGAGAGTCCTTGAAGAAGTGATAGATATGGGGTAAAAACTGCGATAAGGACTACAGAGCAAGCAAGCTAAGTGAGGTTTAGAAGAAGGATTTTCGGGCCGGGAAAAAATTGCACTAGACTGAAGACCAGTGAAGACAGCTTACTAATACGTGGTTCATCGTAGACTGACAGGAGTTGTTTAAATGACCGTGGAAACGTTCTTGTGAGGACTTGGAAAAGTTGGAATGAGCTTCGAACTATGTAAATGCCTAATGCTTGTTATGGAATAAAGATGTAGAGTAAGATTCTCCTCAAAGAATACAGCTTGAGCCAGGCTGCATGCTAAAATCTAAGAGTTAAGTACCCGCACATCATCAAATGCGCGACAGTGGAAAATTGTGGAGCTGCAGATAGAGACAGCAACAGGAAGAATCAGCCTTGGTTTACGATAAAACGCCAAAAGTTTCTGCATCCCGATCCTACCAAGCTTTGAGCTCGTCGAAGTTGTGTCCATTTTTATCAGAAGAATGGCAAACGCGACCTCCTTTTACATGTTCAAGGCAATATAGATCGTTACGGATTGTAACTCAAGGAAATTCAGCATTTTTGATTTCGTGTATGGATGTTCGTCGTGCCATCATGAGGATTACTTGGTTTAGATTTTCGAGAGTTTGGTGGAAGTTTAATTTCAGCACCCGAAAAAGTAAAGACAAGGGCGGAATAAACTTGCCGTACATCTTTTTCTTCGAGTATAGTTTAGTTTAGCCGCGATAGACTTGCGAAACGTTTAAGGAACATTCAAATCTCATTTCCTTGTTCATTTTCTGCAAAAGTGTATTCCTCATACTCAAACTCAAAGTGCAAGGATGACATGTGTCATAATAGAGACGCATTAAGCTCTGCGCTGTCTGTAACCCACAATCTGACTCCAAAAGACGTGATTTATGGAGAAGTGAATGAATGAGTTTCTTCAAGAACTGTTCTCATTCTAAGAATTTCCATGTGCTACAGTAAATTGATTCATGCCCGAGAAACTTATTGAGAAGCGGGGTCAAGGAAATTGACCCGCAAAAACAGATCTGAATTGCGACACAACCTTCATCTTCAACTTATTGCAAATTCTCATCCTTAAAAGGAGTAGAGTTCTAGGAGTAGCAGAATCATTTCTCAGTCAAACTGCAAGCTATAAAGTTCTTTAACTCTATTGCGAATATTTAATTAGACAAGTCATTTCAAAATCAAGATACGCTGATATTGTTCAAAGAGTCAACCCCGCAGAAGGTGTAAGTTGGATATCTAAAATTTATTGAGATTCTGCAACTGGAACATTTTCTAGGTAAAAACCCGGAAATTCAATTGTGACGTTATTTCCAGGTTGCGTAACTCAAGCTAAAGGAGGGACAAGTGTGTTACGGAAAAGATGCCGTCGTTAGTCAGGATTCTCATTTGGTGCTGTTCGTTGGCTGTTTTGGCCGCTGCACCTGAAGCAGCTGAGCAGCAAAGCTTTAAATCAGTTTCCACTGCAGAGTAAGTTTTCTTGAAAATTATTGGGATGTTAGCATTCGGGCATTCAAACGAAGACACTACCATATTTACAGAAATATCCTTAATTTCAGAGCCGAATTGAAGGAGTTGGCCAAGCGCTTTGAAACGGGGCTTACAGAAATCAGTTCCCAGAAACTCGCCACAGCTGCGTTACTGGAGGAAGCGCAACTAGCATTGCGAGAGGTGAAGGCTCAGAAAGAGGAAACTGACAAAGCGTTGCGAGTCGTTTTGCTACAGAAGGAAGAAACGGAAAAGGCGCTTTCGGCACTAACTGGACAAAAGGCGGAGACAGAAACCGCGCTGGCCAGGATAAAGCGCGAGACGGACGAGTCCAGCAAAGCGCTTGCAGCTGTGAATGTTCAAAAAGACAGTATTTTGAGAGTGCTTCAACTTATGAAAGCTCAAAAGGAGGAGACAGGACGTGTGCTCCGTCAAATGGGGACACAGAAGGAAGCAACAGAGAAGGCGCTGGAGACGATGCACTCGCAAATGGCGGCCATGTACAACGCCCTGGAAACCGTAGAAGGACAAAGCAACAAAACAGCCAAAGTGCTTGAATCAATGGAGGCACAGGGGGCGACAATCCTGGAGCTGAGCTCTCGTTTTGCGAATCAGACTGCAAAGACGGATGCAGCACTCAGCGCGCTGGAGAGCGCAGGACAGCGCTTTGCAAAGGAACTCGCGGACCTGAAGACCCAAAACACGAGCGTGGAAGAAGCAATGATGACGCAAGCAGCGGAATTGGAAGAGTACAAAGCGAACATGAGTGAAATCATCGGGAAGCAGGCGGAAGAGTGTCAAAAGGCTGTGGAAGAGCAATCAGATCGCTTGGACGCAGCTCTTTTGAGATTTGAAGCCTGGAAGAATGAAATTGAGACGGAGGAAGCTACCACTTCACAGGCTGAGACGACCACTGACCCATCCAATTCAGAAACATTGAGTTCTACAGTCGTCACATCTCCGGCCGTCAACTCTACAGTGACGCCCCCATCGGAAGAACCTTCTACTGTTGCCCCACTCACAGCACTGCAGATTTATCGCAGTTCTGGCTTGGCAGGGCTAACTGGAAAATCTTTGAACATTGAAAACGAGCACTACAAAGGAGAATTCCTCTACCTCGCACGAAATCCGACTGACCGAAATGCATATGTTTGGAACGATGGAGCAACATTGGCGGTTGATGGAGACAAACTGCGGGAGAGGGCGTTTCAGTGGGAGTTTGTTCGGGTTCCGGGCGGAGGCAATTCCGTCGTTTACATTCGCAACAAACTCAACGAGCTCAAACCGATTCCATCAAAAGAAGATTACTACGGTCGTTGGGATTACATTCGGATTGAAAGTGTTTCCTCTGGGACGGGTGGTGAGGCTTCCCAGTTGGTCATCACAATGAAGTCAACGGTCTACAATTCATTTTATTATCATCCACTCTCAACCCCAAACACTGACTCAGCACTGAATGGACGGCAGATTCTAGCGACTTCTTCTCCCAGCCGCCCTGGTTGGAAATGGATCGTAACTTTGGCTTCTTGAAGCCTGGAATCCAGCCACTTGAAATTGTAAATCATTTGATTCAAATCCAAGCTTTTTGATTCTGCAAATAAAGTAATTAAAACTCCTTCCTCGAATTTTGTCTTTCCTCTGGAATCCTCGACTGAGTTCATTGAACCCTGACGGTGAAGCATGTTATCTGTAAAGTTCATTGCACCCACTCTCGATTCCTGATGGCGGTAGAAGCTCGGACAGGAAGATGGCGGGAGGATGAGTCATCCTTTCACTCTCCACCTTCAACCAACCAAGAAGCTTTGCCAACACAGCTCCTCCTCCTCAACCCTCTCCTCAAAATGGCGGCACGACATTAATCGACTTCTTCATTGACGCCTATCATTTCGTTCCATGCCATCTTTGAAACTGCACTACTGCACACACATAAATCATGTTCACGTCTAGTATGGATTGCTCCGTTAAAATCAGGTCTTTTCTCAATCCAAAGGGTCACGGAAACGAAGAAAGCACTTGCATACGCACTACTTACTTTCATTCCAACTGGGATTTAAAAACCAGAGTAATTTAGTCCCTATATAACCCAGAGTTGACTCACGTTGCTTGACGTTCCAGGAGTCGACAGCCAACTTTGTTTCAAAATTTGGACATGACATGACTGACCGTTGAAGGATGTTACACCCTGGATGCACCGCTGAATTCGGATTCACAATCAGCACACCCTGCACCCCAGCATCCGCAGACAGGTAAAATTGTTTCGAATACTGAGGTACAGCAAAGGCTTTTTCATAGATAACAGGGAAGACAGAAGAGGATAACCGGATATAAGCCCAGGTTGACGAAGCATTTTGCGACTCTGTCAGAGTCAGAGCTAAATACTACTAACGAACATATTTCACTTTGCTAATTACCACAATTATGATGCAGTTCTTCAGAGAAAAGCTGTTAAGGCCTTTGCAAACAATTGAAACGAGAGCTTAAACTGATTCCGCAGCAACGCAATTTTAACTGTTCGTTGGAATTACATTTCTCTTCAAACGCTTTCTTCTCCCACGGGTGGGTGGCCGCGGCCAGCCTGCTCACAGGCTTAAGCTTAAGCTAGCTAAAAGCCGTAGAGAAAGAAAGATAAAATGGAATAAGAAGCTCATATTAGGTGCGGATGTTTCAGAAACCCCAATTTGTTACGTTTATCTGGAATAGTTTTCCTCGGAAGGATAGAATCTAAGTGCTCTACAAAGATGTTTTGCCAACTTTTGGAGATTGAGCATGAAATTAGCTAAGAGCATGAGACAATTTGAGATTGGACTCAATTCTTCGGTTTCTGTAGAGTAGAGGGTGGTGGATATAAGCATACAAACATCCAAAGCTGACATTCCAAGACGCTTGGAAATGTGTAGGAGGATGGGCTGGGTGACAGGCAGAGGGCGCAAGAGAACTCCTGGATGACAAATTCTTCAGCAGCGGTATCAGGATAAGGTAAAAATAGCGAAAAACAATGACGATTCACTTTTATTGCACGCAGACAGTGAATGGTAACAGCAGAGACGCTTATCAATTATTGCAAGCATTGCGATTCCAAAACTGAAGAAGGATGATGAGACAATGATTATTTTCATGCTGCAGACTGCGAATAAACTTACTGTCTGAAAAAATACGGGAAGCACAAGATGAGATTAGCATTTGGAATTTAATAAGTTTAGGAACGTTTGAGGAAATCAAGATTGAATGTTGCAAATCTTACGTCGACAAGGAAGAATAACAAAGTCATCCAAAGATCAAGTAGGACGACAATCTTGGAGCCAGTATACTTGTCAAGTATTCAAATTGAGAGTGAGTCAAAGAAGCCATCATTCAGAGTAGTCAAAGGCCAAACTGTTTTTGCCAAGAGATGGAGACAATTGATTGAATATTTTGGCGTATTAGTATTCGTAAAATTCCTGGAAGAAACCAAGAGAATGACAAGCAGGGTCAATGTGGCATCAGGATGAAAAGTAAGCGATGCGGTGATGGGGAAGATAATAAGGGAGCTTGATTGAAAAAAACTTCAATCTGTTCAAGAGAAAGGGAGAAGAATGTAACGTAGTGACGTGGGACTAGAAAAAATGACTTTTTTCTCCAGTTTCGCTCGTGTTCTGAGGTTCGGAGCAAGCTTTGTTGCCAGCGCTCGAGCCAAGTATTTTCTATTACGCTCTCCCAAAGTTTTACCAAACATAAGTTGCATTAGTCATGAAAGATAAGCATGGATAAAGATTGCATACATTTTAAAATTGTTGTTACATTCGCTGATGAAGTTGGTGGAGATGCAGTGAAACTATCATCAAAATGTAATACAAGAAAGGGACGTCTCGACCAGAGAATTAATGGATGAAAAAAGTCGACTCAATTGTTGGTCTCAGTGCTTAAGAGGAATCAGGAACCGAAGCCATGGACTGGCTGGAGTCTGTTCCTTGGTTACTTGCTGGTTTGATGGTTATGGTTCACAAGTGAGATTTCTTTGGAATCTGAAAGAAACACATAAAGGGATTATGAGGAAAATGGATTTCAAAAGGAAGGTTCATACATTATAGTTGAGAGAGACCTTGAAGTAAGCAGAGTGGATGTTGACATTGAAAAAAGCTAATGTTGCGCAACTACGTATCAATTCACACACAGGATAAAGAACTCGCTATTGCTTATTCTAGGGAACTACAAGCAAAGCTTTTTTGACAGACAAAATGAGAAGAGCACTCTTACTCTCTCTCTCCTGGAGATTTGAACAAATTATTATAATCTTACAATTGCCATGTGAAGAAAAAACAGAGTATTAGTAAAACCACCTACGGCAATTCAGCACCTTAGTCTTGTCAGCATTTTCTCCTTAAAGAACATATCATAGGGGAAGAAATCCTCTGATTGCATCTCTGAAAGTCGAATAATTAACCTGTTCTTGGCTGGAGGAGTTGTTTAGTTGTTCTTCTGTCTACCTGCAATTCTGGCTGAATTTGAGATAATGCAGTGCAATACTGACTATTGAGGTTTGGCGTGATTTCTCCTTGGAAGATATAATTCTTTCTAGATTTGGTGTTTAATGGTTTGTGGAGGAATTAAGAAGTGTTCTTGGGCCTGTGCTAGGCCAGAGGAGATAGGAGAGGCTGGCTGGTTGAATAAGTGAGAGGAGGTGGATTAATCTAATCACGGAGGGAAAATGATAGAGGGTGTGCGAATTTTTTTTATAATATTCTCTGGGATATATATTTAGCTGGATTTGATTTGGGTAAGGCGTGGAAGAGGTCGTAAAAAATTTGCACGACAAAACTCCATGGAGCGGGGAAAATGGGCCATATCTCATAGACTCGTGAGAGAGCGGGGTCGTAAGGGATGGGTGAATTTGATGGTGATGCTTGGTTGATTCTTTGGCCCTGGAAATCTTCCTTAAGTGGGCTTTTTGAGGGGGTGAAATCAATTACGAAAGGTTGAGTAAAAGTATTCCGGGAGAAATGATGGGTAAGGTGAGGATGAGGGAAGCTTACAGCTTGTCTGATGGTTAGTATGCGAAATCCGATGTGGAAACTTGTGTAGTAAATCATCATTTATTGGCCGGGATTATGAAGAGAATTTGAAAAGTTTTCTTCTTAAAACGCCAACCATATTTTCTTCCTTTCTTTCTTGTTTCTTAAAGGTGAAACTTTGGTAATCGTCCCAAGAATCTTTTAAAACTCCTTATCTCTAATGACTCAACTATCCTCTCTCCGCCGCCGTCTTCTATGGAGATCCGGGTGAGGTAGGTACGGACAGAAGCCGAGATTATTTGTCCCGTAAGTGGGCTGAGACCAAGTGGAGGCTGGTGAAGGCTAATAAAGGTAATAATGATGCATAATAGGTGAGGCTGAACTAGTTGAGATGTTGAGAGCTGAATTTGTACGGTGATGAAGTTGCTAACTGGTTTAGCCTGGTAGACGGGAGAAAAAGATTTTATATGTAAAAGCCCGATACGGGGGGAAGATGAAAGCCGAGGGCTTGATTATATATATTTGGTTACGAAGAAGACGCTCCGCTTTAAAGCTGCAGAGGAGAGCGGTCTGTTGTTGAAGGAACTTGATAAAAAGTTTGCCAAAAAACCAGATCCGCGAGAGCTAGCCATTTGTCTTTGTGGAATTGCGAGGTAGGAAAAAGTGTATCATCTGTGGGTCGTCCAGAGTCTTGACTAAATGATGCTACTATTTTGCCATCACAATAAATCTTGAGCGAGTGGAAAAATATTGGAAGACGTCAGAATGGGTGAAGACTGGGGAGGGGCGCAGCAGGTAGGTAGTAATAAAGATGAGGGTGAGAGGCTGTGTCTTGTAGTACAGGGAAGAGGAGTGTAAGAAATTAAGCCAGGGGCGGATAAGGGCCTAGTTGTTATTGCCCGTTGAATTAATTAAACTGGCTTTGGTGGCACAGATTTTAGCGGAACGGAAATGTGTGTGCAATTCCTCCAGCTCTGAGGATGATGATTCTCTTGAGGTGCAGTTAAATTGTTCGGTAATTCCAAGGATGATAAAGTATTCAAGCTTGTACATAATCGAGCGTAGTATTGACTTCGAGGATTGGCTTGAGGTTGTAGCTGATGTTTTCAAAATGAAACGGCGAATTCTGAGGAGTCAAGTGGAAGTCACGAAGAGAGCCGAATTTTCGGGTCAGTCAAGGTCCAATTAATACAGTAGCCGGCCCAAGTCAAGAGGTACAGCTTGTACTATTTCATTCATTTGAGAGACCTTTAAGACATAAGAGTAGAGTAGAGTTATGCAATGTGGATACCAGTGTGGTCGTCATTATCGTTGGGCAGTTAATCAAAGAATGATTGAGTGTGAGATTAGGCAGGTATTGAGAAAGAGTTGTGACGTTCCTCCGCTGGGTGGTTTGATCCTGGGTTTGGATTGGCGAGTGCTTTTGCGGTTCAGTGTATATGGGGAGAGGGCGCAAGAGTAATATTGAATAGGGTGTTCTCTTGATGATGTGGGACGAATATTAATGAAGGGATCTTGTGTTATCTGATAACCGGAATTTAGGATTCTGCTTGCAAATTAAAACACACGGCGGTATTATGAGAGCTTTGAAGAGAGAGGACGTATTGTTTGGTAGATTAATTAGCTTGGATATGATTGGGTGAAGATGATAAGAGGAAATCTTACGTAAATTCTAATTTAAATCGTTGAATAGATGGGTGCTTGCTGATTAGATGTTGGTGCTCAGACGCTGCTCTGTCTGGGAAGAAACGTTGCAAAGAGACACTCGTAGGATGAGAGAGTTGACGCTGACTTGGTTCAAAGATTGGCGAGACTGGCGACACCCATGGGGCTTTTTGACCCCGTCTTCCCTCACATTCACTGCAAAGATAATTAAGAAAATTTTAGTTGAGCTCTTAATTATGAAATCCTGATACAAGTTCTGCAAAGAGGCTGATTGCAATTAAGCTGGAGTTTAACGGTTGTTTAAATTTGCTAAAACTACGTGTCTTGGATGTGCAATCGGATAATTACGGTGGGGCATAGAATAATGTGCTGGGTTTACATCAACATGGCCTAAATTCTTTCATCTTGATACAGGAAGGATGAAAAGGAATTCCATTCAAAGCTATAGCGATTTCTGTTGATGTTGCTTGTACAGTTGGTTTTACTTGCATCCATGTTCTGTTTACGTTTTCGAATCCTTGATGACTTGTCTCTTGAAGAGGTGTAGACGCTGAGCTGAGTGAGCTGAGGCTGTGGAGCCTGGAGGCATATTTAGGGAATTTGGACTTTGAGGACGCAACCTGGGGAAAAAGGTAATCCAAAAGAAAAATATACGAAGGACATCATATACGCGTAAGGTAGGACAAAGCGGGGAGTCAACTACTGTTTTTCAGGGGAGGATCCTTGAACCCTTTTGAGAAATGTTGCCGCTCTCACTTTTCCATAACCTATGTCAAGATCCCCAAGATGAATGTGCAACAGAATGCTTGTATGCCTGGGAGTTGAATCTTGTTCCGCATCCTTTTCAATTACAGCCTTCCCTAATTCTTCCTTTCAGCCGCTGGGACCTGTGATAAAAGAGTAAAAAATTATAGTTTAAACACTTTTCTAATCAAAAAGCTATAAATAAAAATCTAGAATGCATCAACGTCTAAAGCGGAGAGGGAAAAGGAATCTGTAGGTCATGTTTAAGGCTCGTTAAGTATCAAATGTGATTTTGATGACCTTTGGTGGAGCCAACTTGTTCCTGTTCCCATTCTGACGTAGTTGCAACCACCGCTGAAGCAATTCAATACTAATGAGCTGAATACCGAGTAGCCATAATTCACGCTTCTTTTACCCTTCTACGAACAGACAACAGATGATGAGTCTTTCACCGGAATACTGATTCATTTCGGTCTTCTCAAGTCTTGAATCTCGTTTAGAAGAGCACTCTTTTCATTAGGGCATGTTTCTTTTCTTGAACATTGACATGGATTCCATAGGCTGGGTCTTTCTCTTTCTCCTTGAACCGTTCCATCGATTTCAAGAGGTAACAGACAGGAGTGATTCTGTCGGCTCTTTCCCCCTCCATTGTCTATCATTATTATGGGATGGTATTAAATTTCGTTTTTTATCGCAGGACCTGCTACAGGTGTAGCTGGATTCTCCTAATGGGAACATTATGCTTTGAGCTATAAACGAATGAAATTTATGCATTTTTCTTTCCGTACTTCCAAAGGAGATGCTAGACTTCTCAGGCACTGTGAATTAAAGAATGCATGTACACAATAAGAGACTTGGACAAGGAAAAATGTGTAGAGTAAGTTTGCTTACGGGCAAGCTTCCCAGATTGCTGTTTTGGCTGAAGGGGCATAATAATTTCCATACTGAAACCATATTATGTACTTATTTGAGACGTGGGACGGTGATGGTGGTACTAGTTTTTGGTACCTTACCAACAGGATTCGCATTCCGAAATGACGGCTGAACAGCCTAGGGTTTAATTTATTGTCTTGCGTTATTGTTGTGCCGTGTTCCTACGCATATCATTACTTCACCTCAACGATCAGCTTGACCTTTGTTGCAATGAGCCGAGAGAACAAATTGATGATCGTAAAACGCTTACAACGAAGAACAAATTTTGCTTCTCAGAATCTGAATTTGTCATAATGATCACCGCACATCACATGTTCCGTCTGTTGCATATGGCTTGACTTTGTGCTGGGCTGGCACCTGAGTTTCCATTGTAATTACAACACGAAACACGCATGCAAGTTGTTCTGTCTTGATGTGAAGCATTCGAATTGGACAGCAGGGATCCACTATTAGGTAATCGTTGAATTCAGAGAAAAAATTGCATACTTAGCATAGTATCCTCAATTCCTTAAATCAAATACAACTGCAAGATTGTATACAAGAAATAAATAAACATCAAGTAGCACAACTACATATTTAGAAAGTTACTTACGTCAAGTAGTTAGCCATAGATCGTGTTCGAATTAAATTCTGTTTGCTGTTTCTGGCTACCCGGATAGTAATTAAGTCTTATTCTACGTACATTGGAAAATTCTGGTGAAAGAATTTACATAAAGCTTTCAAAGCTTTGATCGTAAAGCTTTAATTGTCTTCTAAGATATAAGAGGTCAGGTGTTTGGAAAGACCAACTTAGTTAAAGCAGGAATACAATTTCAGCATATTTGTTTGCACAAACAAGTTACTATTGAACAGGATTATCAGCTTTAGAATATGAGCTACGAGTTTCACCTATGTGTCTAAATCTTTTGCAGGTTTAACCACATAATCTATGTGAAAATTTCATTCGATAAAAGAGCTTTTAGGAAGCCTTTTCTTATTTGAATTGAAGTAGTAACAATTGAAACTACATGCCCCTCTTGAACAAGGCATACTATACCAGCAATCCACCACCGATCAAGTACATCGGAAAAGGAGTTTAAGGTTATCCCCGAATGTAGCGAGTAATTTCTATTACATTGTAGCAAATAAATAAATTATTTTGTTTTAAAATAATATCTTATCATTACGGATAACGATGAACAACAAATCAGTCTTTGTCACATCGTGGGGAATGCATGATTTCTTGATTCGCAGGTATCAATGCATGGGTAAGGGGAACTATGTCCGTTTCCATAATTTTCCCCTTCGTTCCTATCTATTTCAGTCCGCAAAAAGGCCGCTAAGTGTGCAGGAAAATTATCAACGCCATCGTATCCTAGAAAACGAAAACGTAGTTTCGATTATTTTGTCAAAATTACCACTTGAATTATCCATGCTATAATTAAGAGGAGATTTTACCTGGAAAACAGTTGACATCAATGATTGCAATACGCCCTGTAGATTCTTCGACAACAACATCCACTCCAAACAATCCTAGCCGTAAAGCTTCACGAATTTTTGATACTACTCTCTTGAGAGTATTTTCAGCAGGAGCCCGAGTAATATTGCACTCATCTTTAGGATCCTGTACGGTAAGGCGGCTGCAGGAGGTCGGCTTAGAAATATCTCCGCTGTGGAAATGAATGGACTTGGCATCTGAAAACAGTGAATAATAATCACAAATTATGTTGAAATTATACACTGCAAGCAATGATTCAATAATCATTTATTATGTCGTACCTTCCGAAGCAGTCAGGTTTTTAATGGAAGGTCGTTCCACCATGACATACTTATCTCCGAGGGCAAATAGTTTGTACAAAACAGCGTTGTGGTTCACAAAGGACTGAACAACGCAAGGAAACGTACATTCTGCTAGTCCGTTGGTGTTAAAAACCAGGGTCATCTATACAAATAATTGAATTTGTTAGTACTTATTACGCGGTGCTTTAACCTTCACAAATGTAATCCTTCCTCTTACAACATGCAGGTTACAAGTTTTACGCTGTTTAGGACCAACCTCGTGTGCAGCGCTGGAACCGTGCGCAATTATTGGCTTACACACTGCAAGACCAAGTCAACATGAAACACACTTGGCAATTAACCATAAGTTATAATTATCTAAGCTAACTGATAAGTGGATTATGACAGAGGATAGATCGATTACCAGGAACTCAGTTATGCCTGATTCAATTACATACCTAAGGGAAAAGCAGCTTTGGATCTTGATAGTAAGAGGCAGTTATTCTCAAAATTATTCTCCTCCAAAACGACAAAGGATGGTACAAAGATTTCATCTGTAATCATAAATATCATTACTTTGAACTAAACGACACCGAATGTGAAGCACAATTAGCAACGAATATTTAGCTTACCATCCGTAACGTATTCATGAATGATGCTGTAAGTTTTAAACCTATCGATGACAGTGCGAAGACAATTTATTGGATCAACGATAAACACTTCCGGATGATCAGCAGAGTAGGATTCCAGATTGGAAACCATTTTCCTCGACTAATAGGATAAAATACAATTTAATCGCTTAGAATACAACAGCTATTATATTAAAACTATTGCAGTTATGTGTACCATACCTCTTCATGTCCTAAATCTCCTTGAGCAATGCAGTCAGTTAATTTATGTAATATCGCATCAAAAGGCCCTTGTTGTTCCAAAGAAACTGTCAAGTCAATCTGTGAGAATAACACCATATGAATCAAAGTTTAATCTTCCTTGACGATTGCTTCTTTCTTGGAATGGGCGTGTGGCTGAAGTTTTTGTTTACAAAGTTATACCTTAACAGCATCCAAGTTCACGTTTCTAAAATAATAAAGGCAGTTTCAATCACCATACATTCCATAACAGCAATTATTATAGTCGGTAACAAAAAAACATACCGAAATTCATCAAGAACTTCATCCCAAGACAGTTTTTTCGACTTCCTCTCGCTTAGCCAGTATCCAACTCGTTTCCGACCTGTCATTCTAGAGTTTTCTTCCATTTCGCAATTCAAGGTTCCGTGAATCTAGTTAAACAATATCACAAACAATGTTTAGGACACAACAGAAAATAAAAACTAACTTGTACTTAACTAATTGAATCAATGTCAGTAAAGCTCTTCGTCAATTAGTACTATAAATGTTATGAGTCAATTGGCTTGTTGGATTGTGACCCAATTCAATTTTCTTGTGATCAAGGATCCGAATGGATCTTGTTTCTGATTAAATGTGAAATGACGTCAATTTCACGCAAACTGGGTGACATATGACTCACTATAGTTTAACCTTCAGTCGACTCTGATCCCAATGAAATGAACCACCACTTACGTTGGATCCACACAAATGCCGTTAACTGTACATAAGTTTACTTAAAAATGTTCAGTTATAGCCTTACCAGAACCAAATTAATGGATAGATAAAAAACAATTATGCAGATGTTAAATGAGTGGTTTAAAATCCCATTTCGCAATTAATTTCCTTCACTGGTACCTGTTACTAATGTCAACTAAGTTTATTCATTAAAAATGATAAATACTAATTATTGCGTCCTACTAAAAGCAAATTCTGCCAGAAGTAATATAGTGATACTGGGGAATATCCCACAAGTACTGAAAGATCCCACCTAACACCCGTTCCTAAAGTCCACGGGCTGTCGAACCACTCAAAGGTCCAACTTAGTCCACAATCCTAATGATCTCAATCAGTCCAGAATCCTAAAGATCCCACCCTCTCCACTATCCTAAAGATCCAACTACGGCCACAATCCTAAAGATCCCACTCTTAGTCCACTATCCCAAACATCTCAAGACCGCTTTCCCAAGTCAGATTAGAGACTGTAGTTCAGTTCCTAGAAATTTCATTTCTCCGATGTCCGTGATCTAACATTTTTGATTTATGCACTTGTCGGACCGGAACACATTAAAGTATTTTCTAGAATTAAATTTGACCCCATGACCTGAATAGGTCAAAGTAGGGTCATGCGGATCAAGGGCTCATTTTTGTACTTAGAACGTGTTCAGGTCATTACTTTAAGGTCACTTGCCAAGTTTAGTGCTTATCTGTCTTAAGTTTCCCGAGAAAACTCGAAAATACCCGGATTCAGACGGTTTTTTCAAGTCCAAAATAACGATGTTACACCATTTTCCTGGTATCAACCGACAAATCATTCTATTGTCAAGAATTATGTCCATCATGTAGTGCTTCAATCGCCTTAAAATCAGCTACCGTTCATGAACCGCAGCAATGTGAAAGTTTCTTACAGAAATACACAGCAAACGCCGGTTACGCATTTGGCAGAGCCGTTCTCCCGTGTGTCTGTCTTCATGTCCCTCTTCTAGCAATCAAATTTCCGAGCGTTAACATAAATATGACGAGGGTGCCGACGATATAAATTTGTTACAATGATTTGAAATTCACATTTTACGGGTCAAGACATACAAATCATGACCCCTGACCTATCAATCATACTGTAATAGCTTTGGCGTCGTATTCTATCCATTGTAAGCCGCTGTAGCTTCATGATCATCAAATTTACATGAATTAAGATTCTTGGTACCACTCTCATTTTTGGATTGAGCTTTTACGTAGTTATTGAAAATGAATCCTAAAATGTGGAGTGGAAATGGCTATGAAAATCTTTACGGCGTGTGTACCCCCAAAAAACCCTTAAAATTTATGGCTACACTCGAAACAACTTTTATTGGGAGACGGACATGAAGACGGACGCACGGGAAAACGGCTGTGCCATGTACGATACCAGCGTTTGCTGTCAATTTCTATAAGCAACTCTCACATGCTGTAGTTCAAGAACGGTAGCTGATTTCAAGCTGATTGAAGAACCGCATAAAGGAATTACTTCTTGGCTACAGTAAAATTTGTCGTGTGATACGAAAATTATTGCGTAACATTGTTATTTTGAGCGCCAAAAAAGACGTATGAATCTGAAAATTTTCGAATTTTCTTGGGAATTTGAAGTAAGATCAACATGAAACTTAGCACTGGACCTTCAAATAATGACCTGTACACGTTCTACGAAAAAAATACGACATTATCCTCCGTGACATAATTTTACCCAACTCGGCTCATGAGGACATTTGAATTTTTATGGACGATTATGATTCTTATAGTACCGGCTTGTGTAGCATAGAAACAATGTAAAGTGCATGACATAAGCGTTGGAGCTATCTAAAAGAATCGAGACAAAAGATGTGCAAACAAGAGTAGTTTTTGTACATGTGTGGAATTTAAGTAACTCTTAAAATCGACGTGCTCACATTCTATACAATAGTTTCTTGAGGTCAAATGGGTATTAGTTTATTGTATCAAGTTAAGAATAAAACTAAAATGTAGATATTTCGTTTTCAGACAGATAATATTAAATTCAGAGCATCAATCCGCAGAAATAACACATAACTAATTACGCTTGTTTTTATTCTTCCCAGAATTGGTTTTTCCAGCAAGCTTCCTAGCATTTAATTTTTGCTTCTTCTCTTCGCGGCAACGCAATTCTTCCATGTACTCTTTGCTCGTCAAAATTTGAGAGCCTTGGTGAGCCCTTCGTTTCTTCTTCGGAACAGGCACTTCCGTGTCTAGATCAAAAGGGCTCACGGTGAACTGTATATTTAATTTTAAAAAACATAATTAAGTTCCACCTGGTGTCTATCTATATCAAGGTGTGCCTCGTTAAATTAAGAAACACGTAAAATTCAACTTACCCCAACACTTTCATCCTCGCTACGCTTACGTCCCGGGTTGCGTGCTTCTTCCTCTGAGCCATCAATAATATGTCCTCCAAATAACTCTGTTCCTGACAGATCTGCACTATCATCACGTTGTTCCGAGGTCGCGGAGTCTTCTCCTTCTGACTCTGAAGTGTCATACGGTACCAAGGATAGAACTGTAGTCGCTGATCGTTGCCCGTCAGATTTTAGATTTTGAGAGGCATCCAAAGTTTCCCCCATAATATTCTGAGATGACTCCCTCTCAATGTCCGATCCAGATTCATTTTCAGAGTCTATAATTGCTCGAGTAGCTCCACGAACTCTTGGCCGCAAGATTTCGTCGTCGTCGTCACTGCTTGAACTTTCTTCTGCCATGCTGGGATGCGACGGTCCTTTCACGTTCTCTACCCATATTCCAGTTCGACGAAATCCCGATCTCATACTGGGTCCTGAGAATGTTGAAGATATTGGATGCTGCAATACCGTTGGAATATCGCGTTCCAAGAATCGGAGTCCCCTGCAGGAGAAGATTCATGAAATCAGTTATTATACAATAAAAGAAATTACATCTAAGACTGAATCATTGATGCATCTCCAATGCTTATATTCCCCTCCAAACTTACTCATTCTCATCTTGCCATGTTGAAATTGTATTTTTCAATTCAACTAGGAATTGATTTCTCAACAATTTCTCCAATGGCAGCATCTCTTTGGAAGCAGATGGCATTATAACCAGCTTGATACTTGACTCTTCAAAGTATTTATGTGTCTTCAGGCTCTTGAATACGTTGCTGTCTTTCAGGAGCAATAGTATTTTCCCCGTAGAATTTGCGGCTTCTTCTTCACAGAAACGTTTTGCCCATCCTGAAAATGAGCTTTCAGACAAAGCTCCCTCCTCCGAACGAAGTTTGAGTAACCCTGGAAGTGCCTTCGAAAGCTGAGATTTAGTTGGGCAATGGCTTGTAGGGAACACAATCGCCATGCGAAACCCTTCACCACGTGCATTAGCACAAACAAGAAAGGTGACCCGTTTTCCAATATTACACGGCGCCAGAAAATATTGGTTCCTGTAGGACTTTGTACGGGGTACATATTTAGTGATCTGAGAGGAAGAAATTCAAAATAAGATTAAATTAATAAATGTTTGAATTGAAATTATTTAGATTCCTTGTAACTAGTCTTTTGAAACTAACCTTATGAATCTTCGCAGAAGTAACGCTCAGAGTGTAAATCCTTTCCGGCGGAATATTCTCTTCATCTATTTTCATCTTGAGTTCGTTGAAGAACATCCTTGCTGAATTCTTGCTGGAGGTCTTCTTTGGGTTCATGATTGGCTTAATATCCGCATGCCTTTCTAAGAAATTGCTAATCCACTCTTCACCAGCGTTACCGTTGAAAGAAGTAGACAGGTTATGCATACGAGCAACTTCAGCTGCCAAAGCACCCAGAAGGGGGCGTGGAATCCCGTTGAAGCTATTAGAAATAAAATAGGATATCAAAGCACCCGGTTTAAGTCATTATTGCAATTAACCTGAGTCAAAAGCAAGGTGAGAAGAATAAAAAAATTTATATATTTTCAAAACGCAAATTGAAATTACCTCTTAGAAATCTTTTTGACTTGCTCCTTGATTTCATTCTCCTGTTCAGCAGTAAAAGTTTTCTTAACGCCGACCAGGAGAGTAGCTGGTATATCTTCTGGGTTCCACGACAGGTACTTTCGGATTGTTTTACGATCAATGTCGTAGATCCTGCTCACTTCGCTGAAGGTTTTACCAGCCTTTACTTCCTCGACTGCCCGTAAAACTGTATCCTTGTCATGCAAAGGAAGATGGCGCTGGTATTTTTTACTATACACCATGGTTACTCGATGTTTTTAATTATTTGCAAAGATGGTAAATGTGATGTGTCTTCAACATACGAAGTTGGAAAAACAACAACGTTGAATTCAAATTCACAAAAGTCACAACAGATTTTTCAAATTCTAATAGCTGCCGTAATTCTGTACACACTTGAATTGAAATTACTTTTAGAGCACTGATTATGACGTAAAATATAAATTCAGAATCCTGATTTTCGTTCCGGACGCATGGTTCCTTCATGTGCTTCAGCTGACTGTGGAAATGCGTTCGAGCCAACAGTCCATCATTTCCTGTAGATTTCATCGCTTCTAGGGAGGTGACAATGGGAGTGCAAAAACGTTATGTATTTGCACATGGATTGCCGCATCCCCTTTTGTCTTCTCCCCCGCAGCTATGAAAGCTGCTGGAAAAGGAAGAGCGTTGGCTTGAACGCCTTTCCACATCAGCTGAAGCACATGGAGGAGCTCTGCATAAGGGAAGAGAATTCTAGATGGTGAATTTATTTTTCACGTTAAATAGTGTTCAAAAAGTTATTTCCATTCATGTGTGTAGAGAATTATAGCAGCGACAAGATTTTGATAAGCTGTATCAATTCACAAAATTCAATTTGAGTGAAAGTTTATTATCTCCAGCTTCTTTTGTAAAGGCCTCATCACGGTTTAACGCACAGAGATTTATAAAAAAAAATTAAATATTGCAGGCCACCAGCCTGATTTTTTAAGCGCAATAATCTGTCTTTTATGTAAAATGGGGAAGCATTACGTTCCAAAAACAACAAGAGTTCAGGGGTCAGCTGTGACGACAGCTTTAGCCAAAGTCGCCTCCAAGGAAATGACCATGGTTGACGCTGCTAACTCCGTTGGATTGGACCGGTCCACATTGTACAAATACAAAAGAGGGCATGATATCCCCAACTTTGTGCGTCAAGGTTGTAAACCCGTTTTTACTCGGAAGCAAGAAGAATTAATTGAAACGTGGGCATACTGGAGGTGCCGTAGGTAAGTCTTTGATTCTTTTTGAATTTGCATTCCTTCTACTAGTTTCTCAAATTAGACATACTTCCATGACTTTGCCTATTTACATTCTGCCTCTTTTAGTTTTAACGGTGTAACGAAAAAGGAACTCAAGGATATGTCTTTTAAGCTGGCCGTCAAGAATGAAATCCCAAATCCTTTCAAGAACAAGCTCGCTGGAGATGCATGGGTTGATGGATTTTTGATGAGAAGGCCGAATCTTCGCATCAAAGTTGCTGAGCAAATAAGTGCGGCTAGAGCGCTATCATTTACGAAGGAAGCGGTTGATGAGTTTTTTGATAACCTAGAGAAACTACTAGCGACTCATCAATTCAGCCCTACGTTAATTTTTAATGTTGATGAATGTGCCAGAGGGATTGTACGGGTAAGTCTTTTTTGAAAAAGTTTTATTCAAAACTTTTCGTGTAAAAAATGTGAGTAGTTACTGCTACTGAAGTTATACCTAATATTTTTCTTTGTGTACAGGATGGAAAAATGAAGTGTATTTCGCACCGTTTCGTACGTAAAAACTACAGGATAAAGTCTAGAGAGCGCAGTCCCTTGGTAACCATGATATGTTGTTGTTCTGCTGAGGGATTTTACATACCACCAGCGTTCGTCTTTCCGTCCAAAAAGGATCGTCCAAATGCTGCAGGGGAAGGTCCGCATGGCGCTGTGTCTTTTTTTACGGACAATGGTTGGTCAAATGGGCTTGTTTTTCTGAATTGGTTGCGCCATTTTGTCCAGTTTTTGCCACGACAGCTCAAGGAACCTGTGCTTCTGATTTTGGACGGACATGTCAGTCATAAAAATCTGGATGTTTTGACCCTTTGTGTTGAGCAAAATATACACGTGTTGACGCTACCTCCACACTCTTCACATCGGATGCAACCACTTGACCTTTCTTTTTTTGGACCTCTTAAAGGACGCTTCGAAAAGAATTTGGATACTTTGAGAGTACGGAACAGGTAATAGAAATGTTTTTATTGTTGAGACATCCAAGGCATCATTATGCTGCAGTTACTTTGAAGTAGTCCCGGAAATATAAATATCAAAATATCTCTTTAGGAATTTGTCTATCTGGGAAATTCCAAGGATTGTCAAAAAACCTTACGAAGATTCGGCTACAGTAAAAAATGCTGAGGCAGGATTTCGGAAATCGGGGATATGGGTGAAGGAGTTAGGAAGCCCTTCAAGGGATGCTTACAGTGCACAAGACTTTATGTACGTAGAAAGCGAAGAAATACCTCCTGATTTTGCTGCTTAAATTAAACTTCTTTCTTGTGGTATCCTAGTTTAAGAAAGAACCTTTTTATTCGTGTCGAAAACTGATTATAGTTTATCTGGAATAAAAATAAATCTTAGGAATAGTTTATTACTTGCATGGCTTTCTTACCCCTTGACTTCTAGGTCTTATCAATAGCACGATTATGGTTTAAGCTTACAATTTACGACTAAGGGGAGATTCAAGGATAAAATTTGCAGCTATTACTATGAGGATTTGGTTTATTATTTCGCCTTTTGGTCTCTGGAATAACATTATGGCAGTTTTTGAGCTTGTGATTCTGTAAAGGCTTTTTTTTGTTGTTAGAGCGTGTACAGGATATTATTTGGATTGGTATCATGGGACAAATGATTGGATTGCCAAGATGTATGTCCATCATGAAATGCTCCAATCGCCTTAAAATCAGCTACCGTTCATGAACTGTAGCATGTTACAGTTCGTTACCGAAATCGACAGCAAACGCCGGTTACGTATATGGCAAAGCCGTTCTCCCGTGTGCCTGTATTCGTGTCCGTATTCGTGTCCGTCGTTGTGTCTTCTAGCAAACAAATTTCCGAGCTTAAACAATAATTTGAGAGGGGTCCAGACGCCAGTTTTCTGAACTATTTGAAATTCACATTTTATGGGTCATGACCTACAATTCAAGACCCCTGACCTATCAATCATACTTAAAAACCTTGGGTATCGTATTAAGTCTATCGTAAGCCTCTGTAGGCTTCATGATAATCAAATTTGGATGAATTAAGATTCTTGGTACCACTCATTTCTGGATTAAGCTTTTACGGATTTATGGAAAATGAATCATGAATTTAGATTGAAAATGGTTATGAAAATTTTACGGCGCCTGTAACCGCCAAAAAAACCCTCAAATTTATGGTTACACTCGAGAAAACTTTTGTTTGAAGACGGACATGAAGGCGGACGCACGGGAAAACGGCTCCGCCATATACGATACCAGCGTTTGCTTTCAATTTCTATAAGCAACTCTCACATGCTATAATTCAAGAACGGTAGTTGATTTTAAGCTGATTGAAGCACCACATGAAGGACATACTTCTTCGCTATAGAATGCTTTGTCTCGTGTTACCAGAATTATTGCGTAACATCGTCATTTTGAACTTCAAGAAATCATCTAAATCCGGGTTTTTTGAGTTTTTTTAGGAAAGTTGTATTCGGATAAACATGGTACTTGACAAGTGACCTTCAAGTAACGACCTTTACACGTTCCAAGAACAAAAAAGAGCCCTTGACCCGCATAACCCGACTTGACCTATGCAGGTCATGGGGTCAAATTTAATTTTAGAAAATACTTTAATGTGTTCTAGTTCGACAAGTGCATAAATCAAAAATGTAGGATCACGGACATCGGAGAAATGAAATTACTAGGATCTGAACTACAGTCTCTGCATTGACTTGGGAAAGCGGTCTTGAGATGTTTGGGATAGTGGACTAAGGGTGGGTTCTTTAGGATTGTGGCCGTAGTTGGATCTTTAGGATAGTGGACAGGGTGGGATCTTTAGGATTCTGGACTGGTTGGGATCATTAGGATTGTGGACTAAGTTGGACCTTTGAGTGGTTCGGCAGCCCGTGGACTTTAGGAACGGGTGTTAGGTGGGATCTTTCAGTACTTGTGGGATATTCCCCAGTTTCACTATATGCGTATTTTATTGTTGACAGATATTATATCCATGCACGTGGTACGTACATATAGGCGAAACTAAATTTCAAACAAGGCGCTACATTCGCGGTTTCCTTGCCCGTCTGTCACCCTGATACCCTATTTGAGTTATATGGGGCATAATAAGAAAGATGAGCTATTGGAGCGGATAATTCTAACGACACATGCTGTTACTATTTGGTTAAACTTAGAGCAAGCAATTGTTGACAACAAGATTGTTGACAACAAGATTGTTGTTCTGAATTGGATTTCACGAACAATAACCGACATTTTTGTAGCCTTCATTTTCAATCCCAAAAGATTAGACATGTGGCAAAGAAATGAATCTCCCCGTGAAGGAAACTCAGTGATTACATCATCAGCGGAACCGACGGCAACGCATACTGCATAATAAGATTTTACATTAAATATTAGTCTGTCTGGTTAAATTAATTTTAAGGGTCGAGACGAGGTCAATTTTACAAAAGGGGATTTAGATGACATCGTGAACGCGGTACGGAAACTTTGCTCGCTAATAAAAGTTGATTAGAACGTTCTCATTGGCTCCTTCAGAGAGCTGAAACCAATGAAAAGGTTACGGCTAGATTCAAAAGTGGAGGGAAAGTTTCTCTCGTCAAGCCCTTCACACTCGATTCCCATTCCCATGCACCTATTCAACAGTTGACCATCCGCAACACATTGTCCGTTGCCCAAACCGATGGATTGTATATTATGGTGTAGGAGGGATTTTGTCTGGGTAGATCTCCCAGTCTCCAGAACCAAAAGCGACGTTAAAAAATAAGTGAAAAGGCTAACGGTTGCCCCGTAATAACATAAACAGGAGAAAATATCTTTTTAGAGTTTTTGGAGAAGAAATTAAAGTGAACTGAATTAAACAGCTTGAATTTGGATTGTGCCTTGACTTTGGTTAATGACATGCAAATGAAAGTTGGAATATTACTAACAAGTGGCAAAAGTTTACATTCTGATAATAAAGTTCGGAGGTCAACGTTGGGATAATTTCTCAACTACGTGACTTCTATAATCACTCATCTTGAAAAAGGTTGCGTAAGTTGTGGATGTGAGTTTTACTGATTTCAAGGATATATATATATATATATATATATATATATTATGTTTTTTGTGAGTTTCCCAAGTTAAATGCTGTATTATTTAAATTTCAGGAGTTGGTCTATCATACGCAAGGGTTCTGAAATTATCAAATGCAGAGAATAATTCCACGACCAAATCTTTGCAAGAGTTAGCTGAGAGGTATGTCAACAATTTAAACATATATATATAATTTGGAGAGAAGCAACACTTTTGACAGAAATTGAAGTGACGGTTAAATGGGTTGTGTGACACAGCCTTGCAATCAGTCTAGTTTGATCCTTTTTAAACATTAGGAATTTTAAGACAAGTGAAGGAAATATTTAATGGTTTGCTTTGCAAACCTGTTAGAAGATTGACTGATTGATCGAACGCTAAAATCTACGATGTTTACAGGGTTGTTTACAGCTTTACTATGAATACAACGAAGCAATGAAAATCTTAAAATGTGCAAGTATAATCTCACATTTGTTACTTTACTCACCTGTGTGCTTTGTTTGTTTGTCTGATTGCTGTAGTTGGCGGAGCTGAGGGATTTTTCAAAGTTATTGTGAAGACTGAAGAAACTTTTTAAAAAATGAAAGTGGATCCAGTAGGTCAAGACATGGTCTGCGGCTACCTGGAGGGTCAGTATAGTTTACACGAGACAATCGGTCGGGGTGGATTCGCCAAAGTTAAAAAGGCAACCCACTTGGTCACCGGGGAACGAGTCGCAATTAAAATTATGGACAAGGCCGCGCTAGGAGTAAGTCGTGTTTTCTATAATGCTAGTCCTGGTGAGGATGGATATTACCATGATTAAATTGCGTTAGTCATTTCTGCAGTTAGTTATTGGGAATTTCAGCTACAGTGTAGGTATGAGTTTGGACTGATGTTAGGGAAAATGAGATAAATTCGTAGGTGAGAAAAGGTGGGCTACTGCGCAGTTAGAGTTTTGGTAAACTGGATTTGGATGGTTACTATCGATCTTGTGTTGACTGTTTGAAGAGCTAATCGTGAATTTAAGTGATTCTGCTTCTGAGCCAAGTACTAGAGAAGATGGAAAATATGTGTAAAGCATGTGGAAATGTCCTTGAGGAGTTAGCTGTAAAGCTGATAAAAATCCAAGCTGAATGCAGTAGTAATGATGAACCATGGAAAACGGTCTTAGATCTGGGGATGAGTTTTACAATTGCTTGTACTAGTACTAGAAAAGGAAGTAAGCTATGAATGAATACAAATCTCTATTCGCTTTGGTGCAACAGATATGTCATTGGATGGGAGGATGCTATTATCTCGTCAAGTAGGTTTATCGCAGGTGAAGTACAGCTCAAGTTTATTGATTTATCTCTAAGCGGTCTCCTGTCAAGAGGCTTGTCGAGGTTATCTCTTTATTGTAGCATAACAAGCAAAACTAGTTTACCAAAGACTTAGGGATTTAGCGACTCTGTAGAGAGTGAGAGCTAACATAATTCTAGTCTCGTAGCTTAGGAAGCCGCTCTTTTGAATACTTTTAGAATTGCAATCTCATTATACCGGCTAGTTAATTATGCTTAAGTTGCAATTTCGTATGATACTTATAATGATACTGATGTAAGAAGATCATTTTATCCACGCTTTGAATTTTAATTGAAACTGTACATAAATGTTGTCGGGAACTATGTTGATTTTGAATTTCTTTTTAAAGGCGGACCTTCCCAGAGTGTCAAGAGAAATCGATACGCTAAAGACTCTGAATAACCCTTTTATTTGCAACTTGTACCATGTTTTTGAAACAGCCGAAAAAATATATATGGTTATGGAATATTGCAGGGGCGGAGAACTTTTTGACTACATAGGCAAGAAAATTAGAACGTTGTTAACATCACGTACTTGTGTTTTTTTTACTGCTAAACGTTTGTAGGTGAACAGTGATTATTATTATAAACGCGATTTTTTGCAGTCCAAAGAGACCGTCTGGATGAAACGGAAGCCAAGCGAATTTTTTGCCAAATCGCGGTCGCTGTTGCTTATTGTCATGAGAAAGGAGTCGTTCATCGCGATCTAAAGCCGGTGAGTATCACTATTAAAGAAACCATTCCGTTTTATTGGTATAATTGTGACAAAACCAATCCTAATTAACAATTGACCTGTTTTTTAGGAAAACATACTTCTTGATGACTCAAACAACGTTAAACTCATCGATTTTGGATTATGTGCTGCACCTGCCGGAGGATTGTCTTTATCATTGGAAACCTGTTGTGGGTCACCTGCCTACGCTGCGCCTGAATTGATCAAGGGTCAGCGGTACAGCGGAACTGCTGCGGATGTTTGGTCTCTGGGTGTGCTGCTTTATGCTCTTCTTTGTGGCCGGCTGCCTTTCGATGATCCTAACTTAAATTTACTTTACCGTAAAATTCAGGTACGCATACGCTATACCACAAAAAGTGTAATCGTGGTTTTTTAGAATGTTGGAGATGTATTTCTTTTTCTTCCACGATTAGGATGGACGATATCATGAACCCCGGTATTTGTCTGAGGGCAGCAAGAATATCTTACGTTGCATGCTTCAAGTAGATCCTAATTATCGCCTCAACGTGAGCGAGCTCTTAAGTCACACGTGGTGTCAGGATAGCAAGCCCGTGTATCCCGTAATAGCTAAGCCTACAGTAAGTCTGAAATCAAAAGCAAAACTTATAGAATTTCACGATTATTATTAATTATTATTAATAACACGTTTTTCCTATTTGACTTGCAGGACAGAAATGTGTTGGACGATGATGTGATCTTACTAATGTCTTCGTGCTTCCAAAGCCGACCAAGCATTCTGATGTCACGAATTCTGGAATGGAATTACGAAAGCCAAGAGGTCGCAACCTATCTCATGCTCTTGGACCGGAAGATGAAATTTGGAGAGTATGCTTTCAACTCATGCGGTATGAATATCGGGTCTACATTAAAAGCGTCAACTTACAAGGTAATGTTCTACACTTGTAGATTACATACCATTGTATGGAATTTTTGAGCCTATGTAACAATGTATTTTTGTTGGTTCTAGACTCAATTCCATCCAGCTCCTAATCTGAACAAAGTTCAGAAAAGCTTGGACGCTGAGTTTTCTGAGTGTGATGCTGTAGATTCATCTTTATCAAATGCTCCGCGTGCATATCACGCTTCTATGGAAGGAGGGTTGGATGATGACTGCTTGCTTCAAATCGGCAGCCCTAAAGTTGAGAAAGAGAACAAAGAAAACAACGATTTCCTTGCTGTAAACGAACAATTTAGCAAGCCTCGAGTGCCATCTCCAAAGAAGCAGCCAAAGTATAATTTCGATCAAGGTTGGTATTTTTTCAAAAGTGGTATCATCCGGAAATTTGAACTCAAATTCATGTACATATATAAGCTTAAACTATATGACAGTGATTATACTGAATGAAGTATATAAACTTCACTTATGCTTTCAGCTCCTCTTAGCACTCAAGGTATATCACCAGCTAGATCTGCCGACAGTATTATGACTGATTCGTCCAAAACCCCAAGAAATGAGAACAAGTGAGTGCTTCTGTTTTTATCACGTATGTTACGTTTTTACATGTTTAGATGATCTGTTTATACAATTACCAATTGTTGCAGATGGAGAGGAATCGCCAACAGTCCCAGCCACGCTATGACACCGTCAAAGAGAAAAGTTCTAGGAAGCATCGAGCGAGGAATGGACAAAATCCGGCTGATGCTGACACCAAAGACAGGCACCAAAAACAAGGCAAAATTGAAGACTATTCCGTATCATGGAAAGGTACGTGAAGGAGAAGAAAATAGCTTAAATGGATCATGGAATTAGTACTGTAAGCTAGTAATTGCACATTCCTCATTTTCATGGACTCTTATTATTGTTTCCAGAGTGCCTTCAATATATCCGTCACGTCTCACGCAGATCCAGATTGCCTGATAACAGAGTTGAAGGCTTCACTTGCCAGCATCGGCATAGAATCGAAGCAGAGAGGGTAAGTTCACGTTACATTTAATTTCGCTTTCATTACGCACTGCTTGAAACCTGATTTTTTTGCATTGTTGTTTACGCAGTTATCGATTGTTGGGTAAAGTGGAATCAATGGGACAACGAATCTTGAAATTTGAGTTAGAAGTAGTAGCAATCGAAGAGTTGAATCGAATTGGAATTCGTCGCAAGCGCCAGGAAGGAGACGCATGGGCCTACAAACGCATAATCGAGCAAGTATTGACCTTGTCACAAGTTAGTGGCACATCCAAAGTAGTTCCAAACATAAAAATGAATACTCCTGGACCAGTGCGATCTCTTCAGACGATGGTTTAATGGCAATCTCAAGGTGTATGTTATGTTTATATCTCAACAATTTCGTGGTCTCATATTTTTATGCGGTTTCTGGTTTATTTCATTCAGAACAAACGTCCACCAATCGGGTATTTTAAGCTGCGAATTTTGTTTTAGTCGTTCTATTTGAACTTACTTGATTAAGTTTTAATCACCTCATGAGTCTTAAGACTCCTGAGAATGTTGAAGACAGATCAGGCATTGTTAAACGTACTCGTAAGGAACCTCACATTAGTATAAATTCAGTTTCAGTATGTGTGGGCCCGTATGATTAGACAGCCTACAAATAGTTAATCTTAGTGGTTCAAAGTCCCACTGCCGATGACAAAAATCACATAAGATATATTGTTCAACGATTTGATTTTATACAAATATTTCCTTTTTTCTACATAGACTCTTATTCCTGCGCAACATTTGTACTTCTATTTTAAATGTTATACTTACTTAATCCCAGTTTAAAGACAGTGGTAATGCTATCATTCTCTCGGAATTACGATATCCTTGTCGTTGAAGGTATGTAGCTGTTCTAAAAACTGTATGATAAAATAGATAGAAACAAAAATGACCCTCCAGTTTAACGGATGGAAATAGTAAATGCCACTGCCAAAACTATATGAGCTGATGCAGATGAAATTATGTAACTACAAATAGTGATAATCTGGAAGTAGCACCTTTACTTATTCTTTTTGTGATCATCACAATGTGTATGTGATAATCTGTTTTAACATAATTTTCGAAAAAAACTTTTCGTCGTACTTAATAATTGTCAAACTCGGCTTTAGATTTCTGCATTTGAGCGGTAATTGCCTTCACAAGGTCAGTAGAGAGAAGATTCAGCGCATTAATCCTCGCCTGTAAATCATAATTAACTTTAAGATAACTTCAAGAAACAACCATTAATTTAAATCCAGGAAGCGATCTCAGCAACTACAATTTCAAGAGATTTCAAGAGTACATAAGAATATTCTTACCGCAAATTCTAAGCTCTCATCAACAGTGTGATCACGAGAGAAATTAAGGTTCAACTTGGTTCCAACCACAGCTACCGGTGAATGTGATGCTATTTGTTTTCCGATATCAATAGCAGCGTCCATCATTCTGTTTAAAAGGATCAGCAGCAGCATTAGTTCGAACCGTACGTTTAACTTTTTTTATTTTATAACTTTAGAGCCAATATCGTAACTTACGTATTTCTGTCAGAGAATACACGATTAACAAACCCTCGTTCTTTTGCTTCATCAGCATGCATCTTCCTAGCAGTGAATGCTAATTCTCGAACAAGGCTATCACTTCCAACAACTTTGGACATCCTTTGAAGTACTCCGACATCCGCAGCCATGCCTGGGATTAACAACAAAAATTGCCTTTAAGTACACATTTCTGGAATTCAAAGGTAGGTTTTTAAATGATGCATTACCGATTGCAGTTTCCTTGATCTGGAACCAAGCATCCGAAGTGCACAATCGAATGTCAGCAGCGCAAATCATGTTCGTTCCACCTCCAACACAGGCGCTGTGAACTGCAGCGATCACGGGCTTTTCACACTGCAAAATTAATAGTAAGTTTCTAAATTATGCACAATTTAGAAGCAATTGATGAATATCAGTTTGTTTACATATTCTTATAACTACAGCCATCTAACTGACCTTTTCAATTGCAGTGAACGAGTCCTGATATTCTCGGATAACCTTGTACATTAATTTACCTTTACGAGCTGTATCCATATCACTCATAATTGTTGCAAAAAGTGGGTTATCATCAGGACTTAGTGCCAAGCCCGCGGTAAAAACCCGACCGTTTCCACTAATAACAATGGCCCGGCAATCCGCATCTTGATTCAAATCCCTAAAGCAGTCTCGCATATCCCTAAGGAGAAAAACAAAATTACCAGAAATCTTATGATGACAATTACCTTGTCACGCTATTGTTTACAATCATTATCAAATTGAACTTACTTCCAAAAGGCCGGGGTCATAGTATTTAACTTATCCGGTCGGTTAAGTTCAACCCCACGAACATGTGGCGCTAAGGTAACTACCTTGAGAGTTTCATAATTTCCTAAGACCTGACCTGTTGAAAATGTGCGAATCTGCTTAAGAGCAGACATATTTTTCCTCAATACATTCATTATAACTATTAGGGATTAAACACTAACTAAACTTGTGAACTTTAAGTAAGGGTTAATTAATATGTTTTTTCGAAGCACTTCAAACAAGCAATCAACAAATATACGAATGACCTATGGACTCTGAAGTCCAAAGTGTTTACATTCCAAGATTGTCAAATGGGGGGATCATCCAGATCGACGGGATTCTTTGTCGGTATGTTTTGCAGTACTAGATGTTTATAACAAGTTTAATTATACTAGCCCCATCATAATTAATGAGCAATTATTAATTTTTTTCCAAAATATCGGACCCCCTAAGCGAGAAGCGACTGTAATTATTACAACTATCCAACCTGGGAGAGACAGTCAATCATGCAATTGCGGAATTTTGTCGTTAGACTTACGTTAACTTTACAGACTTGCTTGAACGATAATTGCTTCAATAAGCATAACAGTCATAGCAGTAGAACCGAAACTCGTAGCAAAAAATAGCTAGTTTCTTTGCGGTCACAATAATGATATAACCTGATGACATTTGCAAATGCTGCAGGGGCTATGTGACCTCTAGATGACATTTCCTGTGGCACCACTATCTCTTCAAGACATAACGGAAGCCTTGGGATGGGACACGTTAAGACATGCCTATCAATTAACAGTTAACAAAGGGGGCAAGTATGTAATTATATCGATACAAAAGAAACGGGCTTTAATCTGACAAGAAAACGTTTCTTTCTGCCAGTCCCGGTCCCGGTTATCTATGTACTATTTCGTTTTCACGTTAGATGACGCTGGATACTGAAACGAAAAGTCTTCATTGCCTCCTCAATGATGTCCATTCTCCCTAACAATAACTATAGCGTCTTAAGAGTTACATGTAAATGTTAATTTATAAAATAATGTGCTGTTGCCATCAACTCTTCCAGTTTTAAACCATCAGCATTTATATTTATGTTATAATTTCCTTACTTGTATTATGATCAGTGATTTGTTTTTAAAACTTGGTTAGTGTTATTAATTTCTATTTTGATAATAGATTTTGTGGGGTTTATAACTATTGATTGAAGAGTAGTGTGTATTTTTATTTGTTGCATGTAGCAGTCCTGTTAAAGTTAAAGTTTAGGATTATGGCATGATGACTAAAAGTTAGCCACGTTTTTGTTTGTAAGTTTTTGTGTTCAAAGGAGATTTTACTTGGCCATTTTGCTTTGAAACTTTGCAATTTTAAAGCAATTCTCTTAACTAGAATTTTTACAAAATTTTTGAGAGTGTTCGGTAGCCGTTTGAGATTGGTTAAGTCAACTTCAGTACTTTTTTTCTCAAAACCCTTACGAAGAAAGTTATACTTGAAAAGCTTAGACGCCGCCACATCCAATGTAGACACACAATACTTTTGCAAGAAATCCTTAAACAGTATCCCAAGTTCTGTCCTCTCCACCACATTTTTTTAAACTCTCCAGCCCTTCCATGCAATCTAAAGCATTGACTTTCTTTTGTCATGAGGCAAGGCATGGAAGCACTTGTCTAGAATCCTCAAAAACTTCTATATACAGCTTCAACTTTTGTTTTGTTCTAAAATTCTGTAAAATCTGCGGGACTGACGTCATTTCTCCTCTTCAAAGATTGTTTTAGCATCCACGTCTGTTTAAGGACCCGTCTGCGTCCTCCTAGTTGTGCCAGCCAAGCCCGTATGAATCTTAAACTGTATTCAAAACATCAAGTATGAAGGTATATACAACATTCAGTCAAGTTGGGGGGATGAAGGATTGTTTGGCAGGAAACAGTTTGCGGGAGAGCGGGCCTGAAAATCTCAAGAGGGACGACACTATGTAACTACTTGCCATGTTATGCTACAATTTAAAAGACAACATTTTCAACAACTTGCTATACATACACGCCCATAATTTTGTCAAGTTTTTCTCAAAGCAAAGTTTCAACTATTCTCTATTGTTTCCCATACTAGTCTGTGTATATACTGTTTCCACCCCGCCTTATGTCACCTCCCCTCTTTAGAACCCGATTCGGTTTTTCAATGACTCTCATCAGTCAGTACCCGGTATATTTATTGAGCGTTTGTTCCCCGGGTACTTGAATCCCTCTCGCAGAAGAAACTTGAGTTGGTTGAGTTTTAGCTCCTCTCGTTGTTACGAAGAGCACAAAAGGCGGATGGAATAAAATTCAAGAGCTGCCAGCATAAAACACACTACTTGACAATGCTAACATTGTATCTTTTTTTTCACAGACTCTTAGAGTCTAGAATTAAAGTTGACTCAAATCCCTGCGCTTTGGAGCTGGGGCAGAAAGTAATTTATAAGCTCGGATGAGGAATCGGAACTGGCTATGGTATATTTGGCAAGTGTTTGCAACAACATCCTTCCGATAACGTAATTATTAAGCTGGAACTTTTGTATTCAACCCGGTCTCATCATTCCCATTTCAAGTTTGTAAAAGGCGTACACCAGGTTGGAAATTAGCAAGGAATTAAAATTGTGTATAATGCAATTGAATTTCAAGTACTGTGGGGGGCGTTCCTGGAGAACCTTTCTTTCAATAAAACAAGCTTAAAATCGATTGTCGTGCAGGCAACTGTTAAGTGAGGGGTTGAAAATACGATGGGAGCGTACAGCTATCCGAACTGGGCCTCCAGGGCCTTTAACCATGTAACTTATTTGTATTTTGCTTTCAATCAGCTCCATTCAGTAATTTTGCTTTATTTTATTTTTGTGAATAAATTAAAGCAATAAAATAATTGAGCAAAACGGGGCGAAAGGAAACAATGAAAGGTGAGAAAAAATGGTTTTATTCTAATATAAAATTGAGTGGACATACAAAACAAGGACACGATTTAAAATGAGCAGAAACCATGTATTTCATAATTATATTCTAACCTGTTACCCTTCTAGACCTCGACTGTGTAGCCTTAACCCAACCGCTCGTTTTAGGTTTTAAAGAGGAGCAGTAATCTACTCTCTTTTGAGTTCTACAAACGATTCTAGCTTATGCCTAGCATCTTACGACCTTGTTTTGTCCACATTCCAACTGCTATTGTACTCCCTTAAGCATTCAACATTCCACTAAAACCGAGAAGTATAATGAGAAAGCATAATTGCTTCTGTTTTAGATCAACAAAAACGTATGAGCGGGAAAATATTGCTCCATGTTGTGTCATTAAAATTGAATACAATCTCTGTGAGTAAAACCGAATTGTATGCAAGCCTTTCATCTTGTAGCAGCTCTTGAAGTTGTGGGGGAAGCGTGCTTATGGTCAAAGTCGCGGAGTCAGAGAGACTGATGAGAATATTGAGTACTTCAAAGTAATTACATTAATTACATTCTCTCTTCTTCGCAGTCCACTTGAGAACATAATGTCAACTCTTTGACGGCTGTTGCCCGATTCAGGGCTCAAAATTTGTGTAAAACTTTCTGCAAATAAGTGCAGTTACCATAGTTACCCAGTTTGATACGTCAAAACGTTTTAAGAACTTTCTAAAACCCTTTGGCCCAAAACTGTTTAAGCCCAGAAGTTTTGAAGACGGCTTGCATGAACACAAGTTTTACACTTATGTATGGCAAACTTATTAAAGTTTTATGCCAAATTATTATTGTCATTTATAACGCGACTAGTAAATAAAGTAAAATTAAATGCATAAAAATATTAAATCCGCACAGTATCTTCTAACAAACCAACAAATGTTTTCTCAACTATATATAGTAAATTCTAACACTGTTGTAGATGAGCAAGAACTTACCCTGCGCTGCGGTTGGAGAAAATGTTTCACAACGTTAGTTTTGCATGAGGTGTCCATTATGTATTTCGGTTTCCGAAGATTAATTTATGACAGATATAGGAGGCAAGATAAAGCATGTAAATAACAATGACGAAAGGTGTCCATAATTATTCGGAAAGGGAGAGATTTGAACCTTGCGAAATTGTAGCAATTGAGCGTGGAAAAATGGCTGTGGGATTTATTTGAATATCCGGCACACAAAATGACAGGAAAACGTCCTCCAACAAACCTTCGAAAAAGCGTCCAGAAGCTTTGAGCTTGTGTAAGTTAAGCATAAATATTTACTAAAAGAATTATGCGGGGTTTCTTATTACATGCGCAGCGGAATGCAAAAGCGTTATGACTGCAATTCAAGTATATTAATTCTTATTTTGTGCAAGTCTGAACTAGTATGAATATTAATTTATATAATCGAGATCCAGTGGATTATTGATTTTCAGAATCAGAAAAAGTATAGAGTAGATTGGGATAAATAAAACGTTTAAAACTTAAATACTTGAACTGTAGCCTGGAGTTGGCTTCTATACCGCGCATTAAGAGTCATTTTTGAGTGCAATTTCACCGATATATTTGCAAAACGTCCTGACGCTTTAAAATCTCGTTTACTAGTCTGCAAAAGTATTGCTCATACATGTATGTAACTCAATCAAGCTCGTGTCCAAAGGCATCGTGAGACGCATTAAGCTCTGCAATGTCTGCAACCCACAATCTGACTCAAAAAGAAGTGATTTATGGAAAAGTGAATGAATGACTTTCTTCAAGAACTGTTCTCATTCTAAGAATTTCCATGTCCGACAGCAAATTGATTCACGCCCGATAAACTTATTGAGAAGCGGGGTCAAGGAAATTGACCCGCAAAAACAGATCTGAATTGCGACACAACCTTCATCTTCAACTTATTGCAAATTCCCATCCTTAAAAGGAATAGAGTTCTAGGAGTAGCAGAATCAGTTCTCAGCCAAACTGCAAGCTATAAAGTTATAAAACTCTTTTGCGAATATTTAAGTTAGTCTGGTCATTGCAAAATCAAGATACGCTGATATTGTGCAAAGAACCAAGGCACAAAAGTTGTAAGTTGCACATTTTTGATTTTTTTAGGTTCCGCAATTGGCACATTTTGTACGTAAAAATCCTGAAATTCAATTGTGACGTTATTTCCAGGTTGCGTAAGTCAAGCTCCAGGAGGGACAAGTGTGTTACGGGAAAGATGCCGTCGTTAGTCAGGATTCTCATTTGGTGCTGTTCTTTGGCTGTTTTCGCTCCTACAGCTGAAGCGGCTAAGCATCAAAGCGAAGAACCAGTTTCCAGTGCACAGTAAGTTTTCTTGCAAAGATTACTGCAGTGTAAGCATTCGGGTATTTAAAAGAAGACTCTTACCAGTTTTACAGAAATATCCTTATTTTCAGAGCCGAATTGAAGGAGTTGGCCAAGCGCTTTGAAGCGGGGCTTACAGAAATCAGTTCCCAGAAACAGGCCACAGCTGCGCTACTGGAGGAAGCGCAACTAGCACTGCGTGAGGTGAAGGCTCAGAAAGAGGAAACCGACAAAGCGCTGCGAGTCGTTTTGCTACAGAAGGAAGAAAAGGAAAAGGCGCTTGAGACAGTAACTCGCCAAAAAGCGGAGACAGAAGCCGCGCTGGCCAGGATAAAGCGCGAAACGGACGAGTCCAGGAAAGCACTTGCAGCTGTGAATGTTCAAAAAGACAGTATTTTGAGAGTGCTTCAACTAATGAAAGCTCAAAAGGAGGAGACAGGACGTGTGCTCCGTCAGATGGCGACACAGAAGGAAGCAACAGAGAAGGCTCTGGAGACGATGCAGTCGCAAATGGCGGCCATGGACAACGCCCTGGAAACCGTAGAAGGACAAAGCAACCAAACAGCAAAAGTGCTTGAATCAATGGAGGCACAGAGGGCGACAATCCTGGAACTGAGCTCTCGTTTTGAGAATCAGACTGCAAAGACGGAAGAAGCACTCAGCGCGCTGGTAAGCGCGGGGCAGCGCTTCGCAAAGGAACTCATGGACCTGAAGACCCAGCAAACCAGTGTGGAAGAAACTATGATGACGCAAAGAGCAGAATTTGAAGAGTACAAAGCGAACATAAGCCAAATCGTTGGGAAGCAGGCGGAAGACTGTCAAAAAGCTGTTCGTGAGCAATCAGATCGTTTAGACGCAGCTCTTTTGAGATTTGAAGCCTGGAAGAATGAAAATGAGACCGAGGAAGCTACCACTTCACAGGCTGAGACGACCACTGACCCATCCAATTTAGAAACTTTGAGTTCTACAGCAGTCACCCCTCCTGAATTCAACTCTACAGTGGCGCCCCCGTCGGAAGAACCTTCTACCGTTGCCCCAACCACAGCTCTGCAGACTTACCTTCGCTCTGGATTGGCAGGGCTAATTGGAAAACCTTTGAACTTTGAAAACGAGCACTACAAAGGAGAATTCCTCTACCTCGCACGAAATCCGACTGACAGAAGTGCAAGTGTTTATCATGATGGAGCAACATTGGCGGTTGGTGGAGACAAACTGCAACAGAGTGCGTTTCAGTGGGAGTTTGTTCGGGTTCCGGGCGGAGGCAATTCCGTCGTTTACATTCGCAACAAACTCAACGAGCTCAAGCCGATTTCATCAAAGCAAGATGACTCTAGTAGTCTTCGGAATTATATTCGGATTGAAACTGTTTCCTCTCCGACGGGTGGTGAGGCTTCCCAGTTGGTCATCACAATGAAGGACAAAGACAATGATTATTATTATCCATACTCAACCCCAAACACTGTCTCAGCACTGAATGGACGGGAGATTACTTTGGATTCTCGTCCCAGCTACCCTCCTACGAAATGGATGGTAACATTGGCTTCTTGAAGCCTGGAATCCAGCCACTTGAAATTCCAAACCATTTGATGTAACTCCAAGCTTTTTGATTCTGCAAATAAATAATTGAAACCCCTTCCTCGAATTTTACTACAATCAGAGTTCATTGAACCCGCTCCGTTTAACATTTTGAATTTTAAGTTCATTGAACCCACCCTCGCGTCCTGAGGGCGGAAGAAGCTCGGACTGAAAGATGGCGGTGGTATGAGTCACCCTTTCACTCTCTGCCTTCAACCAACCAAGCAGCTTTGCCAACACAACTCCTCCTCCTCTGCACTCGACGCTAACGAGGTCCTTTCTAAAAAGGCGGCGCGACATTCCTAGACAATGTCATAGACAAGGCCTATCATTTCGTACCGTAATAGTCAGCTGTGAAAATGCACTACTGCACACATAAATCATGTTTACGCCAAGTATGGATAGCTAATGTCCACACCTTTGACCTTCAATGCCTCGACCTTTGAACATCGTTGAGCATTAATTTTATTTTCACTCTCTAGTTACATCCACACACACACAGTTTTATGGAGGGTTTTGTGGAAGGTCAGAGTAATCCCGGTGTAGAATTGTGGGAGGATGCGGGCAGTAGAGACAAGTTAATGATTCCAGATAGTTTCCTGCTTCCCGCTACGTCTTACTGTATACTGTGCTGACAGCGTCTAATTGTGCATCACCTTCTGTATGTGGCATGTGTTGGCGCGTCAGCTAGCGTAGCGTATGCAAAATATGGTATTAGTACTTTTACTCTCCTTGTCCAGGTTGGCACTCTTTTTGTCTATATAATTAGAGAGCTCATTCCTCCTTAAGGGAATTAAGGGCCTTAAGGGTTTGCACTCTCACACAACAGGTTCTCTATCAATTGGTTAAGCTACCACTCCTACCTTGTGCCTGTGTTTTTGTGTGCCTTCAATAAACTTACACTAAACTCCATAATACTGCGTCTCTTCTACCGGTACGTCCGCTCTTCTTCTCACACTATTCCAGCATCGCCCGTACAGAAGCGGTAAAGGGATTGAAGACAGCTTTTTGAAGATACTGTAGAACCTCCAGGAATTGAGGATGAGGAGCAAATAGAGGAGGTTATTTGGATGCTTGCTTGTTGGGGACGGTGCTGGATGGAGTTAGAGTTTATGCAGTTAAGCCAAAGTTATTTGACACGTGCGAGAATAGAGAAAAGAAAAGCGGGAGGAGTAGAGGGAAGCAAATTATCTGAATCTTTTAGGTTTAAACGCAAGGAAGGTATTATTTGGGAGCTGGGAATGAATCTACGATTATGCAAGAAGACAATTGCAAGCAATAAACGAATGAGGTAGCCTTTTGGGAGCATGTTCAGAATGTTAGGAGTTAGGACATATGGTATGGAGGTGTACTTTGTTCAAGAATTTGAAGTTACAGGATTGCATGCCAATGCAATAAACAATTTCGCATCTCTGTCCGCCCCTTCACCCTTACGCATTGCAAGTTAATGAGTTTTGCCTAACTGTTCCGAACATCATCTTTTGTTTAATTAAAACGACAAAAAGTACAATATTGTCATTATCCTCAAGTACAAGTCATACTATACAATATTAAATTCCAAGCAGCATCAGTGGTTTGGGAGTCGCATATTTGCAAAATTAAAGCATGATCCACGGTCAAGTATGGATAAAACGTATGCGCCACTCACCTTTGTTATTTTATTTTGTCCACGCCTTCGTTACATTTGCTCCTGCGCGCTTCTAATTTAGAAATGAAATGTCGGAGGCTGATAGCAATTTAAAACATGACGAAGAAGAAGGGTTTCATCTTCCCTCATCAACTCCAAATGCCCCGACTTTGTACTCATGGTATGGTAAAATCAATTCCTATTCCTCTATATTAGCATTTTAAAAGGCATAACGGATTACAGGACATGAATAATGAGGATCAAAGGATATTATTACAATGATCACGCGTCACATCCTATTATCCACGGATAATGATTCAAGAAGACAAGGGATCCTTTATTATCATCCATATACGCAACCCCACCATCTATGCATTCTTTCCTGAACCTACCCCGTACAAATCCTATGTTGCATATTAGTCAATCTCACTTCTCACAATATATATTACAAATATCTAATAAGCCGGATTGTAATCGCCTTAACTCGTTCCCCAAATTCATCCGATTGGCATGGTGAAAAATACCAAGGGATACGGACGACTTATGCATAGATGAGAAGATTTTCATCCAAAGGATTTAACATTCCTCTACGACTTTATGAAGCAGCTTCACCTGAATAAGAAGATGTTTCATGCGCACCTTTCCTTGTTTTTTAAATCCTTAGGGATTTGGCCAACGATTTGACAGCCTATAGCAGTATCCATCCATCCAAGGGTATTTGACTTTAGCTTGACTCTTCGGGCTCTAGAAAAATGTTCATTCAATCCAATCAAAGGTGTGACGGACGAGAGAGGGTGGGTGAAGATTACATGATGTGAAGATGTTGGAATTATTCAGTTTGGCTTGTTCCGCATTCGGCACTCGCTATAAGATTTAATACCAAATCCTCCTCTCATCATGATTCCTTTGAAGCTTGTGAAAATACCGCGCTATATGGATTGCGTCTTGAATAATCAGACTCCGCGCTGCGGCGGCTGTGTAATATGATTATTGTATTCGATAGGCATGAAATATGGCAATAGTTTTATAAAATACCATGAGTTCACGCCACCATTCCGACTTTACACACACACAAGGTGATGTATGATGAGAGAGAAGAACGGACGGATGGGAATCATCTGATGAATATATTTGACTTCATCCATGCTCCCTTCATCCTCTTCTTCATCTTCCCGCTTCAACAAATTGCCATAACGAACAAATATAAATGCGTGAAGACGTATGAGGAAGATTCCGTTATTATTAATACGCTATAGGTTCACTATGAATTCCGCCGTACCCGAAGTTCAGTCTCCAAAGCCTAATCATTCAATGATTTGAGGGGAGGGGCAAAAAACATGAATTCCTTAAAATTGAATGCTAAAGAATAATATAGAGGGATAGGGATGAGATGAGCGAAAGAGTTAGATATGCGCAATGCTGGGGCTGCTCCGATATGAGCGAGCGGCTAAAGTAAAGCTGATGCGCTTATACTTAACCTCTTGGGCACCATAACATTTGAACTATTCCGTCACTAGAGCCTCTGTTTCCATGGTGTGAATTTGTTGCGCGCCCGTTCGAATAGGGGCGTTTCAAACCACTGGACCGCTTTGAATGCATATATTATAAGCAGTAGCCCCAATAATTTTTGCAAAAACAATTAAAGATGGCTGAATAATTATGGGCAAGCAAAGAAAATTTTAAAACTCAATTTGGTGCAAACATGAAATTAAGAATGCATTAAATATACTAGTAGCAGCGATTGGAAATTTAAATGAACTCCGATCAGATTCCTTTGCTTGTTTTACAAATTCAGTGTGAATTCGCAAATGTTTAAATACACTACATTGGGCGACAGTCCCGAGTAGCATTTGTAAAAAAATAAAACAAAGGGCAAGAATACGGCAAATGGAATCTATATATTCATGCAGTCAGCCATGGCAACCATCATGTGAATGTTTATATTCACAACAACGGGCTCGAACTCTGGGAGTGAAATGTTTATATCCACTACATTGGGGCCCAAGAGGTTAAAGCATACCTGGAATTTGAATTTTATCCATCAACGAAATCCTCAAAGGTATGCAATTATCAACGTGTCAATCTACCGTTTATTAAACCACCATGTGAAAAATACAAAAATCAGTCGGGGCGACATAAGCCCCGTGCCTGAATTTACATAGATTACAAGCATGAGAGAGCGGGAAAGCGTAAACAAATGAATAATTTATAGGATTTGTATTGAGTTTCCGTAAAGTCCATAACGAAATATCGGACATTTGACAACGATTTCTGACAAGGATATGGCAACAGCGCCACAAACTCATAGTTTGTTTTTAGATGGAAAGTAAGATTGCTAACTATTATATTTTCTGTAGCTGAAAATTAGATCGGCGGAGCAATGCAAGACTGCGTTAATTCTTTAAGGTGAAGTAAATTACAAGGCCGAAATTAATGAAGGAATCAAGATTGACCCTTGACCCGGATCAGTTTGCAAAGCTAGACGCCATCTTCGTATACAATGGAAGTTATATGACAATCTTCCAAGGCCATTTGAATGTGAATTATTTTCAAATTTTTTAAATTCAAATTTTCGAATTTAAGTTTTTGAATTTAACTTTTCAAAGTCCATTTGAAATATTAATCATAAAACGTAATTTTGAATTAAAATTTTGTAAGAAACTTTAAAAACTGTGAATGTTGTATTTCACTATACAACGTATTGCTAACCGTTTAACGCGTAGCTGGACTAATTCTAATGATATGACATACTGACTTGATCATTCCCGATACGTGACGATTTGATTCACGGACAAATTCAACACTACATCCATCAATGTTAAGCAAATCCCGCGATCGAAGTAAAAGAAGGCTCCAATATTGACCCTAACGGGACGACATGCCTGACCCCACCTTCGCATCCACACTGGATTTAGAATTCCCTTCCAAGTTTTCTGAACATCTGCAGATGTCTCGTATACTTTTCCACAATTTTTCGAAACGAACAATACAACGAACCCAAAACCGAGCATCGTAATCGCCGGTCGAATTTTGTTGAAAATGACGGCTTGGAATGTACTCAAACTGGTCAAAACGGCAGAATATGTGATCACCATAAAAATCCATCCCCCAAAGACAGAAGTACAGGCAGATTGAAGAATGCGGAGTTGATTGTAGTAAACATATATATCGCTCGCCGTCAACAAGGATCGCTCTTGCTGTGTGGCTCCAACTGTAATCCTGTGCAGCCCTTGAGAGTTCCTCAGCATTTCGGAAGGTAGGTGGAACCTGTTGTGAACAGTAAAATGAAGGTGTACTTACCGTAATGCCATGTCTAATGTCTTGCCATTGAACACAAATTATAACAGCCGCATTCCCTAAAGTCCCTACAATCATCACAGTTTCTTTGCAACTCGCACAAACGGTCAGTACGACTAAATCGGACTCGCAAAATTACCTGAAGCGTTCCAGAATCTGAGGAAGCAGCCTCCTAATATAGACGAGCAAAATTTGAAGGCATTTAATTGAAGATGGAGGATGAAGAAGAATATCTTGAACCAGATGGACAAGTTCTTGGGATCTGTCGCCAGGGATGAGACCAGCCTGTAAGCTCCTGGATCCAGAAATACTTGAACTGCGTTCGTCAACACGAAGAAATAGAGGAAAGCGAGGAGGTCGAGGGATTTCATTGCTACTTTTGTCGGATCTTTGAATCCGAATTTTCCTAAATTGAAGAGAAAACATCAAAATCGATGGCTATCAGGCTTATCTGCGCATACGCCAGACGTACTGAATCAAAGATTTCGACTGCAACATATTACTTGAACTTACTTTCAAAACCTCTGATGTAATTGAGAAGCGTATTAATGCATTTGTGATGCTCTCCATAATTTCGGAGAAACAAAGTGTTGGCAATCGTCATGACCATGTAGCCGTAGCTCATGTAGTAAACACGTATTTTGGCGAAACGTGTTTCCCTTGGATTGTTCCACGCTCTGTAGCAAGTATACACGGAAAACCAATCGTAGATGATGGACCAAAAGAACGCCAAAAGAAAACCAAACTTGATTAACTTTCCGTCGTTAACCTCTTGCGTACTGAAACATATGAGGGTATTTCAGTTACTAGCCCTGGTTGCTATGACTGACTATTTGATTCATGCCCCCTTCCACACAGTCAGTACTCACTGGTAGACAACAATTCGAAGCATGGATTTTCAAAAGTAGTTTGTTATTAATCGGCGCCAAATTATCTCCACTAACACACTATGCAGTTGGAGCTTCAAACTTTTTAAAAAACATCAATGGGCTGCCACTACGTCTTTTTGTTGTTTTCTACAACATCAATTTTGCAGTGGGAATGTCTTTTATTTGTGCGAGGGGGAGCTTATGGCCATGACAACCGTAAAATAATTGTGCGCACAAACATCAATTGCCTGAAGGAGCGGTATTTAAATGTTTCCTACGAAGCTTATGGGACGCAACAGGTTAAAAGTAACTTCCCCTCTGAGTTTATCCCAGCCATATGGCGTTGGCGTTATGTGGGCACTAAATCTAAGGATTTGTCCTATCCTCTTCTCGCATGGACCTTGTTTCACTACTCCCCTTCCCAATCCTTTCATATTGGCCATGACTAATCCGCACTCGACGTTTATTTATCCATGTACACGGTATACAAAAATACCTACTTTTGCAAACTAAATCCTTGCATATTTTGATTTTTAAAATACGAAACCCCAAAGAAACACATAATCTTGAGTTGCATGCTAACAGTTTAGTTAGCACTTGAGGTTTGATCGCGAAAACAGAGTTTAAGCTGTCTTTTGGCTTTTAAAGCATTGCTATAATTCACTTGAATTTTAGCACAAACAAACATGTCAGCTTGTTGTTTGCAGTACGTCCGAATCGATACATACACTTCAGTAGCTGTCAATGTCATTTAATTATTAACATCCTTGCGGAGGTAGCAACGATACGGGTTAGAATGTGGTGGGTTGGGTAAAACTACTCGAATGCCTACCATCCATACCTGTAGGCTGGGCCATCATATGTCCATCACCATTATTGTAAGGCCAAGGCCTTTGAGTAAGCTTTGAACTTTAGAGAGAGTTGATCCTTGCATAGCTTGAAGCGTAGCTAGTAAGTAATTAACTCATCTCGTGTAATTAAGCTACTATAGTTGTGTAAGGTATTAAGCACATGTATAATATACTGTTGTTGACGGTCTACTCCAGCTATCCCTCTCCCAACACTTTTCTCTCTTGTAATTGCACCTGCTTATATACAGCAAAACGGTTGGCTTCTATACGATAAAAACTAAAAGATCCGGGCACCATGTAATTATAATGCAACCAGTGCAAAAGTACCCAAAAATACCCCCATCTACCTCATCATACTCCACTGTTAGTCCAATGTCCAGTAGGTACATCCATGCTGTCACGAGAGTCCAATATGAATTTTATGTACCCCGTTTAAGTTTAGATATTTACTCAACCGCGTTGTGTTTACTCCCAGTCTTGACCACTAAATCTTATCTAATGATCTGCCGTGAGTAGGTAGGTGGGAAATTAAATACGCCGCCACGAAAAAACCTTTTGAACGATACATGGCTTCAATTTTTATAATTATAATTTAGGTTTTTGCTAGAATGTAGGGCAAAATAAATTAAAATACAATTTCATTTGTAAATGTCCCGTGGAATGGACAAGTCCCGGTATAAAACTGAAGACAAATCCAATAAACCCCGGAACATTATATGTTTAAAAGAAGCATCCTCTCATTATCCCCCTTTATCCTTTCATCCCATGACAATTCTATACTACAAAGTAAATTGCCGGAGGAGGACACATCCGTAGAGGAAAGGAAATGAAAAATTGTAATTAATTAAGGAATATAGCGAGAGTGTGAAAATTGTTTTCCTTTTGGTTCATTTTATATACAAGTGTAGGCAAGGAGACTCTCACTCGGTTTTATTTGGAGGTAGAGTGAGAGGCAAGTCTCTAATCTCCGATTTACAGAAAGTGTCGACTAGGGAGTTTTGCCTTTCTATTTGTGACGTCATATCCGGGCGTCATGTCAGCCACGATTATACTGGTGGCATGCAATCATATATAGCTGATAATGATTCACGTTCATGAATAAGGAAAATAAATTCTAAGTACTAAATGATGAAATAATATACAGTGCAACTTCATTTCGTCATCGGAATATGTAAAAAAATATTGCAATTAAAAATAATAAAAATGTATTTTGAGTTATTATACTTTTATTATGTGGCGAAGCCAAATCCTAAGACGATCTGGAAGAATCCATCTGTTGGTCTGTCTGCACGCAAGAAAGCTCTCAAAGGAATGCACAGATATACATGGCACTTGGACTGCAGTGCATGAATGGATAATTAAAAAAACAAAATTTAATAATTACGTCGGTGATAATAATAATTAAACAAAGATTCCAAAATAAATTTAACGATGATATTCTGTTGTAATTACAGCAAAAATATTAGTGAAAACGGGAATGGGGAACAGATATTCGGTTTGAATGAAAATTCGGAATTCAATATTTGAATTTCGCGCCATATGAGTTGTTGACGTTTGCTATACTCCCGCACTATGCGGAAAACTCGGCCGAGTTTTCCGCACGGGAGAGATTAGAGAGAGGACTAATACAAGTGTGATAATATGCCAGGATAATGTTTGAGATTGTAGAGAAGTTGCGGAACAAATAATAGTGTCGGGGCTTTTTTAAAAAGACAAGACCCAGAGATGAGACGTGTACAAGTGGAGGATAATAATTATTGGGGCGAAATAAGTTAAAAGCATCTCGCATCATCATCATGTACTCAAGCAGCTTAACGGAACTCTCACAGTCCTTTGAATCCTGAAAAGAAGACGTGTAAAAGAGAAAGAAATAGAGAGCTGGAGTTTGTTGGAGGGGAAAAAAGAATAGATTTTTTTTCAAATTATAAGATAAAAAAGAAATGATGAGAGAAGATAAAAAAGATAGAGTTGCTGCTTCTCTGTTCTATGTTCAAGAGCGGGGAAGCTGTAAGCAGAATGGATGACTCCTTCCGTCTTTCCTTTAATGATAATGATGCCTTGTCTCCAGGACTTATTGTCACTCCAGTCATTATCCCCTATAGTTAGTGTATCCACCCTCATCCAACTCCTTATGCTTGCTCAAAAATTCGGGGAAATCTGTTTCAACCAAAGCAAACCTAGGGTTCCGTCATGACTCCTTCAGAAGCTTTCCAGGCGACGACAGATTTCAAAGTTTCTATAGATATTCTGTATCCAGTTTGTCAGCAAGTGTCGGAAAAATATTGACGCAGCAGAAAAAAACTGTCCGTATATACAGAAAAGTGCATGCTATTCATGTTACCCGGGTAAAATATTTCTTGTCCCCGCTTTCGGCCCCAGGTTGACACCGTGTAAGCTCAAATATATACGTGTCAGAGTGGAATAAAAGTTTTCCGGGCTTTTAGACACATTTACCAGTTTTATTCGTTGGAGAAAGTGCGGCCATGTATTGCTTTCTCTGCATAGATGTTTCCAGAGAAATGTTTTTTTTCTGCACGAGGGGGAAAACATGGGGAGAGGTGTATATGTAATAATAATGATAATAATAATCTGATGAAATAACCGGGTATTTCATACATGTGTCATCTCTGTGAAAGCCGTGTGTGAGAGCTAGCATAGCAGAGCGGTGATACGGGAGCAGCGCTGGATAGAGGACCGGGGTATGGAAGGGGGATTTTGAGACTCATAATTGCATCAATCTGTGGGAAAACACGTTGTGTTCTCTCCCCGTGGATTTTAATGCGAATATGAGTGAGACAGGAGGAGGAAGGGAGAAAGAAGAAATAAAAAGGTGAGGGAGAGAGAAATGATGATGATGGGAGACGAGATGTGATCAAATCCATGAACTACTTGTTAGCAAATAGAGAAAAGTTGAGCCATGTCAAATGGAGTGGAAAAGTTGCATGTGTGTACGACTGTTTTCAAAGCATGTCTTCAAAGTTGAACCTCATGGAGTACGTGTGTGTATACGTCTTATGATTGTAGCAGAGAAAGTGAGAGACGGAAGACACTGTGAAAGTTTGAGCTATAGATGTGAATTTCTCCTGTCACCTCAAAGCGGGTAACTTTCTCCGGGTGAAAGTTTATGACAGCAATACTCAACGGGCCTATACTTTGAAAAAAATGTCCTTACGGCTAAATCGCTAAAGTTTCATGTTACCAAACCCTAGATTCATATGTCTCCTGTCAATTTTCTCTCCATCCTCGTAATGCTGACCTGGCTGTAGTTGACTGTCAGAGAGTCAGCTTTGACTTTGATGTGGCTATTAAAGCATGCTTATAGATGCCTGAAGGACATGTTGGGCGTTGAAGAATGTGATTCACGTAGTATTGAATGATTTAGAGCAAGAGAATTGAATTAGGCCTGAGTTTGAAGTGTGTAGCAATAATCAGGTGATTGTCGGACACATTACGGAATGTATTGAGTGCTGTATTAAACCTATACAGTTTGACAGGACAGGATTCGCACTAGGGTAAAATAACAAAAGAATATAGTGAAAGTTGTGGGTGTTGTACGAAATTGAAACGACATTAATTCGATTACACTGTTCATCCATATCAGCAAAGGCAGATCTGATAGCGCACGAAGAGAATGAGATGCCGCAGTAGGAGTAGGATTAGATGCAGACAGACGCTACTATTAGAACGTTGTGGGAGGGAACAAAGACGCGTCGCGGCGGAGAGCTTGAATAATGGAGACCTGCTGCTTACAGCAAGCTGCATGTTAGGCTACGGATTGTAGAAGTTTGAGCAAGCTTATGGCAGGGTTGCGCCGAATGAAAGGAGGACCACTCCTTGATAACGTATTGCGTCATTGGAAATCAATTTAAATAATTGATATTAACTTGTAATGTTGTGGCGCAACAAAAAAAGACGCACGCAACGCTATTCAAATAATAATTCAAATACCTCCAATTATCTCATACCTTTCCGATACTACTCCTCCCTCCTAATGCTTTGAAATATTGAAAGCAATCAATTTTACCCTTCGCATTCTGAAGCGAAGCGCGTGAATTTTTCAAAAGTACCTGTAGTTTTGATTAATTTTAAATAAGTCGTGACTTTACTCGGTTTTCGATAGTTTTGCTTGAAACTCACAAATTATGCAACATAAAAATTGAACGCTGCTTCGTCTCAGGATTAAATCCACAAGCGCAAGATGGCGAATTTTTGCAAAAATTCGCAAAATTGGTTCAAGGTTTTACGTTAAACTGTTTGCTACGATACGATAATTTTTATTTTTGAACTGTTCAGTCGCAAATCTACTGCTCTTTTCTTTGGAAGAAGGGCAATATGGTGATCTTTGATGACTTCTTGCTGACTAAACTAAATGTTTCGTTGGAACAGCAGATGAGTTTGTGAATAGAACTATGCGTGATATTGTGGTCAACAAATAGACGCAAATGAAGCTTGAGCATGGAAAGTTTTCATCCACAAATAATTCAATAGATCTTGCTTAATAATTCATGGAAATCTTTTCAAAAGCACTTGAAGACGATAAACCGAGAGGAAACAAATTAAAGAGAAGGAGTTTAAGTAGCACAAAAAGTCCTACATCAACTTTCTTAAGTGACGAGCACCAATTGGCAATTAAAGTGAACATGGTAGAAACTCTCGGAATAGAAGAAAGCTCCCTCGGCTTCTGTAATATGAACCGAATCAGAGAGGCTTAAGCACTTCAATAGATTCATAATTTACAAGGATGAGAAGTTGTTGACTGCAGTATGGTTGAAGACGATGTAGAAATGTAAATCTTGTGACATGTTTAAGTAACTTCGGAGGTCAAATCAATCCAAATCTGACAATTTAGCAGCACAGCAGGCTTGTTAAGCTGTGTCTTGTTTGGGATTTGGCTGTAGTTGTAGCAAATGATTTCAGCTGGTAGTTTTGCATCCAACTCTAAACTCTTCCAAATTCCCGCTTCATGCAAGCTAAGAGAAAACGGGGTAGTTTATGGTTTTCTTCTTATTTACCATTGAATATTTGCTCATAGACAGTCAAATTATTGCAGTTTTTGTACTCCTACGTGAAGCTAGCTTTAGCATATGTCTCAACTTAATACCAAGGGAAGAGGAGACGATGGAGGAAACATATGACATATGAGATTCCCAAGAGAAAAAATCCCTAGGAGGATCATGTTTGATTAGTTTTGTGGGATGCGAATGGATTACATAATGACAGGGATGTTTATTTGGTCCATTTGATTCATTCCTAGCTTAAAAATGTAAACTCACGTATTGTACGCGATGTAACTTTTAAATCCGACAAATATCTACAGCTAGGTGGCTGCTATTTAAACAGGGACAGAAAGCTGTAAATAGGGAATTGGCGCACATTTGCTAAATTGCGAATCCTCCTAAGGCTTCGACAGTAACCGCAAGTGCGAAAAGACTAGACAAACTGTCATTCTGCTATGCTACATAGCTACAGCTGGTGGTAATACAAGTTTATCTACATAGGCTTCTCTATAATAAATGATCTGATGATAAAGTGTTATTGAGAGAAGTTGCTGTCGTCATCTCTTTGGATTAAAGGCTTTAGGGAGCTGAATTAATAGGATTTATTGTCTCTCGGCTCTTTGTCTTTCTTTGAATCTCCTCCTCTCATTTGCTCCTACAGCTCTTGAGAGATCTCGATCCTCTGAATCAACTGAATCTTGTCAATTAAACTGCTATAGCTGACGCCCGACATTTCTTAGCACTCGTCTCTGTCTATACGCAGAACTTACGCGGCGTAATTACGCGGCGCGCGATTATTACGCTGATATGTAATGGAAGAGTTGTCCCTCTCAAACTTGTTCTCTTTTAGTAGTTTAATGATCCGTGTCCTTGTGGTTTACCGACTAACATTTCCTTCTTCCTTAACGCCTCTGCTTACATAACCCAGTAAACCTACACTCATTATATTTAATCCCTGCTCCTCATTCTCATCATCATTAGCCCTTGTGGATCTCATTTAATGTGTTAATGAGGAAGGGTTGCGGACAGCGAAGAGGTTGCATCTAATGGGTGTCAAATAGCAAAAGTTAATAGAACACACGAATTAATTAAGCGCATTCAGCTGCTAAACTGCGAAGCGGTGCTTTTAAATGATTTAATACCCCCTTCTCCTTTATTTCAAGCTTTCGTGTTTCCGTCAATTTCCTTTATGACTGTTCCTGACTCCTTATGAAATATGGGTGAAATTTAAGGCACTAGGGAAATGTAACAGGAGCCGAGGACTGCGACTGTGAGCAAGAGCAAGCAGAGGGAATTGTGCCCTTGCAGATCACAGCACAGAGATACATAGCAGATCAGGAAAGATTACTAAAGGCACGAAGAGGAGAGAGATGGAAGAAATAAATGATAGAATTGGGTATAATATTGAAGGATGAATGAATGAAAAGGAGAGGGCAGAATGACTTGATTGGGCTTAATGAGAAGGGATTGCTTTTAATTGGGATTGCGGCCTATCGCCACTATATTATTCTATTCAAGTTAATTAAATGATCCATCTCTCTCACACAGTCTGTAGCCACCCGCCCGTCAAACTTTATTACTATATACTCTGTTTCATCTCCGTGTATTGCCTCTATGTTCTTTTGTCCTAAAGATTCCGCATTTACCTCTACCTCTGATCCTCTCTGTATCTAATCTGACTGCTTCACTTATAATTCTTCTTCACCGAGTTGAGCGAGTAGAGAGTGCGAGAGCTCTGGTATTATTATTTGTTCAAAGAGATAGAGATTGGAGCGATAAGGAAGATCAATTGAGAGCCAGGGGGAATGAATTGAATAAGCTAGTGCTGATGGTGGTAGTAGTAGTGGTTGAAGCGTTTGAATGCTCAAATGGTTCGGTGAGTAAGTAAGTACGCTTTGAGGTTTTTCAATCTTATCTGATGATCTCTAGTTTGGCTGCTGCTACCACCATGTACAATCTGCTTTCCCCCAGCCTGTCTGTCTTCTCTTGCGTCATCTTTTAAAAGCTTACGCTTTTTATTAACAAACTTTTATTGCTATTATTCTTTGAGCCTTTATTAGAGTGTGAGGGATGCAGAAGCACAAGCTTTCAACTCGTCAAATGCGGACAATTAATGGAATCAAACGGAATTTGTCCATGCGCTTCGCTTTTCTTTGAGATGCATGAGGGTTATTGAAGCAAAGAGAGAGAGAGAGAGAGAGAGAGAGATGACCAAATAGAAGAAGAGACTCTCTTCAAGCAAAGCAGTAAACGAACTCAATGCAACACGGGATAAAGTTTGACCAATAAATAAACCTTATGATCGTAAACTTGCGGTACGTTTGCAAAAAGGATGATGATTTTTGTCAATGATTACCGTTTCCCCATATGTTCAATAATAATGGCATTTCTCGTGGAAACATTAAAGAAGCAAGCAATGAATGAAGGATTTAAAAACTACAAAATTTTGCAAACTTTCTTTGGTGAAGAGAGAAAGCATAGGGAAATTGTCAGAGGCAAACGTAGAAATATATTTATGTTTCCAAAACGGAGAGAAATACTTGTATCTAATTCCCATCAATCCAGAAGTCACGTGCACGTAATTCAAGTCAATTAAATGTGAGGGTAAGCTCAATGAGGGTTGATGATGATCCGATTCTCCCTTGTCTTCTCAATGAGATAAGGGTTTTTGTCTGTTGTGTGTGGCTATTGTATTTTTGGATGAGGGGATGATGCATGGGAGAAGTGAGAGAAGCTCGTAGAGGGATGAAGTTTAGTTTTGGTTTGAGGGGTTACTTGATTACTACTGTTATAGCCAGGACGCAAGAGGCTTTTGCTTTGAAAACACGGTGGATAAGGAACTGAACGTCAGTCGGAACGGAAGGGGAAAACTAAAGTGAGAGAGAGAAAGCATCATAGGGAAACTGGATATTTGTGAAATCTTATGTGAAGCCAATTTCCCAGTAGTAAAATCCTCATTGATGCTTAATTTTTGAAATTCTGTATTCAAGTATAAACGAAGCTTGATTGGGTAACAATAGATGCAAGTTTTGTTTTTGATTTAAGTCTGCATTGTATTATTTCTGAAGAGAGAGAAATAAATGGTGCGGGTTAATAAACCATTATTGATACATTGACGGCTTTCCCGTGTACTTTGTTAACCAACGATTTAATTGCCTAATAATTTTTAGCAAATCATGGAAACGTTGAGCGCGAAGCTTAGACATTCTGTATTTGGCAAATCAGAAATGGAGAACAGGAAGGGAAACACAGCGATAAAACGGTAGCAAAGTTATGTGTAGACATTATTTAAATAAGTCATGGGATCATCATGAGTAGGTTATGTAATTCAGGAGAGCAAAGCCGATAAGTGTTCTAACTTGTAAAAGTTGTCATGAATGTTAACATAAAGATTAAACGTTGACCGATAAATGATCAAAGGAATGCCGGCGAATTAAATTCATGAACTAGATATTTCAAGGTTAATTAAACAACTCTAAGTTTTTAAATAATGGCAAAAAGCTCATGAAAATACATTGTTTATAACTTTTTTCGACTAAAACATGCATTGTGGGCATGATTTAATTGAAATTGAAGAAACTACGCATTGACTTATTCCCAAATTACCCGGAAGCAAGTTTTCAGTCATTTTATAGCTTACAGAATATATTTCTCAATGCAATAAACCGTATCAAACCACAATATAAAAGCTTTGAGTAGTGATGGTGATGTATCAGTGGATTCAGGGTTTCATTGAGGTTCAAACGGTCGAGGTTAAAGAAATCCTAGATTTAACAGGGTCGTCAAAAATAGCAACACTAATTTTAAAAAAGCATATTTTAAATCTGGAAAGATACAGTACGCTATAAAATAGCGAAAATGAAGTTTCATCAAGTGCTAGCTATGGCTTGGACAGTGGCAACCCTGTGCGCTGCGGTGCCAGCGCCTAACCATATTTTGGGCACATTTGGAACGGAAGGTAATTTTTTGTATACTGATCTAAATTTCTAGATCGTCTGCAATTGTTACATATTTCTAATTCTTCCTTCTTTCCAGCTGAAGCGAACCCTTTGGACAACATTGATGAACGAGGCCCATTTGTAGAAGGTGATATGGTAATTTCTAAAGACATGATTAGTACAAGAGCTGGTATCAAAGATACAAAATATCGCTGGCCCAATCGGGAAGTGGTTTACCAAATCTCTAATCTTTTTCGTAAGTCTATACTAAGATTAACGATCCGTAATTTTACTAAAATATTCTAACAGTTGTTTGCAGCGTAACTATTTAGCATTATTTAAGATATCGTTTTTACAAGCAATTTTTCCAATATTTTCCCCCTAAATCTATAGCTCCATCTCAACGCCAACTAATCCGTGACGCTATCTCAGAACTAGCTTCAAAAACATGCCTACGTTTTCGCGAGGCCCGTTCTGGAGAAACTGACTACGTTCACGTGATAAACACAAAAGCAGGGTGTTATTCAAACGTTGGCAGGGTTGGAGGCGGCCAGGATCTAAATTTGGGACCAGGATGCGTGTACAAAGGCATTATAATCCATGAATTCCTTCATGCCATTGGTTTCTTCCATGAGCAGTCGCGGATTGACAGAGATGATTACGTTACTATTAACTACAATAATATTAGCCCTGGTAAGTATTCAACTATTCGATATACATGCATATCTTGCATGCGAGTTGTCTCAAATAGGGGGAGTTTGCTCAAGACAAGAGTTTATATTATACATAAAATTGGTAAACATTTCACAGGGAAGGAACATAATTTCCGAAAATTTGAAGCGAGTGACGTTGATCCGTTTGGAGTCCGATATGATTATGGAAGCATCATGCACTATAGTGCCTACGCTTTCTCAAAAAATGGTAAACCAACAATTAGCGTGAAGCAATCTGGAGCGCAAATTGGTCAAAGATCTGGTCTCAGTTCTTTGGACATACGCAAAATTAACAACATGTATGGATGCTGATCGCGATGAAGACATACTAGAACCTTCCATAATCGAGCGGTAAAACGGAAAGTCAAATCATTATTGGCGTTAAACTCTACGGAAGAAAATTAAATTCTGCATCATTTTTGTAATTCAATCCTACTTGAAGATTAACCAATCATCATCATCCAGACAAATAAAGTTACCGAATTCGATAAACTACGCTGTAGTACCGCTGATCCAAATACGGTATCATAATTCTTCCATCAGATTTCTCGTCACAACTTAATATTTGCTAACTCTACTCGGAGATAAGACTCATCGCCCAATACCAGCATCCTTGAGATAGACAATAGGCACATTAATTCGCGTGCGAATTCACAGGTGTGACCTACTATGCAAACATAGCATGCCAAAGCAATTTCTACTATTGTTAAGTGATATACCACAATCCCATAATCTTTTGTGCACCTCTGTATATTTATTTATTTGAATTAAAATTAATAACTTAGCATCACTCATCACAATCCGTCCTTCCTCTCCTTCCATGTTACTTTGCACTATGAGTACGGTGTACACGCCAAGGAAATTATATTTTGGAGAGGAAACGCGTTTTATAACAACTCAATTGTTGTTCCCAACAGTTTGGGACTACAAGTCGAAAAGGATCCAAAAGAAGAAGAATGCAAACTCATGTGGAGGAAGATGGTAGAAAGACTATAATTACATTGTCATCCAGCCCTACCTACTTTCCTCTTTGGTGAATTTGTTGCGGATGTTTATTTTGAATAGAAGAAGACGGAGGGCAGGAACGTCGGTGACAAGGACCAAATAAAGGAGTACACAACAACTAAAAGCATTGTAAATGTTTCCTGTACATAATAAAATACACACAAGGTAGAACCGAATCTATCCTCAATTTAAAAGTATGCATGTTTTACTTTTGTAAGGATAAAAATGCTACAACTATCGAGGACTCCTTGTCCTCTTTGCTCTAGGTGATGTATGGTAGTTGTGGTGTTGTGTTGGATTCCATCTGCCGTTCTCTGATGTGTTATAAAGGGGAATGAAATTGAAGTTTCTATAAAGACTAACGAATCGGCAGGAGGTAGTTTAGTAAATTGTTGTAGGTGTGGAGAGACTGAAGGCGAGGTGGATTTTATATAGAAATGGGAGTGGATGAGGATGATGGTCGGCGGTGAGGACAGAGAGAAATGTTACACAGATACGGGTGTGGAGTGTGAAAAGAGACACGCTCAAATAACAACATGGAGAAATATTAGTAACGAAAACTGTGTACATAGTGTATGTACACAAACGAAACTAGTATTCCTAACAAGGGTGGAAATAAAACATGATCAGGAACGATTTGAGAAGAAGAGAAGAGAGCGGATGAATGGATACGTGGTCGAATGGAAAGGTAGAAAAATATTTGAAGTAAAGGAGAAAATATAATGCAAACACAATTATTAGGCCTTGTGTATTTCTCTAGCTGTGCGTATTGAATTTCTTATTGATTCTCTCCCAAAGCGGTAAAGCGAAAGGAAGGTGAGAAGATTATGAACGCTACGATGGAGGAGTTTAGACAGGGAAAACAAGAGAAAGAGACGAGTGGTTGACAGAGGGGACAATTCTGAAATGTAATACCTACACAAACGATGGAGAGATGGAAGAAGCCGAGGAGTGGGATGCAGATATGAAATCGTCTAAAGGTGGGGATTAGGATGCGACGGAGATGTGCATAAAGTTTAGGGAAGGTTCTGCGGCTAATACGGCTAATCATCCAGTGAATCCAGTCTGCAAGGAAACTAGGAAACCATTGAAGAATGGAAGAAAAGGTGGACAAACTCTGTGCTGCTTATTGGGCAAACACAATCTCCAATTACAAACACATAGCGCTCCGCTTTAAGTCTTTGTCCCTCATCGGCCTCATTGGATCTCCATCTATCGATATCATCTTATTCAGAGACTCAGCCTGCGTATCTCAATGAGATTATCAACAGAGGCGAGAGACGGAGGGCAGAGATCCGCCCGTTTTTCACACCTTTGCAAGGAGGAACAAACAAGGAGTTGCTGCAGTTGCCGCATGTAGCTCTGCACTGGAGAAAAGATCTGTGGATTCATTCCGTTCGGCTCGGAGCTTTGTCAACTGATAGCGTTTCTCTGGAATAAGCGCTATGAATTGCATTCAGTTGAATTCAAATTTGAAGAAGATGAAGTGGTTGAAGAAGATAGAAAATAATAAAACGCTTGTGTCCTGCTTTGTCTTCGGATTTTCTTACGGGTTTCAGGGCTTTGTTCCCTTCAAACTTTTGCTTCAGTTCAAACTACTAAAGCAGCCGCTTCCAAGATGGCAGATTCTGCTTTTGGATTCGTAGCGTCATAGGGTAGCAGAATAGATTCAAAGAATCGAGCTCCAGAGTCTATTACCATTTTTTCTACATTTTACAGGAGCTCAGATAGCCCGCATCGGCATGCATATTCGCGTCTTCATAAGAAACCAACTGCAGCGCGGAGTTTGCGAAAAATCGTTGCACGTCTATGCTTTACCAAAGAAGGAATACATGCAACAATTTAACCGTACAGGTGCTACAATAGGTGGCCAAAGCAGTCTACCAAGAGAAAGTACATTTTAGATTTTATTCCCATCTCAAGTTTGTTTGCTCATAACCATCACGCTTTGCTACCCTCATTGATATTCATCCACAAAGCGGAACAAAAATCATTACTGTACTGGAGAAGTTGTCAATACGAGTTCGATAATGGGCTTATAATTCCGAGAGAAACATGTCCAATCTCAGATAGGAAAACAATGGATTTGAAGTAGAGTGGTGAATGAGATAGGATCTGATCCGATACTTTGTGCTTAAGCTATTCCTGACTACAAAACAAGGGTTTGTGAGAGAGTGAAACAATCCTTTAATTCTCTCAGACCGAAGGGGGATCAGTCTGGAAATTCTCAAGGGTTAGTTCCGAATCCAGTGGCCCAGGAGGATAATAGAGCTTATCCTCCAAATCCTGAGTTCTGATGCGGGTTGAGGCCGAAGCTAAGGGGGCGGAGGACGTCCTGACGAACGCTACGATGTCGTGTTTTCCAGGACCTTCACAGCCTTGTCCAGCAATCGAGTTTAGCTTCGGCTGGAAACACGATTGGGTTCAAAGGGGAACTCTGGTGGAAAACACGAGTAGAAGATAGGAAGTTGAAGGAAAGTAGCTTAGACATTTCCTTTCTTATCTCAATTCTCCAGGCCTGGATTCGCCTCTTCAAGACAAGAAGTCAATGAGGAGCATTTCGAAAACTGTGAATTTCGAATCCAGATTTTACGTTTCCTTAGTAGTATGCAAAATATAGAAATCCTGTGGTTTGATCATACGAGTAAAGACAGAAAACTCAGCTCATGAGCTTATTCGGTCAAACAGTTGAAGAATTTACTTTGATTTCCAGGATCCAGATATTTCCAGAATAATTTAGCATATGTCATTGAAGTTAGCAATTATAAAACCTCACTCTACAAAGAAGCCTCGTTTCCTTTCTTTTGTTTTATTATTTCCTTGTCAGGGTTATCTTTTATCGGCCATATTAACTGCGTACATATGACGTCAGTAGCTTGAATTCAACTCACATACTGGCATAGTTAAATCAGGGGGTAAATTTACTAAGCTCGTAGCTACCCCTAGAAAACCCTCGTAGACTTAGAGAAATATATCCCCGCCACAATGCAAACTGTATTATTCAAGCCCCGATCGATTATTCTATAAAATAATATCGTTTGCTCTTACACGTCCCTAAGAAAGTGAGGCGAAAGGAAGCGCAGTGGTAGAAAAAAAGTTTCATTTAAATTAAATCAACAAAGGTGCGTGTGGAAACCATGTACACGCATGCACACGCAATTAGTTTGATTAAAACTGGACCAGAAAAAAGCCTGACGATACCCAATCAGATTATGCTCTCCGGTCTCCGATGAGCTATTGATTATCCAAAGATATTACGCTGTGTATTGTGCGACTTGCGTCAATAAGGCAAAAAGAGTCAAAGAAGGAAGAAATGTTGGTGGCAAAATTGGTTAATCATTTGAAAACTTGATATTTTAATTAATACAACTGTTTTTTCTCTTTGACTCTTGAGTTTGTTTATATATATACCAGGACAGTCAAGTATAAAGTTTATAAATTTGGAAAATGAGCTCATGTACTACGAAATCCTTGAGCAGCTACTTGTTTTTCTCCATGACGACAATCTTAGCAGTTCGCGCATTTTCAGACAATAGCAATGCTTACAAAATAAATAACATCGGATTGCTCATGGACATTTTCCAGGAGTGCGAGCTTTTGTTCTTTCTTGAGTTGGACGTTGTGAACATGAATGAAATAAAAGTACCGTTCATGTTCTACAATGATTACGTTACCTACCGTTATCATTATATCTTCCATCCTCTCTTCCCGTCAACTACTCGGCGTCGATCCATATGGTACATTGAACGAAAAAAGCAAGACCAGAGGGCACTTCGTGGGAGGGTGCAGCACTGCAAGACGCACGTCTACGTTTGCGATGAAAGGCTCAATCCTTACGGTACAAATTACTGGAACATTAACCGTGTCCTAGTGTACACTAGGTTCGAATCCGCCTTCGTGTACACAATTATAATGAGCAAGAACAGACAACTCCTGTACCATCTTGAACCAATTGAGCTGCTTTTAGAACAAGTCGAGCCGGCATATGAAGAGGACACTTTTGACTTGGGCTACATGATTGAGGAAATGTACTTTGGTTTGAACTTTTCCAGATCCAAGTTTGACCTCACGCATTTCGCAAGCGTCCAGCTCGAAAATGACGAGGGTACTGCAAAACGGCCAGGGGTGGAGCTCTGGCATCCCCCGATTGTGTACTCTATGGGGGGGTTTGCAATGATATGCATGTATTGTAAGAATCAAAAGACGCACGCATTGAAAGCCAAATACATTTGTGGACCAGGGAGGAGCGTAACTGAGTGCATGGGACAAGTACGGGGCATCGTCGCATCAGACGGGATATTGAAGGCGACAAGGGAGGTTTTTGAACCTTTCAAGGAGGAAGCTATCGTGCTCGTGAGTCAGCTCAACGAAAACTACAACCATGGGTTTAATCGCTACCACTTACTGACCTACATGCGGGATGTTCGTTCTATGAAATACTTACAGGGGCTCAATGGTCCGCAAAACCAATGGAGGCATTATAAAGAAAAGGATTGGCAGCCGGGTGCGGAGTTGTTCCTCCTGGCTGCCGTGATGCGACGCTATCCAAATATATCTTTCATCCCTTCGAGCGAGTCACTGGGAAGAAGGTACTTGGACCACATCGTTGGACCGACTGACAATGGAGTTCCATACTTTTTCCCCATGCCGTTCGTACCTACAGAAAAATTGGAAGTCTCATTTGTAACCTGTGCTAAGGTGACTGTGGTGCGCCCTAGTGGGATATTCTACACACCCTTTGATTCCCCTACATGGCTGTTCATCCTCCTCTCAACAATTCTTGTAGCCTTGGTACTCTTGCTCGCTGCCCGGAAAAACGACCTTACGGAAACCAGTATTCGCTTGCTCTTGTTCCCTTGGAGGATTCTTCTGGAAAATGCGGATAACTTCCCTGAGAGCAAGCAGCAAGTACTGAAAGCATTTAGCCCTGTTCTTGGTATGATGTTGTTGATGGGAATTGTTTTGAGCAATGGCTACAAGGGTGTTGTCACATCCGACTTAACGATCCGCTCAGAGGTAGCCGGACCGGAAACGTTTGACCATCTTCTCGACTCCAATGTCACTTTCCATCACATTGTAGGGAGAAGCCAATTCTGGGCACATAAGCTAAACCCAGGTGCAGACGATCAAAGACTTTATTTTCCAATATCCCGTCGGTTACAATATTATCAAGATCGGCTTAAATTCCTTTCCGAAACTTCTCCACTTGGGAATGAGCACGAAAAGCTTATGCGAGTCATGGATTCGACTAAGTTGAGCCGCCCCTTTCCTTTGCCTGATTCGGAAGCTATTGAAATCGTATCGGCTTGTAATAACACGGCCTTGCTTCAGTACACGCGGGACTTGGGAGACTTTCCGATAACACAAGAGAGAGCTGGGACACTGGCCTCCAAACCCTTTGTTTTCGGCAAAGAAACCCTCATACCGGCCTATTTTTCCTGGTCCAACGGATGGTGGAGAGAGGGCCTCGCCTATGCAGCCGTTAAGCGTTATCTAGAAAGTGGTAGTTACGCTTTCGATACCAAAATTACAACACACACAAAGACTACGAATCTCACACTCAATAGAGCGATGGAACTGCAGGCGGAAAAACTAGATCGACCTTTGGGTTTGGAAAATTCCATCATATCCTCAACATTCGCTGTTTGGAGGAACTTTATAATTTTTAGCCTGATAATGATGCTGGCAGAACATTTGATCTACGCTTTGGCAGCGATTGTCGAAGCGTACAAGGAAACGGATATTGAGTGAGATCGTCATGGCAAGCTTTGGGTGGGAACGGATTCTCGGGATGCTAATAAATGATGTCTATAATGAACACATTCATGCTTACAAATTTTGTGTTGTAGTTCAAAATGTTTTTAGAAACATTTTGAGAGAGATTTTTCTTTTTTTTTAGAAAGAGAAGATTTTTGAATGTCAGAGCTTGCTTCATGTATGTCTACTCTAAATATTGCGCACCTTAAGATCTTTCATTTCACATAATATTTGCTGCCTTGTACCTAAAAATAATACGTCTGAGATGTATGTCGATATTAGTTCATGAAATAACTTTAAATGTCCCCGTGCAATCAATGTCCGAGGTCATCTTAACAAATAAAATGGAGTTACATCTAATGTGTCTTGTGTGTTTCTCTAAGTTGCGCGCATTGAATTTCTTATTGATTCTCTTCCAAAGTGTGAGCGGATAAAGCAAAAAGAAGGTGAGAAGATTATGAACGCTACGATGGAGGAGTTTAGACAGGGAAAACAAGAGAAAGAGACGAGTGGTTGACAGAGGGGACAATTCTGAAATGTAATACCTACACAAACGATGGAGAGATGGAAGAAGCCGAGGAGTGGGATGCAGATATGAAATCGTCTAAAGGTGGGGATTAGGATGCGACGGAGATGTGCATAAAGTTTAGGGAAGGTTCTGCGGCTAATACGGCTAATCATCCAGTGAATCCAGTCTGCAAGGAAACTAGGAAACCATTGAAGAATGGAAGAAAAGGTGGACAAACTCTGTGCTGCTTATTGGGCAAACACAATCTCCAATTACAAACACATAGCGCTCCGCTTTAAGTCTTTGTCCCTCATCGGCCTCATTGGATCTCCATCTATCGATATCATCTTATTCAGAGACTCAGCCTCCGTCTCTCAATGAGATTATCAACAGAGGCGAGAGACGGAGGGCAGAGATCCGCCCGTTTTTCACACCTTTGCAAGGAGGAACAAACAAGGAGTTGCTGCAGTTGCCGCATGTAGCTCCGCGCTGGAGAAAAGTTCTGTGGATTCATTCCGTTCGGCTCGGAGCTTTGTCAACTGATCGCGTTTCTCTGGAATAAGCGCTATGAATTGCATTCAGTTGAATTCAAATTTGAAGAAGATGAAGTGGTTGAAGAAGATAGAAAATAATAAAACGCTTGTGTCCTGCTTTGTCTTCAGATTTTCTTACGGGTTTCAGGGCTTTGTTCCCTTCAAACTTTTGCTCCAGTTCAAACTACTAAAGCAGCCGCATCAAAAACATAAGCTTATGCTACTATACTTTCAATGGGATTGGCTAGATTATACATATGTTTATCTAAGCAGAAGAACTACCTGCTTGTTACTAATTTTTAATTTCCTGTGCTCTGTATATTTTAGTATATGTAATTTTAGTACCTATATTTAAGTCACATACATGTATGTTTTTATTTTCGATCTCTTTCGCGTCTTTTGAAAATGTATAAAAATATTTCCCCAGGAACCTCTTGCGGGCTTGTACGTTACTGGAATGTCCGCGGGCGGTCGTAGTTGTAGTTGCTACTACAACTAGTAAACTTTGCTACAAGTCCACCGCTAAGTAGTGGATAGTAGAGCTGACGCTTTTTCTCCAAATCCTGACGCAGGAGGGTAGGGCAAAGCCGAAGGGGTTTTGGACTAACTGACGGACGCTACGAAGTCGTGTTTCCCAGGACTTTCACAGCTTGTCTTATCCAGTGTATCGACTTTAGGTTAGGTTGGAGACACGACTCGATTCAAAGCTGTGAAAGCCTGGAGGAAAACACGAGTAGGAGATAGGAAGTGGAAGGAAAAGTAGCTCCGAAGGATTATGTTATTCTATTATTCCTTTTAAATCTCCGTTCTTCAGTCAGCTCAATTCTCCAGGCCTGGATCAGTCTCCTGCTGAGGAAAACAATACGAGGCTTGAGCCGTTATTCTTTTGGTGACACGCTCAACGTGTCGTCATCATCATTATTTTTCTAACCTTCCCAGCCTTGACAATAAACGAAAGAGTGATTTCAATCTCTCTCTGGTTTTCTTCCAGGCTTAGCAACAGATTCAAATAAGCACGGGGTTTTGCACGCAGTAATAACAAAATAGCTTGGAAATACAAGGATTATTTGTCAATGATTAGATAACAACGAGGATGTAATTCAGATTGGAGGCATCGGGTTCATTAAGACGCCGTGTGATGCCGGGCGTGAGGCAGACGTCAAGAGACACTGGAAAAACTCCGGGTTTTGTGTTTTGTTTACACTTGAAATGATATTGATTACGAGGATATTATCAAGCTCCACTGAATTGTCACGTATTGGAGGAAGGCGTGAGACTTGACTGGTAGCTCAACCAGCAACCGCATAGCATGTCACAAAGAAAGGAAAAGCGTGAGTAGATCACGCCTGGAGTCTCCGCTCGTGTTAATGAGTGCCACAGATCTGGACAAAATGACACATTCAAGCGGGTGATTCCTCCCTCTGATTTCAAAGCCTTTGATTCTCTTGATACAAATGAGAAGCGGATTACAGTACGCTCAAACTGGGGTGAATCATGATGTAATCCTCTTCATTATATGATGAAGCGTGCCATTTATAGCTCAATCAGCATTGTTTTTATTAGCCACAGAATCTGGGATCATCGTCAAATTTGATTTTAATGATGACGAGGATGTCCTGATTCGAAAGGACACAAAGTGTATTCAATTTTAGCTTTAAGAATATGGCAAATTATGTAATTTAAGTAAATCATCAGCACGCGTATTGAATAACTAGATCCAACTAGTCTGGTTTCTGAGAGCTCTCAAAGAAAAAATCGGGAGTATCCACATGTACTGTAAGAATGTTTGAAGGATTTTAAATGATCAGTTCACTTGTTCCCTTAATTATTCCTTTCCTGCAGCAATGCTCTTAGCAAAAGCATCTACATTTTCATCTGCATAAAATCAAATTGTTTTCAAGGATTAGGGTGTACCGAAATTATTTTGAAGATTGCAACATCTCGTATTCTAAAAATACGCGCTTCTTATTCTGGTAAAACTCATGATTTGCTTTAACTTCTCTTCATTTTGTGTAGAGGAAAAGGATTATTCAACATTAGAGCTACTACAGTCGCCGTAACGTCAACGTGAAAGTGTTTTCTGAGAAAGTGTCAAAATGATTACGAGTGTTGTATGTTTAGGAGACGAGGATAATCCCATAATATTTTCTCCCAGGACAAGCCCAGTTGTGAACACACAGTTTTATTTAGGTATTCGGATTATAGGCTCAGACCCTGGCTAAAGCTCCCTCTGACTGCAGCCACAGACGTCTGAAACCAGGAGGCTCCTCCAAAGAGTCGAAATCCTCTAGCCGTTTCTCATTGAAAGTAATCCAGGATACAGCACCAGCCGACTTCCGTAAGCTTGATTTCACCCACCCCCGCTTCCTCATTGTGGCTCCTGGAAATCCATTCCTGATCCTTCCACGCGATTTCATTTACCTTCAGCACAAGTTGAAGGAGAAAACGAGGCAAGTTTTGGGGTACTTTTGCAGGAGTTGCAGCAGCTCAAAGATGGGGAGATAGAAGCGCCCTCTGGTGAAGTGGCGTAGCTGATGATATTGTTATTTATTGTAATCATCTCGTCCCTGTTCAGCCACGTTCAATATTTGTAAGCGACACAGAGAGAAGATACGCGAAGATACATCTTCTTGCCTTTGAAGGGGGTTGATGACGGGTCTGGCTTCAATGTTTTCTTGGTTGGAGTGAGAATTTAGGAAACAGGGAACAATATTTGTATACACTTCTTGGCGTACATAAGAAAACGAGGGCTCGGAGAGGATTTGATGTGACTGCTTTGGCGATACGTTGAAGAGGTGGGAGAAGAGATGATGTGGATTTGTCACAACTACCCCTGCGAACCAAGAACAATAGCCGTGTTTGAGGGATACAAGGCTTGGCTCTTTGTGAACGAGATGAGGGTGTTGGGTACACAGAGAGCGAGTCCTCTCTGACTATAGACGAGTCAGTTCAACCCTCGAATCCCTCTTCTGGCAGAGACAGCCTTCCGAAGGTGGGTCTACGCTCCCATCCGCTATGCTGAGAGGGCCTTGATTGGGCAGAGGGATGCGCTTGTGCTTGGGAAAGCTAATGCGAGGGGAGACGATCATCCTGTTGTACCTCAAAGGATGCGGAGATGATGTTGTTTCTCTTCCAAGGAGAAAACAGTACTTAACCAGGGAAACAGAGCTCACGGAAATCAATCAGCCAAGAAACTTGGTCCCGAAAGGTTCTCACTTGACTCTGAATTTAAATTTTGGGATTAATATCGTTTTGTGTGTTAAGTCGATTGTTGTGATAAAGTATTTTGACTTTGATAACTTCAAGTTATATAAACCATCTGTGACGTTTTAAAAAGTGGAAGTGACTCTACAGTTTTGTGCCATATAGTTTAAGAAAATATGGTCATGAAACTTGAAGGTGATTGGCCAACGGAGGCAAAAATGGCAAGCAGCGCAGCTCCTCCGTTTTCTATCCGTGCACTTCTGATGCAATCAGAATCTTCAGAAGATCCAGAAACTGATCATGAAATTCACCATCGTCATCTCAGACTTCAAGGAGGAAAAACTAGCCCTCTGATGGAAAAAGCCAACGGTGGTGACAGGATCACTGACAGAATTTCTGCATTGTGTGATACTACAACAAGCAGTGACGAAAATGACGAAGACATGTCTCAGGATATCGACGTCACTGATGAAGACGAAGAGGCTGACGAGGAAGAACATGTGATCGATCTGAGCGATATCGGCAGCCGCAACGTATCCTCTTCGAGTTCAGTGGGAAAAGAAAGCAGTGATAATTTGGGTGAAATCAAAAAGAAAGGTGAAGCAGACGCGGACAAGGACGAGAAAAAGAGCGGGGAGGAGAAAAGTGGAGAAAAGTCTGAGAAGAACGGAAAACCGGAGAAGCCGCCATATTCTTACAACGCTTTGATTATGATGGCAATCAGACAAAGTCCGGAGAAACGCTTGACCCTCAACGGAATCTACGAGTTCATAATGAAGAGCTTTCCGTACTACAAGGACAACAAGCAGGGTTGGCAGAACTCCATCCGACACAATCTCAGTCTCAACAAGTGTTTCGTCAAAGTTCCCCGCCATTACGACGACCCCGGGAAAGGAAACTACTGGATGCTTGACCCAAGCTCCGAGGACGTTTTCATTGGAGGAAGCACTGGAAAATTGCGAAGACGCACCTCCTCCGCTTGCAGAACGAGACTCGCAGCCCTGAAAAGATCTCTGGCCTACGGTTTCCCCAGTCACGGCCCCATCTTCCCGCATCCTCACCAACAGTCAATGCCCGGTCATCCTTTGAATTCCGCTCCGATTTCGCCTCCCTTCTGCTGGAACCCTGCAGCCCCGATTCCTCCAGCTGTTGCTGCACAATTGTACCATCAACACCAACAACAAAACGCGCAACATCAACATCACCTCGCTTCTGCAATTTACCGGTAAGTTTCTTCGCAAATATTCGCAAACTTTTCACTTCTTTTAGCTCATTGCTACACTGCAACGCTGTTGATTTCTACCTAAAATAAAATACAGATTCTTAATTTGCCCCTGGTTTTGAATTACAGATACGCAGCAAGTCAATACTACATGAGCAACGGAAGCCGTGGCAGCACAAGTCCTATCGGAAAGCCGTTGGCAGGTCCAGCCGGAGGCGGGATGTCGTTTAGTGTAGAAAGGTTGTTGAGCAAGCCAGGTCCACACCTCCTTCAGCCCGGATCTCATCTTCTCCATCAAAGTGGAGGCAATCATCATTTGCATCATCTCAGCCATCCCAATCCCCCACCTTCTCATCTCCATCATCAGCATCAGCAGCATCCCCATCAACTTAGTCCGTCACCATCTTCAGAAGGTACGACAACTCGTAGTAATTTAATCCCCAGTCCTGGATCTCATCGATCTGGACAATTTAGTTCAGATCCCTATCGCGATCTCCTACTTGAGAGTCAAGTCAAGATGCACGCCGTCGACTCTGACTAACCCCCCGTTTTTAAATCAGATTCTTAAGACTTTTACAAGTGAGGGGCGAATTCGGAAGATTGAGATCAGGTTCACGAGAGTCATTTAAAACTTGTAAATCCTCTTTCTCAGTCATGGACTCTCACAAGACTAAATCAAATCCTCCTGTCAACTATCCTCCTGAAGTATTACTATAAATCGTTTATTCATTGTTCAATTACCATGTACAGCATATAATCTAGCATGTAGTCTCGGTCTAGTTCTTAACGTTACTCTGATATTTAAAATATCCCATCAAATTAATATATTTGTTGTATCCAAGGACTGTGCTATAGTATTTATAAAACAGTCAGTTTATTTATATATACATGAGCGCATTATTCTGTACACAACGTACTCGCATGAAAACAATTAACACTCACTTATAGTACTTATGCTATAGGCACATAAAATTAGCTTGTTACTGTCACACGTCTATGTAGTAGTACTATATTCCCTGCGTTACGTTTCAAAGTTGAGCGGTAAATAAATATCTGTTCACCATGATTGAACATCTACAACAAAATTCGACTTCTGCTCTTTTATTATTAATCTAAGAAATCATACCACCCTCTTCAATCAATTTCTCCAATAGCATAAGTAATCATCAGATACATAGCAGATTAGGGCTCTTGAGAAGTTGGATACGAATTCAGGAAGATTATAACGAGAACTCTCTACTCTTCAGTTTCTCCAAGGGATTTTGATCATCTGATAAGTGACTCAACCATTAATCTAGAAGCGTAGAAGCGCTTCAGGTAGTAGGGTGACACTTACCACATGCAACCTAGTGCTACTGCATTGGAATCAGATCACTGTTCCTGCTACTCCTGGAGTCCTCTACTGAGTCCTGGACCAGAACTCCTGGAGAACAATTACTTTGGGATTATCCAGATTATCGAAAATCCATCAGCTATTAAATCCACCTTCGGTGACATTTAACATGATGTCACTCAATTAAGACGAGGATCAACAGAGATTTTTATCGGATCTCTTGGGAGAGAGAGCAGGATCATGGAGAACCTTGTATGTACATGTATGTCTTCAGAGGTTCAGAACAGCTCTAGAGATGTGTGTTCTTTCTACAGCGCTGGAGACTCTGGTGCTATAAGTCTTCTAAACTCTCAGCAATCACGCAGTGGCAAGCCTGTGGAATAACTGTAGTTTTGGAGCTATCTGTGATATCAGTTATCGTGTTAAATATGAAGTTCTCTCGAACTCCAGAGTTTAGTTATTCGTTACAATTAACTTAAGATAATAGTACCAAAACATTGACGAGTAGTTGGACTTTGATAATTTCCAGCGCCACATCCTGTCCAGCAGTTCAGCTTCAGCAGATAACACAATTCGTAATGTTTCTGGGCAAGGATGAGTTCTTGTGTACTAATTAAGCCGGTCTCAGATATTGTGTGTTCTAATAATCTAAAATATTCTGCTGACAAGACCGTAAACCATGCGCTTGTATATAATGAAATTCTTCACGACTGTTGGATTATTGTTCCACTTTGCCGTGGAATATTACCATTTGCTCGGTGGCTTCAGTATTCAAGATAAAGTGAGGGACACCAAAGAACAAGTCGAAAGAGAAAAAAGAATCTCCGACTCTTGTTAGCGTAGCTAATATTTTTTGTCTTGTTTTGCTATTGATTCAAGTCTACTTGACAGAAAGATAACCAGAGCTCAGGCTGCTTTATAGGGAAAATACGTAATTTGTGAAAAGTAAAGTTACATCCGATGTAAAAAACAATCAATGGATGAACTTTTGCATAGTGCAGACGAGTATATTGTTGGTGGAAGTGGGTGTATGCACGGTAATTAATAGCTTTTTCTTATATTTTGTTATGGATTGACGAAACTATTACATTTACGAGGAGAACCACGGTCTGAGAAACAGGATCATTGAAACAATGATTTGTAGGATTGAGGACGGGGCGACAGAGCGCCTCTCTCATGTCATGTTTGTGAGTGTAATTGCGCCGTCTTTTAACAGGGAAATATACTTAAGGCGTTTGTGGACAAGTTTAAAGATTCTCATCTGTCTCGCTTGGTACAAGGTTCAGAACAAGTTCGGTCGAGGAATGAACTGGAGGAAACCCATTTATTAATTCGAGACACAATTCTCATCTCTGACTGGTGATTGAGGGAGACCAGGAGACGACAACCTTTGATTCACCTGAATAAATTAAAGATTACGACCGTGTCAATAAGTTTATGAGCCAGCTCATAACCTGATAGGCATCGCCTCTTTGCTCTTTTCTTCCAAAAGACTGTCCACTTGGAACAGCTCTTGTCACACCCCGTAGAAGGCACCGTCAATTACATGTACTTCAAACCATGGCGCGTTCATCCGCCGTAAGACAAACTACAGATTCAACTAATTATAACGATGATTTCCTCGCTCATCATTGTTGACCCCGAGATAAAATCTCCATTAAGGGAAAGAAGCGCCTGGCGCTGGAGGGGCGACAGCGACACTTGACACAATTCCCATGCACGCCCGTCCATAAGTCTCGTCTTCTTGTGTTCACACCAAAGCGCTTTTAAATTCAGTTAATTAAGCGCATGTTAACAAGAAGCTCGCTCTGAGATTTGGATTATCGCTAACGAGTGTGGTCCACGTGGATGATTTGAACTTGCTTGGACGACGACTCGTCTTCAGCTCTGCTTTTGCCACCTTGAAGGAGCTTGGAGAAACATGAAAGTCAACGACAGGTCGTTTCTTTGATTTTAATGCATTCGCCACCCAAGGAAAGAACGAAATACTTTCTCTTGGCATTTTATTTGATGCTTGTCCTAAAGAAGTTCTGGTCTGCTTCCTTGCCTCCTTGGTTCGTGGCCAGGGATGAAATAAAAGATTGCAGAGGTGATGGCGAGCAAAGGCTGTGGCAAAGTGGCAATGAAAATAAACGTAATCTGAATCAAGTCAAATACTCAAATGCTCAAATGACATCTTTCCAGTTGAGAAGCCGCGATGAATGGAAAACTCCAGGCCTTTGAGATTTGAAGTTAATGGAGTTGAGAACGCGCTTAAAGAATTTTCAGCTTTCGATTCCTCAACCTCCAAGGAAGAATTTACAAAAATTTGACAGGCTTAGGCTTTAGAGGAGTCTATAAGCCTTTGTGGATGAAATGCCTGGAACTTTGGCCTGCAAGGGTAAAAGATAGAAGAAACATTGTGGAACAGAGCATAGGAAAAAGTTGAGAATGCTAAAGAATTTCGGAACACAGGTGAAGCAATCAAAATAAATTCAAAACGTGGGGAATCTCCTAAAGAAACAAGTACGAAGAGGTCCCATGGCCACAATATTGAAGAAGGAGCACTTTAGACTCCCTGCGGGAATCGCATTAAACCGAAGAAGGGCTGATATCATAATGCGGAGGACAAAAGGCTTTGAATGAGGGAGGACTGGACATCGGACATGCACTTATGAGCTCCTTTGAAATATCAAAAGATTGAGAAAAGAGGTTCATCCCTCTCAATGGGTGATAATGATGAGGAGGATGATGAGTTTTTAAATACTCTATGTCCTCTGTTCCTCTGGTGCTCATCCTGCAGGTCCTGCAAGGGCTCTTTGGTGCTTCCATAAGGTGCATTGTCTCCCACAACTGGACGCTAGTGAACACAAGAATGACGAGATTGACAGGAGGCAAAGAAGCGTGAAACTTGGGTGACATGTCCAGCGAAGGAAGAAAGCTATTTGGGCGGTGCTTCTTTCACTCATTGATTCAACTGGAAACTGAGGAAAGTTCCCAGCGTTTATTCACATAGGCTGTGCTTACATTAATTGGTTTGTAATCCCCAGGGAGACTACACTGATTATCACAGTCCTTAAGATGCTTATAGTTTTATCAGCTTTACACCCACAGAGAAGAGACAAGGGAGGGGAGGATAACTCAGTATTCCAGCTAATCTTAAGCTGTTTAGCTTCAGTTAATCTTTTTGTGCATTATTAGACTGTAGTGGAAACAATACTGTTGATTGTTGTGTGGGCTGGATTTTTTAAATTACTTCCCAGTGTTTTGCATTCTGAAATTTAATTGTAAATTTCAGGCAGGATTTAGGGACTTAACTGCTTCTCTTCCTACACAGTCTCTCATCAGTTGTAGACAGGTTCGAAACTGCGCTGGACTTCAGGCACAGTTGTCCTTAAAGAAATACCTTTAAGGTAAATAGAGGACTCAGTGTGTGTCCTACCGGTCAGCTTTCCCTTGGACTTCCTAAAGTCTTCCCCAGGTTTCTCCTCCCATGTCTCCAGTCTGTAACCATTGCATTGTCTTAACCGTCTCAAGGGCACTGTGTTGCAAGACTTTTGGCCCCGGACTCTAGGGGGCGCAATTAATTGCGGCTGAGACTGAGATAACGACTATGCTTTTAATTGATCTCATTGCACACGAAGCAGCAGAGAGACTTAAGCTCCAAGAGTTTTGAATACTTGTTAGATTGAGTGGTAGCAATTAAAGACAATTTAAGTAGCTGCGGCGGTTGAATTTTTTCTTTGGCCTCTCAGCTTTGTAATGCTTTGTTTTCATGAAAGCTAATGGACGTTTATTACGTGTGATAAGGAGGAATTAACTGCGGGCTTTGCGGTTTATAGAGAAGCCTTTCTGAATGAAGAGAGATGAATTAAGCAGGAGAGGCTCAGATTTGAGATGAAGTAGAAAAGATGACAGAGTTTATTATGATACTTAGCTCCTGACGAGCACGTAAAAAGATAAGCAGATAAAGTGCTATAATGATTATAATAATGGAAGAATAAAGGAAATTTAAACAAAAACATAACAATCAAAGGGAGAAATATGCGTCGGTTAGAAGAGTGCTTGTACTTTGGAGGCTTCAAAGAAAATTATCTGAGAATGAAAACTACAGACTAAGCTATAAGCTTCATCAAGCATTGTTGGATGCTGAAGTGGAATAAAGAATCGGGGCTTCTGCCCAAGTTTAGATCAACGCCGCTCTGAAAGCTGTGTATGTTCATTCAATACAAAAAAGCTCTATGTCTTTGCTACGATGCGGTTAATATGGATAAAATAGTCGGCTTTCTGATTCCAATTCTTTGTAAGCGCTGTGAGAAGAGACGATGATGATGGAGGAGAGGACAAAAGGATTGGTTGTTGAGGTTTGAGGTAAGCAGAAAATTGAGAAAAGTTGCGGGACTGACATTGATGAATCCGAGGATAAGAACCAGGGTTGGTTGATTCGGACGCGATTGGGGCGTTTGTGGCGTGAACAAAGCTAAATGCTTCAAGGTTTACAAAAATACCAGGACAAACACAAAAGCAAACCAGGAGTCTCCGGAGGATAAAAAGAAAAGATGTGTGCGGCAATGTGAAGAAGAATGCGCCAGAAGATACACAGCCGATTCCATCAGATTTTTACAAGAGGTGCGGTGGCAAACTTGATTTAATATTGGCTAAAGTGAACGTGCGACTGGAGCGATAATGGATAAACGATGGAAGCGATAAGCGTTCAAGGACAAGATGAGAAGATTTTAGCTGATGCGAGTGATAGTCTGCGTTTTTGGAGGAAGCTTCAAAAAATCCGGGTACTAATGCGATAATGCCCGGGCGTCGTGTTCCCGGAACTGTGCTGCAGTGCGATAAAGAAGCGAAACTTTAGTCACTGTTAAACAAAGCTAAGGATTGGTTCGTTGAAGAGCGAGGGAAAATTGATAATTTTATATGGAAAACTGATAACTGGTGCGTGGCTTGACTTGAATGAGGACGTGTGATGATGATGTTTTCATTATGGTTTTCTCTGGTGATAATCGTGTCCTCCCGGGACTTGTGCAGTGTTGTCCCGGGAAGTGCCAGTGTTTTCCTGGTTTGACCCGCTTGGATGACTTCAGGAGGGTTTGTCTGACTGGTGACTGACTTGCTGGAGGGACGGTTGAGGCAGTGACGGGTAAAATGGTCATGTTTTTAGAGTGGTTAGTTGTTTGGAGGTCGGTTTGGAAAGAGAAGGAAGGGAAAGAATCCGGGCTTTCAATATTTTGATCTATGTTCAGTCTATTACAAGGGTTGGTTTACAGGATGAAGGGTCCGGGGATGAAGGAGGGGAGACAAGCAGTGGCATAGGGCAGAGGGGCCTTGGAGCGGAAGAAGGGTCGGGGACGGGGCTGATATGTGGAAGAGTGTTGGTTCTTTCGGATTGTGATTCAATTCATAATAATGAGAATAATTGAAGATGGATAAGCCCGCCGACGGCCTTGTAGAGCCCTTCATGTAGCATTTTTTAAGGGGAGAAAAAGACTTCATTTTGGTTTGTACTTTGTGGTGGATGAGAGAGGCAAAAGCCTTGTTTGCAGCTTCTTGTTCTACCCGAACCGGGTAGCCTGGAGAACGGCGGCTTGACGGGACATCCCCTTTTTGTCTCTGTCTGGTTGCTGGAGTGGAGAAGCAGCAACTGCCCGGATCCGGTGAATTTATGGCGGATAAAAACGGAAAGGAGCTCTTTAGAAAATAGATTGTATGAATGAAATGAATAAAGAGGGATTATTTGTAAACGATATGAAAGTGGTGAATTTGATTCTACTTTCAGCGTGTTTCTCACGAGTCAAAACTGTATGGGTTCGGGAAAAGAATATAGGAACTGCATGGGGGGCTTGTTGGAACTTCACGGGTTTACACTCTTCCAATCTTTCTCAAGAACCCAGAACGCATCATGACTTTTCCCCAATAAACTTGTCCACAAGCTGAAGCAGATACAAGTTTGTGGGATATGCATAAACGAGCCCAGGGCAGGAAAGGGCACAAGTGACCCCGCACCAGGGAAGGGTCCAGGGTGGGACATTGAAATAGAGGATGAGGTCGAACACTTACTTGGAATGAATACGGGGATATTTATTCTCCATTTAGTAGAGCGTGGCTTTTATGTTAGGAGTGGCTATGGAGAGAACATAAGGTTTACATACATATTACTTTCCAATCGTTTCACCATGCAATGCTGGGTGACAGAACAAAACTCGAAGAGGTAAAATGTGTGAATAGTTTGGGCTTACTTTGTCGAGGAATTGAAACTGTTGCGTCTGTAAAGGAACGTGAAAAGTTTATGGTGATTGAAACATCACTGGCTTTTGTCCTTTGAAAAAGTCAAGCTGAGGGGTTTCTCTGCAGACTTCTTTGGAGCTGAGGCCTAGCGGGGAGAGAAATGTGCAGGAGATGGATGACGACAACACCTTTGGGAAATTGGAAAAATAGGTAAATTATAAAGGCTGCACTGAGTGAAAATACAAGGTAAGGTAGGCGCAGCAGCTTGTCTTCGAAGGAGTGATTCCAATTCCAAGTAAGACTTTGTTGATGCGTGTTTCGAAAACATTTACGCGGACAGTTGAATAGGTGCACGCTAAAGGATAAGAAACAGCAAATAATTAAACATTTTAAAATTCATGCCTGAAATTCTTCTAAAATTTTCAGCGAAATTTCTAAGCCTGTGATGTCTTAACATATGTATAAGCGTAAACTCTCATCTCTGAACCCAAATGCTAGATGTTATCGAAAGGGTATAAATTTCTTGGAAATCCACAGTTTTGTGTTCAGAGTCGGTAAATATTTTTACACCCGAAATGAGGCTGTGTACTGACATTGTGACTTCCAGCGTGTCATTATCTTCGGAGGGCACAAATGCATTTACCAAACAAAATGAATTACCAGCTTCCTGAAAGAGGCAAATGCTCAACTTATAGGTTGCTGGACTGGTCAAGCCAAGTGCTAGCATTGGGCCAAGCCTTAATACCTTCGAATCCGACAAGAAACTTTGAGAAAGTCCTCGGAAGATGAAGATGAAAGGTTGAAAAGGGCTTGACTTTTAGTTAATGGGGATTGGAGTTGGGGACAAGGAAGCCGCCTGCTTCCCTGGAGCGGGAGAGATTTTCCACGGGTCTTGTCAACCCGATTCCTTGATGCGGCGGAGCATTAATTACTTTGTACTTGCGGGAAGGTTAAGTAAGCGATCTGGGAAAATGATCCGTGTCAAAGTGAACAGAGTCGCTATTGTGTTGTCGCGGATGAGCTCCTTTGGCGCAGGTAGCTTTGACTCGCTGACTTCTTGCTTTTGACTCGTTGAGAAAGAGGCTGAAATGAATGGACTTCATCTCGCCGAAAGCCAAAGAATAACAGTTCTCTCTTGTTTCGGGGACAACTCAGAGATTTCTCTTGTAAAACTCAAATGACTGAAGAAGACAACTAAATCTGCTTGCTCGATTTCTTGAATACAAACCGTGTTCCCGTTAACAAGCCGAGCGCAAGTCCAGGACAAGCAGCTTAGAGTTAGAACTGAAGAGGGACAAAAGTCATGATCGGGTTTGTCCAGGATTTCCAGCTCCTCAGAACATCAGCTACATTGTTTGTAGTGGACTGTTAGAAACTCAAACGAAGGGAGAAACTGGAGAAAAGCCGTGGTCTGAGAATTGTTTCCCTTCGTCCGTGTTGTTTGGAGGTGGGAAAAGCATTTAGAGAAAACGATTCATCTTGTCTCAATTTCCTTTCATGGTGTGCCAACATTTCACACTTTTTTCAAACAAACCGACAGCGATAACCCGGAAGGCCAAAGTCGATATTCTTGGTCGGACTGGGCTGATTTCATGCCTACAATTTTCTTTCACAAAGAAGAGAGTTGCCAAACAAACCGCCGAGTGTAGAACCAGTGACTGTGAGGAAAGGGGTTGCTCCTAAACCACCTAAAAGGTCATCAAAATTCAATAAAAGCGATGGGAAAGTCACCCCTACGGAAATATAAACCACGCCTTCAAGTCGGTACCCCTTTCGGCAATTTGCTTCAAGAATCAGAAAGCCATTTCAATCATCCGTTTCATCGATAACGGGCTGAAGAGCGGACATGTTGCTATGAGGTTGCGTGAGAATCAGAGCAACCAAAAATTCTGAATTGACAGTACATCTAACTTGATTTAGGCTCGTATTGTAATAAATTCAGAACAATTAATGCTAGAGTTTCAGCCGAGCAGTAATCATGATTTTACCAGCCTGCAAAATCTTAGAAATCGTCAACATTGAGAACCCATTCTATAAATTCAACATTAGCGATTGGAAATTGCGGGAAAAGATAATTTGAAGCACCGAAAGAGAAAAAGCATAACTTTGCCTTGCTCCAAGGACAAAGAAGACCAAAAACGGAAATATTGCTCCCGTCCTGTTTACATTCTGAGTTCTCACCCTCGGGAATGAATTCGTTAAAGGCTTGCAGGTAAATGAAGACGGATGACAAGTCCGTCGACAGTTTGGTAAATCTCTGAGAGATACGCAAACTGAGGCTGCTTTGTTCTGCAGATGCAGAGGCTTTTCTCTTGGAGACTCGGAAGTGTAAATACCCGTAGCCGATTCAGAATGCAGGGGTTGAGTTGAATGAATGATGATTAAAATTCTGCGGAGGCCAGCAAATGAGGGCGGAAAGTGGGATGAGCGGAGGAAAAATAGCTTTTGAACGGCAGACATGTGGGCAGAAGAAGACGTTCAAAGAGAAAAGAAGGCAGGTTGCAACCACAAGGAAAGAAGCGAAGCAAAGAAGCCGCTGAACAGGAGTCTCGTGCAGGGGCTTTGAAGGAAAAGATTTGAAAACAAATTCATCATCGCTTTCAACCTTTCATCCCGCATTTGACCTCAATTATCTCCCACTTTAGTTTATCCATTCCAAAGTCATCAGTCATCTCATTCAACATGAAATGTGGAACTAGCAGCGAATAGCGAAGCACAAAGCTCAGATTTAATTCGTTGTGTTTACTCACTAAGAGCTTCCGGAACTCAAGAAACTGGCAACTATAAGCTTCAAAAGTCAGAAAATTGTTTCTCAGCTTGGCCATTAACTCTGTTTTTACTGTTATTGGAACAAATTCAATGCTTAAGTCGTACTGTTGTGAAGTAACGTAAGCAGCTGTGGCTATGTCTAGTTATAGGAACAAGCATTCAGTTGAATTGCTTTTAATTATGAACTAAACATTATTAAAATAAAAATAGCAAAGAGAAAAAGTGTTTGAATTTTGCATTACATCTTCCAAACACAAGTCTATAAGTTCGCCTCTCAGCCCTTTGGCTAACGAATCGAATCCATCTGAGGCAAAACAATTCCATGAAAGCGAAAATCCCACACGTGAGAAATTAAAATGAAGAAAGCAGTTTCCTTGTGCGATGAAACTTCCCACACACGTTAAATTGACAAGGCTCGTCCATCCATCAAGAAACGCGGCTTCTGTGGCGGTCTTTGAAAGAATGAACGGGACAAGATTGCTATTGATCGCCCTGTCCACGGATGAAACCGCCTTGATGATTGAAATGTTAAAATTCGGCGGTATTTAACTGACATTCTTCTTCATTCCTTGCGTTGCGTATGACGGACTTCCGACGGTGTTAGCGTTAATCAGCTTTGCTTGCTTTAATCCTAAGAAGTGAGAGAAGCTTAAGATCGCATTGAGAGAGGCCATTTATCAAATACTGTTTGCTTTGTAAACGTTCTTGTGTTAGGCAGATACGAAGCTTTGCTTCTCAGAGGCGAAGAAGCCGGAAGAATGTAAACAGAAGTAGCTGAGAAAACTATACTCGAAAAACACGAGATTGCGTCTCACCTGTATATACTTCCGTTCCGGCAGACAGGTAAGCTTTTAGACTGTTTAGTAACAGAGGAAAGCCTCTGTCTCCAGTAGACGGAGCGGCAGAGGCAGGGAGAAAAAGTGATAATGATGTGGGTGGGTCGAAGTTAGTTTAGCTTTGATGGCTCTGAATAGATGGCTGTGTAAGTGGGATTCTGGAGTCTCGTTAAGGAGATTAAAGCGGAGGACTTGTGCGAGTTGGTCCCGGAGATGACATGACATGACATTTGCATTCATTTTAAGGCTTTACCAATGAGCGCTAAAAGGAAGCCGAAAAACCCGCAAGTTTTGCTTTTGCTTGTTGTAACTTCAGTTGCCAGAGGTGTTGAACCCACAAAAGTATTTTCGGAAGCCTTATGAATACATTCAATTCTAGTATTCAGGCCTTATAAAAAGTCTAAATCCATGGTGATAGTAGCTATACTTTCCCTGTGCAGTGTCAAATCGAATTTAGATTCCCCCCGATGAAATGATTATGGCAGACGCCGAGGATTTATAATGAAGCGCCAAAGTACTTTTGAAATGAAAACGGGCACGTGCTTCTAATTGGACTGTAAAAATCTCTAGGATTTGATTGAGTTGAATAAAGAGCAGCGAGGATTTAAAACTTTTGTAATAGCTATTCTCCCTGAGGGGACGTTTGGAAAAAATGTTAACAGGAAAATTATGAGTTATGAGAGTTGACAAAGACAAGAGCTGAGAAGGAAGGATTCGTAATCGCATGGCTTTGCAAATAAAGAAGATGCGGAGCACACCGTCAAAAGCTTAATTTAATCCGGGTCTATTCACATTTCATATTGGTTAAACGGATGGTTAAACTTGACAGCAGCACTGCGGGACGTTTGAATTTAAATTAGAGTAGATCATATAAACTATGATGGATTCAGCAAGCAAAAGCGGCAAATAGAAAAGCTACAGGATCGTGGTCGGTAAGTTGAAGTGAGTGGTGAACGAAAAACAGGACCTGAGTAAAGAGGGTTGACAATAAACGTTGAAAGCGGATTTGATATTCATAACTCATTGCAATTGGTTTTGAAACGTTGATAAATATTTGTCCTTTTGTTTGACCATTCCCTCATTAAACAGAATACGCTCGTGAATAAACAACCTAAAAGGATGGGATCGAAAAAGATGCAGCATTATCGTATATTTTCATTGCATTTTCTGTTCTGCTTCGTTCCCTTCCACTGTTTCCGCTAGTTATTGTGTGTCATAATGCAGCAGCGTATGAGACGGGATAAGCGTTTTACGAATATTCCTGTAAACCCTTCCTGTGACTAGTGGATTGAATACGCTACGTCGTCTAGTTATTACTGGTCTGTACGTGATTAGCCTGCCAGAGCTTTGGTGGACCAAATTTGGAAGAGGACGAGCAGATCCCTGGATTTCATCCCTGTCCCTGACGCGACGATGACAGTTTGCTCCATGAATTTTAAATTAAGCAGAGTTATTCAACCGCCCTGCTCCTGGTAATGATGGAAAAAGCCTCCGTCAACCTGACGACGGGATGAGGACAGGGACAGGGTGATGGGATGCAGGATGAATGGGTGTCAACCTGGTTTGAGTTATTAAAAAAGGCAGTGATGAAGCTGTCTGTTCCCAGTGGACAAAACAGTAAAAGATGAAGCAGATCATACAAGACCAAGACCAGCTCGGATTTGAGTCTTTTGTAGCCGGAGCATTTCAAAACAACCCGGACATATTCATTCAAGCGTGAGTAAAAAATCCCGAGATTCTGAATTGAAGCAAATGAAATAAACGAAATCGTTAACCAGAACTGGGTCTCCGTCAGTCAATTTGATTTTCAAAAGCCCTTTGCTTTGTAAACAGTCTTTGCTAGCTTCACCTTGGCTTATTTTGTGTACACTCCGACTGTTGATTCCCTCGGCTTTGCTTGTTGTTGGATCATTTGAAAATATTTTCCTCTCGTTTCCTCGTCCTTTTCAAAGGTGTATTGGGTGTTGCTTCTGTGTGTGTGTTTGATGAAGGTGATGTGATTATGAGTGTGAGGATATTTGGTGGGGTGTAATGATCCGTGTGGGCTCAGCATTGAGGAGGCCCCTTAGCTTTTCTCCCTTCCAGCCACCAAACTCCCTCAATGAACAAGCCAAAGCTGCGGAAGAATGGGATAATACAGGAACACCTAACCGAAGGACTCAAGGGAGAAGGGACCAAAGGGACCCTGCACATCCTCACATCCTCCCTGCCACCGATTAGAGCATTAAACTTGGCTTTTGTTAAATTAGCCATAGATTTGTGTTTTGGTGGTGGCCTAAGAGATTTCTCCACGCAGACAATTACCAAGGACCCGGTACTTCGATCCCGAAGAATAGGCATACATGTTCCTCCAATTTAAAGTCCTAATGGTTCTTTACCTTACCTATACGCGCCTTAACACCAAAGGGTCCAAAAGATTTTTGGGTCTTTATTTGAACATCCAGGACACATCTTCATCTCTAATAAAGTTGTTCCAGGCCAGGACAAGGAAGAGCACAGAGCTGCTGGAGCAACCTTAAGGGACAATGCCGAGAGAATAAATATTTAAAAGAGAGCTTTCGCGGCAGCTTTGGTGCATTCATCTGATGGAGATCACAGAAGGAGGAAGGAGCGGAGGGCGGAGGGAAGGGCTCAGAATTCTCATGATTGTCCAAAGCGGATTTCAAAGTGATGATGATGTAAACGGGGGGCTGAAGGTGTGTTTGCAATACAAATCCCCGAATGTGAATACAGAAAAGATTCTGAATCCTAATTTCAAATTTCGACCCCTCAAACTACAGCTACAAGCCTTCAGCAAAGGGACCGTCAGAAAGAATCCTTAAACAGAGCAGAGCAGAAGAACTGAAACAAGTTTGGACACCACTGTCCAAATGTGTAGTCAATGACCAGGTAAACACGTCTCTGAGAGTCTCCTGGAAAGGAGGAGGAGACGGGAAGAAATTCTGGGAGGAGGAGAAGGTGTGGTTCAACATTAGGATTGACTCTGAGTCGGAGCTTTTCTCCTTTCCAAAACACGAGCAAGATGTTTACAGGGACGAGGGAAAGCTTGTGAAAGGTCCACTGGAAGCAGTCAAGCGCTGGAGTTTCTTGTGTAAATCATGGAAGAATTCCAGGGGCGAATTTCAAAGGAAGGCCAGGACCATGTGGGGAATGAGTGGAAATTAGGAGAAAAAGGATGACATTTTCATCATGAGCGTGAAATCAGCGTAGAAAATTACGGAAATGTTTGTGAATGTGAAGAAGCGACGACAAGCGGGAAGGGACAAGCACAGGGAGGAGGGAAGATTCCTGGATTTCAAGGGATCCTGGCCCCTGAAAAACATTCGGGACGTTTATGGAGCTAGGACAAGAGGAGACGAGGAAGGAATTCAAAGCACATCAGATTGAAACATCACATAAAATCCTTAATGGCTTTGAGGGTACTGGAGAAAAAAATGGGATCTGCTTACTGCTTTGACTTAATTCTTCATTATAAGATGCCCCTTGATGTAGTACTTAAAAGAACTCAACGGCTAACTACGGCCGCAACTACTTTTTGATGATTTGCGGAGAAAGAAAAAAAACTTGGGACACTTTGTTTTGCATACAGTAAAAAATAGTCTACCAAGTCGTGGATAGACAATAAAAATGAACGTTGGCCCGCTTCATGTGCTTACATGGGTAAATTCCGCGTGTAATTCCGAAATTACTGACGGGTTTCAAGCAAGTTCGGTTGTTTTTGTTTTTATCTGAAATTATCCATATTCCAAGAAATCAAGACGTCCAGAATTCTTCCTCAAACATCATGAACTGTTAAAACAAATTATGATATGAATGTTTTTATATTTTGACTACTAACTTTTAACATTGCAGTTAAATATTGTGACATAAAATGAAAATGAAACACATACGTATAATGACAAACGTATAGTTTTGCAAAAAATAACTGCTTTCTCCATACGAGACTTGTTAAAATGCGATTGTACATGCAAAGATCATTTTTAAATGCAAAGGACAAACCAGATTTGGAGTAAGAAGGTTCAGCAATGAAGATAATGAGTTATGCAATCATAACAGGCAGACAAGTTCAAAACTTTGAAGATGAACCCTATACATTTAGTAAAACCTTGTATATTTTTATAATCTCTTATGTCTATCCGTGAGAGGTGAAGAGTTCAATGATCATATCTGCGACTATTTTTACATATATCTAAAAATTCTCAGCGTATGCATATTACCTCTTTACTTTTTCGCGAAAGCAGTGACTTGAGGATATGAAATGTTTTCAGCCCCGACTTGACCTCATACAAACGGACTTCTGGAGATGGGTGTGAATGCTCATCTTGGTCTTTTTTAGATTTCCTTCACTAAAAGAGTAGTGTTCCAAGCGCTTCACGAATCCATAACCAGTCAATCGCAAAGCTTTGAGCTTTGAGCTTGAAAAAGCTTTATTGTATACTTCAACAGGTCGTCGAAAAATATGGTGAAAATCGCTTAAATAGTGAGGGAAGACAAGCTGTTAATTGTACATTTTAATTTTGAAATTCTGCATGCGGAACAGTTTCTCGGGTAGAATCTTGGAAATAATTTCTGATGTAACTTCCGAGTTGATGATGAATACAAGGGTAGCATTGACATGTTCAAGCTGAAACGTTATATGGCCTAACGGTACATTTCCAAAACAATTACAGCTCTACAATCTGTTTTGTCAGTCCGCGAAATGATTGATTAAACTGAGGTCAGAGTTCAGGGATGACATGTGCCCGCAGCATGTGAAGATGCTGAAATATGCTGAATCGCGAATGTCGCCTGGCTAAAACTGGTTCGACGATGAGATATAACGTTTGGAGTTGCAACTTTACTTCAGATGAACTGACTTATGGAGAAGCGAATGAATGGTTGTATGTACAATTTGTTGCGACGTACGAAAAGCTCCGCGTAAACAAGAAACTCATTCATGCATCGGCTAAAATCATGAGTCAAGTAAACTGACCCGCGAAAACAGAATTGAACTACGACACGTCCTTAATGCATGCGTCTTGAACTGAAATTGCCCTTTCTCACAAGAGGTGGAATTTTAAGAGTAAGAAATCAGTTCTCAGTCGAATTGTAAGCTGCAACGTTTTCAACTCTGAAAAAGTGAGAGAGTCCATCGAAAAATCAAGAAAGCGTGACATAAAGCGTCAAGTCACAAAGATTCGTAAGTTGCATTATATTTTAATGTTTGGAAATTCTGCATTCGGCAAAGTTGATGGATAAAAATCTGAAATTCAACTGTGACGTGATTTACAGGTTGCGTAACTCTTTTGTATGATTCTGAGCACACGGGACAAGCGTGTCACGGGAAAGATGCAGTTGTTAGTCAAAACCTTCATTTGGTGCTGGTCCTTGGCGGTTTTTGCTGCTGCGGCTGAGCTGCTAAGCTATGAGCCAGTTATTAGTATACAGTAAGTTTTCTTGGAAAGATTACTATACTCCTAAGTAGTGTTGGGGCATTTAAGCAAAGACTATTCATTTTCACGAATTATACCTCTTTTTAGAGCGCTGGGAGAAGTGAAACCTGAGAAAGAGGCACTTGAAGTCGTTTTGCTAGAGAACGGTGAAACCGAAAAAGTGGACAGGGCCGCTGCTCGACAAAAGCAAGCTAAAATGATGATGCATGGAGCAGAATTGGATGAGAGCTTGAGCTTGAAGAGCTCGAGACAAATCTTCGCGCAATTCGAAGCCAGAGAAAAAGATGTTGAAGAGGAATCAAAACGTTTCACCGCAACTCTTTTGTTATTAAAAGCCTGGAGGATGAGGAATCCAGAAGTCGTGACTGCATACACTGAGAAGACTTCAGACCCGGCCAATTCTGAAGCATTGAGTTCTACAACAGTCCCTCCTCTCGAGTTCAACTCTACAGTGGCGCCCCTGCTGGAAGAAACATTTACCGTTGTCCCATCTACTGCACTGCAGGCCTACGTTAGCTCGGGATTTGCAGGACTAATTGGAAAACCTTTAAACATCGAAAACGAGCTCTACAAAGGAGAATTCCTCTACCTCACACGACATTCGAATGGAAGAATTTCAGATATCTATAATGTAGCAACATTGCCGGTTGGTGCAGACAAACTACGGGAGAGTGCGTTTCAATGGGAGTTGTTTCCAGTTCCGGGCAAAGCAAGTTCCTTCTTTTACCTCCGTAATAAGCTCGAACCGATTCCACCAAAGGAATCTTTATTTCGTCGTTGGAACTACGTTTCCATCGAAACTTTTCCCTCTCCAACAGGTGGTGCGCCATTCCAGTTGGTCATAACGATGAAGAGACCATTCTGGAATGTATATTATCATCCACGCTCGGCACCAAAAAGAGATTCAGCACTGAATCTCAGGCCTCTGCGGTGGAATTATAAACCCAGCACCCCTGGTACGAAATGGATCGTAACTTTGGCCTCTGAAACACTGAGTTCTGCAGCAGACTCACCTCCTGAATTCAACTCTACGGAGACCCCCGTACCGAAAGAAAATTCTACCGTTGCCCCACTCACAGCACTGCAGGCTTATTTTAACTCGGGGTTGGCAGGACTAACTGGAAAACCTTTGTACTTGCAAAACAAGTTTTACGAAAGGGAATTCCTCTATCTCTTTCAAAATCCGACTGACAGGGCTACAGACCTTTTGAGGGATGGAGCTGTATTGGCGGTTAGCGGAGACAAACTGCGGAACCATGCGGTGCAGTGGGAGTTTGTTCCAGTTCTTGGCGAAGGAAGTGACGTCGTTTACCTTCGCAATAAACTAAACGAGCGCAAACCGACTCCATCAAAGCAAGATGACGAAGGTAGTTTCAATTTAAATTACATTCGGATTGAAACTGCTTGGAGTGAACCCACTCAGTTGGTCATTAGAATGAAGGAGACGTTCGAGAATAAATACTATCATCCAATGACAAGCCGAAATGCTTACTTAACAATGATTGGGCGGAGTGTGTATTGGAGTCGTAATCCCAGCTTCCTTGGAACGAAATGGATCGTAACTTTCGCTTCAGAAACATTGAGTTCTACAGTCGTCCACCCTCCAAGTTCAACATTGACGCCCCTACCGAAAGTAGAAATTTCTACAGTTACCCCAACCAACGCACTACAGACTTACCTTCGCTTTGGACTGTCAGGGCTAATTGGAAAACCTTTGAATATCGAAAACGAGCTCTACAAAGGAGAATTCCTCTACCTCGGACGAAATCCTACCGACAGAAATGCAAGTGTTTTGCATGACGGAGCAACAATAGCGGTTGGTAAAGACAAACTGCGGGAAAGAGCGTTTCTGTGGGAGCTTGTTCGGATTCCGGGCAACGACAGTTCCGTCGTTTACCTTCGCAACAAAATCCACGAGCTCAGACCGATTCCAGCGAAGGATGTTCAGTACGGTCGTTTGAATTATATTCGGATTGAAACTGCTACCTCTCAGGTGGGTGCTGAGCCTTCCCAGTTGGTCATCTTAATGAGGGATACGCTCCGCAATCAATATTATTATCATCCAAATTCAATCCCAAACGAAGACCCAGAGCTCAATGGTCGGGATATTGCCGTGAATTATTCTCCCAGCTTCTATGGTACGAAATGGATTGTAACTTTGGTTTCTTGAAGCCTTGAATCGATTCACCTGAAATTGCAAACGATTTGATTTGAAAATTCTCTGCAAATTAAATAAATTGAATGAATTAAATGTCTATTGAGCGAATTGAACCCGTGCGTTGAGTATCTTGCATTTAAATGCCATTATATAAATCTGCTCTCGTTTCTATATGCATACTTTGATTATAACAATTAGGAAAATCATAGATACCCCACTCATACATATACGAGATAAACAGGGGTGAGCTTTGTTTCTATTATTGCACGAAACACAAAATTGTTATGACTTCTGCCCGTGTGATTTCAACAAGTCGCAGGTAGAATCTATCGTCAGTTTCACTTTCATAACATAGACTAAAACATAGACTAGCACCTGAAACCGCAAAAATATTTAGGATCAGCTCTGTAAGGTTTTAGATTCAGCCAACTAAAAAATTCCAAACTCCTTCCTCGACTTTGGCTTTGGCCTGGGCAGAGTGAATGTAAACCCTTCCGTTGAGTATTTCGTATTTTGAATTCATTGCACCAATCCACGCTTGCTGAGGATGGGAGATGCTTGTGGACTGGATATGGCTGCCTCATGAGGCATCATTAGATGCAACACCCTCAACCAATCATAAGATAAATTTTTCAGCACAATTCCTCCACCTTCTGCTTAACGCATTCCACACTCCATTTACGGCATTGCATTGCACAATTTACTCATGAATTTCCCTTGCGCATTTACAAGTGAATGATTTTTGCCATTTGATATTTCGCAGTATCAAATCTCCACTTCGCCCTCTGCACTTCAACACGAAAATAAGCGTATTCATCATCTTGTTCAGGTTACAGAAATATTTGTGAGGCATTGGGGAGCGTGCCAACATGCTCACCTGGAACCACCTCTCCAGTGGAATTACTCCTAATTAGTGCACTATCTGCTTGCATGCCCTTCTGCTACTTTCTTCCAGAGATCGAGAGACCTGCAGTAATTGGTCGAAACTTTGAGCTTACTACGAGTTACAGGCTTGTTGTCAGACGTATCGAACAATACCCGTGTCATGTGCATGCATGAGCAAATTCCGCGTGTTTGTAATGCTAATTAACGACACGTTCAAAGTAAGCCAGGTTCTTTTACTTTTTATCTGACATTATCCATGTTACAGGAAATCCAGACGAAATTATGGTTGGATTGTGCATGATGGGCGTGCATAAACATAAACGCGTGGTTAACATAGGATCTTAATTGAGAGATGGATGTTGTAAGGAAGTCATTAAGATCCTATGCACGCCCATCATGCGCTATCCTTCCTTGGCGTTCGATTAAACGTTTATAAATGCAAAGAACAACCCTGACTTGGATCAAGCAGATTCGCCGATGATATTAATTAGTAATAATAATAACAGGGAGACTAGCTGAAAAAATTGAAGGTTAAACCTATACTTTTCGTAACATCTCGTTTCCTTTTATAACCTGTTTACCAATCCGTAAAGTTCGGGGTAAGAGCTCAAGGATCATACGTATGACAAGAGTACATACCCATGTATACGATTTCTCAGCGCAGGCATGAACCCCTTTCTTTTTCCTTCAGTGTACTGAATTCAGAATAAGCAATGCTTTAGCCCCGACTTGACCTCATCTCGTCCAAACCGCAGTTGTCAGCGGTTCCCTGCTTCAACGTGCAGACTTCTGCATTTGGCAACGTCTGCTCATCTCGGACTTTTGTCGATTTCCTCAATTAAAAAAGTTCCAAGTCTACACCGATCAATTCACGGTCAGCCGCAAAGCTTGAAGAAGCTTCATTGGATGCTTCAACAGGTCGTAAACAGGTTGTAAAATACAGTAAATATAATATCGCTTAAATAGTAAGTGAAGACAAACTGTAAGTTTTATATTTTCAAATATTCTGCGTACCGAATATTTTCTAGGTAAGAATCGTGGAAATCATCTCTGTCGTAACTTCCATATTTGATGATGAATACAAGAGTAGCATAGGCATGTTCAAGCTGAAGCACTGAATGGGTTTGCACATTTCTTAAAACCTTCATAACCCTACAATCTGTTTCGCCTGATCGTAGAGTAGAGTTGATGCGATGAATTGCAATAATACGTGACGAGTAGAGAATAATCGCTTAAACTTAGCTCAGAGTTGAGGGATGCCATGTGCCCGTAGCATGCAAATATACTTAAATCTTCTGAATCGCGAAGGTCACCTTGCTAAAACTGGTTTGACGATGAGATGTATTGTTCTGAGTTGCAATTTTTGATTGTGATTAGCTGACTTTTGTAGAAGCGAATGAATAATTTTCTGTAGGTCATATTGCTACGTACGAAAAGCTCGGCGTAAACAACAAACTGATTCATGCATCTGCTAAAATCCTGTAGAACCGAGGTCAAGCTGGATGACCCGCACGAAAAAAAATGAATTGCAACAAGTCCTGAATTCTTGCATTGTGAGCTGAAATTGCAAATTTCCCTCCTTACAAGAAGGGAAGTTTTAATATTAGAAAAATCAGTTCTCAGCAGAACTGCAAGCTTCTAAATTATAAAACTCTTAAGCGAATATTTAAGCCAGCAAAATCGTTGGAAAATCAAGTACGGGTGGCATTTCACAAAGAGTCACGTCACAAGAGTGGTAAGTTGTGAATCATAAACTTATTTGAATTCTGCATGCGGAACATTTGATCGATAAAATCCTGAAATTAATTTGTGACGTGATCCACAGGTTGCGTAAGTCTTTCCTTTTGAGCTAACAGCAGGACGGGTGTGTCACCACGGGAAAGATGCCGTCGTTAGTCAGGACTCTCATTTGGTGCTGTTCTTTGGCTGTTGTGACTGCTACGGCTGAAGCGGCTGAGCAGAAAATCTATGCACCAGTTTCCAGTGCACAGTAAGTTTTCATCGAAATATTACGGCAATATCAGCGCATTCTGACAATTAAACGAAGACTCTACCATATTTACACAAATATCCTTCCATCCAGATCCGAAGTGAAGATTTTGACCGGAGGCTTTGAAACGGCGCTTCTAGAAATCAGTGCCCAGAAACAGGCCAAGGCTGCGCTACTGGAGGAAGCGCAACTATCACTGCGCGAAGTCAAGGCTCAGCAAGAGGAAACTGACAAAGGACTTACTCAAGCAAAGCAGGGTTTGACGACTCTAGCAGCAGAATTGGAAGAGTTCAAAGCTAACATGAGCCAAATCGTTGGTAATCAGGCTGAGGATTGCCAAAATGCGATTAAAGAGCAATCGGATCGTTTAGACGCAGCTCTTCTGAGATTAGAAACCTGGAAGAATGGAAATGGGACGGAGTAAGCTACCACTTCACAGACTGAGACTGAGGCGACCACTGACCCATCCAATTTAGAAACTTTGAGTTCTACAGCAGTCACCCCTCCTGAATTCAACTCTACAGTGGCGCCCCCGTCGGAAGAACCTTCTACCGTTGCCCCAACCACAGCTCTGCAGACTTACCTTAGCTCTGGATTGGCAGGGCTAACTGGAAAACCTTTGAACATCGAAAACGCGTTTTTCAAAGGGGAATTTCTGTGCCTTACACGAAATCCGACCGAAAGAACTGTAAGTGTATTGATAGATGCAGCTACGTCGAAGGTTGGTGAAGATAAACTGCGGGAGAGTGCGTTTCAGTGGGAGTTTTTTCGGGTTCCGAGCAACGACAGTTCCGTCTTTTACCTACGAAATAAACTCAACGAATTCAAACCCATTCCATCGAAGCTAGATAGATTCGGTCGTTGGAATTACATTCGGATTGAAACTGTTTCTTTTCCGACGATTGGTGAGTCTTCCCACTTGGTCATCACAATGAAGGAAACGGTACTCAATAGACTTTATAGTCATTCGAGCGTATTAAAAAGCTTTGACCGAGGACCAATTACGCTGAGTATTATTTGGTTTGCTGTTCGCGGCTTTCCTCATTCGAAATGGATTGTAACTTTCCCTTCTGAAACATTGACTCCTACTATTGTCCCCCCTCGTAAATTCAACTCTACAGCGTCGCCTTTATCGGAAGACACGTCTACCGCTGCCCCACCCACAGCACTGCAGGCTTACATTAGCTCTGGATTGGCAGGGATAGCCGGGAAACCTTTGAACATCGAAAACGAGCACTACAAAGGGGAATTTCTCTACCTCGCACGAAATCCGACTGACAGAAATGCAGATGGTTATTTCGATGGAGCAACATTGGCGGTTGGTGGAGAAAAATTGCGGGAGAGTGCGTTTCTATGGGAGTTTATTCCTACGAGCGAAGATAGTAATATCTTTTACCTTCGCAACAAACTCAATGAGCTCAAAATGATTCCACCAAAGCAAGATTACTACGGTAGTGATGATTACATTTGGATTGAAACTGTTTCATGTGGCACAGGCGTTGAGTCTACCCAGTTGGTAATCAAGATGAAGGAAACGCTGGAGAATGAATGTTATTATTATCCAAGCTCACCAAACCCAAACACAGCACTGAATGGGAGGGATGTTGCTTGGACATGTTATCCCAGTGACCCTGCTACGAATTGGATCGTAACTTTCCCTTCTGAAATATTAAGTTCCAACACAGTAGCCACCCCTCACGATTTTAACTCAACATTGGCGCCGCTGCCGGAAGTGACGGCTACCGATGCCCCATCCACAGCCCTGCAGGCTTATCTTAGCTCCGGATTTTCAGGGCTTGCTAAAAGATACGTGAACATCGAAAACGAGTTTTACAAAGGGGAATTCCTCTACCTCGCAAGAAATCCGACTCACAAAATTGTAACAGTTTATTCCGACGGAGCAACGTTGGAGGTTGGTAAAGACAAGCTGTGGGAGAGTGCGTTTGAGTGGGAGTTTGTTCAAAGTCCGGGTGAAGACCCTTCCATCGTTTATCTTCGTAACAAACTTAACGAGTTTAAACCGATACCATCAATGGATTTCTCTGATCGTTATAATTACATTCAAGTTGAAACTGTGTCCTCAGCGGCAGCAAGTGACTCTTCTCAGTTGGTCATCACAATGAAGGAAACATTTGCCAATAATTATTATTATCCATACACAACACCAAACACAAACCCAGCAATGAATGGGCGGGAGATACAGTCGGGTCATTCTCCCACCGACCCTTATATGAAATGGGTCGTAACTTTTGCTTCGTAAAGCATGGAATCCAGCCAATAAAAGTTGATTTGATTCAACTCTTAAGCTTTTTAATTCTGCAAATAAAACGGTTTCAAACTTCTTCTTCGGCTTTTGACTTTGGCCTTGGCAGTGTGAAATGAACCCGTTCCCTTGCGTATTTTGCATTTTAGGATCATTTCATCCATTCTCGCATTTTGATGGCGGGAGAGATGCTGGAAGATTGGAAGATGGTTGCCTCATGAGTTAACCTTTGATACCGCATCTTTAACCAATCATAAGATAGCCTAGTCAGCACAACTCCTCCTTCTCCGCCCTCGCCTTAACCATTTTCACTCACCCCATTTAAAGTGTTCCTATCATGTATTTTGCATCTTTGACCGTCTCTTGCGCACTACAAATGATTAAATTTTGCTGTTTCGCATTCCACAGTAGTAAAACACGCGTGCATCCTCTAGTAGAGGACATCTACGCCTAGCATATTAATTTAGCTTCTTGCCTTGCCGTAATGCGGAGATGGCGGGCATAGTGTGCAGACGCTCACCTGGAACCTTCTTCAAGTTATACTCCTTATTACCTGTAATGGCTTAATGTAACTATACCGAAGATTGGACATGACAATACTACCGGTTTGAGTAAGGGTTCTCACCGGATTTCGCTTTCAGAACTGGTGTTTCTTTAAAGAATTCTCTAAAGGATAAACGGATTTGATTTCCGCTGTTTTCTATCCAAACAAAACAAATAGACATGGTTGAAGTTGTCATCAAGCTGATATTATTTTGTTTGCTTCTCACACTGTTTTCTCCAGTAACTTGTAGCCCGTCTTTGGGATCTTCCTTTGTCCTCTGTTATTGACTCCCCGCGATGTTCCAGGATTCAAAGAGACAACTCGTCCTTAGCGTCTTTCCATAGACTTTGGGTTAGGTGATGCGCGGATTTCTTGGGAAACTTGGCTTGGACAGTTATGCAGCCTGGATTCAGGATGGAATCAACTGGAAGCTTTGAAGCTGTGTTTGCTAAAAATAAGTTGAACATATAACGACTTGTTTGTCCAGGGATGATGAGGAAGGCGTGGCTTTGGAATTGCTCTCAAAGTACTTCTTTCACTTTACTAAGTGAGCCGTGAGAGAGTTGTCCCCTGCAGTTCAAGCTTCCAGTAAGCCAAGAGAAGGGATGAAGAAAGGCTGGGACTGGACACTGGTCAGTCCTCCTGGACAAGAACTTTTCTTCTCTCACTCAGCAACTTCTTGACGTAAAAGTCAATGTGTCAATCATCCTGTTTCACTTTTAAACTTTCCCAGCAACGCTGTTGGTCCCTTCGCCCACCTCACACTGGGACCAGCACCCTAAAGCTATCGGGCGAAGGGGAGATCCTCGTCATAAATTCATAAATTATTCTCACAGCTCATCCGCGCTGTTTCCTCAGACTTTCAGGCAAGGAGCTGAGAACGCTCTTCTGGCTTGCGTGGGCGAATGCGTTTGATTGTCACAAAAACCTGTTGAAGATGAACAAGTCTTGGATGACGGAAGGATAAGTTATTGATCATAATTCTGAAAGGTGTTGTAAACGTCTTGGATTTTGTGGGAGTCACGAGAGTCGTTTGTTCTGTACAATTGCTGGCTCGTGTGCGATTTATTTCTCAGGCTGCATTGCCAGGAGTAATCCAAAAGACACGAAAGGCTCGAGCGGAATCAATGGACAAATTTATAAGGCAATCAACTAATTTCACGCACCTCCCACGAGCTACTTGCCAGCTAATAAATTCCCATGCGCTCCCACAAACCCAGTGCTTTATTATCCCTCGGTAGTGCATGCTTAAGTATCCTGGAATGACCTGACGATACTTCTTTAGGAGCGCAGAGATATCGGTCACGCCAAGCAAGTAAATCTAGAGATTTGCAGCACTTGGAATCGCGACCGCTTGGCGAGCATCTTGACCAACCGCCGTGGGAATAGGGTTCATATTCGGATACATGCTTTGTGCTTCTGCCTAAGTTTCTCTCAAACGTGGGAAAGCGTGAAAGACTGCATATCTGGAAGCTGATGAAAATATTACAGAAAGCGCTTTACAAGTTAACAAGTTGAAAAACAACGAGTCTCTTGTTGCGACACCTTCTCTATATGATACCAACCAACAAAATACGAACGGATTGAACCGGAAAATATTTTTCAAAAGGGTTAACAAAAGTAGAACATCTAAGGCAACTCGTATACGAACCTCTTGAAATTCATGTCAAGTTTAGCGCTTGTTTTTATTAATAGCCACCACAACTCAGGTAACTCCTTCATTGTAATGCATCATAATTACATAACTGGGGTTCACTAAAGCGCGAGAAAGTTTGATAAGCTTATTGCCATCAACCCGAATTAACCCATCTGAGCAAAGGTAATCCTTAGCATCTGTTACCTGTTTTCAAGAATCAGATTCATCCGAAAAGACTTGTTGCGGCAAAAGTACACCGCGTCATTACTTCTTAGAATACTGGAGAACTTGAAATAGAGAATAATACTGGCGTTTATATGTGATAATCTGGAAGGCTTATGTCAGCCAAACCGGCCAAGTGTTACAGCTCGAAGGTTTCTACTCCAAGTAAAGATTTAAAAGTACAAGTAAGACGTTAAATAATACATGATGGTAGTTTTGTCCAAAGGATATACTTGATAATATCCTGGACAAGAAATCCGGAGCTTGAGCTAAGAACTAGACTCAATACATACAAGCTACCTGGATAATACTGGAGAACAAGTTATTTAAAGCTGTAGAATAATTTGTCGAAAGGGATTTAAACGTGTCACTGGAAGAGGATCATGTCCAGTTTATTACTGGAGATTTGTGAAGATTTTTATTTATATAATTCCGGATTTATTTCAAGTAACAACTCCCTGACAGGATATTAATGTAACGGATTGAGAAAAAATATTTATATTCTGCCGCTGTTGGAAGGCACAAAAAATATTATATTCAGGAGATTATCATCACACTTCTGCTGAGAGATGAAAAACAATTTTTTCCCTGCGATTGCGATGCGTACTGGAGTTGAAGCCACATTAAAATCCTAGAGTCTTATTTGTCTCCAGTCATGGACAAAACAGCAAACTTTATCCAGAAAAGTTCCCTTGCATCTTTAAGCCCTGGAATGGAAGAATTAAGTTTCCAAATCCACGCCTAAGTGAAGACATCTGTAACGGTTGCCTTACTCCTTCTGCCCCACCCATAATGGTCCAATGCTCCATGAAAATTACAACCCTCCTCCTGGACTGGAATTGAATTAACACCCCGTTTCCTGGAAGGAAAGGTCATGGAATGTTCCGTAGTAATGGGTCGTTTGTGGTAATAATCCTCCAAGTTTACAAATGCAAATGGGGTAAATAATCTGTGAAGCATGAAAGTGCTGAATGTGAGTGAGATGTGATAGTTCCTGGACAAATTTTCCCCTGAAACTTGTGTGATACTACCGGGCAACAAACAAACTCATCCCGGTCCCAGGAGTATTTTACCCTTGAAGGACACTAGGACACCGAATCCAGTTTAAGGGACAACGGTACATGGGTTTACCCGGTTGCAGGATGGATCTTTGAACGGCTTTGAAGCATGAGATTTTTGGCCGATTTTGGTGGAAACATGGTAAATGTTTTCAGTTCTCGGGTAAAAATGATTCATGGTAATGTGGCGCATCACACTCCACGGACAATTTGGAATGAATTTGGGCATGAATCCTTGGGATTAGTTGATGAAGCTGTATATGTTTTCTGTCAGTCCTAAATGTACACAAAAGAGCAGATGTTTGTGGCACAAGTCAAAAGAAAAACATTTAAAGCTACATATACCAACAAATCCCTTGGAGTAACTTTGATTTTTCCCTAGCACTGCATACGCTTGCTTAGCTTCAGAATTTCGGATCAGAAACCATTCAAGGGACACAAACATAAGGGTGGTTCACCATAGTCCATAACCCAAAGATACGTAAATGTGCATCATACAAACTGATACATTGTTGCGGAGGAGATGCTTGAGAAAAAGAGGAATTTGTTATTACAGAGAGAGAGAAAATACCCGGGAATTGCTGCCCTTTAAGCCTTCGTTGGTTTTTGATTATATGATTTATAAAATAAATAACTTGTTTTCATCCCTACCGAAATCCACACAAGCGTCTGCTTTGGAACAAAGAGTGAAATCGACTGAAGTTAATTCAAGCGCTTAGAGGTGTTTTATAATCGGGTAGCAAAAAAACCGAAGAGGAAAAACCACTCAATTATTATAATTCATCCAGGTCACCCGTCTGGAAAAATTATGGTTCTCTTCCTAGTGTTGAGACAAGAATCCGCCAAGGGCCCTTCAAGCACTACGCTAAGCTCTGAGACATCAAGGCAGTTTACCTGAGACCCTTCGGCCTCTTCCCTGGCAACCAGCTGAAAGCGGGCAGTTCTTGAGAGTTGCGCACGGGCCGAATTGCCACTTCTTCCGCTTGTATAAACAAAAATAAAGCCACGTACATCAAATCCAAGCTTGACTCTTGTGAACACTTGAATAAGCACTTAATATGCAGTGCATATGAGAAAAGAACAATTTTAGCTAAAAGGGTAAGCGTTGACTGTGCGAGGACACGTACAGAATAGTTTGCGTTATTCACACTTTGCAGCAATAGTATTGTGTGTTGATTGTGGTGGCATAGAGCGGCGCTGTATTCGCTTTGTCGGTTAAATTAAATACAAAGGACAGTGTGTCAGACAGAACCGTTGGATGTATAGTCCTCTGGTTGGTGTTCATCCGCCGTTAGCCTGCATAACAAATATGTTCAAGAGTCATCGAGACTAACTGTATAAAATACCATGAAAAGCTAAAAGTTAGCGGACTGAAAGAAGGTGCAGATGATTTCAGTTGAGACAAGGCGCAGGGCGCAGTACTCGTATATTTTAAAAAATTCAAATTATTTGTAAAGAGGGATGCGCTCCGTGTTGTTGAAATATTTACGCTGAGTTTTTCAAAAGATTTCGTGCCTAATATTTCATTCCAGTTTCATTAGATACGGCCCTGATTTGAACGTGTCTGTCAGGGACTTGTGTTGTCTTGTGTAGGTTCACTCAACTGCAAACTGTAAATGCAATTCACATGCATGTTCCCCCCTTCACTTCTATAAAATATATATGTTCTATCAGCTATGATAGGCGACAGTGTATTAAAATTACGCATTGCATTTTAGTATAATGCAAGGTGAGAAAAAGCGGCGCGATTTCAAAGGAAGTTTACGCCCGGTTCCTATTAGCATAACAAGACTAAATCCATGTATATACGTAGACTTGTTAAATAGGCTTGAGGGAGAGACGTGTAATGATCATAAGGATTAATGTTTATGGAATTTTTACAAGAGCTATCAAAATCTTATTGCGTGGCTTCAAGTTTGAGTAAATTGGAAAATGCGCTTTACAATCCATCATATCCCAACCAAATGAGCAGAAACTGCCGTGAACAGAACTGCAGTTCTCGAGCTTGTTACTGATTAAAATTCGCGAATTTCCTTGAATGACATAATGTGATATGTTCCGTCTCACCCAAGGAAATTGATGTTCGAGAGCTAGAATTCTTGGATGATTGAACTTGAGAAGTAATTTGCATAATGTGTAATGATTCAAATAAATGATAGCCCTTGGAGAGGAACATCCTCATATCATAAGCAAGCATGATAAGAGGGATATTTGCATGCATAAGTGTGTGGGAAAAATTGCATTTGCGAATTTAAATGCAAACTTGAGCTGCGGAATAAATTGTGAATAAATGTTGAGATCCGAGCCTCTGTGATGTCGGTAAACAAGGACGGGAGGTTGCAGAATGAATGCTAGCTCTTTTTACAAGATGCTATCTTGAGGAGATTTAAATAAATAAATTGCCTAAGAAGAGAGTGGATAAGTTATACGCTGGCTATGGGATGAGTTCATGGTAAGCTGTAAAGCGGACTCGTCACTGGTCAGTAACTATGAGTATGGAGAGGAGAGTGATAAAATTCTATGGGGAAATCAACTTCGTATCATTTAGCGTAACAGGCTAATGGTCTCATGTTACGCGAATAAGCAAAGCATGAAAACTGTGGGGAATTGCCATAGAGGGATTGAATTGACGGGGAGACCAGAAGAGGCGAGTGAAAGCATAGGCATAGAGCTATAATGTACGCAAACGGGGAGATTTGCTAGGGTGCATATGAATGAAAACGGTTTTGAATTACAGGAGGGCAAAGCGGAGGGCAAAGTTGATTTGGAATATGATACTAATGTGAACTTGTGTTTTAATTCCCAGGAGGGAGCGTGTCATGACTTAGATTGATTCGTGTGTAAATTACATCAACTCTTTGACATTATCAACTATCATAATTCCGCTCCATTCTTCACACAGAGAGCAAGGGAACACATGCGGTTGTTTAATGAACGGAACTTGGGACATGAGCGGAATTTTAATGCCTTGCTTTTCTTCATGCTTGTTCCTCGTGATTCCTGAGCTGTTGTTCTCAATGACTTGTTGGCATTGCCGAGGTGGAGGATGTGGAATTTAAAATTGCAACTTGGAGCTGAACATGGCAGGTTTTGGCGGTGATGGAGGGGCTTCGATTGGGTGTAGTTGTTTACTTGAATTTGAAAGCTTTTTAGTTTGTTTGCTTGAATTAATTAATTGAAACGAGCTGGAGTGAAGCGTGCGACTTGTGAAATATTTGGTGTGGATAATCGCTCACGCTTGTCAGAATTCTTTGTTTTCTTTCGTTGTGATTGCTGCAAACATTTTATTTGACTGTTTGTAGAAACTTGTGAGACTTTGCGCTACAATATTGCGAAATATTTTTTCGACGGATTAAAATAATGAGGGGGCGTATCCTTTTGTAGAAGATATTAACGCTCCAAGTGCACTTTTACTATCCTCATTACAGCTGATAGTATGGAATACTAAAGGGTCACCTAAGAAATGTGATATGGGTCAGGTTACGCAACTGCTAATCCTCATAAAAACTGGGTATTTACGCATTTATAAGTAAAACCTTACCTTTGCGTATTCCCCCATTAGCCATTAATTTTCCCATGAGAGTTGGATTGAGATTTGTCAGGCAGAAAAGTAACTGCAGCTAAAAGCGCTATCCGCATTGATGCATGTAAAAGTGGGCAATAAAAACAAAGTTGTGTGTAGCTAACGTGTGAATAACTGGAAGGGTGAAGTCGTTTTCAATTGAATTCATTCCCTTCTCGTACATGTGGTTCTTTTCAATGTTTGATTCATCATTCTCCTATTCAAAGCATTGTGTTCTCTGTTGTTGCTGTCGGATTTCATAAGTCAATTCAGTGGATTTCTCCTGGAGAAAAGGGGGATAAAATCCGAGTTGTGGGGGGTTGGGTTTGTATATGCATTTGTATGAAATGGTAGTGATGAGTGTGATGGGACAATGGCTTGAACGTGACAATATGATTCCTCCAGCCTCGGGTTGTTAACACCGCATATGAATAATTTGTGACCCGCTAAATGCGTCCCGAGGGCTTTGACTCTGCTACCCGGTCCTCCTGGAGTCCAAGGCTCCCGTGTTTTGCAACTAAGGAAGGATTCAATCCTAAAAACCCATTGGAAATACGATTCGAGCTGGGGAAACCCAGCCAGAGGCGGGACTCTGAAACTCCGAATCGGGAAAGAGTCAATTCAAACATGTGTGTTTAGATACATGAGAAAACTTTGATACGGACAAATTAAGTCTCCGGAGAAAACAGCAGTTTGCTTCTTCTGACTGAAGCAAAGAGTTCTTTTATTTCAGTTTAATGAAAGCAGCTCCAATGCGTCTTCAACACGGTCTCAGCTTCCAGTTTAGCCTCCAGAAACCAAAGGCTAAAGGCAAAGGCTACTGGGCTTGAGAACGGAGAACCTGATAGAGTTGTCAAAAGGTCTGCGCTGGAAGCGACCCCCCGGAGGATTTATAGAGGACGATTCAGGGATGAACCCAAAGGTCTTCTTTCGTCTTCTTGTCTTCTCTTCAGGTCTTGTTTCGTCCCTTGGTGACTCTATCAGCGGATGAGCATCTTTTGATTCCCACTCAACGTGGCTCACTTCTTTGGTGAAGCTGCAATTTAGTCGTAGGCTTTGGAGGCTAATGCAATGCTTGATCCATTGTGCGGCTGCTGTATCTCCGAGGGAGGCGCAGTCCCGTTCTTTTGGTCGTGCCCAAAGCCTTAACCAGGGGAAATTGCCTTTGGCTTTGGCTGGTGTTCTTCTTGGTTTATGGCTTCCGTGGTTCCTTGGTTCGTCTTTGCTTGTTGCTAGACTGCAAATGCAAGGAAGAAACTGTCAAGCGTGCGTGTGAATGAAAACGTTTCCGAGTCAATTTGGTTGTAAACAAGTTCGTAAAAGACGGTCACAGGGCAAGTTTGCAGAGAATGCATACGAGAAGTGAATTACGACAGGGACAAATTCACGGAGGAGGCGGGGACAGATCCACCGGGAGGTCAATTCAATGGTGAAGGGTGCTGGTTGAGGATGGGAGGAAGGCAGTAGATGATGGGAAGGAAGAAGATCAGCGGGCATCTATGAGGTCCTCCCACTTCTTCAGGTTCCCATCCATCCTTCCATGTAGCTGGGAAGGAGGAAGACTATGAAGAATCGCAAGCGATTTAATACAAAACTGAGAAGTGGCGCAATAAACTGTGGGCTTCCAGTAAATCTCCGTGAGTCTTAGAAAAGCCTCTCTTGAAGAGAAAAAGTCCAGAATGGCTCAAGGTGGACACATGACAAAGACGCTTTTGGCAGACCACGACAGGCAGTTACGAGGACATTTATAATCTTCATGTCGTCGATATTCCTCTTTACAAGCCCTCAGTAAAAGAAGTCTTGAGTAAAAGAACTCAAAGAAATGTCCCCGAATGAAGATGAGCTTGCATGAATTACGCCATAGGGCGTCCGAATTGTCCGGCTTGGGAATTATGGTCAGCGGAAACTAATGCCAGAGAAGCGAACAGCTTGCAACAAATGATATAAAGCTGGACAAGGAGACGAATAGAATACGGACAAGGAATACATTGGAAACGATGGTGACGAGATTTGAGGAAAGTGTGGACAATGTACAAGTCTAATTTTATTGACAATGGAACAAGCCCGCGTGAGATTTTACAATTTACGCGTGCTCACTATTATGCAAGATTTGAATTACAAGGGCAGGAACTGTTCTCAACGCGCTACAACAGCTTTGAATATCATGAATAAGAAGTATGTCCTGTATTAAAGCAGTATTAAACTCAAATTTGAGAATTTTTGCGGTCCTTTCAGGAACTATGGCATTCCATAATTACTACCATGTTGCAGAATTCGGAGGAAACGATTTCAGTCACACCGGAAGCGAACAGAGGTTAATGTGAGCATGGCAGAATGTGTATAGTTCAGGCAACGCTCTATATATTTGACAACCCATTTATACAATACTAACTTTTAAATCAGTCCGCGCATCCAATCCATGTTGGCGCTGGGCCAATTTTTTCCATGACCTGGTATAGAAGCTTAACTGGTGACAGGTCGGTCACTCATGTCTCCATTCTTCCACGTTATCATCTTTAGTTGTATTACTGTTGTTGTCAATTTGTAGGGCCCCCTGCCGGACCATTGAGCACGACCTTTAACTATAGCTCTGAAACCCTGAGAAATTTTGAATCTCTTGAAAGCAGAAATCTGCAAAACAAAAGTATGAAGAGGAATTGTTAGGAATGAGCAAAGGCAAGATGGATTATAAAGAAATAGGATGTTCCTGTGGTTCCACGCAGAGAGAAGGAGGATCAGCCAATGCCATTTTCTCCAGCTTGTACCCAATACCCACGGAAGTTCTAAGGGATTAGCGTCCTGGGGTTCTCGGTCTCGTTCCTACAAATGCATCAAAGAAGACAAAACAATTGACTGCTGCGTATTCAAAGAAAAGGATAATCGAAGAAGCCCACTATAATACATCTAGAGCAAACTTGGTATCGGCTGAGATGAAACTGAATTAAACGCAGATAAACGCAATACATGAAAAGAATCACGAGAGGATTTTTGGGAAGAAGAATGGCACGGTAAGTGACGAGCCTTGAATTTCCGGATTTCTCTTCGAGATTTCCTAGTTTTTCTTAACTTGTCAGTTAGGGACTTCTTCATTCATTCCCTGAGAATCGGTGATGTGAGGACTGGCAACAAAACAAATTACATCATTTGTTCTATAAAAGCACTTGGGCATGGTTTCTGTTCTGTGATCCCGATTGACATGGTTCCCTTCCAAAAGAACCCCGGCCACTAATAGGTAAATTTTAGTCAAAATCCTGAAGAACCCGGAGAAAAGAAGACCTCGAGCAATAGGGAAGAATAAGAGAATTTCGGTGCTTCCTATTTGACCTATACTCTATACTCTCGAACACCGGGAATTGATGGTTGCCTGTTTCTATTGTTACTCTTTGAAGGCTTCTACCGTATCCGCAAACTATCCTACTTGCCCATGTTTCCTTTCTTTTCGCTGTTTGTATTATTTTATTTTGTTTCGATATGTAACTGCGTGTAAAACATTCGTTTGGGTTACAGAGAGAGCGGGGCAAAAGGAAGATATAACCCGGGTAGAGGTATGTAGGACTTTTGAACCCTTTCTTGTGCTACAAGTTTGAAACTTCAATGATGAAGCTTCCCATTAATTAAGGGATTACATTTTGCCACAGGCAACAGGTAACGGGTCGAGTACGGTGTTCACAGCTTTACTTGTTCTAGTAAATTTACTACTTGATTATTTTTAGGAACACCGTTTTGATTTCCGTGGTTGATATGATGATGACAAAAATCTTAAACTCTGTTTACCTTTGTCAATTGTCATGTGGTGGAATAACCGGAGAATTTCATTACTATTGAAATGAATCTACAAAAACTAATCAGTAACAGGTTTGCTGGACGGGATTTACTTTAATTTCGTGTACTTACGCAATAAGCTGTAACTTATGACTTGTTGAAAATGCAGAAGAACCAATAAGAGAAGCGTAATACTCATTTACGACGTGTTAAACAAACTCTCCACCGAAACATTCTCCACTGCTTCTGAATGAAACTCAAGAATTTCTTATTCACGAATGTGAGTAAACAAGGCTAATAAGGTTACGGTGTAGGCCATTTCCTACCGGAGCAGGAACAAAAGCTGTGCTGCAGGGACTTGACCGGGTGGCTTAATTCGTGCCACGAGCCACATTGCCTCCATCTGAGCTTGTTGTTCGAAAACAATGATAATCAAGTTTATAAGGAGAACACAATGTCTCACTAGTCTCTGATATTTTTCTAGATTGTCTTGTAACTCCTCTGTGTAGCTCTTACCTCCCAAGATGAACTTCAAGATCCAGTTCAATGTGTTTCTTTTGCCTCAGATATTTGGATAACACTAGCGTTTCCCATAAGAAAACCAAGCAAGTAGTGCATTTTGGAAGCAAGCTTTTACTGGATCTGGTGGACCATTCAGGTCTTGAAGAACACAGAGAAGACGAAGAAGGAAGCGCGTGTGCCAGCGGTGGAGGATGGGTCAATTGGGACAATAAAAGTGGAAGCCGTGTTGTAAATGTTTTACACATTGGTTCTGATGGAAGAATCAGAAGAATTCAGAGATACCTCCCTGGCGTATTCATCGTGTTGGGAAAATATATGGCCTTATTAAAGTAAACATAAAACTGAGGCTCGTGTATCCTTTCCGAACAATCCAATTTTACTGTTCTCAACCTCGAAAAATGTAAACATTGCCAAAGGTGTCTCAGAAATTTGTTACGTTTCAATCAACTCAGCGAGACAAACAGAAGAAATGCGTTCAAGAAAGAAGAGTGGACAGTGTGGACGAATCCATGTGCATGCACGGTTCTTCTTTTTAATTCAGGGAAAGTAACGGAGCTTTTACAGTAACAGTTTTTGCTTGTGGATCTTTGTGCAACGAAACAACCTGTTGATGCTGGAACTGCAAAAAATATTTCTTCTTGGGATAGAGACGACAGCTCCGGGATGTCAACCAGGAGGTTTTGAAATTTTTAAGCCGTAGTGCAGCCTTGTTTACTTGATTTCAAGATTAAGGATTGAACTCCAAGATATAAAAGATTGAACGCATTGTTTTTGATAAATGTTTTGGGGCTTCTGGCCAGGAGAAGACAAGGAACAAGGAAGGCAAGGAAAGAATGAGAATGACAAAGAGAGAAATCTATTTGTAGGATTCTAAATGCTTTACACGTACACGCCCCTATCGCCATGCATCATCTCATCAGGACTCAGTTCATGAGGATGAGGGACAGAATCAGGAAAAGTGTCAAAAGGAACTCGTTCCTCCAAGTCAACCAGAACAAAAGAAAAGGGACAAATATTTGGGATATTTTAACAAATCCTTCATCCATCAACATTCTACTCTAAATATCCTTAAAACTATAAACATAAGAGAAGAAGAGAAATTTTAAATTCATCTCCCCCATCTTCTCAACTCCAGCGTCTCATCATCTCATCCGTCAAAATTCTTGAAGCGTCTCAAGAAAGCGTAGCGTACTTGATGAGGTCAAGCAATTCAAATTCAGTTAAGAGGCGCAGTCCATTCAATTCACATTTTAACTAATCAGAAGGTTTAAGGAATACGAAAGAATGAGCCGGAAAATGTGTAATGATGCATGGAAATGCTACATGTACAACCTGAAATGATTGATTTTTTTATATACCTGGAATTTACAAGCTTAAGAGTAAGAGTAAAAAGGTAATGATCTGTTCCACAGTGATTCCAATGGAAATGACATCAATTCTAGCAAAGTGTGCAAATTCCGTTCTTAATATGCCAAGGCTTTTGATTTCCTTGCATAAACTTACTACCTCTGGGTGTTGTCCCGCATCTACCATGATTTCTCTTACGCACACTTTCATCCCAGCTACCAAATGCTCTGATCCACGCATAACAAAAATGAAGAAAGAGTAGAGAATGGTCTGAAAAAAAACGAGGAAGAGTCCGGAAACTGTGAAGATGACGTACAAGTCAATAGATATGCGATCGTAAGAGGTCAGCGAAATGTAGATGAATAGAACGGAACATGTCAAAAAGACTCCATAGTAGCCAGGGAAGAAGAGGGGCTGACGGCTGACCAAACTCATTAGAGTACGTTAAGCATTCGGATAGTTCTATACTTTTCCAGGCAGTTTCGCAAAGCTCCAAGTTTTCTCAGCGGATTTTGCCCCAGTTCAAAACTGAAATCTCAAACATATATCACAACACTACTGTTTTTAAATACATGGAAGTCATGATGCGGCTATCTGAACACTCACCGCATGTTTTGTATCCACAAAATGTTTTGAAAAACGTAGGCGCATGTCCAGCAGTACATAAATCCGTACGCTGCCATACTGCAGAAATACGCGTAAGCTTCGAATCCCATCACAAGCCAGAAAGTAGCGGCGTGTCTCTTAAGTGTCCAAGGCAGATAGTGGAAGATGCAGACAGGTGTATCGCTAAGAACAAATATGATTGCAGGAACAACAGTTGACCATGATATGACCAATAGACCAAAAAAGAAGTACAGTGTCAGAAGAACGAAGGGATGGTTATGCCATTTAGCGCTCGCTGCAAATACATACTAGTTTAACGTAGTGATGACATTTCATTTTCCTAAAATTTCATTTTACATTACCTGGATCAAAACCGATGGAAAAATCTATATAGTTGACAACACGAGCAGCTTCTTTGGGCTGTAGGGAAACAGCGCCCAAGAAAACGGCAGTCAGGAGACTAGAAGCTGCTAGGAAGAGGTGAAAACTTGACGTTGCCGTTAGGCCCTTGGAAACATCGCTGGGCGAGAAAGACAAGATTCGGAATCCATTAATAGTTCCACACAAGCCGCAGCCAACTATCGAAATAATCTTTTGAAACCAGGATGAACTAACTCGTACTCGAAGTCCTGTTTTTCCAGCAATTGCAAACGGTACACAAGATAGGGTTGCTGCTAGGAATGTTAGCTTTGCAACCCACAGTGTCAGCGAGTTCAGAAACCTTTGGATTTGATTCCGCGCCGTTTTCTTAATTTGCAGGGTCTTCTGTAGTCTCCCAGCATCGTTCGCATTTAAATTAGATGAAACCCCCTCAGAGTTCATGCCCGCCATCGTAATCGTAGAAAATTCCGTAGTTGCTTTTTCTGTAACATAAACTTTTATTGGGTTGGATTCAAAAAGAATCGTGTAAGCAGACGCGATGCTTTCACTTCCGGAAAATATATAATGGACGGCAGGAATTCACTTTACATGCCAAGAGAATCACGTACTTTGTATCCCAGGGAAATAACCCTTGTAAGGCTTGTAATGTTGTGTCATGAAAAAAATGGCACTTTTGGAACTGAAATGGAGCATGCAAGAAGCAAGAAATGTCTATACTGCTTACCTAGAAACTTAAAGAGTTGCTAGATGGAGCGTCGATTGGCAGTCACAGTAGCCAATTATCGAAACGCTTATTAGCTCGTTTAACATGGAAATTACCCTAGTAAACCTTCGGTAGCTGCCAGCGAGCCTTTCAATGCGTCTATCCCAAAGCAAGTCTGTGACTCTAAATCCAAACAAACCGAGTGGAGTCTCCTTGCCTAGCCTGTGACCTACTTCAAACCAACGACAAGCGGGTTGCGGCTTCGGTTCCAAGGTGCAAGAGGGAATACCAATGTATCCTACCAGCTATAATATACCAAGCAAGTTCAAACGGCATTTGGGAAAGTGATACTTGAGAAACTCAAACTCATCCACCTAGTATTTATCCAGCTTTAAAATTTGAGCTCTCTCTCTCTCTAATAGTTGTTAGGACACGAAAATTCTGTGAAAACGTGACGCGAGGTAACCTTCCGACTCCAGGAAGTATACTACCATGACTCCACCCCTCCACTTGCCTGCTCTTAACGTTGGAGTATTATTGGTAGCTTAAGAAAAACAACGTTGCGAAATATTAATACGCGATAGGAGAGGAGGTAGTGTTGGGTAAAGTGTATTTTAAAGAATCATGTCATTTCCTATTGAAATAGTAGAAATAAGGCAATAAAGTCACTTTTGTTGATTATAATCGATGCGAACACCAAGGAGGAACAAAATACCATCCGTCCTACTTTCAAGTCCTGCAATATTTCCGTTAAATATTGACGACAGTCTTCAGCGACTTTATGAGCCTGGGAGTCGCATTTTTAGTTCCTTTATTTTATTGTCTGCTGAAATGATGTTTTGTGCTTGGCAGACGAAATTAAAATGCTTAATTATGTATAAGTGCTTAAGGTAGCTATGAGAGTGGTAAAATTGATTGCTGGAAATCATAAGCTAAATAAAACCTCAGTGCCCATAATAATCAATATCAGCGGCTCGAATGCCAAAATATTCATGCAAACAGCAAACATACGCAGCTAACATTCATCTAGTGTGTGTATTTATTTTTATTATCTTAACTATCTCTAGTATAGATCATCTAGTTTCGAAAATGATGAGAAAATCAGCTAAATACGAGTGATGCAATTGAAAAATTTCCCTTAAACAGATTTCATTGGACTTGATCTAAAATATTCTGTAATGAATGTAACATTTTCCAAAGGTTTAAAAACTTCCAGACAGGTAAATACTGTTTGATTTATTTATTTCCCAGGAGCAAGACCCGTGTATATAGTCATGTGTACTGCAAGTTGTATAACACATGGGACGAAAGACAATTCTACTCGAAGCCCTGCATAAGCTGCACTGTCACCTGTTTTAACAAGGGCATATTATGGGATTATTCGTTAAGCAAGGATTAATCACGGTAGATTGCCGCCTCAAGAGTTTTCTCACCTGAGAGCTTCCATCTTACGAGGATTGCGGTGGAGTTGTAATAAGAGGATGTGTTATGATAAGTGTGATTCCGAAGATTGTAAAAGATATTTCTGTGGAGTGTGTTATTATTATTGTGACGGGAGGAAAGCTAAATAGGAGAAAACTATAGGGTTCCAATTAAGGACAATGTTTTCAAGACAGGAGTGTTCAAATATTATCTTGTCATCGCTTAAGATTCCCCGCTCTTTTTCCGACGCTCTCTCCTTTGAAAACCCATGGTTTAAGATTGGAGGAGACGCAGAAATTACACGCTTCCATCTCTCATATATGTTTCAAGGGGGAGGAGGCAGAGGGCATGTTGAATAGAACGAGATGAAGACGTAGAGGCTGGAAGCGGGAGACGGAGGAAAAAAAGGAGGAGAAGGATAATAGAAAAGCAATTCTATTATCCTCCGAACAAATTGCTTATAATTATGATTATGTGGAATCATAGCTTACCTGCCGGCTTCCTCTAATAAGGCGCGCGGGGGAAGAGAGAGAAAGAGAAGACGGGAGGAGAATAGCTCAAGATGTCGGCTAAGTGAATTAAATGATGGATGGCTTATCAAGATCCAACAGGTGGGGACACAGCAAAGAGGGTAGGGATTCAAAGAATAGATTCAAGAAAGAGACGGAGCCGGGAATGAGAAGATATAATTATCGGAGTTATTATTATTACAGCCAGTTGGACTTGAATAGAACAAGGGCTGATTACGAGAAGGAGACGCTGCTTCTGCTGGGGGAACATGTCTCCTTTGTAGTGACAATATTTTGCCAGGAATAAATAATTCCACAGTCCTTGTTATGTCAATACCAGCCCGTTTGTTTGCTCTCTACTCCCTATGCAGCTATGCGCCATATATTCCAGACATGGACCTATAAATGAAGATGTTGCGTAGATGGTTTGTTGGTATGGAAATAATGAAACTCATTCAATTAGAATAATCAGATATACTCGTGACGACGTCAGAACAGAACAAGAACGATCTCATAGTGTGTAAACACTAGGACTGGTAATAGAGGAAATGCTATTGGAGGGGACGTGGACAGAAGCTAATACGTTGTATGATCAAGAAGTTCGGTTATGTTTGCCTCAAATGAAGTCTTACTGCTGAACGTGATGGGATGATTCGTTTAAGAAGTCCGAATTATAATTTATTCGCGAAACTTTACCGGATGTATTTCTTATTTATTAAGGACAGCAGGAAGTTGAGGGAGAGGGATTACACTCCAGTCGTTGAAGAGATACTGATACACAGCTATTGCATGGCTAGGAATAGGACTGATAGTTCATGTTACTTAAGCAGGACAGAGGCAGAGAGTAGGAAAGTACGAGGCAGGCGATATGGAGAGCAGGTAGCTAGCTTGGATTACAATCCATATTTTTTACTAAAGAAAAGCTCCCTGTATGCAGGAACGATAGGAAGAATATGTTAAGCAGACGGTAGTTCATATAGTTAAGAGCCGCGCCGTCATCATTACACCTTTCACATGATAAACACACAAGACGGGGGAAGATATGCGTTTCCAACGGCGATGAAGATGTTTTCTTTCACCTCTTCTCTTCTATTAATTTACCGCCGACTTGGTCCAGGCTTCAACTGAGAATAAAACAGAAATGGAGCATCAAACAATGCGCTGGACAGAAGCGGAGGATCAATTGAATGCAGTGAAAAGCCTTTGAAGTCGCTGCTTTGCAACGAAAGGATGTTTGGAAGCAATGTAAAACTCAAGTGAATCGGACAAGACGTCTCTGAAACTAGGAAGGTGATGAAGTGAATGGAGTGAGGCGGATTCCTGAGTGAATTATTTATTAATTTAGGGGAACTTGAATCGGACTTGATTCACTTGATCTCGGAGAGTGTAGGCAAACAAGGGAGGCGGCAAGCGAAGAGCAAAGAAAACTTGTTTCCCTGCTTTACAAATTAGAATTTCATTTATTTTATTTACTCAATTCCGATTCCTCCAACACGCTTGACCCCGACTGATGTTTCTCACGTCAATTTCCGAGATTCACAACTTGTACATAGAAGAGACCGACGCAAGTGTGAACAGCGTATAACTATAAACTTATTGCTCTGCTGATTCTGGCTGCAAAGTAAGTTTACAAAATTAAAATTGTAAATAAAAGTGGAATGAACATATTTTGTAAAAATTTAAAGTGAATACAGTATAGATAGACGTGATACAGTATAGTTACGCAGTCATCTATGACTGCGTAACTGATATTTTAAATCCCTGCAGATACCCTATCAGATATATAACAATTAAGTGTTTTCAAGCTCTACATGATTTGCAAGCTCGGGCTGTCATTTACATATCTTTCAATTGAATTTTAGCATAATTCATCGCGTATGTTAATTGTTACTTTCAATTGCCCACATATGAAAGTAAACAAATTGATGGACCTGAGAATTTTGTTGTTGGAATTCCTCGAAAGGTTGGACGCAAGGGATGGGAATTATTGATATTGAACAATGTCGGAAGAATTCATCATTTGTCTTTGAAACCCGCCGCTCTTCACACTACAATAGCCGGGTCGGAAAGATGCTTTCTTCCCCGCGTCTATCTGTCACTTTAATCCGAAGGAATCCTCCCTGATTAGTGATTCTCCAAATCCTCTCAACTCGCAAGCCAGGGAAGAGTCTGAAGAGAAGAGGAGAAGAAGGAAGGCAAGGCGGGGATGCGTGGAAGGAGAAGGGAAAGAGTTGAGACGTTGAGAGGTGGGACTCGAGTCAGCCGCGGGAAAAGGAAAGAAAAGAAATAAAAAAGAGTTGATAATAGTTTCAATTTTATTTGTAAAACAAAATGGCTTTGAGAGGGAGGAATCGATAAGAAGATTCAAGAAGATGCTCATCTCAGGTCCGAGAAGTCTCACAAGACAAGCCAAAAGCTTCTTACAGCCTTCAACTGCCCACGAGAAGATGAAGCCAAGCAAGGGAAGAGCTTAAAGTCAAAGATTGAGTGCGAGTCACTTATCCTTGTTCTTCCTGCTTCTGGTACAAATTGCTTGAAAGTGGCTTTGAAATCTCCGATCCGATGCGGAGGATCATGGCTTTGAAAACGTTTGAGAGGGAGTTTGATAGGGGAAGGGAAGCGTGTGAGAGTGTGTGTTTAAGATGGAGGCGAGTGCGGGCGGTGGCGGGCAAAGGAAGATTTGATTGTGTGAATGACATGTCAGTAGTAATGTGCATATTGATGTCATCTTCTCGGCAATCCCGGCCCTTTGTAAGCCGGCCATTACATTTTGATTCCTTGTCAGATGGAAGGGGTAGGTTGGGGGCTGGGCTTGAGATTCGGATCGCATTAACTCTTAGCCTCATCTTCGTCCGGATTCCCTCTGCCTTCCAGCCTCGGGGTTGTTCAATGCATCATCTCCAGCTCCAAAACGTACCTGAAGACGGTTCATCTTTGAATTCTGGTTTTATTGTTGGGGCTGTGCGGATGTAACCTCTGAGATTTAATGAATTACGGAGGAATTCCGCTCCTTTACCCCTCGCCGCTTTAATATCCATACATTTCATGTTTCCTACACCTCCGATCAAACCATAAAGAAGATTTTATTAAACAATGTCTTTGTCTTCCTGAGCAGACAAGAGCATTCTAACCACATTCTTTTAAAAATATGCTAAATCACGGTTTCCCAGCCTCAGCTCATGGATTTTTGCATTACAAGCTTGTATTGGCAAACAGATACCGCATTCAGTTCTGAATCATACGCTTCACAATACAAAAGTATTGAATAAAACAAAGCATTTTCCTCAAGTAAAAAACTCAACTTAATTGCATCAAAGCATGATGAGTGGTTGTTGGTAAAACGAAGATCCACTGTATCACAAGGACAGAAATACAAATTGTTGCTTTGAAGAGTTGATTTGTTCCCCAGAAGAAGCCAGAAGGGTCTTATTCCGGATTTGAAGCGGCTAAACATTTGTTATAAAGGATTAGAATCTTGACAATCTAACAATTTGTTAAGAGGTAAACCCAACGGCCTAATGGCACTTTTAAGAGATTACAATCATTCTCTAATTTTTCGAAGGCAAGAGGAAAACAGTAACTAAAACTTTTTAAAAACTTCCCCACACAACTTACTAACAACCTACAACTCTTTCCTCTTTATAGACTACATGTAGTTACTTTAGAGAGTAGCATTTATACTCCAGTAATAACTATCTTATGCCGGATGCATATACAGTTCAACATTTGTGTTAAACTTCCTAGACATAAGTGTGGTTACCATAGTTACCCCGTTTTACACTTCAACACTTTCTGAAATCTTCCTAAAAACTTTTGGCAAGCCATTGTTAAGCCAAGAAGTTTTGAAGTGTAAAATGATTTGCATAAACACAAGTTTTACACTTATGTGTTCTAACATTTATGTTTAGAAAGTTTTTCACAAATGTTGGACTGTACATCCGGCATTAAATAGCATTGATATGTCGTGTCTTGAAGAAGAAGCTCTTCATGTGAAGCTATCGGTACAGTGTGTATACTATCATCGTGTAAGATCAAGCAAGAATACATATAGTTATGATCCAGACATTCAGTTACCACATCAACCACATATAATGCTATAGCCTCCAGTTACACAAATTTTTGATAATGGATCAAGTAATTCCTTGACAACTTCCTCCAGGGTTTGAGCTAGACATCTCGGTTCCATGTATATATATATTTTCAATTTGTGATTTTAGTGGAGAGATTATCAAGAAGACGTGGAAGAAGAAGGGAAGAGAGGAAGCGAGGCGGGCTGATCAGGCTGATTATATAACTTTCAGTGTGTATAGGGTTTGTAGTTACAAAAAGCTTCTGGCTTAACTCATCTTTGTTGTTTGTAAAAGCCGGCGGTTAAAGGAGCCGAACTCATCTTATTTTGACTTGTTCCCTCTGATACTTTCCTTCTCCCTGACATCTTTTTGACGTGTTCACCTTTTCTCAAGAGCGTCTCAACTAGCTCTTGGAAACTTCTGACGTTGCCGCTCTCAAGTTTCTTCAGAGTGATGTAACGCAATGCAGATTTTAGTGTCTCAGAGACTCATGTAAGGCTAAACGTTTGAAGAATGTTAAACGTAAGGAAAAAATGTTATAAACAAACAAGCCAAGTCTCACCTAATAAGAGCAAATCCTCACTTTACATAAATGCAACGCAGAATCAGAGCTAGTATAATATGCGTGTATATTTTTCGCAAGAATCTTAACTTTTCTGCAGAGTGTTACAAAAATCCTTGTACCAAACAATACAAGGACTTGACAATACCGGTTGCTTGGTTACCACAAATCTAAAAAAGGTTTGTAGCATTATTCTGCTTACAACCAGGTAAAAATGCAAGTTTAAATTACCAGTTAATCTTAAATGTAGAAGTGAGTTCAAATACTATTTAAAATGAGTCAATTAGTTTAAAAATTCTAAGTAATACCAGAATCGTCGTTGTAAAATATAAATGGAGTTTTTGAACATTTCACTTACTTGCAGTTATATAAAAGTTATTAAATGTTAAGTTGTGGTATGTAATGTTATGGTATGTTACGTTGTATTAAAATGTTGCAATTATCTTCGATGTTGGCTTCAATTTCTCACAGTTGAGAAACGAAATAGTAATGAGCACACAGAAATACCTAGACTCTGCTTTAGGTATTTTCAACTTGGCGGAGCAACTCACGATTGATCTTCTGGATTAGGTCGAACATGGTAAATGTTCAGTTTCTTTTGCAGCTCAAGTTCTACTTCTCGAGTAAACTGAAAAAAATTATAAAGATATTTGAAGACATGCGAAACAAACGCTGAATTTAATACATGATTTTGCAGGAGTCTCTTGATTAATTTTCATAATTTTTCAACTTGTTGATAAAACTTACGCAAGGTTTTCCAGTAAGTCGAAGTTCTTTTAAAGCTTGCATCTTCATAAAGCCCTTGAGGATAACTTCGTCTGTAAGGTTGCTACAGTCCACGCCTATGTCTAGCACTCTTAGCTCTGTCAACACAACAACAAAAAATTTATTAAATTGAACACACCTTGCCAACAGTTTACCAACCAGCATCAATTAAAATTTGTCTTTAATGAATGGATTATACTCACCTGGAAGACGGATAATTGCATTTGTTCCAATTAAATGACTATCCCGAATCCAAGCCAATCTCTTACAGCAAGTTTCAATGGAAAAACTTCGAAGGTAGTAGGGTAACTCTTTCAGAGCAATCGATAGAGAACGGGGAGCACAGACCGGAAGTCTAAGTGTGAGTGATTCTAGCGTTCGGTGTTTACCCAAGTATGGAATGCTTTCTCCATGACGTAGTGCAATATTTGCCTCGACTGGGCGCAAGCGTCCGTGTCTTCGTTCCCAGACTTCCAGAGGTATGGTCGGAGATGAGAGTAGAATTCTGCTGAGCTTGGAATAAACCGGATGCGGAGCAAAAACAATGCCATTATTCCTGTGGTTGAGCGGGAAGAGTTTTGGAGCCAAATAGCCGGGATCTTTGAGGGAATCGGGCGCTTCCATGAATTCGTAATAGGATTCTTGATGTGTTTCTTGAATTTCAAGTTCAATTGTTTCGAGTTTATAGTAAAAACTTGCGGGACGTGTCCAAAGGATTCTTTGCCACTCCTCAAGCTGAAGCGGAGGTAAGTTTCGCAAGTTTAAGTGAATTTGCGAACTTCCAAACTTTGTCACGGCCAAGTCGAGTACTTGATCAAGTTTTGTGGAGGTAGAGAGTAGATAGCTGGAAAAATTAATATTTAAAAACTGCATTCTAATTTTAAAATAATTAATCATCCTAATAATTGGATAATTATTACACACCTGCTCAGAGTTTTGCAATGGACGACTCTCAATCCAGGTCCACTGTACCATCTATGCAATGCTATCAACGTTTCCAGATTAGCGCCCTCTGGTCCAGCGTAGGAAAACTCCTGGAGCGAATTAGATTATGAAACGCTGTCAAGTTAATCAGCTGTGCTCAAATTAAGGCAAATCAAAACTTACTAACCTTTAGAGCGTTGCATGATTGTACAAAAACGCTGATGAATTCCGCCACGTCCTCCGCTTTCATGACCGACAGCTGGATTGCTTCTAGCTTGCTGTTTCTAGTTGCACAGCGCTTACTTTCTCCAGCGGCATCTGGAATAACTGAAACCATCTCAGCCTCAGCTGGCACAGTCACAATACAGACTTGAAGCTTTTTAAGCTCTGGAAGTTGAATCACGGTTTCAAATAGTTGAGAAATCCATTTCCGTTTGATGTCCAGCGTCAAAGCTCCAAGTAGATTTTGCACTTGTCTCTGAAATACGTAGCTCTCCACCTCTGTGTAAGTTAGGGAATACAGACGTAGCCCTAGCAAACTGTCAGCGCTACTTCTCGCGCGCTTCTCCAACAATTTTAGCAATTCATCCCCACTGATGCTCTTAGAGTTGTTAATCGCCATAATGATCTTATGTGTGTAACGATTGAAGTTTAAAGAAAGGGAATGACTCTCTCTGGGCACTAAATTGACCCGTATCTCAGTTTCGCGCCAGAGGAAGTGGGTGGCGTTAGTGTCCCACAGTTTGGACACGTGACGGCAACTTTTCAAGTCCTTGCCTCCAAGATAGGATCTTTGAGAGGATACGGTCCTTCTATAATTGTCACAAAATTACCTTGGAATTATTAAATATTTACATGGGTTTTTTTCTATAATTTTTCAAACTGATAACTAAATTGACATTATATATTAAATACCTTTAAAGCTTCCAAAGGCGACGTTACGTTTACAGAATCTCCAGAATCAATTTCCATGTCATTGCCAATTACTGGAGTCAAGTCAATATCCATATTCTCTCTATTTTTGAGGGATCGCGAAACTCAGCTTGCAGAAACGTAATATTAATTACTAATTCTGCGCCAAACTTAGTCGCAATTTTCACCTGTAATTACGGACAGCAACTCTTTAAGAGAAGTTAAGGCGTTGCCGCTCCCTGATTTGATTCGGCGCTCTTTCCCTCTTCTACATGCAAGCAAGCAGCATTTGTCATCTCTTCTTTAGATTACGGCAATTGCACTTTGTAGTAGTAAGTAGTAATTCAAAAGTTGAGGCATTTTCCCCTTGAAACTAATAGTGTTTGGCTTCTTTTCTGCCCTACTCCTCTAGAAAAAGCAAATGATGTAGTGCAGGCGCACCGAGCGAACTGTTTCACTACTAGAGAAATTGGGCGATTTAATCTAAAATCAATGCAAATTCTATACATTGCAGTCTCACTCTGAAAAGTCTACATATTGTTAATTTACTTACTGAATAGTTGTAGATTTGAATCTAACTGAAAATAATAATAGAACTTGGAGAGTAAATCACTCAATACATTTTCTCAATTCAAATTTTTATTAAAATTTTATTATCTCAAATCTTAAATCCTGTAAAAGTTTACAGCTCTGTAAAAGTATAATCACAGATGATCCATTCATTTCTGTTTCAAGCAGGAGTCCTTAGTTTTAATGGGTTGTACTGTACTTGATATTGAAAAAGTCTGTCTGGACTCTGAAAGGCTATCAAAGTTATGAACAAGATTGAATAATGCTTATTCAAGAAAACAGGGATTTAAAAATCTGTACAAGATGAAGTAACCCCAGGATGAAAGATGAGGAGCTGAAAATTATTATGATATGCGTGCTCTATGTGGGATTTAGAATTTATGAGGAGGGGGAGCAGCGGGAGGCTTTAAGTCGGGGGTCGCTCTCAGGTGATCTTTGACCTGAGGATTCCAAATCTCTAAAGGATGCCGGCCTCAAGTTTTATAATGTGTGAAAAGTACGTGCTGCGCCAAAATTTTACCGCCGGAATATGAACGAGCGTATACAATCTAAACTAGTATTGCTAGTAGAAAAAACAAATCTAGCTAGACTGCGTGGCTCCGGTCCTGTTTCAGGTGAGATTTAAGTATTGCATGGCCAAGGAGTTCATTCATTACTTGGAGAAGTTGAAGACGGGAGGTACGGACGGAGATACCTGAGCTATAGGTGGTAATAATTCGGCGGAATAAGCATTCCTTTCACTAAACGGGTATATTTTAAACTGGTCTCTTGAACATCGCACTAAGGTTAATTAATCATAAAATAGTTTCAATAACCAGTACTACCAGTGACCAGTATGATAAACATATTCGAAACATCTCCATGCATTCAAGATCCGGAAGTTTCCAAGTGAATCAGTGATCTGGGCAAACAGAGAGATATTTCATCACTGTTCTTATGTTTTCGAATGTATCCAGAACAACGAATAGTATTTGAAGTGAATGAGAAACTACAGCGTAAACACAATTATTAGGCCTTGTGTGTCTCTCTAGTTGTGCGTATTGAATTTCTTATTGATTCTCTCCCAAAGCGGTAAAGCGAATGGAAGGTGAGAAGATTATCAACGCTCGGATTGAAGAGTTTAGACAGGGAAAACAAGGGAAAGAGACGAGTGGTTGACAGAGAGGACAATTCTGAAATGCAATACCAACACAAACGATGGAGAGATGGAAGAAGCCGAGGAGCGGGATGTAGATATGAAATTGTCCGACGGTTGGGATTAGGATGTGATGGAGATGTGCATAATGTTAAGGGAAGCTTCTGCCGCTAATACGGCTAATCATCTAGTGAATCCAGTCCGCAAGGAAACTAGAAAACCCTTGAAGAATGGAAGAAAAGGTGGACAAACTCTGTGCTGCTTATTGGGCAAACACAATCTCCAATTACAAACACATAGCGCTCCGCTTAAGTCTTTGTCCCTCATCGGCCTCATTGGATCTCCATCTATCGATATCATCTTATTCAGAGACTCAGCCTCCGTCTCTCGATGAGATTATCATCAGAGGCGAGAGACGGAGGGCAGAGATCCGCCTGTTTTTCACACCTTTGCAAGGAGGAACAAACAAGAGGAGTTGCTGCAGTTGCCGCATGTAGCTCCGCGCTGCAGAAAAGTTCTGTGGATTCACTCCGTTCGGCTCGAAGCTTTGTCAACTGATCGCGTTTCTCTGGAATAAGCGCTATGAATTGCATTCAGTTGAATTCAAATTTGAAGAAGATGAAGAGGTTGAAGAAGATGGAAAAGAATAAAACGCTTGTGTCCTGCTTTGTCTTCGGATTTTCTTACGGATTTCAGGGCTTTGTTCCCTTCAAACTTTTGCTTCAGTTCAAACTACTAAAGTAGCCGCTTCCAAGATGGCAGATTCTGCTTTTGTGTTCGTAGCGTCATAGGGTAGCAGAATAGATTCAAAGAATCGAGCGCCAGAGTCTATTACCAGTTTTTCTACATTTTACAGGAGCTCGGATAGTCCGCATCGGCATGCATACTCGTGTCTTTACAAGAAACCAACTGTAGTGCGCAGAAATTTGCGAAAAATCGTTGCACGTCTATGCTTTACCAAAGAAGGAATACATGTTTAACCGTACAGGTGCTACAAAAGGTGGCCAAAGCAGTCTTCCAAGAGAAAGTATATTTTATTCCCATCTCAAGCATGTTTGCTCATAACCATCACGCTTTGCTACTCTCATTGATATTCATCCACAAAGCGGAACAAAAATCATTACTGCACTAGAGAAGTTGTCAATACGAGTTTCGATAATGGGCTTATAATTCCGAGAGAAACATGTCTAATCTCAGATAGGAAAAGAATGGAGTTGAAGTAGAGTGGTGAATGAGATAGGATCTGATCCGATACTTTGTGCTTAAGCTATTCCTGACGACAAAACAAGGGTTTGTGAGAGAGTGAAACAATCCTTTAATTCTCTCAGACCGAAGGGGGATCAGTCTGGAAATTCTCAAGGGTTAGTTCTGAATCCAGTGGCCCAGGATCATAATGGAGCTGATCCTCCAAATCCTGAGTTCTGATGCGGGTTGAGGCCGAAGCTAAGGGGGCGGAGGACGTCCTGACGAACGCTACGATGTCGTGTTTTCCAGGACCTTCACAGCCTTGTCCAGCAATCGAGTTTAGCTTCGGCTGGAGACACGATGGGGTTCAAAGCTGTAGAACTCTGGTGGAAAATACGAGTAGAAGATAGGAAGTTGAAGGAAAGTAGCTTAGAAATTTCCTTTCTTATCTCAATTCTCCAGGCCTGGATTCGCCTCTTCAAGACAAGAAGTCAATGAGGAGCATTTCGAAAAACTGAATTTCGAATCCAGATTTTACGTTTCCTCAGTAGTATGCAAAATATAGAAATCCTGTGGTTTGATCATACGAACAAAGACAGAAAACTCAGCTCATGAGCTTTTTTGGTCAAACAGTTGAAGAATTTGCTTTGATTTCTAGGATCCAGATATTTCCAGAATAATTCAGCATATGCCATTGAAGTTAGAAATTATAAAACCTCACTCTACAAAGAAGCCTCGTTTCCTTGCTTTTGTTTTATTATTTCCTTGACAGGGTTATCTTTTACTAGGCATACTAACTGCGTACATATGACGTCAGTAGCTTGAATTCAACGCACGTACTGGCATAGTTAAATCAGGGGGTAAATTTACTAAGCTCGTAGCTACCCCTAGAAAACCCTCGTAGACTTAGAGAAATATATCCCCGCCACAATGCAAACTGTATTATTCAAGCCCCGATCGATTATTCTATAAAATGATATCGTTTGCTCTTACACGTCCCTACGAAAGTGAGGCGAAAGGAAGCACAGTGGTAGAAAAAAAGTTTCATTTAAATTAAACCAACAAAGGTGCGTGTGGAAACCATGTACACGCATGCACACGCAATTAGTTTGATTAAAACTGGACCAGAAACAAAGTGTGACGACACCCAATCAGGTTACGCTCTCCGATGAGCTATTGATTATCAGAAGATATTATGCGGTATACTGTGCGACTTGCGTCAATAAGACAAAAAGAGTCAAAGAAGGATGAAGTGTTGGTGGCAAAATTGGTTAATCATTTGAAAACTTGATATTTTAATTAATACAACTGTTTTTTCTCTTTGACTCTTGAGTTTGTTTACCTTATATACCAGGAAACGTCAAGTACAAAGTTTATAAATTTGGAAAATGAGCTCATGTACTACGAAATCCTTGAGCAGCTACTTGTTTTTCTCCATGACGACAATCTTAGCAGTTCGCGCATTTTCAGACAATAGCAATGCTTACAAAATAAATAACATAGGATTGCTCACGGACATTTTCCAGGAGTGCGAGCTTTTGTTCTTTCTTGAGTTGGACGTTGTGAACATGAATGAAATAAAAGTACCGTTTATGTTCTACAATGATTACGTTACCTACCGTTATCATTATGTTGACCATCCTCTTTTCCCGTCAACTATTCGGCGTCGAACCATATGGCACATTGAACGAGAAAAAATATACCAGAGGGTACTTCGTGGGAGGGTGCAGCAGTGCAAGACGCACGTCTACGTTTGCGATGAAAGGCTCAATAGTTACGGTACAAAATACTGGAACATTAACCGTGTCCTAGTGTACACTAGGTTCGAATCCGCCTTCGTGTACACAATTATAATGAGCAAGAACAGGCAACTCCTATACTATCTTGCACCAATTGAGCTGCTATTACGACACGTCGAGCCAATTGTTGAAGAGGACACTTTTGGCTTGGGTTACCTGACTGAGGAATTGTACTTCGGTCAGAACTTTTCCAGATCCAAGTTTGACCTCACGCATTTCGCAAGCGTCCAGCTCGAAACTGACGAGAGTGCTGCAAAACGTCCAGGGGTGGAGCTCTGGGAACCCCCGATTGTGTACTCTATGGGGGGGTTTGCAATGATATGCATGTACTGTATGAATCAAAAGACGCACGCATTGAAGGCGAAATACATTTGTGGACCAGGGAGGAGCGTTACTGAGTGCATGGGACAAGTACGAGGCCTGGTCAGGTCAGAAGGAATATTGAAGGTGACAAAGGAGCTTTTTGAACCTTTCCAGGAGGAAGCTATCGTGCTCGTTAGTCAGCTCAACGAAAACTACAACCATGGATACAATCGCTACCACTTACTGACCTACATGCGAGATGAATATGCTATGAAATACTTACAGCAGCTCAATGGTCCGCAAAACCAATGGAGGCATTATAAAGAGAGGAATTGGCATCCTGGTGCGGAGTTGTTCCTTTTGGCTGCCGTGATGCGACGCTATCCAAATATATCTTTCATCCCTTCGAGCGAGTCACTGGGAAGAAGGTACTTGGACCACATCGGGACCGACTGACAATGGAGTTCCATACTTTTTCCCCATGCCGTTCGTACCTACAGAAAAATTGGAAGTCTCATTTGTAACCTGTGCTAAGGTGACTGTGGTGCGCCCTAGCGGGATATTCTACACACCCTTTGATTCCTGCACATGGCTGTTCATCCTCCTCTCAACAATTCTTGTAGCCTTGGTACTCTTGCTCGCTGCTCGGAAAAACGACCTGACGGAAACCAGTATTCGCTTGCTCTTCTTCCCTTGGAGGATTCTTCTGGAAAATGCGGATAACTTCCCTGAGAGCAAGCAGCAAGTACTGAAAGCATTTAGCCCTGTTCTTGGTATGATGTTGTTGATGGGAATTGTTTTGAGCAATGGCTACAAGGGTGTTGTCACATCCGACTTAACGATCCGCTCAGAGGTAGCCGGACCGGAGACGTTTGACCATCTTCTCGACTCCAATGTCACTTTCCATCACATTGTAGGGAGGAGCAAATTCTGGGGGTTAAGTTTCGCTGCAGACGACCAAAGATTTTACTTTCCAACATCCCGTCGGTTACAATATTACCAACATCGGATTGAAATCCTTTCCCAAACTTCACCCCTTGGGAATGAGCACGAAAAGCTTATGAGAGTCATGGATTCGACTAACTTGAGCCGCCCCTTTCCTTTGCCTGATTCGGAAGCTATTGAAATCGTATCGGCTTGTAATAACACGGCCTTGCTTCAGTACACGCGGGACTTGGGAGACTTTCCGATAACACAAGAGAGAGCTGGGACACTGGCCTCCAAACCAAGGCTGGGTGGTGTAGCGGTGAGACCGTCCGCCACGGCGAGTCCTCACCGGATTTTTGGGGTTGGTGAGATTTTAGAAAAAGAGAAAGGGAGGTGCGTCCTCGCCGCTCGGTGAAGTCTTGGTGCGCGATGAGTGTCTCATCAGACTTCTTGAAATCCATCCCGTGTTATTGCTACTATCAGTCTCTGCTTATAGTATATTTCGTGTGGAACGCAGTGGGGTTTGAAAATAAGTGCGCGGATTGTGTTGTTGGTTCCAGTCGTCTATATGTGTGCTCGTACATCACTATTGCATTACGTATGGAGCATGAGTACAGTTTATAACAGCGCCGAAGTGATTTCAAGTTGTTTTTAATTAAAATTAATAATCCCTAAATATTTTATTACAAATCCTCCAGTGTCCCTCTAATATTCAAGAAAGATGAGCCAGGACGTTTTCAAGCGCTCTTTTCTTTTATCGTCAGGTAAAAGCATCGAAAACTCGGACGGTAAGTTATTTGATTAATAATTACTAGAAAACTTAATACATAGCAAATTATTGGCCCTGGTAGTTATGTTCATTTAGTTCAAATAATTTTTCTAGACCCGTAAATTGCAATTGTTACGTTTCCTGTTTGCAAATATGAACTAATTATTGGTAAATTTTAATTCCATAATTCAGAGACAACTAATGCTGGAGAAGTTGAGGAAAATAGTGAGAGAAATACTCCCATTACAAAGTTACTCTGCTCAAGTCAACTGGATTCTTCAGGTAAATTGGTTGAATTTAAACACGAGTGTTAATCATTTAATATTATGGGAATTATGATTGCCACAATTGTGCTCGTATCCGCAGGGGGGAACTCTTTCCTGTCTCAGATGCCATCCCCGCTCGGGAGTGAAAACATTGATGGATCATTCAGCTTTCGGTCGCCGTTGATGTCTAGCACTGTTATGGGTACATAATTCTATTAAAAACTAGTATTCAGTTTTGCTGAACACGGTTTTATGCTGAATGAAATTCCATTGCATTATTTCTTTGAAACAGGTATTGCTCCACGTGGAGGTGGTCAATCCAAAGTACCACTTCGGGGTAGAAGTCTAGGCAACAGTCCTGTTTCAAGAAAGTTGCCCGATTTCGATATCGGTAAGTTGGCAATACTGATGTGCATATCTATTTATTTCCACTGTTTCTTCAACATTACTTTCTCTAACCACAGGTTATCCGGACGAAGCAATACGAGAAAAGAGGGATATGCAAGCCACACTGGTAGATGTGGTCAATAGACTACGTACAATGCAGGACGCCGTTGACAAGCTGCAAGATGTTCCAGAGGCAGTCCATACTATACGTATACTGATCGCCTTGAAAAGACGTCTCAGAAAGCAGGTAATCAAACCGATCCTGGAGTTATTACTTTTAACGAATGCTCCTTTTTATCCATTAAGTGTTTAATGACCTACTACTTGAAACCGTGCTGGTCATTTACTTGGTTTTTTTGACTGATTTTTTGTTATTTAATTCAGAGACTGCGCATACTTCTCTCCAACTCGATAGGTTGCCCCGGTCTCCGGATGCTGTAATGGAGTGCGCGGATAATTTGAAGAAAGCTGCTAAGCGAAAGCTTTCCATGGACGTATCCTCTGAAGTACCAGTTTCAAGTAACGTACCGAAAAAGTTGGCTATTGTACCAGCACTACCATGTGAGCATTTGCAGTGTTGAAAATATGATTTATATTGGGTAAATTGTAAGGGTTTTGATGAGTATTTTCTACATTCCAGTATTGACGCTCCATTGTAACCTTCAGAGCTTGGATGATCCTTCGGCCAAGACCTGCGTTCCCTGTCAGTTTTCTTGCCATTCTTTGGAAGAATTATTCCAACATCGACAAGGGGTTACGCATGCTCTCAAGTACAACGATGGAACACTTGGTGCTGCACCACTGCTCCCACCTGACTTCAATGCCCATGCTTCATTTTCCAAGACAATATTGAACTTATTTCCTATTTATTGCAGTAGAAAGACTTTGGGTGGTGAGCAATGCATTGTTGGTGCCAGCAACTACGCCGAAATTTTTCATCATTTTCAGCATTCGCTTCATTTATTGGATTTTATTGCCAGCGGATTACGTTGCTTCACATGTGGCCATGAAAACGAACCCCAAGACGACCCAGTTTCCCATGTACTGACATGCTGTTCGTCGTTTGACGATAAGGGGTACAAGGCCTTGAGTAAGGAATCAGTGAAGCCGTTGTTGATTCGAAAGATGACTCCTGCAAAACTCGAAGAAATTTGCAGACATATGGGCGCACCTTCCGTAGATGGACTTGTGCCAGTTGAGTGTAATATCTGTAAAATTATGTTACCAAGTAAATATGATTATAAGTTTCATTATCAAAACTGTCTGATCTCGTATCGGAGCAAAAAGAATGCTGATAAGCGTGAGTCTACGCAAGAACTATCGAGCATTGCCTCGCAGACATTTTATCTTACCAAGGACTATGAAATAATTAAATTTTTTATGCAGGTAGGTTTTTTAAATTTCAAATAAATTGGTCTTAAACAATGACGTGAGTTTAAATTAACAAATTTTGTTGCATCGATTGAATAGCATTACTGTCACAGACCGTGAATTACACTTACTTCGTCTGTTATGCGACACGGTGTTAACCATGTGCCGCGTTTCAAAGTACCGCCGTTACGCGATAAGTTTATCATGTGATACCTATAGCTTTTGCGCTCCTGTTGCTAGTGTGAAATTTCGTATGCTGGAGTTTAACTTAGCATAACTACCTCCCCCGAGATACCCTTGCTTTTTAACTCCCGCCACAACTATTTTGAGGATTTAAATTATTTTCCTTTTTCATCGCAGTCTGCATGTTGTTTACTATTGACTGCTTTTGATTTTTCACCTTTTGACCAAGCGTAAAGCTTATTGCACGCCCTATCACCATGGAAAAAATAGGTACGTTTAGGTATAGGTGTAAATTTTTACTATGTCGTGTTCATATTAATTTGTTTTACTTAACCTTGTAATGGTATTTTGGGTCTCATAGGAGAACGACCATACGGCTGTCTCCAATGCGAACGCCGGTTTATTCAGAAGGGGAAGCTTACACGACACATGCAGTTGCACACCGCAGAGAAGCCGTTCAGTTGCTCCGAATGAGGCCGAAACGTTGCTAAAATAGAAGCATTGCAGAGGCACAACCTGAATCATACCATAGGGAAAGTGGAATCTATCTGTCAATTTGGCCGGAAGAAGATTGTACGAAACCCAACAGACAGAAACAAAAATAATGATCTTCGTGGTAAGCGTATCTACGAATTTGTCCTCAACTCTTTACTTTTAATCGGAAAAAATAATGTTTATTGACGACATTGTCGTTTTTTTTGGTGTTTGTAGACAAAGAGCGGCCCTACCATTGTATAATGTGTAACGCTGCCTTTACCCGGAAATACAATCTTCGGAGGCACACTGATAGTTTTCATAAGCAATTAATACCGTCAAATCCCGAGCTTTCCCTTAAAAAACAATTTAAAACGGTAGATGAATTAAAAAAATTAACGGCTATTGGGGAGGGTGCGAAGATAAAAACGAAGTAGTAATTTAAATTGTCTGGTGGATATTTTTGTAATAAACCGTGTGGATGCTTGTCCCACCGCTTACGCGCCGCAATACGAGTAGCGCAAATGGACGTTGTGAGGTACAATTGGTAATTTGGAATGTAATCAACCTGATTTTACACTCAGTATACCACCTTCGTATGTCACCTTAACTTTTAAAAATGTTTTAATTTGCACAATTTATTATGTATGTGTTCAGTAAGTGAGCATCCGCTACAATAAGAAAATAAAAATGGTATTGAATTGAAAGGTGGCTCTTTGTAATAAAGTAGTACATTACGCCGACTAGCTGTAATGCCGTAACATAACATCGTGTATTTGGATATGTACAAAACTACGAAAAAATCTAATCACAATTTAATTTTGGCACTAACTAATACAAGGAGTAGTACCGCCAAGTACTATCTAAAGTAAGACTACTGGTGGACATGCTATGCAAGTCTTTATCTAAAACTAGAGATTAAAATTTAGGACGGAAGCCATGATTAAAAGTATAAATGATGTCATGAAATAATAATTAAACGCTATAATGGTTCAAGCATCCGCCAACATGGTGATTGGACCTTAGACTATTCAGTCAGCAGGTCTAAAGCGAGCTTGAAGATCAGCGTATTTCGAGGTTAGCTGATCACATGTAATAGTGGGTGAATGGAACGAACTTGAGTAACCTTCGTGAGTGCTGCAGTAAACCTCGGGTATATGCCGATGAGGTGTTTTGGTATATGGGATTGCATCAGCTTTGATTATTTCCCGACGATAACGCATGAACGCATGTAATGTGGTGACGTTCATGGAACTACGTAACTTGGAAACAATAGCTTCGCATGTTGAAAATTCGCGTTCTACCTGAATAGCACAAGAAACACTACAATAAAAGGAGAAAGCTAGACAATTTTATGTAGACCATGTCGTTGAGCACCAGTAAAGCCTTTACCGATGCAGTTGTTTGCGGGATGCAGAAAAAGAAGCGTGCAGCTTGAAACAAACCGGGGAAGGTAGTACGATGATGCCTCCAAACATCTGACACGGTTTGCTTTGTTGAGGGCAAGTTCATGTAAGATTTGAATGGTGAAAGTAACAGAGAGTCGAATAAATTCGAACTATCTGATGCGTTCAGAGGGTCCTGAGTAACAGTCTCCGATGGTGGTAGGGTACGAACGATATCTTCAGCTTCCAGTTGTGACGGGGCATTAAAGGGATTTGCGAATCCAAAAACTGAAACACGATCAAAACATGTTTTCCAGAATACTTGAGCAAAAGTAATCTGAAACGAAATTACGTTTGTTGAACAAAGTGCAAACTTACCTTTAGCGTATTTCCGAAGAAAACGTTTGTTTTTATTGGAGAGGATCGTCGCCATAACCATCACAGGATCTCTGAATAATGCTGAGAAGCAATAGGTGAGCTGCTGCATGAGAGTTTTGCGGAATTCGCCGAATGTGTCACCCTGATCATCAGGTAATGATTGAAGAGCTACAGAAAAAAGATCAAACTGAATATTGGCAGATAAAATGAACCGGTGTATATTCTACTGGGCGTATTGACAACTCACCGTGATATGCTCGAGCAACTTGGGGCAGTACTTGATGAATTAGTATCCCTTGGCCCTGGAGGGAATCTGTCGAAATCGAAAAAGGCGACAATAAACTAATCAAACGAACAAAGAGAACGTAATCGTCAACTTCGGGTAATCCTGGTAAGGAACCTGCATCAGGACTTTTCAAATCTTCCTTCTTATATCGAATAACAGCGTAGATAGAAGTGAAGACATCCACCTACATAATAAATTTTAGCGAAAATACATTTAGAGAACTTGAAATAGAATGTAATGTACGAAGCAATTCTAGTACAAGTTTGCTTACATCCGTCAGCCTTATAAGGCAATCGACATAACTGTTCCACCGTGTCGGGACAGCAGCGATCAATCCACGTTTACAAATTTCTCGATATGCGTCCGACACAGTTAAACGCTTACGATACGTTGCAACTAGCTTGGTAGCATAGTTCAGAACCATACTGATCATACTGTGCTCAGGTATGGAAAAAGCAACTCTAATACAAGATTGCAAACTGTGAGCTACGCATCGATATTGTGTATGCAGTTCCACCATGTGTGATAGGGATGTCATGATAGTATCCATTCGTACTTCGTTCTCAGGGTCATGAGAAACAACGTTATCATCGGATTCCAGTGGTTCGGAAGACTCCGTTAGCAATTCTTCTTCCTCGAGCATGTCGGAATCTTTATCCAACAAACGTATTGCAGCTAAAACGTTACTCCCCGAGTCCGTTACAGTAAAAACACGCTGCATGTAAAAACAAACTCAGGGTTCATAAATGATAACACGTTAAACCCGTAGATCGAAGTAAACGAGGTTACCTTAAGAGCTAGGCCCCGATTGGCCAAGGATGTGCGCCACTCTTTCGCAATATTTTCCGCATCGCAATTTCCCTTGATTTGCGTTAAATCCAAAAGGGCAGTCTGGAGATTGAAGTCGTCATCGATGTAAGTCAAGATACTGAGAATCACTCCTTTCTGTCCCTTACTAGTCCATATATCCGTTAGAAGACACAAAGTGGAGTTCACACGCTGGAGTTTGGCAGCCATGGATGCGTCCTAGTAAGCACATGATAAATATTTTTCCTCGTGCCTCAGTCATTGCGTCAAAGGCTTTCCTATTTGGTTATGAAGCTATTCATTTGGGATAAAAGGCTCAACTTACTAATCGATCGGCTTCTTCAATCAAAAGATTATGAACTGTTTTACGCGTAGTTGGTTGGTAATTGGAGTTGAGGAATGAATGATGTAGCCGGAAGTAAGGATCTTCAACGTGACTCAAAGGAGAAAGTGTAGAGACCAACATATCCAAGACGTGCTTAACTTGTTCTGATTTGTCGATTACTACAACGGGAGGCAACAGTTGTTCTGACTGATGGAATGGTCGGGTAAAGATTCATAGCCAAACTGGATTCGAAATGATTCTGGTAACATATTGTAAACGCAATAAAATTTTTAAAAACTCCAACAAATTTATATTCGAACAATGAAAAAACTGAATCCTACTTACCTTATAAAGGTGTCGATACAAGTTGCCACCTTTCTCAATGCCAGATACGAATACAGCCTGCTTTACTAAGGCGGCGTCGTCAATGCATATCGGACAGCACATAGTGAAGTACACATGTTTTCCCCTTTGCAGCTTCGGAGTGAGATAATCTGCCCGATGTTGATGTCCCAAGTAAATAACACCGTGCTCCAGGAACATTGGATATGTAGTACACACATCAAGGCAGTATATGATTGATGGTGGCTCCGTTTTCCACCCAATCATAACACTTCGAGTTTTGACGAAAATTACGGTTACTTTTCTTGGATATATGACGTATTTCCCTAATCCGTTCGAAAATAATCTAAACCTTGCCTCATACACAGTCGAATTTAAATCGAGAGGGGTAAATACGCAGAGAGATTCAAATTCAAACGGTAGCTCCTTTCCACTGTCGTCGTCTTTCCCTGTGAATCTTTTCACGAACAAAGGCTCTACTTCTTGCGGGTCCTTAAAGATAATGTCCTCAGAGATTTCCTCGTGTACAGTGAAAGGTTGAGAATAATCAAAAGAAGTATGTGTTGAACCACTCGATGGAGAATAGAGGGAACATGTACTTGTTTCGGAATTGTCTGGAAATAATGGCTGGCTATAACGCAGCACATCTTTGGTTAACGGTTTCGCAGGGAGTGGCATGACGCTCAAGGACCGCTTACCGTTTCCAACTTTTTTCGCGCCTTTTCCATCGTTCTTGGTTTTATTTGACGTAGAACTTGTAGTAAGAAGAGAAGCTCGTAGCCGTTTTGGAGTGTTGGCGTTTCCTTTTTTTCTCTTCTGACCTTCCTCACAATCTGAATAATTCTCAGATTCTTCCGACTCACTTGCACTAGAAGTTATTTCTTCAGTATATCGATGGAGCTTCTTGACATGAGAGGGTCTGGTTACCATCGTAATCGAAATGGTTGTTTTTCTGTACCGATAAACACAGAACAATTTTAATTCTATTATCTCTATAATTTCCGCGTCAAATGCTTCACGTCTCGTCAAATGTAGAAATTAATCAATTATTTCTGACCGGTTCAACAAATATAGTCTGCAAGTGTCCGAATGATTCCACAAGTGATTGAAATGCGCGCCAATTATACGCGTCCTTGACTTGCACTATTACAGGAATACGTCTACACAGCATCGTGCACTGCAATGCAATACTCTTAGAGGAGCAAAGCTCCCACAAAAGCTTGCAGAATCATCAGAAACAACTGTAGTTAGAGCCAGGACAAAGAGCCAAACTCCCGCCAATGCGCATGAGCACAAGAATGACACGTCAGCTAGCAATGGAAAGCAAACACCATTCAGCACGGTGTGACTACGTGGACATAACCATGCAAGAGCTAGATTTAGCAGAAACAGCCGTTTCTTACGTCCGTAGACTATGCCGACTAGCCTGAAATACTCACACTACGTCCCCAAACATCCCAGACTGTAAAACACCTTTGGATTTCGAAAATTCTATCATATCCTCAGCATTCGCTCTTTGGAGGAACTTTACAGTTATAAGCCTGATAACGATGCTGGCAGAGCATTTGATCTACGCTTTAGCAGCGGTTGTGGAAGCGTACAAGGAACCGGATATGGGCTGAGGTCGTCATGGCAAGCTTTGGGTGAGAAGTATCGGGATGCTAATAACTGATGTATATAATAAAGACATTCTTGCTTAAAAATTTGATTGTGTAGTTAAAAACTTTCTGAAATGAAACATAGAATCCACTAGTATAGTTATTATGTAAGGGGGAGACCCTGTGGCGTGGTAGTTGCCGATTCGGTTCGCAGGTGAAGTTCAGCGCTGTTGACACACTGTGAACTTAAATGGGTGATCCATACCGGGAAGTCAACCTTAATTCCTAGTAAAGAATCAGTTTCTGACAATCGCCCTCTATCTGTATCTATCTACTTGGCTCTGTGGGTGCTGAAGTGGAGCTTACGATGAAATACTGAAGGGAAAAAAGACTCAGCCGGTACGGGGTAGATACCACTGGGTAGTTTGCATAATATAGAAAGTGGCCAAGAGCGGGTTGGTCCTAAATCTAATTTGCAAAACTCCGCATTAGAGTGCCGCTTCTCTAATGCGACGGCAGGCTGTTATAATACAGGCTGATCACTGAGGCATGTCTGAGGCTGTCTTATAGGTAGCTACGTCGGAGTGGTTCTAAACTCGGCCTCATTTACATTTACATAGTTATTATGTATGTAAAAACTTATAAAAGGAATAGTGTAGCTGGAGTTACGAGATCGAAAAGGAAACCACCACGGTACGGCCGGAGTAACAATCAGTGTCCCCAGAAGCAAAGGAGAAAATTTTCGAATGTCAATGTTTGCTTCATGAATGTCTACTCTAAATATTGTGCACTTCAAAGATTTTTCATTTCACTCAATATGTGCTGCTGCCTTGTACCTAAAAATGACACGTCTAAGATGTATGTAGATATTCGTTCATGAAATAACTATAAATATCCCCGTGTAATCAATGTCTGAGGTCATCTTAACAAATAAAACGGTGTTACATCTAATGTGTCTTGTCTGTTTCTCTAGTTGTGCGTATTGGATTTCTTATTGATTCTCTCCCAAAATGTGAGCGGGTAAAGGGAAAAGAAGGTGAGAACGTGAGAAGATTATGAACGCTACGATGGAGGAGTTTAAAAGACAGGGAAAAAAGGGAAGGATACGAGTGGTTGACAGAAGTATTAACGCAGTAATTCTTATATCGTTCTCTCCTCTTAAGTAATTAATTAATTGCAATTAATAATCAGAGGAATATCAAGCCACGTCATTCTCGTTCCACATTTCAAAAGTAACCACTCGTTTTAATCCATTTCACAACAGCTATCAACAAGAACATCAAACTATATGTATAGAGATATTGTTTCTGTAACAAGAAGGGACAATTCTGAAATGTAATACCTACACAAACGATGGAGAGATGGAAGAAGCCGAGGAGTGGGATGCAGATATGAAATTGTCCGACGGTGGGGATTAGGATGTGTGATGGAGATGTGCATAATGTTAAGGGAAGGTTCTGCGGCTAATACGGCTAATCATCCAGTGAATCCAGTGAGTCCAGTCCGCAAGGAAACTAGGAAACACTTGAAGAATGGAAGAAAAGGTGGACAAACTCTGTGCTGCTTATTGGGCAAACACAATCTCCAATTACAAACACATAGCGCTCCGCTTTAAGTCTTTGTCCCTCATCGGCCTCGTTGAATCTCCATCTATCGATATCATCTTATTCAGAGACTTAGTCTCCGTCTCTCAATGGGATTATCAGCAGAGGTGAGAGACGGAGGGCAGAGATCCCGTTTTTCACACCTTTGCAAGAAGAACAAGCGGAATGCTGATGCCGCATGTAGCTCCGCGCTGGAGGAAATTTCTTTGGAATTACAGTCTTTACCGCTCGGGCTTTTTTCAACTTGTCGCTTCTCTCTGGAAGAAGCGCTGTGAATTGCATCCCTTTTAATTGAGATTTGAAGAAGATGAAGAGGTTGAAGCAGAGGGAAAAGAATAAACGGCTAAGCCGGTGTACGGAAGTGTCGAAGATAAATGTAGATTTAATTTTCTACAAGTAACTTCAAGTAGATTTAATTAATAAGATTTAATTGTATAATATACATGAATTATTCTTCATTTTAAGTAGAATAGTGCCTAGAAAAAGTTAATGTTCCGCTATCGCTCCGTTTATCCCTATGCTTCCGCGCTCGCTCCGTTTATCCCTATGCTTCCGCGCTCGCTCCGTTTATCCCTATGCTTCCGCGCTCGCTCCGTTCATCCCTATGCTTTACCCTCCCTATAAGCTTATCATTAGCAAAAGTTACCACAACGCATGCACATAGTGGTATTCGAACCCTTGCCCTTCACTTTCCTATGCCGCTTCTAGTGCCTGCGCTCTACCAACTGAGCTACGGCATGGAGTAGGAAATGCATATACATCACGTGTTCACCTGAGATAATCTCCTTAATGACCTGTATCTCAGTGACCACTTGACCAATATCACTGAAATTCAATAGCGATGGTCCTAATGCATGTATCTACATATCCTGAAAATTTCATTACAATCCATCCATCCGTTCGTGAGTTAGAGTGCGCACAGACAGACGGACGGACGGACGGACGGACGGACGGACGGACGGACGGACGGACGGACAGACACCATCGACCCCCCTAGGAAGTGTCTTCGACACTTAATAAAACGCTTGTGTACTTTGTTTTCAGGTTTTCTTTAGGGCTTCAGAGCTTTGTTCCCTTTAAAATTTTGCTCCAACTCAAACTAGCCGCTTGCAAACGTGGGCTTTACTAGAATACTATACTGCATTTTAACAGAATTGTAATACATTCAGGTGTAAGACATATGGGGTATCTGCCGTAGTAAATAAAAAAGGTTTAAGGACTAAAGATATCGTAGTTGTTATTTCGTGGATTTTTCTACTACCTTTGTATTATGATTATTAATTTTAATTTGCACGAAATAAATCCAATAGTTCCACAGTTCAATCAACATCAGGGGTTAGGTGAAAATTAATATGTAGTTGCTAGCAAATAACCCTTGATGTCATGAAATAAAAATGATATATTTCAGAATTGACGAACAAATCGCTCGCCATGCATTCTTTGTTTGGAAGACGATGCACGATGCTTGAATAACAAGCACATCTGAGATTTTCAAAAATATTCAGTACATGTTCATTAGTTTTTACCTTCTTGTCTCTCAATGAGGTAAATGAATTTAAAATGCGACCAGAAACATGCCCAATCTTACCCAGGAAAACAATGGAGTTGAAGTAAGGTGGTGAATGAGATCGCATCCGATATTTTGTGCTCAAGCTATTTCTGAATACAAAACAAGGGTTTGTGAGATAGTGAAACAATCCTTTAATTCTCTCAGACCGAAGGGGGATCAGTCTGGAAATTCTCAAGGGTTAGTTCCGAATCCAGTGGCCCAGGAGGATAATAGAGCTGATCCTCCAAATCCTGAGTTCTGATGCGGATTGAGGCCGAAGCTAAGGGGGCGGAGGACGTCCTGACGAACGCTACGATGTCGTGTTTTCCAGGACCTTCACAGCCTTGTCCAGCAATCGAGTTTAGCTTCGGCTAGAAACACGATTGGGTTCTAAGCTGTGGACGCCGGAAGGAAAATACGAGTAGGAGATAGGAAGTGGAAGGAAAAGTAGCCGAAACGGATGATAATGTTATTCTATTAATCCTTCTAAATCTCCATTCTTCAGTCAGCTCAATTCTCCAGTCCTGGATCAGTCTCCTGCTGAGGAAAACAATACGAGGCTTGAGCCGTTATTCTTCTTGGTGACACGCTCAAATGTCCTAATCATCATTATTATTCTAACCTTCCCAGCCTTGACAATAAACGAAAGAGTGATTTGGATCTCTCTCTGGTTTTCTTCCAGGCTTAGCAATGAATTCAAATAAGCACGGGTTTTAGCACGCAGTGAACAGCAAAATAGTCCTGTAATACAATGATTATTTGTCCGTGATTAGATAACACCGAGCTTGTAATTTGGATTGGAGGCATCGGGTTCATTAAGACGCCGTGTGATGCCGGGCGTGAGGCAGACGTCAGGAGACGCTGGAAAAACTCTGGGTTTTGTGTTTTGTTTACACTTGAAATCATATTGATTACGAGGATATTATCAAGCTCCACTGAATTGTCACGTATTGGAGGAAGGCATGAGACTTGACTGGTAGCTCAACAAGCAACCGCATATCATGTCACAAAGAAAGGCAAAGCGTGAGTAGATCACGCCTGGACTCCTGGAGTCTCCGCTCGTGTTAATGAGTGCCGCAGATCTGGACAAAATGACACGTTCAAGCGGGTGATTCCTCCCTCTGATTTCAAAGCCTTGATACGAAGCAAAAGTTGGTAAAGCTCTAACTGGGACTTGGTAGAATAGAATTAGGATGTAATCCTCTTGCTTATGAGGGTGGAGCGTGCCGTTTATAGCTCAATCAGCAGCGTTTTTATAGGCCACAAAATCTGGGAATAATCATTTCATTATTTTATAATGACTTAAAGCACTGTTCTGAATGGATATCGTCATACGTTGCAAAACTATGATCATGTTTCTTCCGAGTATGGCTGCGTATCCACGAAAAGTTCAATTTCGAACTAAACAAATGTGCTTGAACTGTTACTGTATCAGCAGCCAGTGCTGACGAGTTTGTTAATGCGGCAATTTAGAGAGCTGAGGGTGTCATACGAATACACATCCAATAAATTGCATGTGTTTCTAAAAATACATTAATTTTGTAAGTCGTGGTCTTATGGTCTTATTATATGATAGTCTGACATTTATAGTATGTTCTTGTGTACGATTGCCTATCCCTGTAAACCTTAAAACAAGTTTCATACAGCATTGTAGTTGTAACGTGAAAGTGTTTTCCGAGAAAGTGTCAAAATGATTACGAGTGTTGTATGTTTAGGAGACGAGGATAATCCCATAATATTTTCTCCCAGACAAGCACAGTTGTGAACACACTGTTTTATTTAGGTATTCGGATTATAGGCTCAGACCCTGGCCGAAGCTCCCTCTGACTGCAGCCACAGACGTCTGAAACCAGGAGGCTCCTTCAGAGAGTCGAAATCCTCTAGCCTTTCCCCATTGAATTGTATTGTAAAGGAGGTGCTCATTGTTACCAACAAGCGCCGATGTAGCCACAGATAGGCTAATTTATTTCCCCATTGAAATTAATCCAGGATACAGCACCAGCCGGCTTCCCTAAGCTTGATTTCACCCACCCCCGCTTCCTCATTGTGGCTCCTGGAAATCCATCCCTGATCCTTCCACGCGATTTCATTTGCCTTCAGCACAAGTTGAAGGAGAAAACGAGGCAAGTTTTGGGGTACTTTTGCAGGAGTTGCAGCAGCTCAAAGATGGGGCGATAGAAGCGCCCTCTGGTGAAGTGGCGTTGCTGATGATATTGTTATTTATTGTAATCATCTCGTCCCTGTTCAGCCAGGTTCAATATTTGTAAGCGACACAGAGAGAAGATACGCAAAGACACATCTTCTTGCCTTTGAAGGGGGTTGATGACGGGTCTGGCTTCAATGTTTTCTTGGTTGGAGTGAGAATTTAGGAAACAGGGAACAATATTTGTATACACTTCTTGGCGTACATAAGAAAACGAGGGTTCGGAGAGGATTTGATGTGACTGCTTTGGCGATACGTTGAAGAGGTGAGAGAAGAGATGATGTGGATTTGTCACAACTACCCCAGCGAACCAAGAACAATAGCCGTGTTTGAGGGATACAAGGCTTGGCTCTTTGTGAACGAGATGAGGGTGTTGGGTACACAGAGAGCGAGTCCTCTCTGACTATAGACGAGTCAGTTCAACCCTCGAATCCCTCATCTGGCAGAGACAGCCTTCAGAAGGTGGGTCTACGCTCCCATCCGCTATGCTGAGAGGGGTTTGATTGGGCAGAGGGATGCGCTTGTGCTTGGGAAAGCTAATGCGAGGGGAGACGATCATTCTGTTGTACCTCAAAGGATGCGGAGATGATGTTGTTTCTCTTCCAAGGAGAAAACAGTACTTAACCAGGGAAACAGAGCTCACGGAAATCAATCAGCCAAGAAACTTGGTCCCGAAAGGTTCTCTCATTCCATTCTCCAAGTTTATACTTGATCGTTCTGTTCAAACGTCCAAGTGTGGAATAACTTTGAAGTTTATTGACATTACATAAACGTGATTTGTGAGAGTTATATCTCCAAGATTATCATTTGACAAAACATGGTCGTACAGTTTGACGGTGATTGGCCAAGTGAGGCGAAAATGGCAAGCAGCAGAGCAGCTCCATTTTCTATACGTGCACTTCTGATGCATTCAGAATCTCCAGTAGAGAAAGAGACTGACCTTAAGATTCATCAGATTGGGAATACGGCAGAAAGTATTTCCGCCATGTGTGATACTACAACAAGCAGTGACGAAAACGACGAAGACATGTCTCAGGATATCGACGTCACTGATGAAGACGAAGAGGCTGACGAGGAAGAACATGTGATCGATCTCAGCGATATCGGCAGTCGCAACGTATCCTCTTCGAGTTCAGTGGGAAAAGAAAGCAGTGATAATTTGGGTGAAATCAAAAAGAAAGGTGAAGCAGACGCGGACAAGGACGAGAAAAAGAGCGGGGAGGAGAAAAGCGGAGAAAAGTCTGAGAAGAACGGAAAACCGGAGAAGCCGCCATATTCTTACAACGCTTTGATTATGATGGCAATCAGACAAAGTCCGGAGAAACGCTTGACCCTCAACGGAATCTACGAGTTCATCATGAAGAGCTTTCCGTACTACAAGGACAACAAGCAGGGTTGGCAGAACTCCATCCGACACAATCTGAGTCTCAACAAGTGTTTCGTCAAAGTTCCCCGCCATTACGATGACCCCGGGAAAGGAAACTACTGGATGCTTGACCCAAGCTCAGAAGACGTTTTCATTGGAGGAAGCACTGGAAAATTGCGAAGACGCACCTCCTCCGCTTGCAGAACGAGACTCGCAGCCCTGAAAAGATCTCTGGCTTACGGTTTCCCCAGTCACGGCCCCATCTTCCCGCATCCGCACCAACAGTCAATGCCCGGTCATCCTTTGAATTCCGCTCCGATTTCGCCTCCCTTCTGCTGGAACCCGGCAGCCCCGATTCCTCCAGCTGTTGCCGCACAATTGTACCACCAACACCAACAACAAAATGCGCAGCATCAACATCACCTCGCTTCTGCAATTTATCGGTAAGTTTCTTCGCAAATATTCGCAAACTTTTCACTTCTTTTAGCTCATTGCTACACTGCAACGCTGTTGATTTCTACCTAAAATAAAATACAGATTCTTAATTTACCCCTGGTTTTGAATTGCAGATACGCAGCAAGTCAATACTACATGAGCAACGGAAGCCGTGGCAGCACAAGTCCTATCGGAAAGCCGTTGGCAGGTCCAGCCGGAGGCGGGATGTCGTTTAGTGTAGAAAGGTTGTTGAGCAAGCCAGGTCCACACCTCCTTCAGCCCGGATCTCATCTTCTCCATCAAAGTGGAGGCAATCATCATTTGCATCATCTCAGCCATCACAATCCCCCACCTTCTCATCTCCATCATCAACATCAGCAGCATCCCCATCAACTTAGTCCGTCACCATCTTCAGAAGGTACGACAACTCCTAGTAATTTAATCCCCAGTCCTGGATCTCATCGATCTGGACAATTTAGTTCAGATCCCTATCGCGATCTCCTACTTGAGAGTCAAGTCAAGATGCACGCTGTCGAATCTGACTAAACTAACAACGTCTTCTTGTATCTTCAAGAATCTCCTTAATCTTTTAAGTTACCACAAGTCTGACTAGTGCAAGAGCTTTGTGCTCGCGCACAGGGGTTACAAATGAGATCAGGATTTGAAAAAGCATCATAAGATCTTCAGTCATGGACTCACAGATCCCACAATATCCTCTCATAACCAGTTTACTTCTCAGAGAGTATTAACATAACTTACACCATGTATGAATTACCATGTATAGTTAGACCATAGATTCGAATAGTTTAGAATAAGTCATACGTTAAGCTATCTCCGCACTTACAACAGTCAAGTCAATTCAAGGCGTAAGACAACAGGATTATTAGGGTGAATGATAACGGCCGTATCATGTGATCCCCAGGGGGTTCTCTTCAGCAAGCAAGACAAATAGATTCTTATCGAAGTATAATTTATTATCGTCTCTTATAAATCTTTAGTCTTGTTCAAGTAGCCAAAAGATTAGATCCTCTATTATATTCTCAATTCTCTCGTATCCAATGTATGTGCATGTGTACCATTAATATTTAGTTTATTTATTTTAGTATATATTTACACAATGAATAAGTTGACAATATTTAATGTTCTATGAAATAGTCGAACTATTTGAAATGGAGCATTCTTATCGCATTAATAACAGAGATGAGAACACTCGACAAATCTTTTATTGTATTCATGAAATTCCTGAACTGTGCTGTGCGCATGACTGTTATCAAATTTCTCGCATTGTTTTTACGTAAACGTGCACCTTCTAGTTCCTCGGGTCGTTAAATAAATATTTGTTCACTATCAATGAATGATAAAATGTATAACGAAACGAAACAAAATTATTTACATGATTTTACTTGCTTGATTAAGACTAAACTCATGAATTACAAATTGTCATGGCGAGATATTCTAATTCAGTGTTGCTGGCAATGAAGATACCCCATTCCATTGACCACATGATGCAGATGCAGTCTACTGAATTTACACTAGAGAAAATATTACAGTTGAGCTAATTATGTAGCTTCTGATTTTGTATTGATTCAAGTATAATTCAAGAGAGATAACTTGGCTTCTTCCCTAAATTATTCTTCTTGGCATTATTTTAAGCACCACCACACACTTACTGTAGTGTAGATAAGGATGGAGCCTCCCAAAAAAGTCATGTGGACTGCACTACATGTATCAGAGAGAAGACTACTTGCATGCATAACATTTTTGATATGGTAGAAATTATGAGTGATCATTGAATCAATGATCAATTTATATCGAAGACAGAGCGCCTCTCTCATGTAATGTTTTGAGTGTAATTGCTCCGTCTTTGAACAGGGAAATATACTTAAGGCGTTTGTGGACAACTTTAAAGATTCTCATCTGTCTCGCTTGGTACAAGGTTCAGAACAAGTTCGGTCGAGTTGTAGCTTCGGGGCTTTGCTCTGAAGCTGCAAGGAATGAGCTGGAGGAAACCCATTTATTAATTCGAGACACAATTCTCATCTCTGACTGGTGATTGAGGGAGACCAGGAGACGACAAGCTTTGATTCACCTGAATAAATTAAAGATTACGGCCGTGTCAATAAGTTTATGAGCCAGCTCATAACCTGATAGGCATCGCCGCTTTGCTCTTTTCTTCCAAAAGACTTTCCACTTGGAACAGCTCTTGTCACACCCCGTAGAAGGCACCGTCAATTACATGTACTTCAAACCATGGCGCGTTCATCCGCCGTAAGACAAACTACAGATTCAACTAATTATAACGATGATTTCCTCGCTCATCATTGTTGACCCCGAGATAAAATCTCCATTAAGGGAAAGAAGCGCCTGGCGCTGGAGGGGCGACAGCGACACTTGACACAATTCCCATGCACGCCCGTCCATAAGTCTCGTCTTCTTGTGTTCACACCAAAGCGCTTTTAAATTCAGTTAATTAAGCGCATGTTAACAAGAAGCTCGCTCTGAGATTTGGATTATCGCTAACGAGTGTGGTCCACGTGGATGATTTGAACTTGCTTGGACGACGACTCGTCTTCAGCTCTGCTTTTGCCACCTTGAAGGAGCTTGGAGAAACATGAAAGTCAACGACAGGTCGTTTCTTTGATTTTAATACATTCGCCACCCAAGGAAAGAACGAAATACTTTCTCTTGGCATTTTATTTGATGCTTGTCCTAAAGAAGTTCTGGTCTGCTTCCTTGCCTCCATGGATCTTGGCCAGGGATGAAATAAAAGATTGCAGAGGTGATGGCGAGCAAAGAGCTGTGGTAAGTGGCAATAATAATAAACGTAAACTGAATCAAGCCAAATGCCCAAACGCTCAAATGACATCTTTCCAGTTGAGAAGCCGCGATGAATGGAAAACTCCAGGCCTTTGAGATTTGAAGCTAATGGAGTTGAGAACGCGCTTCAAGAATTTTCAGCTTTCGATTCCTCAACCTCCAAGGAAGAATTTACAAAAATTTGACAGGCTTACGCTTTAGAGGAGTCTATAAGCCTTTGTGGATGAAAAGCTTGGAACTTTGGCCTGCAAGGGTAAAAGATAGAAGAAACATTGTGGAACAGAGCATAGGAAAAAGTTGAGAATGCTAAAGAATTTCGGAACACAGGTGAAGCAATCAAAATAAATTCAAAACGTGGGGAATCTCCTAAAGAAACAAGTACGAAGAGGTCCCATGGCCACAATATTGAAGAAGGAGCACTTTAGACTCTCTGCGGGAATCGCATTAAACCGAAGAAGGGCTGATATCATCATGCGGAGGACAAAAGGCTTTGAATGAGGGAGGACTGGACATCGGACATGCACTTATGAGCTCCTTTGAAATATCAAAAGATTGAGAAAAGAGGTTCATCCCTCTCAATGGGTGATAATGATGAGGAGGATGATGAGTTTTTAAATGCTCTGTGTCCTCTGTTCCTCTTGTGCAGGTCCTGCACATCCTGCAGGTCCTGCAAGGGCTCTTTGGTGCTTTCATAAGGTGCACTGTCTCCCACAACTGGACGCTAGTGAACACAAGAATGACGAGATTGACAGGCGGCAAGGAAGCGTGAAACTTGGGTGACATGTCCAGCGAAGGAAGAAAGCTATTTGGGCGGAGCTTCTTTCACTCATTGATTCAACTGGAAACTGAGGAAAGTTCCCAGCGTTTATTTACATAGACTCTACTTACATTAATTGGTTTGTAATCCCCAGGGAGACTACGCTGATTATCACAATCCTTTCGTTGTGTTTGTGAAACAATGCCAAAGTATGTGCGTTTAGGATGTTTAAGAAATGACAAGATTCGTGTATTTCCTTTCCTCCTTTGGGGCTTTTGTTGTTTGGGCTTCAGCTATTATAAATTAGTCCAAATGAATGGTTTAAATCCGAAGGCTTAATTAAATTTTTAAATTTTGTCCACATAGATTGGTGTTTCAAATGAGCTACTTTAAAGGAGACAGTATCGTTAAGCTGCTTAGCACTTAGACTTAGAATGGAGGTCCTTAAAGAAGTACACTATGTAAACAGAAGACTCAGTGTGTGACCGACCTACCTGTCTGTCACCTTCTCCCTTGGATTTCGTATTCTCCAGGTTTCCTCCGCCCATGTCTCCAGTCTGTAACCAGCGCATTGTCTTAACCGTCTCAAGGGCACTGTGTTGCAAGTCTTTTGGCACCGGACTCCAGGGGGTACAACTAATTGTTGCTGAAAATTACTGCCTGTAATTGGTCTCTTTGGTTATGAAGCAGGCAGCAGGGAGACTCAAGCTTCGAGAGTTTTATGTCAAATTAAAAAGAATTTTCTGGCGAAGAATTTGAATTTGGAAGTTAATTTGCCGTCAATAAATATAAACCCCAAGAGAAGACCGATGGCACCAAGAAAGCATTCATAATAAATAGGTTTTGAACACTTTTTTCTGCCTCGGCTATATATTTCCATTAAAGTTTCATAAAAGGAAGGAAGCTATGTACAAGCAGACAGCTCTGTAAAAACATTATGATGAACGCAAAGTTCTGTAATACACAACACACCTATACACAAAATGTGGTCTTAATTATTTACAAATACACAAATTTGCAACTGTGGAAGGTTGTGATGAACACATCATAACCTTCATCAAAGTAGTGTCCTAGATTTTCAGAGGATTTATTCGACGCGAGTATATAGTTGTGTTTGAAATGCTCTGGGAATAAGGGGTCATTTATGCAGTCCATTCAGAGATCAGCCGGATTATTGTGGTTATTGGACGTGGTAATATGAAGTTGGTGACTTTTTGATATCTCCTCTTTATGCGAGGGAACGATGATAGAGGATGAAAGGGTTGCGGTTGGTTATTGAGGTAGAAGGAAATCAGAAAAGTTGCGGGTCTGACATTGATGAATTCGAGGATAAGAACCAGGGTTGCTTGATTCTAACGCGATTGGGGCGTTTGTGGCGCGGACAAAGCTAAATGCTTCAAGGTTTACAAAAATACCAGGACAAACACAAAAGCAAACCGGGAGTCTCCGGAGGATAAAAAGAAAAGATGTGTGTGGCAATGTGAAGAAGAATGCGCCAGGAGATACACAGCCGATTCCATCAGATTTTTACAAGAGGTGCGGTGGCAAACTTGATTTAATATCGGCTAAAGTGAACGTGCGACTGGAGCGATAATGGATAAACGATGGAAGCGATAAGCGTTCAAGGACAAGATGAGAAGATTTTAGCTGATGCGAGTGATAGTCTGCGTTTTTGGAGGAAGCTTCAAAAAATCCGGGTACTAATGCGATAATGCCCGGGCGTCGTGTTCCCGGAACTGTGCTGCAGTGCGATAAAGAAGCGAAACTTTAGTCACTGTTAAACAAAGCTAAGGATTGGTTCGTTGAAGAGCGAGGGAAAATTGATAATTTTATATGGAAAACTGATAACTGGTGCGTGGCTTGACTTGAATGAGGACGGGTGATGATGATGTTTTCATTATGGTTTTCTCTGGTGATAATCGTGTCCTCCCGGGACTTGTGCAGTGTTGTCCCGGGAAGTGCCAGTGTTTTCCTGGTTTGACCCGCTTGGATGACTTCAGGAGGGTTGGCCGGACTGGTGACTGACTTGCTGGAGGGACGGCTGAGGCAGTGACGGGTAAAATGGTCATGTTTTTAGAGTGGTTAGTTGGTTGGAGGTCGGTTGGGGAGGAGAAGGAAGGGAAAGAATCCGGGCTTTCAATATTTTGATCTATGTTCAGTCTATTACAAGGGTTGGTTTACAGGATGAAGGGTCCGGGGATGAAGGAGGGGAGACAATCAGTGGCATAGGGTAGCGGGGCCTTGGAGCGGAAGAAGGGTCGGGGATGGAGCTGATATGTGGAAGAGTGTTGGTTCTTTCGGATTGTGATTCAATTCATAATAATGAGAATAATTGAAGATGGATAAGCCCGCCGACGGCCTTGTAGAGTAGAGCCCTTCATGTAGCATTTTTTAAGGGGAGAAAACGACTTCATTTTGGTTTGTACTTTGTGGTAGTTTAATCTGAAAGTCATGAGAATCTCTGTCTGAATTACTCTGTTGAAGATTTCTAGGAAAGCAGGAAAACTTTCCCATTTTACAGTAGTGCACAAAGTCCGTAAATATTTTTACACCCGAAATGAGGCTGTGTACTGACATTGTGACTTCCAGCGTGTCATTATCTTCGGAGGGCACAAATGCATTTACCAAACAAAATGAATTACCAGCTTCCTGAAAGAGGCAAATGCTCAACTTATAGGTTGCTGGACTGGTCAAGCCAAGTGCTAGCATTGGGCCAAGCCTTAATACCTTCGAATCCGACAAGAAACTTTGAGAAAGTCCTCGGAAGATGAAGATGAAAGGTTGAAAAGGGCTTGACTTTTAGTTAATGGGGATTGGAGTTGGGGACAAGGAAGCCGCCTGCTTCCCTGGAGCGGGAGAGATTTTCCACGGGTCTTGTCAACCCGATTCCTTGATGCGGCGGAGCATTAATTACTTTGTACTTGCGGGAAGGTTAAGTAAGCGATCTGGGAAAATGATCCGTGTCAAAGTGAACAGAGTCGCTATTGTGTTGTCGCGGATGAGCTCCTTTGGCGCAGGTAGCTTTGACTCGCTGACTTCTTGCTTTTGACTCGTTGAGAAAGAGGCTGAAATGAATGGACTTCATCTCGCCGAAAGCCAAAGAATAACAGTTCTCTCTTGTTTCGGGGACAACTCAAAGATTTCTCTGTAGAACTGAAATGACTGAAGAAGACAACTAAATCTGCTTACTCGATTTCGTGAATACAAGCCGTGTCCCCATTAACAAGCCGAGCGCAAGTCCAGGACAAGCAGCTTAGAGTTAGAACTGAAGAGGGACAAAAGTCATGATCGGGTTTATCCAGGATTTCCAGCTCCTGTGAACATCAGCCCGCGGATTGTTTGTAGCGGACTATTTGAAACTCAAACGAAGGGAGAAACTGGAGAAAACCCGGGGTCTCGAGAATTATTTCCCTTCGTCCGTGTTGTTTAGAGGTGGGAAAAGCATTTACAGAAAACGATTCATCTTGTCTCAATTTCCTTTCATGGTGTGCCAACATTTAACACTTTTTTCAAACAAACCGACAGCGATAACCCGGAAGGCCAAAGTCGATATTTTCGGTTGGATTGGGCTGATTCCGTGTCTACAATTTTCTTTCACAAAGAAGAGAGTTGCCAAACTAACCGCCGAGAGTAGAACCAGTGGCTGTGAGGAAAGGGGTTGCTCCTAAACCACCTAAAAGATCATCAAAATTCAATAAAAGCGATGGGAAAGTCACCCCTACGGAAAAATAAACCACGCCTTCAAGTCGGTACCCCTTTCGGCAATTTGCTTCAAGAATCCGAAAGCCATTTCAATCATCCGTTTCATCGATAACGGGCTGAAGAGTGGACATGTTGCTATGAGGTTGCGTGAGAATCAGAGCAACCAAAAATTCTGAATTGACAGTACATCTAACTTGATTTAGGCTCGTATTGTAATAAATTCAGAACAATTAATACTGAGAATTTCAGCTGAGCAGTTAGCATAATTTTACCAGCCTGCAAAATCTTAGAAATCGTCAACATTGAGAACCCATTCTATAAATTCAACATTAGCGATTGGAAATTGGGGAAAAGATAATTTGAAGCACCGAAAGAGAAAAAGCATAACTTTGCCTTGCTCCAAGGACAGAGAAGACCAAAAACGGAAATACGTTGCTCCTGTCCTGTTTACATTCTCAGTTCTCACCCTCGGGAATGAATTCGTTAAAGGCTTGCAGGTAAATGAAGACGGATGACAAGTCCGTCGACAGTTTGGTAAATCTCTGAGAGATACGCAAACTGAGGCTGCTTTGTTCTGCAGATGCAGAGGCTTTTCTCTTGGGAGACTCGGAAGTGTAAACTGTACCCGTAGCCGATTCAGAATGCAGGGGTTGAGTTGAATGAATGATGATTAAAATTCTGCGGAGGCCAGCAAATGAGGGCGGAAAGTGGGATGAGCGGAGGAGAAATAGCTTTTGAACGGCAGACATGTGGGCAGAAGAAGACGTTCAAAGAGAAAAGAAGGCAGGTTGCAACCACAACGGACGAAGAGAAGCAAAGGAGCCGCTGAACAGGAGTCTCGTGCAGGGGCTTTGAAGGAAAAGATTTGAAAACAAATTCATCATCGCTTTCAACCTTTCATCCCGCATTTGACCTCAATTATCTCCCACTTTAGTTTATATTTATCCATTCCAAAGTCATCAGTCATCTCATTCAACATATGTAAAAGCAGAGCGAACCACAAAGCTCAGATTCAATTGGTTGTTTACTCGCTGCTCCCGGAACTCAAGAAACTTTGCCAACTACTAAACTTCAAAAGTCAGAAAATGGTTTCTAAGCTTGGACAGATCACTGTTTATGCTACTGGTATTGGAACAAATTGAATGCTTAAGTCGTACTTGGTACTACTGTTTTGAAGTAATGTAAGCAGTTTCGGTATAGGAACAAGCACGCAGTTTCATTGCTTTTAATTATGAACGAAATATTATTAAAATAAAAATAGCAAACAGAAAAAGTGTTTGAATTTTGCATCAAATCTTCCAAACACAAGTCTATAAGTTCGCCTCTCAGCCCTTTGGCTAACGAATCGAATCCATCTGAGGCTAAGCAAAGCCATGAAAGCGAAAATCCTACACGTGAGAAATTAAAATGAACAAAACAGTTTCCTTGTGCGATGAAACTTCCCACAGACGTTAAATTGACAAGGCTCGTCCATCCATCAAGAAACGCGGCTTTTGTGGCGGTCTTTGAAAGGACGAACGGGACAAGATTGCTATTGATCGCCCTGTCCACGGATGAAACTGCATTGATGATTGAAATGTTAAACTTCGGCACTATTTACCTGACATTTTTCTTCATTCCTTGCTTGTGCGTATGACGGACTTCCGACGGTGTTAGCGTTAATCAGCTTAGTTTGCTTTAGTCGTAAGAAGTGAGAGAAGCTTAAGTCCATTGCATTGAGAGAGGCCATTTATCAAATAGTGTTTGCTTTGTAAACGTTATTGTGTTAGGCAGATACGAAACTTTGCTTCTCAGAGGCAAAGAAGCCGGAAGAATGTAAACAGAAGTAGCTGAGAAAACTATACTCGAAAAACACGAGATTGCGTCTCACCTGTACTTCCGGCAGACAGGTAAGCTTTTAGGCTGTTCAGCAACAGAGGAAAGCCTCTGCTTCCAGTAGACCAAGCGGCAGTGGGAGAAAGAAAAAGTGATAATGATGTGGGTGGGTTGAAGTTAGTTTAGCTTTGATGGCTCTGAATAGGTGGCTGCGTAAGTGGGATTGTGGAGTCTCGTTAAGGGGATTAAAGCGGAGGACGTGTGTGAGTTGGTCCTGGAGATGACATGACATGACATTTGCATTCATTTTAAAGCTTTACCAAGGAGCGCCAAAAGGAAGCCGAAAAACCCGCAAGTTTTTGCTTTTGCTTGTTGTAACTTCAGTTGCCAGAGGTGTTGAACCCACAAAAGTATTTTTGGAAGCCTTATGAATATATTCAGTTCTAATATTCAGGTCTTATAAAAAGTCTAAATCCATGGTGATAGTAGCAATACTTTCCCTGTGCAGTGTCAAATCGAGTCCGCGTTCCCCCTCCCCCCATTAAATGATTTTGCCAGACGCTATACAGACTTATGAAGCTACCAAATACTGATTAAAACTCCGCTTAAAACTTGTAATGGTGAGGATGATGCAGTGATGCACCGATATTAAAAGGCTTTCTGGATGAAGCTTGTTGTTTGGTTTCCGAAGAGTGAAATCGAGCATACACCGCACGGCTCAGCCTCTAGCAATCTGGATCTTTTATACTTATATTTTCATTTCAAAACAATTCTGACATGCATTCAAGTGTGAGTAAAAAATCCCGAGATTCTGAATTGAAGCAAATGAAATAAACGAAATCGTTAACCAGAACTGGGTCTCCGTCAGTCAATTTGATTTCCAAAAGCTCTTTGCTTTGTAAACAGTCTTTGCTAGCTTCACCTTGGCTTATTTTGTGTACAGTCCGACTGTTGATTCCCTCGGCTTTGCTTGTTGTTGGATCATTTGAAAATATTTTCCTCTCGTTTCCTCGTCCTTTTCAAAGGTGCGTTGGATGTTGCTTCTGTGTGTGTGTTTGATGAAGGTGATGTGATTATGAGTGTGAGGATATTTGGTGGGGTGTAATGAACCGTGTGGGCTCAGCATTGAGGAGGCCCCTTAGCTTTTCTCCCTTCCAGCCACCAAACTCCCTCAATGAACAAGCCAAAGCTGCGGAAGAATGGGATAATACAGAATACAGGAACACCTAACCGAAGGACTCAAGGGAGAAGGGACCAAAGGGACCCTGCACATCCTCACGTCCTCCCTGCCACCGATTAGAGCATTAAACTTGGCTTTTGTTAAATTAGCCATAGATTTGTGTTTTGGTGGTGGCCTAAGAGATTTCTCCACGCAGACAATTACCAAGGACCCGGGACTTCGATCCCGAAGAATAGGCATACATGTTCTTCCAATTTAAAGTCCTAATGGTTCTTTACCTTTATGCGCCTTAGCACCAAAGGGTCCCAAAGACCTTTAGGTCTTCATTTGGACATCCAGGACACATCTTCATCTCTAATAAAGTTGTACCAGCCCAGGACAAGGAAGAGCGCAGGGCTGCTGGAGCAACCTTAAGGGACAATGGCGAGAGAATAAATATTTAAAAGAGAGCTTTTGCGGCAGCTTTGGTGCATTCATCTGGTGGAGATCACAAAAGGAGGAAGGAGCGGAGGGAAGGGCTCAGAATTCTCATGATTGTCCAAAGCGGATTTCAAAGTGATGACGATGTAAACGGGGGGCTGAAGGTGTGTTTGCAATACAAATCCCGGATTGTGAATACAGAAAAGATTCTGAATCCTAATTTTGAATTTGGACCCCTCAACCTACAGCTACAAGCCTTCAGCAAAGGCACCGTCCGGACCAAACCCTACACAGAGCATAGGAAGAACTGAAACAAGTTTGGACACCACTGTCCAAATGTGTAGTCAATGACCAGGTAAACACGTCTCTGAGAGTCTCCTGGAAAGGAGGAGGAGACGGGAAGAAATTCTGGGAGGAGGAGAAGGTGTGGTTCAACATTAGGATTGACTCTAAGTCGGAGCTTTTCTCCTTTCCAAAACACGATCAAGATGTTTACAGGGACGAGGGAAAGCTTGTGAAAGATCCGCTGGAGTTTCTTGTGTAAATCATGGAAGAATTCCAGGGGAGAATTTCAAAGGAAGGCCAGGACCCGGTGGGGAATGAGTGGAAATTAGGAGAAAAAGGATGACATTTTCATCATGAGCGTGAAATCAGCGTAGAAAATTACGGAAATGTGTGTGAATGTAAAGAAGCGACGACAAGCGAGAAGGGACAAGCACAGGGAGGAGGGAAGATTCCTGGATTTCAAGGGATCCTGGACCCTGAAAAACATTCGGAACATTTATGGAGCCAGGACAAGAGGAGACGAGGAAGGAATTCAAAGCACATCAGATTGAAACATCGCATAAAATCCTTAATGGCTTTGACGGTACTGGAGAAGAAAATGGGATCTGCTTTGACTTATGTCTTCTTTGGAAGAATCCCCGGGTTGTCCAGGTTCCACAAGTTTTGAACAAGTACTTGAAAGAAATAACAAGAATAAGTACCCCACTTACACTAAAGAGGACGAGCTCCCATGCTTGTACCTACTGAGCACAAGCATACAGACACTGCTTAGAGTAAAGGACAAATATTATGTAAACGCTTTTATGTATTTCGCAACTTGGGTTTTGTTTTGCACAGTTTTCCAAATCCATAAGCATCTCTGCGGGAACCCCCTAAGTCGGAATTGAGTTGACCCGTTTTCCATTCTTAAACAGTTGATGGGAATTTTATGGGACATTTACGAAAATAAAGGGGGTCGTAAATACCGAGACTAGGACTCTTGTTGTGTGGCATATATGGTTCTCAGAAGTTTGCCAATTTTTTTCTAATGGTCAGGCTCAGGATAACAACACGGATTTTAACTACAACCTCCTCAACTTTCCAATTAGTGTCAACAAGGGCAGGAATTTCGCTAACAGTTAGAGAAATGTTCCGTTAGCTCGTAGCAAAAATTCTACTCCTTCTCAACCACATCTCAACTTATTATCAAGCACAAATCGCCTATCTGTTCGGTAGTAAACACAGCGCAGATGACAGCAACCAGCTTTAGCGACAGCAGCTCAAAACTACCCTCCCGCCATCTGGCCAGAACAGCAAGACTAAATGCTAGAGTCTTCAGGACTACGGATGCAGTGCAGAGGAGAATAAAAATCCGGGTTGATAATAAGGTCTGAGAAATCAATTATTTATTCAGTGACTCCGAAATGAAGCATGCGTCCGTCTTAAGAAGGACTACAAAGACGCCGAATTTCCTTATACGTAAAGTAGCATGTCCGTGGATAATATCAATGATTCCAAAAGCCGACATGCCAACCATAGAGCAGAGTTTCTTTTCAGAGCATAGACAGACCAATAATGGTGAACAGAAGAGACAGACAGGGAGGGAATCAAGGATTCACACAAGCTTCATAGAGAATAGAGCCTATAAAGAGCCGCAGACAAGCTTCAACTAAACCGCTCTCATCATCTCTTCGCTTAACTAAATCTCTCAAACGGAAATATTTTAACCAAATACATATCATGATGATGAAAGCAAGCATGGAACACACATCACAGCATACAGCAAATGCTACAAGTTACAAGAGCTCGTTCCCTAAGATCATGAGGATCGAATAAAGAAAACACCTGTGCACACCTCATCCTCCTTCTCATAATCTCTCACATTCTTCAAATACTCGTCCATATTCAAGCAGATTGGAATAATCCTTAGGAAGACAGGAGAGGGAATTGAGATGCTCCACACACATACAATTTGTTTCTAGGCTGTTGACTGCTCAAACAGTTGGAATAATTCGAAACAAGTTATTTTCTTTACTCCAAGGAATGTACAAGAATTATTTCGATTGATTTGATTTTGTTCTTCCTCCTTACACAACATACATTTTTATTCCGTGCTCAAAAGTGTTGAATCCAGTGTTTCTAGCAGTAATCCATGCGTTGACTTGTTCGTTAACGTCTCACTTATCGGAATGAATACAAGGTACAATATATACTAGACAACAAGACAAGCTGAGGGAAAAGGCGCTCATCTGTCTGGGAGATATTTCGTAGTAAAATCCCGATAGGAATTTTCATTTTAAAATTGAAGGACCCTTAAAATATTTTACAGCAACTCTGAGTTCAAAAGGAAGAAACGTAATAAGAACTTGAGTAACTTACGGTAGAGGATTGTTGGAAAGGTTACGACTTTAGTTGGGAGAGAGCAATTCCATGGGACCGCAAGGCGGGTTAAGCCGCCGACGGAGGTGAGAAATGTAATGAGAAAAAAACAAGATTTACACAATAAAGAAATTCCATCGGGAAGAAGAGAGAAGATGTAGTAAATATTCTGGATTACAGGTAGAATATAGAGGGATAACAATAATCTGGGCTCTCCTCGGTGTCCAACACCACATAACACATCATACGCCACAGTTAGCTTTCATCATCAATTTATCAGTCTTCTTTGAGATTGAGCAAGAAGACTTGTTTCTTGGTTCCTTGTCGGCAGGTTAACTTGTATTCCAGCCGTTGATTATTCCGGAATACCAAGTTAGCGGACGTTGAAAGCTGTATAATGTATTGAATTTTTGTAATTTTATAGCATGATGGATCAGAGGATAAAATGCGGAGCATGCAATGCAATCATCAAATGAAACATCTACCTCTTTACCTGGGCTATAAGTTAATCATGAATTCCATTTACCTGTAGCAGCATTGCCAAGCCAAAGATTTGGTAGACTTGATGACGACGCCGTGTGTTTAGCTATGGAGAATGAATGAGAATTCTTTCTCTTGATAAAGTGATGATGATTCCATTTGTAAAATCCTCGCACCTTGGTGAATTACCCCCGCAGGGTTAAAATAAGTCATGTCCTGGAATGTTTTAAATTCCCGCTATAACTCAGACTGAGTTACTCTTGGCGAGATGAAATTTATAAAGCTTGTGAAGATTAAAGAATGAAAGACTTTAAAGCAAGCGCGCATTGTTGAATCTCATAAGGACCGGTAACCAGCAGCAGGATCGTCTTCAAAGTATAATGAGCATAATTCATAAGGAGGAGACGCGGGGAGGTGTTAGTGAGGAGAGATTAAGGAGGGTAATTAATTACTGAAACAGGTGAGAAAGGTGAGAAAGGTGAGGGAAGTGTGTGTGTGTGAGCGGGTTAGAAACATTTATGAATTAAACTGTCCGACACGCAGAGAGTTAATTCAATTTAAATTTAATTTTCATTTAACCCGAACACAGTCAGAGAGGAGCTGAGATGAAATTAATGTTTCAAATAGGCAAAAGACCGTGCTCAGGGCAGGTGGCAAGAGTCAAACTGAATGCTGAAGGGGAAGAGACTCAGTTGGCAAGAAGAACATCACCACCCCCACCTTTGCCAGTTTTAATGAGGAGCGTTGAGAAATTGAGACTTTTAGTTTGCCCACGTTCTCATAATAGTCATCATAAATCTGTTCTTTTTGGTCCCTTGGAAAAGCCATAAGCTTCACGCTGGGAGGTGGTGGGTTTCTTTGTGCGTAAAATTTTATTATTTTACAGCTACCCTTTCTTTCCCAGTGGCAAACGCTCCCTGAAACTTTACTGGATTATAAAGCTCAAAAGTGTCCCTCACACGAGCTCGAACTGCTTACACTTGAGAGTGAAGAAAGTTTGGGAGGGGTGATGTCTTTGTCAGTGGGTAAAATCCAGGAAAACGAGTAAAAAATCGGGTGAAAATATTCAAGGGCTAGTAGCTGGACATTGTCCAGTTGGCGTGAGGAAACTGGGTGACGGAAATGCTGCAAGGGCGCAAAAAATGATTAAAATTCACAGAATATTTTCTGAAAATTCAACGAAAAATACAAAAACAATTGCTTGATTTTAAGGAAAGGTTTGTGTAGGACTTTCTTTGGGTTCTCGTTCTCGGATCAATTCACACCGCAGGGAGGGTACAAGAAAAATATTAGAAAAAACTGGTGCCTGAGAGTCTAGCGGAGAAGATGAGATTGAGGATGAGGAGAAATCCTGGAATTCAAGGGATGATGCTGGGTAGGAATCCTTGGAAGGATGAAAGATGAAGTCTGTAGGGTCAAGTCACGTGTAATCCAGGGAGAGATGAGGGTTTTACATCGTTTCTAGAGACACCCCGTGTTATGTTAAGTTACGACAGGTTCTTGTGAAATTGGGTTGTTTTAGTTTCGGTCTGACATATTTTTCATGTTCCAGGAAATCTAGACGAAATGATCCCTTCTTCAAACTATTTACATGAGCTGTCAAAAAATGTTGTAAGATTCCAAGTTGGATTTGTGTGTGCTGTTTAGCTGTCTTGTCCTCTTCAAACTGTTCAAGTTATCTTAGCTTGTCCACAGTGTCTAACTAAAATTACGTGGAAGATAGTCAGCTCTGTTTAATTTGTTGTTACAATAACTACATGCTTTAAAGCTCCCAAGTTTCTGACTGACACCCGGAACTGGTGGATCTTCAAAGATTTCTTTGGAGGCTAAAGGAGGAGAATCCCGTTGTTTTCTATCCAAACAAAACAAATAGACATGTTTGAAGTTGTCATCAAGCTGATATTATTTTGTTTGCTTCTCGCACTGTTTTCTCCAGTAGTAACTTGTACCTCTTCTTCTGGATCTTCCTTTGTCTTCTGTTATTGACTCCCCGCGATGTTCTTGGACTCAAAGAGACAACTCGTCCTTAGCGTCTTTCCACTGACTCTCCTTGGGTTAGGTGATGCGCGGATTTCTTGGGAAACTTGGCTTGAACAGTTATGCAGCCTGGATTCAGGATGGAATCAACTGGAAGCTTTGAAGCTGTGTTTGCTAAAAATAAGTTGAACATATAACGACTTGTTTGTCCAGGGATGATGAGGAAGGCGTGGCTTTGGAATTGCTCTCAAAGTCCTTCTTTCACTTTACTAAGTGAGCCGTGAGAGAGTTGTCCCCTCCAGTCCAAGCTTGCAGTAAGCCAAGAGAAGGGATGAAGAAAGGCTGGGACTGGACACTGGTCAGTCCTCCTGGACAAGAACTTTTCTTCTCTCACTCAGCAACTTCTTGACGTAAAAGTCAATGTGTCAATCATCCTGTTTCACTTTTAAACTTTCCCAGCAACGCTGTTGGTCCCTTTGCCCACCTCACACTCGGACCAGCACCCTAAAGCTATCGGGCGAAGGGGAGATTCTCGTCATAAATTCATAAATTATTCTCACAGCTCATCCGCTCTCCTCGCTGTTTCCTCAGACTTTCAGGGCAAGGAGCTGAAGACGCTCTTCTGGCTTGCGTGGGCGAATGCGTTTGATTGTCACAAAAACCTGCTGAAGATGGACAAGTCTTGGGTGACGGACGGATAAGTTATTGATCATAATTCTGGAAGGTGTTGTAAACGTCTTGGATTTTGTGGGAGTCACGAGAGTCATTTGTTCTGGACAATTTCTGGCTCGTGTGCGATTTATTTCCCAGGCTGCATTGCCTAGAGTAATCTAAAAGACTCTAAAGACTCGAGCGAAGTCAATGGACAAATTTATAAGGCAATCAACTAATTTCACGCACCTCCCACGAGCTGCTTGCCAGCTAATAAATTCCCACGCGCTCCCACAAATCCAAGATGCCAGGGAATTCTTAAATAGCTCATACCGTTGTCTTAATTTTATTCTGTAGATCCATGTAGAGCAGAATCCGTCAGTTACGCTCGGTTTTAATTTCAGCATTCGTTAGGTATTGACAATAGCAAAATCATTAATTGTGATGGAATAAGAACGAAAGGACTATGAAGTAACAGAATGAAAATTACTATACCAACAACATTGGGGAATATATGCACAGCTCTGTATGCATCAGTGCAATGCTATTGAGTTACGAGGGCAGTTGATGGGGTTAATTGGGAATATGATACTAATGTGAACTTGTGTTTTAATTCCCAGGAGGGAGCGTGTCATGACTTAGATTGATTCGTGTGTAAATTACATCAACTCTTTGACATTATCAACTATCATAATTCCGCTCCATTCTTCACACAGAGAGCAAGGGAACACATGCGGTTGTTTAATGAACGGAACTTGGGACATGAGCGGAATTTTAATGCCTTGCTTTTTCTTCATGCTTGTTCCTCGTGATTCCTGAGCTGTTGTTCTCAATGACTTGTTGGCATTGCCGAGGTGGAGGATGTGGAATTTAAAATTGCAACTTGGAGCTGAACATGGCAGGTTTTGGCGGTGATGGAGGGGCTTCGATTGGGTGTAGTTGTTTACTTGAATTTGAAAGCTTTTTAGTTTGTTTGCTTGAATTAATTAATTGAAACGAGCTGGAGTGAAGCGTGCGACTTGTGAAATATTTGGTGTGGATAATCGCTCACGCTTGTCAGAATTCTTTGTTTTCTTTCGTTGTGATTGCTGCAAACATTTTATTTGACTGTTTGTAGAAACTTGTGAGACTTTGCGCTACAATATTGCGAAATATTTTTTTCGACGGATTAAAATAATGAGGGGGCGTATCCTTTTGTAGAAGATATTAACGCTCCAAGTGCACTTTTACTATCCTCATTACAGCTGATAGTATGGAATACTAAAGGGTCACCTAAGAAATGTGATATGGGTCAGGTTACGCAACTGCTAATCCTCATAAAAACTGGGTATTTACGCATTTATAAGTAAAACCTTACCTTTGCGTATTCCCCCATTAGCCATTAATTTTCCCATGAGAGTTGGATTGAGATTTGTCAGGCAGAAAAGTAACTGCAGCTAAAAGCGCTATCCGCATTGATGCATGTAAAAGTGGGCAATAAAAACAAAGTTGTGTGTAGCTAACGTGTGAATAACTGGAAGGGTGAAGTCGTTTTCAATTGAATTCATTCCCTTCTCGTACATGTGGTTCTTTTCAATGTTTGATTCATCATTCTCCTATTCAAAGCATTGTGTTCTCTGTTGTTGCTGTCGGATTTCATAAGTCAATTCAGTGGATTTCTCCTGGAGAAAAGGGGGATAAAATCCGAGTTGTGGGGGGTTGGGTTTGTATATGCATTTGTATGAAATGGTAGTGATGAGTGTGATGGGACAATGGCTTGAACGTGACAATATGATTCCTCCAGCCTCGGGTTGTTAACACCGCATATGAATAATTTGTGACCCGCTAAATGCGTCCCGAGGGCTTTGACTCTGCTACCCGGTCCTCCTGGAGTCCAAGTCTCCCGTGTTTTGTAACTAAGGAAGGATTCAATCCTATAGAAACCCATTGGAAATACGATTCGAGCTGGGGAACCCCCAGAGGCGGGACTCTGAAACTGCTAACCGGGAAATAGTCAATTCAAACATGTGTGTTTAGATACATGAGAAAAATTTGATACGGACAAATTAAGTCTCCGGAGAAAACAGCAGTTTGCTTCTTCTGACTGAAGCAAAGAGTTCTTTTATTTCAGTTTAATGAAAGCAGCTCCAATGCGTCTTCAACACGGTCTCAGCTTCCAGTTTAGCCTCCAGAAACCAAAGGCTAAAGGCAAAGGCTACTGGGCTTGAGAACGGAGAACCTGATAGAGTTGTCAAAAGGTCTGCGCTGGAAGCGACCCCCCGGAGGATTTATAGAGGACGATTCAGGGATGAACCCAAAGGTCTTCTTTCGTCTTCTTGTCTTCTCTTCAGGTCTTGTTTCGTCCCTTGGTGACTCTATCAGCGGATGAGCATCTTTTGATTCCCACTCAACGTGGCTCACTTCTTTGGTGAAGCTGCAATTTAGTCGTAGGCTTTGGAGGCTAATGCAATGCTTGATCCATTGTGCGGCTGCTGTATCTCCGAGGGAGGCGCAGTCCCGTTCTTTTGGTCGTGCCCAAAGCCTTAACCAGGGGAAATTGCCTTTGGCTTTGGCTGGTGGTTCTTCTTGGTTTATGGCTTCCGTGGTTCCTTGGTTCGTCTTTGCTTGTTGCTAGACTGCAAATGCAAGGAAGAAACTGTCAAGCGTGCGTGTGAATGAAAACGTTTCCGAGTCAATTTGGTTGTAAACAAGTTCGTAAAAGACGGTCACAGGGCAAGTTTGCAGAGAATGCATACGAGAAGTGAATTACGACAGGGACAAATTCACGGAGGAGGCGGGGACAGATCCACCGGGAGGTCAATTCAACGGTGAAGGGTGCTGGTTGAGGATGGGAGGAAGGCAGTAGATGATGGGAAGGAAGAAGATCAGCGGGCATCTATGAGGTCCTCCCACTTCTTCAGGTTCCCATGCATCCTTCCATGTAGCACGGAAGGAGGAGAGACTATGAAGAATCGCGAGCAATTTAATACAAAACGTAGAAGTGGTGCAATAAACTGTGGGCTTGCAGTGAGTCTCCACGAGTTTCAGAAGAGCTTCTCTTTAAGAGAAAACGTCCAGAATGACTCAAGGTGGACACATGACAAAGACGCTTTTGGCAGACCACGACAGGCATTTACGAGGACATTTACAATCTTCATGTCGTCGATTTCCATCACTTTTGAAGCTCCTGCTGAATTGGAAGAATTGTCCAGGAAGGTGATCTTGCATGAATTGCGCCATATGACGTCCGAATATTCAGGCATTGAGAATCAGGCCTAGTGTGAACTAATGCAAGGGATGGACAGCTTACTTCCGTATACAGCTGGAAAATAATACTGATAGAGCCGAAAAGGATGCCTTCCAGTATAAGACGGTAATAGAACCAGCGTTGACGAGATTGAAGAAAGATGCGGACAAATAACAAAATCTTGCCTGCTGGCGTACAATAGAACAAGTCTGCATGAGATTATACAGTTTACGCGTGCTCACCTTTATGCAAGGCAGATGTAAATCCTACAAGCTGAAGAACATTATCATACAGTTTAAGTTACAGAACCAGCGCGTGAATTTGTTTATTCACAGCTTTGATCATAAACTTATAGTCGTGTGAATCCCGTCCCAAATAGATAGAAACACCAGAGCGCCACCTATTGAGATAATCGTGTACTCCTCCTCTAGTATGAGCGAGGAGGTTCAGGAGATTCAAATAAAAGTATCTTTTTCTATAGCGATGAAATCGTTAAAACAAGCATAACGAATTTTCGTTTCATAAAGCACAATTAAGATTTGCATTCCTATTGAGAGACACTTCTTGAATTCTAAACGTTTGAATTACGGTTAAAAATTGCCTTCAAACACTTCCAAATCGTTCTGATTCAGCTATGTATATAAATACTCTAGCTACTGCCATCTGTATTACCGTCGTTACAATACCACTCAAAAGGTTCTTAAATACCATGCAATTGAAAGATAAGCTCGTTTACCTAATCCTGAATAACATCCAAGGATTGATATTTTCTTTGGATCCAAATAAGTCATGAAAGAGAATTTTATCCGAGCCGAGCATTACCGTCCCTTGTAAAGAAACAACAGGAGACTACCAAGAAAATTTTACGTTCTAATTGTCGGCTAAAAGTAAGTTACTCTCCCGTCCAGTCCATCTTTTCATCCCCGGGCAAAAGCTGACGACTTCTTTAGTTCTTCAGAAGGTTGACGAATGTTTTCTACTATTCTTCCTCTGGTCCCTTCTTTTGAATGATATTAAAATGCGCTCGTTCGGAGAAAGGAGCAAAGCTATAAGCGGGGATGGGAAGATGAGGAAAAGATTCACGATCATTGACGACAAATACAGTGAAGAACGGCAGGGGCAGGACAGAGAACAAGTTACATCATTTGTATTGCTCAGGAAGGACTTTTGGTTTCTATTCTTTTATTTCTGATTCGTATAATCTTCTGACGGAGAAACCAAAACCAATAATGGCAAGTGGGGAAATGGTAATAAAAGTCCTAGAGAGCCGGGAGAAAAGAAAGGGACCGAAAAGGGGGACAAGTCAGTTTCGGTTCCTCCTCTTTGACCTGCTCCTTGTTTTTTCCAACACCTTTAACATGATGGTTACCTGATTTCTATTGTGTGTTTTCAAAGAAACACTCGTTCCGTATCCGCAAAACATCCTCCTCGCCCATTTTCCCTGTCTGTACGCTGTTTGAAACTATTATCTTTTGTTCTCTGAACGAGTATTCTGCTATTCTGTCCGGGTTGCCGAGGAGGCGGGACTGAAAGAAGATGTAAACCGGGTAGGGAACTATTCTTAATGATGAATCAATACCTGGCTTTGTATCAGTCCTCTCCCGTTCCGCTCTTTGTCTGAGACTATTCAAGTGTGTGAGAACTTTATTTTTCAGGTTACTCATTAAAGGCTTATATAACTTTTACATAGCTTAGGGGTTCGGATAGAATGCATTGAGATTGAGAGCAGTAGTATAGCGAATTCAACTCAAACCGTATTTAGATTTTGCTATGGCCTTGTGAAATGTTGGGAAACATTTCAAAAAATATATTGTACCTAAATGTGGTCCAGCAGCAAAATGAATTAATTGCCTAAACTTAAAATCTAAAATTGTGATTCTAAAACTCAGTTAAAACTAAAAACAATTTTGTAGCTGGATTGTTTAACTTTTAAAGGATATTTTGGAAATTAAGAAAATATGCAGTCTGAAAAAGTTCCATAATTCGGCACAAGCACTGTATATGCTGTAGACTGCCTTTAAATAATACACGCTACTATGATTATGAGATGGAGTTTTGTTTGGTTGCTTAAATTGTAAGTTTTGCATTTAACAATCAAGGCAAAGTTGAAGATTCTCTTGCGATATCGTAAACAAACTTTCCACCCCCACATTCCTTTGTACGTTCTCAATGAAAATCAGGGATTTGATATTCACGACTGTGAGTAAACAAGGCTAATATAGTTACGGTGTAGGTCATTTCTTACCGGAGCAGGAATAAAAGCTATGCTCAGGGACTTGACCGGGTGGCTTAATTCGTAGCACGAGCCACATTGTCTCCGTCTGAGCTTGTTGTTCGGAAACAATGATAATCAAGTTTATAAGGAGAACACAATGTCTCACTGTTCTCTGATATTTTTCTAGATTGTCTTGTAATTCCTCTGTGTAGCTCTTACCTCCCAAGATGAACTTGGAGATCCAGTTCAATGTGTTTCTTTGCGTCAGATATATGGATAACACAAGCGTTTCCCATAAGAAAACCAAGCAAGTAGTGCATTTTGGAATGGAAGCAAGCTTTTACTGGATCTGGTGGACTATTCAGATCTTGAAGAACACAGAGAAGACGAAGAAGGAAGCGCGTGTGCCAGCGGTGGAGGATGGGTCAATTGGGACAATAAAAGTGGAAGCCGTGTTGTAAATGTTTTACACATTGGTTCTGATGGAAGAATCAGAAGAATTCAGAGATACCTCCCTGGCGTATTCATCGTGTTGGGAAAATATATGGCCTTATAAAAGTAATCATAAAACTGAGGCTCGTGTATCCTTTCGGAACAATCGAATTTTACTGTTCTCAACCTCGAAAAATGTAAACATTGACAAAGGTGTCCCAGAAATTTGTTACGTTTCAATCAACTCAGAGAGACAAACAGAAGAAGTGTGTTCAAGAAAGAAGAGTGAACGCAGTGTGGACGAATCCATGCTCTTGTACGGTTAAACGTATTTCTCAAACATCGACGAAATTTCTTTTTAATTCAGGGAAAGTAACGGAGCTTTTACAGTAACAGTGAACAGTGTTTGCTTCTGAATCTTTGTGCAGTGAAACACGCGGTGCATTTTGGAACCGCAAAAATATCTTCTTCTTGGGAAACAGACGACAGCTCCGGGATGAAAACCAGGAGGTTTTGAAATTTTTAAGCCGTAGTTGCAGCCTTGTTTACTTGATTTCAAGATTAAGGATTGAACTCCAAGATATAAAAGATTGAACGCATTGTTTTTGATAAATGTTTTGGGGCTTCTGGCCAGGAGAAGACAAGGAACAAGGAAGGCAAGGAAAGAATGAGAATGACAAAGAGAGAAATCTATTTGTAGGATTCTAAATGCTTTACACGTACACGCCCCTATCGCCATGCATCATCTCATCAGGACTCAGTTCATGAGGATGAGGGACAGAATCAGGAAAAGTGTCAAAAGGAACTCGTTCCTCCAAGTCAACCAGAACAAGAGGAAAGGGACAAATATTTGGGATATTTTAACAAATCCTTCATCCACCAACATTCTACTCAAACTATTCCTCAAAACTATAAGCAAGAGAGAAGAGAAATTTTAAATTCATCTCCCCCATCTTCTCAACTCCAGCGTCTCATCATCTCATCCGTCAAAATTCTTGAAGCGTCTCAAGAAAGCGTAGCGTACTTGATGAGGTCAAGCAATCCAGTTCCGAAACAATCGGTCACAATTCAAACTGATATCGAAGACAGCAGTGTATGTAACAAGGATGAAAGACTTCAAAGAAAATAGTATCAAAGATATAGGATTGAAAAATTACATTGAAACGAAGCGAATACACGAGGGAGTATCAACTGGTCGCATGAGAAGGTCGTGTCAGTCAGTATGTCTAGTTCAAATGGAGTCGTGCTCGTGCCCTTAATTGCAAAGATGCGCTGATTCCAAGTCATGCTGCACGAATCCTGTTAACATATTTGTGGAGTTTCTTCTGGAATATTTCTCCGTCCCAGCAGACTCGTTGGAAGAAGGTAAGTTAAACTTCCTAAAGTTGTTGATTGTGAAATGCTTACAGAAAACTCTTGTCCAAGCTATTGTATATTCAAAAAAGATTGCTCCAGCGCTTTCCAAGGATCAAAGACTATGGAAGTGATGAACGAGTCACACCATCCATCATATCCTTATCTCCCAGGACTTACCGGCTTGTCAACCCTTTCTTGAAGAAAACCACATACTTTGATAATAACAAGGAGGAAAACATGGATATCCCACTCGTGTACAAGATAAACAGGGGAGAGCTTTGTTTCTATTATGCCACAAGTCACAAAAATTGTTTCGACTTCTGGTAGTGGAATTTTAACAAATCCAAGGCCAGAATCCATCGTCACTTTCACTTTTATTATATTGCATGAATTCCTGCGTAGATTCTCTGGGCATTGACATTGCGTGGAGTAAAGAAAAAATGGCTTCAAGTCCTTGTAATGCTTTTGGATGGTATCAGTTTGCTTACTCATATAATCAAATGACACGCCTTTATGAGGAAGAATGGGAATGAAGCGCCTCCTACCGTTCACGCTGTGGAACTAAATTTGCCTTTACATTTGTGGTAAGATAATCTGAATACATATACGTCTTCCTCCGGGGCAATGAATGGCTGTCGGCGACAGGCTTGTGACAATAAAATAAACTAAAACCGTAGGAATTCTGGGACTTACATTAAGAAAGAAAGAGAAAAGGTAAAGAACCCAGGAAGTTGACTCTTAGTTACTTCAGTTACTTCAGTGGGCTTTCCCTGCACTTTACTTTCGTCTACCTGCTGGACTGACGAATAGCTCTGGCTGCTTCAGAAGTAATTTTTTAGTTTGGATAAAACGAACCGACGAACAGCATGAATGCAGATCATCCATCAAAGTCACACAAAGAGTCAAGCTTTGTTTTTCTTTGTTAAACTCTCCCTTCTCCTTCCATCCGCAGCAACTTAATAATATTATCAACCAGTTGTTTTAGCTTCTGCTGACTTTCTTATACTTTTAAGCTCATCTATTTCTTCTATTCTAGAAGGCAAAACAAGATCCTACAGTAATAGCGTCAATACTTCTAGAAGAATACAAGGAGGTAAATGCTTGTTACTGGAATTATTCAACGAAACCCGATTCATGTGCTCCCATGGGAAAATAACTCCTGCAATGCTAATTAATAAAACGTTCCAAAAAGGTCCGGTTGTTTTAGGATCCATGTTCCAGCAAATCTGGACGAAACGACTTCCACGAGTCTCCGTTTTCTTGAATGTAGTGAGTTAAAGATGAGAACTGTTTTAACTATCGATTTGACCTCGTAGAAACGGAATTCTTGAGATGGGAACGACTCCTCATCTTGAACTTATTGTCGGTTTTCTTCATAATAGCTTTTTAAAAGATTAGTACCAAGTGCTACACGGGATCAGTTCCCAGTAAGGCGCAAAGCTTGAAGTAGCTAATTAATTCCATGATTCAACAGTACGTTGAAAAATACAGAAAGTGAACATCGCTTAAATAGTCGGGGAAGACTAACTATATATAAGTTGTATATACAGATTTGAAACTTCTGCATGCAGTACATATTCTACTTAAGAATCTTTGAAATCATTTTTAACGTAACTTCCAGGTTTGAGTTGATTATGAATTATTATGAAACGTTGAATGGGCTAACCTAGAACATTTCTTAAAACATTAACAACTCTACAATCTGTTTTGCCAGAAATGATTGCTTAAACTGAGGTCAGAGTTCAGGGATGACATATGCTCGTAACATGTTAATATACTAGAATCTACTGAAATACGAATGTCACCTGGCTAAAACTGGTTGGATGATGAGATCTAATGTATTGAGTTGGAACATCAGTTCTGATGAGCTGACTTCTCGAGAAGCGAATGAATTAGTTTTCTGTACGAAACGTATTGCCACGTATGAGAAGCTCCGCGTAAACCAGAAACTGATTCATGCATGGGCTAAAATTCTTAGGAATCGGGGTCAAGGAAGCTGACCCGCGAACAGAGAACTGAATTGCGACACACACACAACCTTCATCTTATTGCTTATTTCCTTCCTACAAGAAGTTGAGTTTTAAGATTAGAGAAATCAGTTCTCAGTCGAATTGCAAGCTAGAAAGTTCTATTACTCTTAAGCAAATATTTAGTTGGGCAGGTCCTTGGAAAACCAAGAAACGCTGATACTTTTTAAAGATTCAATAAGCCACAAGAATTGTAAGTTGCATATGTTTTAATTTTTTAAAATTCTGTATGCTAAACATTGTCTTTTAGTAAAAATCCTGAAACTAATTTTTGACGTAACTTTCAGGTTCGGTAACTATTTCATGTGATTATGAGCTCAAGGAGGGACAAGTTTTTCACGGGAAAGATGTCGTCGTTAATCAGGACTCTAATTTGGTGCTGTTCTTTGGTTGTTTTGGCCGCTGCAGCTGAAGCGGCTGAGCAGCAAAGCTATAAATCAGTTTCCACTGCAGAGTAAGTTTTCTTGAAAATTACTGGAATGTAAGTGTTTGGACTTTTAAAAAAAGATAATGCAATTTTTACAGAAATATGTATCCTTCTTTTCAGAGCGGAATTGCAGAAGTTGGCCATGCGCTTTGAAGCGCAGCTTACAGAAATCAGTTCCCAGAAACAGACCACAGCTTTGCTACTGGAAGAAGCGCAACTAACACTGCGAGAGGTGAAGGCTCAGAAAGAGGAAACTGACAAAGCACTGGCTCGACAATGGCAAGGTTTGACGACGCAAGCAGTAGAATTGGAGGGGTACAAAGCAAACATGAGCGAAATCACAAGGAAGCAGGCGGAAGAGTGTCAAAAAGCTGTTGATGAGCAATCAAATCGTTTGGAAGCAGCTCTTTTGAGATTTGAAACCTGGAAGAATGGAAATGGGTCGGAGGAAGTTACCACTTCACAGACTGAGACTGAGGCGACCACTGATTCATCCAATTTAGAAACATTGAGTTCTACAGTCGTCACATATCCTGCCGTCAAGTCTACAGTGGCGCCCCCATCGGAAGAACCTTCTACCGTTGCCCCAACCACAGCTCTGCAGGCCTATCTTCGCTCTGGATTGGCAGGGCTAATTGGAAAACCTTTGAACATCGAAAACGTTCACTACAAAGGGGAATTCCTCTACCTCGCGCGAAATCCGACTAACAGAAGTACAAGTGTTGTTTTTTATGATGGAGCTACATTGGCGGTTGGTGAAGACAAACTGCGGCAGAGTGCGTTTCAGTGGGAGCTTGTACGGGTTCCGGGCGAAGACAGTTCCGTCGTTTACCTTCGCAACAAACTCAACGAGCTCAAACCGATTCCATCAAAAGAAGATTACTACGGTCGTTGGGATTACATTCGGATTGAAACTGTTTCCTCTCCGACGGGTGGTGAGTCTTCCCAGTTGGTCATGACAATGAAGGAAACGGGCCACAATCAATACTACTATGCTCCATGGTTAACTCCAAACACTAACTCAGCACTGAATGGACGGACTATTTATTGGACTCCTTCTCCCAGCTACCCTGAGACGAATTGGATCGTAACTTTGGCTTCTTGAAGCATGGACTGGAGCCTTTTGAAATTACAAACCATTTGATCCAACTCCAAGCTTTTTGATTCTGCAAATAAATAATTTGAAAAACCTTCCTCGATTTTAGCCTCCACTGGGTTCATTGAACCCACCCTCGCTTCCTGAGGGCGGGAAAAGCTCGGACTGAAATATGGCGGCGGGAGAAATCATCCTTTCACTCTCCGCCTTCAACCAACCAGCTTTGCCAACACAACTCCTCCTCCTCACCCCTCGCCTCTAACGAATTCCACTCTCGAAATGGCGGCACGATATTCATAGACTCCTTCATAGACCAGGCATATCATTACGTACCATGTCAACATTGAAACTGCACTATTGCACACATAAATCATGTTCACGTATTCTTATAGATACATAGTTCCGTTAAAATCATTTCATTTCCCCATCCAAAGGGTCACGGAAACGGAGAAAGCAATTGCATGCGCACTACTTCACTTTCATCTCAAACTCGGATCCAAAAGCCAGATCAATTAATTTAGTAGCATGGCTTCTTTTCAATTGTCCTTCTTCCTTCTCCACTCCCGCACCTCCAAAGTAGAATGGCAGCTAATCCACAAATTTCAAATCCTATGTTAACTTCTAGAACTTGTTTCGTTTAAACGAATTTTAATGAACCATAGCATAGTTTGAGAGCCATCCTTGCGAATTCCACTCCCAAAATTCACCACTTCAATCATGCATTTAGATTTCAGAGTTATCCAGTTTTGCCAATTGGTCTTCTTTTCCACCATATCACATCCTTCCTTTGCGATGAAAACACGGAAATTAGCCGCTCATAAAAAATGTTTCTGACGCCCGGAACTGGTGTGTGTCTTCAAAGATATCTTTGGACGTTAAAGGTACTTGATTTTACATTGTTTTCTATCCAAGCAAAACAAATTCTAAAAGTCCCAACAAGTCAGAAGCATATGGAAATCATCCAGGAACTTATGGCTCATCTGCTGATCTGTTGCTCGACTAGATTTTCTCGGTAATTTCCTAGGAGGAAGTTGTGAAAATATTATTTTATTTGTTTTCCTCACAAGGTTTAGTTTTTCCAATATTTTAACGCTTCTACAAGGAGCAATAATGGTAGATGGGTGCCGGTTTCTCGTAACTGGAACCGGTAAAGTACATGTATCGTAGCCGCATCGAAACCATAATGTCTTGTACCTGTAATTCAAAAAGACTAGGAAAGGAAACAACATATCCTTTACCTAAGAATATAAGCTGCACTGTCACCTGTTTTAACAAGGGCATATTATGGGATTATTCGTTAAGCAAGGATTAATCACGGTAGATTGCCGCCTCAAGAGTTTTCTCACCTGAGAGCTTCCATCTTACGAGGATTGCGGTGGAGTTGTAATAAGAGGATGTGTTATGATAAGTGTGATTCCGAAGATTGTAAAAGATATTTCTGTGGAGTGTGTTATTATTATTGTGACGGGAGGAAGACTAAATAGGAGAAAACTATAGGGTTCCAATTAAGGACAATGTTTTCAAGACAGGAGTGTTCAAATATTATCTTGTCATCGCTTAAGATTCCCCGCTCTTTTTCCGACGCTCTCTCCTTTGAAACCCATGGTTTAAGATTGGAGGAGACGCAGAAATTACACGCTTCCATCTCTCATATATGTTTCAAGGGGGAAGAGGCAGAGGGCATGTTGAATAGAACGAGATGAAGACGTAGAGGCTGGAAGCGGGAGACGGAGGAAAAAAAGGAGGAGAAGGATAATAGAAAAGCAATTCTATTATCCTCCGAACAAATTGCTTATAATTATGATTATGTGGAATCATAGCTTACCTGCCGGCTTCCTCTAATAAGGCGCGCGGGGGAAGAGAGAGAAAGAGAAGACGCGAGGAGAATAGCTCAAGATGTCGGCTAAGTGAATTAAATGATGGATGGCTTATCAAGATCCAACAGGTGGGGACACAGGGAAGAGGGGAGGGATTCAAAGAATGGATTCAAGAAGAGAGACGGAGCCGGGAATGAGAAGATATATATAATTATCGGAGTTATTATTATTACAGCCAGTTGGACTTGAATAGAACAAGGGCTGATTACGAGAAGGAGACGCTGCTTCTGCTGGGGGAACATGTCTCCTTTGTAGTGACAATATTTTGCCAGGAAGAAATAATTCCACAGTCCTTGTTATGTCAATACCAGCCCGTTTGTTTGCCCTTTTCCACATACTCCACAGGCTTGGTAAGAAAAGGCATACACAAGGTTTGCTGGTGTGGAAGTAATTGCAACTTTTTATCAACCTTCCATCCGAGTTCATACGATCTTAAGGGCCGTTTCGTACCTGACCACAGAGTTCTGCTGCATATCAAGAAGGTGACAATTAGAAGGTGCAGAAATGTACAAGAAATGTCCTCTTGGTAGTTAATTAAGCCGCGAACTTCACCAATCATTTACAGTCTTTACAGTAGAGCTGCTGCATTATGTACTTGAAGCAAAAGAATCAAGACTTGCAGTCCTATAGTTTGACGACGATTCGTTAAAAACGTTTAGAAAATCAAAAGCACAGCGATTGTCAAGCAACTCAAGAAGTAACAAGCGCTACTACTCCGGAGTTTAAGTTCGACAGCTTCTGAAGATAGCTGTTGGCTTACGCGTGTAATAATATCATTTCATTTTGATGGTACGAAAAATTGTAGGTTTTTAGAGAGGGAGAGAAAGGTACCTTTGAATGGCCAACCCGGGGCTATTGTTACGATTAAGTGGGCAGAATGAAGGAAGATACGAAATGATACGTAATAGGTTGGGCAGTAGCCGGATTGGATACAGTCTATATTTTTTACTGAAGAAAAGCTCCCTGTGTGCAGGAGCGATAGGAAGAATATGTTAAGCAGACAGTAGTTAAGAGCCGCGCCGGCATCATCACACCTTTCACATGATAAACACACACGAGACATGGGTAGATCTGCGTTTCCAACGGCGATGAAGATGTTTTCCTTCACCTCTTCTCTTCTATTAATTTACCGCCGACTTGGTCCAGGCTTCAACTGAGAATAAAACAGAAATGGAGCATCAAACAATGCGCTGGACAGAAGCGGAGGATGAATTGAAGGCAGTGAAAAGCCTTTGAAGCAGCGCGCTGCTTTCCAACGAAAGGATGTTTGGAAGCAATGGAAAACTCAAGTGAGTCGGGCAAGAGTCTCTGAAACTAGGAAGGAGGTGGAGTAAAGTGGTGTTGAGGTGAATGGAGTGAGGCGGATTCCTGAGTGAATTATTTATTAATTTAGGGGATCTTGGATCGGACTTGATTCACTTGATCTCGGAGAGTGTAGGCAAACAAGGGAGGCGGCAAAGGAAGAGCAAAGAAAACATGTTTCCCTGCTTTACAAATTAGAATTTTATTTATTTTATTTACTCAATTCCAATTCCTCCAACGTGCTTGACCCCGACTGATGTTTCTCACGTCAATTTCCCTCTGGTCCACAACTTGCTGAAAGATGAAGAAAGAAGCAGAATGTCCAAAGGAGGCAGTTCATAGAACATGGGAGTCTAGCAATTTTCATACAGCTAACTCATCGTGGTGTTGAATTACATTACACATAAGAGCCATCTACTGTCAAAGTCCTACTACCATCATTGAACGGACACGGAGCGAATTAATTTGTAACTTTCAATTGCCCACATATGAAAGTAAACAAATTGGTGGACTTGAGAATTTTTGTTGTTGGAATTCCTCGAAAGGTTGGACGCAAGGGATGGGAATTATTGATATTGAACAATGTCGGAAGAATTCATCATTTGTCTTTGAAACCCGCCGCTCTTCACACTACAATAGCCGGGTCGGAAAGATGCTTTCTTCCCCGCGTCTATCTGTCACTTTACACTTTAATCCGAAGGAATCCTCCCTGATTAGTGATTCTCCAAATCCTCTCAACTCGCAAGCCAGAGAAGAGTCAGAAGAGAAGAGGAGAAGAAGGAAGACAAGGCGGGGATGTGTGGAAGGAGAAGGGAAAGAGTTGAGACGTTGAGAGGTGGGACTCGAGTCAGCCGCGGGAAAAGGAAAGAAAAGAAATAAAAAAGAGTTGATAATAGTTTCAATTTTATTTGTAAAACAAAATGGCTGTGAGAGGGAGGAATCGATAAGAAGATTCAAGGAGATGCTCATCTCAGGTCCGAGAAGTCTTGGAAGACAAGCCAAAGCTTCTTACAGCCTTCAACTGCCCACGAGAAGATGAAGCCAAGCAAGGGAAGAGCTTAAAGTCAAAGACTGAGTGCGAGTCACTTATCCTTGTTCTTCCTGCTTCTGGTACAAATTGCTTGAAAGTGGCTTTGAAATCTCCGATCCGATGCGGAGGATCATGGCTTTGAAAACGTTTGAGAGGGAGTTTGATAGGGGAGGGGAAGCGTGTGAGAGTGTGTGTTTAAGATGGAGGCGAGTGCGGGCGGTGGCGGGCAAAGGAAGATTTGATTGTGTGAATGACATGTCAGTAGTAATGCGCATATTGATGTCATCTTCTCGGCAATCCCGGCCCTTTGTAAGTTGGCCATTACATTTTGATTCCTTGTCAGATGGAAGGGGTAGGTTGGGGGCTGGGCTTGAGATTCGGATCGCATTAACTCTTAGCCTCATCTTCGTCCGGATTCCCTCTGCCTTCCAGCCTCGGGGCTGTTCAATGCATCGTCCCCGGCTCTAAAACGTACCTGAAGACGGTTCATCTTTGAATTCTGGTTTTATTGTTGGGGCTGTGCGGATGTAACCTATGAAATTTAATGAATTACGGAGGAATTCCGCTCCTTTACCCCTTGCCGCTTTAGTATCCATACATTTCATGTTTCCTACGCCTCCGATCAAACCATAAAGAAGATTATATTATACAATGTCTTTGTCGAAGAGAAGTTATCCTAGCGTAGAGTCATGTTTGTATTGATGAATTGTGTGACAAGAGTTTTTGTGCGAATATTTCTATTATAAAGAATGAGCAGACCCTGGACATGCAAAATCTAAATAATTAACACGCCAAAAACATCACTTAGGATTCTTTGTCATATTCGTAGTTGGAAGCTTCGGATCTATGCGAAATCCAGAAACCTAGGAAGAAAATGTTTAATTGAAAGGAGTGATGTTTATTTCAGCTTACATACACGTAAGTTTCCTAAATCCTGAACTACATTAAGAAAGTCAAGGATAATTTCTTTTCGAAGACTTAAGGGATGATAACACATTCAGATTAACTCAGGCATATTGAAAAGGCCAAAATTGTTACTAAATTGTAGCAGCAAGGCATTTATTATACAGGATAGAAATCATGCTTCTTTCAATTTGTTAAAAGGTAAAACGAACGGCATAATACACAAATAGGGTTTTCCGAGATTACCATCTTTGACTAATATTGAATACCCTCAAAGGGTAAAACAGCCTTCAAACTCATAATACCATTTGTAGATGCGTTTAAACGTCCCGTCCGGTCTTCTCGGAGCTCATGCTGGTATCTGATGAACCGTTGAAGTTTATATTTTTTGTTCCCTTGAAAGTGTTGAAGAGGATTGATGTATGTCAGTTTCTTAAGAGGGGTAACAGCTACTGACTTGAAGCTTAAGATACAGGAGTGAAGCGGAAAATTAATGAAGCAATTGATTCCAGTTATTAAACATTTTAGAGGAACAGGACAAGCGCGAGGGCAGCTTCCATTTACATGGCGTTTTTAATGGCTGAGCTTGTTCCTTGATGTTTTCTTGACACAAAGTTTGTGAATTTAGTGAAGAGGTTATCAAGACGTGAAGAAGTCAAAGAGGAAGCCCGCGTTGAAGCTACTATAAACTCTTGGTGCATACAGTTTTTACAAAAAGCTTCTGGCTTAACTCATCTTTGTTGTTTGTAAACGCCGGCGGTTAAAGGGGCCGAACTCATCTTATTTTGACTCTTTCCATGATACTTTCCTTCTCCCTGACATGTTTCTGACATGTTCACTTTTTTCAGTGAGTCAAGTTTAGTAAACTTTAAACTTCTAAAGTTGCCGCTCCAAGTCGGAAACTTAGTTAGTTAGCAGAATGTTTTAGATGGATACTACAAAGTGGACTAGTACAAACCCAGTGAATGCCAAGCAATTTGGATCGTCAACTTCCTGCCAACGAAGTAATGAAGATTTCGTTTCTGGAACAAGCAACACTGCAAAGCTTTACAAAGCATAGCTGCATTTCTTCCACTTGGCATGCCTGTGTTAACGGCAGAAAGAAGAAAGAAAGAGCGCATTTCACTTTTAAATATTTTTAGTGGAAGCTATTTAGCTTTCACTTTTCTTATGTTTAATGCTTGTACAATTCGCATTTTAGTTCTGAAGATGGCAAATTCAATGCTTTATCTTTGCCCACCACATTTAAGAATAGCCAAAATAAGTAATTGTGTAAGTAAGGGAGAGGCAACGAGGAAAGCTGAGAGACGATAAGAAGAAAGTATAAGATTCTGGAGAATGAATGATGATTGAGGAGAGGAGTGAGAAATTATTAATAACATGCGTGCTAGCTGCGCTGCAGGTAAAATTCGGAATTTACGAGCAGAGGGAGCAGCGGGCGGTTAAGTTTTAAGTGAACCCTGACATGAGAATTTCAATCATATAAAGGATACCGACCTGAGATTTTATATAGTGTGAAAACTACGTGCTGTGCAAAGTTTGAATTGTCGGAATCAGAATCTCATCTCATCTCTTATCGGCAACGTATGTCTGTAATCTGAGCGGGAAGCGTGTAGAAAAAACAATTGATATCCAGCCAGACTGCGTGGCTCCAGCCACGGACATGAGTAATGTAGTATAGCATGGACTTGAATTCTTTCATTCATGAAACAATATACACAAGTTAAAATTAGCTTGCAAATTTGTGCTAGAGAAGCTTCTTTTGACTCTTTTGGATAACCGTCTCCTTTACTCCATTTTTTAAAATTAATTCTCTAACAGGGTACCCTGCATGTGCCTGGTTTCGTGCATAATGAAATTTTGCATGCTTTAAATCCACAATTCAGCACGTGTGCTTAAACGGGATGTAGGAAGATTTCTGGGGTTGAATACAGTAGAAAACTCCTTTTAAACCCGACAAACCTGCTATAAATGTTTATGAATTTAGCATTAGTTGAATTAATAGCCCGGCTGCTGCAAAAACAACAAATCTGATTTACGTTTCAGCCTATTATATATATACTATAAAAACAGAAGTCTTGAGTAATAGATTTGTGATGCTGAAAAATGATTTCGGGTAGTCTAGATCTGTCGTAAGCGCAGAGTTTGGAAGATGAATTACGAGATGACAGATTCTATCGGACGTGACAAAGCAAGTCAATTGGAGTCTTTTAAAGCTTCATCTTTAACATCTGATCCTCATTATAATTCCAAGGGTGCTGCTGTATATTGTATAATAATATTTATCAATCTCATCGCAACGTCTTTCGGATGATAAAAGGGAGGGAAATGAGAATCCCAATGATGATACATTATACATACATAAAAAACATTCTGACCAGGCCAGAACCCTAAGATATCCATCTTTTGTCAGCTACCTTTTTATCTTTTCTCAAACTAAAGGATAGTATAATAACTAGTTCTCCACAAGACTCGCAATAATTTTCCAGAAATTTTCCGGCTACAAAATATTTTAAAGGGCTACAAACAATTCTTTCTTAGTTTTATTGTCTGTGGAAATAAGTAACAAGGGATACCTAAGTAAAAATGGATATGTCTCACAGATATTAGAATTTTATCGAATCTAAGTGGCTACACAGAGTGTATACAACTATAGATCCATAAGAATCCATAGAGGATATACTTTGAATTCGTGGGTTTAACAAGTTGCCTGCTTTATAATGCTTCGCAGTCATGTACATGCAAAGAACTTACTTCTATACATAGGTCATTTGAAATGGAATTATCCTCCGTCAATTCGCCAACCGATGTAGTGTCATCCAGATTATAATAATGAATTAACTCTAGAAAAACTAATAGATATAAAGGCCATGGAGATTCACCGGTACATTTCTATCGTATTAGAACGTACAAAACGCCTAAAAATTATAAAATATTAGCTGATTATAGTTTTAAGATTAGGCAATAAGAAGAATTCTCGAAGACAAAATGCAGCAGTTGCACGGAATAATAAAACTGTATCATTTGCTGTTAAGTTCTAGAAATAAACAACAAATTACATGCAATCAATTACTGTCGATAAGGACATTTTCAAAAATAACGATAACAGGTTTACAAGTATTGAATAACGTTTTTCAGGCTATACACGCCAAGTACTGTAATCGCCTTTCAAAACAATCTGTCACTTATCCAAAATATTAATATAATTAATAGCTGTAGTTTAGTTAGACTTCCAATACCTCAAGACAACTTTGCATTCACACTAAAAATATGAGTTATTGGAACTCAAAATGAAACCAAAATGTTCCTTAAAGCGTAAAATTGGGACCGCTTTTACGACAGCCTAATCTGAAATTCTGATTTAAAAAATGTTTACGTTAATATTATTACTAGACATACAGCTTCGTACAAAAACCTGAAATCGAGGGGGCAATGAACTAAAATAAAGAGTGACACCATTGGCATGTTCTTAGCCGTGAAACACGGAGACGGTCTCCGGTATCAAAGATAAATAATAATTGCCTCGAAATTCGATAGCTGCTAACCTGTCTGTAGAACACATTACTTACAGGGGCGAAGGTATAAATTGCTACTGATACCCAATACTGTTTTTGAAGCTTGATCGCAGCGTGCTTGAATTCGCACTTTACCTACGCTTTCTTGAGATTCCTAGGTTTCTTATGGACGGAAAAAATCTTAACTATATAACGCTCGTTCACATTAAAATTGAGCTTTACGAAAAATATAAAATGTGACCAAATAATAGGTACGACGAATCCTGCGTACTGCTGATAACCTATCCATTTTTTGCGTAAATCCAGTTCACTTGGATATTAGTTACGCATATTTTATGTTTCCTGCTTCCATATTTTGAACCCGAGATATGCTATTTGACTTCAAACACGTGACAAACTGTCGCCATCGTGCGTGGAACAGTGATGTTTCTGAACTGAACTATAATATGTCTTGGATACTAAGGATAAATTTACAACGGTAAGTGTCATGTTACGTTACAACTTTGAAAGACTCTTCTCACACTCCTGCCTAAACTGCACTTACTAAACGCTAGTACAAAATACAAGCAGTGCACTTGTCAAGAACGAAGACTATAACTATCTGATATAATAAATTTTGGAGACATAACATAACAGCAGATTCTCCAACAAATAAACAATGTGTAGAGAAGTTCGAGGTGGAGATGAAGATACCCACAGTGTCGTCCGATAGTTTAAGTTAGGGATTGACCATTCTGTAATAACAAATATATATACAATTAATTCAACGTACCGAAAACTCACTCCTAAAAGCAGATGAATGCAGCAAGCATCGCTTTTTCATTTGGGGTAAAAATTCTGAATATGATGCATAAGAGACGAAAAAGTAATCACAGCAAAAACAAACTAACGCATAAAAATTTTCAAATATGTTAGTCAAGACAATCAAACACACACTGACCACAACAAAATAGCAAAAACAGTGACGAGCAACATGCTTATCGCGGCGGACATCGATGCAACTCCTCCGAAATAGGTTTGTCCGCAAGCAGGTGGGCAAACCGGGATAACGTTTTCTAGAAGAAGGTAATCAAAAGGTTAGTAGAAGAAGATAATTTTTTAAGTTCCACAACATACGGCTAACTGTGTACCCGATTGACAGTTTATAATGAATGCAATACGCTATTCACACTTCTAGCGGCATGTCCTCACATCACACACCACAAGTTTGAATACCGAACAATCAATCGCTCTCAAATTTTAACTTTTCAACTAAACGTGGGTAAATATTAAATCGCACCAATATATATTTATTACATTTCTAACTGCTAGCAGCTTTCACACTCTCAATCTTACCGAATAACTCCACTTGAGCTTCACTTGCTCCGAGCTTATTTGCAGCTTTGCAAGTGTAAGTTCCGTACTGTTTTTTCTCAATCGTGATTACTCTCAAGGTGGTATCCGTGAAGTCATCAGCCGTGTTGAAGTGAGAGATTCTAAAAGGCGAAACAATTACATTTAATAAGCATAAAATGATTTAACACACAAGGTACTGATATAAACTCGACATACGTTACAACGTTATACATGAAACTCCTGGAAGCAACTAATCGAACCTGTAATGTTGATTGTTTGACAATTGAGTATCATCCTTAATCCAAGAAATGGCTGGTGGAGGATAAGCAACAATATGGCACTCCAAATCCATGTCATACTGTAATGCTTGGCCAACTTTGGGACGAGGGACAGTAATTACAGGTGCAAATTCAACTTCAACTGCAATATTACGTCTAGCACCTCGTCCAACACTGTTCTCAGCAACGCAGTAATAAGTACCTCGGTCCTCCTTCCTGAGAAAAAAAATTTAATCATAATTAAATAAAAACTCTAGTGTAAGGGTAAAAAGTAACTTAAAACTCAGCAATTTACTTGATAGTAGCAATTTTTAAGATATTGCCGCGGTAGATGGATCCACCGGTAGGCAAAATTGCATTATTTTCACGCCGCCAAGAGATCTTGGGAAGTGGGTAACCGGAAGCATAGCATTCGAGAACGACTTGTTGTTTTTCTGATACAACGAGAGATCTGGTAGAATTATCCGAGATGACTGGCGGCATACGGACAGAAAGCTCGACATCAGCTTGAACACGGTTTTTCAGACCGATAAGAATTTGGCACTGATATGTACCAGCATCAGTTTCTTGCAAATCTTTGATTTGGAGCGTATAGAGTGTACTTGATGGATCAAATCGCAAGCTAAATCTGCTGTCACGAATAATGAGTTGACTTCCGGAGGAAATAACCAAAGGGTTTTGTTCGTTGCTGTTGTCTTTCTTCATCCACAAAACCGGGTAGTCCCGCGCATACTGTACGGAGCATTCCAATTCTACCGTTCCACCAATATCCTTGACTTGCTCCTGAGAGATTAATGAAATTGTTGGTGTCCTCTGAGCAAAAACTAATTTAAAAAAGAAAAATAATTCATTTTCATCACATTCTCAACGAATTCATATAGACTTTACACTTCTTTTCCTTAGCAACAATAAATAAAATCTATAATATATGGTCTTCCATAAAACCTTTTTTTTCATTAATTCTTTGAAGACAATTTACGACTTTGCTCAATAATACAGTCAAAATACTAGAAAAGTGCAGCTACTGTTACCAAGGAAACAAAAATACGGTGATTTGTTATTTGTTTACATCGCTGCTGTCAATGGTAACGGGCGAGCATTGCAGAGACAGAGAAATAAAATTTACTTACCATTCGTCGAGCAGACTGCCAACACCAGCAAGGATTTTATTAAATTCTCCATTATTACTAAAGTGGAATAAATAATATAAAAAGATTAACAGTTGCTTCAGCTAACGCGGGTGCAATTCTTTAAGTACAGGAACGCGCACTTCACTAGCAGAGGAGAGGGTGAGTCACTTTTGATGTAGGTGCGACACTGATACGAGAGTGATTCGAGATTCTGAGAGACTGTCGGCAAAAGTGTTGTGAAAAGTGTGTCCGGAGTGCTGTCACTGCTGGTGCTCACTCTGAATTGATTCTTGAAGCGCATCTATCAGGAGAAACTGTTTCGCGCAAAAGAGCGGTATTAACGTCAATTCGGGATGAATGGGAGAAAAGGCAAGTCGTGAGAATCTCTGCCACCACGAAGATTGGATTTTGATTACTAGGGCACCCAGAAACGGTTGAACGGATTCCTAGCTTGTTTATATGAACGTGGGGGAACCGCAGAGAAAAAGCAGCAACGCACCAACTGCCACAAAGGAAGACAAGAAAAAAATTAGGATTGTTGCCCGTTAAACAGTTTTAGACGCGGACGTTAACAAGCTCGATTCATAAACACGTAGTTAGTTGGGCTGAACTGATCCTTACTTATCCCCTCCCTAATGCTTCTCCCCAAAGTTACCTGAATCAAAGCCTCCAAATTTTATTCCTAAATGGCAACCCTCAACGAGCTTGTGAATTGGATACAATAGAAGAAAAGGAAAAAAATACCTACAGAATCGTACACATCCAAAGTGTTTGAACAAAAGCAGGACAAAAATTTCACATTCCCTCTCCTTCCGTCCGTCTCATGTTTAGGAACTGCCCTTGGAGAAAATATAATCCCTGCAACAACACACAAGATGGATAACCATTACAATACACTCATCTCACCTTTTCATCTCATCTCAAAATACATATGAAGGAAGAAACGGGCTGTTTGCATCTGTATTGTGGATATGCCGCTCCCTTTTTGCCCCGGGCTCGTTCCTGTACATCAGTAAATCCTTAACGAGCACCTCCATCCATCTGGTATTCATATAACCACATATACCTTCAAGCTGGGTGCTTAAACTCACGTAAGTCCTTTAAGAGACAGATGTTTGTTTGCTCACTCATCTGCGTAAAGAGGGAGAGGATCCTCAAGCCGATGCTGGGGTTGAGGGCCGGAATGGAGTTAAGTTTGCGGGCAGAGAATCAGTCGACTCGATCGTCGCTCCTGTATCTTCTTTCCAAGGGATTTTTTCTCCTGGGAGCTGGTTCAGAGAAATTTGCCGCGAAACTAAACATCCACGAGCGTGTCATGCTGCAATGACCGCCAACAAACTTTACTGCGCCAATTGCTCCAAAGCAAGGCACTAGTTAACCTTCTATCAAAATTGTCTTCCTCACGAGTCATGCCAACTGATCAATGAGTCTGCAGAGGGTGTCGGGTCAATAAGGTTGACTGACGATAAGAGTTGCTTTTCCGAGCTTCATGTTTCGATTCGCGACTTCCCGGTACTTAACTGATGGATTGTGGCATAGCAAAATGTTTTGACAGATGTAAACATTTGGGCAAATATTTTCTTCTATTTCAGGAACGGGAAAACCAGGACTGAAACATGAGATCATCATTATTATTTCAGATCATCACGTACTTCAACTTGTACTACTTGGTAGTGTACAATGTTGTGGAGATATTGCTCTATACTTTCAAAGGATCTAATTTTCCTTACCCGGCTGGAAACTTGGCTTGCGACATTATCATATTCGTTTTGGCGTTCCTCCTGGAATACATAAGACTGGATCTCGGACGGAAAGGGAATTTAACCGAAAGCCAATTCTCCGTCGTCGCTTGCTTGCTGCTCACTATACCGTGTACACTGGCAGCGGTCCATGTCCTTGTTTGGCAGACTTACGTCCTCAAAATCGAAAGAATCTTATCAGGCATAACTTTCGTTTTCCATGGTCTCGAGCTCTTGTATTGCGTAATATTAGCTGTAGGATTCACTAAAAAAACTAACCTCAATCTCAATTAGACTTGTGACATCAAATATAATTCTATTACAATTAATCATGCATGAATAGGACACTAGGATTAAGTCATAGTTTTCCATCTAATACATTTGCATTTCGCAGATATACACATAAAAGGGCTATAATTTACACTTGGTGATGTTTATTACTTTAGTATTAAAAGCAACATTCGATGAAATCTTGTGGATTTTAAAACGCTTCGCTGCAACAACAAACAATCGTAATCAAACGATATCCAATAACATTCATTGTAAAAATATAGTCTTGTAACATAAATACTCTTTGTTTTAAAGAAACGAGCTTGAATGAAGCCAATACATATAGCAGCTTCAATTGCATTATCCGTAGCGGACAGCTGTCACTGACGCTTTTGAAGTACATTTGCTCCACTAGTAGCTAAGATAGTTAGCGGGATCCATAGGAGAATCATTGACAAGGAAAGAGATGAGTAGAACTTGAAATAAACATTTCGGATTACAATGTGTATACTCACATGATTATATGTATTACAGTTGCAAATGGCATTTTAAGCTAAACTTTGACTGTGGAGCCGGATAACACTCCAGATCTTGCACGAATTTGCTTTACACGGTAGGAACAGTAAATACGAAGAAATACGCTGGCAAAAACAAACAGGATCCCAAGTATTCCAATGCTGCTTACCGGATGACTGTACAGTATGCATGAGAGCAGAACGGCGAGTGCCTGTAAGCATAAAACAATTTAACGGATTATACACACCGCAGTTTACTGAAAAATGTGCTAGTGTTACAAATTCTGCATTACCTGTCGCACGGTCATTATCGTTACAAATATCACGGCGCCGAATTTTTCGATCGTGTAATAAATAAATAACTGTCCCAGTGCCGAGCAAATGGATAATACGATGCAATCGCTAAGGAATTGGGTATGCTGCAACACAAAGGGGCGCGATTAGCTCAGAAATTATTACATTTCCAACATACATTAACAAATTCAAATTTTTTTAACTGTACACTAATAAACTTACTGCTGCCATAAACTGTATAGATTGAAGCAACGTGCCTTGCTGCACCAAAGAAACTCCAGTTAATAGACAAGAAAATAGATTCACTCCAGCCATCATTCTCACGGAAGACATTTTGTAGGTCTTAAAAAGCTGACTTTGCCAATTTGACGTAAACGAGTCAAACGCCATATAGCATACTAGTATAATTAGCCCGGCTACTCCAGCTGCGGTTGCCGAAGTTGATGTATTAGCTGACTGAATAGCATCACTGCTTCCTGACAAGAACATCACCATTCCGAAGGAAATGAGCGCAGCGGTAAAATATTCGTAAAACTCGTATGTCTGCTTCGATACTAACTTCCCCATCAGCATTACCGGGATGATTTTGCAAGCTTTCGCAAGAACCTATAAAAATGTTTATGTGTCTTGCTCAATGCCGTATTAACAACAATCGTAAATTGGCATGACTTTCAGTGAGTCGCTAAACTTACCTGCGTTGGGAAGCTAACAAACTTCAATGCCTCATACTGAAACCAGGAACTCATGATATTCGAAAAAGCACAGAAAGAGTACTTAAACAAAGGAGCTTCCTTTACCCTACCACGTTCGTAAACGCTAAGGTAAGACCATGAAATGACTAGAGCAAGGACTCGATTGACAAAGACAAGAAACTGAGAGTCTCGAAACGATTGTCCTTCGTAACTCCTGGTCATGATCTTTTCCTGCAGAAGTCCCCATACCAGATACGAAACTTGCAAACCGGTGAAACAATAGATCAACAATCCTGCAGTTTTGAAGAATGGAGTTTCTTCTCGCTCATTCAAAAGCTTTCCAACCTTTTCAGGATCTGTGGGCACGGGTATCAGGCCTTCACCTTCAGGGCCGTAGACACACGATTTAATAAGAGGCCATAAGCAGCCTTTAGCTGTACATAGAAACAAAAGGAACATTTAGCATCGGATAAGTTAAAGCTTTTTCACGGGCCTCTTCGAACCACACACAGATCTGGAATCTTGTACTTACGGGATTGATCAGCATATTTTTTCTTGTAAATATACTTAATTAACAGGTAACCAGGAACAAGGACTACTGCATATCCCGACAAATTAACTGCCAACTGATAGACCCAGTTTCCCGGTGCTTGGTAGTCTTCAAGATTTTGCAGGTGGTATGAGGTTAGGAAGAGCGTCCCAGACGTCAATATTAAAATCAAACTGTAAGAATTTACTCAGATATATATGTTCGCTGTAGGCCACATTACATTGAAATCATGTGTTCATCAAAATACACGAAATGACTCTTACCATATTGATATGTCAAGGTGATTGCAATACTGCGCTCTCATGGTGCTTTCGCTTTCATTTAGATCTGGAATCGAGATTTCCTCTAAGCTGGAAACCAAAGTCGTAAAATCAAACATGAGATGGTTCAAACAGTGAATAACTCTGTACTGGGCATTGGCCAGACCATGCCATCATGCCACTGCCTCCAGCAAAATATTCACAGCCTATATATTACCTGCGCGCCAACGACGACCTAGGTGATTCTTCCTTGCAGCAATCTAAAAACCAAAAACACATTTCACAATAAGAATCTTCTCAGAATTCAAAAATTAGTTATGCTTCCGATTTTGATGTTTTGATAACAGCATGGTGGTTATCGTTACATATATTTTTACCAGAACCCATGCCAAAAAGTAGGACCAAACGCCAGATACTACTAGTCCCACTTTGCAATTTCGTTGTGATTCGTTACCTTTCGAAAGTAAAATATTTAATCAAGAGGATTAAATTTATGGTTTTACGATGCCAACTGTCAACAAAGCAGATTCATTTTGGACCGTCGAAGAGCCAGTGTTTTTACATGCAATAATTTCTCCCTGTAAGGTTCCAATTCCAACCCTAAAGTAGACGAACAAATTCACAATCACCACATCTGCTTTCGAAAGTTTATTGCGACACACAACTAAAATCACTCTTTAGAACGCAGGTGGAAACTATTGTCAATGAATAAATATAATAAAAAAGCTGCGCGGCTTTATCAATCGTGGATCAAATTATATGCGATAATTTATGAATTCATTATATTGTATGAAATTTAGCGCCAAATGACATGTCACAGTGAAGCACGTAAAGTTGTCATTGAGAAACTTTAGTCGATTTGCCCGATTCTTTTGCTTTTTTCAATGGCTTTTTATTTCCTTCCAGTGAGCACCTTGGCGCTTGCCTTTAAAACTAATGTTTACTATAAAACTGATTTTTTTAAATTCACGGACAGAATCCTGCATGCAAGTTAATTGCAGCGTGGTGTTGACTAAAACATTTAAGTTGAGTTAACTACATTCTGAAGTATTTTTACTTAATCACCTTCAGTTCGGTGCTTGTCTAGTGTTGATTCACAGCCGTCTTCATTTTCGGAGTTAACTACAACTTTCTCAACATGAGTTACGACCAGGACAAGTAAGTATTCCAATGATGAAGCTAAATTTTTAATTGCGTTTAGGATCAGTTACTAGTGTTTTTCTATAATGTGGCAAAAATTAATTTACTAAATAGGAAGCTCACTAATGAGGACTTCCGGAAGCTGTTCATGACCCCGCGCCACCCGGGCGATAGCTCCGCTTCATCCTCCAGCGCAACATTTGCTACTCCCAAACCAGTTTCCGGAAGCGCAAGAGATGCAACACCGGGAAGTGAACGAAGGCCGAAAGATAAGGAGAAAGATGAGAAACGAAGGAAAAAGAAGCAGTTTTACTCTAAAATTAAGAAAGAAGAAGATGATCAAATGGCAGAGCTTGCCCGAAAATATCGGGACAGAGCAAAAGAAAGACGAGACGGTGGAGAGATTATTACTCAGAGGGACGAGCTAATTACAGCTCAAGGGGCTTACAGAGCTGTAGCACCTGATTTCAGAGGGTAACAAAGTCGACATTCGGACATCAGAAGAAAAATCCATGGCTGCGTTATTGTACCCTACATGTTGTTTGTATCGCATTTGCAGGAACGTGGATGCTGCAGAAAGGAGGAAGCAAATGATTCAGGAATCAAAGTTCTTGGGAGGTGACATGGAGCATACTCATTTGGTGAAAGGTCTTGATTATGCGTTATTGCAGAAAGTCCGGAGCGAGTTGGATGCTATGAATGAAGAAGAAGAACTGGAACGAGAAGCTGAAGAAAAGCCATCCAAGGATCCAAAGAAAGAAGCCCCCAAGCCGGAAAAACCTAAGGAAGTAGAGCCTGCTAGTTTAGGTGCAGAATTTGAAACTAGGTTGGGTAGAAATATTTTCAGAGCTGTTTTCCAAAATACCCCTCCGGAAAGAAATGAGTTGTTTGCTCCTGGAAGAATGGCGTTTGTTATGGATCTGGAGGACGAATATGCTGAAAGTGATATTCCTACAACATTAATTCGTAGCAAGGCAGATGTGCCTAATGCAGAGGTGAAGTGAAATTATATATAAGCAATAACATTTTAAGTATACAAAACCAAGTGACATGATTCATTTTATTGATTTTATGTAGGGTCAAGCAACGCTCACCACGAACGACATAGTCATCAACAAATTGGCACAGATATTATCATATCTCCGTCAGGGGTCCAAATCCAATAAAAAACATAAGAAGACCAGAGATGCTAGGGCCACTAATGATGTCAAGGTATCTAATGCTGTGACAGCTATAAATATTATACCCATTCTAATGAATCAAAATATATTTTTAACCCATTTATTTGAATGTACAGTCCAACAATCATGAATCCAAAAATCGAGAAGAGGATAGCATTTACGGTGATATTGGAGATTATGTTCCTACAACTGCAAAGAAGTATGAAATTTTGAAAATACTATTCCCAAGTGTTATGTACCCTATTATAATTAAACTACTATTGATTTTCAAGGAGTCACTCCCATCGCCATGATAAGGACAAAGATAGCCATTCCCGATCTTCTAAGAAGCAATACTTCGAAAAGCCAAGAGAAGAAGACGAAAGCGAAGCCTCTGCAAGTGCTGCTCTACTCCTAAGTAATATCAACCAAAAAAGAGAAAGGGAAGTTTGGCAAGACGGAGATGGACCCCGTGGTGGCGATCAAACTTTCGGATCTATTTTAAAGCAAGATGGAAAATCTTTATCTCGGACGGAAAAGCTTATGTCAAAAATCAACTCCCAGCCGGAAGGGTATGCTGAATGCTATCCTGGATTTGATGAGATGCACGACGCCATTGATGATTCAGATGATGAAACTGATTACTCAAAAATGGATCCCGTAAGTAATACCCTTAGGAAGCAAAGTGACTAGCTTCTTTTTACGAGTAATAATAAGCAATGGTCTGTCGATTCAAATCTAACGCTCTCGAATATTGTAGGGAAAGAAAAAAGGGTCGGTTGGGCGATGGGATTTCGACACACAAGAGGAGTATAGTGAGTACATGAGCAATAAAGAAGCACTGCCTAAGGCCGCTTTCCAGTTTGGAGTGAAAATGAACGACGGCAGGAAAACAAGGAAAGGTGCCAAATCTGAGAAAAACGAAAAGCAGCAGCTAGAACGACAATGGCAACAGATCCAACAGATTATGCACAAACGCAAAGGTGGGGATGGAGGTGGAAAAACGGGGTACGTATATTAGAATATTATGTAACTACTTTTTGTCTATATTTGTTGGATTAACTGAAAATTTTTACTAACATCCGCTTCTATTATTTTTATTTATAGAGAACCAGAGCCGAAGACACCGAAAGTGTATTGAACCTTACAAATCGAACATTTTTCTTGTTGCATCATGAATGTCTCGTCATCCTGGATCGTCAAAACATCATGATCGAAGTTAGTGTTTTACCGCACGCTCCGTGTAACCTTGTTTTAATAAATCATACATGTAACTTATGCCATTTACTTGCAAAAAGAATAATTCGCTTTTGCTCAAGTAATCGCTACGGTTTCAACGTCTCGTGTGCGGTACTTGTAGAAACTAGTGTGTAGATATGATGTTACGTAACTTTTCTCAATTCTCGGTTGACTTGCTCATGTTAAGTTCCCACATCACCTGGTAGTCCAAGAAATGTGATGTTAATACGGAATTATATGTTTCAGGAATAATTTTTGTTGTAAAGCATAAAGATTTGAATAGATGATCAACTTGTCAAGATTTACAATACATGTATAAATGCATTTTACAACTTCATAAGATTTTGGGACCTGTCAATCCCATTCTCACAACTGTTTCACGAAATTCAAAACGTGGAATTCCCCTCGCTGTAATGAAAAGAAGGGCAATGGGGATTTTTAAAATTAGTGTTATAATTTGCGTCATGAAGTAGTTGTGAGAGTGTGCTTGTAAGGTATCCAGGTACTTTAACTGCACCGACTTGACCGACTTGTAGCATGTAGTCGCAGGAAACGGGCCTAAAAGTAGCGAAGCATCGCTTCCACCGCATCGCATCTTCCAGAGTTAAGCGGGAAAAGTTAAACCTTACGTGACGACTTTGGATTTTAATTAAGTGCCGCAATTAATTAAAGTTAATGGTTGTTGTTGTTTATTGTCGTTAAGTACGACTCAGTAGGCGGTCCTTCAAAGCCTAACGGTACAGCAAGCCTACAACCATTAAGTCTAATAAGTGTTAGGTTCTCAATGAGGCAATTGCACAACTATATACATAGCCTTGATGAGGGTGCATAACATTTTTGCTAAATCGATATTTATTTCTTCACTTTTCGGTGTTTTACTTTTTCGGAATTTAATAATTAAGTTTTATAGATCAGTCAGTATTATTTAGTAAATTAGGAAAATCAGTTTCACGGTAAGTTCCTGCTTCAAATATTCATACTTTTTATGAGAGTTTCCGTGTGATAGGTTCCACGATCATGAATGGAGTGCCGAAAATCAAATTATGAAGAAATCAGTCAGTATCGATACTGATTAGACGCTCTTTAATTATTTCTATGTTCCGGTGCTAGGAAATATGATATAATGCTATTTTTACAAAATGGCTCGCCCTATGTTCAGTATTTTAATTGCGTGGATATTCAATATTGTAAAGCCATATTAATCTTATCAATTTTGTTTACACGATCGTTCAAATTTTATCACATGTGTTTTGGTCTATTACAGAAAGAGTGTTACGGTGAGCGAACCTCACCTTCAAATAAATAACTTGCCTCCAAAATGTCCTTCCCCAACCGACCTCCAATGGTGCCGGGTATGCCACCGATGGGCATGCAGTTTATGGGTCTACCGGGTAAAATTTTAAAAAGAACTTAAATTTCGTAAAAACAGTTGATATAGCAGTTGAAAAAACGAGTCACGATTTATTTTAGGTATGCCTCCTGGAATGCCGGTAGGAATTCCACCACCTCTAATGGGAGGGCCACCTCCTACAGGTTCGGGTGGCAACCCGATGTCCTACTTTCCTCCGCCAACTGGGGGAAATAGACAAGGAATGCCCGGAGGACCTCCACCGAATATGCTACCTTCGAATAACAATATGAACAGATCAAATCGACCCCATGGACACATGAATAAATCGCACAACCGAGATAGGGATTCCCAAATGAACTTCCCTCTCTCTTTACTGCAACCTGCTCCAAATCTTGGACCACCGGTTACAGTTTTTGTTGGAAATATTACGGAAAAATGGCCGGATGCCATGATTCGTCAGCTTTTAGCTACTTGTGGCCAAGTACTGAATTGGAAAAGAGTGCAGGGTGCATCTGGGAAGCTTCAAGGCTTCGGATTCTGTGATTTTAACGGACCCGATGCTGGACTGAGAGCGGTACGTTTGCTTCACGAACAGGAAGTCGGTGATAAGAAGCTTGTTGTGAAAGTCGATGCCAAAACTAGCACTGTCCTGGACGAGTTCAAAAGTAAGCCATAATGCAAAGTTTTCGTGATCACTCCTTTAAAATATACATTGGATCAAAGAGAATGGTTCTTAATTGTGGATTATTTCAGATGATCGCAGGCAAAAGAAAACGGAAGAGGTTGCTAAAAGAAACACTGAGAAGGAAAACGGAGAATCAGAGTCAGCAGAGGATGGGGAAGGCGTTGTGAAAGAAGGAAAGGACAATAGTGACAATGATAATGACGGTGAAATCAAAGAAGATGAGGACTACATGGATGACGAAATGAAAGAAGCTGATGAAAGATCGCGAGCTAGAATTGCGATAATTTTCAGAGAATTCAAGAGCGAATTAGAATCATACGTACCACCAGGAGATAAACCTGACAAGGATTCTGGATCTACTAAAGTGCAGATGCAGGACAAGTTGCATTTGCTTAAACTGAGTAGTCTAGAAAAAGCAGGGGAACTCGCCGACAATGAGGCATGAAAATAATTTGTTTGAGGAACTTATACTACTTACTTGAGCTATAGAGTTTTTAGAAAGAAGCTGATTAAGAGCTTGCATTCGATTGCAGGAATTTCCGGAAGATCTGGCTATGGAAGAAGGAAAACGAGAGATTATCACAAGAGAAATATCAAATTTCCGTGAAAATATGAAGGTAATTGGTTTTTCTTATTTTTTTAATACCAAAGAAGTTCTTGTGCCCAAAACACATGCAAGTAAATATTGCATTCACACAGTAATTAGTTCAATATGGCAGAGTTATTCTCTCTGAAGGCCCGAAGATTCCTTGTTCTAGTCTTTTACCTAGTATTAAGCTGAGACTGAGATTTTATCGTTATGTGCAGTTTTTTTTGTACGAGTATTTCCAAAACTGCCCATCAGCTTTCCCAAGTCACTAGGTCAGTGTAGATCTTTGTAGCCCAAATAATAGCAAGCATCACGAGAATCGAAAGAACGTGAGAACAGCTAAACAAGTAGGATAAAGTGAAGGATAGGACCGTGTCATTCAAAGTTTTGCCAATCATTTAGTAAGCGTGCCTATGGATAATTATTGGGTGCTCCCCTTCATTAGGCCACCATCACCCTCAGAGCGACATCCTCTGCCAAATGTTTCTAACGTTCGTATAGACCTAGACAGAACCGCGTATGGCATGGGTGAGTATTGACTTTAAATACAGAATTCATAATAACATTTAAGTTTCACTTCATCGGTCCCAATCCGGTCGTAAGTTTTTAATACTTCAACGATAATTTAAATTGATTCTAAGTACTAATGTAGAATTATGTAGTTGTTTTGTCTCGATTTGAGGGATGCAAGTTGGATTTGCTGTAATTTTGCGGATTTGTTAGGAGGAATATTGTTACATGCTTTGCTTTGGTAAACTTCTTTTTGCCGCATGCGTGAGTCAGTTCCAGCTTATTCTTTTGTGGAAGCCCACATCATAATTCATGCACTTCTGTTAAAATCCCTTCCTTTTAATGAATCTCCGGGATCTATATCCAAACGGAGATACCCGTTGGAAACGTAAGTTATTGTTTATCAGCTATCAATCGTCTGGATACAGTTGTATTGGAATGCGTGTGCGTTAAGATGGAAAACGTGTAGTTATGTTCAAAGAGTTGCTGTAATTAACCGTATTAGCCGAGCTCATTTCGAAAGTTTATTTATAAATTATTTTGGCGACGTTGGATCTTGCTAGAATGCGTTATCTGTGCTGTAACTAACCTATTCAGTTGCGCCAAAGAAGAAAATATTGGAATTTCTCGTATACTATAGAAAAGAATCAGAGGAAGGAAACTTCCAACGACTTCCTCTTTCCTCAACGACCATTATGAGATCCACGTGTTGGTTCTACCTTTTGCCCTTGTGATCTCACTGCTTTATTGAAAGGGATTACTGCATCAAATCCACGGATACTTTGAGGATGTTATTTCGCCGTATAGTAAATAATGAAGTTTTTCATTATTTGCTAATACTTATTGTGAAATGACGAATGGAATCGATCGTTCGGTACAGTCGTGCAAATGATTTTATATATTAAGTACCCGTTTTTCTGAAATCCTTTGATCAATCCAACTCCTTGATTTTTATGGCTGGTTATTCTTCATTATATGTTTATTCTAGCACAAAATTGACGTATCAGCGACCAATTTAACCGATTACTGCGATAAGCTAAATCATGATTATTTTGCAGTCAACTAGATCTAAATATCGCCAGTTGCAATTTCCGCAACGATTTTATGGATATTTTATAATATTTAATTCAATTCTAATTCTGTAATGTTTGACTCATTTACAGCAAGAGAAGCAAAAGGAAGAAGAACGGAAGAAACATATTCGAGAAAGGCGTGAACGGGAGAAGGCTCGGGAAGAACGGAGAAAAGAAGAAAGAGAAAGATCCCCGGTTGAGCGTATTCGTCGGGACCGATCAAGATCTCCTGGGTCTGGATTTCGTCAGAATATTCCTAGTCCCTCAAGGATGCAACGAAGTCGGTCAAGAACTGATGATGGTAGACGAGACCGAAACCGAGACAACCGCAGGGAAAGAGAAGATCGGGACAATAGAGACCGAGGCAGAGATAGGGTAAGCGTTATTTACATTTGTTGTATGATTTGATTGCACGGCATATGATGCCCACTTGCTTAGTTCTTTTTATCTTATGGTATTTACATAAATTTATATCAATTTATATTCTTATAGGAACAAAATCAGAGAGACAATCGGGATAAGGATAGACGACGTAATCGCAGTCGAGATCGTCGATCCAGATCAATGTCAAGAGACAGGTCCCCTGCAGCTCCGCCGAAACCCCGGTACAGAGAACGAGAAGAGGAAGAAGAAGCTGCCGAACAAAAGCGTATCGAAAGGCGTGCCCGAGAAAAGGAAGCTGCGTATGAGGAAAGGCTACGGGTTTGGGAAACTCGAGAGGGAAAGAAATCAAAAGAAATCAGACGAGAAAAAGATAAGATGCGAAGGCAAGATGAAGATCAGCTAAGAGAGGCTAAAAGAATGAAACAGTTTCTAGAAGATTATGATGATGAAAAACATGACAGTAAATATTACAAGTAAGGCAATTATTTGGCATTATGATATTAATACATATTATCTGCTCTGCAGTCGAACGATCTAATAATGAATTCTTACAGGGGGAAGGAGCTGGCACGACGGTTGGCTGACAGAGCAAAAGAACTTGAAGCCGACAATAAGGATCGTCAAAGGGAGAGGGAGGAGCTGGAGGAAATCAAATTACGTATGCTTACAAGCAACACACCCTCTCCGGGTGGTGCAAGTTTGGGAACACGTTTCGAAAAAGTACGATTTTTTAACCTCTTCATCAATATTTAATTACCAAAATTACTGTAGTCTTAACTCATTTATATCATTTACTTCATAGTACAAAAAGCCGATGTCGGACACGACGAACACAGCTATTGGTGGTATTTCATCCTACGGGAAGAGCTTTGGGCTAGGGAAAACGGATTCAGCCACACCTATCAGCAGCAGACTTCAAGCACTGGCTGGGGGTGTTACATTGCCATCAAAACCAACAGTGGTTACCTTGACTTCTCAGAATAATGGCCATTCTCCTGCAACACGTCAGCCTGTTGTAGAAACTAAAAAAGACCCTATTCCACCAGTCATCCCAGTAGAAACCGTGAAATCTACGGTACCAGTGCCCCATGCCTCAACACAACGGACGAGCTTTGATTCAATTCAGTTCAAACCGTTCGTTCCAATAAAGTCGTCCAATCCAGCTACTCCAAATTCAATACCTTCGTCACCTGCAGTCCCTCAAATGTCACCCAGTGTTAAATCTTTGGCAGGAACAGGATTTCAATTAACCTTAAATACCACTGTATCAAAAGAACGTGATACTAAAGATACAAAAGAAGCTGTAGTGAACCCCATCTCTAATGATGATTCAAGAACGAGCTTCTCACCAGGTCATTCTCCAGGAATGGCTTCACCAGGCAATTCTAGGGACTATGGTAAATTGAATGGGTGTTGCTTATTAATACCGTTGTATCATACCACTCGGTAGTTATTAACGTTTTAAATGATTCTGTGCAGATGACTTTTCGATGCAAGGTATTAGTCCTGTGGATGCGCCTAAAAAGAAAAGAATTGACGTTAAAGACGTATTTAATCAAGATGAGGATGACGATGGTCTTGGAACTGCCAGGAAAAGGAAGCTGGTACCTCTAGGTAAGATTGCGCGGAGAAAAGCTGTTGCAAAGATTTTAGGATTTGTTTGAATGTTTCATGTTATCAATTATTGTCGTGGTGATTTTCAGATTTTGGAGATGAAGCCAAGAAAAAAAGAGACGATAAGATACCTGAAGATAGGAAAAAACATATAAAATCGTTAATTGATAAGATTCCCACCGATAAAGAAGCACTATTTGCTCATGAGATAGACTGGGACATGTTAGATAAAGTAAGTTGGAACGTGAATTCATTCAATCATTTTCATTAATTGCTAATTTCAGGACCGCTTGTATTTTTAAGGTGAACATTGAGAATACTGTACTAATTCATATATTTCTCTTCCAGTCTCTAATGGAAAGGCGAATAAGGCCTTGGATTAATAAGAAAATCATAGACTATATTGGAGAACCCGAACCCACTCTGGTAGAATTTATATGCTCTAAAGTACTTGGTAGAAGTGCACCCCAGAGTATATTGGATGATGTCATGATGGTAAGTTTTTGACTTGGTGGATTGTTCTCATTTCATTATTCACGTAAGCCAAGCCTTATTAATAACCCACGCGAATTCTGCTTTTAGGTTTTAGACGATGAAGCAGAGGTTTTCGTTGTAAAAATGTGGCGTCTACTTGTTTATGAAATCGCTGCCAAGAAATACGGAATCGCTAACAAGGCGCAATGAAGTTACTGACTGTCCTTAGGGGAATCTGGATATTGTTCTTATTTGTAGATGTCGAAGAAATGATTAACCTTTCATTTAGTCATGTTTTAAGTTGCATATATTTGTGTGAAACGTGACGTAGACAAGATGATTTAGGCGCTTTGATATTCGGTCGGAAAAGCTTCATACGTATTTGAGTTAGCATAACCTTTTATTGAAGTTTCAGCTATGGGTATTGCTCCGAAGGTATTTGTCATTTGCAACATAGTCTGTTTTGTACAAAAGATCGTCAAAGCTGCAATCTAGCATACAGAAATTGTTCAAAGCTTAGAATAAGTTGTGTTAGATTTACGGTAAACCCTTACAAGAAGCGATTAATTGAGAAGAATTATTACATTACAATGACAAAACTTGTAGAATTCTGGTTATTTGTAGAGGAGAATGTGTTTCAGGAAAATCAGTTTCACTAGTTATTGTTTGTTAAATTTTTTACCATTGTGTAATCGTTTCTTGCTATTAGTTAAGTAACACTGATATATATAATGCCCTGAAGTAGAATAATAACATAAAGTAAGGTTACAGGAAAACATATGCTGCATCAAATAAAAAACGTTTTTATAATTATAGATATTTAAAAAACAAGCCAGAAGCGAATTCAAACTCTTTATTTCTGTTACACCTCTTCTTGATCTCTTGGCAAAACGATTGAAATGTTGATAATTGCAATTTATATTACCGTAAATTGAATAGTAATCGCGTTGGCTGTAAGGATTGGCTGTCACAGTAAACAGCTGTCGTCAACGTTAAATCAATGGCTCCTTTCTGGGATTCGTCTTTGCAAAATTTGCTCAATGGTTCAGTAGTCAATGTCACTATGTCACGAAATTCAAAACCACATGTTTCTGTCTGTATGTACATGTTTTTTGTAAAATTTCAAGCAGTATTGTCCTCGTTTTCTCACCTAATTTCGGTGAAAATAACTTCGAATGAGGGTCAGGATTAAGCCTATCAGTGCATATTTTCAGAAGTATTCATCACGTTCATCCGTGGAAACAAACGGAGGAGCTGCTTATCTTCTTTATCGAGGAAGAAATGACGTAAAATACTGGTTTTAGCGTAACGTTGTCAATTTTTGAGTGTGAAACTCAAGACATACGATGGCCTGGTTTGGAGAAAGTTTGGCTAACATCACTGGACAAATTAGCAATTTCACTAAAGAAGTACTCACTGAGAGCAGAGACGATGGAGAAGGTAAAACAGAAACTATCTTTCGGTAGTTTTTGCAATCATTGATGCTGCACGGTTTTTAATGAGGCGAAGTTTCATTTTCATGTTTTTAACTAGAAGTGAAATTTTTGTATGGGCAAATTATAATAGCAAATTTGATGTCAATTTTAGAAGCTGCTGGGGACCCAGGAGAAGGTGGAGAAACGAAAAAGGCAATTCAGGAGCTTCAAAGTGTATGCAATGCACAAAAAGAAGAGGTACGTTTCATAACATTTCTTTAAACCAACTTGCTCTATGGGTTTAACTAATTGTGTATAACTGCAGTAAGCCAAGGCTTTTCCTTTTCACGCTTGAGTCAAAGAATATTTAGGAACTGTAGAGAATCTCGCCTATAGCATTTTCAAAACTCAGCAACAGGACACGCTTGACCTACTATGACTTTGTTTGACACGCATTTGCCAGCTGTAAATCAATGGATATTTGATTCAGTAGTACTTGGTTCCCTCGAATGGTCGGTCGAGAAACTTTTATTATAATTCCAGCATAGAAACAGAGCTGGCAGTGTGGTATTCCTTAAACGCAAGTATGTAACAAGGTTGCAGCGCATAATCATTTGTCAAATCTGCTGTGAGCAGTAACACTGTTTTTGTCATTCATCGCTGTTCGTAAAAGATTTTACATTGCGAATCCGATTAAGTGTGTAATATGTTTGATTATAATCCACAGATTGAGCGATTGAGGACAGCTAATTACGAAACGGTTGAGAATGTTGAAACGCAAGAACGGTTGGTGAAAAGTCGCATAGAGGCGATCGAACAACTTCTACATAACAAAGAGGTAAGAGTGGGAATGAAATGAAAATTTCAGTTTTCCAGAACGCAACAAAATCTTTATACCTTTGTTTCATCCTCTACATAGAGATACAGAATGAATAAAAATTGGGGGTTATTAATATGCTTTTTTAATTTACAGGAAGAAAACAAACGCTTACGAGAACAAGTGGAAACGTTACTTGAAAAGGTAAGATGATTTAAAGATGATCCTTATTTCAGATGCTTGGGTCAAAACGGTACTACCGCAATGCTGATATAAGTATCCCCTTTCTGGCAGTAGTAGTCGAGGAGCAACAGCAACAGTCCTAAGAGTTAACCGGAAGTGCTACATGAACTGAGAATAGCATTCACTATAGTAGTATTATTTTCATTCAGGCAGTTCTTGGTAAATGATGACTGGTATGCGATGAGTGTTTAGCAAAACATGCGGATCATGCGTCATGGCCGAATTGCTTTGAAATACTTAGAACTTAAGAATTTCAATCTTCAAAAGGGTTCGAGGAAACGGATGCAACTGGAAGAAGGAATGCGATTTCAAATTCCTCCTTGTGTTTATTTCGCTTTACTAATTCGCTCCCAATTGTCCCGATTTAAAAAAATATTCGCCAACATCTTTAAAATTTGCAGTTACGAGAGAGTACGACATTTCAGTCATGTACAAAAAAGGTATGAACCACTATATGCCGCCTTCTTTCCTGAAACTGCAAGAAGTGATGCACAAGATATGTAGTGCTTTCTATTTATCGATTCACATTCGTTTGTGTGAAACCTATGTTCGATTCTGAATCATATATAAGATTTACATGCGCTGACGTAGGCAGTATTGTCTCGGAGCATAAAAAAAGAATTATTGCATACGTGTCGCTAGCTCACGGGAGGATACTTTGAACATGTTGCTCTGATTCCAACCCTTGATTGTGGATCTTCAACGGAAATAGCTAACTGTATCAAATGAGATATGATTGTAGTTATAATAGAAGTCAGGCAGAAACTCCACGTGGTATCTAGAAATTTGCCATCACGGAACATGAACGTGCCAAGCTGAATCGCTTGCTTATGCATGTATTTATAAAACGCGTTCATCCTGAATCAATCCTAGATATTCTTCCCTTCTTGCATACGAGCAGGCTTAACAACTGGGTTTGCTCATTTTAATGCAAAATAGCCAGTAGTGAAATCGCCACGTACTACAATTTTACCGGTTTCGGTTTTATACCAATCTCTCCTCTGCTCCGCAACTCTTAATACCCTGAGTGTTCCATTTGAAAATTAAGAAGCGATATATACGAGAGGAAGTTGTGAGGCATGGATTGGCATAAGTATGAAAAAAATGGTGAGACAAGGAACTCATTAGGATTCCTGACTTGTTCCGTCGACTGCATAAATATGAAATATGGTTATTTCACTTTATCCATTCTTTTGTCCGTATTTCAACAGGAGCGTCAGCTTTGAAGCGAGAATAAGTATATGCCTCCGCTAAGAATTTGATTCACCTTTCAAACAGCTTCCAGAGCCAGGTCAGAAGAAGGGCCACCATCACCATTAGAATGTTGGATGCAGTAGTAGTAGTGAGGAAGCATGGAAACGGTTCGAAATTATACCCCGAACCCCCGCTCACGTTTCTAAGTAGACGTGTGAATAATCATTGTTAGTGCATCGTTAAGGTTGATGGTCGAATGACTCATGTAGGAGGGTCATATGCAGGAGGATATGGTTGAAAGATTGAGGGGTTTACACTCCGAGACTTACTTTTCAATGTGATTGCAAGTCGAATTCCTTGTCTTTGTTTGCATGAGGCACGTCATCATCCGTCAAAGGAGGATGAGCGGATATCCTTTAAATCGTACGCATATTCCATCCTCATGTGTCGCTAAAGCTCCACAGTTATATATGTGACTATCGGAAACGGATAACAAGGTGAATGAAAGGTGTGGAACGTATTTACGCAGTCATTTGCTCCGGCTTATTAGCTAATATTTGCGATATTACCAAAATCATCATCGGCTATGCTTGGTAGCATTAACGCACGCTTTGTTGTCCTCTAAGGGACAATTGTCGCTCTTTGCAAAGCTAGATATGTCACCCCTCTGTTATTCATGCTGATTTTTTCTGCTGTCTCGCGATTTTGTGCTCGGCCACTATCATCGTATTGCAATAGCACTAAATTCTGAAAGAAAACGATACAATTCACAACCGGTTTAATCTAAAAATTTTAGCCGAGAATATTCATCAAAAAACGGTAACATCTTATTGAGTTCCTTCGATTTAACGACTCTAAGACTTATGGGTTAACGAGCTGGATTAAGGGTGGATGTTTTTGTTGAATGAAATAAGTCATTAGGAAGAAACCGTTAGAAAAGTCTATTTACCCAAGGTGCTGCCTTCAAATATATGGAATAAGAAGAAGAGCTTAGAGGCTGAGGAATGTAAATGTATGTGACGAGAGTAGTCGGACGGCTAGAGCTACAAGCTTGCCGGAAACTCTAGGAGAAAGTCTGAACATTATTGATCTGTTTAATGGCTTCTTTAAATTGTTCACAAGTTTAGAGTAAGAGAGCTCCAAGAGGAGTGAAAGAATTGGGAATACAGAGGGACTTACTTGAGGACTAAGGACAAGGACATTTGAGAAGTATTTTGGAATGACCCTTATTTCGTCTAGAGTGATTGAGTGAACTGTTGACTATTAGAGAAAATTGTTTCCTTTTACATACAAAAATCCATGGTTTAACATTCATGTTGATAATAATCGATTTTTCGCTTGCAAGCAGGAAAGCTCCGATAAGATCTGTGTGAAGAAGCCCCGGAAGACAGCTCTAGAACGTTTGTTAGGGACAGGCGTTGGTCTATTTACTAATCTTTAATGGATTTTCCCACCCCTGCCCTGCCCCAGCTAGGAGTTATACAAAACTCATGCTCGGGGATTATTTCTAGCTGGTAAAAAAGTAAAGCAAGAAACTTATGAAGGTGTGAGACCGGAAGGGATTAACTTCTGATACGACTTTGATCATAATAGCCGCCCGGTTCCGTTAGTGTATGAATGCTGATGGGCAGCATGGCTTGGAGTTAAGTTACTAGGAATAGGGAGGAAAACAAAGAACGGAAAGGTGCTAAAGCAGATGACGCGTGAAATTTTATAAAGTGTGATAAGATTTGGGTAAATCGGACAATCGGGTAGGAGGACTTATGCATGAAATTACATGTGTCTGGGCAGAGAAGAGTTTCAAATCGAATAAAAGTATTGAGGCGTCAATGATAAGATTAGCTCCTCAAATCCCGCTGCGCTGTCTCAATCAAGCCCAAGTTTGGCAGGCACGACATGACGGTTATTGTTGCAAGAGAACGAATAATTAGAGAAAAGTTTTCGATTTTTATACGTCCAGAATATACAATACTCGACAAACAATATCCACGGAGAAACTAAGTTTTTCTACCAGAAACAGGCTTGCCTTACTTGTTTCCTGGTTTCTGCTGTACAGTGGTTATAATGAGGATATGAATATTGTTCAAATTGATCGGCTCAATGTTGTAAGTTAATATCACATTGGGTATGATTTATGAACGAGTCAGAACGAACTAACTCATATGCTGCAATCAATGAAATCATGGATGGCTTGAGTCATCCAGTTCTCGTGTACAGCTGTAAGTATAATGATGATGCTTTTTTATGTTCTATCACACAAGCGATAAGCGGAGGTGAATTGAGAGACAACTGAAAGATGAAAATAGCCATCAGAGAGGGAGATAAAGGGAGACCGTGAAACTAGCTGCACATAAAATAAGAGTGAAAAACATGAGAATGATTTTTGAAATCAATGAGTCTCTTTCCTGAGCTTGCTTTTCTAGGGATCTCCAAGTCCTTGGTTTCTTCCGTAGCATAGCTGTTTGTTTACTGATGGATCTGCCCAGGTTTTAGTGTGATGGATAGTAGGCTTATCTTGTGTAAACTTTTGTGATTTGCTTTCGGGAGGGAACTGATGAGTCAAATCAAATTCTTCGCGTAATGGTGGACAGGAAGACGGAACGAGGTTTGAGGGAATACGAAACGAGCATTTTTGTGATAAGAAAAGGACTTTGTCGTTTATAAAAAGAAGTTGAATTCAATCCACGTTCTAGAATATTTAGCTTTTCGAAGCCTCAAAATGCTAAATGACGGAAAGAGATATCGAAATGGAGGAAAGATTGAGTAATAATAAATGGGCGGTAATAGATGAAAAGAGTGAGAAAACGAGGGCGGTTACAATTTCTCCCTCGATTACATAGAATCTGGTAAAGTTAGCAACCACGGGAAAACCAAAGCAAAAAGCAGTATTAGAGCAGAGAAATAATAACAAGGAGTTTGTAACGTGTCCAGAAGAAGGAAAAGACTTAATTTAGCACTTTCATAAAAATCCATAAGTCAACAAAGAGAAGAGGAAAGTGAGGACAAAGTGTTTTCCCCTTGAATCAAGTAGGACTACAACTGGTTTTCGTGGTCCTTGTCGGAAATGTATAACTTCCAGAATTAAATAGATGCATATAGGACCTAAGAAATTTAGTGAAGGACAGATGGCGGCAGACAAGCAAAAGATTGTTAGCGAATTAGCAGACGAATCAGTGAAATAGAATAACATGGAATCATAGAGGTGCTTGTCCGTTGGACAGCACCTCCAGAGGACCACTGTCTAGGCCACCATTATGCTAGAAAGAAAAGGTGAAGCACTAAAAATGGAATTAGAAGCATAAAAAGGCAGCTGCTGCTGCTACGTTTAATGTTTATTTGTAAAGCATCCTGGAGAAAAATGGAATTAATAATAATTTGATGAACAAGTCGCTATTTTGCAGGAAGGAAGAACAGCAAATAGCAAGAAATGCGGAATTCGGTTCAACTGAAGTATATAAAGAAACTTTAAGAATTTGTCAAGGGCACTTTTGATGACAGATTGTTTGTTGATGACAATGTATCATCTCGTTTATAAGGGTCGCTAATGTTGCAATACCTAGTATGAGCATTTTTGCTGCTTATGAGTATTGCTGAATTTGTTTGCTGTAGGCTTTGGAGTACGTTCTTGGTTAGGAAATAAGTGGAATTAATACAGTTGTAAAGTTTGAAGCTGGCAACTGTCGTTTAGTTCGATTGGGTTTTCTGGAATATTTCAGATGGATTAGAACGAAGCAAATTGTTTTGTGGGTTGTGCAATATCTTTTATAGAGGGAATACACTCCTCAAACGATTGTATCAACAGACCCGAGTCTCAAAAAGTCTTCTAACCTGCTGAACAGGCAATAGGACATAAGGTAAGAGGATACCTGGATTTTGAGGTGGGTTGGGCGGAAATATGACGAGCTTTTGTTAGGTTAGGTGATGGAGCTTTATAGGGAAACCGGAAGGTGGGAGTGTTTGGTAAAAAGGGTTGGTTTACAAGGGATGATTGTATGCAGGATCGTTGTAGGGTGGACTATATGGAAACATGTGGTTGGATTGTCTCCTCCACACCGTGTAAATCCAAAATTTCAAGGGGCTTCAACAAGCGCGTGTGTCTCATTGAAAGGTAAACACTTGGTGACGGGAAATGCTTACTTTTATTCATTTAGCGTGAAAGTAGTGTGAAAACACTGCTTATAAGTTCTTCAATTCAGCTATCTGTCCCCCACTTGCGCTGCCCTGCTCCTATTCTCTTCTGTCCTACCTAATGGCCTTTTTGTAGGCTTTTGAACCTTCCGGTGCGGTGGCCCTGGAGAGGGATATTTCCAGCAGTTGAAACCATAAGCTGGAGAGAGACGAGGAGAATGAAAAAGGCTTATGTTGGATCAAATTAAAGTGCTTCCAAGCTATTTTATCAGTTGAGTTTGTCCCCGAAAGCGCTTCGCTACTCACAAGGGAGCGCAGCTCTTTTTTTCTCTAAAATTAACGAGCTTTCCACACCTGAATGAAAGGAAAAGGGTTGGAAATTGTCGTCATGTGGCCGGTGAATTATAGTAAATGATGTTTTGACAAGGTGTGGAGGAAGAGGTTGATTTAAGGGGATTAGAAACGACGTACAGAGACGATATGAATGAAAATAACTTTAAACTGTAAAATAAATTACTATCGGAAGGATTAGACAAATAAGTTCGAGGTTTGGGTGACAAATATTTTCCGGAAGTTGTGTCATATTTGTCGTTGAATAACAATTGTATACAATCGGGAAACTTTTTTAACCAGGGCCATATTTAAAACAGTTTTGTTTTAGATTCAACAAATAAGAGCTTGTATAGTTCACCCTGTGTTACTTTGCATTGCTGTTATGCGAGTGAAAATTCCTAGCGCTGTTAAAATGGCACAGTATTTAAACAGCAATGTATGCCAAAGGCTATTTTTCTTATGCTTCTGTAGCGAGAGTTCTTAACCCTAGATGCTAGAGGATAAAACGCATAAAGAAAGATATAAAGCTGTGGTGGTATAGGTAGGAAGAGCTGTGGCGAATAGTGATTGTAAAATCCGTCGGATCGGTAGCTTTGAAGTTGCGAGGGATATTGGAGAAATGAATGAAGCAATAAGGTAATTGTTTACAGTACCATCGGTGACGGCTCTCATCTGAAAGAGGATAAGAGGATGGATTGTATTTAATAAGCGGTCGTCTCTCAGGAACTAACTGCACTCAGACTATACTAAGCCCTAATGAAATAAGATACGAGAGGCTGAGGATATGGGAGTAAATCCATAGAGGGAGAACCAACAAGGCTCAGGATGGAAGAAGGAGGAGGAAAATAGGAGAGGACGTGGGAAAATAAATTAAGCAAATAATAATTTTGCGATTTGTTTCGCGCATGTGTCGAATTTTTCTCCCTTTTTTAGTCTGGTGGTGTTAGCTAAAGTCAAAAGCTCTTTATAGGCTCTTTAGACGTTGGCGACAGACAGAGTTACGGCTTGAAGAATATAGAATGATCCTTTGGTTAAACGAAGGTGAAAGTTTTGTTGCGAATTTTTATGCGAAATTTTACTAGGCAATTTGGAAATTGAAACTTGCGAAAAAGGAAGCAGGGTCCCTTAGCGAGGAGAATAAAAGATGTGATTTTTGGAGCGATGTGTCTTCAATGATGACTGGGAGCGAACGTAGTTAGGATTTTATTGAGTTGTTGGTTAGAGCTCACTCACCCGGGTTCTTGGTAGAAGCTTGTTCGTGCAATGTTTAGTAGTGTAGGTAGTTGGTGGTTGAAGTAAGTGTAAATAATGAATGGCTATTGGGAAAGCGCTAAAGGAAGTGGATGATGATGGTGTTTTGTAGTACAAGCTCTTCAGAGGTTAATTACCGTGGGGTCTTCGACATACATTCGAGTTGGAGACCGCACAGCAAGATTAGCATGCACAAGTGGTAAGGACGACGAGGACAAGGGTTGGTGCTAACGTTCGGGCGAATTTGAAAAGGTCAATCGTTTGTTTGACCGGTAACGGCAAGCCGGCCAAGATTAGCAGCCGGACGGAGAAACAACAATCTGCGTAATCATTGTTGGATTGGTATACAACAGACTTTGCATATAATTAGGGAAAGGAAGTCAAGAGGACAGACAAGGAAGATGGTGAAGACAGTTTGAAGAGGTATGATAAACCGTGTACTACGAAAGTACAAGCTTGGGAATGTCGAGGACGTTGACGACTATGATTTGCAAATTTTGGATTAGTTGAGTCTACGGAAAATCCGATGCGGAAGATGTGGGTGATGAATCAGAAATAAAGATAGTGAGAAAATAAAGAAGGTGAGTACGCAGTATTGACTTTAAATATGTCAGTAATATGAGCTTCGGTTCTGGACCAAGGAGGTCGATACTACTGAGATGTGTTTTGTCTGTGTTTGCCTGTAGGTAAACCACAGGCTAAATACTAACCAGGTTCAAGTTTACGGGTGCATGAAAGGTGGTTTGAGACTTCTGTTTTTGCCATGCATAAGTAGCTGTATATTGAAGTAATTTTCTTGGAAGCGTTTTTGGAATTAGCTCATGGTGGTAAAGAGAGTTACGATGAAGACGAAGGGTGTAAATTTTCAGAGGTTGTTTCAAGTTTCATGATGATGCCGATGGATATTGTCTGGGGTTCGGCGGAGGAGTTAATGGCTTATGAAATATTAAACGTTGGTGTGTTATAGGATGCTCTTGCGTCTGGCTTTTTAAATATTGCTACAAACCTTTTTTGATTTTCATGTTCTGTTCTCAAGTTGAATATATACACTTGTGCAGGTGGTCGGGCAGGGACGATTGGGACGGGAATATGGTAGAGTGACGACATGCTTCTAATAGAGTTTTCATGCTAGCAGAATGCAGGGCTATAATGACGACGGTCTGCAAGTATGGTCCAAGAAAAGTTAAAAAAAACTAGGATGGGATCCAGTGTGAATTTTGAAGCTTAACATTGCTAGAGTAAACGAAGAAAGATTGATTCAGAATTCTGAAGTTTCATACCATATTTACGGCAAATATTACGCAATTTTCTGCTGTTACGACATTATTTCGCTGAAGTTGAGGCGTTTATACAGCGCTATGTCGAGGTCATTAAATAACTATATTATAACAATAGCAGGGTAGGTTTATATTGGATTCGGCTACAAGTTTGATATTGCAGCGTGAATCCAGTAATCAGTGTCAAAAAATACGAAAATTCATTTCTTTAGATTAGTATTCGTAATTTCCGATTTTGGACTTCACATTATAACACTGGTACCAGGCCTGATCGATCAAGGGGGTAGAAGGATAGGTAAAATTATCGAAAGTTACATATGATTCGTTAATAACTCTAGTATTTGTATTAGTAGACATTATGCCTACAACGGATAGATATTGGCATTATTTATTTAACCCTCACTTAAAATATTGATTAATGCATTTCAACACAAAACGGATGGCTTCTGATGTATGTACCAGGTTTATCGGACATTACAGATTTCAACGCCAGTTTTAAATTTGTTATGTATGAGGTACTACCTGAAGCAAGGAGGTTATCTCCATAGGCGTTCACATTCGTCTACAGGCTGCACGTTAAAGTTGGATGATGCGAACTGTGTTTATACAGTTCACATGGATCGAGGTGCAGTTAGTAGAATGGGATTAATAAACGGTAACTGAAAACCCGAGTATTCCATATATTGCCAATTAATTAGCAGTAAGAAAAACAATAAATTCGTCAAGCTTTGGTATTTACTAATCCTAAGGATTTAGGAATTCAGAAAAATGTTTTACGACTCCGCGTAAATACGTTAAAATTTTATATCCATTTCGCAATCTTCCATTTCGCAATCTGAAACCCGCAATCTGTACACAAAAGTATGATAGAACGCTTAACATTTTTAAAAGTTGCAGAAAATTATATGCATGTATAAAGGCAGCCGCACCAAGCAACAACTTCTTCGCAAAGTTTACACCTTTGCTGAATTTCTATTAAAATCCTATTATTTTTTTAAATACAGTAAAATTCCATTTCATTTCCATCATTTGCTATCCAAAGCTAGAACTTTCACACGCAATTGCATTTTTTAATTGATCGCAGCTTTAAGTTTTGCTATAAAATTTTGCTGAAGTGTGGGATTTATGAAAAGTTATTGCTGTAACCTGAAGCGTTGGTGCTAGAATCAGCATTCAACTGTAGCAGCGGAAGGGAGCTGAGCTAAGCTGTTGAAAACTTTTCAAAAGCTTGAAAAGATGACTAAGCCGAGGAAGGCGTGTTTATGTAGTTATGGTGGAGTGTTGAAGAGATGTAAGTTGAGTTGGGTTTTGTAGATTGTGGATGAGGTAAATGACATGTGTACATAAAATTTCGATTAGCGTATAAGTGCGATACTTTGACGCAAGAAGAACAAGAGGTGGGTGGTGGTCTGGTGTTGGATATTCCATCTACTTGATAAGTTTTCATATCTAAGAACACACCAACTCCGTTCGGAACTTTGCCGGGGTGCGGTGATGGCGTTGAAATGGAATAAGAGGTCCCATAAGAGACAAAGGGAAAGGAAGGGTGAAAGCATGTTTCTGAGAGTGAGTTACAAGAGCTCCGAATGTGTAGCTTCAGCTTGAACACGTTGCTAAAATAGATTTTTCCACCTGCCTTCTTACCTCCTCTCTTCCTCTGCTCCGGTGGCATTAAAGGATCATGAAAGAATAGGGATAAGGTGTGAGGTAAAAGTATGAATCCTATCCCTCCACCTTATTCCCTCATGTTTTACATGTGAATTCTAATATTAATGCGTGGCTTCATTCTGGAGGTTATTTGCATTTCAAGCAAGTTAAACAAGCAAATATAAGTCCTCGCCTTCCTCTCAGTCACTCAGATATGATTGCTCTATAAGAGCTCGAGTTATGGAGGGGGAAAACTACACAACTAATAACATAAAAGTAAATCCCGATAAGTTCTTTCTTGCCTTCTCTGAGGTTACAAACTATAGCTTTCTGCCTATGTCGGCTCAATCTACTTGCTCGTCTGAAAAGCTATAGACGGGGCTGGACTGGAAGCTCTACTGAAGCGCTCAAGAGCTATATGTATGCTTTACGAGGAGGATTTAAGATCCAGAGTTGCATGCGATTACTAGAATTTTTGATGAGCAGTTGATACTGGTTAAAGCTTATGGGAGATTCTGATGAGTTGTGCTATCTGGGAGCAGTATGTAGGGAGGGCGAATTCCCTGGGAATTGAACGAGGTTTGTAATAATGAATTATAAAATAAAATTGATAGTTGCCGCAGTTTTGAAGCTGGTGGATCCGTACAGGATACTGGTCTGAGGGAGGGACCGTTGAATATTAAAACGTTTTGCTACTGGTGAGAGTTAACAGAGCTAAAAGTAAATCCAAGCGTCCGCCCGTGTAAACGTTGAACATGGTAGCGGACAATATATGTTCAATGATGAAAAAGAATGTATTTGATACCGTATGCATGATCGGAGGGATGTTGGCGAGGGATGAATTAATGGAAGGACGGATATGATTGTAGGTTGTAGTTGTAATAATAAATGGATGGGGGTACAAATGAGTGTGCGTGTGTCTCTTGCTATGCAATGCCGGGTCTCTGTTCATTTCATGAGATAGCGGAGGGGATAGCGTGGTGTGGGTCGTGTTTGAGGTCCGTACATGTAAAAAGTAAAATAGACAGCCACAGCGAGAAAGATAAAGGTAGCAGAAGAGCTTCATTGAATCTTCCTCTCTCTCTCTAGTTGTATTACTCTTTCAAGTATTTTTGGGCTTCGGGGATGGAGAGACGGACAGGTGAGAGAGCCATATGCCATCCAGCCGGTAATGCACAGGTAGACTCATACTGGAAGTGAAGGAGTTGAGGCAAACATCCCGTGTGTGAGGAAGAATGACGAGAAGGAATCCTTTTTTACCGAGAGGAAAGAGGTTGTAAGGTCTTTGGAAGTGTGCTGATGCATAATGAGAAAAGCTTTTCTTAACTCACTTGTTTGCTATGCTAAATGCTAATGCAAGGGAGGTAACAGACATTTTTACGTCAGTCCATGTCTGTCTACTTATTTGCTGCTCTATGCAACACAAGGTGTGGTACTTTACTTGCTACGAGCAAGGAACTACGACCCTTAAGGCTTCTTGTAAAGCATTCTGTCTGAAAAAGAACAGGGAGGGCCGGCACTGTACAGGCGGGCACTGTGATAACGGGAGAAAGCTTATCTGCTAGCTTGAAGAGCCGGGCAATCTGTAATGGGGAGGCAGGGAAAGGCGGGTATCTTGGAAGTGGATGATATGCGGGGGTTTGTAAAAAAGGAAATTTGTCATACTACCCGGGTATTTTGTTTCCGGGGACTATAAGTATTATTATATTAGTAGAGGAGCAAGTGTATGTGTAGGAAAGTGTTGTGTGCATTTGTCGGCTATGCGAATTAGGATACGATTTACCTATTCAGTACATGACCAGGTGTTTTATTAAGTTAGATGTGGGATTTACCTGCATACTTTGAGGACAGCAGCGAGAGTTGAAGCGATAGCGCTGTTGTATGCATGAACCTAACTTAACTCTGATAAGTAAGTAGCAAGCAGGAGATTATGAAGGAAGGTAAAGTGATGCGCTTTTACCTATAGCTTCGTTTAGCTCCTACGCTTGACTCATTTGGTCAACTCGGTTGAGTGTGTAATGGCATTAATGGGAATATGTGAAAGCTGTAAAGCATAAAAAGGTAATGCGCTCTCAGGCTCGGGAGGGTAAAAGCAGAGGTGAGGTGAGAGAGGCAGGGTAAAGTGTGTGCATTTTGTAGGAGATGGAGACAAAAATTGTCGAGATATGAGGTCTGGCTACATGTTAGTTTGACGGTGGTAAAAAGAAGGAATGGTAAAGTATGGTAAAGTTAATGGTTTGTTGTTGGGGACCGGGAAAAAGAGGAGGTAGTAGAGAAGAGAACTTAAGCTCTATGTGAGGAAAGGATATGGAAAAAGAATATGATTGGAATCGAATCTAACTAAAAGTACTAAGGGTTTTGGGATAAGGAGGAGGAGGAGGACTTGTATATGTGTAATATATGTAATGGTGGGGTAATATTTAGGATTGGAGTTGTAGTACTACTACATGATGAGGGTGGGAAGAAGAGGAGGAGGAGGTGGGCTTTGTAGAGTTTGGTGTGTGTGGAAAACAATAAAGTTTTCCCGACAATTTGCTTCTCGTCTCAGTACTCTCTCAGGGATTCTCTCTCCATGAGCCAGGGCACAGTAGAGAAAAATAAGGGACCGGCCAACAAGGTATTAAGTAGGTAAATAACTAAAGAAGAATAAGCACCAAGCTGGGACAGACGAGCTGTAATGGGAGGATTGGAACAAGTAAAAGAAGATTGAAGCTTTGTAAGGTAGGTGGGACTGGGAAACATGTAGATAGTTGTGGAATTAGGAGGATCAAGAGAGAGAGAGAAAGAGGAGTAATTGTCTGACCTATTCCTGACACTTTTGAGGACAGCTAATTAGTCGCCGCATGGCAGGCAGGGAGAGAGTATATTGATTCATCATATAAAATAAAAGTGAATTGATTCAGGTGTTTGTACCTCCTGAGTATTATCGCTAAATCTAAACCGGAAGCCGGGTAATACAGTACTACGAAAAGAGCAGGGAGAAATTAAGGAGAAAGCAGGAATATGGCAGCGCTAAAGAGAGAAAGCCGAAGAGGGCTAGGAAGAAGGGAACGGGGAAGAAGAAAGAGGATAGGAAGAAAGGATGAAGTGAAACGTTGAGAAGGACGCGATTATTAGAATTGAAAGAGTGTGACTCTGTTGTTGAAGACAAAGGATTTTCGCCCGGGTTCTGCTGTTCTGCAAGAGCAGCTCTTCTGGGACTGGAAGAGATGCGGTAGGTGGAAGAGAAAAGGAGATGAAGATGTGCTTCGGTGTGGATCCAGTATTTCAGCCCTTGCTTTGGATTTCGAGGTGAGAAACGTTTTAATTTTAAATGCCAAGTCTGAGGATTCTGGCTTCCAAGGATATGTGTTTTGACTTGCGTTCCTGGAAGAGAAAAGTAAAAATATATTTAAAGAAAGAAAAGAGGGTGGAAGCGGAAGTGTAGGTTTTAAGGAGAAAGTATAAATAAATTCAGAAGAGAAAGTCAGATGGGATGCTGGAGGAAGAGATACAGGAAAAGATTTTAATGAAGGATAACTTTTATTGAACAAGTTTATTGTAGGATGTTTGTAGTCTCTGGAGACTAAATTGTGGGTTGATCTTGTTGCTTTGAGGTGGAGAAAGTATAGATGAAGGTTGTACCTATGGTTGGTTTTGTATTGTCTAGTAGCCTGTCTTTGATCTTGATTGGGCTGGATTATGTTCGAGTAAGAACTGGTTAGACTAGTTAGACTGGTTTTTTGCTCGGATCTTCTGGAGGTGGAAGCAAGAAGAAGAAGAGGAGATTGTATAGAAATGTCTGACTGAGATCCTTTGCTTGCTCTCATGTGATGAGCTTCTGGGAATGAGGGCGGATCGGGCGTGATCAAGATTTGTTGGAGGGTGAATAGGCGTTATTTTCTTTGATGTAATTTCAATGCTATCAGGAGGACGTGCATGAGACGGGTGGAGAGATGGAGTGAATAAGGTAGACTTACAATGTATAATGAATGAATAAGAAGGGGTAATAAAAAGGATTTGGATTTTGATAGGAAATACTATAATTTAAGTGATTTGGGTTTGATGACATAATTGCTGCGTTGGAGGACATGATACGTAGGTTGTGGGCCTGAGAAAGCAGGTAGGTGGAAGGTTGATTGGAGGAGGTGCGTTTCACTTACACTGTGTCAGCCAAACAAGTAAATCGGTAACGAGTCAATTAAGTTTGTGTAACAAGGTTTCATCTAAGCGTGATGATGTTGTTATCTGATATTACGTATCCTTGAAGTACAAGTAGATTTATTAAACATTGATAATCTAACATAATCAGTTATTGCTAGTTTAATCTGGGGTTTATTCAAGTTTGGAGTCATAAAGTTAAGGTAGAATACAGGCTTAATTGATAATCGGCCTTGAGTTGCCTTGGATTATTGGTAAATGAATTAAGTAGCATCGTTTTCGGACAGGTGGGTATTTCTAGGTTGTACAAGGAAATTAAGCAATCGATTACGTTTAATCAATACATTTTTAATGAGGAGGTGTGTGCAATACTGTTTCGTCCGTCGTTGAGCCCGAAAATCGGTATCGATTAACGATGGAAACCTTTTTGCAAAACTTCTAAAATACTGTTAGATTCGTTCGCGGATGTTTTAAGCAATTTCGTTCTTGTTGCACCTTGGTATGCTTGCATGTAGTAACAAAATTTGGGGTATCGCTTGTCGTCTCGGAGATTTATTTAAACGCTACTGTCGCTTCTGAAATGGTTGTAAAAGATTTCATTTCATTAGCTTCTGAGCTAGCTAATTTTACACCTGTATTTTTTGTTCAAGAAATAAGAGAAGGTAGAAAATATTAGTTCCTGTGAAGAAACTTCGAGTGGATGGAAGTCTGAATATTTTATTCATTTTTCTCTTTCCTTCTAAACGTCCGGGTTGCTGCGGAAGAGTTGTGTCACCGGAGCCGGAATTTTCTGTTTTAGCGTCCATACACCTTCTTGACTCCTCGACTTGGACGGAAAGGAAGTGTAAGCTTAGGGTAAAACTAGGGTCTAGTAATTCCTAAGGTTTCGTTATTCGATACGGAGCCTTGCCCTAACGGTGGGTGGAAGAAGGTTTTTGTTTGCTTGCATGCATAAGGTTGATTTCCAGGGAGAGCCATGGAATTGTGGGCAGGTTGATTGCTGGCTGGCTTTGCAAGTTGATCCTCATGTGCTTAATAGCTGGTAGAGGAACTTTTAGTGAGGGACAGAGGAAGTAACGATGAGTGGTTGCGTTGCATGTAAAAAAAAGAATGGAATTAGATGAATGAATTTTTGGGAGTCCACTCTGGGTTTGTGCTTGGAGGGTTAATAAAAACATGAGCTCCGGCTTGATGGTTACCAGTGATTTTAAATGTTATGTTTGACAGGTACACGGAAAGGAAGAATAGGGAATGAGAGCTGGTGTAGTAGGGAAGAAGATTGCGGTGTAGAAAGAGAAAACAGGGAGACGGATTTCCCGGTTGGATGACATCCAGCCAAGGGTTGGTTGATACATTTTTACTTGAAGCTTCCTCCCTTGTTCCTGCCTACATTTTTGAACCCGAGGAGGGCCATGTGGACGGCTGGCCGCTGACTCTGTTTTCGTTTGAGGAAACGCATGACTTGTTAGGATCATGTTAAAACCATGCTCAATATCCGAATCCGTTTAAAAATGCATAAGGAAATGAGGGTGGCGGAAGGATAGAAGGATGGTGGGTGGAATAGAGTGGGTTTCCTTATGCTTCTCTTGGTCTTTTTCGAATGTGGTTATCAGACCCAGACCCTGGAGAAATTTTTAAATTCAGAGCTCCAAGTTTTGCATTTGATTGGCAGAGGGCGCTTTGGATCATGTTTTTTTCTAGAGTAGAAGTGCAGTAAGAGGAGGATTTTGAATTTGAAAATAATGATATATGGTGAAGAAGCATACGGGTGAAATTGAAATCGATCTGTGTATTTAAGCAGGATACAGAGCTTTAAGCAGTCAGCTTGCTAGCTTGAACAGTCAGGATGCTTGATACAGTGAAGATAAGTTCAGATAAGGGATGGAATTCTAGTGAAATATGAGATTGAGAGAGCTTTGAAGACAGCATGTGTTTGATGACTTGTGTTGAATGAAACTGGCTGTTTCGTATGGATTTTAGAAAGAGATCAAGCTACTAATTCCTAGGTAACTTTTATAAGCTTTCAGCAGATAGTGACTGGCCCTGCTTTAAGGTTTTTTCTCCACGGCTCGCTGATCAATTCTGGTTCTGGTAAAGAATATGAATGTAGGATTTGAACATTTAATATCGTTGGCAAGTTTGAGATAGCATTTTATCTGTGTATATTTCGACCGGGAAGTATAGAAACCCGGGAGGTAAGATACTTTACGTGCAGAAACAAAGACAAAAGAGGAGAGACACACTCGATGCGTGCTCAGAAGACATTTTACTTGGAGACGATTAGTGTCTGAAATAAATATTCGGAATGAATAACTTATTGATGATGTCTTTTTGCAAGACACGGAGTTTGAATTGTCGAATTTCTGGGATCCGGGTATTGAACAGTGAATCATGCTAGTTCACAAGGTATCCATTGGTTTACAGATTAAATTCTAATAGGGACGGACCTTTTGTCAGTGTCAGCCAGGCGACATGAACACGTGCAGCGGAAGAAGGGGAAAGCAGGAGAGAGGGAATATATACGGTGGATTGAATTTTTAGCCTTGGTAAAGCCGATTTGCCTCTCTCTGGAAATGCTTGACAGACAAGGAGGGATGTGGCAAGGTTGTGTAAAACCAGGGTTAATTCTTTGTCGCTGAATAATAAGAGAAGGCATAAACCGATCGGAGCTTATCCTCCAAGGAGGAAAAGGCCGAGAAACGAGCAGGTAAAACCAGGTCGAGAATGCATGTAAGTTGTTAAAGGGAAGCGGCGGGTAGGGTTTGAAAGCTACCCGAATAACGTAGCCGGTATCTTGTGTATTCCATCAAGTAACAAGAGATCTACTATGATAAGCGGTGAGAGATGTGTATTTGTGGCATTTGTTGTCGCCAAGTATCCATGGTGAGGGATGAACTGAATAAATGATTGATAAGAATCGATAAAATAGCTATCCGTTCCTCTGTATTTTTACATACTGGAATTGGAAAGCAATTCTAGAGTTGTGGTTGTCATGTCGTAGTACTCAACTGTACCTTCAGCTCTTCTCTTCCCGTAGTATTCCTCTTCAACCGGTCCGTCTTTGCTTTTTGTGTCTTCATGATGGCTCGCAGGGGGAAAATTGTGGAAATAATGCATACAAGAATCATAAGAACTTCAACAATCCTCAATGCTTGCTTGGATTGTTATGGAGAGAGTATATACTAGAATTATTTGTCCAGTTTCGAAAAGCTAAGAGTCTCTAGAGTTAGTTGCGGTCTTTTTGTGATTCTGAGAGGATTTCAAGTAGGAAGAATTCTCAAGTATCAAATTATCCGAGTAGGGTTGAAGGTTTTCCAGGTATGAGTAGCCGACAAGATGGAGAAAATTATATGAATTTTTAGGTAAATTGGCGTCATTATTTTATATTTTTACTTGCTTTTATGGTAATGAAATAAGAGGGGGAAAGCTGGAAATTGTAAACGTGGCCCGTCCGAGAGCATTTCTGGCCCATTTACAATTATTAGTCATACTTTATACAAACTGGCTGAAGTTTCTTGAGTTTGGATTTTTTAAATGTTCAAGGTTTGCCTGGAAAATGTCCAGCGTGTAGTTCCAATGCAGGGGCGGGAATATTTCAGAATGAGGGAAGCGGTCGGGTTACATGGATTTCTAGGGATAATTGCTATCGGTTGAATACACAGAATTTTCAAGCCCTGGGCTTCGACTGGACTAAGTCCAGTGGACTTGCACAAAATCCCCGGGTCATGGGCTCAAGTTACTATTGATTAGCATGCATGAAATCCAGCAGGAAAATGGTAGCGATAAAATGATCATGTTTCATTCAAAGCGGTGCGGCTTGTGAGTTGCATTTATATTGATTACTGGACAATTCACGTACTTTGATCTCCAAACACAGCATGGTTTGTGCACGTGTATTGAAAACTGCAACCCCAAAAAAGTCGCGCCGTTGTAAGAGAATAGAATTTAGAACGAAGTAATGCATGTTCAGGGAGAAATTGTATCAAAAGCAAGCACCCTGGATAGAGGTAGATAGTCAATAATGCTGCAGAAGAAGGGAGCTGGCTGGAGTTTGTTTATAAGCCAGCCAGAAGATTGTTTAAAGCTGCCTGGATAAAAATGACAAATTGTTCCTTTGTCGTCAAGAAAGTGGATTATTTTTGTGTTCTATGGGGAACAAGAAGGTAGTAAGATAGAAAGTAAGAGAGACGACGTGCCGGAGAAAGCTTGATGCTTTAGGCCAAGCAAGGAGCATGGCAGAAGTGGCGCTAATTTTGGTGAAAGCACTTGGAGAAGCCAGAAAGAAGCATGACCAGAAGGAAGTGTACATTAAGAAGCAGTGGGCTTGTGAGTGATGAAAATAGGTTAATCGTATTAAGAATGCAGGATGATGAGCTTAGAAAAATTAAAGAATTTTGTCTGCAGTTAGGTCAGGCTCAAGGTAGGTACAGAGGTACGGACAATTTCCGCACATATATACCTTCCGCGTCCTCAAGGTGCGCATACACATTCTTTCTAGAGGAAGGAGGATGTTTTATCGCCAGAGGCATAAAAAAGCGGAGAATACTCAGTTACTCTCAGAGGGCCTTCTAGACTATACATGTAACATGTTTACATATTTTGGGTGGAAAATGAGAAAAGCTAAAGCTAGTAAAGTGAGATCCAGGAAGGAGAAAATAAAGTCACATCGTGACACATGAGGTGTTCCCACTAGCTTTCCCTTTGTCCAGCTATAACAAGGAAATGCTGGGATTGTGTATCCTCTTGAGAGGCTTAATTGAAAGGTGATAGTGTATGCGGGCAGGGAAGTGAATGAATATTTTTCCTGAGGCAAACTCAGTAGTCAGTAATACTGACTCAGTATCGCATAGAGGATGCTTCGGGATATGTAAAATAGAATTGTAGAAGAGACCCTATTGTGATGGAAGAATGACAGAGAACAAGGGGAAGGAAAGAGGAAGGAAGTAGAAGAATGAATGTGGGACGGGGAATTTGGAATTGGAGCTCATTATACGTACAAAGCGGGTGTGGGGCTTTCTAAGTGTAAGCTATGAGTTTTGAAGCTTAAAGCTCTGGTTGTTATGCTTCAGGAGAAAGCATGTATCCATGTGTAGAATGTCTCTCTTCACGATATCCGAAAAGGGTTATGATTATATCCTCTTAAGGAAGTAGGCTTGACTGAGTGAATTCGTGTTGTCCTGGAAGAATAATGATAATCATGATGTTATGAGTTATGCACGTGTTGTGGAGAATGAAAATGTGGAAGGTGGATGGAAGCAGAGCACGATGCAGAGGTTAAGGTGGTTTGAGTCGTAGAAATTACGGTATGAAATTTGTTTATTCGGTTTTTGGTGATACTGGTCGGGAAGGCGGTTAATTTGAAGCGGGAATTCGTAGAATTTGTTGTTGTAGAGAGCGATAGATTTGTATATGCTTAGGAGATTTAAAGTGACGACATATGTGGCTGTGATATTGAAGGATTTCAACGCCGTTTTCATATTATATTCCTAGTTGTGAATACTGGGTATCTTAGGTAATGATCTCAGCGAAAAGTTGTCAGATTCTCTGAAAGCCTGAAGTATGTTTGCGGAAGTGTGCATTCCACTTTCGTACTTTCTCTGGTGAAAGTGGACAAGTTATAGGATGCTTTAGTAAAGTTGGATTTGAATTTCTCCGACAAGCAACACTATTGAATTGATGGAAGTGGGAAAAGAGTAATAAAGTGGTTAAATCTATCCTGAATCGGAGGTGTTGGTGCTGTGAACGAATGTATCGCAACAATGCAGAATGCAGAAGGCTTCTGCGTGGAGACAAAACTGTGAAATCAATTAATTGTACTTGACAGCGGCGGATGATTACCGCTGTCGCCTCCCGGTTTTGCTAAGCTAAAAGCTTTGCAATATTCAGGTGCTATCATCAAGGTGCAGTATGGCCGCTAATCAAAGTCCTTGAGGGTTTATTGATATCTTGGATGTTATTACAGCCTGGGGCACCTTGCAAGTCAAATCTGTTATCCATCACTTCAACAGCTAATGCTAAGAACAGCAACGTCTCAAGGAAGTATCTGCTTGGTTTTGGCTGGAGATTTAAAATGTGTATTGGACGGCGATGAAAAGTCAAAGCGGCAACCCCTGGCGCCAATCCATGTTAGTAGAAGCCTGAGGTGTAAAATAAATAATAAATTTGTAAGAATTGCGTCCGACTTCTTAAAGGTTGAATAAGCCTTGGCTCTTGTGAACGTAGCGAATAGCTCTGGATGGAATGGAACAAGGCTCACCAAGTCAGACAATGAACAATAGTGGCAGGCAGAGAGATAGAATTCGCGAGGTCGTAAATGGAGGTATGCATGTATTCTTGGCGCTAATTAAAATAGAAATAATTGTCTGACAATAATTCATATTTGGTTGTGACGCGGGAGTGGTTGCGAGGCTGGAGGCTGACTCTAAAGCCTTAAGCTAGTGGAAACCCTTGCGGATCGTGTATTATTAGTAGGGTGAGTTGTGCAAAGTTGTGAGTTTTTGCCTACTAGGGTCAAAATCTTATTCATGTGCATGCTGTTGAAGTGTAAGTTTCTCTGAAATTTTTATGAAGCGATTCTCTCCATCCTTCTCTGTATGCTGTGTGCAGGGGGTTTCGTTTTGTTTGAACCAGCTCAGAGTAGAGATTCCAGATTCTGTACGGAATGGATGCCTGAAAACTTATCTTTTCCGGTTGATTTCATGCGTCGGCATAATGAACTGGATCCTAAACAAGAAGATTCTTAGTAAAACATATTCCAGAAATGAATGGAAGTAACGCAACTGAATTTGTAAATTGTATTAAGTGACTCCTTGTTCTTCGAACGGAGGTTGGCGGTTAGTTCCCTCAAGGTCCGATAGATTCTTCTCAGTCTCGTTCTTGCCGGTACGTGGGAAAATTTTTGGTAATGTAAACCATAGTTTCTATGTAAGCTTGGAGTGTGGTGGAAAATGTTTAGCTATCATTTTTTGAACCATATTTTAAAAAATGTAGAAGAAGCATCAAGTCTGCGTTGCACACATTCAACATTCTGTCCTCCAGAAACGTATGGCTTTGTGCTGACGTTGAGGATGCTTATATGTATGCTAGGCAATGGCTGGCTGGAAGAGTCTCATTATGTTGATTTGGTACTTATCCTTTTTATCGAGGGGAGTTTAGTGAGATGACTGTTATTAGAGGTGCAGGAAGGGGATATTTGGGGTGGGGTGTGCAATATTAAAAGTAGGAGAGCTATTGTGAAAAACATGCGGAAATGGAGGGAAAGTTGTGGACCATCTATGAGTTTTGTTGAATTTCACAGAAGAGGAATCGTGTAAATATTGTGTTACACATTGTACTTTTAAGGTTTTTGGTAGTTAGAGCCGACTGGTTGGTTGGTTGGTTATTGCATAGCTCTGGGCCGGTTTTTTGAGCGTTTATAATAGAGTATGGCTCATGAATATTCTGGCTTTCATTTCAACAAAATGATGTGAGAGGTTCCCAGATGTGTCCTGAATGTGTTCAAATTATGTGCACCTGTGAATTTTTGAATTTTAAGTAGCAAGGAGAGAGGGTCGAAAAGAAACTGCTCATGTGACATTATATTACGTAACGTAGCCTAGCGATTCTTCTCCCACTTGTAATTAACTGTCATACTTACTTTACGAGCGCAAGAAGCTAAAACTGTGCATATTGTGCTTAAGCTTGTAGTGCAAAGTTTTGGCACGAGATGAGTCTCTGGAGAAATAGCTAAAGAAGGCTTTGTAAACTAAGAGCACGCTGTGGATAGGCAAGCTTGACTTGACAAAGGTGTTCTGATATCCTAAGACACTGGAAGTAAGCGACAAGCGTTTTGAACGCTTGTAGGATTGTGTCGAAGTTTTGACTGTGGTTCCGGCTGCGGCACAGCCATACACTAACCAGTAGCTGATTTAATGTGGGTGCATTGTGCTTGAAAGGTAAAAGATTTGAGAAAAGCTGGCATTTTTATGATCCAGGTAGGAGAGAAAGTAAGGTAAAGTTTGGAGGAGACGTAAAAATGTAGGAGCTTCAAAACTTGGAAGGTGTGTGCATATGGGTTTGGGAAACATTTTAGCATGGATCTATAAAATAATGGGTTGCACACGCTCCACGTACTAAATATTTGAGGCTATGAAATTGTAAGAGTGTCGTGTGGAAGTGCATGATTCTGGTTTAATAGGTTTTTTAGAGAAAGGCAAAGCAGGAGGGAGTGAGTCGTTGAGTGGTGAAGCAATGCGTAAATATATATTCATGGAAGCGTCGTGAATGGAATATAAAATTCATGGAAGGGGTTTGATTCACCAAAACAGTTCCGCTTTAAAGTAGAGGGGTAAGGCAGACGCTGCTTGATGGCCCCTAACAAAGCTAACAAGAGTTTTAAGAGTCAAGAGAATACCCGTGCAGAGATGATGTATGTGTAGTGTGGCAACACTGAAAGCGCAAGTGGAAGCTGAGCTGTTTAGCAATAAGCGATGATTTGATTCATTTGGTATGTGTATTATTTTACGACGTTGACGCTGCTTGCTCTGGAACTTTAAAAGTGCCGCATCAGCTATTGTTCATATTCCTGTGGCTTTGGTTGCATTCGGTGTGTAGAAAAATCATTAAAAGAGATTCCTTGTGTTCTAGAAGAGCTTTGCCTTTTAGTTTGGATTGATTCCATCCAGTTAGCAGGCTGAAATGAATTCGAATTCGGCATGCTTTGAGTGTATTTGTGATCCAGTTGCTGTAAAAGTAAAACTGGATTGTCAACTATAGTAATTAAAAGATCCGTTAATTGATTTTCGAAGCAAAGAGAATCCAAATCCCGTGGGACTCTGTCTTCTTATGTGGTTTGAGATTGTGAAACAGAATTAATTCTCCAGTGGTAAGGATTTGTACTGTTGGAAATTGTATGATCTCGTCTGATTAATTGGAGAAAGGTAAACATGGGTGAAAGAAAGCTAGCTGGTGGTGCTAGAATAGAGTGGAGATTATTTAATTTAATTCTTGAACGGAAGCCGGAGAATTTTCTAGCTGAATTGGATTTCTACATTGAAGACATTGAGTGAGATGTGGAGTTGGATAGTTTTTCTTGTATTTGGCCAAGGTATTTCGGTTTACTGTTGTTGATATTTGAGGTTCGGGCTGAGCAAGTTGTTCCACCTGAATATGAACCTCCCCGGGCTTTTCAGCATTCCCCCTATCAGATTACGCACTACGGTAAAAGGAGAGTCAATAAGAATCCAGGTTCACTACTCAGTAATGTTATGAAGCAAGCCTGCTACGATAGCTCGGCAGTACAGTGTTTTGTTTTTACTTCACTAACAATCCTGATTGTTAGCTAAGGCTAAGGTTGCTACGGAGGAGGAGAGGTGAATAAGATGAGATGACTGACTTGTAGAGAGGGTGGGAGTGTTTGTAGAGGAGACGTTCCGAGTGACGAAGAGGGTAAAAAACAGTCTTCTCCTTGAGTTTGTTCTCCAGGTGAAGTTATCAACTGTAAGGAACGGGGCATATTATTCTTAGCTTTTTCTTATTAGATTTTTACAGTATGACTTTTCATAAGGTGTGTACAGAGATGGTTGGAGGATGTGAAATATGAGGATATGGAATGGGATGCGTGTGTGTTTGCTATCCATAAAATTTTTGGTACTCGAGATAACTACCGCTCTTATGATGATGATGAAAACTTTAAGGTTGTAAACGTTGTAGGGTATTGTAGCTAGCATTAATAACCTCTCTGTTCTGTACTGGTTACTCAGTTACTCCTGAGCAGGGCTGGTAAAATTATTTTGAAAGCTTACATGCAAGCTCAGAATTTTTTAAATAGCTATAGCCGAGCGTTAAAGCTGTTTTCCTCTATTTCTCCTTTAGTGTAAAAATGTTAGCCCTGGGAGAATAATGACCAGGAATTGTTACCCACCCACATTTGAATTTGAACGGAAGGATTAAACTACAGAGGTTACGTTTCGTCATGTTTCCTAGGGGTGAGTTTTTATTTTGGCTTTGCTGGAGTTCATGCTAGCTGCTAGCTAGCTTGCTGACTGACTGACTAAATGAGGCGGTATGTAAAAACGTCAGTGCAGAAGAACAACTAACTAGAAATTAGCATATGCTAATGAAGAGTCTTACATGCTTTCCTCCTGAACGTCAACCCCCGGACGTTTAATACTCAATTATTATTCACTCTCAGAGACATGACGAACATAGTAAGCTGTCTGTCCGTTCCGGCTGGTGAAGCTGTACTGTATACAGCTTTTAGTGTTGTTGTCTTGGAGACAGAGATGATTGCTAGTTGTTTCCTACAAAGTTATCCTTGAAGAGGGATGAGGAAGATGCAGATTCTGTCTTCGTGATAATGTTGATGAGCGTCAGAGAGGGGCAAAGATTTTAGGGGATGAATGAATGACATTGTTTCGGAGAAAGGAGAAACGGAAGCTTGAGGGGCTAATGACTGTAATTTGTCATTGTTTTTGGGAGGCTTGATGGTTTGATATTTTAATCTTGCTACAGGGTTTCTTGGTGAAGGATGTGGTTTCCTACATAGACGATACATAGCAATGCACTACACAGAAGAGCAGTTTGGTGATTGAGGTCATGTCTAGTTGGAGGGTGAGGGATGGATAAGGGAAGTTGACATGTTACTGATGGCAGTTGAGTTTAAGGTTGAAGGACGCCGTTTAGGATGTGAATTAAAAGGTGATGCCGGGTAATTCCAGAGATTCTGGAGACTGGAGAGGGCAAAGTCAAATTGGAGCTTAATGAATTGTAGCGTCTGAGTGATGTTGGAATTACTAATGAGACTATAAGAAATTGTGGGAGGCAGTGCTGGAGTAAAATCGGTGCGATTTTACAATGGTTTATGCATAGGGAACAGAGTGGGAGTCAGTGGTCTCTGGAGACCAAGTTTGATTTTGTTCAAGAGGGGCTTTAAGAATTGTGACATTTTCTTTGAACCTTATTGTAACCTGGGAAACGGCGAAGAAGTAAGTTCATTTTGATGCAAAAGTAGGCGATGGTGCGTAAAATCAAAAGGCTTCCGAACCAGTTATGCGGGAGACTCTGCAAAAGACAATAATTGAGGATGAAGGCTTTGAAGATTTGGAACAGGATTGTATTGAGGAGACAAGTGTCGTTGTATGTTTGTGGATTTTCCAAGACTTTACCGCTTAGTTAGTCGGCCATTGCATTGCAGGGAAGAGGAGGCTGGCGAAATGATGAATTTGGGATATAATTCGTTCAGGCGGGTAGAAGAAAATGCAGGAAGAACAAACGAAGAGATTTCGATGGGTATGGCGGAAGCCACTGAAGGGTTTGCAGTTGTAATTTAGGGATACAGTTTGTTGCAAGACTCTTTGAAATTTCTATAATGGAATAACCAAGGGAAATCCAAGTAGATTTAACTATGCAATTAATGATAAAAGGTTGTGAAGGAATTTGGTGAATAATTTAAAATCATAGTCAAAACGGAGCATATAGATGATCCAAGGTTGTGGAAAATTACTTCTTGGGAATGTTTAGAATGTATGAAGAAATCAATAGAGTCAATCCCGGGAGAATGAAGAGAAAATACAGGAATAACGTTAGTATATTCTCTGTTTGTGTGAAGGGACATTGCAGGGTAAAATGTAGATGGCGCGCAGTGTAACCAAACTCGAGGATTCTAGCTCCAAGGATTTTCTGCTTCTCTGACGGCTTGTGCTATTGTGCAACAATTCTATAATTTTACCATGGCTGCGAATTTGAAGGGTTGTTAACGGAATTCTAGAAATGTGCGAAAGTATCGCAATTTACTAGAATATGTTTCTCCAGGTTTGCCATTTCATTATGCATGACTAATACTTAAAATTGCAGGTAGAAAATTATCTGTGGAATTTTGGGACTGAATTAACTATTAGAAAATAGATATAATTAGATCTACGTATGGATGATTGAGCCAATTCCCAAGTTATCAGTTCTTTATGCAGGATAATTAGTCACAATTGTTGCTGCAATACTAAGGAGATAAGAGAGGTATTTTCATAGTTCTTGAGAATTCATAAATAAGACCATGTCGTATCAGTCCTTCATTAGTTGTCCTATGCATGTAAGCAGCTAAAATAGAACCTTGAGTAAACACCATTTAGTATGCAGCAAAACCCAGAAGCCCGATGTTAAAAGTTTTTCCTAAGAGAAGCGAAAATGGCGAATGGAGTACGTTTTAATTATAACTACGCAAACAAATAAGCAAGAGAGAATAATTTAGAGGATAGGAAGGAGTAATTCAGATTCACGGAAATAGGTTCGCGACAATGCTGTGACCGGAAAAGCGTTCGCCCACTTGTATGCTAAGTGTTATATATTCGCCATGACGACTATGCCCACAAATATCTTCGCATAGAAATATGTTCGCCTACATAAGTTCGCATGGATATATGTTCTCCCACGTAAGTTCGCGCGCAAATCTCCTTGATTTGTTTCATTTTAACCATCTCAAAAACAACTTGATTTTGTGGTTCCCAAGGAGATTTGCGAGCGAACTTACGTGTGCGAACATATTTCCAAGCGAACTTATGCAGGCGAATATTTTTACATGCGAAGATATTTGTGGGAATTGTCGTCATGGCGAATATATAACACTGAGCATACAAGTGGGCGAACGCTTTTCCGGTCACAGAATTGTCGCGAACCTATTTCCGTGAATCGTAATTCAAGTTGCAATAATAATTGCGAAATTTACGCTTCGGATGGAAAAATAAGCAGGCATGCCAAAGGGAAGAGGTTCTATCTGACATTGCAAAATCGGTACAAGCTTATGCCTCCATCCACCCGTTTTACTGAAGCTATAAAATATTTATATATTTTTAGTAGTTTACAAGAACAATCAAGCAAGAAAAGAACTGACGACGGGGCTGCTGACTGAAAGTTGAGAGTTGTTGCGTGATATTTTTAAATGCGCTAGATTGGAGCCGGTCGGTATATATTTTTATGGATTGCGTATATAGTTTTAGATAATGTGAAATGAAATGGAGGGTGGAAAGAAAGAGGTAGTAAAAAGGGTATCGTATTATAAATATTCTGATTGTATTTTCAAACCTCTTCTCATGGTATCAAAGTCGAATCTTGTCTCTCTCTAGCTTTTTCTACAAAAGCCTATGCGCATGTTATACATAGGATGGGTAAACTATACAAACTTTTCTCTATCCCGATCCTCTTGTTAATATTCAAGGGGTATTTTACCAGCATAATCCGATATGGCAACTGTTAATTTGATATTTTGTACTATACATACTTAAAATTGATTGTGGTAGAGGGAGTTACAGGAGCTGGTAATGCGGATGGCTTGGAAATGAAGAATATTTGTTCGCACTATGACCGATCGTATTTGTAACTTGATGATATGTTGGAAATGTGTTTCTGAACTGAAAATTAACCAAGTGTAACTGTCTGCTTGTAACTGAATCTATGATTTGATGCTGGTGTGATTGATTGGTGTTAGAACGGGGAGAAGAGGAACTTGTGGGGTTTAAAGTAAATAAATTGGGAATTAAGGGTGGTGGCAAATCATGTTCTTGTAATACAAACCGGAATCAGACATGTGTAGAGTTTAGGTACTGGTTAACTGGCTATGTTGAAACCATATGTTCGTATGCATATTGCATAAACATGTGTACTGTGTATAGTAAGTACTGAAAATTCGAGTACTTAGAAGGGCTACGGTATAAAAAACTGTGGGTGTGAGAGAGGCGTTTGTAGGTGCTGAATCTGAGAGGAGGTCGTAAATTTTAATATGTTTCGTTGACCCGTAAGCTTCTCGTAACTGGCGCCGAGAAGTTGAGAATCTGGAGTATTTTTCAAGATAAGGGACGCTGTAATCAGGGTGGAAGACGAGCCATAGTTTCTGAAGGGCTGAAGTGAAATATGAGCTGGGAATATTTGGAGGAGGATTGAGATTAGCTTGGATTTGTTTAGACTTTGATTGGGTTTGTAAAGGAATTGTGGTGGTGGTGTATACATGTTCCTTAGATAATCTGCAGAAGAGACTGAAAAATCAGGATGATTCGTAAAAGGCAAGCCTAATTGTAGAGTATACTGTGCAGGGATATGTTCTGGAGTTGGTGAGAAAATTTCACTTTGGAATTATTTTATTAGCAGAGAAAAAGTGCGCGAATAGGTTAGAAAGGGGATACTTTTGTCGCAAAGAAAGATTGCAAATTCTTGAATATAAATTTGTGTAAAGTTTGCAAAAATGTAAAGCTAAAGTTGTGGTTTTATTTGATATTTTTAGCAACATCAGCAAAAGGCGGAGGCTGAGAGTCAAAGAAAGAATAATGAAGACGCTGCATCCAGCACATCCGTCGTGGTTGTTGGTAAAGAAACTATTTGCGTTGCAACTAATACCGAAGAGGAGGAGAAGGATGGAACGGAAATTGTGGCAGCAAATGTATCGGATGCAGCTGTGGGAGATGGGTCTGTTGAAGGGAACGACGATAACGAGGAATTGCTTGATGAGAAGGTATGTGCTGGATTGTTGCATGTTTAATGAGTTATTTATTTCTTGGAATTTAACGATGAGTTTTAAATGCAAATATTTGTAAAAATGTATTTGATTTTTCTGTTTTCATGTGCTGTAGTTGGAATTAGAAGAGCGTTGCAACGGATATCAGAATGACTTGTTTTTGCTGAGGGAGGAACTCATGACGCTTCAGCATGGGTTGGATGAGAGGGAGATTGCGAGTACTAAACTAATGCAAGACATTTTAAATATCCTGAGCTGCGAATTCCTTTTGGATGGTCAGCAAGTAATGAAACTGAAGCAGGGAAGTCATCACTTTAGTTCTGCTGATGAAGACGTAATTATCTCTGCACTACGGCAGTTGGCTTCGATATGGAAGGACCTGGTGGATCGGAAAGCTACTTTGGAGCGGACTGTTGCGAAATTAAGTAATTCCTCATCTGTGTCTTCGTCATCCTCGGCTATCGTGTCATCTTCATCATCTCCGTCTCATCATAGTCCTTTGTGTCTGACACCAAGCGTAGATCAGGCGGACTACGGTGCGAGCTATGGAAATAGTGGGGGCGGCGGGAGTAGCCCACCTACAATATTGGCCAATACATTTTTACCTGCTAAAGTTGACTCGTTTGTTTTGGAAACTATCCTCGAGGACGAAACCGGAGAGGAGGAAGTGCAAAATGTAGAGGGTGAAGAAGAGGATTATGTTTCTTACGAACCGGAAGAGATTGCCTTTGCTTTTGATAGTAAATCTAGTCCAAGAAATCAAGATGCCGGGACTCAGGCGGGTAAAGTGGAACTAATTAACAATTCATCGCAAACAGATGAGCTTCAAGAGAAGAAAATGGAGAGGAGGGATGAAGAACCTATACGAGACAAATCCATGGAGGTGAACGAACAAGAAGCCATGAGAATTCAGGAACAGAGATTGATGGAATTACTGTCCCAAGAAAAAACGAGAGGAGAACAAGTTTCAGCCCAAAAAGTAGCAGACTTACAAACGGCATGGGATGGAGAAAGACAAGAGTGGAGGAGGAAGGTAATTTTGTCCTATTTATCGTAATCACTTGGCGTTTAGTTGAAATAGATGCTAGGAATAATCAAGTTTTGATGGTTCTCTGAAGAGGGTGAAAGATGGTGTGAGGATGCGGAAAAGTGAAGAGATAAGACGAGTATATGGAATAGAAATGAGAGTGAAGCTGTAATGTAATAGTGCATGTTCATTGAGACCAAGTTGCAAAAGTTCAAAGGTTGCAATTGATTTTTTTGTATCTTTACAGGTGGAAGAAGGGGATGAAAGGATTAAGAAGCTGGAAGGAGAATTACATCGGCTGAGGAATCACTTGGTTGAGCTAGAAGAACAAGCTACAAACGATGCCCTGGTTAGTGAAGAAAGAGAACAACAACTAAGAAATCAAATGGCCCAACTCAAAGCTCAAATCGCCCAAAGCCTGGAAGAAAAGTAAGATTACAGTACAGTGTTATCTTATGCTGCCACCAGAAGTTTCCTGTTGTTAGGTCAATGTTGTCGGTTGAGAGTAGAAGCTGGTTGTCAAATCCTGTATATGATTGTGGGTGAATGTAATAGTATACAGCTTCCTGGAAATCCAATTTGTTGTCTAGTGGATGTGGATGATACATACTTGTATCGTAACTACCGGTATATTGTTTTGTATGAGTATAGAAACATGTTTGTGCGTTCATTGTTCAACCATTTACGGGTAGGGTTGTTGAATGAATTAGATACTTGAAGAATCGAAAGTTTTATTGAAAAGCGTAGGTGTTGAGAATCACGAAAACAAAGAGGAAAGAAATCTTTGAACCCAACACAGTTTGTAGCAAAGGCTAGAGGTTATAATTTAGCACCAATGGGGATATCAAATAGATAAAAATATTCATATGAGATCTTAAAAACATTTTTAATCCGTTTTCATGTATTTCACAACTATTTTGAGTAGACTCGGGAAAGCTGAGCAAATGCATGAAATTGTTCTTTACTAACACTGTAAGTCCAAAGTCAAGCAGCAAAGAAGTATGTCTTTAAATCGGTGTAGAATTCTAGAGAGTAGCAGAGCAGGTATGAGTTTGCGGTAAAAAAAAGTGTGTAAAGAGCCGGGTTTTAGTGAAACAGGCGGGCATTCGTAGAGGAAAATTGGTGTTTTGAGCATGAGAAAAGTTAGAGTGAAGTGCGGTTAGGCTATGAATATATAATTGATTCATAGGTAGAGCCTCTAACGTAGAGGATATTTCCTGTAGGAAGAGGAAGGAAGGAGGTTGGTTGTAGGGAGGGGAATCGATTCTGAAAGAAGAGAGATAGCAGGTTTGGGAGAAGAGTGACTGAGTGTCTTTTTGTGAACATTACAAAGGCGGTCTCATTATGCATAATGTATTAGGTCTTTGCAAAGGAGCGGACAAAGAAAGCGCGAAGCTTGCTGGAAGGCTCTGTCAGAAAGCCAGGGTAAAAACCTATTTCAGAACTAGGAGAGCGCAGTAACTGCTATGACGAGAATTGAGGTAGCTTTGTGAAAGCCAACTCCGCTAAAACTTCTATTTGTATATGTACTAGGAAAATAATGCACATAGATTTAACTCTTTTACTTAACTTGGACGGAAAACCCGAAACTAAGTCGTGGATATTTCCGAAACGGGGAAGAGAAATATGTTGCTACTTTGTATTTGCTTTGAAGGTGGATTGCGCCAGAGAAGAGTGAGTTAGTTTGTTAGCTCTAGCTTTAGCTTGCCAGGAAGGTAATTGTTATGGCTGTCTGTATATTTTCGATTACTACAACTAGTAAGCTTACCTTTCTACTTTCTAGCCTTAGAGAAGTTATGCGTGTGCATACTTTCATATGCCAACAAGAAAATTAACTTTCCGTACAAAAGCGGATGAGGCGGGCAGGAGAAGAATATCAAGAGAATGTCTCGAGTTTTCCCTACATTCAGTTAAATGACTAGAAAAAGTGCTATTCTTTTCCGCAAAGAAAGAAATAAGGCTCCAAGAATGGGTATCTGGAATTAGAAAAGATACGGGCTAACGGAAAAACTTTTCTCATTGTTTCCTGGTTAGGAATGACTGCGCGTATTTAATTACTCTTTTTAGAAGCAAGAGATGCTGGTAGGAATTAGGAGAAACTATTGCTATATCTGTAGCCTTGAGCAGAAATTGAGAAGGATTTTGGGTTAAGAATAGTATTGAAAAATTCTAGTCCATCAAGAGAGGAACGGAGACAAAATGAATTGAAATTGTTAGAAAGTAGGGGGAAAATCCCTGGGTTCGGATTCTGTAGAAACATTTTAAAGGCGTTGGAATTTTTATGCTAGAAAACCAGGCTTTTAAGCGTTGTTGCCTTTATAATTTTGTGCGTTCAAGATTTAATTGCTGTAAGAAAGATTGGCTTTGATTTTTTCTGGTTTCGATGAAAACCCGGAGTTTTGGAACTCTACCCGGTGGGTTGAGTTAAGAGAGCAAAAGTGTTTGGAAGAATGAAGCGTCGTTTTAAAGCAAAGTGAGATGTTAAGTTGTGGTTAAGAATGTAAAAACATGGAAGATGTTGATGAAATCTGGAAAGTATTTATGTAATAGGGTACTTGACCCGTAATGAGTGTCGATGCGGGTGTTATTTGCATGTAATGTAGTTGTAGTAGAGCTACAGTGCTAGGATATGATCATGTGTGTAACGTGATATATCTTCTCTCGACTCTTGTCTGTAAGGAATGACTCTATGGTAATCATGTTTTCCCTACATCCATATATGTTTTGTGAATTTGGTTGTACTTAGAAGTGGAATTTGCTGCAAACAGTGCAGGTTAGATAGCTTTGGAAATCAATGGGTTCGGCAGCCAGTATTGAAAAGAGGAGTTAGGGCTTATGAAATGCATATGTTTGGGAAAAAGAAGGATGTCTGATTGTAATTAAAGATGCTGATGAGATGTCTTTGTTTGGTTTCGGCAGTGATAAAATTGGAGACGTGAGAGAAGAACTGTCTCGACTGGCGTCAGAGAGGGATGAAGCCAAAAACCAAAGCTCAGCATATGAAGAACAAATACAGAAACAGGGTGTGCAGTTGCAGAATCTACATTTTGTCCTGGAACAATTTCAAAAAGGTAAGTCAGTACTTTTTAGCTTGCTTATATTTAAGCATATGTTTCCTTGCAAAATAATAGATTTCACTTGGTGCCAATTCGAAAATGTGACCTGAAGGTGTTCTAATATGATTTGTTCTTGTGATTTATGTAGAAAAAGTTACTGAGATTGGCAACTTGGAGAAGATGCTCAGAAATGAAATTAACCAGCTTATGGCGGATAAGGAAGCCTTGAGCAAAGAGATTCGAGTGAGGGAAGAAGCCCTGGAAAAGGCAAGATCCGGCCTGGAAGCGGCTCAAAATCTAGGGGCTCAAATAGAAGAGAAAACTAGGATCATCAATTCCCTCAAGTCTGAAGGTAAGGATTGTATTTTGATTCCTTGTATGTTATAGCTTGAAAATAAAGGCCGTCAGGAGCACTAGCACTTCTATCACTGGTCTCTGCTTGTACCCCAAGCTATACGATTACCCGCTGAAAGCGCAATTTTTTTACTCGATTAGTAAATTCTTTGAGAGATTTTCATCTTAACAGAGGAATGATCTAGAAAACTAGGTATGGAATCATTAGGTATCGGAAGTAGTGTCAGCAGGAGGATTGCAAGAAAATGTGATAGAAATTTGAGGATGACTGCTTAGTGTACGTTGCTAATTCACTAAATGCGTTCTGAGTGGAAGTTTAAATGAATGAAAACATAATTGTGTTGAATGGTTTCGGTTTCAATTAAAAGAAAGCGAGTAGGCTGAAGTTAGCATGGTGATTTAAGTTTTTGGTAATTGTTTGCCGTATTGGTTAACGCAACGGTTAAATTGAATACCCGATGCTTAATTTTATGGATTTGATTTGCCTCCGTCCACACGTATTTAGTTTTCATCGGCTGTCAAATATCAGTTGGTAATTTGGTGGAGATTAGTTCTAAAACTAATTGGATTATTGCGAAACCACTTGGTTTTAGAATCCCCAAGTTAGTAGCTGATGTTGACCAGACGATTGAGCCATACAGCGTGAATAACTCAAGCGTGTGAAATGCATGGATTTTCCAGTTAACTAATGAACGAGGTGTTCTTTTCCAAAAAATCCTCGTTTGGTTCATCGCTCTTGTGGAATATTTAAGTTTACTTTGATTTTTACCACATTTTTTGGTTTTGTTTATTTTAGTTTACTTTGCGAGATTATCCTTATTTGCATTATTTTTGTAGCTTCAGAAGTAATTTAATTTCGTTGAATAATATTATTTTAATTTAAAACTTGAAGAGAAGATTGGTTTGGCCAAAATTTAGTTGATATTGTTTAGTTCCTTCGAAGTGTGTTTTATGCAATCGTAAAGTAGTAGTTGCTTTACGGGACCCCGTTGATGGGAAACGCTTGTTGAGCCTTTGCTTTTGGGATGATTTTAAAATGTGTTTGTTTGGCTATCTTAACTTTCTTGTGTCTGTCTCTGTGAATATTTTAGTGACTAGAATCTAATGTCAGTGCTAGCAGACTATTGCTAGGCTTAATTGTTTTTAGTGGAAGGGTGTAGGCAGGTGCATATTAGATAATTGGAAGTTCGGTTGGAGAGATAAGAAGTAAATGGACGTGTAAACTTTCTGTTTGCGTAGAAAATAACCAACCACTTCCAGAACAGAATTGTGCATGCACAATTTTCTCTCCTCTCCTTCATTTACCTTCTGCTAGTTGTCTTTATTCAAGCTAACCTATCAAGACTCAGAGGTCCAATAACCCCAAGACTCGTACCTCTGCCTCTACCCGCACTTTCTCAATCTAATCGATCCGGACCGAATGTGTGTAATTAAAAGTTTTCGGGCAGGGTAGAACAGGAAAAGGCAAGTTTAATGGAAAGCGAATATGGAATTCCGCCCCTACTGAGATAGATATTGCTAAAGGAAGAGTCAAAAATTGCTCAATTTTCTCCAGCTTGTCACACAAACTATTATCTGTAAATGCTAGTAGAAGAGGCTATGATAGTTTCTAGATAATTGCAAGGAAGAAAGGTGTATATTTTCCTTGGTGCCTGCCTACCATCAGTGATTATCCAAGGATACTTTTGTAACATTCTATGATAAGCTATTGTACTGGATCAGAGGTGATAAATTGCAGGTGAAAATACCGAACAAGTATCGGCACACCAAATGCCAGTATTTGATGATTCGCGAGCCATCCTTGAAGTAGTTTTTGAGTTGAAGTTGAATTTCGATCTTCTCCACATGTACAGTACAGTATTTATTTAAACAAACCGAGCTGGTAATTGAAACGGACAGACATACAAGTCTGTAGAACGGATGTGCGTTAAGGATTCGCATGTTTAAAAGCAGGTGTTTGTGGAAGGAGTTTTTAAGGGCCGTGTTAAGTTAGAGGGAGCATAGTTGAGATACAATCTGATGATTCAGTAGACTTGACACGGAATTGAGGGAGAAGGTAAATATATACGCAGGGCTTTACATGGCAAGCTGGCTGTGTTTGTTCAAAGGGGCTAATACACTCCTTAGTAATGCTGTGTGGATGAAATTTTGGACAAGTGTCAGACGAGAGGGTGTAGGTGGTATTTGCAAACAAGGATTGTATTGTCTGGAATACAGGAGCATACAACCATACAAGAGGGGTGATCGTGTACACAGGAAGGAAGGAAGTAAGGAAAAGAGGAACAAGACTGCTTTCAACTGAGACAGGAAGAGGAACAAATAGAATACAAAAGAGAATTCTATAGTTGTATGGAAAATATGAAAATATTCAGATAATTCTGAAAGAAGGGATGGAGTTAGGGCGGGTGATGATGATGATGCGTGGCTGAAGAAGAACTGTGAAGAGGAATTGAGACGGAAGGGTTATAATTGCGTGATTGAGGGTTTGTTAAGCGGTTTTGATGGGGCTGATAAATAGTTATGGCGCTGGTGGACACGGAAGGGCAAGGATGAGCTTGGGATTTATGTATGGTATGAGAGAAGATATTATATTAAATGGCCAATTCAATAGTAAAAACCCGGGATACATGTATGCATGCATGACAGATATAAAAATTGAATATGTCCGTATTGTATCACATGTTTGTTTGCTATAGCTACTGTATGGAAGAAAGAGGGGTAGTTTTTAAGGATGCGGTGTGGAAATTTGGGTATTTCGTTGATTGGCGAGGAGGGAGAGAAGGAAGGTAGATGGGAGGAATGGAAATATACCCGGGTGAGGGGGAGAAAGTCTTGAGGAATAATTAATGAAGTATAAATGTTAGCAAGTTATGGGAGGGAGTAATACAGGTTTGAGTTTTGCCATTGTCTTTGTGTGGGTTTTGGTCGGTTAGTTTGGTGGAGAATATTTGAGGAGTGGTGGGAAGTTGATGATGATTACGTGTTAAGTTGACGAATATTGCTAGGAAAGGTTGAATGTTATGGATGTGCATACGGGGTGAGGTAGTTGTTGGATTGTCCAATACCGTTTCCGGGGGGAAATTCGGGCAGAAAGAGGATTCGGTATCCATACAGCATTTGTTTGGGATTGGAGCATTGGTCATGATGTCCGGGAAGGACACGTAGGGATAGATGACTCCAGCACCCGCCTCCGTCCAGGGTAATTGTATTGTGGGCAATATTTGATATGGATTGTTGATTGTGGGCAAGTTTGCGAGGAAGAAGAGTGAGAGGGCTATTTAGGAGCAGTTATATTGTCTTTAGGAGTTGCCCGGTCAGGGAGGAGAGAGACCTGCCCGGGACCTTTTTCCTGGACAATGGTGATTTATAATTCGGTGTCCCGTTGACATTGTCCCGTTAGTGTCTTGACAGCCCTTGGACAGGGTGGATCTTCTTAGGACTCCTCTCTCTATCTCTCTGGGATTCTTGGTTTGCGTTGTGGATTTCGTTGTGTAAAATTCGGATTGTTTCTTGTTAGAGAAACTTGTACTTTTGAAATATTTTCGAATTTCAATATTTTTCTCACGGAAAACTTAGTAGCAACTTACTACTAAACTTTACTACTAGGAACGGGTAAATGGAGAAAGTTGGAGAAAGCAGAAGACTGGGAATGAGAGAGAGGGGTCCTAAGGTTTGAGTTCTGGCTGTCAGACTGGGTGGAAAATTGAGAGTGACACGGGGATTACATTTGGGTCTATTGTGGAAGAAGAAAACGTGGTTTGTCTGGGAAAAGCTGGAAATAGGAGGCCTGGAAACTGCTCTGGAGTGTCTGGAGAAAGAGAAAGAAGTTGGGAATATATTTGGGGAAAATAAGGAGAGAAGGTGAAAGGTCGTTGCTGCTCTTCCGTGATTGGGTTGAAATGTAACGGGATTATTCTTAGTTGTGTGGACTAATCTCATTTGGTAACTCAGAGACGTGTGACCTGTGCTCGCTCATTCCTTTGATGGTCTAACTGGATTCCTGGAGTCTAGTTTCTCCTGAGGTTTGATTCCGGGTGATGGGAAGCTCTCGGGTTGCTCAGTGAGATTTGGCCCAACACTAATACAATTCTTCAATGCTATTCTTGTTGGCCTTAATTCTTCTACTGGAGATTCTATATCTTCAACCGCCGTCACTCCTCCTGCTCTCCTCTCCTCTGCTATAGAAAATAGAATATACGTATAGTTGTTAATATTTAACCTTCTTTTGGTTCTTCCTAGCTGTGACTTTAACTAAATAAGCTGACTATATAACTAATACTTTTTGTTTAGATCCATACTTGTACGTACATGTAAAACAACTAACGCTGAATGTAATATAACATGATTAATTCAGGTATCTTTAGAACGAGTACTTTTTCTTTATCTGTCTACTCATGAACGGGACTGTTTAGCCTGTAGAAACGATTGTAACGCTAAAGGTGTGCGGGTTTTGTAAGCATGGAACTATTTGGAAATAGAATTAGATATGGGGTGGAGGTATGTGCACATTTCTACGATTTGGTGAGGGTGTTGGTAATATTGGTGTGCGCTTATAAGATTCGAAATTGAATGGAGGCGTGAGGAAGTAGTTTTCATATTTTTGTGAAATGCTGGTATCGGTAATAGATTTTAGATTTGCATGCTATATAGAATTTAAGTGCATGTTTGGGAATGGCGAAATTAATGTAATACTGCAATGTAATGTAATACTGTAGTCATATTGTTCTTTTTGTGGGACAGCAGGTCAAGTATTTGTGTATCAACAAATGTAAGTTCCGGATAGTTTTGATTGAATTGATTTGGCGCTGAAATGTGTGTTGCTTTTCTGTGATTATTGCGAATATTGCGATTTGAAAAGCATAGATGGTGTCGTTTCTGCATTTTTCAAGGAATCCTAAAATAAATATTCTGGAAATATTGAAAATAATTGGTTTCATAGAGGTCGCTAAGAATCATATCGCGCGAATGGCATGGTCGCATAAAAACAATCATGTGGTGCGAGATTTAGTTCTGGCCAATTCACAATTACATGGGTAATGACAAATCGTAGCGAAGCGCTTACAGGACGCTTACAGGAAAAGTCTTCAGATGAGCTATCCCACGTCGTTAAGGGAAGATATGCGTGATAGGTCATAAGGTTAGCTACTGGTACGAAACAGTAACGATTCAGAACATGGAGGCATGATTGAGTTCCCAGTATCAAGGATTTGTAGGTCGTCAAATCAATTAATATTCGACTAGGAAGCTCTCATTTTAGTACAGAAGTGAAGATGATATTTTGAAGATTGTGAAGAATAGCTCTTAATTACAAAACACGCATAACTAAATTTTTTGCTTCAACCTGGAGCTGTTTTCATGTATTGCAGAATGCCTGCGGGTAAAATTGATTGAATAAACTTAAAAAAAATAAAAGTGCTGTTATCAGCAGTAGGCAATTATAATCGTAAATCGAGGCTTATAGCGCCAGAAAGAAGAAAATCTTGGAGATAGTAGATAACCTTATCTCTGAAAATTCAGCTGAAATGGATACGATTAGTTTATATCAGTCTGTTATTGCTGATGAGCTTGCAGGGTTAATCAAAGACTGGAATTATCCATGAGAGTAAATTCTGCCACAATATGCCAAGTTTGTATTAGCCCATTTTTGACTTATAAGCATCCCCGATTCAGGCTCTTGGGTAGGTGAAGCATTGATAAGTATTTTTTCATGATTGCATGACCGAAAAAATTCGGAAGAGCTGAAGACGGACAGGTTGCATGTTCATCACTTCCGTGTGTTATAATCTGGCTAATAAAGTAATTGCGTCCCTAGGTAGGTTTGCCAGGGATCTTTGCTTGTAGAAATCGCCTTTACGATCTGCGATATGCAATATTAAATACGCGGAGGCTAAGACTCTATGCACGTGCGCTAATTATTTACTTGGAAAGCATAAATAATAAGAAAGAGGAAGATAAGAATTGTGTTTAGAAGAGTTGCATGATTTCTGCCGCTGCATGCAATCCATTTGTTTGAGGAGTAGAATTGATTGTTAGCTTTTGCAATTATGAGTTGCGTAGGAGGGCTTGGAAGGGGACAGAAGGCTGAAGAAGTGAAAGCATTAATCTACTTTAGTTAGGTCAACATTAAGGAGAGAAAGTCGCTTATGTATGCTTCATTCACAAAGTAGGATGGGCTTCTTTGCGCTTCGGTGTAAAATGCTTGGGCTATCCGGAATCTAATATGGAAATATTGTTATGCTAATTATAAAATTAATCTATAAACAATTTCAAGTAAGCATGAGTATGTTACTGTGAATGTGAACCTTATATTTATAATTTTACATCTAATTAAAATCGATATCGCATGTAACGTTAAGTATTGTATTAGACGAAAAAATCTGTAGTTATTGTTATAGTTTAAAACATGTAAGGAAAATATACAATTATGAATGATTGGAGGCAAAGTATGAAGATCGTAAAATATCGTGAATTGATGTTGGAAGGATGAAGTTGCTGCTAAATCTATACCTAAACAAACCTACTGGAATGATGGAATGCAAATAATTAAGGAATGCCGATGACTTGAATGCTATCCTCTTGGTGTTTGAGTATTATGTCAGGTACTGGTATTTCTTACGAATTAAACCAGTGTCTTTCTAATACTTACAACTCCTTTGGGAATTATCTGCGAAAACTCTCGTTTACTTCAAGCCTACTTGCTTGCCTACATGCCTGCCTACCAACGTAAACTTTACCTTTAAACCACCATCTGCATCGATCGTCAGCCGTACAAGTTGGAAATTGGAATCTGCATGAATTATACCGAAAATGGATTCAAGAGTCAAGAAATGCATGAAGTTTTAATGGAATTGGAATTGAGAAATATGGATTCGCGTTACTAACGGCAACGAAAGCAAACATAGCTGGAAATTGAGACGGATTCCGAACGAATCCTGGCGTGAATACTGGAAAGTTATAGAGAGAATTTGCAAGAGGTCGCTAGCGGCTGGTGCTTTAGAAATGTATTGAATATTTAGTTGAAATGATCGAAAAAGACGTTAGAGAGGGCAACTCTTAGCTTAGAGGGTTGAAGGGCAATGAATAGAGAATTATTGAGACATAGAGTGACGGATTGGTATTATGGCAGATCAGGGTTGAAGGATTTAGATACCAGGGTACTCGTGACTTTTAGCAGATGATACGGGATTCAATTTTAGTTTACCAGGTTTTTGTGTTCAGAAAAGTTAAATTTAATTTAAGTGGTAAGCTCTTTCAAGAACAGCTGAGACTAGGGCAACAACTAGGAGAAAGTTAATCCTTGGTAAAGAAATATGTAAGTATTCACACAGTTAGATAGCAGTAGACTGTCTAGCTCGGAAATTAATCATGATGGCGAGTGACGATTGACGATGAGTAGTTGTATTTTTTTTAGTCAGTGGTATCGGTGCTACAGCTTAAATGGGTAAGAGACTACGTATAGGAGAAGGGAAATGAAATTTAAAATAGTTTCTTGGTACCATTTGCCATTCATAAAAGATAATGTGTTCATCCGAGTTTTGTCAGAAATACTGTTTTTAGAGTGTATGGAGATATTGAAATTAATATAGGGACTTGATTAAATGATCCCAGACAAACCATATGAAGTCATTGGCTGTACTAAAATGCTCTGTTCTTATATGTTTCCAGTTACAGAAAAGGAAAAAGAGATGGCCAAAATGGATGCTCAAATCAAAGAAGTTGGAGCTACTTTAGACGGAAAAATTGATAGGTAAGTGTGTAAAATATTTAGTACAATAAAGAACACCTATTTCTCATGAATTTTTATTTTCTGGAAACTTTGTGTATTTGAAGCTGTAAATATGGCAAAGAAGGAATCATATCTTTTGATTAGAGGAGTTGAAGTTAGTTTCAGAAAACAGAGTATTACAGTAGAGTCAAACTACAGGAAAAGGAAGATATTAAGAGATGGATCTACGTGAGAAGAATAAATAACGAGAACACTATAAGTACTACAGCAAGAGCAAGTTTTCCAATAAAATTTACATAGTAAAAATTGAAGATCAAGAGCTACTTTCTCCTAGAGAAAGTTCTCCTCACGTTAGCTTCTTGAATGAAATAAGAGAATTATGAAGGCACCAAGTAAATGCTATGAATAGAAAGGCAAGTCTCTGCTATCAAATAAAATTGGGTTTGTAAATTATATGAAATTGAATAAGAGCAGAGAAATTCAAAGAAATGCTATTTTGGGTAAGTTAGGTGACTAAGTAAGTTGAAAGAATTTGCTCTTGCGAAGCGAACAAGAAAATTTACTTACTGGTATTGCATTGAAAGGAGAGCTAGAAGAGAACGGGCAAATTTTGCAACCTTACGACAATGCTGTAGGAAAAGCGCTATAGACGGTAGATGTGTTACAAGAGGAGAAAGTTGGAGAAAGGTTATGAGAGAAAAGCCAGAGCAGTGAGATTAGATTGGAAACTGAAAAGCTTCAAGATGATGTTCTTCAGAGATTAATAATTTCATTCGATATCAGAAACCGTATACTTCTCTGCTAGGTTGTACTGTACTGGAAGTTCCAGTACAGTACAAACTGGCAGTCTGGAACCAGTCTGGAACGAATTTTGAAGAGATATTCGTATTCATTTTTTGTAAATTAATTTTTTTTGCTTAATCAAAATTGGCCACCAATTAAATTTAATTCATGTCTGTGTTACAGGTACCTTGTTAAGAATTTGATTGTTGGGTATTTCGCAACGCCAAATGATAAGCGAAAAGAAGTTTTACGGGTATTGGCGACAGTTCTGGATTTCAACCGAGAAGATCGACAGAAAACCGGGCTTGAAGCATCTTCCATTTGGCCTTTTAGTAGAGGAGGAGACACTCCTGCTGGAGGGGGAGACAAGCAGGTGGGTATAATTTGATATCTGTTGCGAATAGTAACCACAACATCGTCTCCAGTGTTTTCCTGATTTTTCACAAGAATCTCGAGTAAACAGTAAGATGAATGCGCTCTTAGGAAAGTTAATTTTGAATAGTATATAACAAAATTCATAGAAGATGATAAACATTAGCTACTACATGTGCGGATCATGCTGATTTATTTGATCAGTAATTTTTATTCGAATTTTTATAATGGAGTATGTAAAATTCCCTGTCGGGAATAGTAATTTTGAATTATTGAAGCATTAATTTCTGTAAATTGCAAATTATAAGTGACAGTATCTGATGATGAGTGATGATTTGGAGGAGGGATGATAAGAGTTACCTCTGAAGTTTGTGAAGCTGAGGAGATTAGCAGATGCTTGAATTGGTTTTTTTCTCTTTTACAGTCTTTGTCTGAAGCATTCATTCATTTCCTGGAGACGGAGTCGCAGCCTAAAGTACAACTAAGATTATCAGCGGAAGAAATGACAAGAAGATCGTCTCGGGTGAGAGCATTATAAAGTGTTCAAGAACATGGAATAAATTGACAACAAGCTGGAAACATATTCGAGGGACAGCTCATGTGCTTAATGAGAGTATTTTCACATATTTCTTTGTGAACGCTACCTTCTTTTATACATAGCTAAATACCAGTATACGGAGGTTACAGCCATCTCCATTAGTGACCGTTTTATATAGTCTTAGGAATTTACACAATGGAAACGAAATTTATGATTGATTCGCATGATGACAACTTTGAACTGCTCAAATTGTTAGGAAAACAAAGCAGAATCTTGTAGTTCAGTTTATAAAAAGCCTTGATGAAATGTTGAATCCTGCGACCAGAGGTAGCTGGGATGTGATAGATGCTTTTAGCTGAAGTAATATGTTGCCGATGTGGTGTTGCCCAAGCAAGCGAAGATAAGGAGATAAGCATGAGTGTCAGTGTCTGCTTGAAGAGGTGGAAAGGAAGAAATAAAAGCGATACTGAGTGTTATTTTATCGGACAAATAATGATGATTGTCGGAAGTTGAGTAGCAGCACTGTGTGTGGATACCGTCCTACTTCCTGGAGAAATGTAGCGTGTGTGTAGCTAAGGATGGGGAATAAGCTTAATGTGGAAGAAAGCCAGATAAAACAGGGGCGGAGAAAGAAGAAGAGAGAGAAAAGAGACGGAGAAAAGTGTAAGCGGGTCACATTGGAGAGAAAAAGGGAAAAGGGGTAAAATAAACCAGCAAACGGGCAGGAGTAGATACAGGAGAGGGAAACTGTTATGTTCCTCTAGAAAATTTGTTTCCTCCAAGTGGTATTCAGTGTCAATTTGTTGACTTGGCTGCATACTAATGGAATTTGAACGAGCCTTTCTTTTTATTATTTCAGTCGAGTACATCCTCGAACGTGGGTGGAGAATCCCCAGGTCCAAATACACCGACACCGGGAGGAAGCTCTTCAGGGTCTTCTTCACATGGGACTCCTGGAGGAGTCTCAGAAATCTCCATGTCGCTGTCGCTACCCGTCTTCAGTCAAACAGATAGGAGCAATTCAATTCTAAAAGATGTCCTCAACCCAAAGCCCTAATGGATTGTAATAGAATGTGATGATGATGACGAGTGTGTCAATGTGTGAATACATGTTGGAATGGAAATTGTTGCAACAGGACTAATACCAGTCTTGTTTGAGCATGTATTCAAGTGTTTCTAAATATTTTCTATTTGCATGAATGTATTTGAAATCGTGATGCGAAGAAAGGATAAAGTCCATGCATGTGTTTTTCATTGTAAATCTTGGAAAGCTCCTCTTAAATTTTCCAAAATAATCCCGCATATATCAAGAGAGAGCAATATATATTTAACCAACGTTGAAATCGTAAAGCCTTGAAAAACATAATTGGTGCTATATTTGATATTACTGCGATGGAGGAATATTGTGTTGGATTGTAGATTATGTTAAAATTGTGATGGTTGTTGTAAAACTAATTAGCATGAAAAAAAACTCCTATAAAATTGTTGCCGTTAGTCTTGTCAAAAAAAGAGTACAATGATGATGTGTGCTTTATGTTGTGGTACATAATCATATTTGTAGTGTATGTGACTTGTTATTTATGAATAGGGTGCGGCTCATTTTAGACAGCTCTTGCATGTAACAATAATTTCTAACTTAACTAGAGTTTGCATGTTGCATGCTTATCCTATATGTTGAATCGGTTTTTATAACTGATTGACCAACTATTTAGTGTGTAGGAAACTGATCTTTGAACTATGTTCAAATCTTAGGGCGTGTAACTTCCAGCTTGCAAGTATTGATTTTACCTCGACTTTTAAAGGCCGTAAGTAGTTTCGAAAAGGTTTTATGACTGCTCTGCATGTAATCAAAAGAGATTGCATAGGTATAGCGATTACTCTTCTTGCATTCCTGCGTATACGTGACCCAGACGAATATTCCATGTGAAACTGTTGTAAACCAATTTCCGACTTGTTGACGATTGTTGTTTTGGGTAAGTATACCGATTTAACGTAGAGTGTGTGTCGTTGAAAGCGCAAAACATTTACAAATGCTCGACTATTTTCGTGGACTTGATGAGCTCTTTTCTAGTAATAACAAAAGTCGGTGGTGGATATGATATTTCTGATTATAAATATTCTTGTGATGCGCAAATCCTCATGGAATAAAACGATGCATTATTTTAAGCTTGGGTTTAGTTAGGCCTTTATTATTGAATTAAGATTAAAGAATGGGCTTTAATTTAAGGTAGCTCATGAAATCATATGACTCAACAGAGAAAATTCGGGAAGAAGAAAGCGGAAAACTAGGCCGTGTGCAACATATGTACATACAGTACAGGGCGGGGCAGAACCTATCAGTTGATGGAAATTATTATATCGAATGCTACGAATCCCGACTCTTATGGCTGGTTTCGAATAACCGGAGAATGTAAATGACAAAATCCGTTGAAATTAATAAAATAGAATCTGTGACCTCTGACGCTCTTGCTTTGAAAGTGGGATTTAGGAAATAAGAGTGGGAAAAGCTGGAGAATATGAATATGATGATGCAACAAGGACCAAGGCAGGCACTATGCGGCTAGAGTTTAGAAATGATTCTTCATGACATTCTTGTAGAGGGTGGCTAAGAGGACGGCAAGGGAACATGGAGATGTTCAAAATTTTGAGCCGAAATTTCTCATACATGCTCCGCTCCTTGTCCGCCGCCAACCTCAGTGTCACCTTTCATCATTAGTTTAGGACGCTGATTGATCCTTCAGTGCTTTTATAGCCTCTTCTTCTTCTTATACGGTTGATGGATGGAGGAGTGTTTTGATACATCGGTGAAAGTCAGAGATACAAAAGCACAGAATCAACTGTCATTTATGGGAACATTATAGAAATTTAGGATCATTAGAGACTGTAGAAGCAAAGCAATACGTTCCACCAAATGCAGCAGCAGCAATTGCCATTCCAAGAATGTACAAATAAAATATTAAAGCTACGTCAGTTGTGGCAAAGGAAATTGGACCTTGAGTGACAACACTTGCTTTATCTTCCATCTGTTCCTTGACTTCATCCTTGGCGTAAAACTTTGGGAACCTAATCCTGTCCCAGCTTTCCCACATCCAGTATACACCTGAAGTAATCAAAGCGTCCATCCGTGTCTGGAAACTATTGGACCAAACCTCATGGGTGTCACTTATGTGAAATCCTTTATGGATTCTCAAGAAGCTGTCGTCCACATCCCAGTTGCTTGCAACCTGATATGTTTTCGGCAAAATGTATTTTCGCCGAATATGACTCCAAAAAAATGAAAATTCCCTAGAACTTAGTACGAGCGCTGTTTTAGTTTGGGTTAGATTATTTCGGAACGTCACATCAAAATCCTGGGCGCAAAACAGCTTGGTATTATCTCCCAAGTTTTTCAACCTATGGTTAAGACCGCCCTCTAACGTAGGATCCTTCCAAACTAGCGGGATCCGGGCTAACTGACACATCATCAGCGTGAGGACGAAAGCGCAATTTTCTTTTCGTTCATTGTCGACGTATTTCTCCTGTACACAGTACCTCCACACGTCTTTCTCTAGAAACTCATCCTGCAAAGTCTTGAGTCTAGTACAGGCTTCCGCTCCGTAAATTGGCGTGTAAATTGTAAAGTTTTCCAGGTTCTGGATCCCTGTAATATTCGTTGAATAGGTGGGGGAAGAGGAGAAGCTTGTTTTGAGGATACCTTTGTAGGATGCTGAGAAGAGCATGGCTGCAAACATCCAGATGGCGCAGAGTGTTGTTCTGAATCTACTAACGGCTAATCCAGTTCCAACCCGCACACTAGCGTCTACTTCACCCTGTTCGAGAAGGAGCTGGAGGGCATGAAAAGCATTCCTGAAAATATTGAGCGGTAGCACCGAGAGTCGCGCCCTCTGGATAGATGCGGCAGAAGTAAAAGATACGACTGCAACCGCAGTGCTTATTACAGCATACCACATTGCGGATTCAAAAGGATAGGTGAATAGTAGCGACGAACCCTCGGCTTCGACGTTGGATGTAGTGATAATTTTAAAATCACTTTCATATCCGATCAGATACAACTTCCCGGAATGAGTCACCTCTGCAAGCGAAAGTGTGACCCGGGGTCTAACGACTTCCGTATAACTTGGTGAATACGGGTCGATACATCTAGATGGCGGCTCGACTTTGGTATGGTTCCAGTCCGAGATCAAATACGTCATGGTTGCTGACTGCAGCGGTTGTGGAAACTTCCTGGAGAAGGGTGAGCCCGAAGAAAGTTGGAGTGAGTAGGGTAGAATACTTTCCGCCATGATCCCTTCTCCAAACCACCAGCATAGCATAGCCCTTTACCGTTATCCGTTAGTGCTTCATAAGAATCCCAGAGTGAATCCAGACACGAGAGGGCGCTCCTGCATGTGATAACACGAACTCTGTATTTCCAGTTCCCATGGCTGTAGATGCTGCAAAGAGGACAGTGTAGCATTGCGTTCGGACGGGGCGTGAGCGGGAATTGTTCTTGGATATTTGATGAATAAAAGAAAAAGAACTGGGGTCGATAATGATTTTCGCTCTTGATTTCGACGGTCTGGAGTTTCCGCCTTTTATAAAATCGGTTAAAATTGTCAAGGTTTGTTACGAAAATCGTTGCAGAGAAAAAGAGTGGGAATGGAGCAAGGGTATTTAGGATATTTAACCTCTTCCCCACCAAAAGGAGATGTTAGAGCTTGGTATATGCCGTGCACAGGTGTCATAACAACACGGTCACTAAGTTAGAGAATGCTTCTAATGTGTTGGTGGGGAAGAGGTTTAATCCTTGGTGCCGAATTTCAGTGGAGGGAAGATTGTTTTGGTAGTCTGCTATTAACATGTCTTCTGTATCCAGAAGAAAGCAGACGTAGAAGCGATAGAGGCTAGCAGTTATTTTTATTGGAGCCGTACTTAGCGTGAATTGCTTCCAACCATCTTTTGGCAGATGGTCTCGGACTCGTTCGCTTTTGTAGGTTATAATTGGAGTCGTTTTAAATACGGAATAATCCACAAGTTGGTAATATTCAATAAACATAATGACCGCATTTTGAATTGATAACAAAAAGTCTTTGACGTCAGAGGTGTATTCAGCAGGTTGTTGGAGCTCCAGTTGGACAGATATACGGAATAAGCTTGGCAGGATAAGTAGTAGGGTAAACGGTAGAGGGAGTTGGCATTTTATGAGATATCTGGTTATTAATTATATCATGAGGAATCTAATAGGTTAAATATAAAATTCGATGTAACGTAATAGTTTCAATTTAAAAGTGTGCATTGTAAGGAAGCAGCTTGAGGAATGCTAGATTTGGTCTTGATTTTTAAATGCAAAGCCTGTAAACTCTCGAGAGTTTGAATTAGCAAGCGTAGAAGCGGAAAGGAAGGGTCTACATTTACCTGATGAATTCTCGTTTTGCACAATATTGGCCAATAAATACAATTGCATGAAGATAATGGTGTAAAGTTTTGTAAACAGCAAAGAGGAATGACACTTGATGTAAATTTGAAAGTGAACAAACGTTTTATGTAAATTAAAATTACATTAGCAATTTAATAATAAGCAGCAGCTTTTATGACTCACTTAAAGTAAGAAGACAATGGAACTGTCGGACAATTTTTCATAAAAGCGCGCTGACGTTAAATGCAGTCACAAATTGCAGTTTGACTTCAAGGGATTATTCCAATCGTGTTGGATTCAAAATGATTCACAGAAAATGAAAATAGCTGCTACTTAAAATATTGTGACACATGATTCCGTGATGGTGGTCATTTCCGGGAAGGATACTTCTATAAAAATCTAAGCATTTCTCTTCTGCAGCTATTCATATGGTACTTCACCTGAGCAAGTTACACACGTTGAGTTGCATCGTGAGCTTTTTAATTTTGAGTAGAATTTTCAATTGCATTCAAAAGCTATTCATAAGAAATCGTGATAGTTTCAAAGGATTTCCTCTTTCGAAAATACAACTCCTCGCGCATACTTGAGTTGCGACGTTCAGGAAGGAAAAATATTTGTATGCAGTTATATGCATTTTGCCCTACAGCATAATTTGAACTTCAACGAAATTGAGTATCTCGTACAGCTTAAAAATTGCTTTTTAAAAAATTTCCCATCCTATAAAACCACCGCGGCGATAAATTAACAAACCAGTTATCAACATTTTGCAAATCCACGCGGGAGGAAACGTTAATATCCTATCGTTAAAATGAGCAAGGAATTAACGGCCTTCAGTCTGGTTGTCTGCCAAATGATTCTTTTGGTAGCAGCAGGAGTAGTTGCACAAGAATTGAGTTTGCGAAAAATTGCTTTTGGCCAGGCTTGTAACGCAACATCAAAATGTGAAGCAAGAGATTGGTTAGCTTGCAACAAAGGAGTTTGCGGATGTTTAAAACCGGATTCAATGATCTACGAATCTCCGAAGAAACCAACGGCAACTTTAGCTGCTTCCAGTCTACTGGAGCCTGTAGGCAAATGCGTTATCAAAGCCTCAGAGCGTTGCAGCTTCAGCCTCGGCGAAAACGAGGACGGTCGACCGATTTTTGACACTTTCCCTTGCGTCCAAAACGCTACCTGCCGTCCCGACGGCATATGTTCTTGCAACCCCGGGTTTTACGAGGAACTGAATGGAACATGCATCAAGTACCAAAGCCACATGCAAAAATGTGGTCCGATACTCAAATGTCAGGCAGAAGCTGGTCTACAATGCACAGTAGGCGTGTGCAGATGCAAAACTTCGCCCGCAATTTTTAACGTGCGGAACAATAGGTGCGTCGGGGTACCAGGGAATGTATGCGTAAACAGCACATGCGCCATTAATTCAGAATGTCGTCAAGGAGTTTGCGAATGTAAGGAAGGATTTTACCTGTCGAACAAGACGAAATCATGTGTGGCGAAATCCGGCTTTGACGGCGCATGTCTCTCGGATGAACAATGTAGGCGGGATAATCGAACAGGCTTGGAGTTGAAATGCATTGACGGAAAATGCGCTTGCGACCCGGAGGTTGCCGTCTACGGTAAAGTACGTGACCCATACGTACCACTTCCCCAGCCAGAAGACATTCAAGAATACCGACGTGGCGCCCAGTTCATGTGCGCTCCAAAAGCAATGCAATCCTGTGCTCAAGGTTTCTGCGCCTCTAACGCCTTTTGCCTTCGACGCGGAGATACCAGTCCTTATCATTACGCATCCACTACGACGATCCCTGGGTCACCGTTAGATGACGTATGCGTATGCGCACCTGGCACGACACTTTCAAATCTGACGGGTTTGTGCGGAAGTGTATACAACGCTGATTGCTACGGTCCGGGTGAATGTGAGGACGGTTTAGTTTGCAAAGGCGGGAAATGCAAATGTCGATACGAGGGTCAGGTTTACAATACAACAGTAGCAAAATGTACCAGTCCTCTTGGCGGACCCTGTTCCTTCAGCGTTGACTGCTTTCAAAATACCAAGTGCATACGATTTCCGTTTCAATCCTTTGGAATTTGTCAATGCAACGATGGGTATGTAGCAGACCGGCACGGACAGAAATGCCATCTTGGGTTTAATCAACGCTGCAGCATCGAGTCAGAATGTGGTCAACAAGGCTTATCCTGCATCGAGTCCCGCTGTCAATGTAAACGATTTTCAACGTATTCCAAAGAATTCCAATCATGCGTTGGACTCGCCGGTTCACATTGTAATACCTTCGAGCATGATTGCACAGCGAATGCAACTTGTCGTGACCCCAGTTCTCGGGTGATTAACGGTATTTCTGGCTCAGCTGGTTTCTTTGGCCTCTGCAAATGCGATGACGGTTTTACTCAAACTGAGGAATACACTTGCTCTCTCGAAGAGCAACAGGATAACGACAATACACTTTTTTAATCTTAATTACATTGTGAAATTGATAATTGTGCTTTCATCCGATGAAATAAAAAAATGAAATCTTTTGCTTCTTCGCGAATTCTAATCACAGTTACATTCATTTTCTATGTAATTTTTCTTCATAATAAGAGGAACTGCATGTGATTTTTGTAGAATTCAAACCATTAATTGCAGGTCATTTTATTCCATGCGTAACACGCTTCAAGAGTATTGTGAGCAATCCAAGACTCGAGGCTGTCAAATGCGTTCCATATATCATTTTATCATAAAGATAAATCTATCGATTTTGACACCTACGCTGGAATCCAATTCCAAGACGGCCTTCGTTATGCAAAGAGCGCATAGCGTGTTGCTGACCCATTGGTACAATCACCTCCGTCACTGCAAAGAATTCCTTTCCAGAAAAGACCTTCCAGTTCTCCCCTCTTCCAATTTGCATGCAGGTTAATTAACGACTTCACGTCAAACATGCAAACTATTTCAAGAGGACAAGAACAAAGAAACAGCAAAGATAATACAGAAGCGCTCAAACAACGCTCGCGTAACAGATCACGTTGTTGCGAAACATGCCTGGAATAATTACCGGGCTATAAACTTACCGAACTTATGGTATTTGTCCCATGATTGTTTTGTTACACGCATGGTGGGCTTCGCCTATGGCTATAATCGATTTAGCACGTGCTTCTCGTTCACCGTTTTTCTTTCTTTACCTAGAAATCCGTCCAATTCAGTCACATAAGCTGCTAGAATACATCCGTGACAGTTCCCATTTCGGGGGAAGGACAAAGTAATTGTTCAATTTGGAAACAAGGGTATTTTGGAATATTTTGTAACTTTGAGTAACAGTTGGACAAACATGAAAGGGTTTACGGAGCAAAATGCCGTTTTCATCAGACTTAATCCCTCCAAGAACATCTTGCCCTCAGTTAAGAAAGCTAAAACTAACACATTCATATCCTACAATTAGCATCCATTAACTTGGACTTTAACGTTTTTGGGATTTGGTTTCAAGAAAATCGCAAACTCTCCAACTCTTGCAAATTCACCCAAGCTCATACCCACTACTGAAAGCTCAAGCTAGTACTACCAACAGATTTGTTGGGATCCTATTGGCTAAAAATGTTAAATAAAAAGCTATTTCAAGTCGTCGACTACATCTTTTCTCTTTGTGATCATCAGCTAGGGACTCGCACGCTTATCGTATCGCATTCGCTTATTCGGAGAATTTGCAGATCCTTCCAAGCGGGGCTGTTTTTCTTTGAAGCTGCTTATCTCTTGATTCGACTATTGTTTTGTCTCAGGGATTTCGATGGACGCCTTCAAGAAATCTGTGTACTTATTTTAACTTACTTGATTTACATGAATCTCTCAGTCTTTCAGCTCAGTATGTTCACTCACGAGGGTGAAATCGCTTGGATACACAACCAATGCTCGGAGATGATGAGTAAGTTGAAAAATCAAATTGAAATTGGCCTTTGGTAAATTTTACGGTCTACGTTAAGAAGAGTTTCGCTGAGGTGTGCATCGGTGGCTTGCGCGTGGCTTAAAAGCATGCGAATCAAAAACAATTTTGAATTTTAGCAAAAACTGTGAGCTAGTGACATGTTTGCAGGGTTTTAAGTTTTAACATTGCTGTCTCAACACAGGCCATTACGAAAATATTCGGACCAAGTCAAAGAAAGTGAAGAAAGTAATGGAAAAATGGCTTTATATTCATTCCGCAATATTCTTTTCCGTTGTGGCGGGCTTCATCGGTAATCCGAATCAGGTTCAATTCTTCTACAGTGTTATTCCTCCAGACTATCAGATTTTCCCCGTCTTTGCTTTATCGGCTGTTCTGTTATGGAAACAATCGCAGCCTTGGCTTTTGTCCATTCCTGTCAGTTTGAGTTCCTTCTTCAAACTTACATTATCAGATGCATGATTGAGTGGACTAAAGAATGGTAAACGGAATTTCATAACATACAGCAACTATAGAATTTGTGTTAGAAGCAAGTCACTTTACTGTACACCTTGTTTCTAAAAAATTTTCTACAATATAATTTATTTTCAGTACGAAAATACCAAGAAACGAGGAAGAGCTAGAGGAAACTTTCAGAAAATATAAAAAGTTGGCGCTTATTCAATCCAGTTTCAATCGTTGCTTCGGTAAAACGATTGAGCAAATAAAGGTTTCTATGTGTCCAGCGTGGCTATTAACTTTGTCCTTATCACACGCTGGACTATCCTGCCGCCCCCTATGATTGGGAATCTCCTCACGTGCGCCACCTCTACACTAACGATGCCAGCGTTTCTGTACGGAAGCGCTTTTGAAATCCGTAAGCATTCATCAGCTGTACAGAAAACTGCAAGGCTGGGGCTACCCTTGGTCAAGGACCAGAAAAAAAGAGTGTTCATGGAGAAAACGATGCAGTCACTCCAGTCATTGAACGTTAGGGTTGCGGGAATGTATTTCCTTGACCGTCAGATGACGCCACTCTTTTATCGAATCATCACCGAGTATACCATATCTGCATTACTGACCCGAAAGTAATACTCTGACCAGATACTGTGTACGATACGGCGCGTCTTTGCGAGATAGCATTTCCATAGTTAAATGTGCACTTGTAAATGTTGAGGATTGTGAACAATTCAAAGAGCTCATAGATGTCAGGCATATTCATATTTATTACTGCTATTGTTTACAAGTTGTAATTAACAACCCGTGACACACTTGTCTCTACTGGAGCTCACTCAGAATCATACGAAATAGTTACGCAATCTTTAATTAACGTCAGAATTGAATTTCAGGATTTTTAATTAGAAAATGTTTAGCATACAGAATTTTCAAAAAATAAACATTTGCAACTTGCAACTCTTGCGACTTATTGAATCTGTAAAAAATATCAGCGTTTCGTGGTTTTCCAACTAGTCGGTGACTTTGATATATGATCTGCGTTCATGTTAATGCAAACAGCTCTAGATGCATGCATTATGGATGTGTTGAAATTCAGATCTTTTTTCGTGGGTCAGTTCACTTAACCCCGCTTTTAAGAATTTTAGCCGATTCATGAATCAACTTCTTGTTGACGCTGAGGTTTTCACAATTGGGAACATATCGTCCAGAAAACCATTCATTCGCTTTTTCAGAAACCAGTTTATTTAAGGCGACAGATTTTAGTATGCTTCTTGAATTCTTAACCTCAACTTGAGGAATTCTTGTCCTAAACGGATTGACATAACTGATTATGAAAAGATACTAGGTTTTACGAATTGTATAGGGATAACCTTCGCAGTTTTGAGCTTCATTGCCTGTTATGAGTGTTAACTCATTAACTTCATGAAACTTCTTGCTCCAAGTCTGGTTTATTCACTTAGATGAAAGCCAATTTTATGTCTAACCTGGTATGAAGAAGGCCGTATTTTTTGCAATACTATACGTTTGTCGTTATCGGTATCCTAAGTTAAGAAATTGCTCAAAGTAGTGCTTTTTATCATATGAGAGGTAAAAGTCGGTGTATGTGGGCAAAACCATGTTCCAATAAAAAGCAAGTTAGTGATATCGACAAGCCTAGAAGAAACAAATAAAATACAAACACTATATCTCCCAATGGAATCGGTGCAAAAATACCACTTGACTCCTCCTTATCGGACCACGTTTCTGCCTCCATTCGATTCTCATACACGCGCGGAAATCGAATCTTCTCCCATTTTCCCCAAAGATTGAAAAGCCCCGACTGTAGCAAGAGTTGCATGCGATGTTGCAACCGATTTGGTCGGTCCAGTTCTGTGGATGTGATATGATAGCCACTTGGATTTCGCAAAAATTTGTCATCAGTATTCAGGTTATTCGCAAATTTGACCACCATGGTCTTGCTTTTTCGATTTTTTTCGTTCACTACTTTCCAGAACAACGATAGCTCTGGAGCAGTGATGACCAAGGCTGTACGTGGTGAAGTAAGATTAAATTTCAGAATTGTACGGAAATCATCGACGCAGAATAGTTTCATATTGCGTCGCAATTCGTTGGCCATTTCAACAATGGGTTGCGTTGCTTTTCTTAGTTCTTCTGGTTCTTTGATTTCTGCAAGAAACTTCTCGTAGTGATTTAAAGTGCGATAGAAACCACAGTTTTCTGGAACTTCCGGTGATTTTAAAAATTTGCAAAACATGCCAATGGTTTCAGTTTGTATGTAGTCCTTGAAATCCTTGCATATTCCAGGACCATAGAGCGGAGTGTATACGGCAAATCCTTCGAGTTCTAGAATCCTTTGTATTCCAGTAACGTACTCCGGTACTTCTAAGAAACTAGTCTTCATAACTCCTTTATACGATGCGGAAAGAAGCATTGCAGAGAACATCCATAAAAAGGATATTCTCGAAATCAACTGCTTCGATGGTCCCGTGATCGAACCTCTGGCGATGGCGTGACCTTGATCCAATATTAGAGCGACGATATGCACGGAACTTAATGCTATCATCGATACTATTGATTGGAAGCGCAGTCCATGTTTGCCATGTAGTGCTGCGAGTGTTCCAAGTGTGCCCATTATTAACACCATAGCTGAAATAACGGCGTACCATAATTTGGGTTCAAATAGGCTGACGAGAGGGAACAAGGGACGAATAGCGGCAACGCTATCGCTTGTTACAATTTTGAAGTCATTTTCAAAGCCAATGACGTACAACTGTCCACTGGAACTCATCTTGGACAAAATCAGGGTCACGCGTGGATAGTTCAGATGATCGAACTGTACGTGGGAGCATGTCTTGTACCTGCTCGTTTTCGTGGGCGTGTAGTTTAGTCCAAGGGATAGCTGACCTAGCGTCGCGGTCTGAACTGATACGGGATTAGGATTCTTGATATCAAACGGTGAAACAACTTGCGGGTTCAAGTAATCTAGCAGATTTTGGGCAAAGATGTCGGTGCGTACTACTCCCCAGCAGTAACCAAGGCCCTGGGCTGTGAATTTCTGGTATATCTTCCAAACCAAGTTGAAACAAACCGAAGCGTTGGAGCAAAACAATTTGTTAAATCTGTACCGCTGGAGGGCACATTGTTTGCAGTAAAAGACCCCACGTGACCATGACGTTGCCGAAGGAAATGGCGGATAGAGGAACAGAAATAGTGGCGATATGTTCCCGTTATAAATTTCTGAATCAACAATACCGTCTTCTGCACTATCCGAATACTGTTCGTTGACAGCAATCACTGTTGCTGATAGATAGTGTGGTGTAGGGCTCTCCACATTGAGTAACGATGAACTTGCATTACGGAAATTTTTACGATCGATGAGTATCAAGCCATCGCTCTGAATATCGTTGAAGTCATTTACCAGATAGCATACAATAAACCGATTGCAAGTACCCCGAATCCGCGAAGTCGACGTACTCAACAGCCTTTTCGTCAAGTTGTTGTCGTTAACGGCGGTCAAACTTGAATTTAGTAGCTGTTTCATACGTAAAATGAGTACCGGTGTTGCTGTAGTACCAAACAGCGAATACCGTATCAGCTCCTCCCGATACTCTATCGCCATAATGACATGATTCTGTATACCAGAAAGGTATTTTTCAACTGCGGAATTGTAGGATTCCGGTTGAAAGAATACTGGAAATTGCAGTGTCGGATTAATTAAGATAGTTATAATAAAAAGCGTGTTTCCTACTGGAGAACCCATTATCGTACACTAATCCAACTGAGCTTAGAATTGCCATCCCACCTTTGCGTGATATACTCTTGCTGAATTCAAACCTTTAAGGCTTTTAGCGTTTTACCCCAATAGCTATCAGTTATTTGCCCGTTGTTATGGTTATTTACTAAGCTTTCAACCTACTTGATCTTCAAATTTCTCTGAGGGAAGGCCGCATTCATAATTCCAGCAATTTAATTTTATACAGATGGATTAAACCTTAGTTACTTCAGTTTTGAATTAAAACATTGAATATTTTGTTTATTCAAAATCTCGCCATTAATTCCATGCAAACCCACAATTTACATAAATATTAGTAAAGTTATATCGAAAACACTCATCGCTGATGTTATTAACAAACGCGATCGCCAAGAACAGTCGTGTGTTTAATCTTGGCACCTGCATCTTGAAATCCATTAAGCTTTTAACCAAGTAAACAAGATACCTAATAATTAATTAGGTCACCTTCGCACACAATATCAATAACATTTCTTGACTGCACTATATGTCACGCAAACCCCAAAAATCAATATAGATGTTCCGAATCCAATCAGAAGTAGCTTAAAGACATTTCTAACATCAACTTGATTCAAAGAAACTGGACCCACCCTTTTACCGTTCTGTTTGTAATCTGTATTTGCGACCTTCGGAATATTATCGTACGGTTTCGGGAACCAAATAATGTCCCATTTGTCCCAAAGTCTGTAGATTCCTGAAGTTATCAATGTTTCCATGCGTCGTTGCAACAAATTCTTGCGTTCCAAACTCGTGGAAGATATATGATAGCCCCATAAAGTTTGCAAAAATCTATCTGCACTGCTATCTTGATTGCTTGCAAAAACAACAGCAGTGTTACTTTTGCTATTGCCCGCCTCCTTATTGCGTTTAAGTGCCTGGTACCAAAAGAACTGGTATTCTTCTGCCTCTACAACCAACGCTGAATTCGGTCGAGTTAGATTTTCTTCCAGCATTTGCTCAAGTTCATCCGCAAAGAATAGTTTGATTCTAGATCGCAATTTTCTGAAACTATTCTTCATCTCCACTTCGGATGATTTAGGAAGGAGGAGGGGTGCCTTCATCTGGATTAACGCAGCAATGGTACGATAAAACGCGCAATTTTCTGGCATATCCGGCGAGCTGACCATGTAGCAGTAGACGCTAACTCGCTGCAACTTTTCGCGAATTACAGACTTGTTTGCATCTTCCGGAACATAAATTGGTATGTAGATTGTGAAATTCTCTAAATCTTGGACAGATGCTATGCTGGTAACATACTGCGGCACAGCCAAGAAGTTAGTCTTGAGAATAGCTCTGTATGAAGTGCAAAATGTGAGCACAAGAAACATCCAAACAAGGTAAAGACTTAGCGATCCTAGCGGCACCTTCCTCCTTTGTGCTGTACTTTCACCCTGTTCCAGCAGCATCCCCAGGAGAGAGAAAGTACTACTCGTAATTGTTGTCCACACGTCTTGCATTGAGACGACTGTCGTCGTTGGTTTCATACGAATCAGAACCGTTACAGAAGTAAGCATAGTCACCATCGACATAGTAAACAAAAACGCTAGCCATACTTGGGCTTTAAAGGGGTAAAGGAGCATACTCGGTGACCCAATGACGTGTACCTTGTGACTTGTAATGATTTTGAAATCATTTTCATAGCCCATGACCGTCAGGTCACCAGGTGTGTTAATTCTTAGCCGTTCAAGCGTTACTGCGGGATGGTTGTAGTTTTTCGATGTAATTCCGGCACAGTTTCGATGTGAGTAGTTGCTCCCGTTGATGGAATCGCTGGTCTTTGAGGACATCAATAAATTAACAAGTGCGTTTACAAGAGGGAGTTGCGGTCGACGATAGAAGGGTGATCCATGTCCAGTAGCTAAGCTCAAAAGGTTACTGGACCACATTCCACTTCGCATTAGTAACCAGCAGAGTCCAAGACCGTCATCAGTAATCGTGTCGTATCGGTTCCAGAGAGCATTGAGGCAGCGTTGACTGTCAGCACAGTCAACGGTGGTGAAACGTTGATGTGAATATGCACATGTTTTGCAATAAAGGATTCCGTTGATTACTGTCGGTATTTTGTTTCCTTGTTTCGTTTCCGGTAGACTCCGATAGAAAATGAAGAAAGTTGGGGGAAAGTTGAGTGTTCTGACGTCTACTAGTTTGATTTTCACCGTAACGAAATTTCTATAGTCGAGGACAAATAACACCGCTGACAAATATAGCGAAGATGGGGTTTCAAAGTTAAACAGTGAATATTCGTCAGCTTGTTTTCTTAATTCCTGCTGTACCCCAGCGTCATACGTCGGTACTTGGTTCAAGTCTTGAAGAAGGTAACTAACGAATACACGCCGATGGCTTCCTAGTATCTTGATGGGAGAATTTACAAGTTTTTTACGGCGCTCGTACTGGCAGAGAGCTTGATTATCCGCTAGAGGGCGTAAGCTGGTAAAAATAATAATAGGCGAAGCTTTAAAAATATCAAAGTGCAAAATCTCTTTGAATTCAATCAAGAGAATGACTTGATCGTTAATCGACGAGAGAAGGTTCTCTACTTCTGAATTGAATTCGGCAAAATAACTTATAGCTGGTAAAGGATACGAGGGCTTAATTATGGTAAGAACTGCTGTTAATACCGTTATCTTAAAATGAATCATTTTATGCAGCTATTAAAATTTTAAAATTGTTATCGCATCATCACATCTACAATTTTAAAATAAAAATGCGGCAAGGCAGTGGAAGTTGTTAAAATGGGAAGGATTTATGAGTTTTCAGGAACATCAGGTAAGGAAACATTATGATTTAATTACATTTCAATAACAATAATAAGTACAATAATATCGAATTGTTTTCTTTTAATTATCTGTGATTATTTTTCTCCTATCCAAAGTAAACAAAATTTTAGATTTAAAGCTTTTACTCATTCAAAGCATAACCCCGACTAAAATGGGACTTTGACAGAGTGTACATTACATCTGTAATTGGACGTAACTCCTTAAAATGTGGCAAATATTACATGATTCACCTAATTATGCAAACATTGTATCACAGTCTTCAATTTAAACACAATTACCAAAAGCTATTGTTTATGTAAACATTAGTAAAACTTGCACTTGAGAATCTCTCAGCCAACACTTCAATCTTCTAATGATCTTGATGTTTTGTATTTCATCTTAAATGTGCGACACAGCTGTCTTTTTTGAATATTTGGTATGCCACTTCTACTACGTTAAAACTACAGCGGTCGACTCATCGTAACCTGAACTAAACGACAGAGAAACATGAAGAAGAAGCTTGTAAGTGCCACGGTAATTCCAACCAAGTACATCCAAAAGATAAGAGCGACATCGGTTTTCTTGAAAGAAATTGGAATAGCTTGAACTGAACGTTTAGAAGAGAAAGCGGCAGCGCTTTCTCCTGGCTCGTATGCCTTAGGAAATCGGATACGGTCCCACTTTTCCCAAAACCAGTAGATTCCAGATGACATGGAAACACTCATCCGGCTTTGCACCGCGTTTTCATCAAAACCTGTTGACGAAATATGATATCCACGAGGAGTTCGTAAAAAACTGCTGGAACTCTTCCGATTATTAGCGAATCCAAGGGTTGTATTGTAAAGCATAAGAGCCTTCGTTATAGTCCAGTAATGATGAAACTCACGATTGCGAATCAGCAAAGCTGTTCTGGGTAAACTCAAATCGTTCAAAAGCGTTTCCTGAAATTCATGCGCACAAAAAACACGAATATTTCTTCTGATGTTAGCGATTTTCCGCACTAGGATTTTAGCTGAACCGAAGGGTTGATAGGTAAGCTTAGCACGCAGTAGAAATGCGTGATACCAGGACAGAACGTTACTTAATTCGCAATTTTCAAGAGGCAAGTTTTGAATGCCCATCATGAAAAAACAGATTAGGCTGTAGCTGTAATTAGTATTTTCCAATCTGTCATACAAGAAATCGCAACTGTTTTTTCCATATATGGGCGAGAACAAAGTATAATTTTCGATTTGGTCAATGCCGGTAATATTAGTTTGGTACTTGGGAGTCTTAAGGAAATTGGTTTTCAAGATTCCTTTGTAATACGCAGATATGAGAGTAGCAGAGAATAGCCAGATGGCGCAAAGAGTAAAGTGATACTTGCTCACGGCTAATCCGAGTCGCTTCATAGAGACTCCACCTTGTTCCAGGGCAAGTTCCAAAAGGTGAAACGAGTTTTGAAATACAGTGTTGCAGGCAGAAAATGTTGTCAACCGTAACGAAAGTATCTCAGCTAATGACGTTAGGGAAATGATGCTAATAGCAGTACCTACAACCGCGTACCACAGAGTGGCTTCAAACGGGTACGTAAGAAGTGATTGCGACCCGCCCACGGGTTTAGTGCTGTCACTTGTAATAATATTGAAATCGTATTCGTACCCTACGACGTACAACTGTCCTGCGGACGCAATGCGCGCGACCACAGTCGTTACCCTAGGACTACGACCTTGTTGGTAACGGGTCCACCGTGTCTCAGGAGTGATGCTGACATTGAATAAGGCTGAAGCTAAGTACGCGAGCGTTGATTCCCGCAAGGGGATTGGTTCCGTCCGCAAGAAGGGTGACCAGTTGCGGAAGGTGGCGTAATACGCCAGTGCTTCATTTTGCACCTTCCCCGTTTCGACTACCCACGGGTAACCCGGGTTGTACAGCATAACGCTCTCGTATGCTCTCCACATCACCCCAAAGCAACGATAAGCATCACTGCATTGTACAACTCGTACGGTGTACACACTACCGGTGCAGTACGAACAGTAGTAAATCCCAACTCCAGACGGTGGCGACACTGTACCTGCAAGCTCATCCACGCTGAAAGTGTATATGAAAATAGGAGCGAAGTATCTGGAAGTGACATCGAAATATCTTGACGGACTCATTTTTGCAATTTCCCATTTCGTATCTTTAATGATAAATAAAGTAAAACTCAAGAAGAGGGGCATGGGGTGGCGGGTGTGTAAAAGGACTTTTTCATCGTGATACAACACACCAGAAGCGACTGAAAGACCGCGGTTCATATAATACAAATCGATATCGTCAAGTAGAAAGCACAGTATAAATTGCTTCTGCTCCGCACGGATTCTTATAGGACTGACGTCCCACGGCTTGCTCGTACTGTTGGAAATATATAATTGTGACATTGCGTATTTCCGAAAATAAAATTATCGGAGATTGAAATGAAGAATACGGTACGAGTTCCAAATATTCGACGAAAAATATAACTTTATCTCGAAGAGTTGATAAAAGATTTGCTACATGTTGATTGTGCTTTGGCTCCTTTTCTAGTTGTGGAACAGAATAAGCTGGTAATTTTACAAAATTTAACCAGATGGCGATAGGAAACAAGTATTTTGCCCCCATATTTTAGCGGAAATTGTAAAATTGTAAAATCAAATGCTTTGTTCAGGTTGACTTTGACTTTCGCATACTATTGAGCGACTTTTTCACACTCGATAGTTGCATACATAGCGAAAGACGCTAGCCGCTGTAACGTACAACGTTGCAAGTTGGATATTGCAACGGAATGCAGTTTTTGTATGATATTTTTATCCATCTTTTTAAAATCCAGTGACGGCTGGTCGTTACTGATGCATCACCTTCTTGGCGCTCCTCCTCCAAAATAATAATTTGCGACACTAAAAGTACTTCATGTCACGTCAAGTAATAACTTCTGGCGATGTTTAATTATAGCAACGATTAAAGTGTGTAAATGACAGGCTGGGCACTATGAGTACTAGTTGCGGATGAAGTTGAAAAGGTCGGCACTTGTTCCTATCCTGGAACAGAATGTGCATTACGAACACAATATTTGATTATTAGTGGATTGTCAACATGATCCTCCAACCTTGCATATGACGTAAATGTAAATGCAAAACATGAGGTAAGCTGCAGTGGAAAGAGCCATTCCAGTAAAATACGCGTAAAAAATTACAGCGACATCTGTGTTCTTGAATGAAATTGGAACGACGTAAACGGAGTCGTGGATGTCCGAAGCACGGCTCATCTGGTCTTCCTTTTCATAAACTTTTGGAAATCTGATGCGATCCCATTTTTCCCAAAAACTATAAATCCCTGAAACTAGTAGACCATACATCCGATGTTGCAAGGCGTTTTCATAAATCAGATCTGTCGACGAGATGTGATACCCCCGCGGAGCTTGGAGAAAGCTATCAGAAATTTTACGGTTATTTGAAAACCTCATGCTTTTGTTTTGCTTCATTGCGGTTTTCGTTAGAGTCCAATATTTTCCGAATTCTCGACGACTGATTACAAGAGCTGTTCTCGGGCTGCTCAACCCAGTGGATAGCAAATTTACAAAGTCTGTTTCACAAAATAACTCCAAATTGTTCTTCAAGCTTTGGACGAGTCGCTTTCGGGTTTCAACTGAATTTTGCAATTCATCATAGTGAAATTGGCTCTGACTGAGGGATACATAGTACCATGTTATGGCATTCGAGAGCGCACAGTTTTCCTCTGGAATGGGTAGTAGCTCCTTGCTCGCTATCATGAATATGCAAGTTAGAGTCTGTGTACGATCAGGAGCTGCTTTAAAAAATTTGCAAATTCCATCGCCATACAGAGGAGAATATATGGTATAATTATCCAGTTGATGCACTCCAGTGATATTTGTTTCATATTTTGGCGCTTTAAGAAAATTTGTTTTTAGACTTCCCTTGTAAGAAGCACCAAAAAGCATGGCTGCGAACATCCAGATGGCGCAGAGGATGAACCGGAACCTTTCATCAATAGCTTTGTGTTGCCGTTTCTCCTCTCCCTGTTCCAGCAACAACTCTATAAGATGAAAAGTATTTTGAAAAACCCGGCTGAATCCAGTCGTTACTAGCGCCCCCTGTGATCTTCGTAGGAGGGTTTGTGCTAAACTAGACAATACTACAATCACCGCAGCAGTTGTAGATATAAGATACCACAGGGTCGCGTCCAAGGGATCCGTCAAGAGAAAGGAGGAGCCAAGTGTTCGAATATGATCGCTTGTTATAATATAAAACTCATTATCGTAGCCGACAACATGGAGTTGACCTGCAGAGGTGATTCTCGATTGGGCGTAATTTTCGGAACGTTGATTTGCAATAACGAATTAAGGTCACACATGGCCGCATTTATCGACGTACTATTAGTAATCAGGGGTGCTGATACGAATTCCAGCACAGTTTCTCCTAACTGCTTTCCTTCGGAACGAGAAAATGGAGACCGGTTATCCGAAGCAAAGGTGTACTTCAGCAAGTTTTCGTTACGGGCACCTATTGCTACAAGGGTCCAGCAGTAGTTTAGACCGTTGTTACTCACGCGTCGATACGTTTTCCACATGGATGAAAAACAGGAGGTGGCTTCTGGACAAGTAACCATGTTTGCGTAGTTATCCGCTTGAATACAACCGGGACAGAGGTATATTCCCAAAGACTCTGAACTTGTCGAATAACTGTTATCCATGGAGTAAACGTACAGAAACATTGGGGTAACGTGCCGTGTTTGTAGGTCAAGTAGCGCCTCGTATGAGACATCTTCTCGTTTCCATTTTGAATAACTAATAACATACAGAACAAAAGCCAGAGACAATGGAGACGAATTTCTGGGCCTAAAAATAAATACATTTCGGTAGGAAATTCCAGAATTTCGGGTGGTAATGCTACGCCATTGATTGCTTTGGTCAATGTCTTCGAGGAGAAAACACAGGAACAGTTTATTATGATGACCACGGATGTTAATCGGGTTTTGATCCCAAACTTCACTGTTGCCAACGGTGATTTTGCTTAAATTTGGACTTTGAAGTTCAGAGTATTGGATAATTGGAGATTGGGTGAAGATGGAAAAGTGTAGGATTTCCGTATGCTCGATTAGGAAAATCGTGTGGTCACGAATTGAGAGTAACAGATTTGACACATCAGTGCTGTAGCTTGGACTGTTTTGTAAGCTTGGTAACGATGTATTTAGTGATAAAAGTGTCGAAAAGTATAATATTTGGAACAAGTAATACCGAAGAGACATTTTTTCAAACCAACTGTACAGAACAATTATTGACTTAATGCTGATAATTCAGAATAAGTAAATTTCGATAGCGGTTTTCCATGCAGCTGTTTTTTTAAACTTGGAAACGTTTGTGGTTTGATAGATGGCGTAACTTAAAGAACACAGTAGTAGTACATCGACTATAGTTTGAACGTTTTAAGAAGCATAACAAATGGTATGAACATTTGACAGGTTTTGACGTTGATTGAGCACTAATTTTGATTGTAATAAATAACAAAGCTAACATGTATCAAGAAGTGTGAGTGCCCATTTAGTAAATGCCTACTTGACACCTCCAGGAATAAATTTTCCTGTCATGTATTCGGTAATAAAATCAAGCATATAATAACCCTGTCATCTTCCTCACAAACAGTGCATCGGGTCTGTCATAACCTCAAAACTAATTTCGTTAGTTAGATGTCAAAATTGACAATTCTCAAGAGTCATATGCCACACTTTTGGTCCGCTACTTATTTTTCCGTTCGTTGATAAACAAATTAATGCTTTCGATTTTAACCCACTCAAAGATATTCCAGGCATCGTTTTGTCTAATGATATTAGCTCTAAATGTGCTTCAAGTTAACTGCAGCACGACCTTAGCAGACACAGCGTTAGCACTTAATAAGGCAGAATCACGCCGGGTTTGTGTTTTACTAGAATTAAAACGTATCACTACGTCGATGGTGCAGGGATTCAAACACTCACTTCAGCATTCGATTCCTATAATGCCTGCTGAAATCATATTTATCGTTTTGGGTAATGTCGCGAGCTTTTCACCTCCTGGAAAATGGACGCAATGAGAAAACTGATTGTAGCGACAGCTATCCCAACAAAATACAAGTAGAATACGATGGTAACATCCGTCTTGTTAAAGGATATGGCGGCAACATGTGGCACGGAACCTTTTGCGTTATTTTCCTGGATTGCTGATATGCGCCCAAAAATATGTTCATAAAAGCTGGGAAACCGAATCTTGTCCCACTTTTCCCAAAGTCGAAAGATTCCGGAAGTTGTCAAGGTGGACATGCGTCGCTGGAAATGATTTTGTGATGAAGAACTCGTTGAAGTTATGTGAAATCCACTTGGAATGCGTAGAAAACTGTCGACAGCATTTAAATTATCTGCAAACTTAACTGTACTTTGTGTAGGTAAAATCGATTGGATTCGATTCATGATAGGCAATACTTCTTCCGATGTTATAACCAATGCCGTTTCGGGCAGACTTATGTTGGTCAGAAGTGTTTCATCAAACATTTCGGCGCAAAATAATCGAATGTTTGTTCGAAATCTTCGCAGTTTCCTCCGGACTCGTATGAGTTTTGGGAATTTCGACTCCATTTTTTCTAGATGGCTTGCATACGCAGTGAGTGAGCGGTAAAATGCACAGTTTTCCGGCGTGTGCGCTGAGCTCCTCAGATGACAGTAACTGCTAATTTTACTCAACGCTTTCAAATGGCTCGAAGTTATATTTCGACACCCCTTTGAATTATAGATTGGCGTGAATATCGTAAAGTTTTCAATGTCATCCAGCGTTGTGATATTCGTTGCGTAGCGGGGTACCACCAAGAAGCTTGTTTTCATAATTCCTTTGTATGATGAAGTAAGTAGAACAGCTGCGAACATCCAGATAGCGCAGATGGTAGACCGAAACTTTGCTGCTGGTACGCTGTTCTGTCTGCGTGCCTCTACGCCCTGCTCTAGAGCCAGTTCCAGAGCGCTGAAAGCGCTTATGGAAACGCTGGCTGCTGCAACGCAAAACGATAGCTTCCTTTCCTGCATTAATACAAGGCCGACTGACGCTAACGCAATTATTGTACATGCTGTGCCGATAACAGCGAACCACATTTCTTTTTCAAATGGATAAACGAAAAGTAGCGATTTTGCGATCGCGTGGACATTATCGCTCGTTATAAGTTTGAAATCGTTTTCGTAGCCGAAAACATAAAGCTGTCCCGGAGCATTTATTTTAGGTATTGGTAACGTTATCCGCGGATAGTTGGAATGTTCAAGTCGAATATGAGAACATGATCGATTTATGTGAAATAGCTCTGTTTCATTAAGATCGATCCACAGATATGCCATCATGGTGTCCATCAGCTGTAATTTGTTGCGCCGAGCAAACGGTGATCCAGTCGAACCGCTTGCGTAATCCAAGAGATCGTCAGAAAATATTCTTGTCCTTACAAGTGCCCAGCAAAAGCCAAGTCCATGATTCTCTATAGCTGCCGACCTTTTCCGTAATGACGCTAAACAGGCCGAAGAGTCCTTGCATCGAAAATCAGAGAAACGATCCATCTCCTTCGCACAATACTTGCAATATAGCAAAGCGGCGGGAGACTGTCGATGCTCCGAGGAACCGCTAGCGTAAAAGTAAAACCACATAGGGGGAAAATTCTGCCGCCTCACATCTATCATGTTTCCCCGCGTCTCATCATAGAGATGCGCGGGCGCGATAACTAGAATCAAGGATAACTGAAGTGGTAACATCAGTTTGAAATCAAACATCCAAGCTTTTTTATTCGCTCGTTCCAGCCCCGGAACTTGCAGGCTGGAAGGGTCATAGGTTGGAAGGTCAAAGTAATTACAGAGGAGATATACAATAACTAATCGGTTGTGATCGCCCTTAACTTTGATCGCTTGCCTTGCAATCTTTTCTCCAGGGTATGACAGATTATTGTACAGAGAAAATGTTATCATCGAAGTTCGCGAGAATATAGAATAATTTATAACCTCACAAGAAGCACCAACAAATATCACGTGGTCACTAAGATATGATAGAAACTCTTCGGCTTTGGAATTAAAATTTGGAGCATTTTTTAAAGCAAGATTGAGTTTAACAGGCGTTGTAAAATAAATCGCAATTAAACCAAGGAGATGCAGATATTTTCCCATTTCGGGGGTTTTTAATGATGAATACTGATGGGTGTCAGACTTTCGTGATTCCGACTGCAGACTACACCAATCTTTTGCATGCTTTCATCAAGACAAGACTACTTAAGAACTAATGACATGGGTGTAAACGCCATTACAGAGATTGCGTGTTTGTATCAACTAGAATCGAGTATCGGGCGATGCTTTGATCGTGGAGATTTACAGCTGTTGTAACAATTGTTTCAATGAGCGCAAGTCTATATTTGCTTAACAGTCGTTATAGGCCACTCGTTAAGAAATGTGTGACCTCTTAATAACGTAGTATTTACGCAAATATTGACGTAAGATTAGAATGAAACATGCGCGACCTAAAAACTAGCAGTTGGTGCGAACCTGTTAGAGTGCGACCAAACTTTAGGACTGATTACTACGTGATTTTACTTTTTTCGAATCATTATGTGCACGATCGACTACTTGTAACTTGGCATTTACAACGGCAATAACGCTACAAATTACAAAACCCATTAATGACGCACCAGCGCCAATAGCGTACAAGTAAAACAGCAACCTAACATCCTTGGACTCCAGCGACATTGGGGACACAGGTGGGACTTGTACCGCACCATCGTCATCAACCGTTAGATTTCTTCTACTTCTCTTAAAACGGTGCTCCAAACCCCTCATTTCCCACTTTTCCCAGAGCCAAATCACACCTGAAGAAACGAGTGACTCCATTCGTAGATGTAGAGAATTCCGCTGCGTAGGATGCGTTGAACTGATGTGAAATCCTTGCGGAATAACTAAAAAGTTGTCTCTTGTTCCATAATTATGCGCAAATTTTACTGTTTGATTCCGTGGCAGCTTCAAACTTATGAAGTTCCAGTAAAATTTGAATTCCCTCGACGTAATCACTAGAGCTGTTTTCGGCATAGTCAAGTTCCAGAGAAGAATTTTCTCGAAATCCGGAGAACAAAAGTGTCGAAGACTGCGGTTAACCTTTGCATTCTCCACCATTGTGTTAGCAAGTTGGCAATCCTTTTTTTCACCGACTTCACCATAGCAAGAAGTCACATACGTTCCTAGAGCGTGGGAAAGAGCACAGTTCTCCCTAACCCGACCTTTATCATTAAACATACAGAACTGATGGAAACTTTTACAGCTATGGAATTGATGTTCGTAAGTCGTCGCGTCCCGACAGGGTAGGATTCCATATATGGGCGTGAATATTGTAAAATTTTCCAAATCTCGTACACTTGTAACGCTAGTGACGTAGTTGGGAAGGGAGAGAAAATTTGTATTGAGGACTGCTTTGTAGAAGGCTGACAGGAAAAAGTTACCGAGAATCCAGATTGTAAAAACTGAAATAAAAAATCTTCGCGTTTTTGTCGATGTGTGATTAACATGAACATCACCTTGCTCCAACGACAGCTCGAATAGGTGGAACGCATTATTCAATAAGGATCCCACAAGTACGATGGGTTTTCGTTTCCAAATTTGGAAACGATTAGCTACCGATACCACGCCTGCGACGATTCCTCCGCTGCTCACGACGGCATACCATGTCCAAAGTTGAAATGGGTCGATGAACAGCACCGAAGATTTTACAGGTTGTGTGTTGTAACTTGTAATTATTTTGAAATCGTTTTCAAAGCCTGTTGTATAAAACTGACCTGCGGTGTTAACTCCAGTATACGTGTATTTAGGTAACCGGGTTACGATTCTCGGGCTACTTTTACTCCCGCCGTTGCCACCTATTACTGGTTTAGTAGTTGTGTTCAGAACTACGCATAAGTGACCCAATAATGCCTTCAACACGGGTCGAGGATTTTTCAGTGAAAACGGCGACTCTAATGGATAGTTGTTGCAATTTAGTATTTCCTTTACAGGTCTAATGCCTCGTCCCGATATCACTACCCAGTCATATCCGATGCCGTTGTCACCGATGCGCTCGTACCTGGTCAACATGGATGCGAAACAGGTTGAAGGGGTCTTACATTGAATCCCATGAACCTGTCTCTGCCGAACCGAGCAAGCTGGACAAAGTATTTTCCCAACGGACGTCACGTTGTTATCAGCGTTACTAGTAGCCACTTGAGGGGAATAGAAGAAAAATATAACGGGTGCAATGTTTCGTGTTTGTGGTAACGATTCAGTGAGGGCAATCCGATTTGTCTCGTTCCTGAATTTCCGATTCGTTATATATACGACGGCAGAGAGATACATGGAGAATGTGTCCTTTGGCGAAAATATCGGCTTGTTACCATGCAGAATCCCGCTTGGCAATGCCTGAAGGCCTTTAGAACCGTATTGGAAATCGTTACTAAACGTTGCTTCATAAAAGTCCTTTAGAAGTGTACACATAATGAATCGTCTGGTGTTTCCTAGCACTCTTATAGGATTATTTTTTAGCGATTGTGGTACCGTTTCGTTGTAGATGGCGGAAGAGTTCCTGTACAATATAATCGGTGCTGATTTTAAGACGGAAAAATGCAGCGTTTCATGTAGCTCTACTATGAAAATAACGTGGTCTCGAACTGCAGATAAAAAATTCGATACTTCTACGTTATGCCCTGGAGGCTGGTGGAATTCTGGTTGTGAATTCACAGTATTGAAGGAACTAATCCAAAAATAGGAATAGACGAGCAAAATCTGGTTGGGTTTGGCCATTTTGCGTCAATTTACATGTAATACGGAGATGAGACTAGAGCAAGGTTAGAAATTCAGATCTCTTCACTAAATTTCAGAAATTTTTATACATGCCTGCCTTAGAAATTGCGTTGTATGGAAACTAGATACTAGCGTTTTTCCAAGAAGAAGTTGAAATAGTACCATAAAACAAGCACGTCAAGTATGATTATTGCGTCAATTGTATCAAGCATTCATCAAATGCTTTCACCAACGTAAATATTGAACTCACTTGGAGCTCCAGGGATCTGCAGTTAATCGTAAATAGGGTTCAAGCATAACTAAACAGTAGAGGAACCACTTAAGACAACCCAGGTGAAGCGAAAATCCCGTTAAAAATTTCTTATGGGAGCTGTGTAACGACAAAGTTTAAGCGAAACTGTAGGTTTCTTATCGACAAATTCTTCAATTTGTATACTTCGGCGTAACTTTTTTGGAAAACAAAGCTGAAATAATGCATTAATCTTTTAAAATGAACGTTTACACTAAATGAATGCACTTAACCACGAAACCTGCAAGAATGTCCCCGCATACAAGCTTTCTACGTACGTTACAGCACATTGCCGCTGAAATCCTCTCTCAGGCGCACCGGATTCGCAGCAGAAATCGGTGTCGTCGGTAAGGGAGGCATAACTTTAACTCAACTTAAAAGTGCTCTAGTTTCCAAAATAAATTTTTAACGGGATTTTCCCTTTACATGAGTTGTCTATAGTCATGTCCCTTCTTGTATATTATTTTGTAACCTTTAAATTAATAGCTGCAGTTTCCTGGACCTCCAAGTCAGTAATTGAACTTGAATGGAAAACTTCAACTGCTTTTAAGTACTTCAGTGATGCATGAGAGTTACTTCTTGATCATTTAAATAATTCATTGTAAGTGGTTACCGTTACCGATACTGATTCTACCTCAAGTGCAAAGAAAACATTGTGTAGTACTCATTTATAGGTAGCTTTGGAATCTTCAGTGTAGAATGTTTAAAGGCTATTAACCGATTCAGTTACATTAAGTAAATATATATAAATAGCAAAAAGATGAATTCAGTGTACTCTAACATACATAGGTAGTTGCTCTTATAATTATAATAATTAATTACTTCCGTAGTATCAAGTGAAGCCAAATAAATATCCTGCGTACATAACAAGAGTAATTTATGAAATGTTTGCGTTTAACTAGCTTTACATGATATAAATGAGGGGTTTTAAAATTAATGCCTATTGAATAAATCGGATAACTTCTTTAATTAGTGGCATAACTTACTTTTAATTGAACATGCTTGGATCATAAAGTAGAATTCGTTTGCTGTAAACTTGGTACTTGTTGCTGTACTCTAGGGTACAAAAGCTTAAGAGCTTCCAGCATAGGATGTAAAAGCTGGATACCTCTGGTCCTAGGTATGACTTGTCTTGTGAAGAGGAAACGAAAGGAGATTGGCATTGAAGTCCCCTCTACGTCCGCTCTCTTCATCTCCCAGCGACTATAAAGTATCGCCTCCGTTCATACCATGTTTCATTCCACATTCATCTCTCACCCGAGAACATTGATTAGAATCCGAATTCAGTAACTCATCCAAAATGACTGGACGTGGAAAGGGAGGCAAAGGTCTTGGGAAAGGAGGAGCAAAGCGGCACAGGAAAGTGTTGCGTGATAACATCCAGGGAATCACTAAACCCGCCATCCGTCGTCTTGCTCGACGAGGAGGAGTGAAGCGTATATCCGGTCTCATCTACGAAGAGACCCGTGGAGTGCTCAAGGTTTTCCTTGAGAACGTCATCCGGGACGCTGTGACCTACACTGAACACGCCAAGAGGAAGACTGTCACTGCTATGGACGTTGTCTACGCTCTGAAGCGTCAAGGAAGAACCTTGTACGGATTCGGAGGTTAAGCATCTATCTCCTTGTAACTCATCATAACCAATCGGCCCTTTTAAGGGCCACCACATTTTCCTAAGAGCTACATTGAACAGTAATTGAGAACATTAAAAATTATAGGTTATGCTTTAGTTACGAAATGAAAAAGATGCGGAATGCTGTTCATGAATCATGTAGGATCCAACCATTGTAAACTACACGCTTGATCAAAGAAATGTCTTAAAATTAAAGCGTATGCTCCGAATTAGTTAATTAGCATTAGAAACTCGTAGGTTATCCATTATTCGAAACTGAACTTCATCAAAACTAAAGCAAAGCCAGCTTGGCCAATTTGTCACACGGCGAAACTAAGCAATTTCATGTTCACACCTACGGTCAGTTAAGCTGTAGCTGTTGAAAACACCAGCTTAGTGTAAATTATATAAAATGATTATTTAAAATTAAAACTGCAACCTTGTAGCAATTATAATTAATTGCTCATTTAAACAGCCTATATTCTTGTAGAACTTTGCAGATATCTCTCCTTCAATCAGACAGGGCTGATAGTTAATTAAGAATTAATTAGCAAGTTAAATGTGTTTTATGAATTGCAGAAAAAGAGATCGAGCCAACTATAGCTACAAGTAATTTAAAGAACGACGAGATCCTTTTAATATTAATTAATTAATTAATTAATGTAGCCACTCACAAATCAAGCAAAAACTCTCCTACAACAAGTCTACTCCCTCCAAGTGTATAAATACAGAGGTACCTTGAAAGCGCAATTCATTCTCATCCTTACTTTCGAGTTGAAAACATCTCGCACGAGTATCCCCATCTCATCTGATCAACATGTCTGGACGCGGTAAAGGAGGAAAGGTGAAGGGAAAGGCAAAGTCTCGCTCGAACAGAGCAGGTCTTCAGTTTCCCGTAGGTCGAATCCATCGTCTTCTACGTAAGGGTAACTACGCTGAGCGCGTTGGTGCTGGAGCTCCAGTCTACCTGGCTGCAGTCATGGAGTACTTGGCCGCTGAGGTCTTGGAATTGGCCGGAAACGCTGCCCGTGACAACAAGAAGACCCGTATCATCCCTCGTCACTTGCAACTCGCCATCCGCAACGACGAAGAGTTGAACAAGCTCTTGTCCGGAGTGACGATCGCTCAAGGAGGAGTCTTGCCCAACATCCAGGCTGTCCTTCTCCCCAAGAAGACCGAAAAGAAAGCTGCATAAGCGCAACAACTGTCCATATTTAAAACAAACGGCCCTTTTAAGGGCCAACACATTTTCCTAAGAGCTAATAATTCATGATGAATAAAATTAATATGAGTGGTTGGTTCTGCTGCGGTATAATTATGAAACGATTAAATTGGAAGAAGCATGCGAAATAATTTCCTGGCATTGATTAATTATTGGCTGTAAAATAAATTGCAACTCATGGTGGAAGTAGGGCCTACGAAATAGAAAACAGGAACGTTTTATCAGTAGGACTTTGAGACCAGCTACCGTCAGAAATAAATAATATTCATTCAAATCAAAGGAACTCCATATAAATTCAAGAGAATTTGCGGAGTTTCTGAGGAGGTGCGAGAAGAATCAATACGTTGCTGTCAATTATTATGGAGTTAAATGCGAAAATCCGTATTTCGTAAGAGTTACGTTTTATTTCGTGTGAGATTCAAGCGTTTAGTGTGACGCTTAACGTATGCGCAGCGCAATAACTTTGGAAGAATTAATTACAGAATTAAGTAGATACATTAAAAATAACTACTAAGAACTAACCAATATTTAACATGCATCCTAGTTGAAGTAACCCTCATTCAAGATTATTGAATAATTCATTACATTATGAAGTTTTGCTGGCCAATTATCCTTTATATTAATCGGTGTAGCTCTGGCGAAAATTTTGTCCTCATTTGAATGTTCGCGCTGACTTTTGAACATTTGCGCTTGCCCCTCTAAGTCATTGATTTTAAGCGTCTATATATATAATCTATGATAACTTTGTAACAACGTTTCCATGACGACTGTGTTGGTGTGAGAGGCATTGATGGGGAGAAGCTATTTCATGGCTAGCTCTACATGCTTCATCCACTTTGTTTAACTATTACGATTCACTAAACTGTAATCGAACTGTTTAACCAGCCGAGTTTTGTAGCGGCCTGGGCGCTATTCTAAATCCAGAGGAAATTATCACTCAGATAATCATACTTAAAGGTAGTTATTACCGCCGCGCTTTATTAACTATGCTCTAAGACCCTCCGCTGCAAGTAAATCTGAAATCTTCTACCGACACATGGGACTTGACACCGTCAACGTTTCACAATGTGTAATGTGACCGCTAACCTTATAAAAATGATAAGCTGAGAAGCGAGCGCAAGCGAGCTTAACGACTATCGGGCCAGCGGCGTGAGCGAAGCGAACGCTTATTCTCTCTTTTTTATAATTACATGTAGCTCTGCGAAAAATTGGAGCTGTTTTGAACCTGCGCTTCATAAATTAGAATTGTGTTACTAACGTTCTCTTTACTTGCCAGAATAATTAGAATGGTTAAGCACAACCGCAGCGTTAGGGGCTAGGGATGTTTCCACGCTATCCTAAATCTTTAGCCTATTTAGGTTTTACAATCGTTGCTTAATTTTTCTTTGCTACTCCATGCTATCCTCCACAACTGCATTTCATACCTTACCAGACTTGCTGTCATCGCATCGATGCAAGGAGAATTGTCTATTCCAAATATAGAATATATTGCCCTGAATCCTTGCATTAATTTCGATTCAGTTGCTGACTGGTTAGAATACTCATACAGACCATCATATTTCCTAAAAAAACATTGCGCTGATAGTATTATAAGTGACTAGCACGTAAAATTGACATATCAGTTGAAACCTGAAATGTCATTTTACGCACCCGTTGCGTTTAAAAAATGAATACAATACCGCTGAATACGTTGTGGAATCAGTTTCGAAATAACGGGTCAGGATCGGTTATGCACGCCTTTTTATTAGAACCTTAGAAACCTATCATGTGGAATATGGTTCTATTTTGCTTTAAAATTTAGCATTTCCATTTTAAACTACGCCTAGGTCATTGTGGCAACTCCAATTTAACTTAGGTGTTAGATTATAAACGGCTGTTAACCGTCAAACTTGAATAATATGCTGACAAGCGAGCTGCTAAAATATTATCGAGCACGCGGCGTGAGCGAAGCGAACGCTCCCTTTATGGCCAGAATTCAGCTGACCATCAGCCGTCTCGAAACCTATGCAAGTTTAAGTTAAAGAAATATTACATGGAAATGTTCCAGGAGTGTTTTAAGTAACGCTGAAGCGCGTGCACAGGCAAAATTGTGTGTACCATGCAAACCGTGTGTACAGTGCAAACCGTGTGTACAGTGCAAGCCGTGTGTACAGTGCAAGCCGTGTGTACAGTGCAAACCCTGTGTACAGGCTGCGGGTAGGCTGAAGGCGAGCGAAGCGAGCGCTTCAGCCTAGTAATTAATCTATGTTAGTTCTTTAAGCATCTACTGAACTTCTACGTTTCCCGCGCTTTCAACAAAGGATGATAAACAGAAGGTTGGAGGGAACTGTGTTGTGATAGCTATGATTGCTCATGACCCTCTGTACTCGCTCTTGTAGAATCTACTCGCTCTCCTCCTATAAATTCCAGCTCAGCTCTCTCATGTTCATCATTCGATTTCCTACTGTCGTACTTTATCAAGCATTTGAGTAAACTCTCTCTCATTCAAACTCTCATCATGCCACCAAAAGCTAGCGGAAAGGGCGCGAAGAAAGCTGGAAAGGCTCAGAAGAACATTGTGAAAGGGGACAAGAAGAAGCGTAGCAAGAAGAGGAAGGAATCCTACGCCATCTACATCTACAAGGTGTTGAAGCAGGTCCACCCTGACACCGGAGTGTCCTCAAAGGCCATGTCCATCATGAACTCCTTCGTGAACGACATCTTTGAGCGAATTGCAGCTGAAAGCTCCCGTCTGGCGCACTACAACAAGAGGACGACCATCACCTCCCGGGAAATCCAGACAGCAGTCCGTCTTCTCCTCCCCGGAGAGTTGGCCAAGCACGCCGTGTCAGAGGGCACCAAGGCTGTGACCAAGTACACTTCCTCCAAATAGACCATCTTCACTCCTACCATTCAAACAAACGGCCCTTTTAAGGGCCACCACATTTTTCGAAGAGCAAACTAAATTATTACTGGCTGGCGAGACTGCGAATGAAATAAATATGGTATGCATTATGCTCGGTACAAATAAATCAGCTCTTGATACTGATTACAATCTCAGTACTTAAAAACAAACCATAATTAATAGACATTTAACGTCAGCATTTCAGAACTAGTGACGGCTAATCTCCTGTTTCTCTCAATTTGATCATTCTGCTGCAGCATGAAATTATTTAATGACTTTCGTTAAAAGAAGTTAAGCGTTAGATACACGAATTCAGATAACTACGTTCCTATAATTAAGTCAATCTATGGATGTGCATCTAAGCCCATGCTGTTTAACAGTTAACGTTTGCCTTCATTTATTAGCAGATAAAGCAATAGAAATACAAAATAATTAGATCCTTTAATTTGACTATACGTTTGCACAATATAACTGAAGAGTAATTTCGATGCGAAAAATCAGTATTAACTGCCCGAGTTGGATGCCCAACACGAAACTGGGTAACCAATAAACCCCAAGAAATTAGTTGACGTACTATCTAATTAATTAATTACTGAATTGGTATCCCAATTTAACTCAGAGCGCTAATGAGGAAAGAAATAACGCTTTAAACTGTTCCTTTGTCTCTGACAGTTGTGTCCCGCGTTTTCTTTTAGTTGCTGGTGTTGCATACGTGATATGAACAGGGAGATCACTAAATAGAGGAGGAGCCTAAACCAGTGTAGCGTGTCTCCTTTCTCCCCTCCTCTAATTACTCCTAAGCAACTCCACTGTGAACCTCACAGTCTGAACGAGCAACTACACCTCAAAAGGGTATAAATTCACCACCTCCAACGAGCTGGGGTATCATTCTCGTTCGGACTTTGCAGCCTGCAACAACCCGCTTGTCAAGCTCCTCTGCAACTTCAATTCATTCACCTTATCAACAATGGCACGTACCAAGCAAACCGCTCGTAAATCCACCGGAGGGAAGGCTCCTAGGAAGCAGTTGGCTACCAAAGCCGCTCGCAAGAGTGCGCCAGCAACTGGAGGAGTGAAGAAGCCCCATCGTTACCGCCCTGGAACCGTTGCTCTCCGAGAAATCCGTCGTTACCAGAAGAGCACTGAGCTTCTCATCCGCAAGTTGCCCTTCCAACGACTCGTTCGTGAAATCGCTCAGGATTTCAAGACGGACTTGCGTTTCCAGAGCTCCGCTGTTATGGCTTTGCAGGAAGCGTCTGAAGCTTACTTGGTCGGACTCTTTGAGGACACGAACTTGTGCGCCATTCACGCCAAGCGAGTGACCATCATGCCCAAGGACATCCAACTGGCAAGAAGAATCCGAGGAGAGAGAGCATAAGCTGTCTAACAACTGCATTTAAAACAAACGGCCCTTTTAAGGGCCACCACATTTTCCAAAGAGCTGAAACTTAGTTGCCTTATCTTCAGTCATTCGCAATCACTCGAAATTCATGCATTGCTACAAAGCTTAATTTTCAAGTTCCGCCAGTCATTCAAAAAATGATGTTGGAGAAAAAATTAAGGAATTCAATGTTGTTATTGTCAATTATGTTACTCTCCACAACCTGAAGAAGTAATAAATACACAACTCCAGCAAATGTGTGGCTACCTTCCATTCTTGATGGAAACTAATATGGTACTCACAAATTTAAATGTCACTCGGACTGATTCAAGTTGGATGTTGAGTCGGGTCCTGGACAAAGCATGCTAGTAGCTATCTGAGAATCTATTCCATTAAATAAATTGCGAGTTACTGGTGAAACACTTGGTGTTCGTTTCATCATCAATTTGAGTGGCATACATAGATTACAAATGAAAATAATTAACCACAGAATTAAATACTTATAGACCACACGGCTCATACTTGCTACGTTCATCATGCGGCAAAACATAATTAAACTACCGAAAATCATTGGGATTTATGCATGCATATTCATCTTCCTCTTAACTGAAAGCTAAATTGCAATGAAAAATATCCGGTGTGAGAAATGCCTTATTCTAGTTTAAAATGGCGTGCCGTAATCTACTTTAACACCAGTTGCTTCTGGCATTGTAGCATGGAGAAACAAAACAAAAATACAGAGTGGAGGCGAATGTGACTTAAAAAGTAATTAATTGTTCATCTTACTGATTGTTTATTTCTGGCATAACCATGAATCATTCATATGGATTCTTTCACTTTGAAGCCCCAGTTTCAGAATTTTTGTGCATACGACGAGGGATTAAGTGGCGGCATGAATTTTCAACCTTCCAGGAATTTTAAAAAACTAACCGATGAATGTAGGATTAACAGCGCAACTTGTTTACCAAGAATTCAGGAATTATATTTTCAGAGCCCTAGAGGAAAATTGTTCCTTTGCTCAGGATGGGAGTTGGGGCGGGAAGATATTTGCTGTTGTGGATGTCTGAGCTGAGCAGTCGGTGAGTTTGAGGTACCTGGGCAATGCTAAGCTGAAGCGCTGAGCAAGAGGAACAGAGAACGAACGGGAACGGAGAGGCTGCTCCTCATCTACCCAAAACAGGAGTATAAATAACAGACAGAGCCACCACACGCTCATTTTCATGCTGATTCTTCACGCGTGTACATCTCTTGAATATTTCTCGGAAATTCTATCCTTTTAACTCCATCACCATGGCAGACACTGCTCCTGAAACCACGACCGACGCTCCAGCAGCTCCAGCCCCTGCTAGTCCCAAGAAAGGCAAGGCTACCAAGAAAGCGGAAGGCGCTGCAAAGAAGAGTCCGAAGCCCAAGACTGAGAAGAAACCCGCTGCTCATCCACCAACCGCTTCAATGGTCAACGACGCCATCGGCAAGCTGAGCGAAAAGGGAGGTTCGTCACTTGCGGCAATCAAGAAATCCATTGCTGACACCCACAAAGTTGACGTGGAGAAACTTGCTCCCTTCATCCGCAAGTACTTGAAGAGCGCTGTTGAGAAAGGTGTCCTAGTGCAGACCAAAGGAACCGGAGCCAGTGGATCCTTCAAACTCGCTGTCAAGCCAAAGGTTGTCAAACCCAAGAAGCCCGTTGGTGAGAAGAAGGCCAAGGCTGGCATGAAGTTAGCAGTGAAGAAAGCAAAGAAGCCTGCTGCAGAGAAGAAGCCCAAGTCCCCAAAGGCAAAAGCTCCGAAGAAGCCGGTTGCAGCAAAGAAAGCAGCTGCTGGAAGCAAGTCACCGAAGAAAGCGGCGTCTCCCCCCAAGAAGGCGGCCCCTGCAAAGGTCACCGTTCCAAAGGCTAAGGCCGCAGCTCCTAAAGCTGCTTCACCTAAGCCTGCAGCCAAGAAACCAGCCGCACCGAAAGTAGCTAAACCGAAGACCGTCAAGCCTAAGGCACCCAAGGAGAAAGCTGCGCCTAAAGCTGCAGCCAAACCAAAGGCAGCAGCCAAGAAGCCAGCGGCAAAGAAAGCAGCAGCACCAGCACCTAAGAAAGCTGCACCTGTCAAGGCTTAAAGAAACTTTAAGCAGAATCGCAATTTTAAACCAACGGCCCTTTTAAGGGCCACCACATTTTCCTAAGAGCAAAATGATCATCGAATAGAACGGAGAAGCTGAGGTTTTTATTTCCAATTTTGCTTATGCCATGATTATAATAGCCATGAGACTCGCTCCAGATGCTACAGAATATTCGTGTGCAGCTCTGAAAGAATGAAAGAAACATTACCTATAAGTTTGATAATTACACTATCTAAGTTAAAGATATTCACGTTGGGTTTGAAAACCTATGAATTCAAGTCTGACCAATGGGCTTGTGTAGCTAGGCAGAGCTTTTCTGAAAAAGCAGCTTAGGATTCTCTAATTAAAGATTTTAATGACACACAGTTCTTTCCGGTCAGACTCGGGCAAACGGGGCGCACGAAAATTTTCTAAGTATTTTTCCCCAAAGGTGAATTTTTGGATTTCGACGATTTGAACGAATCTTGACCCAAAAAAACCGAATTCGAAATTTTGAAAAAAATTTGGAAAAAATTTCTGATGAAAATTTTCCAAGTTTTTTTTTTTCAACGTGAAATTTTGAATTTCTTTGATTTGAACGACCATTACTACTATCCAGATTATTATCAGCATATCTTTCAAGAGTCCTGTTCTTAGTTTTAGCATTGGCTTGATCAGCATTGCCGTTAATGCTTTCATAATTATGCAGTACTTTTAATAGCTTTAATTATAGCGTTTCTTAATCGAAAGATTGAAAATTATGAGATTACAAGGAACATTTATTTGCATGTATTTCATAACTTCGGAAACTTGAACTTAGATTCTCCACTCCACCCACCACAACACAGAGAGGAAGGCGAGGATGGAAACCAAGGATCCCCTCTACGTCCGCTCTCCTCTTCTCCCAGCGACTATAAACTCTCGCCTCCGCTCCTCGTTAGCTTCATTCCACACTCATCTCTCATCGGAGAACATTGATTCATATCTAAGTTCTGTAGATCATCCAAAATGACTGGACGCGGGAAGGGAGGCAAAGGTCTTGGGAAAGGAGGAGCCAAGCGGCACAGGAAAGTATTGCGTGATAACATCCAGGGAATCACTAAACCCGCCATCCGTCGTCTGGCCCGACGTGGAGGAGTGAAGCGTATCTCCGGTCTCATCTACGAAGAGACCCGTGGAGTGCTCAAGGTCTTCCTTGAGAACGTCATCCGGGACGCTGTGACCTACACTGAACACGCCAAGAGGAAGACTGTCACTGCTATGGACGTTGTCTACGCTCTGAAGCGTCAAGGAAGAACCTTGTACGGATTCGGAGGTTAAATCCCAAGCAACTTACAACTAACATCTCAAACAAACGGCCCTTTTAAGGGCCACAACATTTTCCTAAGAGCTCTTTTATTAAATAAAATATAACGTTGAATGACGCTTGGTAGAAAGTTGAAACGGTAGTTGAATAACTGCCATTGGGTTGCAGTTGGTAAACTTTGATGGCTTTGCAATAAGATAATTTAGTCAAACGGCATTACAGCATTACAATATCATCCATAACTGACAAATTAAATGTTTCAACGCGATTATACTTGTTCGTTGATGGTTTCAGTTACTAATATGATGTGCAAGCAGTATCAAATTGAAATCATGACTCCAATTCGTTTACTCGCTGTCATAATAAAAGGTTATGATCGAAGAGTAAATGTGCTTGAAATTAACGTTCACTTTAACAACTGACGTAAGTGATTTTTAAAACTAAATACATCAAATTTTTTGTAAACACCAGAAGTTAATACTGAATGATGCTTCACGTTAATACTTTTATTGGTAATATTTTCGAAATAATTAATTAATCTGATAAGAAAGTCGGATTTACTGATGTGAATGAATCAATTATTACGTTTTGTAGTAATAAACTATAGGGATAAACTTCTTATTTTATTTACGTGAGCTCATCAGTAGCTAATGCAGACCTCGGGAAAACCTGAACCAATAATTAGTGTTTAGTGGGAAAAGTAAATTTGTTAGCAATTTCCATGATCATGTGCGAAAATTGCGACTTGCTTCTGAATCTCATTCATAACCATTTCTCATCAGTTTATTCAAATCAACGATTCGCTAGCAACAAAAAGTTAACTGTAACTGAAATGGAATCATAATTATGAATTAACATAATGGAACAAATAGCAATCCACTACAGATCAATAACATGCCCGGAGGTTTAGCCAGTTCCAAAACCCAAACCCGCGAGGTGATATCACGAAATCTTGGAAATGACCTGCAACCATGAACACTCGTTCACTCCTCGCGTAATATTATTCGCTTGCGGCTCTACCAGTTTACTCGCTCCAAGGGTATAAATACAGAGGTACCTTGGAGGAGCTATTCATTCTCATCTGCACTTTCGAATTGAAAACATCGTGCACAAGCTCTCCACTTTCAATCTATTCATCATGTCTGGACGCGGTAAAGGAGGAAAGGTTAAGGGAAAGGCAAAGTCCCGCTCCAACAGAGCCGGGCTTCAGTTCCCCGTGGGTCGAATTCATCGTCTTCTCCGTAAGGGAAACTACGCTGAGCGCGTTGGTGCAGGAGCTCCAGTCTACTTGGCTGCAGTCATGGAGTACTTGGCCGCTGAGGTCTTGGAATTGGCCGGAAACGCTGCCCGTGACAACAAGAAGACCCGTATCATCCCACGTCACTTGCAACTCGCCATCCGCAACGACGAAGAGTTGAACAAGCTCTTGTCCGGAGTGACGATCGCTCAAGGAGGAGTCTTGCCCAACATCCAGGCTGTCCTTCTCCCCAAGAAGACCGAAAAGAAAGCTGCATAAGCTCAACAACTGTCCATATTTAAAACAAACGGCCCTTTTAAGGGCCAACACATTTTCCTAAGAGCGAACGTTGACTAACATGGTAAAATGTAGCGACGGACTCACAAACAATTCCTGCTAAATAATAATTATTAATCAGATGCGGACATGGCATTAATAATTAGTGAGTTTCAATGGGACATAAAGTAAATCGAACCTCGATTTAACTCACCACAGTGAGCATTACGTAAGAAAAGCTGAAATTAATGGCAGCACTCATGAGCAACTAACCTTGTTCTGTAAGAAAATCAAAGTTTGGAATATGAATAAAGCTCAGGATGACGCGAATTTTGTGCGTTTCGTAAGAATGACCAGAAGCGGCGTCAATTATTCATGTTCATGCATTAGCTAATGGAAAAATTCGTGTTTCGGAACGGAATCTAGTTCATTGCAGATGCTTGTACGAATAATTTACAATTATTTATCACCTGCGTTAGCGGGTGTACGTTGTGTGAGATGAAAGCGTTTTAATTCATTAACGATTTAACCGCTGCCATAGCATAATAACGTTGGTAGCGTTGTAGATATCGAGTTTAACTAATCAAGGAAATAATTGCACTAATTATTTCATAAACTTAGATTAAACATGAATCCACGTTCAAGTATAATTAGTAACCAAAATTCAACATACTTCTATAATTATTTTAGCTTGCTCTGGTAAATTAATGAGGCATCTGCTGCGCTTCTGCTCGCACAGTGCGTTTCCCGCGCTTTCAACAAAGGATGATAAACAGAAGGTTGGAGGGAACTGTGTTGTGATAGCTATGATTGCTCATGACCCTCTGTACTCGCTCTTGTAGAATCTACTCGCTCTCCTCCTATAAATTCCAGCTCAGCTCTCTCATGTTCATCATTCGATTTCCTACTGTCGTAATTACTTTATCAAGCATTTGAGTAAACTCTCTCTCATTCAAACTCTCATCATGCCACCAAAAGCTAGCGGAAAGGGCGCGAAGAAAGCTGGAAAGGCCCAGAAGAACATTGTGAAAGGGGACAAGAAGAAGCGTAGCAAGAAGAGGAAGGAATCCTACGCCATCTACATCTACAAGGTGTTGAAGCAGGTCCACCCTGACACCGGAGTGTCCTCAAAGGCCATGTCCATCATGAACTCCTTCGTGAACGACATCTTTGAGCGAATTGCAGCTGAAAGCTCCCGTCTGGCCCACTACAACAAGAGGACGACCATCACCTCCCGGGAAATCCAGACTGCAGTTCGTCTTCTCCTCCCCGGAGAGTTGGCCAAGCATGCCGTGTCAGAGGGCACTAAGGCTGTGACCAAGTACACTTCCTCCAAATAGACGATCTTCACTACAACCTTTCAAACAAACGGCCCTTTTAAGGGCCACCACATTTTACGGAGAGCGTACTTGTAGATGAGTAGTATAGTTGTTTTCGGAGGGAAGTAACCTGTGCCACGAATAAAGGTTAAATAAACTTGACAATAGGTTAAGGTGATAAAGCATCTTGTAATGGAAAGAGGGCTTGGTATGGTACTAATATAATTAATATAACGAATTTGTTTTCGTGTATACCAGCGCGGCTAGGAGGGGTTTTACAACTCTATTGTAGTCTTGGATTTTGATAAACATAAAGTAAATGTTCATGCTAAGCTAATTGAGTTTCATGTCAAACTACATGGTGAAGGAAGATAGCTGCTTTTTACTTGCATTTAAAAGTCTCGATAGTTGTTACTTTCCATTCCCATAATACGTAGCCGAGCAACGTAGAAAGACAATGTGGGCCACATTAAATTAAGAAGAGTGAAACCAGGGCAGGTACGTAGAATCCAGAAGTAATTACATAAAGGTGTGACACATGCTAAAATCAATAGAGTGAATAATTTACAGTAGTTGTAATTAATATTTGTCGCTTACTCTAATACGCAATGTAGATATTTCAGAACTTTTTAGCAAGTGAACGGCATATGCGTAACGATTATATTTTGTATGTATATAACGTCAAAAATAGTTATTATGGTCGACACATCCTAAACTGGACTCCATGTTAGCGTACCAATTATTCCCGATACGTGACGATTTGATTCACGGACAAATTCAACACTACATCCATCAATGTTAAGCAAATCCCGCGATCGAAGTAAAAGAAGGCTCCAATATTGACCCTAACGGGACGACATGCCTGACCCCACCTTCGCATCCACACTGGATTCAGAATTCCCTTCCAAGTTTTCTGAACATCTGCAGATGTCTCGTATACTTTTCCACAATTTTTCGAAACGAACAATACTACGAACCCAAAACCGAGCATCGTAATCGCCGGTCGAATTTTGTTGAATATGACGGCTTGGAATGCACTCAAACTGGTCAAAACGGCAGAATATGTGATAACCATAAAAATCCATCCCCCAAATACAGAAGTACAGGCAGATTGAAGAATGCGGAGTTGATTGTAGTAAACGTATATATCGCTCGCCGTCAACAAGGATCGCTCTTGCTGTGTGGCTGCAACGGTAGTCCTGTGCAGCCCTTGAGAGTTCCTCAGCATTTCGGAAGGTAGGTGGAACCTGTTGTGAACAGTACAATGAAGGTGTACTTACCGTAACTCCATGTATAATGTCTTGCCATTGGACACAAATTATAACAGCCGCATTCCCTAAAGTCCCTACATTCATCACAGTTTCTTTGCAACTCGCACAACTGGTCAGTACGACTAAATCGGACTCGCAAAATTACCTGAAGCGTTCCAGAATCTGAGGAACAAAGTACATGTAGTACATGAGGAAGCAGCCTCCTAATATAGACGAGCAAAATTTGAAGGCATTTAATTGAAGATGGAGGATGAAGAAGAATATCTTGAACCAAATGGACAAGTTCTTGGGATCTGTCGCCAGGGATGAGACCAGCCTGTAAGCTCCTGGATCCAGAAATACTTGAACTGCGTTCGTCAATACGAAGAAATAGAGGAAAGCGAGGAGGTCGAGGGATTTCATTGCTTCTTTTGTCGGATCTTTGAATCCGAATTTTCCTAAATTGAAGAGAAAACATCAAAATAGATGGCTATCAGGCTTATCTGCCCATACGCCAGACGTGACTGAATCAAAGATTTCGACTGCAACATATAACTTGAACTTACTTTCAAAACCTCTGATGTAATTGAGAAGTGTATTAATACATTTGTGATGCTCTCCATAATTTTGGAGAAACAAAGTGTTGGCAATCGTCATGACCATGTAGCCGTAGCTCATGTAGTAAACACGTATTTTGGCGAAACGTGTTTCCCTTGGATTGTTCCACGCTCTGTAGCAAGTATACACGGAAAACCAATCGTAGATGATGGACCAAAAGAATGCCAAAAGAAAACAAAACTTGATTAACTTTCCGTCGTTAAAAGTAACTTCCCCTCTGAGTTTATCCCAGCCATATGGCGTTGGCGTTATGTGGGCACTAAATCTAAGGATTTGTCCTATCCTCTTCTCGCATGGACCTTGTTTTAGACCTCTCTTCAATGCTATCTTGGTGGCCATTCTTGGTTGTTTCAGGAGCGATATGAATGTTTGACGTTCTTGTATGGATGATAGGAAACTCAGGAGAAACTTTTCATGAGTTCAGAAATCTGTTCGAGGTTGAGCTTTAAAAACTGCCTTAGCCGCTGCCGCAAAAACCAATTAGATGAATTCCCTGAGCATGTGACCGTGTTGTTACGACATTCGAGCACTGCATACACCGAGCTCTTAAATCTATTTTACAACGCTAGATCATGATCATAATTTTTAACATACGTTCATCTGAGATTTAAATTAAGCAATGAAGATTGAAAACTAAGCTCTAAACAACGCCCAAGTCCTCCTCAGGAAGACAGGATCTTTCGCGCTCCTACTTTTTGCAGCTGATCCTGTAATCATTAAATGCGGAATGAAATTCGCACTAATGAAATACTGAACCGACGGCCAGATCATGCGGATATTTAACCAAGCAACACACTTTCTAAGGTCCAGTGCTGGGTATTTAAAACTAATAAGTAACACTACTCTTCGGATCTCCCGAGAATTATTTTAAAACTAACGCAGCATCTGTACTTTTGGTTCGGAAGAGGCTTTAGTCAATATTTGGTTGGAGGATGCGAACAATACATGCGCTTGAAACTCGTCTAGTTTTAGATCGTTAGGTGAGTGAAGGGATGTGAAACCCCATCAAGGATCAATGTCGTTCAATTATGGATGAATATTTTCATGAAAAAGGGGACGTCTAACTTCAAACTTACATGTCACCATTTACCTAAAAACAACATTGAGCAACTGTTAAATCTTTAATGGCTTCAATGAGGAATCGTCAAAGTTTTGCTCCTCTTATATATGTTTTCTGGAATGGCGCAGCCATTACCTTAATTAATCATACACGAGTCACACGGGCCTCTCTCCACAAAGAATTAAAGTTTAATTATATACGTAAGCGGACATTTCACATTTGGATGAAGAATAGTGTTGTCCTTTATGTAACAGACTTTTACCATGAAGGTTTAGTTTTTGGCTTTATTGGGATTTATGTAATTTTCAGAAAACCCTCAGGTAACATTAAAGAATAAAGCATTTCTCATGGTAAATCGCGATTTATATTGCGCTTTGCGCTGCTCCTGTAAGAAAGTTTCTCTGCCTTTAGCGATTGGGACACTGTTAATTAGACTAAGCATATATGTATGCTTTCAATTTTAAAGTTCACCAAACGGTGTGAGCTTGATTGGGATCCCCGGATGCATGAACATTTTTAATTGAAAGTCATAATTGTTCTCATTAAACTTGAATTTGTCATCAGTGGCTGACTACATGCAATGGGCTGTATTGCACTTGTGTTCTATTTCTATCTATTATCGGCTAACTAAGTCAAAGGATTCTCGGCTACGGATTAAAGTGTAGCTTATACAAAACATTAAAACCGAAGCAGCAATGCCACATCCATAAACATAAAATATAAAAAGAACATCTTTCGAAGCTAAGGAAACTGGGGACACGACCGGGATTTCGAGTAGACCTTCATCCGAAGTGTTTAAACCAAATGAGCTGAAGTATTTCTGGAAACGCTTCCGATCCCACTCCTCCCATAGCCAATATATCCCTGAAGTCAAAAGAGCATCCATTCTTTTCTGCAACGGATTTTGCTGTATGTCATGAGTGGAGCTGATGTAAATTCCGTGGAGGATTCGCAAAAAGTTATCTGCTGTGACTAAATTGTGTGCAAATTTTATTGATCTCTCTCGACGAATCTTGAGTTGGATGGTGTTCCAGAAAAAGCGGAATTCTCGGGATGTTACAACAAGCGCAGTGTTAGGTTCGCTTAAGTTCCTCCTTAGGATTTGCTCAAAGTTTCCCAAGAATAGGGGTTGCAGTGTGTGAGAAACCTTAGCAGCTTCGTCCATTCTGAGAGCGAGTTTACAATCATGAAGCTGTTCTGGTTTACAAACGGCAGCGTACGCTCTTAAAGCCTGAGACAGAGCGCAATTTTCTTGTATAGGATGATCTTGGATAAAGAGGCAATAAGAGTGGTAGCTGCCACAGTTAGTCCTTTGGCTTCTGATGTACTTGATAACATCTTTGCTGAATCCAGCTCCGTAGACTGGAGTGAATATAGTAAAATTATTCAAATCCCGTAAACTTGTAAGATTAGTAGTAAAACTTGGGAAGAAAAGGAAATTTGCATTCAAAACTGCTTTGTAAAACGCAGAGAGGAGAAAATTACCGAATATCCATGTCATGAAAACCAGGGTGAGAAATCTCCTGATTTCTGATCGATTGTGACCAGCATTTGCATCCCCCTGCTCCATTGTTAGCTCTAGCAAATGGAACCCGTGACTGAAGAATATACAGAGAGTTTTGATCAACCTGAAGGGATTCAACATGCTGACTAGCGTCGCGAGGATTACAACTCCGATGGCGCTTGCTCCAACTGCGAACCACGTCGAAGGTTCAAAAGGATCGATGAAGAGCATCGGAGTTTTTACGGCTTCAGTGTTATGGGACGTGATTATTTTGAAATCATAATCGTATCCTGTTACGTAAAACTGTCCTGCACTGAAATCAAATTTGTTTTTTGGTATTCTTGTTACTATAGCCGGGTTGCTTCGACTGCCCCACGCCCAAACTCTTTGAGTGACTGAATTACTTGCATTAATATCCGTTGATATAAACATTAAAATAGTTGGGAGTAACGGCTGGGGTTTACGCGACATCGGTGATCCAGGTTGATAACTCCTTGGATTTAGAAGCATGTATGCGGGTCTCATGACCCTTTCCGTTAGCAATGTCCAGCCATAGCCGAGGCCGCTGTTCCCAATTTTCTCGTAGAGAGTCAAAATGGACGTGAAGCAGGTAGAGGGGCTGCTGCCGCACACAAATCGAATAATACGATCTCTACGAATAGGACAAGCTGGACAATGTATTTGACCGATGAGATTGCTATCGATATCGACGTCTTTGGGAACTGATGTTGGGTGATGGTAGAACAAAAAGAAAACGGGAGCAACGTGTCTGGTTAATAGCAAAGAGTTTGGGACGTGATCCGCTTCTGTTTCTTTCTGCGACTCTTTATCGGTAACGTATATAATGGCCGAGAGACGCAATGAAAATGAATTTAAAGGACTTAATAACTCTTCTGTTCCGTAATGTATTCCAGTTGCAGCCAGTTGCAAGTCTTCCGATTCAGTTTCAAACTCCAGGAATACATCTGACGCACGGAACTTGTTCAGCAGGATGCACACTACGTAGCGTTTATGATTACCTAGAATCTTCGTCGCCGAAGTGGCCACGGGCTTCGGTAACCGTTCCTGTTCATGCAGAGCAGATGTGACATTGGAGTACAGTATAATCGGCGTTGATTCGAAAATGGAAAAATCAATTATTTGCTCAAATTCAGTTATAAAAAATACATGATCACGAATCGCCGCTAAGAAATCGGAAACTTGAACGCTGCATTTAAAAGGGTACCCACGTTCTGGAAACGAGTAAGAGTAACTCAAGAGTGAATGCATGTAAATTAAAAGAAAATATAAGGTGGTCGACATTTTTAACTGAACTGCGAATGCTAGGCTAATGATTGTGTCGCGGGTCACTCCGTATCTGCAGGCTGATATAAAAAAGTTAACTACTGATTGGGCACGATTTTGTTGGACAATCAGTAGACATTCACACGTGGGTTGTTGTGACTTACTTACTGTCCATTGCAACCGATCGGTCGTCAAAGCTATATCCTCGCAAATACAATAGAAGGTAGAAGTCTTTGTCGAAGTTTGAGGGTACTTGGTGTCATGTTGAATCAAGGAAACGGAAACGACGTTCCATATTCGCTTAAGACTATCATGTAGAAGTACTCTCTGTTTCATGAATCTATTATTATTTGTTTGCTAATGATCAACTATGAAATTCGTGAAGATAACCCTTACTGATTAGTATTTAACGTGTCACTCCAACACTCTTGAAGAGTCTGCCAAAAGTTCACAAAATGTGAGGAAATTCAAAACGAAACACAAGTTACACTTGCCAAAATGACATGCGGTAAAAATAATCCAAATATGTGGTTTAAAAGAAATAATTAATTTATTCAATTTAATGTCTGGTCTGACCAACGAAGTAGCAGTGAAGAGTAAGTTAGGAATGTAGACCGTCCTGCAGATCCAAAATTCGACTGCTCGACTTGTTTGAATTCCAGTCTGAAATCTTAGCAGGTCAAAAGTATTGCACATAGCAGCCTTTTCCCACGCCACCTTTGTTAAAAAGCCAAGAACTAGTATTGCCAGCAGGGAGAGGGAGGAGGGCACTGTTCTTCTGGAATAAGAGCCGCTGGTTTGCTGAACGGGCAGCATTGACCTGTTTTTACTGTGAGCTTTTGAAGTCGTCTTCTCCCTGTCAGCAAATGTTAATATAAACTATACGCGCACGGGCTAGTGTATCGTAAATATTTAGTAGTAACATTTGTTAAATCTTGTCGGATTCGATGCAATGGAAACACTTACATCGCTTGGATTTTGAGGACCTACAGACAGCGCTAATTGGGTCAAATCCTCTGAGTGTTTTCGTTGCTCGTTTTAGTGTCTTGTAATCCAGGCAAATTATACTCTCTCCCTCGGCAGTAGTTGCTGGAAAATATTCTTCTGGCGTTAGAGGGCAGCAAACGTAGTTAACGGCACGCTTCGGGACGCCTAACCGATGCGCTGTGATGTCTGAAGAATGGTTGAGCGGATAATAGTCGGATTGATTTTGTTTACTTTTGATGCAATGGGATTTTGAAGACCTTGGATTTGGTCGATATTTTCTACAACGCTTGGCTGACTTTTTTGTTGACGGGATAGTCAGAAGATTGAAGCAGACGAGATTATCGGGGTCAAGTTGCTGGAAACATTCATCGGAAAGCTGCTTTGTCGGATAATTTCCTGGGTCACAAATACTTGGGTTGTCGTTTTCCATACATTCTGGTCCATCATGCTCCTCTTTTTTCTCAAATTTCTTTGGATCTACTTCCGTCTGCGTTTCTTCGTCGTATCGCGTTTCTTTATGAATGACCTCTTGGATTACAACTCTATAAACGTCTTGACCTTGAACGTGCTTATCCATTTCGTAAATAGTTCCTGCAGAAGTGCCATATCTCGCTGGCAATTGTTGTGTTACCCCCGTGACCTCCGAAGAACTGTGCTGGTGCGATATTTGATCTTCAGGTCTAGGATGGTGATGACTAGGTCCGGAGGCAATCGAAGAGGTAACCGTAGTGCTGGTGTGATGGAGGAATTTAGACTGCGCAATCGGTTGCTCCGATCGGTATTTATAAATCGGAAGATCAAGCGGATGTTCTCCGTCGTCGCCAAATTTTAAAGGACTTTGACTTTGTATTTTCATAGTATCCTGTGTCAAGCCGTTGACGCCATCCACTTGAACGGGAGTATGGTCCGTTGCATTGGAACTCGTTTGTCCTAGCTCCCTCAGGCTTATTTTGGGTGTAAGTTGTATCAGATTGGCTGGAATGATTTCGTTGATCGTCAGCACTTTGTCAATCTTGAACGTGGATTCCTTGGTGACATGTGTCGTTTCCTTTTTCTCCGTAATTTTGGCCGTCCGGGGGGAAACGCTGTCATGCTGGGAGTTGGCTACTATGTCGCTAAAGTTGGTAGTACTTTTGATAGCGAAAGGAATCTTTGATTTTATGAACGAGAGATCTGGTCCCTTGAGGGTGTCACCAGTATGATGGCTGCCATCATGACCATCCCCTTCCTGAAGGCGACCCCTGGGGTGCTCAGAAGCGACATTATTTAAGCTCCCTCTATCGTCAAAGATTGGATAATGATGTTGGCTACGGTGAGGAGGAGGAAGGAGGCTATATTCGCCGCTAGGGGTATGTGGGTAGTGCCCAGAATATTGTTCTCTACGTGAGTGATGCTTAGCAGTGGTCTGACGAACCTCTTGTATGCGCCTCACGGTCTGGTGTCTATCGTCAAAAGAAGATCCGCTGTTGGCGACGATTTCCGTCTCTTCATTCGGACCATTTGGTTTCGATATCTGGTTTTGCTGGTATTCTAATCGCTGAGTTAAGGAAGGATGTGGGGTCTCAGGCTGGTAGTTGGAAGCGATAAGATCGTATGGGTTGCTGTGCAGATTCGACCAAAATTCGTCGCGTTTACTGTTCAAGGGGCTCAGGTATGGATTCCTAGGAGTGAGCGTTCCCATAATGCTTCTAGAGAAACCTATTGAAGAATTTGTTGCATTTCTAGCTTGAATACTGCTATTCGAGGATTCTGGGTTGAGCACGATTGAGATTGTTTCTGGTTTCATAATTAGCGGTGCTCCCGTTACTGTTGAACGTGTCCAGTAATTTGATTTTTTGATGTTTGGTTGAAAAGAGTTGTGTGTGCTAACTGCAGAAATTGTTTTTGAGGCTTCATCAGAGTTTGGGATGTCACCGCGGGAGTAGAGATAATGGACACTTTCCGCTATGTTGTCGATTGGGTTTATAACGGTAATGTTACTGGGGGATTTCCCGAATTTAGACCCATCACTACTCACTGGTTTACCGATAAGGCTTGCTTCACCTGAAGGATTGATTTTACTACGAATATCCGAAGAAGTATCGACTGTTCCAAACGTTTTCTGACCTCCTGGTTTAACGGTTTCCGAATCAAGACTCACTCCAACCGCTTTTTCCCTCTTTCGTTTGGAAACTTTCGACCTAGCGAGTTGTAGAGAATCCTGCTTTGAAACTCCTGGATCTTCTGGAATGCGCTCTCTATCGAATGCCTCATCATCTCCTTTGTTTCTGTTTGACTTGCTATCATGTTTTCGTCGTTTATTACTTTGATTGCTCCTTACACTCGTGAAAGAGGGAGGCCCAGGTGAGATTGTACCAACTTCAGAGACTGGTTTATCATTTGACCCAACAAGCGGTTTATGCATAAAAGTATCAGATTCGGATATGTCAACGCTCCCAAAACGGGGGTCAATCCTTTGGATTTCTAACGGATTGGGTAGCAGTGGCCTGGGAGTCATAGAGGAGAGACGTGTGAACGTTGACCTGCTCTTTGATCTTGCTTCTTCTTCAGCTAGGGATCGCATCGATTCCGACCCTTTGATCTTCCCTGAATTTGGCCCATTTGAAGCTACAAGTGAAGCGGGTTTATCAAGTTTGGGAGTGCAGCGCGCTTGAAATGTTTGGACAACTTGGAGAATATTCTGTAGTTTTTCTATTGTGCTTGTTTGTACCACAGCGTTTTCGCAAGGGAGGGGGGATGGGGCTCCGCCGCAACCTTTCACCTCCGACCCGGGAAACATCCGCTCAACCCGAGATGCATCTGTAAATTTTAAATGCTGCAAGAAGAGGAGGCGCTGTTTAAGGCGCTGTAAAGTCTGAAGCAGCGCATTGCCTGAGAAGTTATTCTGCGAACACACACGGGCGTTTCTGCTCTCGGGGTTACACGAAGATGTGACACAATGACCTAGTCTTGAGGCTGGACCTACTGGGAAAGGGTCACTGCAGATATTTTTTCGCATTGTATTGCAAGAATCCAATGTTGAACCCTTAAGTTCTTGGATTAGTTGTTTAACAGCATCGCCAATCATTTCCAATTCAACTTTGTTTTTACAACCTTTGACGCTGTCGTCAGATTTACTAGGCCCGCGCTGGCGAAGCTGATTTCTGGATTCAGGGACCCTCGGTATGGACGACGCTTCAGATAACGTCTTCGCTCTTGAAGGATATTTGTCGGTTTTACGAGATGACAGACGCGCGCTATTATCGGATTTTGCCGAAGGTACACTTGCCGCCCTCAGTTTGTACTTGTTCTTTTCTGGTGATGGCTCAGAACATGGGTTACAGCGGGAATATTCTTTATGCGCTTCCTTGATCTGCGAAATCTGAGCTGGGGTCAGGTTCAAAACTTGAAACTTTTGATTCACTGCATGATTGTTTACACATCTTCCGCGCTTGCAAAGTTTGTAGATGGATTTAAGCTTTTGTTGCTTTGAAGGTGTTAGTTGCAGATTTTCAAAAGCGCGACTGTCCTCACTAGGTGGCGCGCAGCATTCCGTATAGGGTTCATAGTAGAGGTTGAACATGCGGAGTAGGTGCTGTCGCTCTGCACCCGTTAAATCTGGTTTTGTCGTTTTCGGAGGTTTTTGATCGCATTTGCATGGCCTGCATGGCTGGCATTGTGTTGCAGGATTTTCGTTTCGTTTGAATTCGATTGTAACTTTTTGCCTAATACTCTCCTTTTGAAAAAAGTGTTCTTTACGAAGATTAAATTCTTCTGTTCCGGTTCTACGCAGTGAACGGCCATCTGATGATTCAGACTCGTTGCTCTGGTCCTCCTTGGAGGTGTCTTCTGATGCCTGGGCGCGAACCCTGTCATTTTCTGAAGAATCCTTGGTGTATGTTAAATCTAAGGGTGAATCCGAACGGTACGGGATACCAGCATGATATCGATACGGCGGATCCTTGATTGAATCCATATAACTGTAGTCTTGATACGTTAATAATTTTATCATAAAACTAGATTGTAGTTTATGATAAACTTATGGGATATATTTGTGAAATAGTTTTCGAGCAACTACAATCAACCTGGAACGAGCGGTGATGAGAGTTTGTACCGCTCTCTACAGCGCCACAGGTCGCAGTAACGCTGACGGAGCGTTGTAAGCGTTGATATGTCCAGTATAACTGGCCATATGGCCCTGGGACACATTTTATCTTACCTTAGGCTAACAGGAGTGTGGTAACAATTTTCCCGGTAATTTTATAATTCTAAGTTACCCGCCAATGTTTTCTAATTAAAACTACACGTTGCTAGGAAACCATTTTCAATGGATCAATTTATTGAGATGAAAATGATGGAAGAGCTTCGTTGAATTTGCTCCGTTAGCATCCAAGAAAAATGCCATTTCTAGCTATAGAAATAGTGCGAGGAGATTATTTGATTTATTTGAACTAGCATGAACATTTAGTAAAGTGTAAATCAAGCTTGTGTTTGAATATTTGCCGGGATAACTATTCCCCTTGCCCCTTAAAAAAGCTTACTCAGTAGATGGCGCTCCCCGCTGACGTTAACAAAATCGGTAACGTTAGACTGTGGGAGTTACTTTTAGGCATCACAAACTTCAAAGCCTAGGTGGAAGCTGGGATCTTCGGGTGTTTGCAAGCAATATGCTAACCCATTCCAAATCTGGGAAGACTCTCGGTTGCGTGCCAAATGTAGGGCCCAATTTGTATTGCTACGTTTCGGCCTCACATGTCCCCTAAAAATATTTACAGGCGAATTGAAATATATGCCATAAGATAATCTGAATTATCTGTGTTTTTTTCGAATGTATGATTAAAATGGCCTGAATAAGTAAATTTTGAAAAACCCACTCGTCTTTTTGTCCAGAAACACGTGGTTGGTCCAGTGGAGGGTGGATGCGGATCTCCGATGCAGCATTAGGACTGCTCTCCATGTCACGAGGAATTCGGCGATCTAGCCACACTGGGCAGCGGGTATTCAAATTCAAAGCTCCGACACAACGATCCAAGTTATCAAGGGTTAGTTCGAGGTGGTCCGCATTTGGTAGTATGAATTCATACATTTTTAAGTCAATTAAAGGAAGCATCCTGTAATTGGTCATTTGTAAATTAATAATTGCATGCATGTACGCATTATAAATTTCGTACATTTCACATAGTAAAAATCACGTTAGTGACCTACGGGTTTACCGATACTAATTGTATTCATACCACTTTTCATAAATTGAGTTAGAGAAAAGCTTCATCATTCGCGATGCGTAAATGTGATGATCGTTTTGCTGGAGAAAGTTATCGAAACAATAAGAATGTGCATGAAGAAATATTTTCCAGCTTGCTTCAATAATCGGCTCGAATTGACTCCACGTGCTCTTCTCAGAGATAACGATCAATGTTTCTTTTCCATTTACCACGATCGTTTGAAGGACCTGTTGTTAGAACCAACACCGATGAGATCGATACTGCTGGCCGCATAAGAATTGATAATGGTAGATTCCAGGACCTACCCGCGTTCCAGCACACTTATCCACCGGTCCTTGGAACTCAAACGGTTTTGCTTTCCGTACACACGTTTTGAGCGTCGACACAATTCTTTCGAATATAGAAGGTTCAGTTTCTTGAACGCTGTAGAAAAAATCATCTTTCAGAAACATGTAAAACGCTTCCGTTACAACATCGATAAATTCGGTCGCTACTGCATCCGGAGGGCACATGCGTTTAATCAAATCAGCTTGCAAATGCAGTAGTTCAGCCGTTTGTTTCAACGAGGTTTGCCGAGTTGACGATTTCTGGTTGAGTTGAGCAACGGCAAATCTCTTGAGCTGATCCTTGAAGACAAAGTCCATCATGGACGAGGGACATGACTTGGCTCCAGGCTCCGCCCAGTGTCTCTTCAGGTTAGCTTCGGTGAATCCAGTTTCGCAATCTTCCTTCCACGGCGGAGGTGTCTGTGCCACGCTGCCGTTGGCCGGTTGATCCGGTTTGTAAGTGGGCGTGGTAACAGGAATCGAAAGGGTGGTCGGCTGAGGCGTGCTGGGAGGTAATGCAACTTTCTCGGTCACGCAGGATTTTAAATCTTCACAACGATAATTAATTAAATTTCAACGTATAAATTGAAATTAATTTAGACTTTCGTTCCGTCACCACTAGCTCTGAAACTTACCGTTTGGAGGATGGATATCAAAACAAGTGTCGGGTCGGACAACATTATCCGAGAAGCATCCTCGCCGTAGGCTAGTAATAGTTCCCCATTTGGAAGCCACTTCCGATCGGCTGCTAACTTTAAATAAGCAATACACTTTGGGTTTCTCTACTGCGGAATTTAGGCACAAGGTGGAGCCAGTATTGCCGCGCAAGGTCCACGGGTGGTTGGTGATGGTTATAAAGGAAGATAGGGCATCTAGTTCCAAACGGTCTTCATCCATTGAAAACGCTTTCGTCATCAGTGAGAAATCTTCCCGGAAGTGCACGATAGTAGGCTCAAAGGGATATTTCGGTATTCCAAAGAAAATACCTTTTGACACGGCCAATCCTTGAAGTGTAAAGCAATAATTGTCTCCACCAACAAAGAGGTTTGGCTGCGAACAAAATTCCGGGTAAAATCCCCATCTGAAACAAAATACAAATGCGGTTGATATTTGATGATACGAAGATTGCAGTGTGTATTTGGTGGCAAACACAGTTGATTTTTTCTCAAGAACTTCACTTACACTCCTGTCACACATGCGCAAGAGTAGGTCTTCGGTTCAGCGACGTAAAAACCGGCTGTACAATTACGTGAATCTAATTCGTAAGCTTTTCTAGGATTTTCGCCGATCAGTTTTAATTTTGCAGGTGTGGAAACGCAGTAGTGAATTATTGATAGCTGAAGCAAAATACAAGCTGCAACCGCTGTCTCCTTCCAGCGTTTCATGGTAACCTAAACTTAATTTGTGACAAACACATTGCATTTTTTTTGCCTTATATACGCGCATCTAACTATGGCAAGCTTCATAATCAATGAATGTGCAGCTAGTTCTTTGAAAGAAAGAAGGTGCAAAACTTTACGCAAATCGTGCCACAATGCCATATGCATTGGCAATTGACAGCAGATTGATTGTTTTATTCGAGAACGTCAATAGTGTTTCGAGGATAATTGATTCTTTTCAATTTAAAAACTGTGCTATATAATTACAGCTTATTTATATAATACACAGTCAACATTTATAGGAAGCTAAATTATATGACGAGTCAACCAAATCCTGCATGTACAGTTTCGAGTTGCTATAGCATTATACAAACCTCAACAAGCATCCATGCTAGAGAATAACAGGCCCTACAATGCAATACAACAAGGTTAGAATGAATATGCAATGAAAAAGGGACACACATAGATGAGGTTCATTAGAAGGGCCGGCTCTTAAAAAAACGAATTATACTTCGAGAATACTAGCTTCAAGTAACAGTCCAATATAGAAAATATCCAGTGTAACTTGTTGTGCGTTATTGCATATGGCAAAGAAATACGATTTGTTGACCAGTTACATACAATTCCAAGAAAGTATCAAGCTTAAAGCTGCAATCTGTTATGAACTTACATTTTCTAACTCATGCATGCATTTTTCGAGAATTCTTAGTGTAAACTCATTGATAAAATGCAAACTTTTTCAGTTGTCCGGTGGTAGATCTCCTTCTGGATTCCTCGCCAAATTAAACCCTCTGTGTGAAAAAAGAGGAATAGCGGAAGTCAAGTAGGAATAATAGTAAAAGATTGAGGAAGATGAATTGTACTAAATAGGACTGTTATCAGATTGTACGCTCTTATTGTACTAAAAGTTATTGTGGAACGTTTAAAGTTCATCCTATTAACTCAAATGAGCTTCAACTCCATCAACGATTTAATTTCGCTATATTAATGTGTACTTAAACTTTTAATTACCTTTCAGTAATTAAAAGCTAAAGGGCACAATTTGATAACTGTCCTAGTGAGTAAAATCCCTTTTCAATTCCCATGAGGAAATAGTTTACAAGAGTTAATTATCATGACGCTTGTTTTAGTTTCCACTTAACAATCAAACTTACAATTCCTACATCTAGTTTAGTAATTTATTGTAAATTTACATCTGTATTTCTCTCTCTTATATCTGTATTCAGCAACGACACGCATACATGACTGAGCCTCCAGGCGTAAATCAATATTCATGCAAATCTGTGCAGTTCTTTACTCTGAATCTGATAAAAGGACAAAAACTAACCAATATTCTAAATATGGTGCAGAGTATATACGCATCTCGCACCGATTTACTTCTGCGCTCTAATAAGTGGCATTTCAACCCGGGATATAATGCCACCTAAACTGGTGCTTGGTAATTTTGTAGGTGGCCACATCATTTAATAATATTTGTACTTTGCTATATTTCATTAACTATAGATATACAATTGCGTTTATAGATGAAACCAAGGGCCGCAGAGGGAAGCCCCGAGCCCTACTCAAATTCATCGCTATCTCAAGCATTGGCTTCCTTCACCACGGATCTTTATAGGGTACTTTTTCGGGGATAGGTTTATTAGCTCGACCGAGACGAAATCTATGGAGAAGCTTATCCCACGATGGCGTTATGCCCATAAACGAATTGGGACGGCCCAATTATTGCAGAAATTTGTCCCTAGAAGATACAAGGAAAAACAAGCATATTTGCATTAAAGCTCTGACGTCGCTGAAGAAAAGAGGGATTAATTGCATAAATGATTGGACCGTCCCAATTCGTAATATAAATCTGACGTGGCTGTATACTTGTGGCTTCGCCTAATTTTTGAATGTGTAAATCAATGAAAATTAAGCGAGATATGTATTAAGCTCAAACATGAAACATATGTAGAAGTTCCGCCGTTCTTTTCTTACTTTAGTTACTAGTCTTGCTCAAAATTGTAGATGTCGCCACATTAATTTTAATCCCTACCAAATAATTCCAATGCAGGAATCCACACGAAACATAGATGCAGAGGAAAACCGAGTCATGTCCCCTCTAGGCCTTAATATCCTCCTCGGGATGGTGTATCTTGGCACTGACGGCAGCACTGCTGCTGCTATGCGGGATTCAATGAAACTATCCTCCATGAACGACAGCGCCATCTTCAGTGGATACGAGGACATTCTAGAATCTTTAAATTCTCAAAAATCGGTTCAGCTAATCGCCGCAAACAGTATGTTCGTTGAAAAAGCATGTCCTGTCAAGGACTCTTTTCTCTCCGGAATCCGTAAAACTTTCCGAGGAGATGTGGAACACCTTGATTTCGCCAAGCGTAAGGCATCAGCTGGAACCATAAATTCATGGGTGGAAGGGAAAACGAATAGCAGTATTAAACGCTTCGTGTCCCCCGGCAAGTTTTTCGACTGTAGTTCATCTCATTTACGCAGTCACTGATTGAGCTTATATTCCAATAATAATAATTTAATTTCGTTATTGAATCCACAGAAAGCTTAAATTCAAAAACGAAACTCATCCTCATCAACGCCATCTACTTCAAGGGAAAATGGAAGAAGGCCTTCCTCCCCTCATCCAGAACCCGTGAATACCCATTCTACACGAAGTCAGGAAAACACATCAAGCTCCCATTCATGGAAAGCGATGAAACCGGATACGGTTACGCCAAAATACCAGAACTGGATGCGGAAGCAGCGCTTATGCCGTATGAAGGTGACCGGTTCGTGATGATTGCCTTACTACCCAGCTACCATTCCACTTTGGCGGACATGGAAAAACGGATTGGCCAAGGATTCGATCTCACCACCACCCTCCCTGCAATGATCCGCGCATCTTATACACAAATTAAAGTCTTCTTCCCCAAGATTAAAATGGAATCTACCATCAATTACATAGGAACAGAACGAATCCTTGAAAACGTAAGAGTTTCTTGTATTTAATTATTTTATAATTATTAATCCTTCCTCATCATCCAGCTTAACTCTCCATATTTTCTCCACGCGTTTACTTTTAGCTTGGCCTCGGGGATATCATTTCTCCGAGTGCTGATCTCAGCAAGCTAACCAAGAAAAAAAATTTGACGATTTCAAACGTATTCCAGAAGGCTGTTATTGAAATCACGGAAGACGGTACCGAGGCTTCAGCAGCAAGTGGAGGTACATCAGGTTTTTGCGTACCACCCACTAATCTAAAATTGAGGGTGATTATAAATCCCTTCCTACCTTTGGTGGCCATTAAATCTATATGCTACCGTAATGCAATTTTAATTTTTTTATCTCAGCTGGTTACTCCGGTATGAATCGCCGCAAGCAAAATACACCGCCCATTCTTCGTTTCAATCGACCCTTCATGGGTTACGTTCTTGACCAACAAACCAAGACGATTCTCTTCATGTACAGGAAGACTAAGTAAATACAACGGCTCTCAATCAATCCCAATCTGCATTATCCTAATACACACTAAATTCATTACAATTTACCTCACCAAGCTTTAAAGGCTTGCTTAAATTAATAAAAATGATTAAGCAGCATTAAGTATAGATATTTATAATCTTAATAATGTGTTTAATTTTAATTTGGTTGTAATACTGACTAACGGAGTAAAACTATATACTTTATGACGTTTAAACTTATCTCATCTTTTAATTGGGTAAAGCTGATGCAAAGACCTGCAAAGTAAAATGAGACAGGTGTGTGCAGAGGGTAAAATAAGCAAAGCATATTGTCCTCTGCTATCTCTATGGTTAATGGTTAATGGTTGCCAAATGCCACCCGAAAATTAGGAATCCGCTCTTTTTTATTGAGAAATCATTAATGCATCGCTACATGTTCCAAAGGGATTACATTGAAAGTGTGTCCGATAACCCGGAAATCAGAAGATAAATCACTGTGCATACTTAAAGAAACAACGGCATATTCGTGTTGCTGCCAGTTTTGTCCGCCTCCCATGCGTCGATCCTTGCGCCCTCTACACATGTTTCACAAACGTTTCGGTTCAACAGCGCTTTAAATATTAATGTTTTTGTCCTCTGTATTCATGGATTGTAATATCTACTTAAAATAACAACCTTGAAACTAATTGAAATTTACTGCCTATTGTGTATTTGTAATGGTTTATTCCTATATGAATACTTAAAGCATACTCTGCAGTAACAGCCGATGTAATCCCTCAACATCCAACTGCGTCTATGATAACATGAATTTCTAATTCTTCATTCTGGTTCTAACAAACCAGCGTTGGGTTTCAAAGTTTGCGATGACGCTGCAAAGAGAGTGTAGTTACAAAACTGCCTTCTTTCGTAAATCTTTTGCTAATCATGCGACTCACACCTGTCAGCTGGAAACGTTTCTCTACTCACGTCATGGTTCACAGAGCTGGGACGTTGCGTTTCTGGGCGAGGTTAAAACGATTTCACATGGCCTTCCTACTGGTTTTGATCAATGTAAGATAGAGTAAGAAATTTTATAAGTCCGGTTATGATTGATTCCCGCTTTGATACCATGTATCTCTTCTCCATTTCAGATACTATGTTTCATACTTTTCTACAAGTTGTACACCCAGGAATTTGGCAGACACGAATCAGAAAAAAATGGAATCGATTACGTCCTTGGGAAAGCATCGTCTTCTAAACGGGAAGAATCTTTTGAAACCGTGGATACAAAAGTAGGAGCCGTTTCTTCCATTGCTGATATGTGGGATTCATGGTGGTCAATCCGGAATGTATGACATTTTTGAGTGATAATATTAATTTTTTTCAGTCGGGATCTTTCAGTGCTCTTTTCCGTTACAGATTCCATCATCAAATCCAGGCAAATCCAAACCTTCAAAACATGTGGTTAATCTCATCAAGTCCAAACCTTCTACCACGAAGCGTACTACAAAGAAACCAGAGACAATGAAACGCTTGTCTACCAAAGCCATAAAGGATGGGACCAAACTGAAACAAAAGTCTATCAAAACCACACAGAAGGAGACGAAAGCGCTACAGAAATCAATCAAAGCTACAAAGAAGGAGACGAAATTGAAACAAAATTCTGTCACAGCCAAAACAAAATCCAAGCAACCTACCGAACCACAATTTGATCCAAACTTGCCGCTCCTTTACCCATTTGCATGGAACACAAACCCAGAGAAATGTTTGAAAAAACCTGGACGAAATATTTTATTAATTATCATTCACACCGCAAGGGGGCACTTTCTAGAACGGGAAACTATTCGAAAAACATGGGGTTCAATCCAATCCTACAAAACCTGGGACATAAAGCTGGTATTTATTATTGGCGAGAAATCTTCCACAGAGGGCGCTAAAGCAGAAGGAAAATTAAAATCCGAGTACAAAAAGTTTGGCGACCTTACAAAATCCAGCTTTATTGATTCATACTCGAATTTAACGCTAAAACATGGCGCAAGCTACTCTTGGGTACTTGCCAATTGTCCAAATGCCACATTAGTCTTGAAAACAGACGATGACTTCGTCATAGATATTTTTAAAGTTATTAACAACAAGTTGGGTAAACGGATTGATTACGCAAATCAAGGCGCCCTCTGGTGTCGGGTTTACCGAAAGAAATCTCCCATAAGAGCAGCATCCTCCAACTGGTTTGTCCCGAATTCCCTGTACTCAAAGAAGCGCTACCCGGATTTCTGTTCCGGAGGAGCTTACATAACAACAGTACCTACAATCCAAAAGCTATTAAACGCCGCAATCGGTCTACGAAAACGAATACCAATGGATGATGTATTCTTTACTGGGATGGCTGTCAAGGAATCAAATCGGATTGGAGCATTGAGTTCGGGAAATAAGACAGCTGCTGTGACTGTGAAAATGATTGATATTAGTAAGCAATATGTTTACTATCATTGGGATCGGAGAGGGATGAAAGTGATTCGGAACTGGTATCTCAATCAAGTGAGCAAGAAATCACCCTGGGCTTTCTTTTTAGTGCAACGCACAGAAATGATTTCTACAGATGCGAGTCTGGTCTGGAAAAAGATATGTCTTTTGAATTCTTGGAAAACTAATGCGACAGAGTGAAAGCAACCGCAACTCATGCTAATAAAGCTCATTAAATTTTTAATAAAACTTAGTTAAAGTAATTGTTATTTGTTCTTAATTGTAGTTAAAAGTAATAGTTTATTTTGTTCCTGATTTTTTACAAAATAATTAGCCGTGGATAATTTTTCATGAATAGCATTAATTTTAAATATAAACGTTTTTACTGTCCTCTTTACCGTAAGTAATTTGCCTAATGTCAAGCTTATAACGAATACGATTTACGGATGTTAATTCCCAGTCTGCAGTTGATATGGCAAGAACTATGGTAGCATAAGTAGATACAAGGATGAGCTGCAATTGCAATCGTCCATCTCGGGAATTACTATCAGTCAAGTGAACTTATGTTCTCACGTGATGCAGTACCATGCAAAAGATACGTGGTAGCTTTACTTTAGTTTACAGTGAAAGCAATGAATATCATGGCTCCCTAAACAAAAGTGCAAGACCACTTGAGACTCTTGTGCAGAAGATAAGTAGACTGCGGAAGCAAAAGTGAGATTAGGAAGCCAACTATCAGTGATCCCCCGGAAGAAAAAAAATGAATCAATAATCAATATGACAACTTGATTAATAGTTTTGTGTATTCGGAAGTAAAAATAATCTTAGAACCAACTAGAAGTTGAACTTAGCCTTGCTCAAACCCATGATGATTGACTTATTAGAAATTTTCATTAACTTGGCACTTGCAAGATTCAGATATGTTATAATATTTGCGTGTGCTGATATTTTAGCAACTTAAACAAAACTTAGCAAACATTTTGCACAAGCGGAAGCAACTTCCGGTAATTCAGATTCCGAATTTTTCGAGTATATAAGCCTGTGAAAGTCTTGACTGAATCACAATCAAACTACACCTCAAAATAGCAACAACAAGAACTAGAAACAGTCTAGAAACCAAAATATCCATCACTTTTACCACTAAGTCTCTCTGAAAATACGAGATCTTCAAAATGCTGAAACCAGCAGTAATTGTCCTTTTGTTGGCAGCAGCCGTTCACCAGGCTGCTGTGGCCCCTACGATTGACCCTGAGCTTGCCTCTTCTCTTCGTGAGAAGCCCGGCAATGTTCTTATCCGGATGAAAGACCGAACTGCAGCCACCCTGTCCGCCATCCGCCTTCTTGATTTCTCTACCCGTGCAGAAAGGATTAATACTGTCGTCAAAGCTCTTCGTGAATTCACGGCAGAATCTCAGAAGCCAGTCTTGGACTTTCTCTCAAAGGAACAGACGGCCAAGTCATTTACTTACGAACCTCTATGGGTGACCAATATGATCATGGTCAGAGGGGCTGACCTCGAAACGGTCATGAAGCTCTCAGAGTTTTCTGAAATCGAAAGCATTCAAGCAGAGCTTCAATTCCCCCTTGACCCAATCCTCGACTTTCACGAGTTCACTCCAGAAGAACTTGGTTCTATCGACGAAGGCGAAGTTCAATGGGGCGTCGCTACGATTCAAGCTCCACAAGTCTGGCAATCCGGAAACCGGGGACAGAAAATCGTCGTAGCCACCGTTGATACCGGTGCACGTGGAACTCACGAAGCGCTTGCTGGAAACTTCCGTGGCGAGTACGGATGGTTTGACCCTGGACAAGGAAGCCTCGAGCCCAATGATGGAAACGGTCATGGAACCCACACCACCGCTACTATCGCTGGATCCGCAAGAAATGTAGGTGTCGCTCCTGGAGCGTTGTGGGCCGCTTGCAAGGGATGCCAGTCTTCTTTCTGTCTGCAATTTGACCTCTTGAAGTGTGGTCAATTCTTCGCTTGCCCCACTCTTGCCGACGGAACCGCCGAAGACTGTAGTCAAGCTCCGAATCTTGTTAGCAACAGCTGGGGAGGTGGACGTGGAAACGAGTGGTACAAGGAAGTCGTTGAGGCTTACAAGGCAGTAGGAGCCATCCCACTTTTCTCTCAAGGAAACTCGGGTCCAAACTGCGGCACTGCCAACTCTCCTGGAGATTACGACAACCTCCTCGGAGTCGGTTCCACGACTAGCGACGAGCTCCTCTCCTACTTTAGCAGCGTCGGCCCCACTACCATTGGAGGACGTGTCAAACCAGACGTAGCAGCTCCAGGGTCAAATGTCTTCTCTGCTTACCACACTTCAGATACCGCCTACGCTTCAATGTCCGGAACGAGTATGGCTTGTCCTCACGCAGCTGGCGCTGTTGCGTTAATCCTTGCTGAAAATCCAAAGTTGGGATATGAGCAAGTCAAGGACCTTCTTCTTAAAGGCAGCGTTGGGACCATCGCAAGCACTGGAGCCAACTGTGGAGGCATTCCGGAGGACGTGTACCCCAATCATCACGTTGGCAGCGGTAGAATCGATGCATCCAGATCTGTAAACGCTACTAGGATGCTGTACCGTCAGGCTTAGATTAACGATAACATTGTGATGATGGTGTCTTTAATTGCAATACTTAATTGTTTTGATTTTTAGTAGTGGCCCTGGTGGTTACGCTAATACGCAATTTGTTAATAAATCAAATATGATTTTTCTCATAAGCCGTTCACATAAACATGTTTGTAATGTAAAATAGCCTTCGCAAGCTGAAAAGAGCATTAGAGCATATGGAAGCAGAATCCAAGTGTGTGCAGAGCGCGAATTCTGATTTGAATCCTGATTCAAGGACTTTTCCAATACTTCGACTTATATATACATAAACAGGCAAGCGCTGTAGTATTTGTTTTTCTCCGTTCATTCTCTCCAGTTTTGCAGTTTAAATTCAATATTTTACCGACATTTTTTGAAACTTATTTTTGCATAATATGGAGGATTTAAATTCAGAAATTTCAAAAGATTTTCTAGAGAAAATTTTAAATTTCCAAATAGATAGATTTGAAGTAAATCCAGGATCCGAATTAGGTGACGGATATACTTGTCTATTATTAAGTGTTGCTGTGTGGAGAGTATCTTCTCCTGCTGGAGCCGACAAAACAAATTCTGTAATACACCTTATAGTAAAATGTTACCCGCGTAGCACATCTAGGCAGGAGTTTTTGGAAGCAACGCAAATATTTTCCCATGAGCTCAAAACTTATAGCCAAATTATTCCCGAACTCTATAAATTCCAGAAAGGAGTTTCCAAGATTGTGGCGCCACCTTTTGCTGAACTTATTTACGGAAGCTATGTCGGCGCTACTGAGGCTAGATCAAGTAAGCATTTTTTATTAAACTTTCTCTGAACGGATAACGTTTTTTTATTTCATACATTTCCACAAGTTCCTTGTGGGCGCTCCCGCTAAACGAATTTAAAATTGCATTCAAATTTAAAAGTTTAAAAATTCAAGTTCAATAGTTTAAAAAATTCAAATTTAAAAGTTTAAACAAATCAAGTTTAAAAAAATACAAAAAAAAATAAAAAATTCAAATTTCCTGTATAAAGTAATTTCAAACTTCGTGTTGAATCTGAAATTGTATTTAATTTTTTTTAAGAAATCTGGATATGAATTTACACTACAATTTTGAATTTCTTAGCATTAAATTATAAAGTCTAGAAATTATTTCCCGTCCGATAAAAAAATGTAATATGCTTTCAAAGGTCTCGGTCGACCGTTTAGTATTCCGGAAAACTGCATTGTACTACCAGATCTCCGCTCAGTTGAAAATGGTTGCTTTCGCTTACGGGATCGTTTTCTCGGCCTAGATCTGGATCACTACAGCCTTGTAATACAAGCTCAAGCTCGCCTCCATGCGATTTCTTGGGCTTACAAACAAACTGAAGGACTACGCTCCCTAATCGAGCGCTTTCCATTTTTAGACGTTTCTGCTAACCAAAAACAGAAGCTGAAATCCTTAGGCTCCTTCGTCGCAACGTCAGTCTCTAATGCAAACACAATGTTTCATGGCCATAATAACATTTTGGCCGCCATCGAATCTTTAGAAAAACGTTACCTGAGCGTACTGGGACTTTACCTCGGGATCGAGCTCGGCCAATCAGATAAAGGATTCAATAAGGACAATGTAATCAAACGTCCAGAACCCACAGATGGCGTCGAAGGCAAGATCTTAATGAATACCCCCAGCTTCATATTTCTTAGCCATGGAGCTGTTGAACGTCGTACGGTAGATTTAAATCAAAATTTAAATTTTGTTTTTGTTCTTACAGAGCCTTGGTTGGTACTTCTTCATGGCGACGCATGGAGCAACAATATGATGTTCCGCTACGACGAGAAAACAGGTCGACCTGTTCAAGTACTTTTTATTGATCTTCAAAAGACAAGGGAAGGAGACCCCCTAGCGGACATCGTGTATACTTTATATTGTTGTACACGTCAGGAGTTTCGTTCTAACCATTTGACATCCAGCCTCCTTCTCTATTTCGACACATTCAACCAAGTCTGCAGGGAACTTGGAGTGGCATCGCTTCCTGGATTTACATGGCCAGAGTTTACAAGAAGATTCCGTCGGGCCAAAATATATGGAGCTGCATTTGCTACCATGTGTTTACCAATTGACTTAAAACCTCCAGAAGAATTAGTCAAGAATGAAATGCATGATGGAGATGAGAGTAAAAAGCAAAAGTCCGGAGATTTTTTTGAATCTCTTGCAGCGTCTACTTCAGTAAATTCGGTAGTGAAATTACGACTTCGAGAAGTTCTAGAAGATATGATTTCAGATGATATTTTGTAATATTTAAACATTTATGATGGTAGTGACGCCTACCAGGAACACTGTGAAGGACTCAGTTTTGACTTTATTTAAATACAAATTAGTCTCAAATTAAAAAAAATAAGCAGCTTTTTTCAACAAAATATCTGTATAATTAAAGTTTGCGCCAGAATCCTGGTAAAAACGTAACTGTTTGAAAACATTAGTAATTACCAATTTAATAAATTATCAATGTGAGAACACGGTAAGCATACTATATTAGTCAAAACTTATTACTTCATCGTTATCTTCAAGGGTTATATTCATAAACATATTTCACCTTGGGAAAACAATGGTCTTCTTTATATTAATACATACAGATAGTGTCCAAGGGCCTTGGATTTTTTACCAGGAGTGCGTGTAATGCTCTCTCATCTTCTAACTTATATTTCGGCACCAACAGCACATCCTTCTGAATGGCTCTGCTTTGTTTTGTCCTTGAAGCTGAATAGTAGTAGCTAGTCGGAGTAATGATTGTACTGCATGTGATTTACAGAGTATTGTTCTACAAGCACAATACGTAGTATGAAAAAATTATCATGGTCAAAATTGGTGAGAGAAGATAAGCACTTGTCGCATGGCAGTGAAATACCTCCTCTTAAATTATCTATCTCCCCTCTGTGATCACATGTCGTGGAGAGTTGCACAGCTGAATACTGCAATTTCAACACCAGAACAAAACTTCAGGCAGCACGTGTTATTTTGACAGGAAACAGAATGGCGGCTACGGATACAACAGGATTAACGAACGAGCTGCTGGAGAAAGCCTTAAGTTTACCTGTAGAGAAATTTGAAATCAAAGCGGGTTCGGATTTGGGAGATGGATATACTTGTGTATTGCACAGTGTAAGTGTTTGGCCGAAAAATGGAGACGAAGATAATCCCCAGAATATAGTTATCAAAGGCTACCCGGTCAATCCCGGTCGTCAAGCTTTTCTGGAATCATCTAACATATTCAAGCAAGAGCTTGGAGTTTACCAGGAAATTATTCCAGAGCTCTACAAGTTCCAGGAGTCTTTAAACCTCCCGGAGATTATAGCGCCACCTTTTGGAAGATTTATTTATGGGTCTCATGTGAACGCGGAAGATTCAAAAAGTAAGTTAATCGTTAATATACGTAAGAGGAAACCCGGTTTGTATATTAGCTTGACTAAACTTGTCTAATTACTTGCATAATTTTATCTGCACAGCCCTAGGACGCCCTCTACACTTCTTGGATAACAGTATCATAATGCCGGATCTCCGTACACCCGAGAATGGTGGCTACCGCCTTCGAGATCGATTCCTTGGCCTCGACTTGGACCATTACAGCCTCGTTATTGAAGCCCAAGCTCGTCTTCACGCCCTCTCTTGGGCATACAAGCAACACAAAAAGATTTCTTCTCTATCAGATCGTTTTTCCTTCCTTGAAATGTCCGAAAGTCAGCTAGACAGTTTCAGGATGTGGGGAAAATTTGTAAGTGGAGCTGCTGAAAATGCTAGGGTTATGTATAAGGATCAAGCTCATCTTGTATCTGCTGTTGATGTTCTTGAAAAACGGTTCATGAGCATCCTCGGGCTCTACATGGGTATGGAGCTGGGACAAGCTGAGACGGGGTTCACCAAGGATAGCATTGTCAAGCGTCCAAACCCGCCAGAGGGAGCGCAGGGTAAATTTAAATTCTACCGCTTTACTATTAAAAAAATTTAATTATGGCTTGTAGCTTCTAGCTTTTCATAATTTTGGGTCTAACCGGTTATTCCCCTTTGATAACAGAGCCATGGCTTGTTTTATTACACGGAGACGCATGGAGCAACAATATGATGTTCCGCTACGACGAGAAAACTGGCAAACCCGTACAAGTCCTGTTTGTGGACCTCCAACTTACCCGTGAGGGCGACCCACTCGCAGACGTCGTGTATACTTTGTACTGCTCCACTCACGGAGATCTTCGGACTAAACACTTGACTTCCATGTTGCACATTTACTACGATACGTTCACGCGAGTTTGCAAACGCCTCTCTGTACCCACGCTTCCAGGCTTTACTTGGAAGGAATTAAACAGGAGGTTTCGCCATGCCAAGATTCATGGAGCCGCGTTTGCTTTATTGGGATTGCCAATGGTCCTAAAGAATCCTGAAGAATTGGTTGACCTGGAAGAGGTGAAATTTAGCGAAGGGGGCACTGCCGCTCAAGCCATGGATGAGTTGTTTCAAGCCATAAGCCTACCTTCCTCTTCAGCAAATCCACTTTTAGAACTCCGACTTAAAGAAGTTCTCAACGACATGGTCGAAGATGAGATACTGTAATTGATTTCCTTAAAATAAACATTTTAAATTTTATAGAAATGATTCAAACTAATTTCTTAATCGCAAGTATCTTAAAGCTACTACAATTTTAAACAACCAAACGTAATTAATCCAATAATTAAATGCTAATAACAGTACCGCATATTGAAGACACAACAAACATTAATCACAATATACAAATAAAGACGCAAATCGATTTCAAATGTGCATGCAATTTCTAATCTATAGGACTGAATTAGACAGAATGCTCCCGACTTACTGTGTTTGAATTAAACAGTATTTTTTATATTTAATTACTAACCTTGAGGCTGAAATAGCAATTTTAGGTTTCATCCATACGCTGCACGGAGCAAAGCCAGACTTGTGCTTTTGTATGCATGATTAAACGGTGGGCGTTCTTGTTTAGTGCTCAGATTGACGAGACTTGTTATAAAATTGTATTATGAATTTGGAGCTGAGATTCTATAGAAAAGAAAAACGACCTTGCACGCAGATTACTTCTTAGCAATATACGTGCAAGCATCGCACAAGCTTAACTCTCCTACTACCGTACTTAGAGCGCTGTATGATTCCTTGTGCGCGTGATATCTTTTTGCCCAATTACTGGGATTATATGTGATTGTCATAACGAGTTTCTCAAGTGCAGCCTTCAGAGCCGCAACTGATGGACACATTCAAGTAGGCTAAATCAGTTCAATTCGGGAACTGTTCGACGTAGAGCGAAAGGCAGAATTTGCTGGCATGAACATTCCATTATTGCGACTTTTCCAGCGTTATACTAGGAATACCGTGTAGTTTGAAGCTTATTAATTCAAGGGAAGTTTGAAAAATGGGGGAAGAAGGAATCACCAAGGATTTCCTGGAGAAAGCTCTAGGGTTTCTAGTAGAAAAGTTTAAGGTAAAGCCAGGTTCATCACTGGGTGATGGATACACTTGTGTCCTACACAGCGTAGCAGTTTGGAGGAAATCCGAAAACGCTACCGAAATCGTTGATCCGAAAAATATCATCATCAAGTGTTATCCCAACAATCCTACACGTCAAGAATTCCTCGAGTCATCAAATGTATTTAGCCAAGAGGTTGACGTGTACAGTAAAATCGTTCCAGAGCTCTACAAGTTTCAGGAAGATTTAAACTTGCCCACGATCGTGGAGCCACCTTTCGGGAAATTCATTTACGGCAGCTATGTTGGTGCGGAAGATAAGAAAGGTACATATGTATGCTTCCTGTTTTTCTGAAATTCTCCTTATTTTACCAACAAAAAGTGCAAAGTTACAAATTAACGTTATACTCGTTCCTCCAGCTTTAGGAAGGCCGCTGGAAATCCAGGACAACTGCATAATAATGCCTGATCTTCGAACTAGCGAAAATGGAGGATACCGTTTACGTGATCGTTTCCTCGGGCTTGATTTAGACCACTACAAACTCGCTGTGGAAGCTCACGCTCGCGTTCACGCTCTATCCTGGGCATACAGATGCAAGATGGGACTCAAGTCCCTCGCAGAGCGTTTTCCAAATTTAGCCCCCAAGCCAGAAATGGCAGAAACGTTCAACTCCATGGGACCCTTTATCAGTAGCACATTTGAATCCGCGAGACAAATGTTCCCAGATGATCCAAGAATAATTGACGCACTAAATTATTTGGATGAGCGATACTTTAGTGTTTGGGGCTTATACTTTGAAATGGATGTAGGGCAAAAGGAAAAGGGTTACACCAAAGACACGATTATACGAAATCCTAATCAAAAGGATACTGAAGGTATGCAATGTATCCATTAACCTGTGATGACCCATAATGTTACATGTAGCAATAGACGCAGAGAGACCTAGCCTTTAATAGGATAAACGCAGTTTTAAAATAATTATAATTTCTTAGAACCCTGGATGGTGCTGCTTCACGGGGATGCATGGAGCAACAACATGATGTTCCGCTACGATGAGAAAACTGGTCGACCCGTTCAATGTTTGCTCGTCGATCTTCAAATTACTCGAGAGGGTGACCCCATGGCGGATCTTGCATACACCTTGTACTGTTCTACGCAAAAGGACCTTCGTTCCAAGCATTTGACTTCCATGCTCCACGTTTACTTTGATACGTTTACACAGCTTTGCAAGCGGCTGTCAGTGCCAACACTTCCAGGTTTTACCTGGGAAGAGTTTAACAGAAGATTCAATCGTGCCAAGATTCTTGGCGCTTCTTTTGCTGTTTTTGCTTTGCCGATTATGCTGAAAAATCCAGAAGACTTGGTAGACATGGATCAACTTCAAATTGATGAGTCGGTTGGTGGTACCAGCAAAGGTGCTGGAGAGACTATGGGCGAGCTATTGTCCATGATGCGTGGGTCTAAAACCGCTAGTTCTTTTGTTCAAACAAGGCTTAGAGATGTACTCGAAGATGTGATTGACGACGGGATTTTGTAGCTTAACTGCAATACATAAACTTCTCACTCCCTTATTGTTTGTTTATTACGTTTTGAGCCTTTGAGTTTTCAACCTTCATGTCGATTCTTCACTAAAGTCTACAAGCATTCATTCTAGAAAAACACATTACAAAGTACCTTATATGATGCATAAATGAAAAGGTTTAAAAAATGATTAGCTTCTTACTTATTGCACTTTGTTTTGTAAATTAGAAGTTTTGAAATGCACTAAAACACGAATCATTTAACCCCTCCATAACTTAAATTGTAAACATAAATCGACCCTCAACGTCAGATATTTTAATCCCAAAACACAAACCACATCTTACCACTATGACCAGTTAAAATTACGCTGATCAACACTATTACGTATAAATTTTGTTCGTTTTCGTTTTTTCACGGAAAAATTTGCTAGCATCTTAACTTTTACCATTAAAATGCACACATTTATCTATTGGAACTCATATTATATAGGCAATTGCTTAAGGCTAAACAATATGCAAGTTTCTAGAAAAAATGATACGAAACAAGCTGATAGAAGCATTGCATACACGACCAAGATTTGAACAATCCTGGAATCTGATAGTGAAAACGGTTTCGGTACGTTCCACTGGTTAAATTTTACCTGTGGAGGTTCCCTTTTTATTCTAAACCTAATGTCGTCCCACTTTTCCCAAAAGTGGTACAGTCCTGAAGATATGACAGCATTGATATGCCGCGGCACGCGGTTATAGCTTGGGTTGTAGCAGGAGTCCCGAACAAAGACCTGCTGTTTGCTAGCTTGTTTGTCCACGTGATTGAAATTATGAGTGAATTTCATTTCTGGAGACACACTCATAACTTGCTCAAATACTTTCCACGTGTCGACGTAATCCAGAGTTGAAATCAAGAGGACTCCATGGTCATGCCAAAGACGCTTTAAAATGAGTTCTTCCAGATGATGCTGACAAACAAATAGTGTGGAACCGACCTCATCTGCCGTGTAGTCGCCAGACGTGTTTCTCATATCCATCCTAATCCTAACTAATGCAAGATGGGATCTGATTGCGTGTATCTTTAAAAAAGCTGTCTGAAGAGGAACGAAGAAGGAAGAGTTTGTTTGATATGTTTGTCCTATGTTTCGGGAAAGATATTCATTTAGGTCAAACGTGCCCTCGAATATTTGAAACTTGGTATCATTGCTATCACAGAGGGGAGCCGGCAAAATTACATAAATTGTCGTATTACCAAAGATTAAGTCCTCTAGCCTTGTAGCATTTGTTTTGCAGGGCAGAGACACGGCCAGATTTGATTGGACAAATGCTCGATAGCCATGGGAGAAGACTATTCCCATGAAAGCCCAAAATATATATATAATTCTTGAAAATTTCGGAAAAAATGCCCGACCACTTGAATCATTCTTTGCAAAATCCTGACGCAATTGCTCCAACAAAATACTTGACAGCCAGAGGAAGGAGAAAAAAATTGCGGAACATTTACTCCAGATAGTATTATCGGATGCATTCGTTATGCTTTGACTCGAAACTATCAGAGCAGAGATAAAAAGCCAGATGAGGAGGACTAGCCACGTGGTGAGGGAGAAGGATGAAAATATTGACTGAGTATTTTGGGAGGTTTTTGAAAACGAAGTTCCGCAAGTTGTTATAAACATTAAAAATCGTCGAGTTCCGATTGCGAGGTGCTCATTCAACTGAAGTCTGTTGTATGGGAATTCGGAATACTCAAACGGGAATTGAAGGATAGCAGGAAATGCGTCTTGGAGGAGGTGGTTCTTCTGACGATTATATTCAGAGCTCCAGTTCAAAGCACTCATGATCACTTTAACAGTGGTCGTCCTGAGGTCCGTCGGATGATGGCGGTTAAAGGGTGAACTGTAATTCTGGACATCCTCCTTCACAGCATCAAGTATCTCTTGGTTTCCCACTTGCCAGAATGCTCTTGTCCCATCATTTGTGGCTTCATCATGAGCTCGCAGAAAGAATGATCTGGTGTTATCGACACTGATGCTTCGATGGAGGCAAGGGTAGTAGTGCAACACAGCAGCAGTGGACATGTTGTAACAAATAACTGATCCTGAGTGCAACTCCAAGCCAGATGAGGTTATTGAAGGGCCGTAGTATAGCAGATTTATTCGAATTATGTTCGGTTTGAAGGGTCGTACTCTGCTTGAGAGTCTGTCATACTCTTTTGAGTTAATACGGCGGCCAAGGACAAAGTTCAACGTTACTATACCAAAAACAAGCGGGGTAAAAGCTGGAGGCCGTAGAAAGTATGATCCGAGGCCTCCTGGGATTTGCAACTGGAAAATACCAGGAGCCATTCTCCGACCTGCTACCTCCAGAGTACTATTGGGTGGTAAAACTGTGAAATATTCGACGCAATTATAGGGTGATACTTTGAAAACGGTCGAGTAATTGTATCTGAAAATTGCACTGAACGTTCCTGACTCTTGCATCAAGACTATTGGTTCATGTATATTTCGATAACGTATGATTGTGGTGAATTCCGAAATGTAAAGAAAACAATGCCTGACATGCTGTATGTAAGGGGCTAAATCCAACTCTGTAGGAGGATATTCCAAGGTCAAAGCGACAGCAGTAGCAGTAGTATGGATGAGAAGTAGCAGGGGCAATAAAGACCAACACGCCATTTTCCCAAGGAATCTTTGTAACTTTATTTCTTCTTGGGAGGACCCTGAAAAATAACCTTGCAAGTCGGATTTTCTCACAAGTATTGGTCGAGGTTGCTAGGAAAACTTGTAGCTTTGAAGGTCATTAGTACTATGTGGAAAAACAACAATTCACTAATAAGCAAAAAAACTCACTATCAATGATTGGTATATTTTTACGTGGTTGTATTTGCTGTTTAATTATAAAGATTACGAATTGAAGAGTGGATGCATACATCACAAGCGCATTTATTGAATTACATTGTAATATTGTGAACAATTATTTTGCGTTATGACCTGGCATCTGGCATTTGAAACCCGTAACCATTTGTGCACGGAATGGTGACGTACTTAAATTTAGCTAACTTTGAAGTTATGCTGCTGTGCAAGACTCTTGAGGACGGACTGTGCATATATATAAGTGCAATATATTGTAAAAGCTAGGTACACTACATTTAAATGTAGTATACAGTACTTTTTCGTGTAGGGCTCAATTGTAACTTTTCGAACGGTTTCCGTACTCATTCATTGTAGTGGAAGTCTGCTTAAAACTGAAAACACTGAACTCTTGAAGCGATAAAGCATAATTAACCAGCTACACGGATAAGGCAGACCTCAACGGTGAAAACAGAAATTGAAATTAAAAGGAGTATCGAGTGCAAAACGAATATCGCATTTATTTTCCCATCTCTTAGAGAAAATGGCAAGGCGTCTCTCTTTTCTCCTGGAGAAGCACTGATAGCGTCTTCTTCAAACTTGATAATATGCCAGCGCTCCCAGAATTTGTACAGTCCAGAGCTAATTATAGCTTTGATCCGATCAGGTATTCTTCTAAAATACGGGCTGTAATAAGCTTGCAAAGCAAACGAATTCGAGGTAGTTACCAGAGGATCTTGGCTGTACAAATTGTGAGCAAACCTCAAGCCACGATTATTTTCCATTACCCCCTTGATTTTAGCCCAGGTAAATTTAAAATCCGTTCTGTGCAGCAATAACGCAGATTTTGATTGCAGCAGGTACGACGTAAGGAATTCTACGAAATGCTTTTCGCAAACAAAGTAAGATTTATGGTAGACGACGCTCCCAAAATCCGTGTTGTACTCGGATTTTTCCAAGTCACGTTTCAGTTGTGCAGTCACGTAGCCAGAAATTAGACTTAGAAACCTTGCCTTACGTTTCTCTGTTTCGGTATCATTTTGAGCATCAGAAATATTATCTACTTCATGGCCTCCGATTTCCAGAGAGTTGCCAGACACGTCATATCGTTCAAGACTGCTGGTATGAGAAGGGCAGGAACCCGGTGGAACTAGAATATAGAGGGTAAAATTGGCAGAAATTACATCATCTAGAGTTTTCCAAGAGGTCTCAAAAGCTGTTTTTTCTACCAGCTTTGATTGAACAAAAGCCCGAAAGGTGTTTGCTAATATTATTCCGGAAATTATCCAGCACAGCCCTAATAATCTAGAGAACTTTGAATCCCGCTGCTTCCCACTTTGATCTTGCAGAATTCCAGATTTAGAAACCTGTTCAATGGTAAGACCAAGCAGCCACAGGAAGCTTAGGATTGTCCGAAATAAAAATGTCGGTAATATCAGATTTACTGCAACGGTTTTTACTGACGCTACTATGGCGAGGATTATTGAAGTTCCACAAAGGAACCCAAGAAGTAAACCCCACGTTGTGGCGGAAAAAGGGTCAAATATAAACAATAGATGCTGAACACTCGCGGTCGAAAATACGCCATCTGCTGTTACGTAGAATATTTCTCGCCGACTTTCCACAGGATAGTCTTCCCAATATACTCCTAGTTGAGGGATTCTTTTGAAGGAGGTAAATGGTAGGGTTTCAATACTTGGTAATACAGGAATGAAGGTTTCATCGTTATTCCCGAAAGGGTAGTATTCTCGGAAACCGGGTGTGAAATTTAAAGCACTGAATACCGCACTGCAAACAGTAGCTGCCAAAGTTATCGGATACTGTCGATGAAATGGTGAAGTATAGGTGGATGTGATTGAAGTGAACCTAATTCCCTCCACGTATGCGTCTGCCATCCAGTAAGACTTGCTTCCGTTGTCCGTAGCTTCATTGTATGCCGTGTCCATGTTTTTCCAGCAGTTTTTCACGCTACCGTACTCCGCACAACGAAACGGTATCATTTTCAATTCAGGCGATCCAAAACTACATTCGCTGCATGGAATATAACCGTTGGTGAGTTCTAGCGAAGCGTTTTTTGCATCGAAGATATGGAAAAGAAGCACAGTGTACCTAACTATAAGTTTTATGGCAAACCAATCAGATTTTGGACCAACTACTTCCTGTATGTCTTCCAGAGAATACGCTGACTGATCTGCTATAAATGATATCGAAATTTCGCCAAAGTTGGTAAGCGAATATGCACTCGGGGTGGTCGCAGGTTGTGGAACGGCATACAAGGACAGAAACGTGTTGACATATGCCAACGGTGAATAATTAAGATTCCATCGGATTGGTTCAGGCATAACTATGAAAATGTGTGTGCAAGAGTGGTCCCGTGTCCTCATGATGGTTGGCCTAAAGCGTGGTCTGATGTATACATCGCCATTAGAATAATCGAATAAAGAAATTGGATGGCGTATTTTGTCGTAGCTAAGTAGCGTCTGAAACTCCAGAACATGAAGAAAGCAGCGCGTTGTTTCATGTAATAGTGGGTTGACGTCCAAAGTCTGCTGCTGTTTGACTGTAATTGTTGCTTCGGTGAATCCGTAAAGTAATGACGAACATATAAGCAACAGTAACACAGCCATTGTAGCAAAGAATAACGCAACGCTTTGGAACAAGACAAAGAATGAGCCGTAAAAGACTTTCACTGAGTCTAAGAATATGATTCGACCTTGAAATGTCAATTTGGAAGGCGTTGAAAATGAGGTTGTATAAATAATTTAAAATTTTCAAACAACTCAACCAACATCAAGTGCATATATATATTTGAGATAATAAAACTAATTCCGATAATGCGCCTCTCTCTACTCATTGGAGAACGCCACCTAGCGACCACTAGCCGCCACCTTCCAGAGCTTGCAGCTCTTGAACGGAATGGTTTTAGTTGATACGCATTACGTATTGTGATATCATCAGTAACGATACACAATACCTGGTTGGTATGGCTTGGTACTGCCAAAGAAAATCGGAGTGGTGATGGTGACCGCCACTTGCACATTCAGTATGCTCTCCTGGGTGACTATACTGACTAACAAGTGCGATTACAATGCATGAAAAAACTAGCATATTTGTTATCCAAGCTTGGAAACATCCTTTCCCTGTCTACTCGTAGGTTAGGTTAGAAATACGAATTCAAATTCGTTATTCAAGTACGTGTTCCAAAAAATCCTGAAGATTTTCAGATACCCGCGATTTTCAGATATCAACTGGATTGACAAGGTTCTTGTGACAAGAACCAAGAGCAACGATTGCTATGATTGCGGAATCTTCAACTTGTGGTTAAGGACAGAAACGAAGCACTAGCAGAACTAAAATGAAACGGCAAAGACTTTACAAACAATCGTCTCCGAGGAATCGATCAAACTGTGTGTATGTTATATACTTCAAAATTTGTTTTAATAACATTCAGGAAATAGCATGTGGAAATCATTATTTTAAACCCAAACATGATTCCATGATCTCAAGCAATGAGCAACAAGAAATGTAAGGATCGAAATCATATTTCCCACCATAAAGACATAGAATATCGTTTTTATATCAGTATTCCTAAACGATATCGAATCGACTTTGGTCGAAATGAGATTCTTGTACTGCATTGTTATCTTGGACTTGCTAAAATATTTAGGAAAGCGGAAGCTATCCCATTTTCCCCAAAACCAGTAGAGTCCAGATGATAAAAGACTTTGCATACGTCTTTGCAAACTATTTTTCATCTCCAAGTCCAACGATGAAATATGTATTCCACGCAAATTCTTTAGAAATGAACCCTGGGAATCTCTATTATATGCAAACTTGATCGTACTGTTTTTACGCATTTCAGACCTTGCTATTCCCAAAAAATATGACAGTTCATCCGTAGTTACGACTAACGCTGTTTTACGACTACTCAGTTTGTCTCGCAAGATGGCAGCAGTATCGCCCACACAAAATAAATGACAGTTGTCCATCATTATCTTTGTCCTCTTGCTCTTTGTTTGAGCAGTGTTGCTGCTTGTAGGTCCCACTTGGAATCGAAAAATTCTTTTATAGGCGTTTAGCGCAAACCAAAATGCACAGTTGTCATTGCTCCCTCCATCGTTTAAACCCAAACACCATTTCGATCCGGATTCTACTCTAATGGTCCTAGTAGTATGTGAGGATCCGTCGTAGTTTAAACCGTAGCATAATTCCGTACCGAAGACTGGCGAGAAAAACGTATAGTTGCTAAGCTGTCGCAAGTCTGATACGTTGGTCAAGTATTTCTGATTAACAGAAAAGCTAGTCTTCATAATACCTTTGTAGGGGGCGCTGATGATTATAGCAGCCAGTAGCCAGATGGCGGTTAGATAGGTTCTTAACTTGCTTCTTACCGACGGAGCTAGCTGGAACCTTGCATTCGATTGACCCTGTTCAAGTAGTAAACCCGAAACGTAAATCGTATCGTTAGCAACCTGGGTGAATCGCTCTATTACTCCTACCCTGCTGGAATGTGTCGAGGAAATAGCCGTTAGCGCCAGGAGGACAATTAAAAACGCAATGGAAATGACTATTGCGAACCAGAGTTGAGGTTTAAATGGGTACAAAATGCCGGCATGTGAGCCAAGAGAATCCACTCCTTCGGTTGTAATGATGCTGAAATCATTCTCGAAACCAGTCACATAAAAATCCCCAGGGCTTTTGATTTTTGACATTTCCACTGATACGGATGGAAATGTCCTAAAAACTGAGGACAAAGTTAAAGTTTCAGAGTCTTCAGTGACATCGTCTCGTGTAGAATTCAAATCCATGGCAAGAAAAGCAAGTGTTGATTCCATAAGATTCCTTGGCCTCACCCGCGAAAAGGGAGAAGTTGGATGATGCCTTTGGTGCCGGATAAGGTTTTCTGTTTCATCTTTCTGAATGAGGGCCCAATGAGATGCGCTTCCCTTACCGCCAGTTTCCTGGTATTGACTCCACAATGTCCGAAGAAAATCAGCAGCAGTTTTTAAGTTAGCCCACGTGATGCGCTCGGATTCAAGAGCACAATGTGAGCAGTAAATCATTCCGTTTCGTTTCCGACTTTTGAATTTCAAATCCGTGTCCGTGTAAAAGTACAAGAAAATTGGCGAAAACTGTCGACGGTTATTTACTGCTGCGAGGTCGTACATCGGGACTATTTTCTGTTGATCCTTGGCCTTGGTTTTGATAAGGTAACGATTATTTGTGAAGAAAACAAAAGCGGAAAAATAAAGAGGCAGCGGTCTTCGAATATCCAAAACATGGTTGCTTCCTGTGAACATTCTCCCGTAGCCCATCATCAGAGCATTCGACTTGTGTTCCGTTGTATTCAGGAGCAAGGTTGTAATTAAACGCTTGTGATGCCCCCTTATTCGAATTGGGTCAGCATGCATGCGATGGTGCTCCGGCAACGGCCATGACGAAGAGTTCAATGTGTTTCTAGTGTAGAAGATAATGGGTGAGAATCTTACTGCGGATATGTTTAATATTTCGTGGTACTGTACAATAAATAGTGTGTAGTTGTTTAATGAGAAGAAGATGGCGGCAACGCTTGGAACCCATGGTGGAGCGTGCCGCAATGTAGGTTGCTGCCCTTTACCGTCAGTCACGAACGCTAGCAAGCTAAAGATACTGATTGTCCGTAGAACAGGTGTGCCGAGCATTTCTAATAATTTCAAAACCACTTACTGATTGAGATTTGTATTTGCTGCTACAGTAGATCTCAAATGCTTCCATAATCTGTAACCACGTTAACTTTGAGCAGTTTTATGACCGTAAGAATTCCTACGAATACCTTTTCCAACTCCTTACTGCGCGTTGTTTTGGACTGATAGTCACTTGCATGATCTGAATCAGAAACTTTAAGGTAAAACGGCATTGAACCAACGAATTAAGTTCGGTAAACACACACTCTTGTCCAAAACTCTTGAAGAAATATTAGCATCCACTTGCCTATGTATTCTTTCTCGAGTTGTATATCTAAATAAACTGTAATTAAAGTTACGATAGTTATTGGAAACAATGCCTTTATTGAAATAATTATATACTTATCCAGTTAAATTTATTTCTAAAGGGTTTGGTAAATAATTTTTCCACAACGATTCTTGCTACTCTCAAAATTACTGGTGGTAACTTGAATTGAAACTGTTTTTCATTTCTATATTTTATTAGAGACAATATTTTTCTTTTGATTTACAAAACACAAAGTGAAGTTGCTCGCCTTGTCGTCTGGATTAAATTAGAGTATATATGGGGAGCAAAGTAAATAAATGCCATTGCAGGTAACAGTTAACTCAACTTCGAGAAACTGGTAGGGCATCATCATTATAACTTTAAAAAAATATATGAACGAATTCACACTGTGCAGTATCTATTTGCAGAACGAATTCAGATTCGTTAGTATTATTATTCACCCTGTGTCCCAGAAGAACCTGTGTCCAATAACGAGGGAGGGTCAAGACTTACACTCAAAAAATGCTGCTTACCCTTCACAAACAACAGTAACGCACATAACCGGAGGATGTTACGTAGTTGATTGTAAACTACTATGGCTGTTTACATCCGTTTTTCTTAAACCTTTCCCGTAGGAGCTCCAACATAAAAGCAAAGACGCCTATTCCAAGGAAAGTAAAATGCAGAGAAAAAATGACGGCGATCCTAGTGTCCTCTATGTTGAACGGCTTTGGTTCGTTCCATAAGCTATCCTCTTCCCTGCCGGGATTTTTTTCCTTCCGAAAACGAATTTTTTCCCACTTTTCCCAAAAATGGAATAGTCCTGAACTAAGGATTGCTTTAATGCGACTAGGTAAGCGGTCATAAGTGGAGTCGTAATAGTGATCAAGTAAGAACGACTCGACCTGAGAAGCCCTTGGGTCTACTTTGTTTCGGTTGTGCGCAAACTTAATTGCCGGATTCTTTAACATAATTTTTTTAATTACTTTCCAGTAAACTTCGAAACTATTTGGGCTGAAAATGAGCGCCGCGTTGAAGTTGCTAATATTGTCATGTATAAATTGTTCGATGTGATTGTCGCACACGTGGAATACTTTCAAAATTGGGGCTTGCGGCAAAGGAGGGTTTGTCATGAGCATGAATATTCCATCTTGGACGACAAAATTTGTAATTTCTTTAACGAAAAGGAGTTTTAATTCTTCACCCTCGGATTCCATTTGAAGGAGTGAGAAGGTTTTCCGAAATTTCTCATGGAAACAGTTATGACCAAAAGGTTTTGTCTCGGATACATTGCTATCACGGCAAAGTACACTGTTTTGCGGTAGCACTGCGTACATGGTCATATTTTCAGCTGCCAAGTCTGCCATTTGTTCTAGAGCCGTTTCATAAGTTCGAAACACGGAGAGATTCGATTGAACAAATGCTCGATATGCCGTTGCTAAGACGATTCCCACATAAATCCAAAATATGCATACTACTCTAGAAGCCTTTGGAAAGCTTGCTTTGCCGCTTCCATCCCCGTCAGTACTATCTTTGCTTACCTGCTCGACAAGAAGCCCAAATAGCCATAGAACAGTTTTAGCGAATTCGAAAAAATACCACCTTGTTGCTCGCTTCTTCCCATTCCCACGAGGAATAAATCCGATAAACAGGGCGGAGATCACTAGGGATACTCCCAATCCGAACCAGATTGCGTTTGAAAAGGACGCAAAGAGAAAAACGAAATTATCGTTGGACTGACCGAGGATTTTGTAGGATGTAATAAACATAAAAACCCGATTATATGCCGCGGGTATTTCTTGGAAACGATGTCCATCTTTGATTACAACATTGCTTTTACCGTAGAATGGTAATGTTAAAACAGCTGGTATTGACCACGCAAGTTGAGGGTCTTCCGTCCAGTTAGCTGCGGAAATTAATTCTTTGATTACAGTAACTTCGAGACTGCTGGGGGATTTTAGATGAAATGGTGAGGTGGCGTAATAGCTTGTGGGGATTACAAGCGCGACTTCCTCATCGGCAAAACTCCACTTAGCTATTTTGCCATTCGCAGTTATAATTTTGCGAGCATCTCGCATATTCTTGCGACAATGAGTGTTCTCGTCGGTGGAAAATTTACATGAGAATGCCAAGGTTGATAACTTTTCAAAGTTTTGACAATTCCAGCACAGCGCCAATCCAGAAGAGATGATGAAAGAGTCGTCGCGGCGCTGATTGTAGAAAAGAATGCTCATCTGTATCGGCAACCAGACGTGCTCCAAAATTGATTTCACATTAGATAGGTCCACCTCCATGATGCCTTCATACAGGACGTATGTTAAGCTGATCTTGCCAAATTCATGACCAAACGGCGCCTTGGATCGTCCACTGAGCTCGAAGAAAGAGAGACGCAGATAGCGCAATGTTGATAACGGGTGACCACTAAGAGGAACTCTGGTACGACGCGATAGTACTACAAAATGATGGGCACAGGAATGATGAGACGTTTTCATCACGGACGGAAAATCCTTTGTATCAAAAGGTATGTCTTTAAGTTGTTCCTGTAATCGGATCACGGGTTGCTCAATGTCTTGGTATCGAACAACAGCCTCGTACTCGGTCACATAAATGAAACAGTGTGAAAATTCGGCAACCAGTGGAGCCAAGAGGATGTCATCCGCTGGATTTTTCAAGTGAATGCTTCCAGCATCGCTCTTACGAAGAATATGACCTACTAGAGCAAGTAGAGCCTGTAGGGTATGAAACCTGCCAACCATGTTAAGAGTACTTGACCGCGTACTGTCCTACTCTACGTACCTCCTAAATCTAATAGCAACTGAGAATTCCGGTATCATATTGATGACAATACGTAACATCGGATTTAATCACGTCAATGCATTTTATTAGTAGGTCAAGAGTTTTTAATCTATTTCTAATCTATTACGTCATGTAGCAAGTTAAGGCACCAGCTTTGAAACATATAGTATAGTTTTCAATTTCTTCTTTCGTAACTATATCACTCAACGGAATTAACTTGAATTCATTCACGATCAATCAATTAATTTATCAACATTTTTTAATTATGATCGAATTTCAAAATTACAGAGTGTTTTGAATTAATATTTCTGCAAAGGCTGTGGATTATTGACGTGAATTAATTAAGTTTGGCAGAAGGAACATGATGTAGTGAAGAAATTAAACTGCTCTTCTGCGAAGTAATGCATTCCCGCTCTTCTCTACGCAAAACGTTGCGAATGCTAGCACGAGGACCACCCCGTAGCCGCAAAATATACCTATGATTCTTCCATCCACAAGCTTAAAAGGTCGAGGATTGTTCCAAGCGTATTCCGACGAGCTGGCAAAACCATTCGTTTTTTCAAATCGGATTGTGTCCCATTTTCTCCAAAACTGATATAGTCCAGAACTGACGAGGGCCTTAATACGAAAGGGAACCAAGTCATACGTCGGATTGTAATACGGTTCAAATGCGAACGTTTGGGCTTTACTCATACTTTTATCATTCCGCTTGAGGTTATGTGCGAATTTTAAGCCAGAATCATTCCGCATCTGTTCCTGAAATACGGTCCAAGTTTGGTCAAATTTTACGGCGGGAAAAATAAGCGCGGATTTTTTTCTTCCCATCTCATTGTGTATGGTATCCTTTAGATCCTGCTCACACACAAACGTCATTACTTCGGGAGGATAGCCGAAGAAATTCTCCTGTATATGTGTCTTCTTAAAGCGGATCGAGGCAACAGTGCTTTTGATTGAGTTGACACTTTTTTTCGCAAATTCAAACGAATCTTGCATAGATAGATTGTAGTATTGCCGTTGTGAAAACAATACAGCGAGAGTCACGCTTGAAGCCCTTTGGGATCGCTTTCTCCACCCACGGACATTCCTTTGGCTCTCGTCGCAAATTGGATGAGGCAGAACGATATAGATTGTAAGGTTAGCGGATATGATCTCATGAACTGTGCTAAACTCGGTTTCGCATGGGACTAAGACAGATATGTTGGACTGTACAACTCCTTTGTAGGCGTTGACGATAATAATAGCCATGGCGATCCAAGAAAAGCTGACAATGCGAGAAAATTTTGGACACCCGCTACGTCCACTGGTATCATTCTTGACGTTCCCGCGAGTAACTTGTTCGGCGAGAATGCCTAGCAACCAAAGCAGCGAGTGAATAGTTCCCATAACTAAACATTGCGTTAGATTTCCAGGTTTGCTTGATTGTACGGCAAGTACAATAGCAGATGTTCCGAGTGCTACCGAAATTGCCACCCATAGTAAAGTGGAAAAGGAGGAATGGAGTGCAGCAAGCTTGGAACTACCGATGCCGATTATTCGGTCAGATGTTATGAACATTAACGTTCGATCGTAACCTGCATGGACGTAGTCGTAAACGGGTGGCTCGCCTTTTGAATTAGCAGATTCGTTATGATCCACAAAAGGCCAGCCGATAATACAAAGGGCGTCCCGACTGCTCGCTCTGTGGTCACTCCAGTTTAGCGCTCCCATTACAGCATTTACTGTCGTTGCAGGCAGCTTGGACGTACTGCAACGATCAAATGGGGACTGTAAAGACTTAGTATAATTATCAAATCTAATAACCTCCTGTCTATCATTGCAAACGTTCCAATAAGCCATCCTTCCGCCCGCGTCTACGCGGTCATAAGCAGTGGTCATATTCTGGATGCACGAGGGGCCCTCTGGTGAGACATGTCCAGTGTTGCATTGAAGCGGTTCACTGAAGCCAAATGCTCCTAATCGATGAAACCCATTCTGAGATAAAGCAAAACCAGAGCATAGAGTTATTGGACCCGATGAGCAGTTGTAGTAAAAGACATTTCGCCGGAATCGGGTGAAGTAATAACGGTCTGGCGTAAGGAAAATATTATGTTGTCCACCTGGTACCGGTTTTGCCAACACAAAATTAATACTGATTTGACCAAAAACCAATCGTCGATTCTCTTTTCGCCAAGTATTTTGGATATTCAATGGCAATGGCAAGTAGTGGCTTTGTATGACAGATGACATGGCAAATCTACCATTTTTTAGTACGATCACAAAGAAAATAGCGCAATTATAGCCGTTCGTATTTACGGAAGATGCAACCGTTTTATACGCACGACTCATTTTCAATCTTTCCTCGAGGATGAATGTGATTGGGTTCACATTAAGTTGGTAATTCACCAATTGTTCCGGTCTAGTCTCGGACACATAAACGAAACAGGTTTCACTGCCTTCAAGCAACGGAGTCAGATCTAAAGTGTAATCAGGTCTTAAAAGCTTGACGCTTCTTACGTAACCAAGATAGAGTATAAAGTAGAGGACCAAGAAATGCAAAAAACAATTCGCCATTTTCGTTTCAAACATTCTATCGTAATCCTAGAAACGATCTAGTATTTGCAACGATAAAAATGAGGTATCTGCTCCGGTGTGCAGTCCTTGTGCTGTTTCCTGTTTGTCTACTAATAACTTATCGACACGCACGAGGCTGACTTGTACCTGCATTTACGTGTAACGTTCAACCTCTTGTGAATTCCACTAATCAAGAGATCTCAAAACTCAATCTTCTCCAAAGATGGCATTCACTTTTCCTCAAGTTTAAAATGAATCATTTTTCATAATCCAATCCAATTAGCTAGACTAAAGTCCCGTCTATACTTATTATTTCTCATTGGAGCTTATTCATAGAATAATAGAATCTATATGTAGCGATGCCATGGTTACGTTTGTGTTGCCTATCCCAGGTTCATTACTTCTATGCAATTTTCATATGGATAGTTTTTATGAAACATGGTTGAGTATAGACGGGACTTCAGCTCGTAAGATTGAATTGTCCAGGAACACTTGGTGTTGAGGATCAAAAAGGTTAACACTTTAATCTACATTAGCTAATGTTATGTGGTATTAGAATAAAAGAAAGGAGAGTAAATTTAATTTTCTACCTCGAATATGATACCGGTTTTTAACGTTTACAAAGCAATCAATTTGTTGAGATACTGAAAGTTACTGTATCAGCCGATAATCTGAATGTTAACGATTCAAAACAGTGAGAGCACCGAAATTCAAATTCAGTAAAAGAATCATATGCCATTATGATCATAATTAAGACCCTCGACAACTTTTCCGTTCTAAGCTGAAATTATTAATGTTTATCGTAATGACTATGCATATGCTCAAGAAATAATGAAACAATGGCCATGATAAGGCCTAGCATATACATAATGAAAATTTGACGGATACTAACGCTGCCGAAATTCAGAGGCTGTGGATTAGAGTCATCATCTTGGATTCCGTCCTTCCATTCTCGGCCTGTGGTTTTGGGACCAAATCGCAAATTCTCCCATTTTTCCCACAAATGGTAAATGCCAGAAGTCATTAGAAGCATTAGCCTCTCCCGCACCTGTCCGAATTCCCAACCTGAAGAGATGTAAAAGCCTGTGGGAGTTCGCAAGATGTCGTCTCGAACATCCAAGTTGTGAGCGAAGACTGTTGAGGTGTCAGATGATATATTTTGAACAAGTTCCCAGTATTGGTCAAATTCTTCTTCAAGGATAACCAAGGCTGCAGGTCTCTTTAAACGGCTACCGTTAAATATTCCAGCAATTTGAGCAACGCAAATGTAGGTCAGCCTTCCCGCGAGATGGCTGGCAGCGCGAAAGGTTGCAGTTAGATTCGTTGGATTTTCATGCTCACTGATCTCGTATAGATACAATTTACGGAATAGCTTGCACCGATCCGTGAAAATATTTTCGGTTGAGAAACAGTATTTGGCGAATACTTGGAATTCCGCATTAGCTTGAGATAGGTGTTCTGCAGCCGAATTATTTTGAGGACAGCCCTTATCCATTGAAACTGGGACGTATAGAGTTACGTTAGCGTTTAATAAATCTGATATCGTTTTATAAGTTTTTTCGTAACGAAATCCAGTAGAATAAGTAGATTTTAGGACACTTCGATATGCATTTGTAAGAATCAAAGCCATAAGGAGCCATGGAATGACCAGGATGCAACGTGCTACGGATAAGGACTTTGTCGTGTGACCACGACAGAGGGCGCTGTGCTGTTCGACTAAAATCAGGGGTATCCATAAACATATTTTGAACGGTCGATCCACTGGTGTATGCCATTGTAGCATTCGTGACGTAAAAAAGCTGATAAGAATGGAGATAACCATGATAACTCCGAGTGTTAACCAAACTGTCCAGGTAAAGGATTCGAAATAAATTCCGACCTTATCGGATTGTTTGGTAACACCAGCTGCTGTTATGAATTTCAAGGCGAATGATGACCCCGTTACAATAAAATCCTTGAATGGAAATGCGTCCTGATAAAAGTCCCTGTTTGGAACGCCGATGATCGCAGGCGTAACGTCGCTGATGTACCAATACGCGTCGTACACCGATCTCAGGAAGGTTTGATTTAAACCAGACATGGCGAATTGCAAATATGTTCCTAAGATATTCTGAGGGTTGAATCGATGAAAGGGCGTAGATGACATGTGCGTAAACTTAAGAAACATCGGAACTGAGTTCAAGTAGACGCTCCAGAAGATATGTTTACCGTTTTCAGCCATCTTGTGGTACGTATCGATAGCGTTGGACCAGCAGGAATTGAACACAGTTTTAGAGCCAGTAAATGGACTGTACTGAACCACTCCGATCATGTTATCACAAGCAGAGCATATACTGTAGCCCATAGTGATGCGCAATTGGTTTTCGTTATATAGAAAGATGAACCCTCTTCGTGGTAAAATTTTTCCTCGATCATTGAAAAAATCGAATATAGGATTGTATTGGACCGGCGAAAATGAGTCGATACTTGTAATCAGAATTGTCGTTCGCATGGAAAACATTTCGATGAAATTAAATATCTGATCGCGAATCCTCGATGGAGAATCGTTTGTGAGAATACGCAGACTTTCTTCCCACAGTTCTGACCTATTATGACTTGTGGGTACGGGAGACTGGGCTAAAATAACGAAACGAATAACGCAAGTGCTCCTGGATTTAAAAGGATGGTGTAAAACCGAATTGTGCTTGTCAAGTTCGGATGCTTCTGAATTTTTGATATTCACGGAATCGTTATAACTGATTCCAGTGTAAATGGCGTATGGAGCTTCAACTTGAGAGTAATCAACGATGTTGACGTATTCGCGAAATTGAATAACACAAGATTTGATATGGTTGAAGGTAAAACTGAGATCTAAGAAGGTCACCGGGTTTTTGGATACGGGAATCGCGGACGCAAGGGTCGTGAATTTGAGGAACGCGTAAATAACTGCGTAAGGTGACATTTTAAATCGCCAATCGGTGTGAATGAAGATATTCTTTAACTGATCAAAGCAGTTCTTCGATTTTGAATAAGATACGTTTATTTTTCTCAATCAAGTCAATTAAATTAAGTTTTTGCTGTTGTTCCTCGTATGAGGCGGTTTGCAAATGGACTAGTCAATTATGTAAACACTCCAGGATGTTTTTCTCTTGATACGCGTTTGAAAAAACTTGTGATACCAATACCAGTTAATGGCAAACGCTATCAAGGAGATTAAAATTCCAGTTAAATACAGGTAGAAAACCCATGCAATATCTGTTTTTGCAAAGGATATCGAAGAAAATTTCGGCGACGCTGATGCAAGTTTTAGTCCATCGTTAGCATGGATTTCATATGATTTTGGAAAACGGATCTGGTCCCATTTTTTCATGCGCCAGTAAATCCCAGATTGCAATAACACGCTCATACGTTCCTGAAAGCTGTTCTTCACATCCTTGTCGATCGATGAAATATGAATCCCTTCTATGCTTTGCAGAAAGATGTCGGCTCTTTGTTCGTTACTAGCGAATTTTAGAGTTTTGTTCTTCATAACTTCCAGCCTTATTAGGCTCTTGTAATAAGGTAGTTCACGAACAGTTACAACTAACGCTGTTTTCGGGAAACTAAGGCGTTGGAGCAACACGCTTCGGAACTCGGTATTGCAAAACTGCTTACTGTTTCCCCTTAAATTTCTGATTATCCTTCTGGTTTTGTAGGCAATATCGTAAGCGGTTTTTTGTAACGTACGGTGAACACGGTGATATGCGTCAAGTGCAAACCAAAGCGCACAGTTTTCTTGCCCTTGTCGTTCGTTAAGCCCCAAGCAAAACACATCCCTGATTCGAGGATCCTCAGTTTTCCAGTTGGTTAAATTCATTAGGTTTGCACAAGTATCTGCTCCATAAAGTGGAGTGAAGAGGGTATAGTTTTCGATATCGACTAATCCTGTAACATTGGTTGAATATGAGGGAATCCGGGAGAAGCTAGTTTTCATTATACCTTTGTAGGATGAACTTATAAGCAGTGCTCCAAATAACCAGATGGCGCTGATGTAATTTCGGATTTTGTGCGGCAAACTTTTATGATTTTTCTCCAGTTTACCTTGCTCTAGAAGAAATGCAGAAATGTGGAACAAGTCTTTCAATATGACGAAATAAAAATTACCGGTAGAGTTAGGGATAAAACCAGCTAACGACCGGAAAATCGTTACACATACGGTCGATACGAGCAAGACGAACCACAACTTGTTCGAGAACGGATACACGAAGCTGATAGAGTATCCCGTAGTCAAAACGTTACTCGTCGTCAATATCTTGAAGTCATTGTCACGGCCAACAATAAACAGCTGACCAGAAGTTTGCACTTTATAGAGAACAAAAGATACGGAAGGGAAACTTCGTGAAGTTACCGGTAAATTTGCATTCTTGTCCCTGCTCAACTCCCATTTGGTTTGATTGAGATTTGAGGTCACAAATCCTAAAACGCTTTCTAAGAGCGGCACCGGTTTCCGTCGGCTTATCGATGACTGATCCGAAAAACGAGCGTATGGTGGAAGATTTGAAGGGCCTTCAGGTCTTATAAGTATCCATTGATATTCCAAACCGTTTGAACTAGTACTCCAGTTTGCTTCCCAAAGATCATCGATACAGCTACTACTTTTTCTGCAATTAACTTTCGTGACGCGTTTCTTCTCTGAATTACAATATGTGCAGTAAGATATACCTAGAGGGCGCTTGCTTTTTGAATACAAGTATAAGAAAATCGGTGTAAAGGATCTTCGGATGCGGATGCCTTTGAAACCGTTGAGTAGTAACCGCTTCGTCTGACTGTAATAGTCAAGGTTGCTAACAAAAAGAAAGTAGGAGAAGTGCCAAGGTAGGGGTCTGCGAATATCGAGAATCAAGTTCATTCCGGCAAACATGCGGCTAAAGTCCGCTTTAACGATAATAGATCGATGTTCGGTGCCATTCAAGAGAAGGCAAACAAGGAAGCGATTGTAACCTTGTCGTACAGATCTTGGTGATGTGTTCAATCGCTTCACACCTGGTTCAAGATATGATTGTGTGTTATTTTGGTTGGTTCTGTGGTAAATGATCATGGGCGAAGCTGTAACGTCAGCGAAGCGCAGTACTTCGAAATATTGAATGAACAAAATGGAGTGATTTTTAATCGAAGATAACGCTTGATTCACACCTTCGTTGTAAAGAACGGGTCGTTCAATTTGGGGGTAACACGAATATCTCTCAAGCTGCGTCAGAGCTAACAGGAATACACAAACTTTTTTCAGTAACATTTTTGGGATGCCCCATCAGGACCGAAAACTATGGTAAAAAAACGACCACAGCATTAATATTTCCATTAGATAATTGATGTAACTGCCAGTTATCAACGGTTTTACCACTAGTAAGTCGTACCTGCTTCCCATTTTGCCAATTTATGGATGCTGCCGACAGAATGCTATGTGCTGAACGTTTACAAATTGAGGCGATAATTGGTGGCAAATATTTGACAGCTAGACGAATAGTAACTGATACAAATGATAGTAAACATAAAAACGTTGCTGGCTGCTTATATTCACAAACGCGAGGATAGTTAGTTTTTAAGTGCATAACATAAAACATTGCGAATTCAAATGTTTGCAAGCATATACATTTTTCAAGTTCAGGTAGATGTCGTTCTTCGCTAATGCAAAGCAAATGTGGAAGCACTTGTTGTACTAATGATTCGGGAACATCTTTTTATTTCCGGTTGCAGTTTTTCGCTATAAAAGATTTAAATTAATTTCGTGACGCAGTTTCTATTCAATTAACAGCATGCAAACAAAACCGCTTGAGTAAATTGATGAAGAACTCAAGCCAAAATGAAGTTGCTTAGAGTTTTCCTACCACATTATTTTACGAGACCGACAAAAGTGATAACACGACACAATGTTTCTTCGAGCTCCGGCATGCGAAAAAAATTTAAACACTAACAAGTTTATAGTAAAAACTGCTAAGGATATTATTAACCCTAGAAAATAAAATTTAAAAATTACCGCTACATCTGTATTTTGGAATGAAATTTTGTTAAATTCTGGACATCTCTTCTGCCTACCATTCCATTTTTTTAAGGAACCAACTTCATAGCGCTTAGGAAATCGGATCTTGTCCCATTTCTCTAGAAACCAATAAATTCCTGAAGACAGTAGCGCCCTCATTCGTCTTTGTATTGGATTAGTATGATTGAGAGCGAGAGAGGATATATGTATCCCTTGAAGACTTTGCAAGAACGCATCTATTGTTTTTTCTTGCTTGGCAAATCTAATATCGCTGTCCTTCTGCGTTGCATTCATAACAATATTCCAGTAATGCTGGAACTCGTGAGAGCTTAGAATTAACGCCGTATTAGGTTTGTGCAAGTGCTGACGCAAAACGTTCCAAAAATCCTTTTCACAAAATAATTCACTGTTGCGTGAGATACGGTTTAACAATAGTTTTACGCGATTTTCTCTTGAAACCGGCGACATTTGGTCGATAATTAGACGAAGGACCCTTCGATACGTGTTAATAGCGAACCAGAATCGGCAGTTTTCTGTATTACGGTTAGGGAGACTTAAACAAAATGTACTATACTTCCGCCTTTTATCAGAATCGTTTAACGCTTTGTAAACAGTCCAGTTATCGCAGGTGGAATCACCATACAGGACAGAATAGAGGGTAAAATTTTCCAGGAGGTCAAAAGTGGTGATATTCGTAACGTACTGAGGTATGACGGAGAAACTTGTTTCCATGATTGCTTTGTACGATGATGTAATCAGCAAGGCCGCAAATATCCAGACGATACGCACACAATTTCGGAACCTGGCTCTTCCATCGTACCGCTTTTCTGGGCATCCTTGCTCCAGGAGCACCTCAAAAGCATTAAATGTTTCTGCTCCTAGTCGCACTATCGCAAAGGTTATTGGATGTGCAGCTTTCATCGATAGTCGCTTGGTGGACAAGCATTGTACTACAGCGGTCATGATCCCAGCGATTAGAATAGCATACCAGACAGATGCTTCGAAAGGGTACAAGAAACTTATTGCAAATCCGGTGGTTTCAACGCCATGGCTTGTGATTAGTCGAAAACTATTTTCATAACCAACAATAAACATGATTCCAGAAGATGCAACCTTGGACGGGACGAGAGATATTGAAGGTCGGGTGCCGTAGGTATACTTGGCCGCTGGAAACCCATATGTGTGTAGACTTCTCGTTTCGTTGAATTCCGTCGTGATTATGCTCAGGATAGAATCCATCATTGGAACGGCTCCCTGGCGATTAAATGGTGAACCCAGTGATAGATTGACATATTTCATTAGGTCTACTGGACCATCTGCCTTAATTAAAAGCCAACTGTACTTCAGACCATTGAAACTGATCTGTTGAAATGTTGTCCACAAAGTATTTTCAGTGCAGCCCCCTTTAAGGCATCTTATTGAGGTCATGCGAGGCACAGATCGCCTGCAGTAAGAACAGCAAAATATTGCTGTACCTTCGTCCCTGGTTACACCCTCTTCCGGTGATGGATACAAGTAAATGAAGATTGGGAAAAAGTTTCTTCTCATCTCTAAATACGACAGACCATGAAGAAAATTCAGTTGACTCTCAGCAAAGTAGTTGGTGTTGGTGAAAAAAATTAAGTAGGATAGGAATAACGGCAAGGAGCGTTTTATGCTAACGATTACGCGCCTTCAGATAAATATTCTGCTATAATCTTCATGGAGTGCGTTTGAACGATGTTCTGAAGCGTTTAGTAGCAAACAAACGATGAAATCGTTGTGATTTCCGCGAACTCTGGTGGGGGTCAACGTGGAACGTGCGGCGCCGAAGTAGCCTTGCGAAAAATTGTTTGACTGTTTCGCGTAAATCATGGATGGAGTTTTGATGATGGAAAAATTCGTCAGTTCAAAGTATTCAAGGATAAATATTGATCGATTTCGAATCGATCCTAGAAATTTTGTTACTTCCGGACTTAAAATTGGCACCTTTTCGAGCTGAGGAGAATTCATGGAGATTTTTAGTAAAGTGAACAGAAATGAAATTAAAAAATATTCTTTTATCGCCATTTTCGATCCACGTTTTCTTCTATCGGATATGTTCCGCGAATCCCTGAAAAATGCCTTATCAGCACAGCACAGCACCTCCTCCGTGATCTCACTCAATAGAACGTACAGGGTGGTACAATCATGTGACGCGATACTTTCCTCGATCAAAACTGTATCAGATCACCAGCTTTATACGTGTTTCTGTAAACTCAAAATTATAGAAGTGGAGTTTTCAAGCACTGGTTTCCAGAATGAGATATTATTTATTCTGTATTTTGCGATTTTAAAACTTATTTCACTCTTCAGTATTTGTAAAAGTTTTATTTATCTTCAGTGAATCTAACGTTAGTATTTAAGTTCAAACTTAACGAGGATTGAGAAATAATGAGTTAACTAATTAAAGCTGAAGCTTGAGTCCAGTGCATGAAATACATGTGCCTAGTCCGGCTACCCGGAAATGCACACCTCACGATATCTACTAATGGTTTGCAAACGTTGAATCATTTTGTACCTCCGCATGACACTTACGGCACTTAAAGGCGACTAGTAAACAAATGAATGAATTTATTTTTCAAACCATAGATGGCGTGTATAATGTACCCATGCAATGATCAAATGGCTGATGATACCTTCTTCGCCTCTGTATTTGTACTATTCTACCAGGTACCATGTTAATGGTTCAGGATTTGAATAGTGGTATACTGAAACCTTTTGGTATATTTGGTCTCCCCCCATGAACTGGTTATTCGTATCGTTTCGCTATTGCTGAAGTTGCTGACCAATTCCCCATCCAGCCTCCATTTAATGGTTTTCAGAGATGGTATTTTTAAAAATTCAAGGATGCTCAACTTGGCTGCGTCGTAATCATCAGCAGCTTCGAAAGCAAATCCAGAAAACTGGAATAATTCCAAGGCTTTCAAAGTACTGCTTAAACTAAGCATGACGGTGGGTCGGATCAAGCCAAGACATAATTCTCTGAGTGTAATCGGGAAGGGATGAATGACGGTAGGTATCCAGAAGCTTGTAAAGTCCAAGAATTCCAATTTCTGGCTTCGTTGCAAAATATACCAGATGTCATCGATGTAATTTGCTAGTAGCCAGCAAAGACCGCCATAGCCGGTACAGCTTATCGATAAATTCCTTAGGGATTCAAGGCTGTTTGTTATTGCTGTAGCGGCAGCTAATTTCATTTCTCTCGCTTGGTCGTCCGGGTAAATTTCAATTTTTAAAGTCTTCAACTCCGATTGTCTCGTTAAGAGAGGGATACCTTATAAAAATCGTTACTTGTATAGTTAAGTGGAAGCCGACAATCGACGTATCGGATTGGAACTTGTCGATACGACATATTTGGTGGGCATTAATGTCGCTGTGCTTAAAATATGGATAATTTGTATGAAAATTTACCGAGAGCATAGTCTTGGAAGCCTCTTCGCGGAAAAAACTTGAATGATAATTTATCTAGAGTTATCTGCGACAATTCGCTTTCCATCTTATCAATTTCATGTTGTTTGGGAAGCGGAAGGATTGGATGGAGGAGGATAGGCATGCTGGAAGCAGCCAACTTGTGCTTCATGCTGACCTCTTTGACGCTGGACCGAAATCCAGCCAAGAGTTTAAACAGCACTAGCATTGTCTGGTCACGAAAGAAATTTTCCCGGGATGGTACAACTGCTTCCAAGCTAATTTTATGAAGAGATGGCGCTGAGATCCGGTTAAAGATTTTTTCGTTCAAGCTCATATACCCTGTCAGAGAAACCTGCGACGGTATCAGAGTCACTGCTATATAAATATGTATCTGTATGCTTTGTGAATGAGGTAAAGTAGCGTGGTTTCAATTTCCTCATACCTTCAATACTCTAAGTTGAGAAAACCTGAGGCCGCTCAGACTTTGTCGCCTCAATGGCTCTACCGTTGCTAACTTGAGTCTTAAAAATTCCACAGAGGGGTTCAAGCGTAGTATATCGGCAATATTTTTTCCAGTAGTCAGAGGGTCACTATCAGGGTCATATATGGGGGTATATCTTGAGACTGTTATTCCAAGTCTTTCCGGGTTGAGTACGAGGGGACTTCGGGAAAAGGTCGCAGGGTACTGGGACATGTCTCGGTCAAAATCTTTGACGTGAAGTGTGCGTATTCTGGATCGTAGTAGCCGAGATTTCAGGCTTTTCACGCAGTCCAGAGTATCGTTTGATAGAGTCGCATTGTGAAATGGAATACAATGTTCGTCGATAATCATGAGCCAACGCTTGCAAACAAGGCGGGATAATTTTTGGGAATCCAGATGAAGTCTTCGGAAGATGTATGCAAGCATCTATGAAATTGACGGATTTGGTAACATTTACATGTGTATTGTTGACTCATTCCAACTTTTATTAATTAAATTATAGCGAAACATTCAATGCCTTGAATGAATCATATGCTGCATGTATGACATCTTAGATGAGCAAAACATTACCTCGGGAGGCAGGCGGGAGAAATCAGAGCCGTCCATTTCCTTAAGCTTCCTCACTATCCCAAGCTTCAAGATGACAAGGTTGCAATAATGTATTTACTAAAAATCACACGGAATGAAGCTTCATATCTTGACGAGTTAACTCAAACGTTGCAAAATCGCCGAATTATCAGTAAAGCTTAATACGGGAAAAGACAATGCCTTTGTTGTCTAACTTTTGTGCTAATGTTCACCGTATTCGCAAAGTCTAGGCTGCAAGTCAAAAAGAGCTTTTCCAGCTATGCATTGGATTGATTTTCGTAACCGTTCCATAAGGACTGGGTGCCCGAGCTTGGATCGGAAATAATTTAAAATCCCGCGTAGTTTGCTTCGATGAGAAACATTGCTACGACAACAGTTTAGTTTAAATCTTCATTGCCATCCTCATCAACCAATAAGAGTTATATACAAGTTAACATGACGCAATAGATTCATACGGCACCAAGATAAGCTGCAGCCATAGTAAAAAACACAGGCTTTATGTTCCTATGCTCGACTACGTTCCACCGGTTTTGTAAGCCTTAGTTCGTGGTGCCCTCATGCGGTTGATGTATATGTCGTCTTCAATGTTATGACCTGAACGAATAACCATTTTTTCCAAAACTAGCAATGACGATTTAATCCTTTACATTTGGAGGCTTCAGTGGAGGTTTAATTTTAGCATCAGAAAAAGTAAAGAGTAGAACGGAATAAAGAACTTAGAATCTGTTTAAAATTATGTATATAGACTTTGCAGCTATACCGCCGAAGGCATAAAGTTGACAAATGAGGGTATAATCTTTTAGCCTTTGAGCAGCTCATTTACTAGTTCCTTATCTGCAAAAGTTATATTGTCGTGATACCACGTCTATCGGAGGGATGGTAGCTCAACAACGATGGTTGGGGTTCCCTTCCGGAATTCAACTCCACAGTGGCGCCCCACGTTGGCAAATAAAATTACAGTCTGAGAAAAAGACGGGAACCAAAAGCAAAATATGCAAGGTTAGCATTTTGAGTTTCAAAAGCTGAGAAACTAATTGAGTTGAGGAAATTAATATTGAATTTTGAGAATTTTACTTCGTCAATGAAGAGTGTAACCAAATCATCCCTCTTCACAAATACACTCACATAAACGATAACAATTTCAAGCGATGCTTGCACATTTTTCAACAATATATTTTCAAAATTTCAAATCTATAACCTACAAAATTGAAATGTTGTACATGATTCAATTCTTTGAATCAACAACTCAACAGCACCACAGAGACATGCTAGCAACAGGAGGCCAATAAGCAGAGAAAATATAATTACAATCCGGTCATCGCAGATATCAAAAGCCTTGGGCACATTCCAAAGGTATTCCGAATCTTCCGATATTATGCGTCTGCCAAACCTTATTCTGTCCCATTTCTTCCAAAGCTCATACAATCCAGAACTGAGGATTGCTTTGATGCGCTTAGGAAGCTGATCAAACTGGGGATTGTAGATTGGTTCCGTTACAAATGTCTCAGTCCTGGCAACGCTCCTATCAGGAAATTTTAAGTTGTGAGCAAACTTGAAGCTGGAATTGAATTTCATAATTTTTCTGAAAATGCTCCACCACCCGAGAAAATCCTTCGGTTGGAGCAAAAGCACTGTTTTTTTCCCACTCAGTTCTGATGCAATCAGCCCCTCTGTCTCAGTTTCGCACACGAAATATTTAGTCCTGGACTTCCCTATCGAATGATTCATCTTACTCTCGACGGAATCTATAGTTTCCGTGAAAGAGAGAAGAGAAAAGTATTCTCTTTGTATTCCTGCCTTTTCTTCGACTGAACTCTTCGTACCAGTTAGAACAGGAGTTATTAGCTGTCTAACATTCTGTATATCATAGTAATAAGGCATCGGATCTTTTGTCGCACGTAGATCGCACAGACTGTTCGGCATGATAAGATAGACTCTTAAACCGACGCGAAGTACATCCTCCAAGCTTCTATGTTCCGTCTCGTAGGGAACAAAGATGGATAAATTAGCTTGCACACAAGCTTTGTAGCACGTTCCCATGATAATTGCCACGAAGATCCAGCACGTATAAACAATGCGAGAAAATTTAGGACACCCTGAAAGACCACTGATGTCCTCCGGGAGACAATCTTGGTTAACTTGTTCAACTAGTAGGCCCGAAAGCCAAAATAAAGATCGAAATATGATTTTGAATACGGTAGAGGGCGCTCTTTCAATCGGATTGCATCCGCTAGAAGCGACAGCAACGATGATAGCGGATCCTAAAAGCGTTGAAACGAGTGCTACCCATGATAGAATTGTAAAAGATGAGAAGAGGAAAATATAGTTTCTAGCCCATTCTCCTAGAATCCCATCTGACGTTATGAAAATCAAATACCGGTCAGAATCTACTTGATGCTCATCACGGCGGTGAACGGTCCTTGTCAATGATCCAGTTGTATCGCTATCGAAAGGAAACGTTCGAATGGAAGGTAACCAATGATACCGCAAAATCGGGAGAATGTTTTCAGTATAGTTGTATACTGACATAACGGCTGTTACAACAGCGACATCTAAAGATTCGCTTCCTTTTCGATGAAAAGGAGATCTTAGCACCTTGCGAGTTTTAGCGAGTACTATTGATACCGCTTTTATGCTGTGCGTTCGCCAATAGGATTTTTTGCCATACTCCGTTGCTTCGTTGTAAGCATTGTACATGCTATGCAAGCAAGTAACGACGAATCTCTGCTCAGATGCATCAGCTGTACTCGTTGTACAAAAAAAAGGTAGGAGTTTGAAGAAAGGTGAACCGTAGCGAAGTGTCGCAGGTTGCCTGCATTCCATACAAACCACAGAGCCGTGGAGCACTTGCAGATCATGCAAGGAAGTGGAATAATAGTAGAAAGCGTTGACTAGAATCGGAACTGGCCTTCCGGGTGTAATGTTCTGGAGTAGTGTTTCAAGCTCGGAATCTTCGTTAGCTGCATTTAACAAGAATGTCAGAGTAACTTGTCCAAAAACCAGGCGCGAGAAGGCTTCTCCAGGATCTCGAGATTCCTCGGGTGTTTGTGGGAGCAAGTTCCGGAAACTCTGAGGTCGGTAATGACCTAGCTTTGAAGGAGGAACGTTTGGCAATCCCGTTAAAAAATGACCGCATTTGTAGCCAGTGGATTTGACTGCTGTTGAATAGTTTTTCAATGGGATCTTTCCATCGGAATGCTGCGAAGATATCAGTGTTTCTTCAAAAACTCCATAGGGTTGTTGAATATTCTGGAGACGAATCATTGGTTGAACCTGGCTAATGTAGAGAAAGCAGTTGATACTCTCTTGTATTACAGGTAGCACGTCCAGTTCTTGATTGGGATCCATTAAATGTAGACTTTCCGATAATCGTAGAAGCATGCTAGTACAAATTATGCACAGGCATGTATTTTCCATGGTTACTTTACGAACCGAACTCTTCCAGGTAACCGTTTGCTCAACTTAACAGTTATCAAACCAGGACTGTCCACTCTGTGTCTTCCTTATTGTGACAAAAGTCGGTGAATTGGTAATACTTTTAGCTCATGTTATGTAACGCAAGCTTCAATTTCATTCTTCGATGTGACACTTAGTTAGAACGACAATAGAATAGCAGCTAAAGTGTTCCAATCCAATAAATGGTAACACGATATAAACGTCTCAAGTAGTAACGATGACTTGTATGGAACCGTTACATTACAATAATTTACATTGACTTTTGACACTTACAAGTACCTTATCTTCACAATGGTCATCCTCGTACAATAAGACAACCTCGGTATCACATCCGCATGAGAGCAAAGTAAAGTGTGTTCTATAAATAAAGAAATTAGATTGAAAACTGATAATGATATTGCAGACGATTCTGCATTGATGATATTTACTAAAATTCACGACAACTTCGCTTAACTACTTGACAATCATTCAACATCTGAAGTTGGATAGAGCCTCACCAACGAATACGACAATAGACACTCCCACGCATAAAATTGTAAACCAAATTATAATGAGAATATCGGAATTATACAAGGATAATGATACTATATTAGATGATTTGCTTGGCATCACGTTTGCCTTGCGTCTAGAACCATATTTTGAGAAACGAAATTGGAACCACCTGTCCCAAAACCAGTATAAACCTGATTCCAACATAGTTTTCAGCGGCCGCGTTATTTTCTCCTGTACTCCAGGATGGAGACCGTCTGTGATGTAGTAGCATAGATTTTCCTGGAATATTCCATCTGGAGTTTTCCTGTTATGAGCGAACGGTATGGATTCGTTGTTGCGCTTTCCGTGTCGCCGTTGGAATTGAGGCCAGTAATAGGAAAAACGATCAGCGGTTGTGACGAATATTTGCTCCTCGTCCTTGTTTGCATTAAACTCTGGAGATTTTAGCAACGGTTCTAATTGATGATCACAAAGTGGGCTTGTACGAATGAATATTTTTGCAAAAGCATTTCCGTCCGGTTGAACCGCTGTCGCTGCGTTTATGTCTCTCTGTGGTAGATGACGCTTGATTGTGTTGGCTATGTCGGTCCGTTGAAGCAGGTTTTTGATGAAGCTGCATTCTGGGATTTTGTTGGTTATAGTACATTTCATGAAATCAGAAACGTGAGGTTGGAACTTTTGCGCTTTCACAGGTTCACAAAACGGCCCGGTTTGGTTGACTAGCAAATGGATTTTAAACTTGTCCCCTTGTCCAAGTTGCATAATGGATTTCAGCTTGGTTTCATAGGCAGGAGGCAAGGTAAAATCGGATTTTACAATGGCAAGGTAAACATTTGTGAGAAGGAAAGCAGAGATTATCCAGAAAAGAAACAGGGTGCTTAGGGTCCGAATTCCGGATAGTTTGCGTGAGAGAAGGGGTGACCTGTTCTGGGACTGATTTAGCAGAATTGCTACGATCCAAACGCAGGATAGAACGAAAGCTATGAAAGGGGATTTCTTCTCTAGTTTCCATATGATGGACGTGATGAAAATGGATACGAAACCTATGGACAGGAGGAGAATACCCCAAACAGTGCCCTCTAGTGGCGCACCATATGCTCCCGTCCATTTCGCCTCACGACGAACCAGTCTGGCGTTTGTGAATAGTATTACCGGCTCTGTTTTTCCAACCAATATGAATGAACCCGTTTCCAGAGGGCGCCACAAGTCCCGCTTTCTCCTGCAATTGATCTCAAATTCAATTTGAGGAAACTTACCAAGCATATTTAATTCCTCTTCGTTCCTGGGAATTATGTAGTGGGTAGAATTGTCTCGGAATATAAAACCAAGAACAGATTCTTGGACGAGAACTTCCGTCTGACTTGTAAATGGTGTGCCTACTCTCGCATTTAGTCGTTTAATTTGAGGAGCATGAACGAGCCATAAAACGTTTGACTCTTGGGTACCCAATACATTTTGATGGACCTCCTTCATTACTTTCCAACAGCCGCTGGGTGTCGCCACCCTAGGGCATGTAAATTCAAGGAGTCTACCTTGTTGTTGTCCAGCTAAAAGCCAAGTGGTACTATTCATTCCCGGCGGTACAATGTACCATGTGTATAACCAGCCATTTTCTATTTGAACGTGTGACGTCACAGATTTCCTACTTTGTGAAGACGAAGATGTTGGGTCGTAGGTCAGGAGATATATGGCTGGAAGGAAGGAGTTCTTGTTTAGTGTGATGGCAAAAAGGTTTTGGTTATCATCTTTCAGAATTGCGGATTTTTCTACAAAGTAGAAGAGGTATACTGGGAATTTCATCCTTGTCACGTTGGTGTAAGTTGTGTCTACTCCGGACTTGAGAATTTGACCCTTGTTCGGATCAGTTAGTGATGTTGATCCGAGAAAAAAAATCAAGCATAGCGAATTCAGTTTGCGGGTCAAAGGAGTGGGAATTTTCTGAGAACGTGTAATTGTAAATGAACTGTCAGTAGGGTAAGTATGATGGGTTCTTAAAATTTTTACAAGAGCCGGAGCACTGATTCCGGTGTATTCTATTGGTTCGTCAAAGAAGTATATGTGAGTCCAACAAGTGGTCAAGGTGGCAAATATCGATTCCAAATTAAGTATCGGCCATGGTTTTGGGACGGGGTATGCCGTACCTAGGTTGGAGAACGTCAGTAATGCCGTGAGTACCGTTGTAATAATTTTAATTAGAGTCGACATGTTAGAAATCCGCTGTATATGTTCCAGATGGTAGGGTTGCAGTTCTGGTATGGACGCTTAAATTCCTCACCAAACAATGTGGATGAAGCTACCGTGACTTGAGCTTTATGAATATCTCAGAGGAACGTTCTGCTCACGGATGTATAAAACGCTTGAAGTGGTATGAATTTGCTAAAATTGGTAATAAGGAAGTTAAGTGATATTAATCTTTTAAATTCTAGGAGTAATGTTTTCCAGTGGTCAGTGTCAGGTAGCTGTTCAAACTTATTCGATATTTCCAATGACGCCTTTCATATTAAATGCCATCTTCTCTTGTGGCTTTCCAGAGCAACTAGTGTTACTTGAACGACCCACCTCTACCATTAGTTTTATTGTTGAGTCTATAGATGTACCCGTATTCATTTTCTAGAATGTTATTAATGCAACTAATACGCTTTTAATACCATTAAACCTTTTATATGATGCGGACGACCAGACTCAACCTAAAGTTGTTCAGAATTTAAAAGAAACAAAGAAACTGCGATTAATTTGATGCTCGAAGAACAAACGTTCTTATATTATTATCCTTAAAACAGTTGCTGGGATAGCTTCACTTCGAAACTTTACATTGCTGCAGTGTGTAAATGTTCTGAATTTCAGGTTCAAGTATTAAATAGCAAAGCTAAATAACAATGTTACATGAATGGTACATGCTGCGTTTTACAACTTTTTAACGAACTTTGACCCAAGTTTCCGAGAATTGTTACCAAAATATTCCAGAATTCTCGTGCTCATACAACGAATTTGCGTAATATGATAAACATGAAGAATCCTCCAGAACCATATCCTAACAGAAAACTGCATACATGGGATGATGTTCATAACTAATTCCGCTGCAACCCGGCGATGGTTTATGGCTTGCACGCATAAGCGGACAAGCACTCTGCACAGAATACGACGAGTGCAATTCCTAACATGGATAGTGAAACGTAGAATATTGCTCTAATATTCGTATCCCCCATAGCAAAGGGTTTGAAGTTGGTGTACTTCTGAGACTCCATGTACTCAAAGTACTGCCGTAACTCCAACCTATGCTCGAAATGGAAAGAATCCCATGTTTTCCAGAACCAGTACAATCCTGAAGAGAAGAGAGTTTGCATTCTTTTTCGGACTCCATGCAGATTTTTGTGCAAGCCATCGGTTATATAGAAACCATCGTCAAGCCTCAGTAGATGATCATTGAATTCCCAGTTGTTGGCGATACGGATCGACGTATTTCTTCTCATAAGATCCTCAAAGATCTTCCAGTACATTGGGAATTGCTTTTTGGTAGTAATGAAAGCTGTTGGAGTTTTGAAAAACCTGTCGGATGAGTTGAGCTCTATGAGAAGTTGGTCAATGCAGATATGGAGGAGTCGGGACATCAACAGTTTGAACACGGCCTGATTTGGATTGCTCTTTTGTCCCGGAGACTTCACGATTGAATCCCGCTGCATCATTTGCTTGAATAAGCATTCCTGCTGGTGTACTGTTGCTGAGGTACAAAGCTGATTTGTGTAGACATTACTTTGATTGCGAAGGTCAGGACGTAGCATCTGACAGGTTTCACGACTAATCGGTTGAAACAAGGAGAAGTTTCTGGCTGCAAGATCGATAACATATCTGATTTCGGGTGTTGGCGCAATGGGTACCATGTATTCGGATTTCAGAACTGCGAGATAATGATTAGTTATCAGGAATATGAAGCAAGCCCAAGATGGCGCTAGTATCGTGAGTGACCTGAATCGAGGTTTCGGGTCCGCTACATTTCTCTCGATCCGTTCTTCAGACAAATTGAACTGACCTACTAGACCTGAAGAAAGCTGAAAAATGGCTTTAAGCAGGCCCCCGGGTAACTTTTTCAACCCTATCGTTAGACCAAGTCTCAAGGAAATCAGCGCCGAAGATACCATGATCAGCATAAGAATGCAAAGCCAGACCGTGCCGCCAAATGGACTTGTGTAGACTGAAATCCAACTGCCTGTCTCTGAGCGTATCTGCGTCGTAAAGAACCTGACGCTGGTGCTGGAGAGTCCTGTGGGAAAATATTCACCCTCAGGGTCTCCATAGACCATTGTTGTCGTCATATCCGCCCGTAATGTAGGCAACCCTAGTACATGACGTAAATCTACAGATGGTGGTATCTTTGATATGTTTGTACCTGACATCAGGTACAGCATGGTTGCATTCAGAAGAGTTATGGGTCTGGTCAAATGAAACGGTGACCTGTTGCGGTCTTTATCTTCGGGCATTTTGAAGTAGATGTTGAATTTCCTCTCGAGCCGCCAGATGGCGTTGTAGCCGTCTTTACCTACTACCGAATTGTAGGAGGTTTGCATGGAATTGTAGCACGTTTCCGGAACGCAGGTCAACTCTACGAATGCTGCTTTCAGCAAATACTGACCTTGCTTTTCCGAATATACAAGACGAGTATAATCAACTGTCCATGCTGATTTTATGTGACATTGAACATCGGAAACAGCAATTTCAGTTCCACTTTGAGATACTTGAGATGATTTCGTTGTGTATGCCAAGAAGAAGGTTGGCGGCGATGAGTCTTCCGCGATGTTGCCCGTGTAGAGGTACATCAAACTATCGAAATGCGGCCATCGATTTTCTTCATAACCAACAATGATATGGTAGCGAGGATACAGTGGTACTTTTCGGTACGACGCTCGTCTCAGTAGGGTAGGTAAGTTTGGAGTGGATGAATCCCGTATCTCGTTGCTGGGAAACGTATCTACAGAGAATACTGCAACGAGACATATCAAATACCTAAGGTCATAAGCGCTGAAATCATGACCTGCTATTATTTTCCGGAATTGTATGTGCCACGGATACTCATACTTTGGGTCTTTGTATTTTGATAACGTCGATAGAATGTACGGAGAATTTAGTTGCGAGAAATCCACTCTGTATTCCTCAACCATGAATTCAAGAAGGCAAGATGGGAAATCGTTTAAAATTTTAGCAACGCCTGAAATAAAACCCTCGGGTCTATGGATTTCCGAGGCTCTAGCTCCGCAAAAGAGAAGCGTTAACGAAAACACCCAGAGAGGTGCCATTTGAATATACCTTTTGAGTGAAATATTTATGCCTTCTGCAACGAATAGAAAGACTGTTCCCGGAAATTGGAGAAAAAGCTGTGATGTGCAAATACCGCTAAAATTAAAGGATACGGCTGACTGAATTGAAATGACACGCTTCCATACATCGACAATTTACCATTACAATTTAAAACATATTATTCAGCATTCACATCATTCAGAAGCAGAAACATGTGAACTTTACAAGCAAATTTACGTTTGTCGATGCATCCTACCAGATCGGGTGAAGTGTTCAGCCTGGGTTATAGTATGGCAGAAAGTTTTCGCTTACACCTGATACACAAGATATTTAATTATACAATCAACACAACTTACTTTATTAGGATATACAAAATACACAAATCTCTCCCTCCTCCGCAGCACACAACAGCGCTTGTCAGCTGCTAAAGTGATACTGGGTTTTAATGCAATTAATGCAATAACACGTACCTCCTGGATAAACAAATGGACGGTCCTGCAAACTGGACGAGGCTCACCCGAGTCTCTCTCAGTGACGCAGGACAGTCCATAGGTTTGCAAGGGGATGATGACAGAGGAGAGGAGAGTCAAGTTTGCTAATATGTAATTAGCACACCAACTGCATTTAAGAGATAACTAAGTGGGATAACAAGGTAAATAATTTTGCACACGTCTAACACGTGCTGGAATTTCCACTCTTGCTTCTTTGTCTTGAGTGCTGTGCTGATGTAATCTGCAACTTCGCAGTGGAGGAGAACTAGATATCCATAAGCATTCGCATCTTTCCCTACGGGAAAGGGCGGATGCTTCTGGAGCTAAAGTCACCTTCCACAACATTCTAGAAGCTTACACTTAATGCAAATTAGCTAATGTTTTCAACAATCTATGTTTAACCTACTATAGCATATTATCTTTAGCAGTATATAAGCAGGGTCAGTCTGATTGTAAAATCAGTCTGTTCACCGCTCCAACATTGTACTCTATCTTAAGCGCATTGAAAAAGTATATAAAAAGTTAAAAAGGTGTGGTTTAAAATACTAAATTGTGTTCGTGTGTTACTGTGTTTACTTGTTTCTCATACCCTGTTTTTGAGCCATTTCTACCTTCACGGCTTGATGCCCGGGTAGGTAGGAACTAGTGAAAGTGCCGCAGTGCATCCAGTGCAGGAACATATTTTCTTACGCATCAAATTGGGGACAAAATACCAAGAACCTAAAGGACCGAAACAAGTTTACTAACTTTTTCGAAAATCTTTTTCCAAACTCAAATCCAAAATATTTTTTTTGTGACACCATAGTGCTACAGACGTGATTTTAGTGTCATTCGATCCGTGCTGTTCAGTTCGCATCACCAAACAAAAGTGCTTAGTGAGATAAAATTTTTTCGAAAAAACGCTTAGTTTTCGAGATATCTTCAAAATTTCGAAAAATTTTCCATAAAAATTTTCTTTTCCTCAAATAAACTCCAGTGCATTTCAGTGATAGCCAAAGCAATTTTAACTTCATAAAGTATCAATTTACCCCTACCCAACGTATTGAAGGTAGAGTTCCTTCGCCTGCACAACTTTGCTCAAATTGAGATTTAAGTGCACTCCCGCTGTATATCAGTGCAGTTAGTTGGTGAATTTCGCTCAAAACTTTTTCTTCAAAACTTTGCAAACTACCCGCGCAGCAACTTTTATCACTCTTTACGCATATTCCTCATTCTTTCAAATAAGCGCCAATTCTCTAAGCTTTTCCAAAATCTAAAACGTGAATTTCGCTAAAAACTTTTTACTAAATTACCCGCGCAGCACTTTAAGTTGCTATTTGTGCAGTACCACCAAAACAATCTGAACTAACTATTTCTTTTCGAATCTTGTTTTCTATAAAAACCTCATCATCATCACCATCTGCCAACAACACCAACAACCCGAGATTCATCAGCCAGAGCCGATAGAGTGCCATCTCTAGCAAAACCCAGGTCAGAACGTTATCGGATCCTGATCAAATCTGATTCCAGGGATTCTTCCTTCATCTACATCATAAACACACTACTCCAAACAACGCAAAGGTAAGTACACTGAATAATCTCACTACAATTCCTACCCCTCACCCTCCTCGACCTTTAAGAGCACAACTACTCACCGTGATGTACACACGCCGGTAGAAAAGGTTGACACAGGCCAGGGAATAGGACATTACTGAATGACTAATTAAACTGTCAAAATCTCACAATGTCACCCCGTCATGTCAAATGACCCCGTAGATAGAGCGCTAAGAAACAACAAAATAAGGCAAACCCCGGAGGAGAGTGAACAGACTCAACAAGCCAAGAAAGAATCCAAGAAAGCCAAATCAGCTTTGGCAGCGCTAGTTAAAACGGATTCAAAGGCTTCCTCTTCCACTTCGGTTCGCAATAATGCACCGATAATAACCACTACCAACCTTCACCCAGATACCCAACTCCCTCAAACTTCAACCAATAAAAATACACCCGCTCCCAGCGCAGCGCATACTGCACCGCTGTCAGCAGTACTCCCCGCAACAGAATCTGTGACTGTATCAGCAGCACCTTCTTCTTGCGCTGGGGTGATAACCAACCCGCTTGTTCTTTCTAATCACCTACACTTAAACACTGTAGAAGAATTAAACGAACAGCAAACAATTTTTACGCCCACTAAGGCGCTACTACGTAGCCCTTCTTCATCATCCACCGCTGAACTCCAACCCTCTGCGCCTCCCGCATCCACATCCAGCTCATCTCCTGACATCACCGAGTTAACCTCATCATCACAGCCATTTCAGCGCATACGATTTGATTACGAGAACCCTGATCATGTAAGTAACAACTCAATTGTTCTTCAATCAATAAGTTCTATTAATCAAGAGTATAATTCATCCAATATCATCCCAAATCCCCCTCCACTCCCAACCTACCACAATCCTTCACACACAACTAAACCATTCCATTTTAAATTTTCTCAATCTACACTAACCAATTCATATGTAGAACCTCAAATTTTTCAAGCTAATACAACCAACTCTCCCCCTTCTTTATCAAACGCAACAAATCCCCCTTTTGACGTTAATAAATTTCTTTCCACCTTCAACCTACATAATACATCTAACTTCTCTATTTCCAACTGTTCCCCATCTTCTAACCTACACTCATCTATAATCACACCTGCTCCCTCTACACCAACCTTCTCCGAAGTCCAGGGTGTTTTTCAAAAACCCATTTCCAACTCCCCTGTAATAAAACGACCTTTCCGTAATCCGTTTGAAAATCATACTAACTCTTCTGCCACCAATATTTTAAATACCCAACCTCCACACCCCACCCCCACACCAATCTTACAAACCTCACCAACTTCTTTAATTTCTTCCATCACTCCTACATCTTCCATCGTTCCTCAATCTTCCAATCCACCTCAAATTCCTACTCACCTCAAGGAATTATATAATCCAAAAATGGCTGCACTCTTTTCTCAAACCAATATTAGTTTTGACGGTTTAGAAACAGATCAATATGCAGCTAAGGATTTCATGGCCGCATATGAAAACCTTTCTAAACTCTTTGGTGTGGAAGACGGTAATAAAATAACACACTTATTACAGTACCTTAAAGGTGTTCCCAAGCTTTGGTATAGGGAAAATATAGAAAAATACAAGAAGGTTATCGACAAGGATGGAGCTGTCACCGCCCAGGATGCAACACCACAGCAAGAATGGACCCAGTTCAAGGCTGCGTTCATTAAGCAACACGAGAAGCGCTACGACGAGGAGACCTTCAGGACTAAGTTCTACGATCGTAAGAAATTACCTAATGAGTCCTCCGACTCCTATTACTTTGATAAAGTCACATTCGCTAGATTAGCAGGTATCAAAGAAGAAAAAACCATCATCAAGCAGCTTCTCAAAGGTCTTCCTGCGTCGCTAATGGAGAAAATCTACGACAAAAATCCTAAGAAAAAAGAAGATGTCCTTCAACTCCTCAACGACCGTGAACTCCTTCTAGCAGTCATGGGCATCGACTCAATGACTGTCAGTGTGGTGAACACAGTGGATGAAGATGACGAAAAGTCACAAGAAAACGACCGCCTCCGCAACAAAGTCAAAAATCTGCAAAATCAGGTTAATAATCTCAATGCCAATTCTAATTCAAACTCTAATTCACGCGAAAACAACAACAGAGGAAACGGCCGCAACCGGCAAAACAACAATCGAGATTCCCGCAACAACAACAACAGAGACTCCAGCGGAAACGACCGCAACAACCACAGAGGCAACAACAATAGAGGTAACAACAATAACAACAATTACAGAGGTAATAACAATAACAATAATAACAGAGACAACAACAAGGACAGCAGCAACAAAGGCAACAGCTATCCCAACAGCAACTACAAAGGTAAACCGGAAAACTTCGACCCGAACTACAACCGAAACAACAACTTTCAGCCTCCACAGAATTCCGACAACAGGTCAAACAATTTCAATAATAATCGTAATAATAATTATCGGTCTAACAATTCCAACCAAGGCAACTTCCAGAGGCCATGGGCTAATAACTGGAGGCAGCCATTTTCCAACAACCAGGGAATGGCATGGCCACCATCCAACCCCAATGGTTATCAGCGTAACACATACCTTGCACTTCCTGCAGCGCCTCAACAAGGCGCCCCGCAACGAATGCAAGGTCAAGCCTTCAACAACAACGGTTCGTATCCTTTCCAACGTACACGGTACTTTACTCCATCTAATCAAGGCGTACAAAATGTTGTTAACGCTGTCTCAGTACAGCCTGACGTTTTGCCAGTTAACTTAGAAGTTATTCCAGATCAAATCTATGAGGAATGGGAAGAGGAAGTTTATACTATCAACAACCTCTTCCACACTTCTGAGGACCATCTTCACCAGATCTCTGCAACGCAGGTCAAAGATGGAGGTACTGTCCTTGCCGAAGCGTTCATCCAGGAACATCGATTTATCGCTTTAATCGACTCAGGCAGCAGTCTCAACCTCATCAAAGCTGAGATCCTAGCCCAGCTGGACAACGCTCCGGTCATTGACGCCTTGCCAGGAAACTTCAAAATCACTTCCGTAGATGGTACGGAGGTGAAAGCGCATGGATACACCCAACTCTCAATCCAATTGGACAACGAAACTCCAACTACTCATACGTTTGTTATCAGTTCTTTCTCTTCTCCTCATGTTCAATTGCTTTTGGGAAACCCGTTTTTAAAAGATAAAGGTTTAATGCTAGATTATCGAACTAATTCCTTTTTCTTTGATGAAGTTGTAACAACGAACCATGATGGCAAGAAGTCTATTGTTACTTCAACCTACCGCAAACCATTTGCGTTTACTCCATCAACCTTGCTCCATGCACTCCAACCTCAAGGAATTCCAATTTGCCGAGTCAGCAGTGCACAAGGAGAAAACTACTCGGTTACGAACATCGATCTTCATCAACCGGAAGTACAACAGAATGTCCGACCTACGGAATTCAGTGTAGAAGAACTCAAGAAAATTGACATCAACCCGCAACTCTCCGCCGCTCAGCAATCTGAACTCCGTAATATCATTTCTAAATACCGTAATTGCTTTTCTTTTTCTAATTTGGAAATCGGGGTTTGTAAAATGACTGAGCTTACTCTTGAACTAGAAGATACAACTCCTGTTGCTATCCCTCCGTATCACCGCTCGCAGAAAGAAGCTGACATCCTGGAAGAAAAATGTCAGGAACTTCTGCAGGCGGGCATAATCGGGGAAAGTTTTTCTTCTTATTCCAGCCCTGCACTTCTCGTTAAAAAGAAGAACGGTTCCAGTCGTTTAGTGATTGATTTTAGACAGCTTAACCTCAAGATCAAAGACTACAAGTCACCAATACCCCGCACAAGCCATATTTTACAATTTTTCCTTCATAAAAATTTTCTTAGTACTGTAGATCTTCAAAATGGATTTTTCCAACTCAAAATAGACGAAAAATCCCAGCATATAACCGCTTTTGCTACACCTTCTTCACTCTACATGTTCAAACGATTGCCGCAAGGACTAAGAATTAGTAGCGCGGTGTTCCAAATGACAATGAAAAAAATATTTCAGAAACTCATCAACCAAAAGAGCCTTATCATCTATATAGATGATCTCACAACTGCTTCTACTACTTGGGAGGACCACTTAATCCACTTAAAACAATTCTTTGACACTCTCCAGGAAAGTGGTCTTACCCTTCATCCATCAAAATCTAAGTTTGGGTACACAGAGCTATCCATCCTAGGCTTTAAGGTCGGAAAAGGTTGTATTTCCATCTGTCCTACGAAGGTTCAGCCAATCCGCGACCTTAAGGCTCCTAAAACTTTGAAACACTGCCGCTCACTTCTCGGGTTTATGAATTATTTTAAATCTTTAATACGGGATTACTCTAAAATTGCTTTTCCCATCATCCAACTTTTAAAACAGGATCAAAAATTCATGTGGAACGCTGAAGCAGAAACCGCTTTCCAACGCCTCAAACAACTACTGTTGAATAGTCCAGCGATAGCGTTCTTTGATCCGGAAATCGACCCTATCATCGAAACAGACGCCTCTAGCCATGCACTCTCGGGCATCCTGATGCAATACCAAGACGGTTTGAAGCGTATTATTCATTGTTACTCCCGTGTCCTCCAGGGGGCAGAACGATCGTATTCCAGCTCGCAGGGGGAACTTCTCGCCATGTGCGAGGCAATTAGGTATTTTCGGCATTACCTTGACTACCGTAAGTTCACCGTCATCACAGATCATATCGCGTTAAAATGGTTACGTACTTTCAAACATCATACAAACCCACAACTTGTTAGATGGGGTTTGAGACTCCAGGCTATGGATTTTAACATTGTTTATCGCAAGGGTGCACACAACCACCTAGCTGACATAATTTCAAGATGTGCGTACGATGACCCTAACCTGACTCTTGAACCAGGAAGCGCCGAAGAACTTAAGAGCCTCCTAACGCCAACAGTCGCCAACGTCCAAGCCGAAGAGGTGTTGGCTGAGACTGGTCCAACCACGAGACCATCTCTGGAAACTCTAAAGGAAGCCCAGGCAGCTGAGTACGCCGAAATAATAGCTTCAATTTTGCATCCCAGCAAAGGTCAATACTCCATCAAAGACGATGTCCTCATGATAAAAATCCGCGACAAGGATCGGGTATTAATACCAAAATCTTTACGCAAAATTGTATTGGAACTTAATCATGACATTCCAGTGAGTGGTCATTTAGGTGTCGATAAAACTCTTGCGCGCCTCTCTGACTACTATTGGCCCGGTATGACCACGGATGCTACCGAGTATGTCAAAACATGTCATCAATGCGAACTACGCAAACCCTACAACGGCAAAGCTCTGGGACTTATGAAAAGTCTGCAGGCTAACAAGCCCATGCACATCCTGAGCGCCGATGTCTGTGGTCCGGTAGGTCTAGCCCTTACTGGGGAAACCCACTTTGTAGTCGCAGTTGACATCTTCACCAAGTTTGCATGGGCACAACCCCTCAGAAAAGTTAACTCAGCAACAGTTGCCGAATTCATCATTAACAAAGTTATGATGCAATATGGCACACCTGAGTTTCTGCTTACTGACAACCACTCCATTTTTAAAGGTGAGTTTGCCACAAATATATATAACTATACAGGCACAACTAAAATTTTCAGCATTCCCTATGCCTCAACATCTAACTCACAGAGCGAACTCACTATTCGCATCTTGCAAACTATATTACGAAACTACACGCAAGAGAAACCATCGATTTGGCCTAAGTTTCTACAGGCCGCGGTAAGCGCACATAATAATTCCAAACATCCAGGTTTAAAATTTACTCCTTCTTTTCTTATGTTTGGACGAGAACTGAAGCAACCTGGAGATTTCGCTAAACCATTAGCAAATGCTCCCGTCGACGTTCAAGCAATGATGCAAGAAATCCACGCCGCCAGGGAAATAGCGTTGAAAAATCTTCGAGTCGCTCAAGCTAAAAATAAAGAGCGATTCGATTCTAGTCATATCCACAAAGAGTTTAAAATAGATCAACTAGTATTGGTCCATTTTCCCATACTTCGTCCAGACGAAAGCGCTAAGTTAAAAAATAAGTATATTGGCCCTTATGTAATCAAAGAGAAAATCTCTGATAATGTTTACCGTGTCATTCCGTTTGTTCCTCTCCCGCACCACAACAAGGAACAAATTGTCAATGTCGGAAGAATGAAAGCATACTTCGAGAGAACTATAGACTCTCAACTTCCGACACCCCCAACCCAAACAAAGACACCCCCAACTCAAACAAACACAGCAGATTCTAGTGCGCAACCGCAGTTGCCAGCGAATCCGCCACTTGCGGAAACAGATGAATCCAATCTCCGTCGCTCCACTAGAATCAAAAGAGTTCCCCTCAGATATGCAAAAATTAATAATATTAATACATCCAAACAATTTTCTAAAATCTATCTTTTACTTCCAGCAAAAATGGCTTATACACTCATCATGACCATCCTCATGTTCCTATTTACTTTTCCTGCCCCAGGCACCTTGGCACAGCAATACACCGTGAGCACAGGCGCGTACATCCAACGGATGCCCCCGTCTACTGTCTACACGTCTTCAATTCCAGTCAACTTCCACTTCAAGCTCCCGGTACAGGAACCGAAACGGACTGAAGCACGTTGTTCCACCCACGGTCTAGACCAATCAACAGTGGCCAACATGTGTTTCTACGCCGAAATCATCGACACAATCCACAATGTGACCAGGGACCGCTTGCGGCAGATAGCTGAGGAACTATTCCCCGACCTCCCTGACCTACACCACGGTGAAAAATCCGGTAGCCAACGCAAGGCTCACACCACCCAAGTACCAGCCACACCTGCAACACCTGCCACAGAAAATACGACCACTGCTAAACCCGGACAACCCACTACGGAAACCAACGGGGTCAAGGAAAGGTTCAACTCTACTACAGGAAGGAGACGACGAGATGTACATCTACTGGAGAATACGTTCACGTGGAATTCCCTCACGTCATCTTTCGACCACGGTTTCCTTCAAATACCATCCATCTACGAACCAAGCCAAGCAGAAAAACAAATCCAGAACCTCATCAAGCTTTCCATTCCTCCAGCACTGACCAGACTCAGAAGACTCACCAGCCCGGAGGACAACTATATCTGGAACAACGCGTACAACCCACTCCTCTGGCCGACAGCGCTGATGACCTACGCTTTCGGTTACGCCTCCTGGGACTCAGTGAAACAAGCGAGAGCAAACACTGATTCCATAACGGCTTACCTTAAACAAGCTAAGGACGTCATCGCCGACAACCATAAGGACATCCTCTCGCTTGAGTCCGTCATCGAACAACAGGGAAGCCAACTAGACCGGTTTGAAAACTCCATTGAAGACTGGTTCAACTTCACACTCAAAGGAATCTACGACGAAGACCAATTTGTAAAACAAGAGCTTGAACAAATTCACGCACTTCTGCTAAACTCCAACTTAATTTTGGCTTGGGTCACGGACATTATCAACGCACTAGACGTCCGTAACCAGTGTTTCAACAAACGACTCCCGATGTCCATCATCACACCACGCAAACTCAAGTCGAAACTCCAATCCAAGAGGGAAGCCATCATCATGGAACAACACACCTATGCCATCGATCCCGTCGAACACATTCATCAATACTACTCCCTTCCAATTACTCATTGTATCTTCCAAAAGGATAGAGTCATGATCTCCTTGAAGGTTCCGCTGAAACGAACGGAACATCACTGGAACCTCTACAGTGTATCAACCATCAACTTTTACCACAACGGGCTACTCTGCAATATCAACAATCCTCCGAAGTACATGGCAACAAGTACGGACATCAAAGAGATACTACGCCAACCTCATGCAACAATCCACCCAATCCAGGACCACTCCGAAGAATGCAACTTGGACCTCTGCTACGTTCCACAGTTTCCTCCCTCACCTACCCTAAGACAAGCCTGTCTTAAGAAGATCTTCAAAGGTGCCACTCCACAAGAACTGAGCCAAGCCTGTTGGCTCCACTGCACCAAGGTCCCGGATGACACCACTGATGAAGCCCAGCTGACACCAAATGTATTTGCCATCACCAACCCACCCAACGATGCTTTCATCCGCCTGGAAAACATGACCGAAATCAAGGTCCCCCAACAGAAGACTGGTGCAATCATCCTTACACTCAGCTGCGGCGCCGAGTTATACTATGGCAACATCAGGAAAATCAACCGTATCTTCCCATGTCTCAAAGGATTTCCAAGTGAACCAGAACAACTCATCGTTATTCCGCCCGCTTGGTACAACCTCAACCTTACCCTCTCCGCTCACAAGCAATACCATAACGTTAAACCTGTCCAAAACCTATCCCTCATCATGAGAAGCGACTGGAAACCAACCTTCAAACACATCGATCTCCAGACCTGGCACGAAGAAACTCTCCGCACCGTTCCCGAACCAGTATACTACATCCAGAAAACTACCAACTTCTTCTTTGTAGTCTGGAGCTTCGGCATTTCATTGGCCGTAGTCTACCTCTCTTACAAAGTCTTCAATCAAGCCAGATACATCCCCGTCGCTACTCTCCCTTCCGCGCACGCGTTCAGTTCTGATTGCGATATTGCTCTACATTATTTGACAGGCAGCATGTTTTTCATAAACATAGTCATATTCATCATCCTCGCAATCTTCGTTTGCTGCTTAATACGCAAAACCAGATCCACAGTCTCACAACTTAGGGAAGCAGACACAAAACTGCGAGGATTATCTTACGATTATGTCCAATTAGCTAAACACAAACAACAGGGCCAGGAAAACATACCTCTAACCGTTTACCCGGCTCTCTCCCAAATGCAAAACTAAAGATACAAAGTCTATAACTTTGTATTCTTATCTTTCCTAGATGAAAATTACACTCCTCTTTCTTCTTCTGACGACAACGATGTGCTATGCGGAAACCCACGATGATTCCTTCGACGACGACGACTACTTCTTCAACTGGGAAGATCTCCACGACCATCCCACTACTACAGCTCCAACAACAACTACTACTCAGGTCACCACAACTACACAGCAATCCTGGCACGAATGGTGGTTTGGTCATCGTTCACCATCTGATTGGGTTTGGTATAAGACGTTCGGAAACGACTTTGACCTCTACGAACCCATCACCACTCCAAAACCCAACACGGAACAAGGGGAAGCACTGCCAGTTCCGCAAATGATACTGGACTTATCCAAGGGAAGGAAGGCCAGGAAGCAAAACCCCCAAACCATCACCGCAGAGGACCAGGCACAGGAGGCGGCCACTACAACGTCAACCACTACGACCACTACACTACCCACTATCCTTAACATTCCTACCCGTTCATCAAACCATTGTCCACCTCCTACACCTTGTCCACAAAAATTCTGCCCTCCTCCCACCCAATGCCCAAGACAATCCTGTCCTCAATGTCCACGACAATCCTACCCTCAAACAACTCCATGTCCAGCTCGTTCCTGTCCTCAACATACACCTAAGCAGTCCTGTCCTAAACTCCAGTGTCCAGTATGTGACGTGATCGTCTCAGGGAAACCCACCAGTCCATCAGTTTGCACCTGTCCCACAGTTCAATGCGACACGGGTAACAGAACTGAATGGATCCAGAGTGACCAGGCAACAGATAGTGATAATAATAGGCTATTTAATAATCTTAAGTTAATTTTAAGTACAGAAGACATTTCCGCATACACACAACACAAAAACATTAACCTCATTCTCTCTGCATTATCTGATTACACTGAAGATGAAATCTTTCTTAACTTTCACAAACATATTCCTATCTTTGAAACCAAATCTATTCCTCTTAACATGCGCCAATTCTATAACCTTAAAGAGCTCGCAAATAGACGTTTAACTGATAAAGAGTTTTTGCTTCGCGCAAAACCTTTCCTCCCACGCAACTACACAGAATGCGCGAAAAACACATGCAGTCTCGCAAAAGTACAGGAATTTATTTCCAGGAAGCGCATAAAAATAGCTCCGAAATATTCGGACATGTCCAAGCAGGACAAAGAAACGCTTCAAGCTATTCAAAAATTTAAAATACAATGTAATCCTGTTATCCACTGCAGGAATTACATCGAGACTTAATCAAACAATAATAGACATATCCCCCCCTAGAAATAAAACTTCTAGCGTAATTCAAAATATTTTATTATCACCAATAACTAATTATCACAATTTTTCTTAAATCCACAGATGACTGAAAATATTCCCAAAATCTATCGGGAAATTTCCTGTCCATCTTGTCTCCTCACTTTCGAGAACCAACAACTACTTCAACTCCACGTCAAATGGGCCCACGGTTACGATCCAGCTATTCCAGACGGACCGGAAATTTTATGCTGCCCATTCTGCCCAGTTGGTTACACGGCCTCTTACCTAATCAGTTGTCATATTCGGTTTCTCCACCCATACGTTTTCCAAGCGAGAAACATTATCCACTACAATTATCAACCCATTCTCGAGGAATTCGTAGTAGAAAACTACCCTCACAACTACCTATTTGGCCATGAAGGACCGACCCCCAGGCTCGCGTATGAAGACCATCCCAGATTTCCTGGATATATACACTTCCGCAACTTTACACAACAAGATGAACAACATAATCAAAGGATTAAACGCAAAAACAAACCAACTCCTCCTGAAAAGAAGCAAAAGATTAACGACGACAACATCCCTTCATCATCTTCCCAGGCCATCACCAAATCTCCACAGTCTTATCCAAACCAAAACAAACCGGCTACTCCACCATCCTCAACCACGTCCAGCTCTGATGATTCCAACGCCAGTGACGCAACCATCATCCGCCCTCCCAAGCGTTATTCCAAGAAGAACCCTAAACCTCCAAGTCCATCAACTCCACCCAAACCAATCTCCAAACCCGAAAATACCGATAAACCAAATCCCACCATCGAAAATAACGATAGCGATTCTTCAGTGATCAACAAACGCAAACAACGATGCCGTCCACTTAGTTCTTCATCCGATGACGAACCGTACAGCCCACCCTCCCAGTACAGCCCAAATGCACATCAAAACAGCCAGCAACCGACGTCTCCAGCCAAATCTTCTAACAACTCTGATGACAATTCAACCGTCGACATTCATCCAGGACGCAATTACAACCTCCGCAACAGATACATCTCGGACTTCGACTCTGACGACTGGAGCAATGCGTCTTTGCAAACCAAATTCGACCTTCTTAATGGAGATCTGCAATTCAAAATCAAAAATCCCCCACTCCAACCAGTTCTCCAAAACCCAGGATCACCAATGAGCTCAATCTCATCTGAGTCCAATTTTTCCGATGGAGACTTTGGAATTGCATCTACCATTATACAACGTCCATCACCAACTCAGTTTCTTCCACTCCACAAACCACCCAACTTCAACTCAGATACGTCTTATCAACACCAGTGCTACTGGACTTCAATCATCCACAAGAACACCAAGATACGGGAACAAGATGCTTATCCTCGAGTTCAACTCAAGGGTACTCCGGCCTGTCGCGCAGACAAAATGCCAAAGTCACCTGCTTTACGCCCAGTTTCCTCGGAAGACGAATACAACCTTTAACTCTTGACATCCAACAACAAAAACAAACCACTTTCCTAACGCCTTTACTGAATTCCGTTAACTCCTAAAACCACACCCACCCACTCCAAAATTTATTAAATCCACTCCTACTCCGTTCCATTCACTAAAGTCAAGATTTCCTTGAATTTTAGATGTCACACCTGTATTGCTGCCATGGCTGCATGCTACTTTTCTGTTCCGAGGCTCGTTCCAAATGGCATACTTCTCAACTGCATGACGGAGCTACTTTTCCCTGTCCATTCTGTCCAGTGGCCTACACTTCAATCCAATATGCCACGGCGCACGTCCACTACATGCACAGTGCCCAATTTATGATGAGACCAATGATGGACGACATCTTCAGAAGACAACTCAACCAATTTGGACTATTTCCGTCCACTAGTCGAACGATTCTTTACGGTAAAGCTCCATTGAACGAACGACAAATAGCTTTTCCTCACATTCAATACCCAGGATACGACTTTGTCATTGGCAACACGGATGACTACACCGACTATACTCAATACATACGATTTGACGTCCAACATGAGTTTAGTAAGCTGGACATCATCGGATCGGGTAATACTCCAACCATGGCTGTCATAGACCCACCACCCGCATCCGCCTTCCAAATGACCGACCCAACCAACAAATACCCTTCAGCTGTACCTAACACAACTGTACCGACGGACTACGAGGTCACTATGTTTCGCAACTTTGTTAGAATGATGACTCGTGAAGATATGGACCCATTTCTCACTTGGATCCGTAATCAACCACCGTACACGACAACACTTACTACCGTACTCCAACGTAACTCACGCTCAATAGGCCAACTCCCCACGAGTCCGGACAATCCAGGCCCATGCACGAAACGGCTTCCATCTACATCTCCATCAACTTCAACTTCTACCACGCCGACGCAGCCTTCCGAGACTGATGAACTGAGCTGTCCAATGAGTGTCGATCCTTACGTAGCAGTAAAAACCGAAGAAGACCTTAAACTTAATATAGTCTCTCCTACGGTAGATACTAACCCCACATTCACTAACCCAGAAACTACACTAACTATATTACACTCTCCTAGTTCCACAAGTCCAGATGACTGTCCAGATGCCGGACCTGGTTGTCGTGATGTTCTCGAAGACTTCCAGGACATTAATCTGAGTCCTCTGAGCTTCGATGACTTAGATCTTTCTCCCTACTCCCCCAACATCATCAACTCCCCGGAGCCATTCGGGAACCTTGCCATTGGTCCACCATCCCCTCCACCACCATATTTCCCCACCATCCTCCCGGATCTTCCACTACCCAATGGACACCCTTTCCCACAGCATCAACTCCCACTCCCACAAACCATGGTTCCTCAGGAAACCCAATTCTTCCGAATCAGAAATCGACGCTACGTACGTTTTGCTACAACTGGTAATTCGTATAGATACCCTGATGACCTACCCTACCCCAATGCTAATCTTTTGGAACAGCATCTTATCGACCTGGACACATGAAGCCGATCCTTGCTACCCATAAAAACAGATATGTCCATCACAATGCAATATTCAAACTTATTATCTTAGCAATTTAAAACAACATTAAGCATAATTCCATTTATTTCAACACTTTGGGTTTTAGCTTTAAGATAACATACAATACTTTCAAACATTACTAACATTTTTTTTTTAAACCAAATTTTTTCCTCAAACTATTCAAACACTTTCCAATCAAAAATTTTCTAAATCAAAACACAATTTAACTCTTGTCTCAAAGGGACTTGAGACTTCTTTTATATAGGTAGGGGGGATATGATACACAAGATATTTAATTATACAATCAACACAACTTACTTTATTAGGATATACAAAATACACAAATCTCTCCCTCCTCCGCAGCACACAACAGCGCTTGTCAGCTGCTAAAGTGATACTGGGTTTTAATGCAATTAATGCAATAACACGTACCTCCTGGATAAACAAATGGACGGTCCTGCAAACTGGACGAGGCTCACCCGAGTCTCTCTCAGTGACGCAGGACAGTCCATAGGTTTGCAAGGGGATGATGACAGAGGAGAGGAGAGTCAAGTTTGCTAATATGTAATTAGCACACCAACTGCATTTAAGAGATAACTAAGTCGGATAACAAGGTAAATAATTTTGCACACGTCTAACACGTGCTGGAATTTCCACTCTTGCTTCTTTGTCTTGAGTGCTGTGCTGATGTAATCTGCAACTTCGCAGTGGAGGAGAACTAGATATCCATAAGCATTCGCATCTTTCCCTACGGGAAAGGGCGGATGCTTCTGGAGCTAAAGTCACCTTCCACAACATTCTAGAAGCTTACACTTAATGCAAATTAGCTAATGTTTTCAACAATCTATGTTTAACCTACTATAGCATATTATCTTTAGCAGTATATAAGCAGGGTCAGTCTGATTGTAAAATCAGTCTGTTCACCGCTCCAACATTGTACTCTATCTTAAGCGCATTGAAAAAGTATATAAAAAGTTAAAAAGGTGTGGTTTAAAATACTAAATTGTGTTCGTGTGTTACTGTGTTTACTTGTTTCTCATACCCTGTTTTTGAGCCATTTCTACCTTCACGGCTTGATGCCCGGGTAGGTAGGAACTAGTGAAAGTGCCGCAGTGCATCCAGTGCAGGAACATATTTTCTTACGCATCACACCCCTTAACTAAAGCCTTGGTAAATTGTTGAAGAACAAGGAGCACGTGTATCTACATGACTAGCATGAAAGCACTAATTTTATTAATCAATAACAGGTAATGATTTCAATGCCTTACACCTACTCATGGTGAGTTCTACTAGCGCTACCAAACAAGCTACAGTAAGTAGAAAAACGGTGATGTATAATATAGCTCGTATGTTAGTATCAGCCAGTTGAAATGGCTTGTACTCGTTTGCGTTAGCCGATTCTTCGTAACGGTAAAGTTGACGTAATTCTTTCCTGTGGCCGAAATGGAAAGCATCCCATTTTTTCCAGAACCAATACAAGACGGACGAAAAGAGCACTTGTAACTTGGTTCGTACCTTTTGTAAATTAGGATGCAAGCCATCAGTAATATAAAAACCGTCAGGCGTTCCGAGGATCTCATCTTCGTAATGCCAGTTGTGACCGATTTTGATGGAGCTGTTTCTAGCCATAAGATCTTGAAATATTTGCCAGTACTTGGGGAAAAACTCCTTGGTTGTAATAAATGCAGTAGAAGTACTGAAAACCCTGTCCGATGAGACCAGTTCAAGAATGAGGCGGTCTATACAAATCACTTCTACACGAGTTAAAAACCTTTGAATCATGATATCCCACGGACTGTTACTAACTACCATATCTGATGACACTTCTTGACGCGCAGCCTGATAACTGCGAAAATATGCAAGGCATTCAGGTGCATAACGGGTTGCGGCCCCTTCACAAAGGGATTGCATGTCAAAGTTGGTCACGTTTTCAAAGTACTTTAGCTGACAAGTTTCATTGCTTATTAAAGCCAATAGATAGAAATCGTGATCTATTAGATCTGTAAGGTACTTAATTTCAGGAACATGGGCTGAAGGGGCCATGTATTCCGACTTTAGAACTGCTAGGTAGTGGTTCGTCATTAGAAAAATAAAAAACGCCCAACAGGGTGCGAGTATGTCAAAGTATTTCTGACTAGCAGTACTTATGAATTCTTCTTGCCCCGTTCTTTGTGTCACGCTTTCTGAAAAAATGAACTGGCCGACAAAACTCGAGGACAGTTGGAAAATAGCGTCAGCGAAGTTCCCAGGTATAATGGACCTGTTCTCTAGCGTCAACCGCAGGGATACCAGCACCGAAGATATCAACAGCAGAATTAGAATGAATAACCATATAAAACCATCAAATGGACTTATATAAACTTGATACCACGCATCCGGGTAAGTTTCAATGCGTGTCGTGAAGAACTTGGTCGTATTACGCAACCCTGTTGGGAAAAATTCAGCTTCCGTATCACCAAACGCGAGTATCGTCGATATATCGGCTCTCAGTCGAGGAATCCCGGTAATAAAGCGCAAGGTTGAGTTGGGAAACATGGATAAGTTGGTTTCCGACATCAGGTACAGCATTGCCGTGCTTATTAAAGGTAATGGTTGGGTTGAATGAAATGGCGACCTCGAGGACAGTATATCCGAAGATATTTGGAAATGAAGTTTGGACCGTATTTCCAGTTGCCAGATTATATTGTAACCCTCTGCGGTTATTTCCTTGTACGATTGTTTCATTGAATCATAGCAGGACTCAGGCACGCATGTTACTTGGACATACCTGATTCTCCGAGTAAATTTTGACGTTTTTCGCACGTAAACAAAATTGTTGTAATCGACGTACCACGCTGATTTGACATGCCCTTCGGTAGCACCAATTTCTGGTCTACTGGATGCATTTAAGTTGAGAATTTTTAAAGTGTACGCAAGAAAGAAAGTGGGCGGTGAGGAATCTTCGGCGATGTTATACGTGTAAAAGACAATAGGTCTACTGAATTTCGGCCAACGGTTTTCTTCGAATCCGATTACTATCTGATAACGTGGATATATGGATACCTTGCGGTATGCTGCTCGGGAAATTAGTTCTGGTACCTCGTGTTTAGGATTATCTAGAAGAAATGTATCCATCGAAAATACAGCGAGAAGGCACTTTAAATTTTTCAGGTTGTTAACAGTGGCGCCCTCACCGACTATTGGTTTACGAAACTGAACGTGGTACTCTTTGGCGAATTTGACATCCTTGTATTTAGACAGAGTGGATAAAACGTACGGCAAGCCAAGTAACGAGAAATCTATTCGATACTCTTCAATGATAAATTCAATTAGACATGGCCGAAAATTGTTCAAGATTATATTGATCCCTGTGATATAGCCGTATGGTTGAATGGCGCTTAAGTACCGAATGTGTGCAACTATTATACAAGATAAAAGCAAAGATAGTTTTTGATGCATAATTTTAATTTTTTTGCGACGATTAACCTGTTGCGTCCCATAAGCTTCGTAGGAAACATTTAAATTCCGCTCCTAAAGGCAATTGATGTTTGTGCGCACAATTATTTTACGGTTGTCATGGCCATAAGCTCCCCCTCGCACAAATAATAGACATTCCCACTGCAAAATTGATGTTGTAGAAAACAACAAAAAGACGTAGTGGCAGCCCATTGATGTTTATTAAAAAGTTTGAAGCTCCAACTGCATAGTGTGTCAGTGGAGTGTAATTTGGCGCCGATTAATAACAAACTACTTTTGAAAATCCATGCTTCTTGTTGTTGTCTACCAGTGAGTACTGACTGTGTGGAAGGGGGCATGAATCAAATAGTCAGTCATAGCAACCAGGGCTAGTAACTGAAATACTCTCATATGTTTCAGTACGCAAGAGGTTAAAAAACTTTCCCTAAAAATCAAAGACCTTAAATAAGAATTTAAACTGGGTTCCGATACGAAGAACCGTGATGCTACCGATTAACAACACACGTCAATAATGTAGGGAGCGCAAAAGCTACATTTGCTAAATGTATGTCAAGTGATATCTGTAGACATCTAACTGATCTTGTGATAATGCTTAGTCGGAACACGTCAACAAGCGCTTAGAAAATTCGAATTTACTGTTCCACATCCTCCAGTATGCTTGGAATATTCGTATGAGTGGCAGATGAGGGTCGAGTGTTTTCATACACGATTAGAAGTATTTATTTCATCCAAGTAATACTGCGTCATTGTAAAGCTCTTCTATCCAGCTTACATGACCGAAAATTGTCCCACCTTTTGAGACATCAATAAACGATGGAAGGTAATACATAACGTAACCTACGTACGTCAAACCCTCCTAAGCTACGGCTTAAGTCCATATACGATGTATGACAAACTTAGCTTGTAACGCAGTAGGTTTTATAGCTTTCCAACATTCGAAAACATGTATTGCAGAGTTTACTAAGAATAAGTGAAAAGAAGGATTTTTCTAGAAGTGAAATATTTTATTGATATATAATTATAACTTGCGAGGAATAAAAGTGCCTGCGCTCTGATCTCGAGTTAGCATTACCCCTATTCGCTTTATCTATCACTTGTGACCGTTCTTGATTCTTAAAATGCCAAAAGGAGATTAATAGTATTTGAAATTATTATGTCTGTCGCAGTAAGTATAGTTCCGTTATCAATGAAACCATAAGAGCCCAGAGCCGTACGAACAGGTCTCAAGGACCTTAGCACCTTTCGTTCAAGTTTGTTGTAGCGCTTCCAGTGTCGATGAAGATGGTCAGAGCTATCAGTAACTATAGCATTGATTCGAAAGAATGCCCATAACATGATATATGCAGTGAATCCAACGAATCCGAGTTGGAATCCGATAACACCTTTGAAGCGTATTGCTCCGACGATACCGTTGGTGCAGAGACCGATGATGATGACTTCACTGAGGGGGAGCAAGGCGGGAGCGAAGACTCGATTCATTGTTCCATTGAAAACAGAGAGCTGTTGATAGTACTTGACTTTTAGTCGGGGCGAGTGTTTGCTACAAATAAAATGCATACCGAGTTCTGCTCAACAAGCAGGCAGATGGCACAAGCTGTCATTTTTTGAACCTTTTGCACATACCTCTCTCTCAAAGCGTCCAGAAGGGCTGCACTAGGAAATCTGATACCAACTCCAGAAAAAATAAATAGATGCATTCCAATTATTATGATGTTTCCGTAGGTGATGGTAATGCATGCGGAAAGGATAATGACTGAGATCTTCCATTCCGTTTTGTCCAGCAGGATTGAAGAAACAAATAATTTGAGTTTCGGGGTTAGGATGTTCAGTACACCAAAGACGATGAGTATGCCTCTCATCGCGTACGTCGTGAAATCGAGAAATGTTTCCGTGTAGCGTACTTTCTTGACACCTTTCTCTCCTGGTCCCAATTTCGGCGGAGTATGCTCGCTAAATTCTTCAGATTAAACGTAAAGCAGTAAGATTAAATTGCGGCATTGTTGTTCTGATAATATGCACCGATGGCGTTCCTGCTCAAGTACATCTTGAGCATGCGAATCATTTGAAAGACACATTTACCTTTGAGCAGCCGGAAACCATGGTTTACAAGATCCGGTATCTCATCCCCGTTGAAGCAAATACTGTACTGGGCTACTATTGGTACAACTATGATGTAGAGAAAGAACTCCATAAGTACTTTCGTAGCGGCAGTAGAGGTTTCGTCCAAATAAGTGTGGACTGTCGAACTTATTCCTAGTATTAGATACAATATGGTGGCCAGTATGTTTCCGTACCAGGCTATAATGTTCAGCTTATCGCTTCTACGAACAAGTAGCTGCTTCTCCTCGTCCCAGTAGAATGGATGAATTCGCAACCAGGAACCTGCCTGAATTCCCTGGACTACCGTCGATGCCAACCTTGGACTCATGTATCCAGCTTCCGGTAGATTTAACGAATGTGCATATTTGTAGCGAGAAGTTTTACTTTTCTTAGCGCTGTTATTCCTGACCATGATGGACTCCTTTTCGAAAAGGTTCTGTATCGCGAAGCATAGGGAAAAAACTGCTACAGATCCTTTGTTGAAGAATTCCTGGTAGCTAACTGGTCAGAGTCGTATGCATAAATCCGTTCAGATATGTACTGTTTATATAGTTTGCACCATTTTACAAGATCAATAACTCGTGTAAGCGTGCATTTAGTATTTCTGAGATAGAGAAGAGTCTGGAAACTTGGTTTTACATAACCAACGAAATTGTTTTTTTAAGACAAAGGAGTGGCTAGTGTTGATATGATAAAATCTGCGTGTCACAATTAAAAGTAAAGTCGTGTTTTTTAGCTAAGCCGTTAATTGACACCGTCTAAAAGAAGTATATAATAGTTTCAAAGAATATATGCTCCAGTTCGGTATAACATTTTGGAAGTGGCACTTAACACTCATAATTTAAAACCGCAATATTCATACAATCGAATACACGGAAAAATTGAATTTATAGTAAAACAATTATGATCGATCAGGACTTTTCTTCCTAGCGCAGAGGTTTGTAAATACATTAGCTATCTCTCTCTCTCTTGAAGTACACGTCAATCTATTAACGAGTCACGGAATCATTGAAAACGACAAAAGCTAACCTTGTGAACAGCTGGGTTTTAGAGGTACGAATTGAACTCTTATCTACATTAGATCCAGATTTTAGATTTAACTTTCATTACCTCACATACTAATGACGCGGGTAGACTTATAGCATATTTTAATATTATAATCCGTTCATAACTTTTAATTTAATATTTATACTTGACTCCCGCCATGCCAGCCATCGCTATTGTACATTCCTCTCGTACTTATTTGTAACCTGAACGCTTGCATCTGATGCATGTTAGTTAATGAGCTCATTATCTCTAAAGATTAATCCCTCACTAGGATAGCAACTAACCAGTTTGCGTTCTTATAACAAAACCTTCAAACTCTAACTCTTAACTGACTGTGTTACCCACGGAATAAAGGAATTCTTGTACAATTTGCATAAAACGACTATCTCGGGCGTTAACGCAATTTAGTTACAGCACATCGGTTTCCAACGTAGACATGATTGATTACTAATTCTCCAAAAAATGCACAGATGGAGCTGCTAATACCAATAGCTTGGATAAAGAATAAAGCTTTTATGTTAACATCAAGAATTTCCAAAGGTTTATAATCCTTTGCTCGTGGCGCCCTCATCTGATCAACATATTTCCCGTCCTCCAAGCTCTCTCCAGCTCGTATAGCGTCACACTTTTCCCAAAGCCAGTAAATGCCCGAGGTCAGCAAAACTTGCATCCTCTCTCTAACTAGATTCACACCTTTCGGTAATCCATTCGTTACGTAAAATCCTGTGGTTTGAACGAGGAAATTGTCGTTGATTTCCCAATTGTTTGCGATTTCAAGTCTTGGATTCTTCCTCATCGCTGTTTGGAAAACTGGTAGATATTTGGGCATGGCGGCAGCGGTTACAACGAAAATGTGGGAAGTATTTTCCAGTGGCTTTGAAATCAGATCCGACAGCAAATCCTCAACGCAAACTAGTATTGTCCTTCCCTGAAATATTGTTGGATTCCACGTGCGTAGTAATCGATCTACCAAACTGGGATATACTGCAACAATATCCTCAACAAACTCGCATTCTTGTGGCAATGGTTTGTATCCATGAGAAGAAAGATAAGAACAATTATACATGAGGGAATTCTCTTTTGGGTGCTCATCATGACTTCCCCAAAGTCTGTAGCAGCTTTCCATACTTGTAACAATAGAGATTGTGTAATTATAGTGAATAGCATCTCCAATATACTTAACACCTGGACGGATGGTAACCGGTGAAATGTATTCGGATTCAAGCACCGCTTTATAATGGTTTGTTATAACCAAAGTTGATGTTATCCAGGTCACGTACAGAGTTGCAAGTGACAAATGCCGATGATGTCTGTTACAGATATTCTCAAATGCACCTCCATATTGATCAAATGAGATGGACAAAAGCCAGAACAAAGCGCCACCTGCGTCATGTAAAAACATGGACAGATTTCCTCCAGATGACTTGAATATTGTCACTTGTAGGGTCACCAGCATCAGAACGACAGAGATCATTAGCCAAATTAACGGTTGGAAAGGGTCGGTGAAAACGGATAATAGTTTTTGCCGTCCTCCAGAACGAATATTCGTGGTAAAAAACTTGTATGGGACCGTTTGACCCACTGGAAAGATTTCCCTTTGGAAATCTCTTCCTTGAATTGCCTTAAATTGTTGATCCGCTTTTATGGAAGGAGTACTTGTACTCCGGCATTTACTACTAAGCAATGTTGTTGAGTTTTCGTTGCCGAGGAGGAAGGAGATGGTGAAGTTTAGGGAATCAATCTTGAATTCTTCGGATCTGTTAAAAGGGGAAGCAGATACCAAGGATATTGCATTGAGAGGAGCGGGAATGTTCCATTGGATCAAGTGACCGTGCTGCATCGATTCGAAGAAAATGTTTACCATGAAGCTACGACAACTGCTGGTACTGCATTGGAACTGATGTGGTTTAATTCCTAAATGCTCACAATTTCGTGTCATGTGGAACGAAATGAGCCAGGATTTGTGAATTCGGTACATTGGCACGGAAAGTTGAGGATGAAGACTCTCCAAGGGTGAAGTGGGCCACGTTTTCAGCTGGAATACATAGACCGGAGATTGGAATTTTTCAGAAAAGTGTTTCAAACTTGTCCTGAGGCTCAGACTATCATCCGGACTGCGTTTTTTGGATACTATGTTAGAAGATTGGGAGAAATTCCGACTATCTGACAAGATAATGTTGTAGCGAGGATACAGCAGCATTTGCCAGTTGCGCATTTGCGCTAGCGTAGCTGGGGTCGAGATTTGAATTGCTAATGATTTCGAAATGGTGAATACGTTTAGAAGACATCGAAAGTGTAAGAGTTCGAAACTACGAGTTTCTGCGATGATTAACGAGATATTGCCGAGGTCCCATGGCATTTTTCGATTCAAACTCTCAAATTTCTTCAAAGATGAAACTTTGTACGGCGATTGCAAAGCTGAAACGTCAACGAAATCAATTTCAGTGAAAACAATATCAACAACACATTCTGAGAATTCGTTTATGATCGTTTCGATATCAGCAGTTTCTGATTCCCACGATGTGAGCATATGGGACGTGTCCAATAAATATGGAACAATGACAATCCAAATTATATTTGTGGAATACATTGCTAATGTTGCCAGTTTGAGCGGCGAATTGAAATGACAGTTTGACATTCAAAACTTTACTATACGCACTAGGCAGGGAACTCACGAAGTAACATCTCAAATTAACTCTTCAAGTACTGCACACAACTGCAAGTTGCAGTTTTCAAGAAATCCATTATCTTATTGCCTCCTAAAGACACTTGACACTCATGATTTATTCCTGACATGTAATGTTCACATTACACTTAGAGCAGTTAATATTGTAGAATTTTTTCACTATACCATCCTTGCCTGGACGATCTCAAGTGCAAATCCAATTAATAGAGTAAATGATTTTATACTTGTCTTAAAATTCATAAAATGTGTATATAAACTACATTGTAATCACTAATTCTCATTGCCTTGCACGGCATCTCGGTAGTGGGTGCCGCCCAACCCGACACTTGATCGCGCCTAAACTCTACCGGGTTGCCCAGGGATCTCCTAGCGTTGTTGACACTGAAGCCAGAAAAGGACCTCCAATTTTTTGCGAAAACAAGGAAACGTTTTCTGCGAATAGAGATAACCACATTCTACAAAATGATTCGTTAACTATTTATGTATTCGTCAATAAGAATTACGAAATTTTAGCATGTAGCTTGGTGTAAGGGATATGTCCACTTGAGGATTTGATAACATCATTCATTCACGAGTTCTAGTATCCTGATTTCCGTTGCAGATGTAGAATGTTATAATTAGTTCTCCGAAAAACGTACAGGTGGCGCTAGCAATACCAATTACTAAGGTTAAGAATAAAGCTTTGATGTTCACATCAAGAATTTCCAAAGGTTCATAATCCTTTGCTCGTGGTGCCCTCATCTGATCAACATATTTCCCGTCCTGCTGCAAGCTCTCTCCTGCTCGTATAGCGTCCCACTTTTCCCAAAGCCAGTAAATGCCCGAAGTCAGCAAAACTTGCATCCGCTCCCTAACTTGATTCACACCTTTCGGCAATCCATTCGTGATGTAAAATTCCTTTAGTTTGAACGCCGAAGTTGTCTTGGGTTTCCCAGTTGTTAGCGATTTCAAGCCTTGGATTCTTCCTCATTGCCTCGTGGAAAACAGCGGAATATTTCGGCATGGTTGCAGCAGTTACGAGGAAAATGTGTAAAGTATTTTCCAGCGGTTTCGAAATAAAATCCGACAGCAAATCCTCAACGCAAACTAACCTTGTTCTTCCAAGAACATTTACGGCGCCTTCTGAAAACATTATACTTGGGCGCAACTCGGGATAAATTGCAAGAATATCATTAATAAAGTTACATTCAACTGGTCGTCTACTGTCATCATTGAAAAATAGAAGTATGTAACAATCTACGAGGGAAAAGTTTCTCTTTTGCCCATTATTAACTCTAAGGATACTGCAACTTTCGATGCTCGTAACAATGGAGATTGTGTGATTAAATCGAATTGCATCTTCAATGGTCTCAACACCTGCATCGATGGTAGCCGGTGTAACGTATTCGGATTTTAGAACAGCTTTGTAATGGTATGTTAGAATCAACGTGCATGTTAACCAGGTCAAATACAGAATTGGAAGTGAGAAAGGTCGACATGGCCTCGCATGTATGTTTTTAAACACACCCGAAGATTGCTCGAATGAGACGGACAGCAACCAGAACAAAGTACGCCGTGCATCATGCAAAAATTCAGACAGATTTCCGCCACATGACTGAAAAAGTGACACTTGTATCGTCATGATAATCAAAACTATAGAAATCATTAGCCAAATTAATGGTTGGAAAGGGTCCGTTAAAACTGATAATAGATTATGCCGTTGCCCTCCCCGCAGACCGATATCTGCGGTAAAAAACTTGTAGGGGACAGTTTGACCGACTGGAAAAAATTCTCTTTTGAAATCTATCTCTTGAATTGCCTTGAACTGCTGATCCGCTTTTATGGAAGGCATGCTCCAGTAATAAATTAGCCCGGTTGATAATATTGTTGAGTTTATGTTGGCGAGGAGATACGAGATTGTGAAGTTTAGGGAGCTGGTTTGCAATTTTTCTGAACGTGTAAACGGAGAAGCTACTGACGCTGGGAGATGCATAGGCAGAGTAGTTTTCCATGGGATCAAGCGACCATGTTGCACCGTTTCAAGGAAAATGTTAACCATGGAACTACGACAACTCCTGAGGCTACATTGAAAATTACAGGGTTGAATTTCCCAATGCTGAGAATTTTGAATTCTGTTATGGTACGCAATGAACCAGGATTTGTGAATACGGTAGCTTGGAAACGAAAATTGATGACGTAAGGTCTCCAGCGATGACTTTTTCAGCTGGAATACATATACCGGCGATGCAGCTTCTTCGGAGAATTGTTTTATACTCTGCACGAGCCTCAAAGCGTCTCCCAATTTCCGTGAAACTATGTTGGAAGATTCGGCAAAATGCAAGCTATCCGACAAAATTATGTTGTTTCGAGGATATACAGGAATTTGCCAGAAGCGCATGCGCGCTAGCAAACTCGGCATAGAGCCATCAAATTCAACGGGTAGTGATTTGGATATGGTGAAAACATTAAGAAGACATCGAAAATGTACGAGTTCGAAACTACGAGCTTCTGCTACGATTGAATTATTATTACCAAAGTCAAGTTTATAACGCGATCCTAAACTCTCGAATATTGCTAAAGATGAAAGTCTGAAAGGCGATTTCAAAGCAGATAACTCAATCAAATCAATTTGAGTAAAAACGATATCAACAAAACAACCCGAGAATTCGTTTATAATAGTTCCAATTTCAACCGTTTCTGAGTCGCGGGATGGGTAGGCGAGTGACACGCCGAATAACGATGGGAAAATTAAAGTACAAACGATGCAAGTCGGAATCATTGTTAGCGTTGCGAGTTCTCACAGTGCAATAGGGCGAAACTTTGGAATAGAAATAAATAAATTATATCATGTACGTGGTTGCACAGTAAAGAAATAAAATGTTAGGATATAAAAGAAAAACTGATTAAATTGATTACGAAAGTATGCATATTGCAAACTCCTTACTTCTAGAGTTTCCGTCAGTATCCCTCATCTCATCTTAACAACTTTCCGATACTCATGATCCATTTATGACCGTCAATAATCATTTTACGGTGTCAGTGTTTCAAGTTTGTGTCACAAAAGTTTGTTCTTCCCGGTCTCAAGGACAAAAATTAGAGCGAATAATCGCTAATCCGATCTGTAGATCTGTTACGTTATAATTAAATAGCTATCAGTGGGAGCGGTTAAAAGTTGAATTAAGGGGGTTGCAAGTACCAATATTGAGCCGAGTTGTATTCGTTTTAACATTACCATGCGTCTAGTGACCTCGCCTGAACTTCTGACCTTTCAACGTTTCTTCATGGCCAATAGGAGACCAATAGCATTAGAAATGATTCTGTCTGTCGCAGTAAGTAGTTCCGTTATCAATGAAACCATAAGAGCCCAGCGCAGTACGAATAGGTCTCAAGGACATGAGTATCCTTCGTTCAAGTTTGTTGTAGCGCTTCCAGTGTCGATGAAGATGGTCAGAGCTATCAGTGACTATAGCATTGATTCGAAAGAATGCCCATAACATGATATATGCAGTGAATCCAACGAATCCGAGTTGGAATCCGATTATACCTTTGAAGCGTATTGCTCCGACGATACCGTTGGTGCAGAGACCGATGATGATGACTTCACTCACGGGCAACAAAGTGGGAGCGAAGACTCGATTCATGGTTCCATTGAAAACAGAGAGCTGTTGGTAGTACTTGACTTTTAGTCGGGGCGAGTGTTTGCTACAAATAAAATGCATACCGAGTTCTGCTCAACAAGCAGGCAGATGGCACAAGCTGTCAGTTTTTGAATAAACCTTTTGCACATACCTCTCTCTCTCAAAGCGTCCAGAAGGGCTGCTCATCGTGTACGTCGTGAAATCGAGAAATATTTCCGTGTAGCGTATTTTCTTAACAACGTTCTCTCCTGGCTTCAGTTTGGGCGGTGTGTGCGCGCTGAATTCTGATAAGTAAAGCAGTAAGAACAAATTATGGCATTATTATTTTAATTGAGAGATGGCGCTGCTGCTCAAGTGCACCTTACGCATGCGTATCATTTGAAATGAAGCATTTACCTTTGAGCAGCCGGAAGCCATGGTTTACAAGAACCGGTATCTCATCTCCGTTGAAGTAAATGCTGTACTGTACTACTATTGGTAAAACTATAACGTAGAGAAAGAAATCCAGCAGTATTTTGGTAGCAATAGTAGAGTTTACGTCCACATAAGCATGGACTGTCGAACTAATTCCTAATATTAGATACAATATGGTGGCCAGTATGTTTCCGTACCAGGCAGTACGCTCATCGTATCCGTTCTTCGCAGCAGTAGCTGCTTCTTCTCGTCCCAGTAGAATGGATGAATTCGCAACCAGGAACCTGCCTGAATTTCCTGGATTACCGTCGATGCCAACCTTTGACTCATGTATCCAGCTTCCGGTAGATTTAATGAATGTGTGTATTGGGAGCGAGAAGTTTTACTTTTATCTGCGCTGTTTTTTTCACCCATGATTGATTCCTTTTCGAAAAGGTTCCGGATTGCGAGCACAGGGAAATACAGTTTCAGACTCTTCGTTGAAGGATTCCTGCTAATTGGTCTCAGTCGAATGCATAAACCGTTCAGATATGTGTTGTTAAATACTTTGGGCCGTTTTGCAAGATCGATAGCTCGTTTACACCTGAACCCAGTATTCTTAACTTTTTCAATTCCCCATAAATTTGAGCTCGCCGTCGCCATGGCCCGCATGTTTGCCCAATACTTCAAGTTTTTTGCAGTTATTAGTTACTAGCAGCCCGACTTTAACAATTCGCAGATGGCAATTCTCACCATTGTGAAGCTTGGTAAAAACGCTAGCTATGGCAAGGGATTTTGATTTGCCTCAGGGTTGAGGTTGAGACAAATGCTAATAGCGATAAAAAGCGTTTGTCTTTTTTATGGTACAGGTGGGTCTAAAAGGTTAAGAGAAGAGAAAAGCCTGTAAACTTTGCTTTATATAATCAACGAACTTGCTTTAAGGCGTGGTTAATGTTGATGTGATAAAACTTTTGTGTCACAATTAAAAGTATAAATGTGTTTTTTGGCTAGGCCGTTAATTGAGACCGTACCGTCTGAAAGAGGTAGTAGTTTCAAAGAATACTACAGTTTGTCCTAACGTTTTGGAAGTGGCACTTAATGCTAAAACTTGAAAACATATTATTGAAAACAACTCTCACGTCAACATATTATGAACACGGGTGGATCATTAGGCAAGGCCTGAGTCTAAAACATATAACCTTGGAGACAGCCGGGTTTGACAGCAATAACTTGAACACTTATGTGCATTATTTCCAGGCCATGTCAATTTTTCTGATTAATTTCTTCAAATGCTAATGACGGTTAGATTTATTTAATCCATTTAATTATTTACCGTTAATAGCTTTTAGTTTAATATACTTGATTCCAGCCATGCCAGCCAGCTACACTACTGTACAATTCTCTCATACTTCTTATGCAGCCTAAACAATTACATCTATTTTTCATGTATGTGCATTAGTTTTCGAGTTATAATTATCTTTGAAGATAAATAAATGGGACAGAATCTAACCAACTTGCGTACTGTAGCAAATTCTTGAAACCCCTACTCTTAGCTGAGGGTTCTACCCGTGGACACGGTGAACTGCAGCTTGTAGCACATCATATCGACTAAATTGTGCGTTTAACGGATTTTCATTTAAGCACATCTGTTTCAAAAGTCTGCCTCAACTTTTTACCTTTCAGCGTTCTTCCATGGCCAATAGGAGACCAATAGCATTTGATATAATTATATCCGTCGCAGTAAGTGTGATTCCGTTATCAATGAAACCATAAGACCCCAACGCCGCATGAATCGGTCGCAAGGACATAAGCACTCTCCTGCTCAGTACGTTGTGGCGCTTCCAGTGTCGATGAAGATTGTCAGAACTATCAGTAACGATGGCGCTAATTCTAAAGAAGCCCCAAAGCATGACATATGCAATGCATCCAACGAAACCGAGTTGGAATCCGATAATACCTTTGAAGCGTATTGCTCCGACGATACCATTGGTGCAGAGACCGATGATGATGACTTCACTCACGGGCAACAGAGTGGGAGCGAAGACTCGATTCAATGTTCCATTGTAAACAGAGAGCTGTTGGTAGTACTTGACTTTGAGTCATGGCGAGTGACCGCTGCAAAGAAAAAAATACGCAGAGCGTAAGTACGTAATATTAAGAGACACCCAACAGTGACTAATAAGTGTCCATTAAAAAATAAACTAGCGTCCTTTCAATATTGTTTGTGGTGGAACGCAACATGAAGAAGAAAAAGAACATGACGTTACGCGGACAGAAAGTAACGCGTTTGACGTAGGAGCAAATGTAAAATGGAGCATTCAGCTTACGTACAAGATACATGGCCTTATAGTCAGCGACCCGTATGTAACATTAACAATGAAATGAGATAGGCATTATTGCCCACCATGATTAAAGATAGGGCCAGGGTAGCTATGACAAATTCTAGTTTTATGCCAGACACTACTGGGCTTTAGCCACACACCGCCATGTAACTCCTGTGTTATGTTTCCCACATTTCCACCAAGTTATCGCTTTGTCATCCACATACTGACATGTTCGTTTTCCTCTCTTTGTAACGCTTCCCGCCACTGACTCCATATACCTGTCTCTCAGAGCGTCCAGAAGAGCTGCACTGGGAAATCGGATGCCAACTCCAGAAAAAATGAAAAGATAAATTCCAACTAATATCGTGTTTCCAAAGAAAATAGTAACGCATGTGGAGAGGATAATGACTGCGATCCTCCATTCTGTTTTGTCTAGCAGAATTGATGAAACAAAGCATTCCAGTTGCGGCGTTAGAATGTTAAGCAGTATGAAGATGACATGGCCGGCCCTGCAGGTGTAGGAAATGAAGTTCAGTGGGAGAGACTACTCACTTTTTTACCCCGGGGGAAGATTCTTTCTAGGCTAACTTTGTTCCACTGGGGGAAACTTTCTTCCCCGTAATGATATCGTGACGTCACCTAATGAGATGCGGGGGAAATTAACTTCCACCCGGGTTAGATATGTTCCAAATTGACCTGACGGGTTTAATTAAAACCTGACAGGTTTTAAATTAGCACCATATGAAAGCCCGCATAAAAAACTACAAATTAGCCGTGGCGACTTAAAATCCATCGTGGCCATCTTCCGTTACGATGGATTGAAATTCTGCGTTTTTCTTGGATGTCACTAAAAGCGGCCAAGCATAACCCAAAGCAATTCCATTGAATTTATCATTCTCAGTAAACACATCGGTAGGAGTGATACTAACTTCCTTTGCTTTCAGTCACAATATCAGTGGAGATGCGGGAACTGAAATCGGAAGAGCTCAAGAAATATTATTCTAATTATTTAGATGCTGCTGAGTCTGTCGAGGACTACATTTTTCAGAAATTCAGAGAGATATTCGCGATTTTCAGTATTTATGTCGATGGGTGACTAACATAAGCTTAACTTAAATTTCGGGATCTTTGATGTAAATTTTGTTTCTACTGAATTGCGACATGTGGGGAAAAGGTAGTTGGGTTGGTTAGGGTTAGAGCCGGTCAACTAGGTATGAGTTCCTGATAACCTAAGTTCGTAGCCTACAACTCTTTCCTCCACGGTAAGGTTCGGTCCGGATGCAAGATGATCTTCGGGTAATGATGATGAGAAGATGCTGGGAATGATAAAACCGGGATTTGTTTACTTCCTTGGAAACCCAAGAGCTTGTTTATTCGTAGACACACGAAATCCCTAAGATACTCTTCCTATCTTACTTTAGCTTGGCTCTAGAACTATATTGTATTCCTCCTAGCTGGTTTGGTTAGGGAGAGGAGTTGACTCTCTGGAGTCCGTAGAGTGACTGCTGTTGCTTAGCCTCACCTTCGCAGGTGTTCCCCAAGTTACCTGCCTGCGGCATTATTCTCCTAGCCCTCCCCCCACAGACATTAGATTCGGTGCTTACATGAGTGCAATGAGTTTCAGCATTATATTTGAAAACATAGGTTTTCTCCAATTTCAACAGCAAGTGAATGTTACTTTAGGCTTGAGATGAATAATAGTTGCTTTGTCATTCGTAAATCTATACATTGGAATATCCCCAGTTTCTGTCATTCCAGCATCGAATGTAGATGTCGCTTTACAGGGAGAAGAAATCTTCCCCCGACAAATGTTGTCGGGGAAGAAACTTTCCCCCCGGAGAAGAAAGTTAGCCAGAAAAAATCTTCCCCCGGGGTAAAAAAGTGAGTAGTCTCTCCCACTGAAGTTGAGAAAAATTTCCGTGTATCGTACTTTCTTAACGCCTGTTACTCCTGGCATAAGTTTGGGCGGTGTATGCTCGCGAAAGTCTGTAAAAAGTAAAGCAATACCTGTTTGTGCTATTGTATCTCGAAAATCCCCTGCGAAGATGGTGACACTATTCAAGTGTGCCCATAATTTAATCAACATTTATTATTAAAGAACCCAGAAATGCTTAAATATACCTTTGAGCAGCCGGAAACCATGGTTTACAAGCTCCGGTATCTCATCTCCGTTGAAGCAAATACTGTACTGGACGACTAGCGGTAAAACGAGGAGGTATAGAAAGAATTCCAGAAGTACTTTCGTAGCGGTAGTAGAGTTTTCGTCCAAATAAGCGTAGATTGTCCAACCTGTCGATAGTATTAGATACGATACGGCAAACCCTATGTTGGCGTACCAGGCTGTGACGCTCATCGTATCCGTTCTTCGCAGCAGTAGCTGCTTCTCCTCGTCCCAGTAGAATGGATGAATTCGCAACCAGGAACCTGCTTGAATTCCCTGGATTACCGTCGATGCCAACCTTGGACTCATGTATCCAGCTTCCGGTAGATTTAACGAATATGACTATTTGTAGCGAGAAGTTTGACTGTTCTCAGCGCCGTTTGTCTTACCCATGAGTGCCTTTTCAAGAAGGTTCCCCATGACCATCGACAGGAGGAAACGTTTAGACCCACCAGTTTTGAGACCGTTTCTGAGGAATTGTCGGAATCTATTCAAAACCGAAGCACAGATTTATCTGCACTTCATACCGGTTCACAAGTAGTTCTACACATAACCTTTTTAGTACTGCAATCCTTTTGCAAGCTTATACCTCTCCAGATTTTCTCCTGTAACCTACAAAGTGACTTGGTTAATGTCCGTAAATATTATAACATCTCTATGTCACAATTAAAAGTATGAACGTGTTTTTGGCTAGGCCGTTAATTGAAGCGGTCTGAAATTGGCAGTAGTTTCATATACTATTCCAGTTTTTCATGACACTTTGGAAGTGGCACTAAACGATAATATCTGAAAATGACATTCAGTAGTGCATGGAAATATTAAGGCAAGTCGCAACAGAATCTGTTCTTCGATTCTAGAATTTTACCCTTATATTTTACTTTCAAGGACACCCGCTACCTGTACAATAAAGTGCTTTTCAATCTATGGTATCCTCACCAAGGATTTTAAACATTTTTATCAACCTTGTACCCTAGTTTAGCGGTGATCAATAAATTGAATTCATTAATATTTAGTATTGAATTTGAATTGCTCATTCACACAGGTACAAGTTGTTCCTGTGTAAAGAAAAATTTGACGTGCCTTGTTGTACCTCATCATCACGAGCGTAACTTTAAAATTCAGAGAATTATGACCATAACCATTGTGAACACAAAGTACCTAGATTTCTTGCATTCCAGGTGATGAAATCTTGGACGTATGGTAAATTATAGTTCCTCATATAAAATATCTCCAAATTCATCTTTACACACGATGAAATACTTACGGTAACATGTTCACATAATATAATAACTGATAGTTTCTGATTCAGCTGTTCATAACATTTTATGATGTATATAACTCCTTCTGTCATCTAACTAAGGTGGGCGTAGGCACTCACGAGGTAAATCATCATTGGAAAGGTAGACATCCATTAGTGTTCATTTGTAATCAATTACAGCTGTTAAACTAATGGTGACTGAATTGAAACTGTCAATTTTATTTTTTCATAGAAACTTTTCGAAAATCTACCCAATCCTAGGAACTTCCAACGCTAAATAATTTTATTCATTTCATTTTATCTCTGAACTATTTGAAATACTGGATCATCTTGTTTTAAATGAATATTCCCAAAAGACAATTTTATGATTACTTATTTATAGTTCACATTTGAATAGCTTTGGTTGCAGCTGTATATATTTGATATCGCAAATCCAATCCGTAGTACACCCGTGAAAATTAATTATCATTATCTCATCATTATCGTTAATTATCATGAGACGTATGGTTGCAATGTTTTGGCTACTGGGAGAAAAAAGGTTTGTAGTAAATTAAGGGTAAACATAGCCTTTAATTTTGAAAATAACATTTCCAATAGCTATTTTGCGAATTTGTTTTACAATATAGAGTTACACAAGTTTGTTACTAGCCAATGTTCAGTTCCACACAACGCTATTTTCTTGGCGTACGTGATTTTATGAGCAGTTCTACAAGAAAAGCGCAGATGGCGCTGGCTGCACCAATTGTGTGGATTAGAAATAAAGCTCTAATGCTAACATCAAGAACCCCCAAAGGCTTATAATCCTTTGCTGTCAACGTATTTCCCGTCCTCCAAGCTCTCTCCTGCTCGTATTGCATCCCACTTTTCCCAAAGCCAGTAAATCCCTGAAGTCAGTAAAACATGCATCCTGTCTCTGACTAGATTCACACCATGCGGTAATCCATTCGTAATGTAAAATTCATTTGTTTGAACGCCAAAGTTATCTTGGATGTCCCAATTGTTCGCGATTTCAAGTCTTGGATTGTACTTCATTGCAGTTTGGAAAACTGCTAAATATTTGGGCATGGTTGCAGCAGTTACGAGAAAAATGTGAGAAGTATTTTCCAATGGCTTTGAAATTAAATCTGACAACAAATCGTCAATGCAAATCAGTTTTGCTCTTTCCATTAGGCTTAAGGAATCTCCTGAAAAGAAGAAGCTATGTAGCGGATTCGGACGCATTGCAAGAACATCATGAATGAAGTCGCATTCCAATGGCCGTCGCTTGTCATTTAAAAATAAAGGTACATAACAACTATAAGCCAAGTAACCCTTTTTCTTTTCCCAGTTATCACCCCCAAGGATACGACAGCTTTCCATGCTTGTAACAATGGAGATTGTATGATTAAAGCGAAAAGCATCTTGAATATACCTGACACCTGCAACGGTGGTAGTGAGTGTAACGTATTCGGATTTTAGGACTGCTTTGTAATGGTATGTTAGAATCAAAGTTGAGGTTATCCAGGTCACGTACAGAGTTGCAAGGGACAAAGGTCGACGAGGCCGGTCACATATATTCTTAAACGTACCCGAGTACTGATCTAAGAAGATGGACACCAACTCGAAGAAGGTGCCACCTGCGTCATGCAAAAATATGGACGGATTTCCACCCGATGACTCGAAAAGTGTCAATAGTACTGTCATCATCACCAAAAACCCCAAGATCATTAGCCAAATTAACGTTTGGAAAGGGTCCGAGAAAACAGATAACAGTTTTTGCCGTTGACCTCCCCGCAGTCCAATATCCGTCGTGAAAAACTTGTAAGGGATTGTTTGACCCACGGGGAAATGTTCCCTATTTGTATCCCCTCCTTGAATTGCCGTGATCTTTAGATCTACTTTTATAGAGGGCAGATTCTCGCTAAGGCAGGCTCCAGTGAAGCTATTAGAAAATATAGTTGAGTTTATGTTGGCAACGAGAAACGAAATTGTAAAATTGAGGGAGGTGGTCTTGAACCCTGCCGAAAGCTTAAATGGAGAAGAAGATAATGACGACGGAGCATGCTGAGGAACTGGAGTTATCCAGGGAATGGAGCGACCACTTTGCATTGTTTCAAGGAAAATGTTTATCATGACACCACGGCAACTCCTGGGGCTGCATTGGAAATGATGTGGTTTAATCGCCAAACAATCACGTGATTCACCAATTTTAAAATAATACGAAATGAGCCAGGATTTGTGAATGCTGTAGCTTGGCCAGGAAAGATGAAGTTCCAGGCTCTTCAAGGGGACCACTTCCAGTTGGAATAAATATACCGGAGAGGTGGCTTCTTCGGAAAAATTCTCCAAACTTTGTACAAGCCTCAGAATGTCATGCGTCTTATGTGACCTGCTAAACACTTTGCTGGAATAGGATTCGGAGAAATTCAGGCTATCCGACAAAATTATGTTGTAGCGAGGATATAGAGGAGTTTGTCGGTAGCGTATCTGTCCTAGCATAGCTAACATAGAGCCATCGGGGGAAAATGATTCAGAGACGCTGAAAATGTTAAGAAGACATTGAAAATGTTGGAGTTCGAAACCACGAGCATCGGCTACGATTAACGAGATATTAGCGAGATCCCACGGCATAAACCAACCTAAACTCTGAAACTTTTTTAAAGATGAAAGCCTGTACGGTGAGTTCAAAGCAGAGACGTCAACGAAATCAATTTGAGTAACAACAATATCAACAAAACAATCCGGAAATTCGTTAATGATCGTTTCGATCTCAACTATTTCTGTGTCACGTAGTGGGAACGCACCTAGCGTAGCGAATAATAACAATAGGAAAATTACAGCGCAAACAATCCACGTGGTGATCATTGTTATTGTTCCGAGCTACCGTTGAACATTGAGATGAAACCTTGTAAAATGCGTTTGCAGAATAATCGGAGGATGAAAAACTTAAAATAATTAGAACACTAAATCGAATTAATTCCTAAAGCGAATCAGCAGCTTCAAGTTTCTAAGAAATTGTTACCTAATTCTCGGCCTCAGACATTCGCGCCATCCAATGTATCATATAACAGTTAATAATCACTTAAAGATTTCACATTTCGAATATTTGTATGGCAGTATGGTTTTTTTGCCGATCTCAAGTACAAATCCAATTATGGTCTGATCCAGAAAATATGCAACACTTTCGTATCACTTGTTCAAATTGACCACTAACTACTGGAATATGTTGCATGTTTCTGATACATTTGAATTCGGTTTAGCACTCCCACATGGCGCTCGTGACCTTGCCTCCAATTTTCACCTTTCATCTTTCTTCCATGGCCAATAGGAGGCCAATATCATTTGATCGTTGTAGCGCTTCCAGTGTTGATTATGAGGTTAAACCCTAAATTATTGCCTTATTTTGCGGTAATTTGCAATCAGAGAATCGGACTACAAATACATGAGACAACCTTGAAACATATGAATTTTTTATCTGATTTATTCCCAGATATCCACACCTTCTTGGGCCAACTGCAGAGATACATCATTCATCCTTGTTTGTGGTATCCTTGTATGCCATTATCATAGCGACCATGTCTTGAAAGTTCGTGATTTCGTAAAGAGAATCATGCTAATTGTGAACCTAAAATGCTTGAATTTCATGCTTTGCAGTTACACTTTGAAATTAATCCACAATAAATGCACAAAATTTTAGAGCATATACAAAATTTATTTTGTAGATGTGATAAATTTGCATCGTTCCTGAATTAATTATTTTGTAAATTCATCTCTTTCGCACAATCAAATACTTACGACGGTAATATTTATATATTTATTTTATGATTAATATGTTTATAACTTATCATATTATACCTTATACTTTTCCTCCCACCTACATTCCTCTCATTCTTTGTATGTAGCCTGCACGCTTGCATCTATATGTATTAGTTTTCGAGTTAATTATCTTAAATATTAATTATAGAATCTCTAAGACAGCAACTACCCAGCTTGCATTCTTTAACAAATATTTTTCAAACTCTCAACCTCTCAGCTGATTATCCTACCCGTGCACAAGGTAATCCTAGTACAACATCCATAAGTGTTCATTCGTAGTTAATTACAACTTTTTTAATTAAAAACTTTGCCTTAAACACAACGGTGACCCGAAATATTAAATTTCTCGCGAAAGTATACACAACTATGCATAATTACAATTTCAAACCTTAAATTAAGATGCTTTATCAATTGATTAGCGTCCTCAACTCATAATGATATAATGACTACAGAGTATTCAATGTTTAGAAGGAAACGTAAAAAAATGCTTCCAAGATGGCGCTAACAACAGCGGGCAGGCTATATCGGGGGTGATACATTGTAGTTTTCGAACTTAAATCCAAAGCTATAGGGCTACCTGCGGACAATGCGGATTTAACTTGTTAATTATACATTAGTTGCCTCACAATTATCCATTTTAATGAAAATCTCTATTAAATCTCTCGAGTCCCGAATTTGAAAGTTTCCAGCTGTATTTTGAATCAAACATTTGTTTTAGATTATTATTACTTCAGATGTAAATTTAAATTTGACAAGCTGTGCTTCCGGCAGTACATGTATCCCAATCTATAGTGCAACTGATAAGCTTTAATAATCATGACATGAAAGACTGGAAAGAGCAAGCAATGATTTGGCTATTTGGAGAATGTAGTTTATATTAAATTCAAGATGATTACTATAGGCTGAGGGAAATACCTAACAAAATAAGGATAATTAGCTCGTTGGAAGAATACGTGGCAAGCGTTTGGGCATTAGATGCTAACACAGAAGTAGTTCATATATTTGTATATTATTTATGCTATGTGTTTGTGTTAACTATTAATTATGTAATTAGCAACGAACCACTAAGGACTATCACCCGTAATGACGAGCCAGAAGGTTCTTAGATCCTAATTCAATAGACTTTAGTTTTATGCCTTAAAGTAAAACATAATTAAGTGTAATTAATTTTGGAGGACTAATACAGTTGGTTAACTTTAAATAGGAATTTCTTGATATTTTAAATGAATTTTAATATAGTCTCATCCATCTGCTACTTGGTTATTCCCGGCTATAACTAAAGAATAATAATTTAGCTAATTAATGTAGCATGAAATGATTTCGACGTTGCGATAGTATACATATATTTTGGGTTTAATATAGCCGGTTTGCTGTAAAATTTGTTTCAAATTGAGTTGGAAAATTAGCGGATTACTAATTGGAAAGAAACTAAAGAACAACTATATTACGCTCCGAAATTAATTAACATTACAATAACTTGGTAACGCTATCGAAGCATTTGATTAGATTTCATTAGGTTTGAGCCTACAATTAGTTTCTAGTTTACACTTTACCTTGACGAGGGTTAGGAAAAAATCTCACAATTAACTTCCTTGTATACATAACGCAGTTCTGGAGTTGAGGAGCAAAGCGTATTGTTATTTCGTACGCTAAATATTATGAATACTTCTAAAAATTAACTTAAAACTGTGAATAGCATACATTAAAAATTAATTAGCTTTCGGGACCTGGGAATTGCTGATCGGGAAACCTATATAGAAATTCACAGCTTCCGATGACGAACCTCAGTTAACTAATGCACGTATTATACATAAAGTTAGAGATAAATCGTTGCAAAAGCCTAAACGTAGTGAGACTATACTAGGCGTATATAGTTAGTACGGATAGCTCGCCAAATGGGATAATTGCTTAAACTCTACGCTTCAAGCTAATTGGGATTAAGAATGTTCATTAACTGTGGGCAATTATTAACTCTAACTATACCGTATTTCATGTTATTATTTATACACAGATGAGTTACATAGTACAGCTTGGAGTGAATGTGTGAAGTTATATGTATAACTGCTTTGGGAGCGGGGAGTGTAGAAACTTACCTAAGGGAATTATTTTTATTTTTAGGGGCTTTTAAGAGCCAGATGCCTTCTCAAATCCAGAAATTAGAGTTTTTATAATTAATTGAATTGCAATTTTATAAATGCTCTCTATATTCTCCGTGTAGCGATCTCCTAGCGTTGCTGACACTGAATCCAAGAATGGCCGCTCGATTTTCTGGAAAAACAAAACACACTTTCATTAGCAAAACGTGTAAGATAAAATCTGAAATATGGTTTGCTCAGACTTTTTCTATCAATGGAAATTACGGATTTGTAATTACTATTTTTGAAACAATTTCTTCCATTTGCAGCAACACAATAACTTTGTTTATTCGCGAATTTTTAGTTGTACGCAAAGATTTGCATGACGGACACGGAGCTTAATCAGTAGTTCTGCAAAAAATGCACAGATGGCGCAGCCAATACCAATAGACTGAACAAGAAATAAAGCCCTTATGTTAACATCAAGAATCGACAATGGTTTATAATCCTTTGCTCGTGGCGCCCTCATCTGGTCAACGTATTTCCCGTCCTCCGAACTCTCTCCTGCTCGTATTGCATCCCACTTTTCCCAAAGCCAGTAAATGCCCGAAGTCAGTAAAACATGCATCCTGTCTCTGACTAGATTCACACCATGCGGTAATCCATTCGTAATGTAAAATTCATTTGTTTGAACGCCGAAGTTGTCTTGGGTTTCCCAATTGTTAGCTATTTCAAGTCTTGGATTGTTCTTCATTGCTGTTTGAAACAATACTAAATATTTTGGCATGGTTGTAGCGGTCACGAGGAAAATATGAGAAGTATGTTCGAGTGGCTTTGAAATCAAATCCGACAACAAATCGTCAACGCAAATCAGTTTGATTCTTGCCTGAGGATTGGGAAAATCCTCAAGAACCAGTAAGCCAGAGCACGAATCGGGATACATTGTACAAATATCACGAACGAAATCGCATTCTCGTGGCCACTGATTGCTACCTTTTCCGAAATGGGCTATACAAGAATACAACAAGACATTCTTATTCTCTGACCAGTTGTCACCCCCAAGGATACGGCAGCTTTCCATACTTGTAACAATGGAGATATAGTGATTCCAGCGAATAGCATCATCAATGCGCTGAACACCTGCAACGATGGTAGTGGGAGTAACGTATTCGGATTGGAGCACAGCTTTGTAATGGTATGTAAAAACCAAAGTTGAGGTTATCCAGGTCACGTACAGAGTTGCAAGTGACAAATATCGACGAGGCCGGTCACATATATTCTTAAACGCACCCGCATATTGATCCAGTGGGATGGACACCAACCAGAACATGGCGCCACCTATAGTATGCAGAAACATGGACAAATGTCCATCGCATGATTGGAACAGTGCCACCTGTACCGTTATCAGCACCAGAACGACTGAGATCAGTAGCCAAATCAACGGTTGGAAAGGGTCCGTAAAAACAGAAACTAGTTTTTGCCGACCTCCAGAGCGGATATCCGTGGTAAAAAACTTGTAAGGAACCGTTTGACCTACTGGAAAAATGTCCCTTTGAGAAACCATTTCTTGAGCTGCTTTGAATTGCTGATCCGCTTTTATGGAAGGCACGCTCCGTGTTAACGTTCCATAATCATTTGATACTGTTGAGTTTATGTTGGCCAGGAGAAATGAAATGGTGAAGTTCAGCGAGTTAGTCTTGAATTCTTCTGAACGCGTAAACGGGGATGAAGATACCGATGACATGCTATTCAGGGGTACGGGAGCTATCCATTCGATTAAACGGCCGTATTGCACAGTTTCGAGGAATATTTTTACCATGAAACTACGACATCGTCTGGGACTGCATGCGAAATGATGAGAATTAATTGCAAAACGACTTGATGATCGACTATTTTGTAACTTGTGGTACGAAATAAGCCAGGATTTGTAAATGCTGTAGCTTGGCCAGGAAAGATGATCAAGACTGTCCAAGGAGGACGTGGATAACGTTTTCAACTGGAATACATATACCGGAGAGGCGGATTCTTCGAAAAATTCTTCCAAACTTTTTATAATGCTCTGACTGTCGTCCGTCGTTGGTTTTCTGGATTTTGTGCTGGATGAAGATGTGGGAAACTGCAAGCTATCCGACAAAAGTATGTTGTAGCGAGGATACAACGGGATCGGCCGTCCGCGTATCCGCCTTAGTATAGCCGGTACAGAACCTTGACCGTGGACGGATGATGATTTCGATATGGCAAAAACGTTCAGAAGACATCGCAGATTCAAGAGTTGGAAACTGCAAACACCTGCTACGACCAACGATACATTACCGTAATTCCATGTAAACCGTGAATTTAAACTTCCATATGTTTCTACAGATGAAAGCCTGTACGGCGATTTCAAAGCAGAAGCGTCAATGAAATCAGTTTTGGTGAAAACAATATCTACAAAACAATCCTCAAATTCGTTTATGATCGCTTCGACCTCCATTGTTTCTGCATCGCGGGATTGGAACGCATCTGACGCGCATAATAACAATGGGAAAATTACAGCGCAGATGATACACGCGGTAATCATTGTCAATGTTGCAATTTTCCGCGGTTTATTCGGAAGGATTTCTGACATTTTAAAACCTTATGCGCAGAATTAAGGAAATGCTCTGATGAGAATCGTACAAAAATTAGAAATATTTAATTAATTTAATTTGAAAATGCGGCGATCTGTCTTCAAAACTTATGTATCTAATTTTCTTCTTCAGCACGTATGCATATACACTTAAAAGATTTTAACGATCCACTCATGAAAAGTCAATAATCATGTCACTTAGTAAATTAATTTTTTCCATTAGTGTATTACAAAATTTTCTTCTTGACAAACTCAAGTACAAACCCAATTAGAGCTAATGCTAATCCGATCCCAAAAATACAGAAAATATGCACCACATTAGAATCATTTTTTCTCATTGGTTTGTATTGTATCTCGGTAGAGAGCGCTTCGTGTCGTCTGAAAGCTTTGATATTCTCCTTGGATTGCCAGGCTTCTGCTTTCTCCAGAAACCAATAAATCCCTGAGGATAGCATTGCAAGCATTCGATTTCTCGCATAATGCAGATTTGAATGCAGCCCATCCGTGATATACATCCCGCGGCTATTTTGCAAATAGTTATCTTCATAATCCCCATTGTCTGCTACAAGCAGACCCGGGTTTTCCACCATAACTTCCTGGAATTGACGCTTGTAATCTAGGAATTCTTCAGAGGAAGTTACAAATGTGAGGGGGATTTCTCTGACATGATCCACTAAATCCTGAATAATTTTTCCTACACAGACAAAGTCTAGTCTTGCAGAGTAGCCAAAGCTCATGAATTCCACCCCAGATTTATTTTGAAACATGTTTTGGAATTGGGCAACCAGGTAAAAGGCTTTGCTGCATTCGTCTAACCGTAACCCATACCTTAGAAATAGGCATAAGTCTAAATAACTGAATTCCATCGTATCTGTCTCCTGTCCTTTATCCGTCACTGACAGATTTTTCAAAATACTGTAGCAACTGTCATTGCTAAGAATGTATTTGATTTGTGCATTTTTTTCAAAAATATCTGCAATACTCCTATCCCTTGCCTTGAATGACTCAGGGACAACGTAGTCTACGTTTATCATTGCTTTATAATGTTGTGTTAAGGCAAACAAGCCCAGAAGCCACGGGAAATGAATACAAATCAACGCTACTGATTTCTTCTTCCAAGGAAGAAACTGATCCCACAGATTCGACGTAAGCAGGAAAACCCCGTAGCAGATTTTAGAGAAAATTGCATTGGATTCTCCCTTAACTTTGCTAATGATGCCGTAGATAATACTCCCGCCGATTGTGCTGCCACCTAGAGTAGCCCATACTGTTAAAGAAAATGGTGCAGTGTAAGAAGACAATTTGAGAAAATTTCCATGAGTAAAACGGATTTCAGTTGTGAAAAACTTGTAGGGGTTTTTCTTTCCAGTGAGAAATATTTCGCCATTTATGTCCATCGAATGAAATGCATCTGTGACGTCTGCTCGTATGACAGGAACTACTTTTTGGTACAAGTTGCAAGCGCTGCTTTTTTGCAACAAAACTGAATAATTCGTGCCTTGCAGAAGAATCGATAGTGTTGTTCCCACAGCAGATGCATTAAAAGCGTATGGTTTTCCAACCAGTGCTGGAACCGCAATCGATCTTACTTTACTTCGTTGAGTTCTCCAAGGCACTTGTAGTCCATGATTTGTGGCTTCATCGAACGTTTCAAACATGTTATCGTAACATGCTTGGCTCGAGCATTCGAATTTTAACGGTTTGAATATTCGGGAAGGACAGCCGTTAGTCGTTTCCCCGACGTTCGTTTCCCAAGCGTAGTAGTATCCTTTTTGCAAAACTGAAATAGGATTATTAACAACGATTTGCCCAAAATCTTGCTGAAAACTTGATTTACTGTGTACAAGCAAAAAGATGGGCGAAAATGTATCCTCCTCCAGATTTGTAATCACTGAAGTCTCCAATCTAGATTTTAGAAAGTCATCTGTAAAAATACTTTGGTCAACTAAAACCAGATGAACCCTTGGGTACAAACGAATCCTCCACCGTTGTTGCCGGGCAATGATTCTTCCTGAGGGTATCAGGGAAGAGGGCGAAAGAAACGTTTGGTCAAGTAACGAAATTGTGACCAACTGTTTCAAGAACTTGAGTTCAAAAGCACTAGAATTTCTAACGGGAACGATTTTTGCCGAATATATTGAATCGTCAGCAGCAGTATATTTATCTGGAGTAGACAAAGTATATGGTAACTGCAATCCATGGAACTGGGCCTCATGCTCTTGAAATAGAATATCAAGGATGCAATTTTCAAACTTGTTTAGTATCGTGTCTATACCAAGAATCATTGTACCAGTGTTTACAAATGATACCGAGACGGCATCGGAACAATGAAAGCAAAAGAATACAACGGCTAGATGGCGCCACAGTTCCCGCACAAGAGCATGCATAGCAGCCATACTTCCCTATCCAAAGGATTTTAAGATACCGTTTTATGCTGTGCGCTGTAAAATCTTCAATGCCGAACATCGTCATTGCCTCAATCGATCATGGGAAAACCAATGCTTTCATCTTTTCTTAATAGCTTTTGCATCAGCTAAAAACAACACACTTCAGTTGTAAAATTGGATGATCAAACAGTTCAAAGTAGTTGTTGAGCTTTAATCCCGGTGGAATAAAACTGACGACATTAATACGATAAAATATACACTTAATACATTTAAATATTAATGTTGGCTTTTCAAGGAACAGGTGTCGATATTAATCGTTTGTTGACTCTCTCTGGTCAGCTCATATAGTCGTCGTTACGTTTCAAACTGTGTATGAGGCTGCGACCACAACGTTAAACGCAGACGCCACACACGGATCTAACACTCATGGAGAAGCCATGAACTTATAGTTTATCAACTTATGCATGCGGCTTCTAATAACCTCTCTGTATCCGGAATCCAGCGATTATAGATAAGGATCCGTTCATCTGCATTTATCTTCTTGCCCTTATCCATTATCAGCACGAACAGAAAAGAACTGATAAGCTTATATATACTGCATAATTCCAGGAACTCCTTACTTTAACCACCCATTCAACCTTTTATGTTCCTTTTTGTAACGTATTAATAATGTATACTTTTGATGATGCCATGAAACCAGGCTACGCTGGAAGCATATTTATGTTCATTAACTCACACACTTACAGTGTTGAGTTATTGTTATGCTTCTAGATATAGTGAACAGTATAAGAGCCATCGTATAGATTAGTCACAAACCATTTAAAATATTTATTTGCAAATGCATGCAAAATTTCTAGACTTGCAGCGGGAATTTTGTAACTCTTCCTAGTAGTTTAGATTCCCAAGATAATTATGTAGTTCTCTGGGTGTTAATTGTGTCTTGTTTGTGCAGATGGGAGTAGCTACGCGTACACATGATAACATTGGTTTGTCTCTGCTCTGGCTATTATGTAATTTCCTCATGTCATGCAGTATGGAATTAATTGTTTAGCACGAGGAAAATTGCAAATAATTTTCGCGTACACATGCTCTCCTAGTTCCATATTTTCGCAATAATAAACGCGTTATTTGTTCCTCCTCTGGTTCGTGCTTGCATACCTGCTTTGATGTTGGTGCAGAGAAGGAGAGATATTTAATGCTTGTTGCGCATGTTCAAAGAATCTACATTAGATTCAGATCAATATTAAAAGCATTCTACTTTCAGTGTTCGTGTTCAGCGTGTTGCATGTTCAAGTGTGAGCGTTTGCGTGATAAATTATAATCTACAGTTTGTGTCGTCGGAAGGCTTGATAGTACTGACTGTGGACTCGGTTGAAGAGCACGGTAATGGTGAAGTACAAGGCCAGGTGAAAATAAATGCTCTTCCAAGTACATACTGCACTGACTGACTGTGTGAATCTTTTACTGGTACTGGAGTAGAGCATAGATAGAAAACAAAAGACTGCCTGCCAACTTCTAGTTTCGTCGCTTCTTATTATATATATTTATTTTGGATAATTCATTGTGATGATTTCATAACTCAGCATTGTAATAATTGGCTTGGTGTTAAAATATTTTAAGAGTTGCCGTGTTAGAATTAAATAATTTGAATTAACATACTTATCACCACTCGATGATGGTCTCGTTCGCGGATTGAACTTAAAGGTAAAGTCAGTTAATTCTATTGTACTCGTGGGACTTGCTTTTTGTGTATATTTATTTTTAGAGGTCTGAAATGAATGTTGGAAATAATTGATTAATTTTTATTTATTTATAAAATTTGCAGTATTTGAATTACACCGAGAAAGAAATCATGGGTGCAAATGCGAGCAAGCCCGACAGCCCGAATCGTAGGAGAAGCTCGAATGGGTTCGGGTCATCGGGTCAGTTTGATCAGACACCGATTCAAGTGACAACGAATGTTATTTACCCGTCGGGTCAACATTCAGTTTCCGTGTCAGCAAGGACTCCGAGTACTATCCAGAATTCGTTCAACAATTTTCGAATAGATGATACAACAGCTGATTTTCCTACTAGACCCCTTTCTGACATCCCAAACGCATCAGCTAGAAGGCCTGATGAGCCTAAAGTACATCTTCGATCTTCTTTTGTTACACTCTCAAAGTTTGAGCAAGTTGAAGGTAATTAATTTAACTTATTAGTCAGCGCGTGAATTGAATGATTAGTTAAAGTGTTGATGTTGTGATCGTGGCAATGGTTGTAATTACAGATACGTAAAGGCTGTCAGTGCTTAGGTTTTAGTAACTATGATTGGAAAATTACTGCTAATCGTGGCTGAATGTGGAATGCAGTTGCAATGCTGATTTAAACAGCATTATGAGCATTATCGAATCAATATTGTGCATTTGTTATTATCTTTTAGAAACAAGATACTGCAACGGACTTTTCACTGGCGATAGAATCGTATGGATAAGTGATTCAGGAAGAGCTCGAAGGGGAGCTGTACGCTGGTTGGGACGTATTCGAGGAGAGGATGTAGCTGGTCTGGAATTTGTGAGATGCTATAATTACTACAAAAATGCTTTAGAGCAATAATAATATGTGATGCTCATGTTAACTAGAGATATTTTAACTTTCAGGATGAAACTCTTTTTATGGGATCCGGCTGGTTACAGGGGAGGGAATTTTATAAATGCTTACCCAATCGTGGAGCTTGGATTTCAGTTTCAGCATTGATAAAGGAGCGAGATTTTGACGGTAAACGAGATTCTGAGGATCAGCAACTGATTGCTGGACTATCTGCTACTAGGATTACCTCCAAACCTAATACTTTGAATCTTGTATCTTCGATAAACTCTTCCTCGAAGGAGGCTTCGTTCGGTGCTTCATCAACTGCTACTTCAAGGCAAGGCAACAATACGGAAATTAAAGCGAAGCCTGTCATTGCTTCAACTTCGACATCAAACCTTACTGCAAGTCGAACCGCTGATAAAGTATCATTCGGAAATGCTTATTCTGGTGCATCGTCGACAGCCGCAGCAGGAAGCTCAACTTTTGCACCTTTTCAGTCTGCTGCAACATCTGCAGCTGCTGTAAAGCCTTCGTCAGCTAATATTCAGCAATCACATAGTCCTACTGTTCCAGTTAACCGTTTCCGTTCACTACATGTTTCTCAAAATGCATCGGGAAGTTCGAGCTCACAAGTCGATGTCAAATCATCAGCTTTGAGTGAACCCTTAGGAGCCGCTGGACCAGCTACCTCACGCAAGTCAGTTGGAACCACCTCCAATGTGAATTCCACAAAACAGTCATCATCGGTTGCCCCATCAGCAGCTGAAGAGTTTAATAATCCACCTAAGCCTGCTAAAAAGGAAACGAAACCGAAACCACCAGTAGATCTTGCAAAAATGCATGAGCAGCTACTGAACTATAGGCCGGCAGCTTCTTCTAATGCCAATGAAGAGGTATTTAATTTGTTTGACCCGTTTCCCTGTCCTTCAACATCTTCAAGACCAGCAGGAGCAGGGAATACTTCCAGAAGCTCTTCGTCGAGACCTTTCTACGATAACTTTGGAACAGAGTCTGTGGGTGATATTAAACAGAATTCCAAACCGAAGTCAAACTCAAATCAGAATTTGCGTTGGTCCTCAGAGGATAACGGAACCAACCGTAACATGACTTTTGGAAGCAGTAATGTCCTACATCAAGAAGCTTACGAACCACTGTCACGCCCGGGGCCGAGTGGAAATAGTAACTACAACCGTCAACAAAGCAGAGAAAATTCGTATGCGTGGGACCGTCCTCCTCCTGCAGAAGAGCAACCCGAGATTGACGTATACGTCCCTTTGAATCCTCACGGCGGTCTCAACGGTCACCGCGGTCGTGGTGGTGGTAACCGGAATCATGACAACCGAGGGAGAGGAAGACGAGGAAATAATCGATCACGAGGTCATTTTAGAGGAAACAACGATTTTCATCGAAATAACTCTCGCGAGGGTGATAATGGCAATAACCCACCTCAGCAAGCTCAAAGAAACAATGACAGACAAGGTCACAACGAGGGAACGGGCGAAGGTCACGCTACATTCTTCAATCCTGGCTATTCCGAATCCGGGGAGGCTTCTTCAGGAGCGCAGTACCAAAATCGGACTGAACACAGACAAGACGTTAGGAATTTCAGAGGTCATAACCATAACCAGCAACGCGGTCGTGGAAATCGTGGAAATGGACAGCATAAACACAATAGGGGGAGAGGCAATGATAGAAGAGGTCGAGGAAATCCTAATCATAACCAAGGACAGAGACCACAAACTGACGGTGCTGCTACCACTGTGCTCAAAGAAGACAAGTTCAAAAGTAAGCTTAACTCTTGAGCTATATTTATGATAATTAGAAGGGACCTATTCCTCCAAAGGGCTCCTAGTGCCTTGTGTTTAGTTTAATATCTAATTATCTTTTTTTTTGCAGAGAGTGAAAACTCAGGAGATGTCGCAAACAGTTCAAACACAGACCCTGTATCTGAAACAAAATACGAATGTCCTATTTGTATGGAAGATCTCACCAGACCTGTCTTTCAGTGTATCAACGGTCACTGCTATTGTGAACCTTGTGTCGACAAGCTGACGGAATGCCCCATGTGCCGTGTGGCGATGACTCAAAAGATCCGTTGCTTGACCATGGATAAATTGTTAGCAGGAGATTCGTAACGGTATAGATTTAAAGTTGACGTTGACGCATTAAGAAGAAGGCTTGCCTTCTACATGACATTCCCTTTCATGAGTGCTGTGTAAAGCTGCGCACTGATTAATGCCTTCTGGTTGAATTTGGCAACCGAAATCTGTCATAGCATATTATTTTGTCAGTCCTGACAAAATGAAGTTGCAGCTGCATTCTGTGTGTATCGTGTTTACTGAGGCATACAATACATGCTATGTTATAACGCTGAAGTTTAAATATTTACGTTCCTAAATCACCTTATTTTCGCTAAAGTATAGAGAAGTGTTCGACTCCCACATTACTTTTGTAAAATATTAAGAGTTTTCTTGTATTTCGACTTTTGTATTTCAAGTCGTACCAACGCTGGCATTATTAGACCGGGAATTTTACTAGTCACGATAACAATTTAGTTTTCTGGCCGATAACCGGGATTTCGCAATTATGTGTATTTTACATGGAGCAGTGTTCCGCGACCTGCTTATATTTCTATAATATTTGTGCGTGACAAATATTTGATGTCCTCCTTCAATAAACCTTTCAAGAATTTGCAAAAAATGGGATATGTACTACCATATATTTGTGGTTATGAATAAGAGTTTAAGTAGGAAAAATGTCGAGCTGATTTGTGTAAACATTACAGAAAATTATGTAAGTTTCAAAAAGTTTTCTTCTCTTGAAGCTGAACCTTTGGCACACTCTACGTTAACCAGGTATTTTACGACTTGCTAAATCTTTGTTCATTGCCAGTAATCCTTTGGCATGTTGGATATTTTCAGTTGACAAATATAGGGAATATCCACTTTGATCCGGCATTGTGTTAAATATACGTCCCTTCCGTACAAGGTTGACTGGAGAATAGAAAAATGTTCTCTCACAATGCTTGAGAGTCAACTGCTTCAAAGCATTTTGAACACGGACTGGCACCTATATCTAAATCATCATCTTTCAACAAGTTAACATTCTGCGGTGAAAGTCATTCGAAAATTCAGTTTGGAATATTCAGTTGAACATTATTCGCTGTGAGCACTAGTCTTTGAAACTAAATTGCACTGTTGAAATTACGGTTAGTCGAAACCATTTCCCGAGTATGCAAATCACATTCTGTATTAGAATGCATAGGGTGAAAGCTGGTGAAAGTCGCATGTATAATTTACTGCCTGACTGTGGCGGATTATGCTATTTCAAATGCATCGCAGTCTGAAATTTCGGTACAGTAATAATGCAAATGTATATGAGGACGAGGTGGGCTTGGTGAAAGTAGGAGAAAACACATATTTTGTAAGTAAGAAGAATATCCTCTCCTTTAAGTATGCACGTTTGACATGTCCTTGTAATATACACGGTTCCTAGAGAATTACATAAAAGAGAACCAGGGATGAAAGTACATAGCAAATGAGCGTAAGTTTCGGCCATGGCCTACACAATTCCAAAACAATCGCTACGCGGGCGTTGGTATATGGACTTATTTATATAGATGAAAGACTTCGAAATTGTTCTAACTTGATTACTCTGAGGATGTCATTCGAGAAAGTCCAGTTCGAAATGTACAAAGTCAGAAACAGGGCTCCCAAATATGTCTTCATGAGCAACATGCACAGATGAACAAACAACATTTTTGAAAAAGAGCTAAAAGAGAAAGTAAAATATACACTTTCTCATGACATTTCCTTGGGCAGCTGTAGATGTGAAGAGCCAAAATTCAGGAATTTAAAAAGATTGAATAACGAAAATACTTGTTGAAATCTGGTGGGAGTAAGGAGGTAGTAGAATTACAGCGTGTATGCAAAGAATTGGTAGAAAGATGTAACTTCTGCTCTCGTTACCATCCCCAGATACATATAGTTTTGCATCTGACTGTATGACATGGCTTGTGATTATGGAGGCAAGCATGTGGGAGCAAATTGGCTGGGTGGATCTGTAATGAGATGGTTTTTGTCTGGATTCGTATAGAAGGAATCGTATTGATCACATTTCATGAAATTGAATATGGTTATGAATCCATTGTTCAAAGATAGAAAGCATACAAGTCTGACTGAATATTGAACAATGGCCCATGTAGCAACTCTACGGAGCTTGTATGCATGGAGACGGAAGGGAAGAAGCGGAACTCGAGTGAAAGTAGAGAAAGTAGAAGCTGTTAGGAAAAAAGAAGATGAGGTCGTTATTGCCAATAACTTATTGGTTGAAAGTTAATAGGATGAGATGGAAGGATGTTGCACTGGCTGAGAGGGAAAGTCTGTGAATGCATGGAGGGAGATGGGTGAAAGTGGGCGAATTTGAAAAAATGTAATCGAATCCTAAGGTAGTGAAGGAAGAGTGAGTGAGTGAAAGAGTGACTGGGAAACAGAGTGATTTTCGGATGAAGGACGTTGAATTTCTAAAGGGTTTCTAAAGGTCTGCAGCCTGTTAAGAGAAAGTGGAGAAAGCTAGCGCGGGAAGAGTTACAAGCGTAGTTATGGATCAAAGCTATAGGAATGTGACCCATATACCGCAATCTGAGCAGTGATGGGGAAAGCAGGAAGGATAAAAGAGGAAAAAAATTTGAACCCTGCCACATGACGAGATGATGTGTAGGAATAAGAAGGATTTTTGGATGTGTTGGATGACTGGATATGGGATTCTTTATCCAACTTTCTCCGCTACACAGACTTTCCTATGGAGAAAGAGATCGAGTGCCCGAAAATCGGCTGAAGGTAGCCGGAGTAGAACAAGAAGAGGAGAGATAAGAGTCAGAGGCTTTTACAATTGAATAGCCTAGGAGGCATGTGGAGCAATTTCCTGCTTTTATCTTCCTTTCTCTTTACTCTGGTAAGCCAGAACCACTTTTCCATACTTGTATGTGAAGAACATAATAATTCCAAGAAATTCAACAATTTTTTTACATCTTTCCCAACCCAGGGAGAAAGTAACTGGAGAAAGTAGTGATGTTCCATCGCATATATAACAGCCAGAAAGTAACATGAGCTCGTAAGGAGCCATGGAGAAAGTATCTATGCTATAGGGTTAAACGCGACTTCACAAAGCACGTAAGATCTGTGTTATCCGGAGGGCATCATAGAAGAAGCTGCGTCAAGAAGAAGCTAGATCATATAGAATGTGATGTCACATGAATTATACAGAGAAAGGTTGGAATTCAAAAGAGTACTCGGGAAAGGTAGGTGAAAGTACATTTGTATGTCACTGGAGGAGAGGGAAAAGAAGAGTATAAAGTGGAGGAATACCATTTGGAGACAAGAGGACGGATGGTTGGGATAAAAGACTAGTAGGTTCTTGCGTTGGTGGCCTTGGTTCTCGCAGTGGCAGATCCAGGTATGCATTCATGCATGAGACGTAAAGTAGAGTAGAAGTGAAATGTTTATGAGCCCCTTTCAAAGAGATTCAAAGGATGAGAAGTGATATGTCGTGGTGGACCAATATCTTGAGTCTTGCCCCGAATTATTTTCACCTCCCTCCTACCCGCCAAAGCTATAAATATTCGGATGGAAATGCGTTCATTCATGAATTTAAATTCACAACATTTCCCTCCATGAATTTCGCGGCTTCAAGTTTGATTCGTTTTCTAATATGGTCCAAGAAGCACACAGATCAAATCTTGAACCAGAAACAATTGCTCAATCCTTTTTTTCTGATTGGATACCGACTTAAGATCCAAATCATTGTGACGTCGAACGTACAAATTGTGCTTGCTGGGACAATTTCCAACAAGTTTAAAACTTGATAACACAGCACCGCGTCCAGAGATATCGCGCACGTTCATTATATTAATACAAGCGCTGCGCTGGAGCTCAAGACCATCTTGAATTTGTGTAGGAGAACGAGGTGGCGATTTAACTGGGATCTTGCAATCGTAAATTCCGTTACAAAAAGGCACGAGTGCAAAGAGGTTCTGAGACGGGTATTCAATCATAATGTGATTTTTGGTTCATGACTTTGAAAAGAAAAATGGGAAGAGGGATGGGATGCGATTAGGGACTTTGGGAAAGTCGGAGAAAGTGTAGTGAAAGAAGGGTGAAAAGAGGGAGGAATACAAAGGACATAAAAGAATAGAAAACAGGGAGAAGTTTGGGGGAGAGAAAGCTCCGACTTTCTCTCCCATTAGAAATGTATTATTGTACGGAGAAAAGAGAGGATCATGGAATATTGAGAGAGAAGAGGTTTTGTGTGGTAATTGTACAAACGATGGACTTTATGTGGGTTATTTAGGGGGGCGGAGAAAAATTACAAAAGCTTTTTACGCATTAATTCCATCTGAATGCATCCGGGCATAAAAGAAAGTCAAGGCCTGTGCTTGATGCTTTTCCCAGTCTTTCAAGCTCTGGACCAGGGATGCTGTTCCTAAAAGATTCTGGTGGGCTATGAATTGCTTTCACCCTTTACGAAACTGCTGTACCAACCTTGCAGCCGAGCAGTTCCTCTTGGCTAACCCTGGTGCTTCACCATGGAGAAAGCGAGGAGCAGAGATTAAAATTATAGGTTGATCATTTGCTCCTTGATGGGAAAGCCTTCTTTACCCATACCAACTTTGTGTACGAGGAGGATGGGAGTGAAAGTTGGAGAAAGCCATCAACTCTTGCGTTAACGTTTCTGCAAAAAGTTAGCCAACTCCTTTCTGCGTATTCAACCAAGAGGAAATCCGTGCTCATCCATTCCCTCCCGGCATCCTCCCTGATTTTTCCAAGATTACTTTTGTCAGATACATGACTTGTAATCTCAACTAAAACGGAATGATATGGTATAATTAGGAAATACTTTCCGAGCTTCTTGACCGCACTAAAAGCAGACAGACATATACAGCTCTGAAAAACTAGCGGGCCTCGCTCTTCTCCATTTTGTCCTTTTTTTCGCTGCGGGATTTCTAGCTCCCCCTGGCGAGTGAGCTCTAGTGTTTATATTTATTAAAAAAATTTATCCATTTGGCCAGTAAAAGTTTGTGAATGCACATGGGGAAGTAAAGTGTCGGAATGGATTTTATTGCCAGAATGGGGGGAAATGCTCCCGGGTTTTACACTCCTAAGCCTCGGAGCAGAAGAATACTGACAAAGTTCCTGCTTTATTAGTTTGCAAGAAAGGTAAGCTCAGGTTAGTACATTTCGAGTTACTCCTTGCTACGAACTAGTCGAGCAGAAGAAGCAATTCTTCTTCCGTTGCAGTCTTGAGTACTTCTCGCTCCAGTCTTCCTATTGATTAAATGATTAATCACCTGCCCTTCTCGGAGAAAGTTTCACCCAAGGATTGTGTAACTGGGGATAGGAAACAAGAACTGTTTCCCTTCGCTTAACTACCAAGAAATAAATTAGAGAAAGCACCCATAGAGTGTACCTTACTCTAATGCCTTTCTGGCAGCAGTATCTCCTTAAAGAGATTACAGACAGGCTAACGAGGGAAGGAGTTACCCGGTCCGGGTATTAACGTAAGGCTAGCAAAAGAAATGTTTGATTTTTCACGCTTGAGCCCGTCAACTTTACGGATAAATGACATAAATATGTAATTAGAGTTCTGATAGCAAGCTACAGTTAGAAGGCGAGAGGCTTTCGGTGTATGCGCTGATGGATTACCAGAAACTGTTGGCCATTATCAGTTGAATCCACTGGTTGTTTGCACTTATCGATCCGTAAATCAACTCCCCGCCATCACTGTTTGAATATTACTTTACTGATTGACAAGCCTTGTGGGCATTAATATTATTGCAATTGTGGAGAAACATCTGGTGACTCGCAGGAAGGCAGGGGGATTTTGCGGCTAAGTTGAATAACCGAATGTGAGTGAAAGCTGCGGCTTGAAGATGGCTAGAAGGGGTTTGATTAATTGCCTTCTTTTCAAGAAAAACAAGCTGTCCTTGCAAATATTCAGATTGATAACTCAAACTATTATTGTTTAGGGTTCGTAGAAGCGGGAAGGCTAAGGAAAAGTGACAGCAGCGGACTCGGGATAGACGTGAAAGGTGGTGGGACATAAGTTTATACTTGAGTGGAAAGTAGGAAATAATATTCACGGAAATACAACTTGACGTTTTCTTTTGAATCCCCTTGGACACTTCTTGACTGTCCATGGCAATATAGCGTACTAAATAAAGCTACATTAAATCCAGCATTGCAAATCTGTAATGGTGAAAGTGGAGAAGGTAGAAATGGGTGAATGGATGAGGAATCAATAATTCAGTGTATTCAATTATTGAGAAGATAGTTTCTTGGAATGAAAATGAAACTGTAACAAGTTTGAATTTGTGGAGAAAGTTGGGAGAAAGTAAAAAAGTTTAACACTTACCCAGAAGAATTCCTTGTTGAATCCGGGTATGCGAGTATGTGAGGATCCTACTTGTTCTACAAATTGGACGAATGCATCAGGGTTGTCCAGTGAACGTAAAGCGTTGTCTAATGTACTCATAACCATGGAAGCATGTTCAGCTAGCTCTAAACTTTCTTCTTGCTGCTCTCTAGTACGTGCGGATGAAAACTTTTCGAATAGGTCCAAAAGCTCGGCGTGCTCTTCAAATAACCTGAAAGGAATAATTAGTAAAGAGTTTAAAGGAATGGCAGAGGAAACGAGTAAGACATTTGGCTCTCTGACGAGCAGTCAATCTTACATGTATATGTAGTCCTTATAGACTATATAGTGTCTATAGTTTACATTGAAGCTACAGAAATTACCCATCATACCTCTCATTTACTGAAATGATATTGTAAATGCCTTTCTGTGAAAGGGCTCTCGGCTGGAACTATTAGCCGTAATGGTACAAAAGATATTGCGCTTGTTATTGCCGAAAGACATGAAGTTAAAGCAGCTTACGAGTATAAATGTTTTCTGGATGAAATGAATGAAATAGTCTGAATTTTTAAAGTCATGGCGTTTTAGTGATGTTTGGAATTGTACAATTTACAAGAAACTCCACAAATCCTTCAAATGTTGACCTTAGCATAAATCAGACTTAGACGCCGTTCAATGAAGAATATTTGAATTCAGCCACCCCTATAAGTGAAGGTTTGTTAAGTCTAAGCCATATTTGTGTGGTGTTGTAAAATGGAAGGTGTTAAGTCTGTGTTGCATATGCTACTTGAACAGTACGAACGAGAACAAGAGCTTCGGAACAAACCGGAACAATTGCGAAACAGACATGAGAGAAAGTGTATAGAAAGCAGTGAAAGCTGGTAATGAGACATTGCAGGGTTTCTTGTGATTGTTGTTTCCCGGGGATGAGAAGCACTTTAATAACTCTCCCACGCTTGCTTGTATTGTTTATATCCTTGAGAATGGGGGGTTTGTGGGGTGGCGGGATAGTTTTATTTAGTACATTTCTTCAAATTGGATGGCTACGCATAAAAATAGTAGGGGATGCTACTAATAACAAAGGGTAATAATTCTTTAGTGAGGAAGATAAAGATGTGAGCTGGAAGGAGTTGATGTCCTTTGCACAGCAGGAGAAAGCAACTTTCACCGAGGCGAACAAGTTTGCGGCTTCTTTGATGCAGTTTAGAAAACCATTGCGGTATGGCGCTTCCCACTCGTGTTTGATGCAGGGCCAACAAACACTACGGCTATGAAACTTCAAGTAGGGAGGGAATGGACGTAGAAACGGGTCGCTGAGTTTGTTGATGAGGAAGGGAAAAAGGAATAAAAAATTTAATATCGTGGGATTTTCTCTAGAAAAATGATTGAGATGCATCAGACATCCCTGAGGAGGAATTGAGCGTAGAACAAATTCAGTTAGTTAGTGGATTTCATGTGGCAAATGTTATTTGGCCAGCTGAAAAATATATTATTAGTTTTATTATTACTAATACGTAATGATAATTCACCGTGCCCTTGACTCTCCTATTTCATATAACCATCAGCTAATAAGAAAACTTGACTTTCTCCACTTGCTTTCTCCATGGTAAAACATTCCAGGTAATTGTGAGGAGGAGAACTACAAGTCTGCTGTTGACTAGTAGTTATTTTCCTTGTTTCTTCAACTGTATCTTTGCCTCATCATGCTTTCTCCATAATTGGATGGGTTATGTGCAAGGCACAGGCAATGAACATTACCTTCAGGTATTATTCTCTCTCATCAGTTTCAGCATGACTTTCTCCTGGGATTTCAAGGCCAACTTAAGGACAGAGAATATCAGGGAGAGTTGCTATAAGGATGTATCAAACTCGTAGACTTGGGATTCGAATCAAGTCTAAATTTATTGTAAGTCAGCTTAATGCTACCTTGAAAATTGAAAGATTCAACTTGTCCAAGCTTTTCATCCGCTTCCGCCAGTAGAAGAGCATGACAGGAAGACGAAAGAATGAATCTGAATAAAAAATACGGCTTTCATTTCCTACTTTGCTTTCTCCGTTTTTGAAAGCAAGTTCTAAGAAAGATAAGCTGGGGCTGTATTCCGCTTTGTATGTTTGTTATTTGCCCGGATACGGGCTCGTTGGTTGTAAGACATTGATGGGGAAATGTTTTGCTATTTTATGCAGCGGTAGTCAAGCCATTTTAAAACCTCGTGAATAAGCGCACACTACAAGGAATCATGATGAAGCAGGAAGGCTTTCACCGCGGAGCCTTCCTCCTTTCTACATGTCAAAAAGTATAGAGAAAGCATCAGAAGAAAGAGCGGGCTAGCTTCTTTTGAAAACTGCGGATGCGTACACGGTAAAAAGTATTTTGAGGAGAAAACAGGATGCAAACGATGCTTTCACGAGAACATATATTTTTCTTCGCGAGCGCTTGAAAATTGTTTCAGAATCTCAAGTTACCGACTGTTTTGTAACGGATGAGGAAAAACCCCTTCTTGCATACTTCCAGTTAGCTTCGTACGCTCTTGTTGAAATTAATTAGCAAGGAAATCCAACATTTTCTGTACAGCCTCATTATTATTTATCGCGTACGTGCGTATTACGCTCAATTAGAGAAACTTTTCTCTGGCCCCAGAGAACCAGCAAAGTTTCAAGCGCGGGATGCACAAAATATTCAGTTGACAAGGACTAATCAAATAAATTCACGGAATTTGAAAATACATAGAGGAAAAATATGTTCAGAAAGAACGTTAGAATATTTAATCATTTTGTAAAAAAAGTCGAGTGAAAGTCGGAGAAAAGAGAAAGCAATCTCGGAATGCCTCGTAAAATGTAAAAGCCATTCGGTTAATGATTGAGTTTATCAGATATATATGCATGTAGTCTCAGATATAGTTTGAAAATAGTGTGCCACAAATTAGAGTGAGCAACAAAATTAAACTTTCTATAGCCAAATAAGCTAACGATACTCAAAACGGATGAGCAGTGACCTCAAATGAACACAGAAACAATCTTTAAGAATACTTCGAAACACTGCAAAATGGTCACAGAGCTCTGCAGGCAGATCGGGAGAAAGAAACGTTTGATGCACTTGCAGGATTTACAAGGAAGCAATTAGTTTATGAGTGAGAAGTTAAGCGTGAGAACCTGTGACATTTGTAGGAAGCAGGTGATGTGGAGAGCTGGGTTTACAAAAGGCACCATCGGCACGTGTTACAGAATGGCAAGGAAATACGGGTTGAACGACTGAAGGAGCATCTCTACAAAGCTCTCTCCATATAATTAATTTCCTTCGGACAAGCTCAAAGGTAATGTATGGTTCCGTCTTGTTTCTTCATTAGTTTATGGGTGGTGAAAGTTTGTGGGGTTTCGTGAAGAAAATTCGCGAGTTATAAGTGTGTTAGGCAACTGAGGAAATGGAAAAAGTTGGTGAAAGTACAAGAGGAGGAGAAGTAAAGCTGTAAACGGTGAAAGTGGTGAAAGCGGGAAGAAAGCTTTCAGATGGTCATTTTAGTCAGGCTAACTCTGCTGGAGATATTAAAAGTGTTTGGATCATAAATTTTTATTAGCGAGTCTTAAGTATAATCTTGCAATTTATCAAGATAATGTCATTTCCTTCCTTTGACTTTATGTAAAGAGGTATTCATGGATTTGAGTACATTTTTGGTATTTTAGTTTTTTCAGAGCTTTATTCTTCCAGCCCCGGTTTAGTATTCAGCTGGTACGAGAAACAGTTATAAAATGTGAGAAAGTTGTTTTTTTCTTGTTTGTGGAACTTTTACTGGAGAAAGGAGAATCTTTTAGTCACTTGTTTTAAAGGATTTTCCCCCTCAAGAGATACTCTTCACAGTCACATTATATGCTCTCTTGTGGTGAAAATTATTCCTGCGCCTATATGCCTGAAACCACTTTTAGCTATGGGCTAGTAGTTGTTGGTGTTATTTTAGTACTAAGCTGTAAATCTTGAATTTCGTTTCATATGTCGAGAGGAAAAGACTGGAGAAAGTTTGCTATTATTTGTTAAGCAGCCCATACCATACAAGCAGGATTTTTGTGAATACAAAAGCAATCGATGGGTGCTCCCCTTACATAACTATATGGAGCAGAGACAAAGTGAAAGTTACTTTCTCCTACTCGAGCATCAGCTTAGGCTTATCATAACTTGACTGTGGTACCAGATAGGAAGATGAAAAGGATTTTTCTCTCTGAGCAAACAAATTGTGTGGATCCTGCACAAAGTAGAAACCAAGGGATTGGAATGGAGAAAGCAGAGTAGAGGAAACTATAGCGAATGATTGTTAAACTGAAGAGAGGGTAAAAAGGAAATCTGGGATATTGTCTAACTGGGACGGGATTTTGAAAGATTTTTTACCCTACTCGCAAACAAAGAGTTGAAAATAGATAGTTGCGGATTTGTGGTTACTTTCTATCCCAATGTTTGGCATTATAGTTTATAATTATTCACGGTATGTAAATTGGGAGAAAGTGGGAGAAGGTATGCCGCTGCATGTAAAGAAGATATCCAAAGAAGACACTGTATAAACATAGAATCGTTAGAGGAAGTTGGTTGAGAGATGGAGAGGAAATTATTTTCTCCACAACTTGGTCACATCTTTCTCATTAGTTACGAGTAGGGAAAGCCTTTTGGAGAAAGTAATGAGAGAGAAGTCATTATGATTTGAGAAAGAGGGAATGTTTTCCCTGTTGAGGGGAGGATGAAGATGTTTGAAGAAGCTATATAAGGTAAACTATTGGGAAAGTTTGTTCATAGAATTCCAGCTATTCTGTCTAGAAGATGTGGAGAATTTCAAAGCTAATAATGAGAATGAAAAGATACGGGAGGAATGGAAATAGATAGACGTTGAATGGCAGAAGGGTGAGTGGTGAAAGAGAGGAGGAGAAAGGAAATACTTTTCTACAGCTTTCACGGCGAGAATGTGAAAGCATAAATGGTTAGGCAATTTTCACGGTAAGAGTTGGACAAAAGCAGATCTCTTCCCTTGTTCTCGCTGTCCTCATCATTCAATTTGAGCTTGCGGACAGAACAAAAAAGATTATATAAGGACTTGGAAGTTTGGGAAAGATTTTTCATCGGGTTAAGAAATGCCTGTCTGCCGCCAGGTTTTCTTACCAAAGTTTGGAGCCAGTGGGCTGGGAAATAGTTACAGAATGGTGGAGAAAGTAAAAGAGAAAGTTACTGTATTCAGAGATATAGTCTGTGGTGGCAAACGTAACATGGAGAGGAAAAAGAACATGATGATACGCGGGGCAAAAGCAACGCGCTTGACGCGGGGGAAAATGTAACATGGGGCAGTAAGCGTGCACAGAAGATACGCTGACGCTGCCATAGCAACGTGCTTCAATATAACTCCCATGTTACATTTCCCCACATTTTCATCAAGTTACCTTTGACATCCGCATTGGCAAGTTATTTTTCTTCAGAAAGTTACATTTGCCCCCTACCACTATACTACTCAGAAACAAAATGTCTCCACCCGTCTGTATCCGACTTTCACCTTCCTTGTCTCTGTCAGAGTAACAAGGCAGGAATTGAATTATGGGCTGGAAATGCGTCAGGCGGGAGCGGGACGTTCCATAAGAATCTGCATGGAGAAAGCTTTTCCTCGACTTTAAATGCAAGTGATTTAGGTGGCTCGTTGGGGAATTTATAAAGAAAATATAACCTAATTCAATTTAAAAAGAGAGAAATATATTATCTCTCCTCCCTGTAGTCTATCTCTCCCCGTTCAACCCGGGTACTCAATGACCTTGGCTCCTGAAGCTTAAGAGCGTCTGCATTCGAAAGTTCAAAGGTTAGAAAGTTTATGGTCCCAGAAATGAGTGCACGAGAGCGTCTTTACCTGTATTGAGCTAGCTAGCGACAGGAATCCTGAGACTGAGAGTAAACTTAGCTTATGTAAACTGATTTATTTTCAGGCAAATACTTGAAAGTGCAAAGATTTAAGAACGAAGCGGGGGTAAAACGGGTTAATTTAATACCGGATGTCGATCCTCTACAGTTACCCCGCTGCCTTTAGCACGTAAACGTGTGGGTGTTCTCAAGGATATAGCTTTGACGTAAAACATTCCAAGCTTCGTTACAAACTTTCACTCACTCAATATGAAACAGGATACTCTCTTCAATGATCTCGTGACGAAGGTTAAAGCCAAAAAATTGAAAGCGAAGAGGTGAAAGCAACGGTTCGAGAAAATACGAGGATTATCAGCTATAACAGGAATATTTCCATGCAGGAGAAAGTATGTGTAAAATATTTTAAGCAACAGCATCCTCCTCCCACGCACAATTATTAGGAAAGGGCGCTAGGAGGGTGGAGAATGGAGAACAAGGATTGGTTTGAAACGTGAGAGCGTTATAGTCTCGGATCTGAGGTGTATCAGTATATTGATCTGATGATATGATGAGTATGTTGAAAAGTTGTTGGTTGAGGTTTTGTAGTAATACGTGCGTGGGATGTGGAATCTGGGGAAAATTCTCATCCCATCATTTCTCATATTCCGACTACTACACGAGATGACTATGATGACAATGCTGAGAGGTACATGCAAAGAGCTCAAGTAGTAAGTTGAGTTTGCTGGAGAAAGAATTGGTAATGCGGTGAGGGACATGAATACTGCACTTGGAATGGCAAAGAGTCCATGCAGAACAATGGAGAAAGGGGGGAAAATTTTGTCTTCCTCCTAGATTCTGATGTAATTTAACAGATATAGAAAGAGGAAAAAACAAGAGAAATCAAGCAGAGAAAGTAAAAACTAGGAAAAGCACTGAATCCAGCTCAACTCGGGAATGTAAAATTATGCCCTTTGGGATAAATTCCTAGCGTGCTTTCTCCAAAACCTACTTCCTTGGCTACAGATGGATGCGAGGTCTAGTAGCTTTCTCACTAGCTTTCTCCATAGCTGGTATATATACTATCTCTTTCCTTCCAAACCTTGTAAATCGTTTTGCTGCTTGAGTAAGCGAGTGTATGTATGTTTTCTTTTACCATTTACAGACAAGGATTCCAAATGACGTGGGCAAAATAGTGTCATTCGAATTCTTTAGTGGGGAACTTAGAGTCTCGAGAAGACGTTCAGTATAGTAGTTTTCTAGTCAGGCAGGTCTTGGATTCATTGCGTCAGAGTCACAAGCCATTGCCCCTTCTCCAAAAAAAATTTAAGTACATGTATAAAACATGGTATGAGGCTTGGAGAATTTTCCATTATTTCCCAGTTAACATTTTTGTTACAGCATAGTAGTGTTTAATAGTTTCGTCTTGATAATGACAGCAAATTCATTCTCTTTCCCTTGTAATTCTATGACAAAGATGAATTGGTCATTACTTTCTCCAATCCAGAATTATAAACATGCTGCGTGATTCCCAGTTACTATTGCTTATGAGCAGACTTTCTCTGCTTTCTTCACATCATAGAATCCTCCAGCTTTGGTTTTCTCCATCCTTGATGATTAAAACAATTTCTCCTCTACCTGGCTATACTAATCAAGGAGCTAAACGTACACTATATATTCGAATGTAAAATAAAACCCTTATTAGAAAAAAACAACTTTCACTTTTACTTTCACGTTCTAGTAAAAACAAAAAACGTTCGGAACAAAACTTAACTATTTAATAAATCCGGGTGGCATAAAAAATGTTACGTCTTTTTTGCAAAGCTGTAACAGTGTACACGAAAGTAATAAGAAGAGACAGCCTGCTTGCCCCATTCCAATTTGGGAAAGAGAAAGTTCCGCGACCTCAATCGACATTGTCATTGAACATGTAAGTTTTGTCTAGGGAACGGAGCTGTTAATTGGGAAAAGGGTGGATGGGAGAAAGTGGGTAAGAGGAGGGCGGATGGGTTGTCAATAAATCTTTCCTCATGTTGTTGTGTTGGGTTGGGTAGAAAGGCTAGAAAGTAGATACGTGGGCAGTATATTTTTATCGAGGATATAAATTGTATTAGGTTACGATCTACTTCTCCTTAGAGGGCAAAGTATGAAGCACAAACAAGCCTTGCTCATCCAAGCTGAGAGGAGGGCACGGCTTAGCTCGCTCTTCATGTCGGAGAAAGTGGAGAAAGGAGTTAACGCTACAGACGAAGCTAAGACGGTTACCCTTGCGAGAAACTGTATCTGAGAGCGTAGGAAAAGGGTTTAATTAACTTTATGAGGGTTCTGGAGGAAGTTTGTCTGAAGGTCTGGAATTAAAGTAGCATTATACAAGTTGGGAGAGCGGGGCTTAATTGGCTATTAAAGTATTCCTCTGAGTTTATATATATAGAGACAGAGAAAGGGAAGGGAGAAAGCATTGGTGTGAAGATGAAAGCAGGAGCTATTAGCCATGAAAAGCTCGGTAGGGACAGCATTCTTGCACAGAGACAGAGAGGATGAGGACTGGGATTTTGCATCAAAAAATTTGAAAAGAATTGCAGAATGGGTATATAAGCTAAGCTGCAGTAAGAAAGAATATTTTTTAAAAGATTTAATATTGGAGGTAATTTGATAAGGAAATGTGTAAAGTAAAACTGGTAGGGGAAAAGAGGAGGAGGAAAAAGAATAATAAAATACGAGGAAAAGTAGAGTAATTTATGTGCCCTGTACCGCAGGGAAAGAGAAAGTTTTGCTGGATTAGATAAAATAAAGAGGATGGAGAAAAGATATATATTTTTATATAAGTGGAAGGTTCCTAATTTAAGTAATTTGAGAAGATAGAAGATAATTTGAGGTGATTAGGGTTGGAAGAGAATTTTAGGGAAGCTTAGCATGTCTTCTTGTGTGTGAAAGAGCGTTTGGTGTGAATTCATGAAAGGGTGGGTGGGAGACGGAAGGAAGGGTGAGGGCTGGTAGCGGAGAAAGCAAAGAGGATGGGTAGGAAGAAGAAGCGGGATTCACATGTAAGCTTATCGATTTTGCAACCTGTTCTGTCCAGGGGTTATGCGCGGGGAAATAAGAGCGGAGAAAGTGGAGAAAGCGAATTCTTGTTCTCTTCCCTCTGCTTCATTCTCTGTTTGGCCGGGAAGGAGACGTTGAGGATACGCTAGGCGGAATAGAAGGTAGTGAAAGTAGGAGACAGACTAGCACACTCGTATACGTGCGGGAGTGAAAAGAGGAAATGAGTCTATGTGAGGAAGGTCTGGCAAAACTAGCTCAAGAGGTTTTGCATGGAGGGAAGAAATTCCCTTGCTTTCTCTCTCCCACTTCTGAATCCCGGGCTTTCTTTAGCCTTCTGGAAAGAGGAGGGCGGGATGCCCGGCTGGCTGGCTGGTTGAGTGCTAAAGTTTGTGGAATATAGAATTTAGGAACCAGTATAAGCTATTGGAGCTATGGAAATTTGAAGTGAAAGCAGGAGAGAAAGCGGATTGGAGATGAGCTGGGAAGGACGGCATTTGCATTTCTATTCTCACACTCAATTCCTTCCTGGTCCGGATGGTGAACAAGTGAATTATTGAGAGTAGAGTGCTTGCTGAGGGAGATGATGATCCATGGCGGAGAACTCATATAGCGATGGTGTCTTGGAGAAAATCGGAAAAAGGAAGAACTGAAGAAGCGGAAGATGAAACGACGAATGAGTCTGACACGGCTATGGATGAAGGAGAATAGCGTGGAGAAGCTAGAGACGGAATTGGGGCTTTTGAGATAGCTGAGTCGCAGGAGCTGTTAGGATTTTTTTGGCCGAGGGAAAAGAAAACTAAAAGGGTGAAAGCAAGGGAATGAGGGAGAGAAAGTGGAGGAAGTAGAGACGGGAATTGTGTTTCCATCCTTTCTTTGAAACTTTATTTAAATGTGATATGTGAGCCGGATCTGAACAAGTAGATTGAAAGAGGGATTGGGAGGCAAATCCCATGTAATGAGGATAAATCTCAGTGTGAATTTGAGAATTGAGAATATTCCGTGCATTTTAAAAGGGTAGGCGAAGAAAGAGATGGGAAATAAGAGAGATCCCAAGGTGGTAGCAAAGAGAGATGAGGTGAAGGAGGAGAGGATCAAAACGGAATGAAGAAGAGAAAGTGAATAGATTGTGGGTAAAAGGGAAGCGGGCAGGATGCCAGGAGATATAGTATACTGTATGATATGTGTGGAGAAAGTGTGGAGATTCCGTGCCTTCTGTCGTTAGATTTTATTAGACGCGTGAAAATTGTTTGCAGAAAACGCAAATGGAAAAGGGGAATGGAATAGACGTCAGAGGTGATTTAATGGGCTGGGCTTTGTGAAAACTGCAAAAGTAGAGGGCGCTCCGCTCCTGAATCATTTGACACAATTGTAATAAGCCAAGTTTAAATTGGGCGCAGAGGCAAGGATAACCTCTCAAACGCCATGTTTTTATTGTATCCTCTGTTCGCTTTAAATTGATTTCCAAAGGTGAACGGTTATCGAAGAAAGCAGATATTGAAAATCTGTAGCTCTTCTGGTGCCATTACTTTTCGCAAGTACTGTATACGGATTTGAGGGAAATACTTAGGAACTCATTGCTTGAGCAGTGCCGCCCTCTATTTCTATACAGAACTAGCAGAGCATTCTATATCTAAAATCTCCGTTCACTACGCTTTGGCCACGTGTAAATTGTATTTTCTAGAATCTCTGTTAAAGTTTTTGCGGTAATGACCTCTGGGACAGGAAGGAATGATGGACAAAGAGGAAGAAAATCCCTCAGCAGCTCAACGACAGCTGCATGAAAGAAAGCGATACTTTTGTGCTTTCACCCTCCAGCTTGTGTATATACAGTGTATACAGAAATCTCGTCGGAAGATTAATTGATGATGGTGGTGCGGAGATTTCTGAGAAGATGACGTATGGGGGCGGGGATGCGTAATTATGCTAAATCCTGTAAGGTTGTGATATAATAATAGGCAGTTATAGCCACTCCGGCTATAGCCTACATGTGTTTGTCATTAAGAGCGGGGATGAGAGATGGAGGATGGGACGGGTGGGTGTAGGAGGAGCGTGTCAGGGTGCATCAACGTCAACGACTCATTAATCTTTAGGAAATATGTATGATTCTCCCCTTCTTCTCGGGCATCCTGCAGAGAGAAAGCTCATACCATGACGCCTCCGTTTCTACGAATGCAAAATCCAGGTCAAAATATAGATAATCCGGCACGGAGAATTTCCAGAGGCCCCCGCTTTCCTTCCATAAGAATAAATAAGCTAGGATCATACATCTTCCTCCTTTCCTATGAATGGTGAAAGTGGAGAAAGCAATGAGAGATTCGTATTTGGATTTACAAGAGATAAAGGAACGCGCGCGGTTGCTTACATATATACTATATTCAGTAAGCATAAGAGGCGTCCCCCATGGGGTTTAGAGTTGTGTTGGGCAAATGAAGGGTTGGATGGAAAAAGTTGTTCAAGAGGAGCAGAGATGGATTGAAAAGAGTTGGCGGGATATTTGTAGTTGACATATCGGTTTAAATTTATATTGAAAAAGTAAAAGGGATGAGGTACGGGAAGAAATATATGTTCTCATCCAGCTTTCTCCACTGTGCTAAGATGGGTGGAAAGTTGGGGTGAAAGCCAAAGCGCTAGAAAAGTCGTATCGGTTTTCAAGGGAAGAGTAAAGTTTTAGGCCATATAGAGGATGTGACAAGAGAAGGACAAGAGCTGCATCCTGATGAATTTCGAGATAACACAGGAAGCTTCTGACAGGGCTAAGACGATGGCTTAACCAAAGGGCCTAGGGGTGGATGTCAGTGTCAAAGCTACTTTGGAGGAGGGAGAAGGTAGTTTACAGTTTGCTAAAAAGGGCGGAGCATGAGGATTGGACGAGGATAAGAGTGAATAAATATAGGAAATTGTCAAGGTTATCTTTTTGCTCAAGACGGAGGAAGACGCATAAGAAAATAATTTAGTGAAAGTTTGGAGAAAACAAGACACTCCGGCTTCCAAGGAAGATGGGATACGTGTTTGGTCTCCAAGTTTTTTGAATGATTCCTTCTGTGAAGAATCTCTTCAAAATGTGGCCTCTCACATGAGAAAGTAGTTGGCAAAGAGTGAAGGGAATTGGGCAGGGATAAGGTGAAAGCATAGAGGAGAGAAAGTATAAGGAGAAAGAATTCCGGGAAAGATATTGAATTGATCGTGTGAAAAGAGTGAAAGCATGTTTACTAAGGGAAGGCACGCAACGCAACTGAGCAAACAAACTTTCTCCTCTTCAGAACCTTCATTAGAATTCAATGGAATAAAAGAAAGTTTACTCTTCCGCAAGTTTTAGATGGAAACTATGCATAATTTTAGTGAGAGGAATTAGAAAGGAACGAGGAGAGAAAGCGAGAAAAAGAAAAGTGATAGAGAAGGAAACGTGAGAATGCCAAAGGAGAATGAGAAATACCTAAGAGGAGCACAACTTTTCACAAACTTTATATCCCGGATGAAATTACATCCAAGGAGAAAGTGAATGATATGTGTGTTTGTGTATGGCATGGCAAGAAGAAGAATGTAAAATCTGTGAACCGAAATGTCAGCAATATGTGGGCTTTGCTTCTTCCCATGCTTGCTTAATCAATGATTCTATATGACTAATATGCTCCAGACATGGAGAAATGCCTTCCGCGTTGTTTGCAAATACTGTGAGGAACAAAATTTTGAAATGGATGGAAAACAGACAGATGCATGCACCTGGCAGGATTAAATTTATACATCATTGATTCGTAAATCATATAAACACGGACTCTTTCCTGTAACTTGGATTCTTTTCCACGAGGAGAAAGTTTCTGGTAATTTCTATCTCACAGAGTAGCATCAAGTCCTGCTTTCTCCCTGGAAATCTCTTCCAATCAAATAAAAGAGAAAGTAATTACGGAGAAAGTTGTACTTTTTCTTTCTTCCGTTATCCTTGGATCCGACAAGGCTAGTTCTATCAAGCTGGAGCACTGGAGCAATTCCATAGTAACATTAAGTTAATTAGTGAAAGCTGAAATACATTAATTCGAGGAAAATATAAGTTTAAGAATTTTATGCTACAGCTAATGAAGAAGGAAGCAAATATTTTTTTCCCTTATTAAAACAAATATTTTATCTAATTTACGTATTTCAGTTCAACGCCAATTTGGAATTGTATTGAACAAATGTATTGCCCTTGGTGAAAGTTTATATGTGAGGTATGCATATATGTATACATACATGTATTACTTGAAAATTACGGTAGGAGATCACAATATATTTCAGTAAATCAGTATCACACAGAGGTATGAAGTATGTGAAAAAACCAGATACTTACTTGACGAACATACAAACTCCAGTAGGTTCAAGAGCACGATGTATTCCTTTCCAGGAGGCGACGATACTGTATTTTTGTTTGGCGGTCATTGGAATGCGGGGATCACTAGCGGCGATAGCTCCGGTAGGAGGTCCACCTGCAGCGGAAGGCCCGGCCCCATCACTTTTATCACTTTTAGCTTTTCCCCCACTTTCCCCGCCCCCATCCTCTTCTTTAGACCCTGCACAGCCCATGTCCCTTGATCGTCTGGTTGAAGAAGCAACGGCAAGACTCAAAAGTTTAAACCTCCCCATAAAAGATTATGGGAATCCCCCTGGAGGACATCTGCAGGAAGGGGAAGAGGAGGAAGAACATGATTATTATTATTAGTATGCATATTTTTTTTCAATAATATACAACACTATCCGCCACGTGAGAGCGTCGACGAAAAATATAGCACAACATGTAGAACAATAACAACAACATCCAGCAAGATGACACATTCACCATTCACAAAACTATGTATACACAAAATAAACCCTGGGACCCGTATTAGCTGCGTGTATAAAGAAACCTTGTAAAAATATTCACTAGAACCGTCTCAGGCACAACAATCTCTATAATACAGTTTTCACTTTAAATCCTCCACGACTCCTGTCTCTTTTGCTGCCGCCAAGCAAATAGACCATCTGTATACACTCCAGTACTTTCACCACATGCAATCAGAAGGCAGAGTGAGAGAGGAGGGTAGCGGCGCACATACAGTGGAACGACAAGGATCAAAATTTCTCACATCACCACCACCCAATCCTATTTGCAACACTTAACCTCATAACCCCTCCATCTTTTCACCCGCCCGACACAGTCTGTCATGTCTGTCAATTCCCAATCCTCTCTCGCTGATACTTGTTTCCGTCCGCTTTCTCTGTGAACCAAATCCCCGGGTTACTCTCTACTTTCACCTCTGCCCGACGCTTCTATCCTTACGACTATCCCCAACCTTTCTCCACCCACCACCAGGGTATTACAGGGTATCACTTGTTACCCGGGAACATTTCCTCCTGCGGGAATTCAAACTAGTGCACCGGGATTAAAGGAATTTGAATCCTGACATTTATTTTCGAATCCTACCCAGCATCCCTCACACTTTTTACAAACTTTTCATCCTCTCTGACAAACTTGAAGCTAATACCCGGGAAATATATGGGTAAGCAGTAGAGGTGAAAGTACCATATACTTTCTCCACACTTCTCTAGCTCTCCTCCTTTCTAAGCCTAAGCGGATCTGTTTCAATTCAATCGTTTCAAAACAACTCCCGAACAAAATTCCCCCCCTGGAATACTCGTCCCGGATGAAAACAATTCTGTTTACTGTATATATAGAAGCTCCAACACTTGCCTTGGGATTTACATGCCAAACACGTCTCCAACAAAATTATCTTCATGTACACGCACCTTTTACACTAAATAGTGACGCTCAGGTCGACTTTCTCCGGGGAGAAAGTATCTCTGAACATTCAAAATACTTTCCCCACTCTATCTCCCTCTACCTTTGCATACCTTTCCTCCTAGCTGTCATCTCGACTTAACTTTTGTCATTTTACAAACTTTCTCTCAGACAAGGCCATGGGGCAAGTAATGTTATGTAAAAAGTGGAGTTATGGTTGAATATAATTTAACAGGAGCACACTAGGACGAGTGAAGCCTTGTATCGTCTGTCTCTTCTTAACCCTTTCCAGAAGAGACTGAATTTTTAATAATTTCTCGCTCTCTTTCTCTACTACTTTCTCTTTTGTCCCAACCTGCGATCCGAAGTCACAAGAGAAAAGTTTTAAAATAAGGGGCTCAAACTCTGGATGTGGCTACCCTTTCTCTCCCCCTCCACCTTTTCTTCACTAACTCCTCTAAATATTAAGCACCTGCGTGGTCTTTAAAATACGGGCTTGTCCTTTCTCTTTTTGAGTTATGAACTTTCTCCGCGTGCTTTACATAACCTACCGGCTGTAGCCATAGTGTCACAAGAGAAGTTAGGTTCCAGAACAGAGGACATGTCCAATGTCAGACGAACCATCCACGAGGAAGCTTCTCTGAATTTATATGTGCTTTCTCTCCCGTATAGAGGTAGTAAACAAGGAGCACACGCCCATGACACTAGTGTTTGCTACTTTATTGACCCGGACGGGACAAAGCGGCAAACAGTTCTAGGGAGAGGCTCTTCTACTCCGTATTTCACAAATGATAAATGAATCAGTCATGACTGACTGAGCTGCTAGTTTGCATAAAAATCTTCTTCGAGAGCCAGAAGAGTCACCGCTCCACTTTCGTTTCGTAAGATCGTTGGACAACTGGATTGATTGAACAAACTTGAACTAATTAACAATTTACACCTTTCGTCATGTAACTGCTAACACTGCAAGAGTTACTTCACTGAGAGAGATGTACTACTGGTCTTAGTCTTGAGCAACAACCAACTGCGATTTCACCCACAGAAACTTGGCTAAATATATGAAGCTGACAAGGAAGCTCATGGAGAGAAATGGTTGTAATTGCGGCGAAGGCTGATTATCTTAGAAAGGCGGTGATGGTTTCTCTAACAAGTCAAATAATTAACTAAATACGGCAAAAGCTTGGATACAAAAATGTGGAGAATTTTTTTCCAGTACTTATGCTTTAAAATTGAAATGAGTATGTCAATAAATTCCAAAAGGTACAATACACGTACGTAAAAGGTAATATTTTTAAAAGGCTACGAGGAAAAGGTACTCGACAATTGCAACTTATGAGGAAAAGGTGTGCGAATTTTTCTTATCAAACTTTTGCTTGCACATGAGTCTGAAATTCGCGGTAACAAGTTTTAAGGAAGTTCAGAAAAGTACTCTCTGCAAGCTTGAAATTGGCTTGGATTTATGGAGTGAACGATTGAGTAGCGTCGGTGTCGGTAGGATAAGAAAGGACGGAAACGGAAAAATGTCCCACACCTCTTTTTAACAAAGCCAAAAAATGTGAGCAACCAAAGGATTTGCTTCAAAGAGTGTGGTAGGGAAGTGGCGGTGTAAAATAATTCTGCACTTCCACCTAATTATTATCTAACACTGAAGACTGACTGCGACACTGCACTTTTCTCACTAGTTCTGGTTTGAGCACAAGGAAAATAGCACGCTATTTCAGTGCTCTTTCTCCGCTTTTATCAGACTCTGACTGAATTTCTTGACGCAAGCTGATGAGAGAGATGCGTGCTGGCGTGGAGTTCATTGGAAACAGAAAGAAAAAACATTATCTTCTTCTGCTTCTCTTTCAATACTGGCTGCGAGAATCATCTCCTCCTAATTTATCCAACTCAAGTAGAAACAGCTTAAGCAAGTCTGCTTCTTGCCGAGCAGACATTGTCTGCAGGCAACAGGACACAAGACGATAGGCGAAAAATTCTTGCTATCTGTTGAAGAAATGTTTTGAGAAACTGAGAGAGACAGAAGGACATGTGCAACACTCGGATTTAATTCTTTTATAGCTTTCAAGCGACTGTTGCGTGTCTAAACTTTAACTTATTTTACATTTGTTAGATCAGTTAGCACTCGATCCTGCGTTACTAGATCCAGAATGTATTTGCAAGCTACGCTGCGCTTCACAGCGCTGCGCTGCAACACGAGGGCAACGCTATAAGCTAAAACTGGCGTGGAAAAAATACATCTCCAGCTCTTTGAATTACAAAAGAAGTTATTGAGATTCAAGGATATTTCTTTGCTATGTTCTCTTGTATCTTGTTAATAGAAGAATCGTGCGTAGATTATTTAAATTTTTACGCCACGCCAACCTTCCGTTCGATATATAGGAATGCAAATACATTCAAGATCATATTGAAGATGAATGAGATAAATGCAAGCCTCCAGTATTTCCCTCTTCTCCTCATCCTCCGCATCCTTTCCTTCTGAGAGATGAATGATGCTGGAAGAAGCAAAAAGGACCAAGAGAAGTGATTGATGTACCTTAAAACTAGTTAGTGGTTTCGCTTTTTACAGAGCGCTCAGCTTATGGTGGTACGCTGAACGGGAGAACGTTGCAAAGCGAGGGCAGCGACAGCTATGCTGCATTGGTCTCTCATTAATCTGTGTATCCTCACTCTCTCACTGCAGAGAAGCATATTGCTTCAAATCCCAGGCAAGAGCCAGAATTACCTGCCTGTGCACAGTCTGAACTGCTTGTACTCATTGCTTTGCCTCTAACTTCGTACACACCTGTGTAAACTAAGAAGAACCGCACACAACATGAACAGATGTCTCGCACACCTCAATCAGTCATTTGGCGCTGTAGGAATTGCATGTTGTTACCTGGTTTTGTTTGAGTGGTAGTGATTATAGATTCTTGTTCTGCTGCTATTTAGGCTCTATAGCAGAGGCTATCAGAATTTATCATCACACACTAGAATACAATATAGCTGGAGGAAAATGATGAAGAGAACAAGCCAGAAGACAGATTATTGTTTGCAGAAGAGAAGAAGAGTAGCCTCTGTAACTGGAATCCTTGAAAAGTAATTGCGGCAGAATATTTTAGAATATGTGCTAATTAGGGCAATTAATATACACTCTGCTACGCGTATAGCTTTAATCCATACTTTTTTCTATTATTATACATTCTATCGGCACACAAGGAGCGAATTGCGAAATGTTTGCCAATTTGCGGATACTAAATGGCGGTGGAGCTAAAAGAGGATAATAATTAATGCACAAGATGTAATGAGGAGGGTAGGGATGGAGGTAAGGCAAAAAGCTCATAAGAAGGAGTGAGAGAAGCGGATATTCTGCCGTTTCGTGGTTTTCTTTACTAGCAAAGCCAGCTCCATATGTCAGTGGGAGAGACTACTCAATTTTTTACCCCGGGGGAAGATTTTTTTTGGCTAAGTTTTTTCCCCCGGTGGAAATTTTCTTCCCCGAAAGATTTTTAAGTGGGAAAAATGTCAAGCGACATCTACGTTGGATACTCGAACTGACAAAAACTGGGACATACTGATTCACAGGCTGTCGAATCCATCGTGTTGATGCTTAAGCCGAGATAAGCAAATTCTAATGAAACCACGTTCATTCATGCTATCCGGCTTTAAGTCATACCCATAAACGACATCGCATTTTCAATCCTTCATAACGGAATTTGCGCACGATGGATTTCAAATCGCATCGGCTAATTTGAAGTATTTAATGCGGGCTTTAATATGGTGCAAAATTAAAACCTTGCGGATTATAATTGAGCCCTGCAGCTCAATGGGGAACATATACTACCCGGGTGGAAGTTAATTTCCCCTGCATCTCATTAGGTGACGTCACGATCTGATTACGGGGAAGAAAATTTCCACCGGGGGAAAAAACTTAGCCAAAAAAAATCTTCCCCCGGGGTAAAAAATTGAGTAGTCTCTCCCACTGTATGTGGGGAATGGTTAAGAGGAACAGAGGCAGGATGGGAGAAATACAAAAGAAAATAATGGCAAAGTAATGGCAAATGGTGTTTGGAATTACAAGGAGAAGAGTGAGTAATTCTGAATTGTTTTAGTTATTAAAGGATCAACAATGGAGATGGAGAAGTATGTTTGTAATTAACTACTTTTCAAACTACTCCTTAAGATGATGAGGAGGAAGCCATAATGAGCCATTATTACGGAAAGTCAGTGAGTACTAGAATAACCAGCAGAACTGGTTGTTTATGACTTGTTTTTATGGATGCTGATTTAGTAGAAGATTCGTTGGAATCAAGAAGAAGGAGATTATTATCATAAGAAAGGCGGTGGAATGTCTGGATTTACTATGGTTTGCTATAAAAAAGATTTACAAAAGCAGAAACGTATAGTGTGGAGAGAGCTGAAAATTTGCTGTGTCCATGAGAACATTGGTTGGATTATAGAGGATCAGATCTTTCATTGCAGATTTCAGATCAGAATCTTACTTTGAGGAAAAGATGATGATTTAATGATTTTACAGGTTCGTCTTGGAATCAAAAACATGGACATGGAGGTAAGGTTGGAGAATAACGTGCATGACAGGCTTGCGAATTATTTTCTTGAGTATCAAGTCAATCCTGTTATAAGTTGACTAGCTGTAAGCTGTTTTTATCGCCATGGTCATGAGATTTGATGCGAGTAAAGACGACAGCTGGAAACGGCTAACACGTCCGAGATACAAAGATTTGAGAACCAGAGGGCAGAGTATCGCATATGACTGGTTTTCATCTAATACTTTGGAATTGATTATTTGGATTACGGATTAAAGCTGACAGCGGATGGATGGAGTAGAGAGATGGGTGAAGGTAGGATTGGCGGAATCATATTAGAATGAAGAGGAGGATTTGAAAAATTTAAATATGCAAGACATTCCGGACATTATTATTTTAATGCGTTCAATCCTGCTAGAAACAAGGTATGCGAAAATGTAAACATTTTTTATTTTCATGAAAGACTGCACAGTGTCGGATTGACAAAGGTGAGTCAAGGATAAAGTATAGGGAATGAAAGATATTTTGCAAAATTATCGCAGTAGAAGCCGAGTTTATATTTTTTCGAAATATCGTTTTAACGCCGTTTTTGTAAAATCATTGCCAGGAGCTCGTACTCTTGTGCAGTTTACAGCCAGTTAGGGAACCGTTATCAGCAACTAAACTTGTTATGTGATCACACTGACGACAATATGCGATCCTAACGCCCTCTACAGTTGTTATACACTGCCATACCTCTATTGGTGAAAGTATACTTAATTCAATTTAAGTAAGTTTCTGAATAGACTCAATAATAATATTTCTTTGACTTCCTCCAATCCTCCGCAATACATTAGTAATTTACATGCCCGCCATTCCCATCTTCCTTGCAGCCATTTGCATCTATACAACAAGTCAGAACCAGAACCAATATTCCGATCCTTGCAATGTACGACTATGATGACAACGGTAATACATTTGGTGGTACGGATCTGGCAGTAAGACGCTCAACTTTCCTCCTATCCCAGCAGCAACCATCCACGAAACTGTCTGGCATTTACTGAATTTTTCCACACAAACCGCATGTCTTTGACACTTTGATACACGAACCCTGCCTCAACGATATCCTTTTAAATATGAGCACAATCCGTTCCCTCATCCAATATTTTCTCTTCTTTCCTAACTCACTACTACTCTTTGTACAAATTCTGCACTTTTGAAGCTCCTTACCGTTTTCTATCTTGTTCTTTTTTCAACTTTTCCCTTCATTTTTCTCCCTTAGGGCTTCGGTTTAAAAAAGAAACAGCTTTTCACCCCCGGGCTACTTTCCCTCTCTGCAATACTCATGTGAAAGCTAGAAGAGAAAATCGTTTCGAGAAACTCTTACTCTGTCTAGAAGCGTGTGTACCTCGACCAACTCACTACTGAACTACCATAGAGGTACTACAAAGCCGCCGTATAGTATATAATAGAAAGCACTAGTTGTATTTGACTAAAGATATAGAGGAAAGTTACGTTATCAGTCTATGAGACTTGAATACGTGCACTGCAGTCAGTAGCATGAAGTTAAAAAAGAGATGTGGGATCAGAGGCCAGACTCGCCAGACCAGGGAGGATGCAATCCCTCATCTCCGGGCTTACTTTTACCATCTGTGTGTGTGTATCTCTCCTCTGCCTGTGTCTACAACTTCCGCTGATAACAGAGTCAATCGAGTTGGTTTGTTAGATAGCTCGAGTATATATGTAGACAATAGAATCATGGAATGGACATGGGCTATTTGAACAAGGAGGAATCAAGCTGACTTTGATAAACTCTGTGGAGTGGAGAAAGTCGTTATATCACTTTGTCTTTTTTCTCTGCCGCCTCCTCCTCCAACTGCGTTCTTCCATCATTTGTTCTTTCTCCCAGAGGAGAAAGTCTCTTCTCTTGAAGCCCTAGGATTGCATTGCTATGGGAGGCAGAGCGAGAACACATGGAGACAGATCCCGGATGACGGTGAAAGTTACCCCTGTTTCCGCATCCGATTTAGATCTTGTGCATGTCGGTATTTTCAGCTTTTTCAAAATAACAAAAGCGCTATAATAGGAGGCAATATGGCGAATCAGGCAGAGAGACTCGTCTCTGTTTTCTAAAAACAAATCCACCAGTTTCCTCGGTAATCCTTTTACAAAATCCTCAGCACCGGAATCTACAACAGCAGTGGTTTTGCGAAACTATAGGCAACGCAGGGAGATCCATGAGTCAGGACTCGCAGGACAGGATGCAGAGAAAAGGAGAACGGATATATACTCCTAAACAAAAGATGCGTGTGTCTTTTGAAGGTAGTAAAAGTGGAAATGAATGATGCTCTTCTTGTAGGAAAAGATGGATTTTAAAGCTACGCAGAACCGGTACAAGAGAAGAGAGGAAGGGCAAAGAGAGAAGGTTCAGCGTCGGGAAGGATAAAGGAAAAGTGCGGAAAAATAGAAAATATATGCTCATTGAAAAAAATAGTAATAGAGAATCCGGGTTAAGAAGAAGTGAGTGTGAGTGTATTGAATTTTTGCTAAATTGTAGAGATATATGGGGAGGAAGAGGGTGGGGAAACATCAATAAATAGTGACACAAACTTTTTCTTCCCAGTCAAACAAACTCTTCTTCTTCTTCCTCCAACAGATGAACCTCTCTCCACCTCTCTTTCTCTCTTATTTCCTTCCCTCGTTCCTCTCATCTTTTACCCCATTCTGTCGCATTTACTCTGACATTTCTCTTCTCCTTGACTACAACTTGTAGCCCACTGCTTGTATACAGCTCTCACTCAGTTACCCTCTTCATTTTGTCCAAATGTACAAAATCTGTCAGAGGGAGTCAAGAAGAACAAGTCAAGAAAGAAAGAGAAAGTTGAAAGGGTATTATGTTTCCCATTCATCCAAGGAGAGGGCTACTTGAAAGGCACACGTGCCTCACGGACCGTCCTCCTTCTGTTGCCATGGAAGGCTTCAGGAAACATATATTTTACCACCAAACTCACCACGACCGCTGAAAGCAGGAATTGACAATTACATTCTCTGCGCTGCTACGTTTGCTTTCTCCATAATCCGTCTTGATATCCGTGTAGCATGCGATTGTCTGGAGAAAGCATCAAAATTAACCTTCTGAAACTCATCCATTAGGACAAGCAGACAGCTCGATGCGCAAGTATAGATTCGACCGGAACAAATCCTATGTGTGTCCTGGCTGGCTTGCGTAATACAATCCCCGGTATTACGCGGCAAAAATACTACGTTCTGTACTGACCTCAAGTTTCCGCATTCTACAGACTGAAGACGCTGGATAAAAACCTTTTCACAGGATTTAGCGAGCCACAATGTGCGGAATAATGTAAAGTACAATATTCTAGTGAGGAATGCTCAGAATGAAAAAAACAGGAAAAGCTACAGCGTTCAGGAAAATATTGCAGAGAACATGGCTCTCTTTAGGATAACATTGAACTTTTATTGCTCCGCATTTAGACACACAGAAGAGGGGTCTGTTGTGATTTTCATATGGACGGTAGAGAAACGCTAAGCAATGCCTATATTTCTAGCACGCAGAACAGAATTATATATGCATCAATGATGCTTATATATTATCGCGTCAGCACTGAGAATAATGACAGATTGCACTTGAGCATTCAGAATTTCAGACAAACGTATATCTGACACCTGTACCCAATATTTGTCTGTCGGATACTGGACTTTTGTAGAATGGTGGCTGGCGGCTGGTGGTGCTAATGGTTCGGCCTTATTTAGAAAAAGTAGGTCACAGGTGAGTGTAGTATAGTAGCTACAAGGCGGAGAAAGCAGATTGCTTAATGAGCTATATAGCATAGCACAGCGCAATCTAGATCCTGGTGGAGTACATGAACAGACTCTATTTGCTTTAACCATAATCCCACAACTCATAAGAGCCTGAGTGAAAGAACGTGTTATTCTCCTCCCCTGTGTTCAATGCTGTGGAAAGCTTTTAATGGTACTGTCTACCATGGAAATTTCCTCAGAAAGCAAACTGCCAGGATGCTGCAAATCCAGTAGAAAGCAAACAGAGGGAAAGATCTACAAACTCACTTTCACCGTTCCTCCACTCGCCATTCTTGCTCTGCTGTGAAATACAGGAACAGCGAGGATGGAGGCTGTGGGAGTGCGAAAAGGTGAAGTGATTAGGATTCTAGTTGGAAATTTTATGAGTTAAACCAACTGTTTACGAGCTCATTATGAGGATGTGGGATTGGGATACGGTGGAGGATAATTTGAGGAGAGCTGATGGGAATTTCCTAACTTTCTCTTCTTTTTCTTGCCAATTGCCAACAAGGAACAGGGGCAAAGCAAAGCTTCGGCAGTAATTCCAGGATGTGGAGGAGGATACAACTGATTTCTCTCCCGTACAGAAATCCGTCTATGCTTCTTTCTGGCTTGTTTGCTCGAGGTAAATAGTAGAAAGGAGTAAACATGAAAGTTAGTTTTCTTAAATTATTAAATCGTATTTTCCTTAAACGAATTTACGATAAGATCAAATGTGAATTCCAAATTAAATCCTAGAATGTCTTCCGGAATTCCAATTCAAATCCTGGATCAGTTCCAAGAAATCGCAAGGCTGAAGAAATCGCATTTAATAATCATCACTTCCTAAATTTACTGTATGCATATTATACAAAATTAAAATTAAATTGATTTCAAATTACACTAAATTAAAGCTAAATGATTAATTCAAGGATGTGTATGGAATGGAAGGCTGGAATTCTTAAAGGGTTTTTCCCATCTTTAATCTTCCTGGCGTTATGGATGACAGAGTGACTGGCAGGCACACAAGTTTTGCGAATCATAAAAGTCATTAATGGAAAAACTTGAGTAATGAGAGAAAAAACTGTTGCTAATGAGCAGGCTGAGAGAGGATTCAAGTTTTCAACTTCTTTTCAAAGTACTAATTATCTCTAGACAAAACGCTTCCCAAATATGGCGCTGAAGCACTTGTGAAGCTTGTAATCCTCATCATTGAAGATGACAAGTTTCATGAAGAGGACCTACGCTATGCTTGTGTGGGAAATTATTTTGCCTCCGTCACGATCACACAATGAATCAAGCAATTACAAGCATGTAAGAAAACTTGAGGATAAGTAGAAACCTCAAGTACAACTCTTGCTTCCGCGTAACATTATTGTGGCGTGGCCAAGTGCTTTTTCTCGGAACCATTATAAACTGAATGGAGTAAATAGTTTTTCTGCCACTGTTCTGGGCGTCGTAGACGGTCTTGAACTGGAGGGAAAAACATGAACACCCTATGGAATCACAACTTTCTCTCAATGCTCAGCAGAATCCTGGACTCTTTTGTAGAGCTGGACGTAGCGAATTTTCAGCGTTTTCATGGCTTGCCGAAACTAGAATTTTGCAGGGGGACGGGGAGAAGAGTGAAATCTATTTCTGTGATGTTACTCTGTAGTCTTGCGAAGCTTGGAAGAGCTTTTAAGCTTTCCAATGGAAGCTAATGCGTTTCGTAAACAGAGAATAGCATTTCTGAATTGGATTCCTAGAATTCTGCGCCAGCAAATAAGCCAAGTGGTCCTTGTAAATCTAGTGGACTGAGATGGGATTAATGAAGGTTGGGGGAGGAGGGGAAAGTGTAGTGTATCAAGACAAGCGAAGGAGAGTGTTTACAATTTTGCGGACGGAATTTCATAGAAACTGAGAGAAATATATTAATAATTCCTTAGGAATGAGACAAGGTTTACATTAAATATAAACTTTATTCAAAGGGCAAGGGAGGCAGGGGAAGAGGTGAAAGTGTATGAAATATCAAGAATATCCCGGAAGAGGGGAAATACCATGTCTTGGCTGTAGAAAGCAATAAGAGTAGCTCTACTTTCTGAATCCATGGTTTAGCTGCGGGCAGGAGAGAAGAGTGGATTTCTGCCCGCAAGCCCGGATATTCTTGACCCGATAATGCCAAGATACGTTGGAATTTATTTACTAAATTCCGAAACTACCCGGATTCCCGGATGAGGGCGAAGAAGATCTTTAGAATTCAGTGGGTGAAAGTAACTCTTTCCGGTAAAGCTTCCAGCATGCTGTAAACATTGTATAGATATTATAAAAGTTATTATAGCGTGTTTACAATAATGAAGTCACTGGACGTACATGATTAATCACCATATAATACCCGGGTATTTCAACTCGAGACTGTAATCAGAAAGGAAACGTAAAACGTTCTAACTTTATAGAAAATGGAGTGTATTCAAGGAGTTTTGATTCATCTTGTAGCGGGTCAGTTTTGGTTTTGAGAAAATACCCGTGTAAATAATCCTAAAATGAAAAAAACCGAGTTCACTCCCACTCCGCCGGAGGCAAAGTGGGCGGGTAATAGTGAGTGAGGTAAATGACCACAGAATATCCAAAGAAATAGTCCATCTAGCCTAATTCTAGGGCGGGGGCGAATTTCCGGCTGTGGTGAATGGTAAATGACCTTAGAACAAGAGTTGGGTTCAGGCTGAGAAATACCCGGATTTAGATAAAGCTTTTGCAGCTGCCTCCCAGCACTGCACGATTCAATGAATTCTGTCTGGGTATCCAAGGAACAAGGCTGGAAATATTCTATGTGAGGAGCCCAAAATGTCCCAGAGTTTGTGACGGTGAAATATTACCGCCTTTCAATGCTCGATCAGCTTAGCTTAAACTATTCCAACCGCGTCCATGGTTTGCTACACATGTGTGTGGGAAAAAGGTTACGTAACGGCGGAGAAAGTAAATTTTTTGTCATCATCAGCATCCACATTATAGTCCTTGGAGAAAGTAAAAGCTGGAGGGAGAGTGAGGGGAATGAAGCCAAATGGGAGTTATGTAAGCAGCGTGAATGGTACTTGATGCGGGAGAAAGCTCCTTTCACCGCGTAGGGAGAAAGAGAAAGCGGGTAACAATCGGGTAAGTGGGCATTTATCCCGTTCAAGATTGCTATAGCGAGACCAGACGTCCTGGCGATGCCCGAACTAGTACGTGACGTCTCCATAGGGCTTGTCTTTTACTTTCCCCAGAGAAAGTTGATGGTATTTAGTATGGCCTGTTCGTGTCGATGGAAATATCCGGGGAAAGTTTAGCGGTCTCCATCTTGTGATTACTAGAATAACGACCGGTTTATGGAAATGTTTGTGATATTTGGAGTGGGAATTCCGGTTTCATAAATGTTTACGACAGAGCGTGAGGTCGTGGTGGGTCCCGAAAACTGCATACTGCATTATACCCTATTTGGAATTTGAAATTCGCAAACTGAAATTATTCCGGCTTTGAATTGTTTACGGGGAACTTATTGGTTTTTTGCACACCATTTCAACCATGGCCGTCTCCGCCCTAGTTCTTAGTCACAGGGTGAAGTAAATTCAATTTTTCATAACATGTTTCGTAGCAACTTTAACATGATAATTTCCTTTAACTTAGTTAAAACCGGCTCACGTATAGCATGGAGGGCAAAGTGAAAGTTTTCAAAACAGCCTATGCAGAGACTGATTTTTCGGACGGAGAAAGTTGAGGGAAATTCAAGCAATTCTCGGAAGCCAAGCACATAATAACCGCACATCTCATGGGCATCATGGCTCATCCTGGATAAACAAACTGACAAGAAAGATGATTGAGAACCTCTTTGTTCTACTTTCACCAGAATAGAATTCAAGTACAACTAATTAAGGCAGACAGGAGGAAGGGCGAGTATGAGGACTTGTAGATGGCAGGTTTGTTATCAGGTAGTGGAATTTGATTCGCTACCCCACACAATTCTTCCAGAAGTCGAGCTGAAGTATACCGGAGGACTTGAGATCCTTTTGGAATCCATTAGAGACATGCTGTATTGTGGGTTGTTGTGGAGAAAGGTGTGAGGAGGAAATAAGTGAGAGATGTGAGTAGACAAGTGCTGGATAGTTACTGGCTTTGTACGGGGATCAGCTTGACAGATTTATTGATCGATTTATCCTTTAGTGCACCTTCAAGGAAGAGAAGAAGGGACCAAGTCCGGAAGGAGTTTCGCTAGCAAGCTTGTCTGCGTGTGCAGATATTGGAGTCGGAGAAAGTGGAGAAAGCTGTAGTGTAAGTACAGAAAGGAGAGGAGGGGGGACGAAGGACATACCGACGCTAGTGATGCTACGTGTCCGTGGAAGTTAAGATATGTGGAGAAAGTTGATGCTTTCACTCTTCTCCATAGGTAAATATAAAAAGGCCAAGATTTTATGAATAAGCCACACTGCTTTCCACTCTACAACGGCCCTGTGTATATATCCGCTGCTTATACTCATATCGTAGGCATAGCATAGTTCATACATACGCAGTTTTTGAGTTGCTCCCAGGACGCGGGAGAAGACAACACTCTATGGAAGAGATAGCCGTTGGGTTATGAATCAAAAACAGCAGTGCGGAAGAAGATGGAGAAGAGGAAGAAGAAATAGCGATGGGGAGAAAGCAAGTGAAGAGAAAGTGGAGAGAGGAGGAAGGAAGAGATTAGAAATCAATTATGTAGCTCAAGGCACTCTACATTTCTTTGTCTAAAGGGAGGAAGGGAGATGGTAGGGTCCTATTAGTGGAGGAATGTAATGTAATTTTGTAATCAAATTCCATTGTGGATGTGACAGGATGAGAGGAGGGAAAGAGGAGGATGCGGAGCATCACCTCCTCAGGCAACTTTCTTTGAATATGGAGGAATTAAGTGGGAGAAAGTTGTGCCATCTATTTTACTGCTAATTAGATAGAATGCATAAAGAAACTAAGGATCCGTCGGATTCGGAGAAAGGACTCTTTCTCCTCATATACAGAACAGAAGGAGGAGAGGAGGAGGAAAGCGGGGGGATATGCAGAATAGATTTCGTTTGTCTCCCAATAAGAGAGGCAATGAGGCAACTCTTTAATGCCATTGCCAAATAGCAAAAGGGGGAAATAAGGAGTGGAGAAAGTGAGAGAAAGCGTGAGAGAGATTGAGAAGTGATAGGGATTTTAAAAGTAGACTCTTGCTTCGCTTCTTCAATTTTCCCTACTCCTGTCCATCTCTCTCCTTTTATGTGACTCAATCCCGCTGACGTGATGTCTTCCAATTAGTCCCCATCAAAGTTTACACGTGCTGTGCCTAACTTGATTAAAGGTCTCACTTTGTTTACTTTTGCCACCCCGCGCTAGATGGATATATCTTAAAGCCCTAAAACTTTCTAACGAAGGTGAGATGTTCTGAGTGATGGAAGGAGGTGAAGTTGCGTGGAGAAAGCTGAGAAGAGGAATGGAAATTACCATAAGCTTTTATTGACAATTTATCTTGCATTACTTTCTCGTTAGTGAAGCTAGGATGAAGTGTGAAAGAAGGAGTTTGTTTAAATACTCGAGGAGAAGCACTGCAAAGAGGTATGGAAATTGAAGCCAAAATTTTCATAGACATTGAAAAAGATTAAACACTCTAAATTTAGGTGTTCAAGATGAACGGAGAAAGTGGTGAAAGTACATCGGGACAAGTGTATATTGTACTCATTATTTTCGTTTCCACATAGGCTTGAAGATTGCTAAGGATTTTGATTGGTTGAAGGCTTTTAAAGGAGAAATAATACATCCGTTGCGTTCGTAAGTAAACTTTAAAAGGGGTCACATGTCTCCAGGTCAACAACGTGATTATAATTTTAAAACTATTGGACCCGTAGTCCAAATAACCAAGCAAGAGTCTCCTTGCTTATTGAACCCCCCTTAAGCAACTGTATCTCAGACCAAGCGCAGTCTCTTTTGAATTTGGGTATTAGGTTCGGTGAAAGCACGGAGTGAAAGCACCGAGTGAAAGTTACTTTCCCTACCCTCGTATCCTTTATACCGGTTTTGACATTAAGTGAGCTTTAAATAATGTAAATTAATGGTGAACCTTGGAAAGTCTATGCGCATTATAGCCGCTTCATTCGTTCCCTGAGCACAAGCAAAGTACACAATTGAATCTACCACTGCAACCCGCGGTTTACCCGTACAACGCTCTCACGCCCGCCCTTACCTCCCTCCCCCGTTCTATTTAAGATGCACCGAGTGTATCGGGTATTGGATTTGGTGTGGCTAAAGGGGGTTACAGGCGTTAGCTTTCTCCGAATCTTTCTGTGCTTGGTATCGTACCCAGCTTCACAGGTTCGGAAGGCCAAAGAGAGAGAGAGCGTTTTTGAGGAGAGAAGAGGAAAACTGGTGGCGGGCGTGGAAGAAATATAAGGTTGGAGCATTTCCTAGCGGTTATTTAGAGAATTTAGACTGGTTGAATTGCGGTGAAAGCTGACAAGATAATTAATAGGTTCGTCATGGATGATTTGGACGGAGAGGTTTGCGGTACGCGGTGATGAGATGAACGCAAAAGATTCGGACAGGATTATTAGATAATGTCCTCCTTCTAATCCTGTCTCAAAGATTACATTTGCTTTCACCTCCGAAATCTCTATACTGATTGACTCCCACCACTGAACTTCAAGTGCATGAGCATCCAAGCGGCTATAGGATCCTTGGATTTCGGTCCGTCTGACCGCACAGGTAGGAAAAGAGAGTTCAAGGTTGAAGAAATGATTTTATACGAGAAATTGTGCAGGGGAATGGATTATTTCAGCTCCGTTTTAGACGGAAGGTATTGGAATCCGACAGATTTTCCCAGCTTTCAATGCATTTGAGTCTCTAGAGATTTTTCTCCGCCTGATAAACGGACCGAGAGAGAGAGAGAAATTCAAAGCCTTTATTTTTATAAGAAAGGCAGCTAGCGGAATAAATCCGGAGGAAATGCCTTGTTTCGCATTGAGAAGAGAAAACAGTGAAGGGAATCGGTGAAGAAAGTACGGGTGGAGAAAGAGAAAGCAAGCGGAAGGGGGAGGGGATGAACAAGTTTGGATTGAATAGGATTCCCTAAAGTAAATATGGGGGAATGAGAAAAACTATTTTAAGAATCACAGGAAAGATAATATCATTATCTGAGTGTATAGCTTTAGATTAAATTGGAGAATTGCATGAGAAGGGATAAATGAAATCCATTATTGAAATGGACGCTGGAAGAATGACGGCAAAGCCTTGCCTAGCTGTTTCGGTTGTGTGTTAAAAAACAACACTGTGCTTTCTCCGATTTCCTCTCCTTCCTATTCTACTTTTAAGAGGATTCGCTGAATTGTTCATTTCTTTGACGTAAACAGAGTTTTGCATGTTCCCTGTTCGGAGCTTTGTTTGTGTCGAATGTGAGCAGAACTGGGACGGGAGAGAAAGGAATTGCATGGCTTTCCATGAATGGTTATTGCTTTGCCACGCTATGGATGGCTGGATTGCTGGTTCTTGTTCCAAAGGACCAGCCCTACACAGAAAGGCGGTTCATTGACAGCTGACTGGTGAAATTGGAAGGAAGAGGGATTTCTTCTTTATTCGCATGTCGTATTGATGGTGAAAGTCAGAGTGAAAGTTGGAAAGGATTTTTATAGATTGTAAAATAATTGACAGAATGGTGAAAGACCTTTGGCGGTTTTTCTACAATTCGTACGCAAAATACAATATTCCTCCGAAAACGAGAAAATATTCTGTTACAAGGTCGTGCTATATTTATAGAGATTTTAAGAAAATAATATTAAAGAAGATTTACCACAGAGACACTGAATTGACGTCTACTTTGATCACAACTTCTATTCACCATGTATTTTCCTTAAAAATGTTTCAATCAAAAAAACAAATGCAGACAAATGCAGACAATTTCAAAAATATGGAAAATAGAAAGTTAAAAAGTGCCCCATAGGAATCTTTGAGTGATGCTTTGGTAATAAAAAACCATTGGAGATTAACCACCAAAACGGGATTCGTAAAAAATCGGAACCAACCGCAAGAGGACGCTTCAGTTATATTAATAATTATAATAATAATAACGATACAATACAATCCACAATGCAGACATAATATACAACACTTAGTGAAGGTTTTGGATTTGGAGTCATCCTTGCTGGTGTTTGTTTACGTTGCACATTTCAAGTGTGAAGGGGATTCAAGCTTAAGGGAATTCGTAGAAAAATGGTTTTGGGTTAAATACCTTGTTTGATTGACGATGCTCTGGGAACGGATGGACGGTAGCATGCGACAATGTACAGAGACGAAGAAGAGGGGACTGTGGGATTCATGCTGACGGAGATGCAACTTTTTGTACACAGGGAAAGATTTTCGGGCAACACTAAGATGAAAAACAGCTCTCACCAGATACTTGATCCAAGAAAAAGAAAAAGTTTTGTTCGCGTTCGAAGAAACAGAAGACGAAGAACGGATGTAGTAATACGTTGCTTCAGAATGAGTTGGGAAGGTCTCGGTAAGAATATATATAAAGAGGAGAAAGTTGAGCGTAAATGATATAGTTTTATGTGATTTGAATTGAAGAATGATCACTTTCCAGTTGGATTGATGGACGTGATAACTGAAAGTGTAGCAGGGGAGCCATAAACTATTGTAAAGAAGGCTAGAGAAAGATGCGGAGAAAGCTCAAGGCTTGAGGTTGTTGAAATAAAAGGAGAAAGTCTTGTTGTGAAATTCTCAAGTCAGTTTGAATATTCTCGAAACAAGAGCCTCCTGCTCAGAAGAAGCCACAAAGAGATTTTTTAGATTGTGTTTTGGATTTCACTAGACACGGCGGAGAAAGTACGACATCCTTTTACTTTCCCTCCGGAGAGGTAAAGTCACTTGGGAAAATTTCCGAGGACGAGTGGAAACGTGTGGTAGATTTGAGTCACAAAAACGAGAGAAAGAGTGGAATAAAATGCAAGTTAAAAATACTAAAGGTAGAAGGAGAAAGCAAGGTGATTGTTGTAAAAGTAGTTTTTTTATAGCAGAATGATAAATTGTGGAAGACTATTTGTTATTGGATAGAAACACTCCTAGTTTAAGTTTTCTCCTTTACCTCCTGTCATTCATCGTGAATGAGACAGTGGGTGAAAGTCGGAGAAAGTATGGCACGTTTCTTGCTTCCAGAGGAACACGGAGTTACGCAACGTATTTGCACTTGGATTGAATGCACTCACTAATAAAACTTTCTCTACTTTCTCCCTATCAACAAGCTGCTGCTTGCTTGGTATTGGTTTTTCGGTCACACCAAATTTGAAACCACTTCTCACCAGAGATACCATTGAAAGATAGTTCTTCAAATGTATCACTACGAGCACTTTCTTCTTGACACACGCTTAGATAACAATATTCAGTCCCAACACCCAGCGCACTGTCGTCGTCAAGGAGTCCAGTGAAAGTTGGATCTCTTTAAAATCTTGGATAATCTTTTAAACTTCAGCTTCCTGCCTCAATTTTAGGCTGAAAGGAGAAAAAATCATGGAGTTGTTTCTTCCTCCAGAGCAAAAACTCGATTGAGAAATACAAGGATGGAGAAAGTTTGAGAGAAAGAAAGCGAGAGAGTGGAGAAGAGGGAATCCCGGACAGAATCAGCAGCACTCCCAGTCCCGCCTGCTGCCTTTGCCGTATAACCATGTAACTTTCTCTCTTGCACTCATCCAGTGGGCTTTTCCAGGGCTAACCTGGGAATAGACTTCAGTTTGGTTTCCCCATTCTTCCAGAATTCCAGTTGCTAGCCTGTCTGATTCCGTGCGGGATGCGAGAATGATATGCGGCTGGTGGTTGGTAGAAGTTTAGGGAGGTACATACGCTTGAGCTGGTATGCTTTCTCCTGGAACTTTCACTCCTCTCCTCCATGAATTGATTCAAGAGTGGAGGCGGGTGCGGGTGGAAGCTATGACTCTACTGGAGAAATGTTTTTCTCCAGGATCATAGAAGCTAGCTGGGTTCAGACTGGAACTTGTTTTGGCTGGGAAGTAGAAAAGCTATACGTAGCTGCTAGAATTCCAAATACTTGGAGGGGAGAGAATCTATCAAGGCTGGATTCAAGTTGGAGGAATACTGGAGCGGGAGAGAGAAAGCACACGAGTGACCATTTCGGGGCATTAATCCGTCTATCAATCCCTTTAAATCGATACGGGCAGCTCAAAGATTACTTTTCAAGGTGGATGGTGCTAAATATGGGTGGAAGGCGGAGGAAGTGGGTGGGGAAGTTGGGATTTCGTAATGATGATAACGCCCCACTTCCTCCCAGAGGGTGTCATCATCGTCTTCACAATTTCTAAAACAGGCTAAAATAGGAGTTCAAAACATGAATTTCCGGGGAAGCGAATCGGAAAATTTAACCGGGCATTCTTCTTGACGTAATCGCTCATTTTCTTCCCGCTTTATGCAGTCGTAGAAATCAATGGCCTCTTTAAAGTAGATAGCATAAACCCTTTTGTAAATAATGTGAGCTGGAGAAAGTGGTTTTACAAGAGCGGATCCTGGAAGATGTGTGAAATAACTTAGCGGAAGAAACTTCTGAGGATATCGTAATTGAAAGGTTTTTGAAATCGTCAACGGCAACTTTAGCATAAAACAAAGGCAGGATACAAACAGTATAGAATTTAAACAGACTTTGGAGAAAGTTAAGCAAACTTCGTATTACGCATCACATTTGGATGTACGGAAGAAATCCTGACTAATGGAGAAAGCATAATACCGTGTCGCCAAAGAGTGGAGAAAGTCAAGAGTAGAAGGAATCGTGAGGATAGTCAAGCCTAGAGGATGAAACTCAAGGAAGGCAAAGACAAACACTGAAGAAAGCAAGGGAAAACAAGAGTGAATCACGAGCAAAGTTCTGGGAAGCGTCCTCCAATAATGTCAACAACACCCGCCAAGACATCCACGTCAAAAAGCTGTGGGTGGACAGACAGGAAACACGTTGATTTGATCAACACGCTTTTAGGAATGAAATCATGGATAAAATTTGATATAATGAAATGAAAAAGGTGGCGAGTTTTTCCAAGAGCCCGCATGTACATCCGAAAATGATTAAAAATGCGCTTCACTGAATTTTCCCACGCCAAAAACCCCACGACAGAGGAAACTCGCTCCGGGAGAAAGTGGAGAAAGCCGTCGAAAGTTTTAGCCATTAACATGATTGTACTATGCTCGAGAAGGATGATGAGGATGTGTAGGTGAATTGAAGTGGATGCAATTATGGTTATAATATGCTTGAAAAAATCTCAGCTCGCCAACACATGTTCTTAGACGGTTTGAAGGTGAACGTGGGGGAAGTTTTATATTAGAGCAAGAGAGAAAGTCAGCTGGGGAAAGATGCTCATGCCCGGGAGAAGAGAGCTTTACAGAACTGAGATTAGAGTGAGCGCTGAAAGTGAAGTTTCTATTCATTTTATGTAAGGAGTTTTTTGGATAAGAGAAAAAGGAAAAATGCTGGAAGCTATAGAATGAAGAGAAAGTAGGAGTTGAAAGAGAAAAAGAGGATGGATGTACTGGAAAAACGGGTAACAGAATAGGGCCGTTGAAGAAGACGGAGTAGCGGGTAGCACTAAGTATAGTATAACAAGTAAGATGTGTACTATGGGCCCTGTTAACCCGCATTGGTCCAATGTTCAGAGTGAGCATGTAAGGCTGAAAAAATAGGCACATTAGCTCCTTGAAGAATAGAATAGTGGTAAAAGTAAGAGAAAGTAAGAGAGCCAAGAGGAGGGAGAAAGTCGAGAAGGGAGAGTGAGGTAGAGAGAGAGCAGAGTTTTGTGCAGGTTACTAGTAGCACTGGTGATGGCTAGAGAATTTCCCGGGCATGTGTATTTCGTATAAAACTTCCAGGGAATATGATGGCCATGGTGGTGCCTTTGGAGGAAACTTTATGTGTGTGGCGATAAAGCTGGGTCCGGAAATGTTTCCAACTCCTATCCCGGCGACTTTCTCCAACTTTCTCCTCTCCTCTTTCTTCTGAGGTGGTAATCGAAGCAAGGACCTGGCTTGAGTGGGTCGGGATTGTATTTACATAAGAGAGAATAAGAGAAAGCAGAAAAGGTGGATGGAGAGAGAGAGAAAGTGGAGAAAGCATAGACAGAAGTAGCGGAAATTGCATGGGCACCACCGTTACAGACAGTAATCCGGGATGCATGCATGCTCCAGCAAAGTGAGTTCATGCCAATCTAGGAGAAGGACATTAAGACAAGTAGACAGGCTGAAGCTGAATGGAAGAGGAAGTTGATGCTAGAAAAATTGATTCCATCCCTTTCTCTCATGTCTTGAATAAACTTCCACGGAGCTCCTTCTTCATGATGAGGACTTGGTGGTACTTGCGGCCAGCTGTGCCTCAAGGTGAGCCTTTAACTAACGAAGGTGGGGCTTGATTACATAACTTTCTGTGCCGGAGGAGGGTGGAGAAAGCCTAAGGGAAAGCAAATCTCAATTTTAATGTCAACTGTATAATTCTTGGAGAGCTGACAAAAAGGGACTAAATTGAATTAGTTTTGAGTGTAATCAAGACGAGGATACAGGATTCATAAGTTAAGTTAACTCACAAAAAGAGAAAACTCCTCGTGACAATTTAATCATTTCCGGAGAAAGCCATCTTAAAATGCCATACAGCAAGACCCCTTGAACACTACTCGGAAAAAATTATATGCAAGCTTCTGCTATCTCTACTCTCTACGTAATCTGATGCACGCATGGCGGGATTAGTTTACCCCACGGAGAGTGAAAAGAGGAGAAAGTTGATATAATTACAGAATTCTTTATAGTTGCTTACATAAATCTCAGAAATGAGAACACAGTAGTCATACATACAATGAGAACTAAACTTTCAGGTCTAAAGGATAAAACCAAACATTGTGTAACTGTGAACGTGTATTAGGTAAACTAGATTTTTAATTGGTTTCTTGTACTGCGTTACGTAACGATGATTATTAGTCCTGTTTTACTAACTGGTGTCTCCTTAGGAGTATCTGAAAACTTAAAAACTTACTAAACGGCGTTGAACTCAATCAAATACTACAGTACTCCAAACACATTTTTCAGTTTTCAAAATTTCAAAGCAGAAAAAAGATTAACAAAAGACGGCAATCTTTATTTTTCAATCACTGTTTTTGCAAAGTTGCAAAAACTGTGATATTATGTTAAAGTTTATTTTGATAACGCGAGCGGCTTTCGCGGAAAAAGAGCTTTAGAAGAGGGGACTCAATTTAAAATAGCGGAGAAAGCAGTCTTTAAGAATTGTCAAGTTACATATTCGGGAGAGAGAGAAAGCAGGGAAGGAGAGATGGACAAGAGGGAAGAGATGAATTAGGGAGGGGATTGTGGCAGGGGGAAGCTTATGAAATTTTGAAGGCTCATAAAAGGTTGTGCATAAAATATATTTTGATCTTGTGGAATTGGATTGAAGCCACGGATGTTGTGGTTGGATGGTTTTGTGGATGGTTAGTTGCTTGGTTAAATTATACTAGACCAAAAATGCCCGGGGTTTGTACTTTGCGGCCCAACTGGCATGCTCTCTTAAAAACAAGGTTATTCCTGCAAGTAAAAAGCACCCCTTCTTCCTTCCTCTGATTTCTCCGGTAGAAAGCTAGAGACAGGAAAGCAGATAAATGTAGTTTTCTCTCTGCTCCTCTTCTTCTTTCTCCTACACGGTGTAGGCTACACCACCCGTCCGCCACAGCCCAAGATTTAGAGGATGAAGAATAAATGAAAAAATTATGCAGACAAGCCTCTCTTCCCCCTTCTCTCTGGCTCTATGATGGAATGCTAAATGAATATGAAACACTGGAATTCCTGGGCTGGAGTAGAAGAGATCTGCATGCATGTTTCCATATTCCTGTCAAGTATCCCTACAGTATTAAAGAGAAGTCCGTCTTGTACCTTTGAGCAGGGGAGAGAGATACTGTTCGAACGGACATACAGAAAGGCCCTGCTCTTTCCGACCTCAACTTCATAGGCTACTTGACAAAGGCTGATTTCTTGATGAGAATTCAAGAGAGCGGAAAAGTTGTGATGGAATTCAAATCACGTAGGGAGCTAACACTAATCAGTGGGGGAGGAAATGAAGGCCATACATGAAACTATATGAAATATGAAACTCATTTACTACACAAGTTTGTTTATTTCCCATTCGCACACCTCATCCCCTTCCAACTTTCACCAGCCAAGCTATATACTCTTCCTCAAAACACTTTCTCATTCCTCTCCAACGAATTAAACATGTTCTCACTTACGAAGCATCCTACTGACCCTTATAGAGGGCGCTGGGATCACATCACTCACAAACCCATCCCCATGGTTCATATCCCTTGGAATGTTTTGCCTCTCTTTGAGCTGGTGCTCCTGATCGGTGCGCATGGTGGCGCGGCGCTCCTTCGTTACTTCTTCCGGAGTACTGCCTCGTTTCCGATATATTTTTTTCTTATGTGACTTGAGATTACGGCTCTTTTTTAGTTTCATTGGAACTGCGACTGGATGGGAGGAGGAAACTGGAGTATTGACAACGCGCCTCTTCTGTCGACGTTTTTTCCCCTTGGATTTAGCTTTCCTTAGAGTTTTTGACATCCGTGTTTCTGGTTGGCTGCGGAGGGAACCACGTCGTTGAAGATGCGTTCCTCTGGCAACTGGTTGAACAGAAGGAGATAGAACCAAGATGCGAGGTTGGGATTTGGTTGTACTTTTTAGGGAACCAGGTTTGCTGTTTCTACGAGATGCAACTTTATTGCTAGAATCCTGCGGCGCTGGTGCTTTCTTCATTTGTAGATTTGAAATGGAGCGTAATCTGCCGGGGTGTAAGCGATCCAGACCTCGGCTTGTTAATTTCCGTCTTAACGCAAACATAGTTTGATTAACTTTGCTTTCTCCGTTCTTGACCCGGAGCTGACAGTGCTTGAAAGCTTGAAGCTGGCTTGGAAGGAAGCTGAAACCTTTTGACATGTTTCCAACTGTAAAGTCAAAACGCCGATTATTAATTCTTAGAGGTACAGGGGACCTAAAGGAACCGCAGATTTTGTCTAGAATAGGATGTTAAGTTCATGTAAAAGCACTGGTATAAATGCTACAGACTTGAGAAAGACAGTAGTAACCGGTGAAAGTGGAGAAAGTAGGTGACAGTATGGTGAAAGTTATGCACTCACAATAAATCTCTTCAAAGACATCAGGCATTGGGAAAGGGTTGGAACTGTTGTTGGGTTCCTGATCTTCGCCATCTTGGGATGAAGAGGTTGGAGGTTTAGGAGTTGGAGGAGAGGATGAAGTTGGGGTCGAGTTTAAACGATGTCGTAAAACTGGTAGATAACGACTTTGAGCGGGTATTTTAATCCTTTTGGTTTTAATCGTTTTACTATTTTTTCCTTCACCTCCACCAGATACTTTAAGAGCACCAGAGGGATGGGTTTCGTGTGTCAATCTACTTGGACTCTCCACCTTTCCCGCATCTTCCTTCTCTTCAGAATCGGGGCAACTCCCAGAATGTCTCAAAGCACCATGAGCATGTGAAGCTCCATCTTCTTGATGATAGTTACGAATCCTGTGTAATGTGAAAAGTGGATTTTATAACCTTCCACATTCTCCTCTAAAAGCTCGTGGAGAAAGGAGGCAAGTAGGTGAAAGTTTTCCAAAGTGCCTCCACTTTCACCCGAATTTCACCACATGTTAACCTAATGCTCTCACCTCGCATTCGTACACGAGTTAAGATACTCTTGGTAGTATAGCTCCGGGTCCATATGCGTAAAGCAGAATTGAGAGCACTTGGTACAGATGGATCTCCTAGAAAAATACGTTGAAGTAGTAGTGATGTAACTAGTAAGGCTTAAGCTGTGAGCTGGAGGCAAGTGTTACATACTACGCTACTGGGTTAAGTTACCAGGTTATCACACTGCTGAGCAATAGTTTTTAGGTAACCTTAACCTTTAAGGTTAGTGAGTAATACATCTGCTAATGGTAAATTAATAATTGTGCTATTTGGAGCACGGTAGCGCAAGGTTTAGGCTGAGGTGGCGCATTTTGGGCTTAAGTTAGCCTAATTCTTGAGGAAACTATAAGACCTGATTTAATTAGTCTAGTTCATGACCAGGGGGAAGGTTAGCTCTGGAATTGGTCTATTCTAGTCATGTGTAATGGCTCATTTGTGGGTTTAATGTGGAGTGTGTGTGGAGCGTGTCGTACTTTTTAGGTTTACTTGCCAATCCTATGCTGGACCGAGGGCGTGGGCAACGTCGCTGTGGGATGGGTAGTTGGAGGAAATCGTCCCCGGCTTCATGAAGGATTGGGCAGGAGTGGTAAGGGCCGGGGATGGGAATTGCTACTTTGGCATCTTTACCCGCCTGGGATCCCTTTGGGCATGAGTCATAATAGGGGGCTGATTTAATAAAATCCAGGAGCAATTCCTTTTTCCCGGATCCGCGTAACTTTTCCATTGCTTTCAGAACGGGAGGGCTCGTGATAAATGGATACTCTTTGATTCCATCGTCATCTCCGACACTCACTTCAGAAATAGGATTATCCTCATTATTCCCACACATCCCTCCCTCCGTCTCCTCCCCCCTCCTCATCCCCCCTCCCACCTCTCCCTCCATTGTCCTCCCTCGGAGTTTCGATGATGGATCCCCTCAAGCCGAGCCTGAAGGAGGAGAAAGTAAAAGAGAAAGTCAGTGAAGCCTTTGATGTGGACACAGAGGATCTTGGGCTAATTCACAGAAAAAGAGAAAGCAAGCTTTCTCCGATCGTCGTGCCTTGAAATTACCCGGGAGGATATTGGGCTGTAGCTATAGCAGAGCAGAGAGTAGATCGGCTTATGTGGTGGAGGAGGCAACCAAGTGCGGTGAAAACGATTCTCGTTCCTAGAATTCCAGACAACTCATCAGAGATCCGGGATTGATTTTGGAGGAATTCCGATGCTATCAGCAAGGGAGCAAGCAGGTCAGTCGGATATGATTCCTGTATGAATAGCAGATAGAATACAAGGAGAAGAATTCCGAGAAATGCCGCAAAGAGCAAAGAGAGATTAGAAATAAGAATTCAATTTACAATCAATGATAAACATGATTCAATCCGCGTCCGTCACTCTGTTGTGAACTAAACAAATACTCCAAGGAGGGAATTACGCGGTAATCGATTTGGTGGATTCACGGGGCCAAACAGCATGTGGAGTCTCGTATATATTTTCTTTCAATTTCCTCTATTAATGAATGCGCTGAGCGAATTGATTTAAAGCATGAATGTATAAATGGAAAAGGATCAAGGGAACAATTAATTTAGATTAGCGAAAACTCGTCAATTGTTTTCGCAGAAGCTTCATTTCCAATTGGAAATTGAGAATCCCATGGAGCAATTAATAGAGTTTAATAGTTTTTTAAGCGGCTCAAGTACCAGAGATTCAATGGGCAGTATCTATGTTATAGTATCTGGAGATGAGGGCTTATTAAACTGATTAAAGAGGATACTGATTATAATGGTGGTTGGGTTCAAGTGCTCGGGTGAGGTTAGGCGAACGACGGGGACTGGTCACTACAAGCCGGCACGCAGGTGTAATGTTATTGTTCTCGACTGCCTGATGAGATTATTGATTTTTTGATACCATTCTTCCCGCACTGCCCATGAAATTAAAAGATATTCGCTTTGCTTTTTGTTGCATCCTCAAGCTCATTTCTAAAGCCTGTCCGTGAACTAGAATAGCTGATTGACTGATTGAATAAATCTAAATAGTTCAAGGAATAGCGGTGATAATAGTGGATTTATTTTATGGATGTTATAGTAACAAGCTGGAAGATTAATGATGAGAAGCTGTAAATACAATCTTATTGAGCTGCACAACTAGGAACAAATCGTTTCTAATTTTACCTGATCATACCTAAAAAAATTCAAAAATTGCGATGCCAAGAATGTTGCTAGATTTTTTCTGTTCTGTTTGTAGCGGCTAGTTTTGCGGTAGCGTGCAAAAAAATAACAGAAGAGAGATACTGGGGACAGCGAAATAAAAATCAGAGTTAATACAATGTTACCATTCGCTATAAAAGGAGAAACTCCCGAGTCTTATCTACAGGGCAGGGGAGAATGAAATGAAGAAGAAAAAAAGTGTTATCTTTATTTGTGATAGCTGATATCAGTGTTGCGTGATTGCCCAGCCGTAGCAGCCGCTAGCCGTTTATTTCCCTCGCTGCTCTGCATTGCAAGAGGTGTAGAAAAAAAACGGCAAGGATGCGAAGGTAAAACTGTTGGATATGGGATAAGATGTACTCTTTAGTAAGTTAGTTCTGAGGTAAAATAAATTGTTATTAGTCTTCTTATCTGGAAGAGTTCTTAGGAGTCTTGTATTTAGTAGTGGTTCAAAAGAGCTTACGGTTATTGCATGGAAGAGTTTATTAAGATGCATGCAATAATGTATATACACTGATTTGTTATCAGGATTCAGGAACCTAAGTAAACAAAGAGGGCGATAACGGATAACTTTATGGGGTCAATGCAAGGTGTTATTAGTTGCGCGTGTCGTGCATATATGTGATTTGCGTGTGAGTTTAAAAGCTTTTACGGAGCACGGATACAAGCAAAGAAATGTCAGGAACTTTATTCTTTATCCCTTTATCCAGCTGGTCCAGCATATTTAGGTGTCTTGAAAATTTCAAACTGTAATTAGTTCCTTTCTTTACCTGGGCTACTGCAGTGGAATTTAAGATTTGCTAACAACATTGCATTCAACTCGATGTAGCTTGTATGAATTAAAATGCAACTGATTTCTCATATATTTTTTGCCAGGGTTTCACGCCGAATATTTTTAAGAGCTTTATTAAAGTTGTCCCAATCATGCAGTTACATCATTTGGATGTTGGATCTTCGGTAGAAACTTAGTTAACTAGTCGAGGTAAAAGTGTCTATCAAGTTTTTGTATACACGCGGACGCAAGCATTAAAATTTCGCGAATATTCGCGTACCCTAGAAATCCGCGGAATGAAGACCGTATCCTCCTGCTCTACTCTAATTATTGTATTAATTAAACAGGACAGTTTTCACAAGCATGTCTAGAAATATTAATTTAGCAGTTAAATACAACACGATGCGACTTAACGCAGCAGGCTTAGATCCTACAATTTAAGCCTATGAATAATGAGGGATTCAATCAAGGATGTTCGGGTTCGAGGTCATGTTGTGTGTATTGCGCGCGGTAAAATTGCGGTTTACCAAGGATGAAACGTAAAAAACTGGAGGATATGGTCGCTTTAACGATATTTCTAGACTTGCTGGAGGGCTGCGGTTATAATTATATGTTAGAACATGGTTATGTCCTATCTTAATGACGTAATATTAAACAATTTTATGGAAGCACCGGAAGCTTTTGGGCATTTAGGACGAGCTTTTACCAATAGCATATAATAATGAGGCTATATAAGCTGTAAGGATTACAAAAAAGGAAGAAAATCATATGAGGGTTTTTAAATTCTTCAATTTTAATTACAGTTAAACCAGCTTTTAATTTCGTAAGTTATGAATATTAAAGATTTTCACCTAGAAGCGTTACATAATATACCGCTGTTCAAGAAACAATCAACCACCATGGCTAGCATAAGGCCTAAATTGTCTGTAGTCTGTAGCTTGAAGTTATAGCTTGTTCTTTGCTGGCTTGTTTGTAAATGATTGTAAAGATGATAGGATTTAGAAGCTAATAAGAGCAGTAAATCAATGGACTACTTGCTATACGCTTGAAAACTCACTTGGTTGATGCTTAAGGCTAATAATGATTTATGTTGAGATTATATAGCCCACTGAGTTATGCTTCTGGTATGTCGGCTTGGGAGTTAAATGTTGATTATAATAGCCAAGGGGCTGATGCTGTGTGTGTAGTGGGGATGATGCTAGATGCTGTTGCTACTGTTTCTTCAGCCTCCTAGGGGATGGAATGAGGAGATAGTAGACGAAGAAGCGTTTTAAAGTTGTGGTAGCCGCAAGTAAAAGTTTATTCTCTCCTGACTTGCTTCGTGATGTGAAGCATGCATCCTGTGTGTGTGGGGCAGAAACGCTTTTAAGTTTTAATTTATTTTAATTTAATTTTTTTCAATTAAAAAGCGTGTGAATATTTAAAAACCCTTTCGCAAATACCCTGAGCGAGCTATTATTAATTATTGCAAATTTTTGCTATTTATTTGCAAGACAGTTTTGAGCTTTTTAATACCCGGGATTAGCCGGACGGGTTGGTTAAACTTGGTTTGGGTAGGGGTCGTACAGTTTGTGCTACCGGGTGATTGATTCGGTGATTAGCTTTGTTGGAAAATACAAGGGGAAAAGGATAGGCGGGAGCTGGAATTACAGAGCGTGGGAAAAATATTTTTGTGCGAAAAGTGAAACGGTGGGAGGAAAGTGGCAGCAGCAGGAGCGGTATAGAAATGTGCCTTGGAGAGAAGCGGGTCCTTGGGATTAATTCGACTGGGAATCCGAGGTTCATTTTTACTCATCCTTGAGAAAAGCACTGAGGGGAAAGAGTCATGACAGGGTTGCAATGGCTTCTCTTGCTGAGCTTGTTTACAGCTTATTTGCTGTTTGGTGGAGTGATTTTCATGGTGCTGGAACAACATAATGAGATTCTTAAAAAAGAGGAATTAAATGTTCTCCGTCAAGATGTGCAAGGTAAATTGGACGTGTCCTTATTATTTTATTAAAACTAATATAATAAGAGCATTGGATAGTTGGAAGATACGCTAGTTTGTAAACTAAAACGTTTTATTAATACATCGTCCTTGATGGACCATGTTAGCTCGCAGTGATCTTGGTTTAGGAAGATACGGAGTGTATGCATGGATTGGAATTGTTTGGAAAAATAACTTTGTTTTGTAGATTTTCTTTTGATAAACTTGGAGATTTAATCAAGTAGTTGAAGAAATACTGTGTGAAACTTGTTGGATCATCTCGCCTTCTCTTCAGAAGCTTACATCGTCAGTATTTCAAGATCATAGCTATAGTTATTGTTTACTCTTATTGGAGATATTTTGTATTCATATTTAGTTTCAGATTCAGGATCAAGGCTGAAGGTTCTGGGAAAGTTTGGATGGATTGGAGGGGAAGGTCAAAGGCTAATTTGAATGTTTGGGGTTTAATAGGTGATATGTTCGGCGCCTGGACAATTTGTTGTAAGGATTTGTGGATTGAGTAGTACATGCTGGCGACATGACTGCAATTAGATAGCGTCAAGGATTCTTTAATCTGGGATTTTTCAATCATGCTGGCTAATGTGTAATATAATGTCAAAGGTCATGAAAATAGAAGAATTAGGAAGAAGACAGTTTTGAGGATATGAGATGAGCTCCGGTAGGGTTCTTATGAACGGTAGGGTTGTTTGAGGTCAGGGTGTCACAAGTTGAATCGTTATTTGATTGAGGAAATGCAGAGGAATTTTCCAATGACAGAGGGAACAATGACGAGAAAATTAGCAAGAAAAAATGATACAGACAATTCGCGAAAATTAGCGCGATTCAATTAACGTCTACTTTTGAGTGATACGCCATGGTTTGCAATGAGCAAATGAGTTTCGCTGATAGTCCAATTAACGTCACATTGGTTATTGGCGGATGAAATTCTGTACTTTTGAATCTATTGCGCGTAAGGCAATTTACAGGTTAGCTGCTAAAGAGGATTGGAGATAACGTTGAGGCTATTTGGCGTTGAGAGGATCAGGCTTGTAAAAAATGCAAGAAGACCGGAATAATGTGCGAAAACTGGATTTTTTCCTATGGGTTAATTTCTCGCGGAATGGCTGCGTGTATGACGGAAAAGACACGTTTCTGTGATAATACACGCGCATTATTGCAAAATCTATGCTATATTAATTCCTTAATTAACCTGCCAGACTGTGGACAGGTTCAAGCTAAGCTTTTCCAGATACAGGATTGAAGAAGACTTTTGTTAAGACTATATTACGAAGCTTGTAAAGAGAAAATTGCAAATTAGTGAAAATAGGACGCAAAAATACACCGTAGTTGAGACGGGAGTGTGCAAGTCAAGTGACAGAAAAAAAATTATTTTAAAGGAATGGCTATTATGGCGAAAATTGTTGGAATAAATTCAGGAATAATAGGTGTTTAGCGAATGGAATTAGGAGAAGCTGCTTTAAAAATATAATTTTAATTAGAGCTGAGCCATCCAGAAGTGGCTGTTAACTGCGGGTACGTAATTGTTTTGCGGTCTACTTGAATCCAAAATGAGGGCAACGTCACAAGAATTTATTATAGAATTCAATAAATATGGATAGTATCTCTTCCACAATGGCTAGAAGTTTAGCAAAGGTGTGCTAGCTGGCAGGTATTTCTAATTAAGGGTTTCGTAGGCTATCCTCCAGCCCGGCAGGTGTATAAGTAAAAATTGGCTTGTTTGCTTGCTTGCGAATAGTAATCTTAAATGGTGGGGAGAGGCAAGAGAGGGTGTAAAGGAAGAATACCTTGGCTTACATGCCTATTTTCGTAAAACTACATCAAGATTAAATTCGCGAACGAATATTTTGGCAATACTATCCAAATTATATATTTTGCAAAAACTTTGCCTAAGGCCAAAAGATAAATTATCATACTTACATACATAATATACTACCACCCGCAGAGCTTTTTGCAATTGAATTTGCAGTCTATTAGAAAGTTGCAAATTCTTGATTTGGACTTTCGTTTCGTTGAGAATGCGCTAGTAATAGGCCTGCTCATATGACGCTTCGCTAGTTGAAAATTAAGAGGATGCGAAGAGGATAACTTGAGTTTCTTGTTCAGCTTCTTATTCTTCCTTGCGTTTGTTTGTTAGTATCAAGTATACCTGCGTTGCATTCTTCAATTTGTGATCATGTACAGGACTCATGCGGAATCCTTAAAGAGATTCGCGAATTTGATCAACAATTCAGCCATTACCTAAGCTTTCATGCAGAGTAGTGCGTATTCTATTCAGCTCTGACCTACCTTGTGTGCCTCCTAGATAGTTTTGATAGGCGCTGCGTCGGCGTAGATACATGCAAGGGATTTACTGGCATGGCGTGGCGTAAGTCAAGAGGTTGGCATTATCTTTAAAGGTATGGTTAATGAAGAAAGATGAAGGCTTGAGACTGGTGTATAGCAAGGGATTTTATGCGGAGCATATTTTTCTAAGATGCGTGCCAACATGTTTGAGAAAATGAATTGTTCTTTTGCAAAGTAGGCAGGAAGTACAAATTGATTATGCGAACCTTCCTGTTAATTAACATGTTTTACCGCCAACTTTCAAGAACACTTAAGGCTTCGATTGTTGAGGTAGCTGCAGGATGTGACGCAAAACCTTAATTTCTTGGCCCTTTTATCATGTTAATCCTGAATCTTGAAGAATAAATAATAAGAAAGCTATAGAGGAAGTGAAGACAAGTTTAAAGCAGTAAATTAAGATTAAAACTGCTTTGAACAATGTTTTAGTAGCGCCTGCAACGCAATCTGATAGTTATACAATGACAAAAAAATTCAAACTTGAAGAAGCGGATGAATAAACGAATATGCCGAATGAACGACGTTAGTAAGGTTCAGCAGCTAATTCCACGGCAAGTCCATAAGCCTCTCCAGAAGTAGAAACGGTCTGTTATAACTAAAGCTTTATGAAGTCCAAGTGAACTTTTCCTGTGTTTCATCATCCCAGCTTTAAGGTTTTGCAAGTTTCCTGGGATTTGAGCTTTCATATGGGGTGTGCGAACATTCTGGAAAATAAATGCGAGCGGATTAGGAAGAATTAGTAAAGAAATTCATGAGATGACTGGGATTAATCACACAAGGTTATTCAAGTACATTGAATATTATGTACTCATCGTGACAAAGCATACTACGCGACGGATGACAGAGTCAAAAGGTCAATTTCATATTGAGTAAACTGCTTTTCCCAGGATGAATCCAGACTAATGATGAAAAGATGGAGAGCTATGTGCAATGTCTATAATTTTAAACTCAATCAGACAGGAACGCATAAAGAAAAGTCAAGCTTTTGTCCTCATACTTGCAGTACTGCTTTTGGCTTTGGATATCTCGAAATTGTAAGCTGGCGGAGACCCACGGGCCGTATAATTTTGCGAATAATGGGCGAAACAAATGAGCGCAGTGACAGGTGTCATTTACTAACTATAGCCAGAGCCGAGGGGATACACTCAAAAATACATATAGCACAGGAGGAATCACTACCTATGACAGTGACAAGAAGAAGGCAAAGTGGCTCAAATATGAATACCGGAAACTAAGAAAGGGCGGAAACAAATTTTTGTTATTATTTTCTGGCGAAAATCATTTTAAATATAGGTAGATCAAGTAACAATGCAGAACTAAATTCGGTAATAATGCGTGATGGCTGAAGCAACTAAGGATTTGTAGACATACAAAAAGTTGTGAACGGTTTAAAACTGCAAGCTTGTGCAAAATTTAAAAAAAGGTTGTAGCTAAAACAATCTAAGACGGACAATTTTGCTAGAGTAGGCTTGACCTAGTATACACGTAACATTCTACAAGGAGTAATTAAGGCGAAGAAGTAGCGTTGATGGTGCATGAAAAATGTTTTCTATATGCAAAATATAACGGACACATTTTAATTAAGGACACGCTTAATTAGGAGCGTATATTGGCGTGGCGACTCCATGTACTGGAAAGTCCATGTTTGACTAGTTAATTGATTTAGCTTTGAAGCAGTGGGAGAGTTAATTAAGATTTTACAACCCAGATAAGACGAATATATGATTAGCGCAGATAATAGAGACTACTGTAGTATAGTTTTGCTTTCCCAGATATTTTGCTGACTTGGAAGGATAGAATCGTTACACTACGATGTATGTAGCGGTAGCCAAGAAGAGAGAGAGTTGTTATCTATAAACGCCGTATTTTGTACGTGCTTAACGTGTGTAACTGCGGAGCACGCTGCCTCTGAATTGAGACGGACTATATGCGCTCAATTGAAAATTTAAATGGCTGAGCTTATCATTAGCATGCTTGAGATTATGCGAATTATGCGATGATAGATTGATTAATTAATGCACTCTCATGACGCGTGTGTGGCCAATTTGTATACATTATTCCTTGTTTATTTAATTGGAAATAAAAGGAAACAGAAAATGTTTACCCTCAGCCGTTCTCAATGGTCTCCATGGTTAATTCAATATTCCTTGGACATTTGTAATCAATTAGATTTAGGTGTATAGGAGTAATTATTGCATCGGGATGTATACACAATTCTTATAAGTGACTGGTAGATAAGTAACTAATCTAAAATATGAACTACTACAATTTTAGTCATGCTAATCACATGCAGTTTGGTGCTACACTCTGATCAGTTTTCTGAACAAGTTCTCCCACAAAAATGAGTGAGGAACTACAGCTAGATTCCTGTACTTGTGTCAATCTGAAGAGGACGTGTGTTCTCAAAATCCTGAGTTTACTCTTACTTAATACATTATGTTTGTGCTCCAATAGCTTCTGTTCAAAGTTCCCCACAACTACTGTTAGAAAAGGCAATTTGTGCACAATAAATGAAGCTTATCTATAATTTGTTTTCAAGAGCTCATTCAATAGTATTGTAGTCGGAGATTGTAAACAAGCGTGTTTGATGTATTAGCTGATTACATTCCATTGAGTCTCACAAGACTAGTCGGTCATTGTCAAATTACTTGCGATGGGTCAAGTGCTTCTGTGGCATTTATATGAAGAGCGTCCAGTTGATCGCTCACACAACAAACACAAGGAATGCTTTAGGTTGAGAGTATATGCACTGAAATGCTTATAATTAACCAAAGAGAAAGTCATTTTAATGACTGTAAATGCTTAAAAGCATTACAATTGAAACTTGTTATTGGGCTATACATTTGATTAAGTGGACTCAGGACTTAGGTTAGCTCAAGAAGATTTATTTGTTGGGCTTCAAATGTAACGGGATGAATTCTGTATATGAAATTAAAGTCATATTTTTTAAAACGCTTCATTTCAGCTCATCTAGGTACTTGAAAAATTGGTCATAGAGGGCGCTAGAATTCACATGGTTGGCTGCGAAAAATTGCGAAAAATTGGCGAATAGCACAAAAGTTGTAGCGTTTCGAGCATTGGACTTATTGTTTACTGCGTGATGATAGTGTCTCACGGTTCTTCTTTGAATTCTTTTCAGCAATCCTCCTGGACATGGACAAGGAGTTTTACTCAAACGAGACAAGCGCAGAGACGCTGGAAGCCATCAGAGTTGCCAAGTCGGCTGTTATAAGTCGCATGTCCGATGCTTGCGGCGGTATTAATTTCATCGCCGAAGAGATTAGTCATCTCAGATGGAATTATTACAATTCAGTTTTTTTCGCTTTCACTGTGATAACCACTATAGGTAAGACATGTTTTGATGAGAATTTATCCGAAATATTTTTAAAAGTTGGTGGAGAAAACAACCTTTTCTTTTGTCTCGCGGCAATAATTCATGCCTTAATTGTATGTAATGCAACTGCACAACTTTTACCGTAACCCGTATCAGTGGCGCCATTGCTTCCCGACATTGTTATACTTATTCATTTGATTCCAAGAGATTTATATGTGGTTAAAATGATAAGTAATCCTGTAACTCTTTACAAAGTATTCTTCGCTCTGGTAATCTTCAGACATGGTATAACTGGTTGTTTAACGAGTTAATAGCGAGGAGTATAGGATTGTGATTGCATATTCTATATCCTCTAGTTTTGGTTACAAGGCCAGACAGAATGTAAACCTTTGGTTGTGAATTGTTGACTGTGTGCAGACAACGTGAGAAATGGAATTCGCAATACACTATGCTCTAGAATGTTTACCATCTTGTGGTTGTTTTCCTAGGTTATGGACATCTTGCACCCACAACAGACTGGAGCAGGATTTTTGTTATTTTTTACGCTTTAATCGGGATACCTATAAACGGTATTGTATTACAAGGGCTGGGTACCGCCTTCAGTAAAAAGGTAACGTCTGACATGATAAATAATATATACGGCTTGTGGCTTATTTTTTTCTGGAGGATGGAGAAAGTTTCAAAGAGAAAGTTGGTGAAAGTTTGACAATGCTTTCTCTGGATCATTCCTTGATGTTATTCGTATCCTTACAGCTAGTCAAGGTTCAGAAGAAATCCAAAGAGAAACAATATGAGAGCCGGTTCACTCTCGTTCTGGACATTTTATTTTACCTTATTCCTGGGATGGCCGTCTTTATTGTTTTACCTGCGGGAATATTTGTTATCATTGAGAAATGGCCTTTTGTTGATGCCATTTACTATGCATTTATTACATTATTGACGATCGGATTCGGAGATTTTGTTGCCGGTAATTTTTTTAAATTTAAGCGTACACATTAGAAAGTTTTGAATATTACGGCTAGTGGTTGCGTCAAGTTGCATATCAGCAGAATTTTCAAAGAGTTCTAATCTTTTTACTGGTTGCAGGCGCTGGGGACGATAAGGACATCTGGATGTGGGTGTACAAAGCAGGGATAATAATCTGGATTACATTCGGGCTGGGCTACCTTGTAATGATCCTGGGTTATATCACCAAAGGGCTGACGCATAAAAAAGTGCGGATTGTGATAGAAAACCGGTTAAATACAATCCAGAAAACGCGTGACAAATTGTCCAACGATGTTGATTACATGAGGCGGGTTGTGAATGAGCTTTACATGCTTAAAATAAAGCCCGTCTTCCCAGGAGAAGGTGAGGACGATGAAAACGGGGACAAGTATGCGCCAGACGGGCATCAACGGGACAGAACAAACAGTGAACCATGGAACACAATGGAGTATAGCAGCACAAATAGTCATTTCCGTTCAATGCCACCCACGCCAAAACGGAGTCGAACAGAGTTGAGATATTTTGCTGAAGGAGGAAAAACTGGAGCTTTACAGCGAACACTTTCGGAATCGGATTTAGATCGAATAGACAAATGCAAGACTTTTGAGGATGCAATGAAGCAGTGTGTTTTACCAGAAGAGCTTCTGGACGCCGTAGTTCAAGTTTTAAATCAGTCTGTCGTTAATGATGTCCTTGAAGCCGTGGATGAGTTGAACCAATTAGAAGAAGATTATGATTTCCAAAACAGAAAGGGAGAACCCTTAAAGGGATCTGGAGATCACAAGAAGGACAGAAGAGACTCGTTGGATTTGCACGGTAAGTAATACGCTTTGAAAATTATTCTCAATGGATTCCAGCGGATTCCATCTATGAAATGAAAGATTCAAATTTTTTTCAATTAATTCATAATTAAACTTATCTACAGGCGCAGCTCATCTTCATCCGCATAATCCTCACCCGCTTGGACTAGATCACGAAGTTCCTTGGGATCTTGGAAAATTAAACGAGTCAGATGAAGATGTGCTTATTATTGACGAAGATCCTGAAAATCGATCTTCGCTGAGCGATACAGATGAGATCGTTATCCAGGTTGACGAGGATGAGGGGAAAGCACCTTCCCAAAATTTAATCAACATGGTCAATAACGCTATAAGAAAAATTTCTACAAACTCCAAACCAGATGGCGTTATTACACGCAAGATTTCAACAAACACAAAGCCAGAGGGCGCTGTTGCAAGAAAAGTTTCAAATGCCAAAGAGGCTGCTGCAAAAGCGAAACAAGCTTTGAATGCAAAGGCAGCAGAGGGCGCTGCTGCTCGTAAGATATCAAGCAATAGCAACCCTTCGGAAAATGTTGGAAATATTCCTGGCCATAGTGCAGGTGTCACTGCAGCGGCACAGGATTTGCTGAGAAAAATTGCCAACGTCAAAACACCAGAGGGATCCAGGAAAGTATCCCGCAGCGAATCTGATAGGCGAAGGTATGTGATTTCCGACCATGGGGAGCTGCATAAAATATTTAAAATATTACTTTGAACACATTTTAAACTATATTTCTCAAATTTCAGAAAAACTTCAAGAAACGAGCCAGGTGGTTCTCGATCACCTATGAGAAAAATATCTCAAAATGATACACCGGATCACCGGGAAATTGAAAGATACTCCCCACTTCCGCATGGACGTTTCTCCACACCGACTTCACCGCGTCTGGAAAGGGCTACTGATACGAGAAAAAGCGGTGGACGGAGTTCAGGAGGATCTAGAAAAATTTCTCACGATTCTAATCCTGATCCTTCACGTAAAATATCCGTCGAGACAACATCACTCGCTGATTTCCTCAGAGCTTTAGACAATGTTCATCATAAGCTTCAACATCCGCATGATGATGAGACGCATTCAGGAGACGTTGAAGCAGGACTTGGCAGCTCTGCCGGCTCTCATCACCAACTTCCCACGTCTCCGGCTAGTAATCACCGGCCGCCGGGAAGAAAACGAAAAGTCGGCATCTTTGTTCCTACTTTTGCTTTCGAAAATAAAGCTTACGATCCTTCACCGGATGAAGAGAAAACACGCAAGAAAGAAAGCAAGTAGAAACGCATTTCGATTTACTTTCCTCCAGCCGTATCAAGAATTCAAATGGGTCATCCTTTTCGCAGCCACGGAAATGTCAAAACAGGGATAAGATCTGCACACAAGCTTTTGACGTAGTAGTTAGTTTCAGATCTCGTTGGATCGTTTTAGTGATAGTTGCAACCGCTAGAGATGAGATTAGAGACTGATGGGGTCCAAGTTTAAGCCAAGAGTGCCTTCCATAAATTGTGGATGTGATATTGCGCTAGAGAAAGGATTTTTGGCGTGGAAGCGTCTTCCTATTGGTTTAAAAGATAGCAAAGGATTAAACGCCATCTATCCATCCGACGACATGATAAATGTTTTGCTAGTAACTTTCACGTAACAAATGATGAAACAGCACGGATGTGAAATGTGATTACCGTAGTTTGAATTATTGTTCCATTTACCTAGAATGCCTTGCGATCAATTTAATGCTACGGTTAACATTCCATGATAATTATATGATTCCGCCATTAATGCTAGTGTACAATATAACTTTAATTCTAGGAAAGGACAGACACATTTAAAAGTGTACCTTATAACACCTGTATTACTTAATTATCACATACACAGACTCCATAACATAATCCTTCATTAGTACAAAAGATATGCCTTTAACCAAAACAGCTGTGAAACAGACTGCAGCAGGATTTAATGTAGCTTCGCAATTAGTTCCAATAATTAAAAATTCTAAGGTCGGTTTTGGTATCAATTATTTTTTAAAATATATACTAAAACCACTATATAACTTATTATTCCTAGCGGCAACTCAGCGTACATAAGCATTAAAAGGCTTAATGATTAACTTAAGTTTATTATTAGTGTCTTGTGATTGATGGAATAGTGACAGTTGGAGAATTTAACCGAGTATATATTTCGTCCGTTAAATGATAGTTTGTACGTTGTTAGGAATGACATTTCGTGTCACTAAAATGACATGTAACATGAAGCGAATTAAAATAAAAAACGTTTTCGTGAATTAGCGTCTCCTTATGTTCAGCTAATGATGCGCAGCGTGAAAAAACGTGAGCGGTTTTTTCAGTATTAACACGGTACACATTATTATTTTAATATTCGCAATGCCGTAGCATCCATAATTACAAGCAGTAATGAAAAGCGCATTAAAGTCTGGAAAACTACCGTCATGATTCGATTTACGGCCACATTGCTGTACACTGGAAAAGTTGTCGATAAGGAAGATTGTCTCAAGAGGCGTTTGTCTTTTTTGTGTTATTTACATTTTTGTTTGCTAAAACCAATCTGCATTAGTCACTACTCTATCTACTCTTTGACGAGGTCATGCACGAAAATTAAGCATTTAATTTCATATTTCAAAAAGTAAGTTCAACAGTTAAATAGATTCGTGATTTGGAAATCAAACGTAGTAAGCGTCAAGGATAGTTTGAGCTAACCGATGTTAATTTGTTTATAGCGTCTGTCAACGGTTATCGTGCAACTGTCAATTAAGTGTAGCTGTCGGTAAATGTATAATCGGTATAACTGAAGTACCGATGGACCATTAAACCAATTTTTGAAATTCAAGGTAAGCTGAGAATGCAATTAAAATTTTAGTACAGGGCTTAAAGTTGAAACTCTGATAAACGAATGTTTGAATCAAAGCGTTGATGTTATCAGCTGATTGATGTGGACGAATTGTTGTGTTCTTATTTCAGTTTGGAAAGTCAAATTAATCTGTACGTCCATATATAAGCCTTCAAAATGTCGGAGTACAGAAGAGAAATGGAACAGGAGAAATTCTCCTCTGAAGAATTTGTCGAAAGACTCGGATGGAGAACCGTTAAATCTGGGGACGAATTTGACCCGGAAAAATTACACGACACTTTTTCTGAAGCAATATCTGATCTGGAGTCCATACTAGAAATGCAGAGACTGAAATGCACGCAGGTTGAGAATACTTTTACCAAGGAGGAACAATTACTTCGGAACCGGTTGTTGATGCTAATGAACAGGAATCAGATGGCTACGGATAATTTATCAGTATTAGAAAAAAAGGTTAAGAAAATGCTTAACAAGGCCAAAAGTATTGATTTTAGCTAGTTAAATCAAGAAATGTAATTTAAATGATTGATTTTTTCCCGCAGGTTAACTCTGTCGCAACAAAAGTAGTGCATTTGGGTGATCAGCTGGAGTCTGTCAATTTACCGAGAGAACGAGCAAATGAAGCAGCGAAATTAATGAAGCACTTGGCTGAATTTTTGAATCCTGGATCTATCCGAGTTTCAGACGTTTTCAGGGATCTGAAAGAAAATTTACATGAAGCAGCAGATATTATCTTAAAGCTACATATGGTTGCTCAAGATTTAACTACAGGAGGGACAAGTTCGAGGTACGTAACAGCGGAACGTGTTGATATTGAAGAAATTATGTTGACTTTTGTTAGTTTTATGATTTTGATTATGCCGATTTATTTTTCAGATTTGATGCCGCTGTAAAGCAGATCAATCAAAAATACGATGAAATCGAACGTCTACTTATTGATGAATTCGTGACAGCGCAACGGATAGATGATAGAGATAAAATGAAGCAACTGGCATCTATCTTATACAACTTTAAGGGGTATTCCCAATGTGTCAACGCATTTATTGAGCAAAGCCAAGTGGTATGTAATGTCTAGTTGTTACGCTGTGTGACCAAATGAGGAAATCGCATCATGTGCAGACTAAATTAATTGGTTAATTATTTTCAGGGTGGGTTTATGAACAAAGATGTTTTTGAAGATGTGCTTCCTCTGTGCCTTACAAACAAAGTTATAATTGATGCCGTGTTTCCGAATCCGACTCAAGTGATGGGGAAGTTTGTTCTGTACATTTTTCACGGTCGTATCCAGGAAATTATCGCGTCTCAGTTATATGAAAAGAACGATCGAGGATACCAGGACCGGTTTTTGCGAAACCTTGCTCATCTGTATGGTAGGACGACGAAGTTAGTGAAAGAGTTGGAATCATTTGATCTTGGAAGCGATTCCACCTTCCTCGAACGAATCACGGAACAAATTTTCAGGAAGCATCTTGAGACCTACATTGCTACTGAAAAAGATTGCTTGCAAGCGAAAAATAACAAAATATTAGCACACTATTACGAATCCCTCGGACATCAGAAACGTATTGTTCAATCAAGGTAAGTGAGGTTTGCAATTTAGATGATGAAAACATCCATAGTGTTTATAAGTTAATCTTTGGATTGATTACAGTTTTCAAGACATCCGTCGTGATCTTCAAGCTGTGATTGGCACACGAGCCAACATAAATATTGCACAAATTGAGCATTACGGTGGAGAAACCTTTTTATCCGAAGAAGTCGCTATAAACTTACTTCAGGAAAGTCGAATGGCCTACTCGCGATGTAAATTGCTGTCCAAGCAGCCAGATATTGCTGGAAATAGTGCCTACATTTTTGATATGCTTACGTACAGCCTACTAAAAGAACATGTTGATTATGCCTTGGAAATTGGACTTCAAGCTATCCCAATTGCAGAACCCAAGGCTCCTCCGGAAATTCACTTCTTTGGTCTAGTCAAAAGTTGTAATGCTATTGTTCATTTGTATGAAAAAGAATTTTTAGATTCGTTGCTTCCTCTTGTAAGGTAAGTTTGCGTATGTAGTTACGTGTACTTAAACTTTACTAGTCCTATATTTTTGGAGTGGGAATTAGTGCTTAACAGTTAGTTGACTGAAGAAAGCGCAAGGATTAATATTGCTGTAATGTGTGTATTTCAGCGCCACCCCATATTTAACTGAGTGCCTGGAGAAGAAGAAATATTTTTTAGAACAAATAGAAATGAAACTAGATGCCGGTATTGATAGAGCTTTAGAGACAATCGTTAGTTGGGTTCGCGTAATACTACAAGCTGAAAATAGTAGGAAAGAGTTCTTCCGATCGGATATGGATGAAAACCCTGATATGATTTCACAGGTAAGTGAGATTTCCAAGAATTATTTTATCTTACTTAGATTGCATATTTTTTAAAGGCCTTTATCAAATTTGTGGATAGGCTTGCGTAAAAGTTGTTCGCTTTATGTCATCACAAGTTGAGAAAATCCAGGACTCTATGGATGGCAAAAATGTTGAAGCCGTCAAAACAGAATTAGGAACGCGCTTTCATCGAATCATTTATGAACATATACTTCAGTTTCAGTATGGTTCAGTTGGTAAGATCAGCGATATTTTGCTTTATTGGACAATGCCGTGTTGTGAGTTTTTTTAACTTTTTTTTATTTTGATATTGTGGTGACTGCAGGTGCTCTCAGCGTGATCTGTGATGTGGGAGAGTACAGAAAATGTGTTAAGGAATTTAAAATCCCTCTACTTAATAACGTTTTTGATACTTTGCATGCATTATGCAATTTGCTGATGGTATTGCCGACGGATCTGAATCAATGCTTTCATCGAGAGGAATTGGTAAGTAACAATTAGCTGAATTTTCCACAAACCGCTCCGTATTTTCGTATCTCATTGAGTGGAATATGATTATTTGCTTCATCACAGGCGTCTCTGGATCCGACCATCCGGCACAACTTTGTACAATTAAGGACGGATTTCAGACGGCTGCCGGATTATGCATAGAAGTTCTTGCGGGAGTAGCGTGCGAAATTCCAAAGTGTTCATTCATTCCCAATTGTTATGCATTTATTAAGTCCTTGAAGGGTTGAACTGTTCTAGATTTCGTTATGGTAGTTAACTTTGATCTAATGCGTAGGAAAATAATGCGAATAAATATCATAACTGACGTCCAGGTAGCGTTTTTCAATCGTTTCAGTTAAAATGAAAGAAATAAAATGCGAATTAACAGGGACAATATCCGTGATATGAATTACTTTTATTAGGAAAAGGATCAAGTGGTAGCGATCATTGTAACATTGAAAACCTAGTACATAATGGTGACATGGGCAAATAAAACTCGTACGAACGGCCACCTAAAGCTTTAAGGCTATTCAGCATTTAAACCGGACAATACCATGGAGGTAAGACAACTGGTAACGGTTATCATACGAAAAAAGAGTACCCCTAAGTCGGGTAATCCTCCACAGGGTTAAAGAGTTTCCATCACATTCAAGTTAGGAAGGTATCCGCACATGAGAATATAAAGATCGCTTCCAACAATACTAAAGATCATTTAGTTACGCAAGAGTCACTTCCTAACGTTGGAGAAGCCTCCACGAGTGTTCAAAATAATAAGACTAATAATGTAAGTATTACATGACTCGACTTTTACTGTGACATCAAAATTCATAAAACGATGACGACTGTATCGAGATACATTCCTAAATCTAAGAGAAGACTTTAAAGGGAATAGTCTGCAAAGTTCCGTATCACCAGGAATCGAGATACGATTCTAACGCATTCTATAAGCATTAGATTCATGAAGAGTTCCTAGTTCACCGTCGAAGTCAACATCTACATGGAAGTCGAGATCCCTGTTATTCCTTGGATTCTGCTTCAAAGAGAACTTTCCGGTGATGGTTTCGCCCTGTAAAACAAGATATTAAAACCATTAGGATTAAGGTCATTTAATACATACTCAAACACGAGTAACAGTAAAGCCGGATCCACTCTTACCTTTTTGACAGTAGCATAATCATTGAGGTAAAATACAGTCTGTTTCCAGTGCGTATAGGGAGCCTCTGGGGCAGTGGAGAACCAAATGCGCTTGTGACACTTAGAGAATTCAACAGTGAAGAACGTAACAACAGCGTGAACGTAGTCATCATGACGGACTTGAAGTTCAAAAGGGACTTCAAACGACAAATCTTCTTTCCTGAGGGTATTTAAGTCTACTTCCAAGAGTTGGCAATGATTGGTAACAACCATTTTAGCATCAACAACATCCACCAACGGCTCCCGAATAGCAACTTGCCGCAAGCAGCTCATGTTGAAGCCATAAACATCTTCCCACCAGTGGATTTTATCGTCCTTGTACTGTCGGTCTTCAATCGCGGTGATGTAGAGGGAGCATTTATCAGGGAAAAGCATACCGTCGGGTTTCAACCACTTGTCTCGTGCGTACAGGACTGTTTCCAACATAGACTCGTAGAAGAGACAGTATCCCATCCATTCGGAAATAATAATGTCCACTTTCTCTATTCCGTCGGGCAGTTCAATACTCTCCACCTTGCCTACATTATTAATATAAACCGGAATAAGTGACAATCTCAATTTCAATGTAACTCCTTACAAACTCTACCCTTGCCAGCAAACACGCCAAAGCCCGGCCTACCCATGCATAATTCAAAAGCTACGATTATGATAACATTATACGATATATCACATACGACAGCAAGCAAGCCGTTTGCCCTACCTTTCACGATGGTAATAATCTTATCCAGTCCATTAGCTTTAACAATAGTCTGGGCATGCTCTGCAATGTTAGAGCATTCAATACCGATAACACGTGCCGCTCCAGCTTTAGCTGCAAACATGGATAAAATCCCGGTTCCGCATCCCACGTCCAAGACAATCTTTCCCTGTAATACGATTTAGCATTTAGTTTCCTGACACAATGTCATATCGGAACGTAAAACAGCGTCTTGATTAAGCAATTTCAACTTACTCTGAAGAGATGTTTGTTGTAATACATGGAATTCCGATACGTCATTGTACGAACTTCATCCTTCAACATTTCTTCGTGAATCCCGAAATGAGCGTAAGAATCAAAATAGTAATCCTTGGACGTCATCTCATCCACTGGCATCTTAGCTACCTCAGCCTCCGCTTTCTTGGTTTCTTCACTTTTGATATCAACCTCCACCTCCACTTTACCATTTGCTTCGGCCATCTTGATGTTCTTCCCTCTTCAGAATGAAATCAAATCCTGCAAATCAAACCATTCCCGACATTACTAAAATGAAAATCTTATTACTAAACACACTGCAAACTGTACACCCCATGTAGTTATGACAATCCTATAGTTAACCTTAAGACTATACACATATCTATAACTGCAAATAAATTATGCCGGTTCCTATCGACTTGGATCTTCAACTAAAAATTCTCTAACTGAAAAATACACCACGTAACTATATTTAACTGATGCGGATTTGCATCAAAGATAACGGCATCGTTACTTCTCGTTGATTAAATGACTATGAACCCCGGGCAGACATTTGCATCCCTGACCTTCAATTTCTTATCCACCTATAGCGTTGATCGCGAAAGATGATGCGTGAGAAGGAAAGCGCGGTTAACTACGTTTACCATGTAAATACCGAATGTTACACACCAAAATCAAATTAAAGTTAATAACCAGTAGTAAATTCAGATTAACTTACGTTTAGTGAGCCTGTATCCCTGTTTGTTTCGTAGAATAATCCCCGATTCCTACGAACAATTCAGAAATTATGATAAGTCACGGCGGCTCCGGTACTACAATTCGAGTGGTGCTCAACCTAAAGAGGACACGAAGGATGTTGCTTTGTCTTGCGTTCTTGATGCTCCCTCAAGGAAAAAGAACTGCCGGTTGGAATGGATGGAGGTTTTGTACAGAAATGCATGCTGCTGTGGACCAAAAGCCTACGAGAAGCCTACCGCATGCTTTTGAAACTTTCCGTGGAGAGCGACTTTAGTAAAGGAGTTTAACGCGGGGCTTTTCAAACTCCGGGATCTCGCCGTGCCGTCCAAAAGACCCGTTCGTACATGCCGTTACGTTCTCGTTATCAAGAGATGGAGCTAAACCGTGTCTATCTATGTTCATTCCAACACATATGGAGGTCTGTTTAATTTAAGACTGAACAAAGTACTGAAACGATGAGGACGGAAGCTACGGGCGAAGACGATATTCCGGCTGGAGGAATTGAGCCAATGAGTTTAGAATTGACTCAAAAAGTTCACGATGGCTCCTGTTGAAGAAGACATCGGCGATAACTTTGCACCATGTGAGCCATGAGCATGCGATTGAACGTGCAGAGGAGTTCCACATATTGGATCAAACAACCTTGAATCTTTGGACAGAAACGGAACGCCAATGATTGATTCTTCCGCATGGAAGGAATCAAAAGCATGGAAGAGTATTCTACGGACGTTTTGAGTTTATGAAGGTGCTTGTTTTAATTGAATTTCAGGCCAAAATAAATAAATCTTTTGGAAAGCAGTTTCTTTTAAATAAACTAGTTATATATTACAAGAGACTGCCGACTGTACACAACATTAATCTGTGTCTCTACGCACCGGCGTTAGTTTGGATCTGGTAGATCACGTTCCGGCGCGTTTACCAACAATTGTGTTCGTACTAATAAGAGTTTCTTTCAAGGTTAGTTTGTTCTGAACCTAATTAACTATTTGTTTTAGATTGTAATCCTAGATGGAAATTTAAAATTGATGGTGAATGAGAAATTGAGGCATAGGTCAATGGGCGTGTTGATGGTATGAGGTAACACGTGTTCCGTGTAACAATAGTAACAACCTCTAAAATGACTGTCGTATTTGTTTTGATTGGCTTGCAGGAATTAATTAATAAAGATGGCAAGCGGAAAAGAAGTAGCAAGATTTTCCCCTAATGGAGAGTACTTGGCTGTTGGAGGATCAGATGGACATTTGAGGATTTGGGAAACTGCTACTAACAAATTGTGGTCAGAGTTTATTCCTTCGTCTCATTTAGCTGCTGCGTGTACTTGCATAGAATGGGCTCCGACTTTCAAGGAAAATGCATCGGTATGGAATTTTTGGCCTGGATATTTAAAACACATTTGTTGTATTTTGTATTTGTAATGATGATACGGTTCAGTGGACATTGTATAGTTTGGTATTGTCTAGTTTAAAGGGTGATGATAGTTTACATTTCTAAAATAGTCTTTTGGTTTATTAACGTGCAGGCAAACAAGAAGAAAAAGAAGAAACGACGTGTTTTGCAAGGAGATATGTTGATAATGGGAACTAGTACGGGAAAACTATTATTTTATGATATTAGCAAATCGGAAGCTTTAGCACAATCTAATAATTCGACGACCAACCCTGGGAATGTAAATGCTGCGACATGGAGTCCATGGACACTAAATATCTATACTTGCGGTTCAGATGGCGTCATCAGAGAATGGAACCCTGAGACGTGTGCTGTTTCAAGGTAACCTTGTCATGACTGAGAAATGGGTCTAGGATTTATAGAGTTACAGTTTTTAATACTATTTCTTTTGGCTTGCAGTACATGGACGGCTAGCAAGGAGAATTTGACCGCGGTGCAAGTTATCAACGAGACGCAAATATTAGTTGGTGGTCAAACAGTTACACTATGGGATTTAACGACTAAGAAATCATTGTCAACTTTCGTGGGACATCCGAATCAAATAAGTCAGTTAGAAACAGTGCCTTTAACGGATTATTTCGTATCTATGGCCCAAGGAGATCGGCATCTGAAGATTTGGCAGACAAACAATCCAACTGCCCTTGTGTCACTTTCTGTGAGAGAAGTCCCGACTAGATTCAATGTACTTGCATCAGAGAATGGCACGGCAACAGTCGGGGTTGTTACTCGAAAAGGCCAACTACATATCTTCCAACAGAAACTAAACGGCCATGTGAAGAAACCATTAAATCCGGTGGCGAACTTGCAAGTATTGGATGGATTGGAGGGCGTTGAGGATACAGGGGAAACTGTACCCGTAGTAGCCGGGCACCTCTCGGCAGAGGGCTCAGAGGTGAATGTGTTGGCAGTCTACGGGAACTGGGTGAAGTTAAAGTTTGAAAAGTTCGAAGTGAAAGACTTGCAAGGCAACCAGGTTGTAAGAAGGGACGTTTTGTCAGCGATGAAAGGAAAGCATGGGAAGAAGGCGACGAAAGTAATCGAGAAGGAAGGAGACATTGGTAGTCGTATGGAAGTACCTGGTGATGTGAAGCATTTAATGCCTGGCACTGAGTCCCTTAATCCGGTTCCTGGTACTTCCAAGGCAGCAAAGAAGAAGAAAGCGGGGAAGGGAGAAGATGTTGAGGAAGGGGATTTGCCGATGGAAGAGAGATTAACTAATCTTACTATTGACGCCCCTACGAGAGCAGATTTGCCGCAAGTTGATAATTTAGGCCATTTATTAAGTCAGGGATTACATAGCAAAGATAGCCGGATTCTTCAATCTGTCCTACATCGGAGTGACGAAAAAATTATCCACAATACCATCAGAACTTTTCCCGTTCAACTTATAGTTCCGCTTATCGAAGAAATTAAAGTATTGCTGAGCGGAAAGTCCATGGTGTAAGTCTCTTGTTTTGTACTGGTATTTCTTTTTAAACAAATCTACTGGAAGGAAGATCGACTAAAGTGATATTTACTGAAAGAATGATTAGACTCATCCTTGCATTTGTTTTACAGAAATCATAGCCTGTTGAAGTGGTTGAAGGCTATTTTCCAACTTCATTCTTCGTACCTAATGAGCTGTGTTGCTAATGAAGATTTAGTAGGGCCCATTGTTTCTCTTCTAAGGGCGCGAGAAACATTGTATCCTCAAATGTGCTTATTGAAAGGAAAGCTGGAACTGATTAAAGGAAATATAGCAGCCAAGCAATATAAATCCGATGTGCCGAATGAAGCTTTGCTCACATACCAAGATGGTAAGAACTTTGCGTCATTGAGATCTACATACCAATTCACTTTGACTAGAAGGAAATTAACTGATAAACTTTTGGTTCAGAATCGACTGATGAAGAAGACCAAGATGAAGATGGAATGTTGCCATCAGAGTCTGAAGACTTTCTTACGTCGGACGACTTGGGTCCAGATGAAGACAACAGCGGTTCTGACGAAGATGACAAGGAATCGAATAGTGACGTTGAATTGGAGGGTGAAAGTGGTAATGATGAGTCCGAATCAGAATCAAATGAAGAAACTAAGAAGCCTGCTGCTGCTAACGGGATTAATGGGGAAAGCTCCGCAGAAGAATCTATGGAAGAGGACTAAATGTAGTCTCGCTGTTAATGTGTTACGACCATAAGGCGTTCATATTTTATTTTTCAAAGTTTCTTTCTCGGGATTTTTTAAATAAATTATGTAAAAATTATATATACTTATTTCTCGTTTACGCAAGGTTATTCAAATTACAACGACTGACAAAAATCTTCAACTGTGAATCATATTTATAGCCCTTGGCTGTGGCAAAATTTGAACTCATGCGAACGTGCAAAACAAACTTAACATAAGAACCCATAGTGGACGCAATGAGTAGTACGCGGAGAAATTACTTAAAAACGTAGTTCAAACTATTTAATCTGCAGCCCCTGCTGATACCCTTGATTTCTTTTCCTTCTCAGGCTCGATTATTTCGTCGTCCCTTTTCCTCTTTTTCTCACCTCCTTCTGAACCAGAACCAGGGGAATCTATATTTGCATCTATAAACTGTGTCTCACCTTCGCCATTTGGATCTTGAACTGCACTTGCGTCCTGACTTGTTTCATCCGCGATGGCTGGACTGCTCGGATTAGAGTTAGATGCGCTTTTATTACCTCCTTTTGATTTCATTCCAGCCATATCAAATAACTTTCTTTGGGACTTGGCACCGTTCTCTTTGTCTTTGCCTTTCTTCTCAAAGGGATTCGCTCGTTTAGGCGCAGCTTGCTTATCGTTCGATTTGATAGTTGCAGACTTACGCTTAGGATCTTTGGGATTGAATTCCGGAAGACTCACAGCTTTTTCCACTGGCTTTCTCCATACATCAATCTTGGCCATACCAGATTGACTATCTTCGGCAAGTTGAGAGGTATTCGAGGTATCTGTAGCCGAATTGTTCTTCGCTAGAGATCCGTTAAAACTTGATTGGCGAGATAAAGTAGTGCTACTCGCTGATGAATCTTTCTTAAAAGGGTTCTTGCGCAAGGCACCGGAACTTAGAATGGAACGTATTTCATCTTTCTGTTTCTTCAATAACGGGTTATCTTCTAAAGTAATTACTGGATGCGCTCTGCTGTTTCCTTGAGGAGTACTTGGTAATGACTCGGCATAGCTGCGATCAGAATCATTCATTGAAATTGTTCGATGCTCAGTATGCGTGATGATGCTGCTACATTCGAAATCATCAACTTCATCAACGTCCTCTTCTTCTTGTTCCATCTTCTTTCGCCCGATTGTTTGGAGACGATCAGTAAGCGCATTCTTGAAGGACTTACTCGCAAACTTCACGGCGATTTGCATAGAATATGCTGTTGGCATCATTGCAACATATTCAGCGGCGCGGAGATCCCGATTGTTTTTAGTGGCCAGCTAAAATAAGAAGTATTATCAATAAAATTGCGCCATAAATGGACGTAACACTTATATATAAACTCTTAAGAGAAGACCAACTTACCACGAATAATTTGAACAATGTTTCTTTAGCACTCGCTTCAGACTTATCTTTGTATTCCTCCACATCATAGCATTTACGCTCCATTTTCTTTACGGCAGCATCCATAATTAAGGCTTGTAGCATAGTGTCTTCCATTTTACTTTTCTCTGTGTCCATCTCACATAAAGGAATCTGTAACAAACGTATACAACAGTTAAGCCCCGACAAATAAGATGATTTCAGGACACAGTAAGATGTAAACATGTGTATCGTAATCTTACTTGAGCATCCAGCATCATGATAGTAGGACGGGGTAAGGTCATAGGGTACTTCGTTCCTTTACATTTTACAGCTCGGACATGAGCAGCAGTTTCACTGACTCCAACTACCCAATAATGATCATTTGTGCTATGCAGATTTGCCCTCATGTTGCAATAAGGTGACCATAAGCGACCATTTAGGACTCTTAATAGATCTTTTGAATCAGAGTATGCTGGTGTGCCTTCATCCGTAAAACCAATCCAGGATAAAGTCGCTTGCTTGCTTAAAGGTAAAGGAGCATCTACCATGAGCGGTGACAATTTTGTAGAAGTTGAGTTGAACTTGAGAACTGCGAAGGAAATGCTCTGATTTCCGTTTGTTCCCACTCCGTTGTGGTAAGCTACAAATAGTAAGTTTTCGAACCCAGCAATAGCCACAATAGTGCCACCAAAGTCATAAATGAACTTCTGAATCCCTCCAACAGAGAATATACGGATACGGTTTTCGCTGGTAGAGGCAGCTATCCATCCAGTGCCCAATGCAATACCAATTACTTCTTCACCGGAAGGCATGTCAGCGGTCCATTCTTTGTTCGAATCCCAGCTGGAGAAGTTCAGACAAAAAAGTTTTGCAGGGGTGTCAGCTGTCCTTCCGCAAGCAAGTGCAACAACTTCATTCGATACATTCCCAATGGAATAATCTTGCTGGTTACGCAAATGGATAGCGTGATGGAATGTTGCATCATGGAATTCAATGTCTATGGCATCATCACTTATTTCCTCATCTTCTGTAGAGTAGCAGCGAATTATTCCGACGTTATTCCAAACCTAAAAATATATGCCGCTTTTCAGATTAGAACTACTTAGTGCAAAGTATAACAACAAGTTAAGGAATGGTGGAAGTAAGTGGATCAAGGAAGGTATATTCTTACCATAAAGCGATGAGTTAAATGCTCAGGTGTAGAACCTGGCTGAAATGACTTTTGAGGGGCCGTAAATGGGTTGTAAGCTACGCTCGGGGCAGCATGAGCTCTAGAAACTTTCGATGAGCCAACACTAGAAACACTCTTTGAGTCATCATCATCCCCCAAATCACCTTTATCCACAGCTTTTTTCGCTTTGGAGGGTCCCACATACTCGTCGCCAACAAATCCAACATCAGCTTTAATTTTAGTGATAGAAAACGCATTTTCATCGTCATCATCGTCATCAAACATCGCATAATCGATACCGTCCCCAAATACATCGTTTTCGTCTCTTTCGTCGTTAGGAGGACTATTCCTTCCCCCAACAGTTTTGTTATCCGTAGATTTACTTCCTGATGATGAAGCATCAGTAGTCGAAAATTCTCGAACGGATATCAACCGTCCAGAGATATCAGTGCATAGTAGTTCATCGTTCTTCGAATTAAATGCCATGCCGGTAATGTGCTGAGCTTCCTTGATCTGTATCTTCACGGTAAACGCTGCTGCATCCCAAATAACGATTGTGCCATCCGTGCCCCCTCCACAAATGTAAAGCCCACAAGGTGAAAACTGTACTACGGAGAACAGCTGCAACGAATTAAACATTCGGATAAGCTATTTCAAACAGAAGTTACTTGTTCATCGAAAGTAACAACTACAGACGCGATACTAACCTTTGTCAGCTTGCTACAAGACAAAGTTTGTTGAACATCCCATGTATCTCGACCGTACAGAATAATCTTTTCGCTAGACGGAACAGCTAAATATTTGCCCTGATTCGGATGCCATGCCATCCGGCAAAGTGTAGAACTTAAAGCAATATCGTTCGAAGAGGGAAAAACCTTAAACCACTTCTTCAGCGGTTGTTCAGGTTTTTCCAGTGACCACACGCTAACGTTACCATCACAACCTGAGGATGCAAAAAGTTTGACCAGCGGGTCGATAGAAACAGCCAAAACAGGTCCGCCATGTGCATCAATTTTCTTTGGCAGACCGCCGCTTTCCCCGATTATCTGTATCGTCATATCTCTGCAAATTCATGCATGATCATTAGATTCATTCTTTCACCTCCATACACAAACTATACGTGAACGTACAACCCAACAAAATGTTTCCTTACGCTGAGCCGGCGACCACAACTTTCCCGTCATTGGAAACATCAACATGATTAACAGCACTAGTAAATTTCAACTTGGTACTTAGAAACTTTCCTTTCGGGTACTCGTAGCATTCGACGGTATTATTCTCAGTACTGACAATAACATGATCTTCATCAGTTACTTTGATTCCAAAACAGGAATCTGATGCAGAAAACGAAACGGGATCTTCATCAGCGTATCCATTCCATATTCTAACGTCGGCGTCGTTACCTACCGTCACGATGCTAAAAAAACACAAAACGCAACAATAGTTAAATCTTCTCAACACTTGAAATCACTGAGAGCATTTCCTCAGCAAAGTATTTACTTCGAAAACTGTTATCATAAACCAAATTAACTTACTTTCCGTCCTTATGAATGGCAATATCAGTAATACCCTCACTATGGGCAAATCTTGTTTCTTTCTTCATTTTGTAAACTAGACTGTGAACTGTGAACAGAAGGAACCTAGGGAGGAAATTCACAACTACCAATTATTTGCCTGATTAAATAAAGATGCTTTTACTGTATGCTAGGTATAATAACCAGGAAAACACTATGGCTTACCGGGATCAGATGGGGATTGCGATAAATCTGTTAACTCCTGATTGGCTTCTTAATTGCGATTAACTCAATGGACAAGCTGAAATCTGTCAGAAATCAGTTATCTTGATCATAAGAATAAGAATATTTTCAGCAAAAGCAAAAGTTGCATGAATTCAAGAAAATGTTTGTGAAACTTACCTTGCATACGATCGGATCGTCCGTAACAAAGTGCAGCTGGGACTCGACCCAAGTACCCACTTCATATGTGTATGTGTCAGTTAATATATCAAAATTTGACCTCTGTCAGGTCGTTAATTAATAACATTTCGCAAATAAGAAGCGCAGACAAACACACTTTTTGTAGGTGCGAAAACTAAAGGTGTTTAGGTGTGACAAAGAGCGTGTGTAGAAACATTCAGGCGCGAAAGTTTCGCACTGAAATGCATACATACGTCTACTTCCCGCCCCCGCCTCACTCGAAATACACCATGTGACTTTGCCTTAACCAATCTGAACGATCTGTCGGCTGTATGTCATTTCTGTTTTTTATAGCCAGAGAGAAAATTTCCTTTCAGTTCATTGCTCTAGCATGCACTCCGAAATCTTAGGTTGAACGCATGGGCTACTATATTGACTATAATGAAGTTTACTCTTTGAATTTTTTTACAACCGCAGTTAAAAGTAATAGCAATTAAAAATAGAACGGGCTTTGTGCGTAGAAATAGCCAAAGTATTAAAGCGAAGCGTCACTTGCTGAGGGAATAATTCTGAATCCCACAACACTTGGTTTCAACTTCAACAGGTATGGGAAAACTTCCACAGTGTAAATTTTGATATATATGTTATGTTATTATTTAAAAACATCATTAACGTGAAGTATCTATTTTACAGCTCTCTCATTTTTTTCCGGGTCTGAGTTGAAATTGTCATTGGTTTTAATGGACACGAATGACGTGAGTAGCAGCGTGGGCTCCACAACTATCATCCCTATAGTCCCCAAGAAGCGGCGGCTTGAAGAGTACATATCAAATTCTGATGAACCGGATACAACTGAAGCATCAGTAACAGGATCAACAACGGAAGAAGCAGCTCCAGTTAGGGAAGGTGCTGCTGCTCCTGCCACTAGTTCCACCAACGGCAGCGGAAACGGCGTTTCTGAAAGCTCCTTGAAAAAAATCCTTGAAGCTTTCCCTAGTTTTGAGGGGTTTGAGATCAAGAAGATCTTAAGTAATAGCGCGGAAGCGAAGCGTGTTATAGTTGAAGCCAGTGTTGGAGACACTGAAACTGCAGTTGTCATTTTGGACAAGACGCCTTTCACAGAACAGACTGTCCAAGCAGTCTTCACGAAGGACAATTCCTTAAACCGCAGCTTTCAGAACGACATCTACGGAAGCTATTCTTGCACTCCGGTTCCAGCCGTATCTGGTAAGCACAAAACATTTTACATGAAGAAATGTATATTTGTTTCTTACCCTGCTTACTCGTACAATTTAATTCGTATGGATTGGTTTTGAAATTGCAGCAGTGAAAACAACTATTGTGTATCCAGCGACAGACAAGCATATTGAGAAGTACCTCGTGAAACCACTGCATATTGTCATCGAAACTCCCGAGATTTATGAGAAAGTAACATTGCCCTTCTTGCAAAGCAGTGCCTTCACAATTGATGTAAGCATCTGTTGGATATGTTGCATGAACAGCCTGTTTGGTTATGCTCCGCATTAATTAATTTGCAACATTCGGTACGTATTTTAGTGGGTCTTCAATATTTTGGAACACAAAAAAGAAGCTGAACGCATCGTGTACGAAGACCCAGATCCTGTCAACGGCTTTATTCTCTTACCAGATCTGAAGTGGGACGGTGCAACCTTGGAGAATTTGTATTTGGTTGCTATCGTACACCAGAGAGGAATTAAGTCTCTGCGAGACTTGAACGGGGACCACCTTCCGCTTCTGGAGAACATACTTAAAGCTGGCACGGTGAGACAGTCTTGTAGAGCCAATACGCACGTGATATTACAATCTTGTGAAGCACGGAAGTATATAGAAGAATATGTGTTATTTCCCATGCTATGTCGAGGCCGTGTAATTTAGTTTTAACATATTTGGTTTTAACAGAAAGCTATTGAAGAAAAGTATGGACTGAAACAAAGTTCCTTGAGGATTTACTTTCACTATCAGCCTTCCTACTACCACCTTCATATCCACTTCACTTCGCTCCAGTTCAACGCGCCTGGGAATTTTGCAGAAAAGTCTCACATTCTACAGTCTGTGATCAGCAATATCAAAGCTAACCCGAAGCACTACCAGCAAGTTTCGTTGCCTTTCGTTGTGAAGCAGGGAGAGAAGCTTTACAACGCGTTAGAGAACTATGGCTACGAATTTTGAAGAAGCACAAGTGTCCCCAGTAGAAATCCTGGCGGAAAGTTTCCCTAAGTTAAGTGTTGTAAATCTGTACTTGAAATCGGGAGAAGGTGGACAGAATAATTTAATTTGCACTGATATGGATAGAATTAGTGTACCCAGTCTGGGGATCGAGACGGGTCTTAAAGGAATAGTGTTTGATTCACCTGTTCAAAAACTTCCACAGAGTTTTTCCGAAGGAATAGCACATTACAGGTTACTCACTAAACCCAAAAACAGAGCATACGGTAGTAACCGTTGTGAAGTTTTTTCCCGAGATAATTTTAGCTTAGGTTTTGACGAAGGTAGCACTCATTTACTTAAAAGTTCCTTAAATGAAGTTAATTTGATGGAAAAAGCAATGTACCAGGCCGTGTGTAGAAGCTGCACGCTAACACTTTCAGCCGTCGGAGGTTTAAAGTTTCGTAAAGTTAGGTCCCTACCTGGGTTTAACTGGGAAGAAGCAGCTAGTGACATGTGGTATTGTCATCCGCCACATGAAGGTAGCCCAGCAGGAGCTACTGCGAATTGTGAAGTTAGTGTTCTAGAGAAAGCGCAGGAAAAATTGTCATCTTTCACGTTGACAGGGTCGAACAGCTCGACGAAGTCATCAGGTCTTGGAAAAGCTATTCACGTTTTAGAATCGCCCGAAGATGACGCTTGCTATTACGGAACGTGTTACTGGGTGGTGAATCCAGTTTCTTTCCCAGGTGTAAAATTTGATCAAAAATCCGATCGGGTTAAGAAGGACGCGTTGTGTCGGTATTGCGATGCTACAGTGGGGATTTTCAGATCCACCGCGTGTTTGGTATTGTGGGATTTTGGTATAGTTTGGTGGGAAGGTAAACGTGATCCAGCTTCTGAGTCCAAGTTTAACAATGTTGCAGCGGAAGAAAAATACTTAGAAAACTTCAATCGCTGTGTCTTTTCCTGCCTGCATGATTGGTCATTCAGTCTGACTTGTAAACTACTTATTAGCCCTGTAGACCCAGATGATTCTGATAGTCTATTCCTGTGGTGTATTGACCGTAATCTCACGATTTTTAAAGGTCAAATTCAAGATAGCAAGAATACTAATGTGTTAGAAGCTATTAAGGTAGTTAAATTGCTCTTCTCACCGGTTAGCAAGAGCGGCGGTATCATGTATGGCAGTACTATCGACACTGATGCTCTGAAGAACGTGGATGCGGATCATCACATAACTCTTCCGAACTTAGTCCTCGCTGCCGGTATCCGAGCGTTGGAACAATCCTCACTAACCTATCCTACTTGCGTGAATACCATGAAATGTGGCTACCTAGCGTATAGCTCTTAGAAATTAAACTATAGTTTGTCACAGCGAGTAGCCTAGATTTAATAAATAAATACTGAATTGATTGTTCTGTACACGGGTAATACGTAGCTGAAGGTTTCAGGAAATGCTGCACCGAGAATACATGTATAAAGCAACTCTTTATTGTTTTTTGATATTCTATTAAAACAACTGTCAGCGTAAACAACACTTATGAGAGTTACTTTACTCGTTATCTTCGCTCCTGAGGCGAGCAGCGCCGTTAGTCACCCGGATGGATAATTGTTGAGCTCTCTCTACGATAGCTTTCCTTTTCTTCGCAGAAACTCCATGGGCGATTTCCGCGCAGTATTTACGGTTTTGCATCATCAGCATTTCCAATTCCTATATCATAAAAACGTGTTAATAAGTTTCATAATCGTCCACGGTCATCAAGCTTTTCTAAACCAGATCACTCGGCATGTCACAGAAGTACAGAAAATATAGAGAATGGATGATTGCATCATCGTACCTTGGTATTGTGAACCAATACTTTGAGGAATCCAGTAGGAAGCATGTGTTTGGTAGCTTTAGCTGATCCATAACCGATGTTGGGCATAAGATATTGACCCTTGAAGCGTCTCCTTACTCTGTTGTCAATACCCTTGGGCTTCCTCCAGTTATCCTAAATGAAAACAATTTTATTTAATGCACATAACTCTAATACCCAATGGGACTTTGCCGAAGACAGACACTCTACCTCCAACAAATAAAAGTATATCATGTATATTGTGGTTACCTTGACTTTAACATATCGGTCAGACTGGTGACGAATGAACCTGTTAGTCCGCTTCTTCACGATACGTGGCTTCAAAGCCGGGCGGATTGCCATTGTGGATAATTAAGTCTGCGAACAATAAAATGGTGTTAAGAAAATTAGCTACAAAAATTAAGTCATTAACTCTAACTGTATCATTATTGTGACATGATTCAGAATTAATTTACAACAGGAGTATCGACATCGACTAGAGCCAACAGCATGGCTTAACACTTAAATCGTATATACTAAAAATTATACTTCCACCCTGAACTTCGTCCTAAAATACCTGAAGGTCATAGCATAATTTGTAACAAACACTATTAAAAGAGAAACGACAATTTCATTACAGAAATTCTACATATTTGAACAATCTGATTGTAAAACAAGATTAACAGATCTTCCCAACCTGGAGGTGAAAAATACCGATATCGTAGTAATTTCCACTACAACGAAATAGTTGGAAACGCTTTGAAAGCGCCTGCATGATAAGGGGTGCATTTTTAATTAATTACGATTGATTGAAGTTAGATCTCACCTTTAACTACAATTAAATCCAGGAAAATGAAAAAGTCGGTAGCTGTTACCGTCTCCAACCACGCTGTGCTTCTGGCAAAAGGTTAGTGCAGCGAAACCAGCGACAAGGTACGGTATCACGGGAACTATGCCAAGCGCTAAATTCAAACACTACAGCACATGGGAAAATTTTATCATTTTTGATAAACTCGATGGCTCCTGGCGCCTTAACCGCATTACCCCATTTCATCGCTATCTATTTTATTTAACTATTTGTAATTCAAGACGCTATCGCTAGATTTAAACCGCTTTTACTTTTGATGAGTTCACTATATACAGCATACTCGTAACTGCAAAAGCCCAATTAATCATCATTCTTCCGTGCATATGGTAATTTGGCCTGAATGCTTAGATTTCGAACACACGCTCTTATAAACTGAACTTCACGGTAGATAAAGTGATTTGATTTTGCTGTTATTTTAATCTGCGAAATAATAAATGCAAGTATACAAATTTCATCAACTCTAGAGTTGATGAAATTCAAATGAGTAGAAAAAATTACTAGTATAATAAAGCTAACAAGATGTACTCCCATTCTCAGAAATTTTCACATCCTATTCTTTCTGCTCTTGATTAAACGTTTAGTAAGACTTGCGCGAAACTATTCTAACGGTAACAGCAAACGCAGCTTGACAGTAAAATTCAAGTCAATTGTGTCAATATAGACTTATGTGTAGGAATAAGAAACTAAACGATATCAGTTCATATTTAATTCAATTCAGTATTACTTTTTCCCTGCAGCCAGTCTCGCTGTATCTGCGGCTGAAGCTGTACTCTGAGAAGATGCTGTTTTAGATGGGCCTATGGAGGACGTTCCACTTCGAGCTTGTGCGTGAACTGTTTCTTCCAATAGAGGCGTGTACAATCCGTTGAAATTCATTCTGAAAATTAGATGACATTGTAAGTAAATCCTCCGAAATGTAATTTAAGTCACCGGGTGAGGTAAAACTAATGGCTTACCTATGAATAATATTCCCGACTTTGTTAGATTTATTTGACGTTTGAGCAATTTCGGAGACTTCTTGCAGAAAATTGACCAATAGTTTGCAAAACTTCGCATCCGCCGCTACAACTCGCTCGTAAAAATCCTTCTCGATTTGCGTCTGATTATAAGACATTGCCATCTTTTTGCAAAACCTCAAACATAGTGTTAGCAGTTTGTTGACTTTTGAAAGTAAAACTTCTATGGTGAGTAATGAGTCATCCAGAATAGAGTTAACGAGTGTCATGTGGCATTCTAAGACGTCATCAACGTTTGATACTTTCTGCATTGTACTTAAAAATGTGTTCCATGCCGGTTCGACTACCTACATGAAATAGAAATAAATGTCAATTAAAATTACTACAAATTAATATTTCACCTGAAATACATTAAGCATATGAAATGTAGCGAATCTTACCTCGAAAGCCATGTAATACTGAAAATTCTGTACAAAGTTAAGCATCTTTTGCCTGAGTGCAAAAATGGCAGCCTGCTCCCGCTGCTCGGAGAGAACTCGTCCTTCGGAGCCTTTACAATGAATCCAGATATTGCAAAGCTGCCTCTCAACGTGTTTGCAGTAGAATAAGTGTCGAAATATCAGTTGATAGCACACTACGACTCTGGGGGTTAGAACCAAGGAAATGGGCCAGCTTACGTCGTACGAAAATGCGAATCCTTCATGGCCTGGAAGGTTATAGTTGCATGTTCGTTGCTGAAATGAAAGAATTATTCAACAATCACTACAAAACTAAATCTACTTGCTTTGCATGCATTCGCTAAGAAAAACTTACAAAGTCAGTTCTCTCGAATGGGGTCTCTATAGCTATTATAGTTAGTAGTTGTTCCCCAATACTGTACGGGAACAATTGGACTTTTAGCGAATCTTTGTAGGGATCCGTTGACGCTGAAGACGTTCTTAAGGCTAATCCCATTATTGACTCCAAACGGCTTGGGTTGAGATCATCAATGGGTTTGCACAGCTCTGCATCAGTTAAGTCCATGAACTGAACGATGAAATCTCCCTGCAGAAATAATATTTAATACACATTTAAAAAAGAAGCTTAACGCGAATTTTCATGTTGTACTGTTGTAAATATCTCACCTTGTCCATCAGCAAATAGTGTTTGACGGACTCGAGCCTTTTCATTAAATCATACTCGTCCAATAACAATGCTAGCAACTTTTTGCTTGCGAAAAAGTATGCTTTTTCGATCTTTTCGCTGTAATCTCTCTCATGGAGACTGTATTCGATTGTGTCGCCCTACAGAAAAATTGCACATCTCAAACTTTTTCTACTTGCCTTGTAGACTGAAATCAATTCAAAGCTCATTTATGCATGATTTACCTGAAAGACCTTAACGTCTTTTCCACAATGACGCATAACGTTTAGGTACTTGCCAGCCTTCAAAACTTGCATTAAATTTCGTTTCAAAAATGATGGACACTTGTCGGGTTTTGGCTGATATCTCTTTTCCCAATATGTGTCACTTATTTCAGCCTCTTCATTATTGCAGTTATCTTCATCCTGAACGAAGAATTCGCCGAATCTATCCTTGATTACCCCCTAAAAGTAACAGTAAACCCACAATTAGATATAAAATGTCAAAGCACAATTATTCTTCCAATATCGAATATAGAAGGTACGGTATATCTTGCAGAATAGTTACGGTTCTACGAAAGATTATTTGAAAGAAAAACAATCTTTACTTTATAAATCCACTGCTGAAGCATGTCGAAGTAAGGTACGGATACTTTCCTAGCCATGTTTAAACACAGGGTTTGATCTGAACTATTGGCCATTGTTATGGCTTTTTCATGCAACAAAGACAGGATTGCACCACCTCTCAGTTTTTTGTCTTCGATATCAATAACAATAGCGCTTACAACTGCCATTTTAGCCAGCGATGGATTAATGAAGTACCATAAATTTCGGAGATTCAAATCACCCTGAAAATCACAATATACATTAACAAAGTAATACGACACTTGCATAAAGTTGCAAGCATGCAATAGAATAGAAATGACCCTTACCTTTCGACATTCGACGTTTAATTGCGTTAACATAATAAAGTATTCCTTCAAAATGTCCTGAATAAAGGACGTTAAGGCATGAGCCACTTTACCGTGTTCGTACTTGTATATTTCTTCAACGTATCTATTAATAGTATAGTAGTGACATGCTAATGCTGCCACTTGAAGGGCAAAATCTCGTAAGGTAGGTGCAATTCTCTGATCAACCTAAAAAAGTGCACCGATCCATTAGTTCGTTATTTACAACAACTCGGATAACAGAAAATCCTCGTCTTACAAAATTATATTATCAGTTAGGTTAATTTAATCGATGTTAAAACTGCTCACCGAGAATGCTATCTTCGACGATGTTGTGTTATGGCATGATATCAAAGCAGAATCTACACCGCTTAAAATGTAAAGCAGCTCTTGAACAATAAACTTTTCCTGTACGTCTTCAGGTAGATTATAAATATTAGGAGCGTTCACGGGAATATCTCTGCCACTTCCTCCTTCATTAAAGCTAGGCGACAAATTGAAAGAAGATGGGGACAGCATGGGTATTCCCATATTTGACGGCGTCCCAGATCTTCGAGAAGGCGGTACCGAAGCTTGACCGAAAACTTCTTCATCCCATGTTGATGCAGATCCGGAATTTCGAATCGTAACGTAAGACCCAGGGAAATGTCCTCCCGGATAAGTGTCGTTTGACATTTCTTAGTTCCTGTTGACAAGAAAAGAATGTTGGACAGATTAGAACAATATACATTATTCGGTCTGACACTTAGTTACAGTTTAGTTGAATTCTCATTTTCGTATCACAAAATTCAGATGGCTCGTGATGCTTAAAAAACCAGTAAAAAGTTACTAATTACCTTACCGGTTAAATCCCAAAAATATATATAGCTTCTTTTTCCTGAATAGAATTCAGTTTCCGTTGTAACTTTAACAACAGTAAAATACACGTTCTATTAACTCTAACCGTTGATGCCTATTAGTAACATAATTTTTATATCATTACCATCAAATTGATATATACAAACAAATGCATCAATTAAATTAAAAACAAAATTATTACTTTACTTTTTAGTAGAGCAATTTCTCACTTCCAAATCTTATCTTGAGCTCAATCATAGCGGTTCCCGCTCTACGCTTAAGCTTGTCCGTTTTTCCTTCTACACATGAGGAGCTATATCCTGCGAATTTTTTCGCTTAATATGTCAGAGTAAACGATTTATCATTTTAGTTAGAAAATTAAAAGCTTGAATTTTAAATGTGACGTCAGCAATCACCCAACGCCTAGAAAGCCTAGAAAAATAGCCAATTGTTGTGAGCAGGAACAGCTGATTTAGTATGAACGCAAGAACGTTTTATTTGTTAAATTCGGTTCTCAATAGTAAAAATCAACACTATCTTTTGCGCTATAAAATCCTACGGAAGCACTGTTGACATAATAATATTTTTCATGACTGTAATTTACATCACTTTCAATAGACCTTTCCACTGCATTTTCTTCAGCTTCGTCCTCGTTCTCTTCACCCCAGTCTTCATTTTCTTTAATGATTTCTTCATGGGATTTCCTTGAGCGTTCCTCTTCGTAAAACGTTTCGAAGGTTTGGAACTCTGCTAAAGTGAAGCTATTACTTGTACAGACTGCAAGGAACTTTTCATCACTACTACAAATAACAAAGTTAGGGGTAAAGTATTTATCCCTTTGAAGAGGAATATTACGCCTATCTTTTTCTGCTAACATCTTTAAAAACTTATGATGGGGTACTGGCTTAAACAAGCCAGCTCGTGCCAAGAATTCGTGCCGTACACGAATAAACAAGGTTGATTTCTTCAAGGCATCACATTTTGCTATTGCTTCAGTACTATGACTATAACTCTTCCACAAGAGTTCAATTTTTTCCTTTAAAACAGTCTCGTGATCCACCATAACAGTTGGACAGTTGCGAATTAATTCTGTGAGTTGAGCGTTTGAAAAATACATGCTAAGGAAACCAAAAGCTTTCGTTACAAGACGGCTTGACAGGGACATTAATTCTGGATACTTATGAAACAAGGTGACTCTATCGTCCTCGTTTATTCCTATCCTGCGCCAAACCTTGGCAGACATTGGAAGCAATTTGTAGTAATCCGTGACAAAATCCGGGTATCTTGCAATCATCTAAAATACCAAAATGTTATTAACTTTGAAAATCTGTTAAGTGTATTGCAATGAGTGTAATTAGTTTTATTACGTACCTTTACTGTTTTAGTTGGACTAAATCCATAAAGCGCTGCTTCCGACACAATTGTTCTCAGTTCCTCTATGTCAATCTCCTCTAATTCTGGATGCTCCTACAAGAGACCAAAAAAGGCGAATTTATCACGTAATAATATTAGCTGTGGAATTTAGAATGAATCTTGTACACAAAACAGCCTTAATCAATAAGACTGGGACAGTTATCTACTTAAATTTATCAAATGGTCTAACCTCATAAAGCGTGTATAGCCGTTCATCACCAACTGGTTTGTATTCGGGTGCAAGCTTTACAGCAGCTTGTTTCGGCTTAGCCTTCCGCGTCTCCCATCTATGCTTGAATCGAGTCTTTTGTTGCACAACAGCTCTCTGGAATGCATCAGGCGGTATTTCCGGTTCCTCTGATGACATAGTGCAATAGCGCCTTCCCGGCATGAATCCATTAGATACTCCAGCAAACATCCATCTCGTTTCCCCCAACCTCCCCCAGTTTCGGACCTTTGTCCCAGTTCCAGAAACGCGGTGACCAGATCTGCAGCATTCCAAGCAATTTCCTTCGGACTTTCTCAAATTCTCCACTTTATGGCTTCCGGATAAAATTTTCACTAGGCCATAAACTGGAGACCCATAACTCTGCCGCCAGGTTCCAGGAGCAGCGAAGCAAAACTTTGTTGCCATACTACTTTCGTTTCAAGTGTCCTTTGGACGCGTTATTAACCTGTCTACTTCATAGTTTCCCAATCTACAGGACAGAAAATGATTTTAAAACCCAGTTATTTAAGCAGCGCTTTTTCTAGCATAATTCAAACACATATATACACACGGATTAACGCATTTGCATATTCACTTACATTGCCCACAACATAACAAGTACGATCCATACATGTACGAAACAATGTAACTGACCTTGTTGAACAACGGAATTAAATGAAACAACTCTTTGAAGTTACAATTAATTGCACATTTTCAGCTCCACGTGTTTAACTGCAGCACACTCATCCTGTAATACAAAAGTAAATATATAAATTTTAACAAGGTATATGAAATAATCTCAATTAACTTATGATCAAGATAAGGCTTATGTTTAACTACGTAATAAACTTTTAGTCACCGGAAGATTCGACGTGAACTATATGCTAACTGATTTCGATGGACAGTTAAAATTAACTATGGTATAGAGCGAAACTTAACTTAGAATTTCAAATCGAGAACCAGAAACCGCCAAAAGCCAAGGAGCCTATACCGGATCCCAGAATTCAGGATCGAAGAGAGTGCGGGTTGAAGGCGAAACTGTCAAGTAAAGCACCGGATTGGTCAAGAAATATAGGGGGAGGATTGTTGCATTATGAATGAACCGTACACGGGAGAAAAGCGTCTGGTTACGTGCACTCCAGCAAGTAAACGCCGTGGTTTTCGGATGAAACGGCAAGTGCATAGCAGGGAGAGGGAGTAGACACCGGCAAAACCAGCTCCGCCCCCTGCTCACGAGATTACAATTGGCTTTGGCCATTTCAGTCTTTTGGCCCGTAAATAAATGAAACAAGGATCCCCCATTTGTTGATATTGCAAGCGGAAGTATGCTGGGATTCGGCATGACTCAGCATACCTATTGGGCCTTATGTATGCTGAATCTCAGGATGATGGGTGCATTCAGGGTGCACTCTGAAACCTGTAACGTGCGAGATTCGGGATGACGGCGGATGACGACAGATCCAGAGAAGAGGAATGCCTGAATATCATTTACTTAAGATGCTGAAAGGATGCTTCAAATTAGATGTACAAAGTAATTTACAAGTCCTGCTGTATGCATACTCAAGGATACTGACGTGATGCTTGATGTTGGTATACTAAACTGGAGATGCTCCTGGATATGAAGATTGGAATCGTCGCGTATGCTGGAAATATGCGCTTTATATATACCTGGCAGTAGATGGCAGGATGTGCCCTTTATTTAATGTAGTACTCTCTTTAGAAATAATGAACAATATAGATTAAATAAATTCGAATCCTATTAAAATTCAAAATTAATTTACGGGTCCACCATATCGCCGCCGGCGGCATCCTCTGTTCCCTCCTTGTCTCCGTCTACATTAGCTCCTGACTTCCGTTTCTTCGATTTCTTTTCATCCAATGATGATGTCACCATACTTTGTTTTAAGGTATACAATCCTTTTGTAATAGCATTGGAGATAAACGTTCTTTGAGCTTGTTCCATGGATAGACGTATTGGCTCTGGAGTATCTGGTCTCATTGTAAATTCCAGATTGCAGTAATTCTTTTTTATGAGATCTGTTGATACACAAAAGGTTTACTAGCAGGTTATCTATCTAAGTAGAATGGTATTCTGATGGTAAAATGACACTTACAAACAAGCCATTCCTTGATTTCGGGATCTATCAGCTCCTGCTCATTCGTTGGGATACCTCGGTTAAATTGCTGACAAAGTCTAGGAATTTTTTCCGGGCTGCTCTTATACATAATTCCAATAAATCTTTTTGTACACTCTGTGGCTGTATCCGCTTGTCCAAGATACCGACTGTCAGATTCGAGAATACGCAGATCTCTTTCTTGTGAACCGATCCAGATTTTAGTTTCAAGTGTGATCTGAAAGACAACCAACCAACTCATTTGATTTCAGTTGTAAGTGAGAATAAAAATATTGCTCACAAATATTGAACACAAAAAATTGGACATACGAGTTTGTCTTCCGAAATGTAGGTGCCCACTTCAGCCGCCGGCGGCTTGGTTGACTGAGAACATTCAGTTGCGGTCAAAGCAGCAGAAAAAGCTTTCATGAGACACTGCTGGCCATCTGAAAAATTCAAAAATGGAATCGATACAATATGAATATAATTATAAAATGGACAATACAAACCTGGGCCTGACATACCATCACCATTAAAGTACTCCGCAATTGCAGCTATAATAGACTTCGGCTCCATTTCAGCTGGATGACTTGGTCCCGTTATTGCTTCTTGGGCTGTATGAATTATAGCTGGAACCACCTCATTTTCCGTGCCCAACATTTCAGGAGTATTTACCAAGGGCGGAAGCTCTACTTTCTGGTTAGTCTATAAAATGAAGTTTTCCCAAACAAGGAATTCGCTTTATCCAAAACAGTATTGTACTCATGATTTATAAATATTTACCTGTGCGGTAATGGAGACCAGACCCGCTGAACTTGGGACGGCTGTTTTTACAATGACTAAACCGTCATTAGTGGTTTTACGCTCAGGAACCTGCAAAGAGTATATCGGTCCATTTTACCGCCGGCGGTAGCCTGTTTTCATTTGTGCAAAATTTAAGACATTCTACGCTACTTACGTTCTGAAAAACAATTGTTGTTTCATTTTCGCTTGCATTATAACTAACAGGCTGTGAGAAAGTCAGTGTTGCGTGATCAAATCTCTCCATCTGCTCGTATGGTGTTGGTATCTACAGGAATCAATGTGAAAAAAGTTATTCTGACTACGATGAAATTAAATATCTATAGTTAAGCAAAACCTACCATAATTTGGGAAGTGGGCAATGCTCGAGATGCAATAAGCATGTTTTCCGGTAGCTTACCGGATCGGCCGACTGATCTCTGAAACAAAAAACAAGGGTTATTGCATTAAAGATTAAAACACCATTCATTAAATGAGTGTTTTCCACTTATCTGCTTCTAGATATTATAATATAATCTAATGAGCTTCACGATGTTACCCTATTTGATCCGCCGGCGGATGGGGTCCGGACACCACGGGGCATAGTATTCTATTGTTGTAAACTTGGTTTTTTAACGAGAACGGGGATTAAAGTTGTAAAATACTTGTTTAAATGGAACGTTTTTCCAGGCCGCAGAGTTATTTGAGGATAACTGGTAGACACAAATTCAGTTTTCACGAACCAAATAAATGCCGACAGGAGAGACGAGAGAAAACCAACTTCCTGCTGAGCTTGTTGTTTGTGTATTTTCACAACGGGTGCTAGCGCGAATAGCGTTACAGCCATGGGATGTTTGTGAGGATACAGCCAATTCGAGAACAGGGAGCTAGCGCTAGCTCACTATGAAAATTGGCGGCAGCTTGCAATATTCGATTTGAGTGAAAATCTTGGCTTCCCCCGACAGCACCGTTTCAAAGTTCGATCTTCATTCCATTTTTAACTACAATAAGGTTAACATGCCTCGTCCAAGAAATAAGAAGACCCCGCATCGGAAAACTTTGAAGCGCCTCGGCTTTAAGCATCGGATGCAAGGTATTACTTGATTCTAAAATCTTCGCTTCTAAATTTTCACATGCTGTTTGTCTATCAAGGAAATCTAATTTGTTCATTTAAGGATGGAATCTCGATCCAAGAAAAATCGTAGCAAAAGTTCCTTCCCGTAAAAGTGTGACACGAGCCGCCGGCGGCATTAGCGAAGTTCATAGAAGCAAAGTAATTGCTTCAGCAAGCAGCAGTGAGTTAACTTTAAAATCCTAAACCATTCATTTGCATCCGGCAAGAACTGAAAATGACAAGCAGAAAATTATTTATTTCCATAGGTGAAACCGAGGAAACGTTTCTGGTTTCCGTCATCGCAATAAATGGAAAACCTACGATCGGTAAAACACTTGTTTATAATTGTTCACCGCCGGCGGTATCTAGGATCTAGTATTTACTAACAGTAACCTTTATACATTTAGGTTCGATTACATCTTCTCTCCCAATACTTGCATCACAGGAGGAGCTGCATAATGAATTTCAAAGTAAGAATTATCCTGGTTAATTTCAATTACAAATAACATCCGTCTCTTTTTCACATGTGTTAAACGGTTTTACTTTAGGTAACGAAGTATCCGAAGAAGGTATTGAAGAATCTGAAGAATCTATCGCGGAACTGGAAGTAGGATTCGAAGAACTAGCAGGAAATTCCGAAAGGCTTCTAACCTTAACAAAAGACGAATTGTTGGATCTCTATCGGCAGAAGAAGGAGCGTTCAACCATTGTATTAGACCTGGCGAAATTAGCGAACCGCTACAAGTTATCCAATGAGTGTGTGAGGTCAATTTTTCCTCTGCTACGCAAACAAGCTGCCGGCAGCATTGATGACGTTCCCAATTCGTTTGAAGATTACATATCCAAACTGGGTATCTATAGAATGTTCACCCTTCACTTCAGTTGGCAGTGTTCCAGATGTGAATTTTCAAGAGGAAACGGAATTCAAAATCCTCAATTATGGACAAGAAGTATAATGCTTCCAAGAAAGGCACCTCTTCCGTGTCCGAATTCTCATGTCTGGGAGCGTTCCATGACGCATTTTGTCACCATTGGGATCCGCGGACTCCTACAATGCATTCTGCCTAAACTCTTTAACTTCATTCAAATGGAAAAGATGGATTGTAAGGCTCTTCGAAAGCTCAGAGAAAAAGTTGGATTTCGGCATGGGGATATAATATTGAACCTTTGCACCGATGGAATCCCTATCAGCAACAGCAGCGCCGGCGCTGCGTGGCCACTTCTGGCTACCATTTATGGCACTTCGCGGCGTTTGCAGAGAGGGCTGGGGTTGTTATTACTTGGATTTTACCGTGCATCTCAACATATCTCCAACGAGGAGATGAAAGAATTTTTCAGACCCGTTCTTGATGACATTTTGGAAACTGAAAAAAATCCAATAGTATGGAGGGACGGGGACGATTCCATAATGTCCACACGAGTCTATTTGATGAATGTATTTGCGGACACCCCAGCACGCTCCCAAGTGATGGATCTGATGTCATTTAATGCCCGGTTTGGGTGTCACTATTGCTTGCATGACCAACCCGGTCCATATTTTAGCAAACAACGTGCTGAAAAACGAACACACGAACAGCACATGCATTGTGTGGAAAACATTGAAATGGATCCCATCTTTGGAGTCAAAGGAGCTTCTGTATTGACAAAACTCCCATACTTCGATCTAATTCAAGGTAACACAGGCTTTAGTTATGCTAGTTTTTAAAAGTCGAATCGCACCGCCGGCGGTGTTTTTTTTTTACAAATGGTTATCTAACGCAGGGTGTCCTCCAGACCCGATGCATACGGTCTTTCTCGGCGTCTTCAAGCTAATGCTTAATATTTGGCTGGACTCGACTAACCACAAGCAACCATTCTATATCCGACCAGATCGACAAGAAATTCTGAGCTACGAATTTACGAATATTAAGCCTCCTTCACGAATATCCCGACCTCCTCGCCCACTTTCGCAGCGAGCACATTTCAAGGCGTCAGAATTCCACTTCTGGGGTTTGTACGCAGCACCGGTGCTGATTCGGGATTATCTACCCTCGGCTTACTATCTACATTACGAAGACCTTGCCAACGGTATAGCGTTGCTTTCAAGAACCACAGTTTCGGCGGAGGACTTAGACGCTGGCAGAAGTTACCTAAGGGACTTCGTAAATGAATTTTACAACCTCTACAATGACCGAAAATTCCATCGCTACAATATTCATTTGTTACTGCATCTTCCAGACTACGTGGAGCTTTATGGAGCAATTCCAAATTTCTCCATGACTGCTTTCGAGAGCAAAATGTTTCATTTAAAAGGGTTCGTTACAGGGTCACAGTATCCAAGTTCACAGATCGTTAAAAAGTACTTGACAGAAGTGGTCTGCAATCTAGAAGAGAGCTTTGCTCATCAAGAATCGTCATGCATGGTGAAAGTATCTCAAGAGGATGAGTTAATTAACCCAGTGGTAATTGAGATTCATAAGGACCGACCCCGAATTCCATTATGGACTTATTTATACAGAACGGACCTGCTCCTTTTCCACGAACTCATTTCCGCCGGCGGAGTTAAGATACGAGGATCTAGAATTTCTACTGCAACCCGCAAATGTAATCATATATACTGGGTCGGTGAGGATAAAGTGATTGAAATTAACGTTTTTGTCTTAGACACTACTACTGGTAAGAAATATATGCAAGGCCTAATTCATCATGTTTGGCCAGTTAATTCTTATCAGCCCATGCAGCATATTAAGAGATCGGAAGGTGAGCCAATGCCTGGATTGATTCCTTTAGAAGGTTCAATACAGCCGGGATACAAAATTAAACACAGAGGTCAGTCCATTCTTCCAGTTACAGAGTATGTTGAGTTTGGAAGATTCCTGAATAATGTAGATTTAAATTCGGACTAATAATAGAACTTTAAACGTTTACAACGTGTTCCTACTTTGAAAGATAGATGGTAGATCTTGCAGGAGTGTGGACTGAGGGTTATGGCTACATTATGATAATTATACTTGGCTTTGCAAGGCTTTGCAAGGCTACCACCTAATATTAAATTTCTTGTTCAAACACAATTGTTTCCTTGGTACAGAACCAATGATTATAGTTTATAGCATGAGTATTGTGTAGTCAATATAAATGTATTTCAGAGAAATTAATAAACCAATTTCAGTTAAACGCTAATGCATTATTATTTCTAATTGCAAACATTTCTTATATTATGTACAAAACTGTATAACAAATTTCCGACTTCACCATCATATCTTAAAATAGCTTAAATATAAGCTATGTACAAATTTCATAACTCAAAACCATTATACTATCAATACTTTAAATACGACAAAAATTTACCACATAAGGGATTCTATCTGTAAGTATTCAATACATTACAAGTTTTGCTTACAAAGCACAACAATTAACACAAAAGTCCCCCTGTGTTTGAGTCGAGGCTAACACACTACATGGTTGTTCGCATATCTACACTATGAGTTGTATCGCAATCCCGGTCATTAGAAGAGGGTGTGGAAAACGCTGATGATGAGGCAAAGCTAACAGAACTACTTGTTGACGAATAATTTCCAGAGTTTTCACGCCTGCAAAAATAAGAAATTCATTACTTTTCGGTTCCAAGTAAGTCAAGGATTGTGTTATGGCAAAATATGTGCTGCAATTACTTACATGTTACTCGAAGTGTCAATGTAAGATGACTCAGGATGCGGATAGCGATATATTGAAGGCTTCCATTTTCAACTTCGTAGAAACTTTTGTTTTCGAAGAATTTTCGCCGTCCAATGTTTGCACTACAACATGAACGACAATATCGGCAATCCTGTAATCAAAAATAAAAATCGGTTACTGTTTGTTGGATCTTTCTTCTAGATCTTTGTCGATACTAATGAATAAGTAACATAAACAACGTTTCAAACATACCTTCTTGTAGCGCATGAACTAGGTTCTTCTGTAATGGTTGACAGACTATTTTCACTGGAGACTTTGGTCTTATTTCGACCATACGAATTTCTCGAACTAGTGCTTCTGGTGGTCTGATACTGTTGCTGCGAGGATTTCGACTTACTGCTTGAACTTTCGGTTCGGGGTCTCGAGCTTCTAATTGCTAGATCTCCGCTTCATAATTGGCATAGGAGTAAGTTGAATAAGATAGGCTGGATCACTAGTAGTAGTAATGATAATTCAACTCCCACAATCTAATATGCTTGCTTGAATGTTGATAGGAGCACAGGAACCAAAATCATCATATTTAACAATGCTATAACGGCTGAGATCGCAATGAGGAGGGTAACATGTGTGAATATAAACGTGAAATCAGGATCATATAAAATTAAAGGGACGAGGGAAGTCAATGTCAACGACTGAACACATGGCGGTCCCACGAGAATAAACGCAGTCACGAGATGACAGCTTGCGGGTCCGGCAATGCAGCAGAAAGCCTGATGAAAGAAGTGATATAATTAAACAGTGGTTCAAAATCACACTGATATCACAGTGCTTCCACAGGAAACATAATACAGAAATGACATAAGTGTTGACTAACCACGATAAGCTGAATTGTTGAGTACATTACAAGACTAACGCCCAAAAGAGCAATATCCATCGGTAGAGCATTTAATGCAACTCCCAGCCAGCACCAGCCTATCGATCCAGCGATTTGTACAAAAGTAATGGCTGCTACAAGGATCACAACCGCCACAGGTCGGATAGATAATCCTAACGAGAAGAATAGAATCATGGCGGTCATTGCACTAGCAACTCCCATAAAGATGACAGAATTTACATTGAGAGTCCATTACTGTTCGTAAAATCTGAACGGTATGCCAGAGGAAAACACTGGTAATCCACGAGCCTCGAACGCGCCAGTAATTTTTCGTACTTCATTTACGAACCGAGAATCTGTTGCACCGTAACACCAGATATTACAATATACCAGATATGTTAGAAAAAGTCTTATGCAAAAAATCAGTGGTCTTGACATAGTTTCTCGAGTGTATTTTACCTTTATCTTCTATGTATCGGGAGGTTCTGGTTTCAAATTAGTTGCGTTGCTCCAAAAGCTAGGGGATCGTTCGAAGCCCACTGAGTGAGATGCACGTAAAAAGCTCTAGGGTTGATATTTCCTTCGTAATCGACCAAGATATTCGTGGGTAACTGTAACAAACGAAAGCCACGATAGAACCAGGTGTTTCAATAACAGAACGATCCACCAACATTTAAAATTTAACTCACCTGAGTCATATCGACAGGATAATCGATTTGAGCTGTCTGAACTTCGAGCTTGAAGGCAAGGATCGCATCGGCATCATTGGTCCACCCTTACTTTGTGCAGGTATCCCAGTTTCCATTCTTTATCGAAAGTAGTTTTTTTCGAAGTTTTCCAGCCATTCTCGATACAGCAATCAACATATTGGGAATTGCACCACATGAAGACATTAGTTGTACCGTAGACATTTGACCTCCCACCCTGTAATCATAACATCAAAGCATAAAAGTCACACTACTTTCCTTGTAGTCATTAACGTTGTCTCACGTCCGGAGTCACCTACAACAAGCTTGCAACAATGAAAATTCCAGCATTGTTAATTCAAGTTATTTCACACTTACTTAACAATGTTTCCAGATTGGTTGTGCGCTGGCCCTCCAATGATTAAATCAGGTGCCCAGTGCATGATTTCTTGAAGCGAAGCCGTAGCATCCTCCATGAAGGGAAGAAGCTACATCTGAAGGGTTGGTGCTGCCCTTATTAGGAGCAGTAGCCGGACATTCCTTATCTAATGGATTCAAGCAAGGTTTCTCTTGGTAACTACTCCCGATCCGAGCCCTTCTAATGAAGCCATCCAAAATCTCGAAAGGAAAGGACATGTGCATGTTAGCAGCAGGATATCCTTCATAGCCCTTCTCAGTAATTCCTGAGGATTCAAGTTGGTCCATTTCATGGGCCCAGAAGCACCGGGAATAATTATAGGAACACTTGGTCCAAATTCTTTCCATCCTTCCCAAAAGCAGTCCAGCGGAGTAACAAGAATACAAGGGAAGACTTTTTCAAAAATTAGTAAATGTATTGCTCGTCTAGTTGTTGAATATTTGCAGAGAAGCATAAGTCCTACATCCTCCAGTTGCGGTATATAAGAGAACAGTTATCATTTTTTTCATTAATTTCCTTCCCATAAACAATTTCTTCCTCCGAAGAGGAACAATTATGGCAGGAGTGTAGCATGCATCCCAGTCTTATCCAAGACGGCGTACTACAAAAATACTGGAGGACTCAGCATGAGCTCCATTAACTAGTGTGATGTTCTAGACGGTAAAATTAACATTAAAGGGATTTGTTAAACATCAAGAAGCTCTGCTTTCTGGGTGTCAAGTTTTACAACTTTTCAAAAACTACAATTCACGGCCCGTTCGGCATAACTTTAATCCCGACTACAAGGACAGCACAAACCCTTGATCCAAACCGTAATAAATACAATAGGTCGGACAGCTCTCTCAACTTATCGGATACCCGTCTTTCTCCTCCCGCAATCCTACAATATATTAGATCAGAACCGATCTATACGAAAATTTATTATAATAGCAGTAACGTGACTTGCACTTTATAGAGCTCAACAGTCACCACGAGTTCTCTTTGTAGAACATACAAGATACAAGTGTTCTAGAACCGATTTGACGTTCAATATGGAATGATTAGTCTTTTTCATTCATACTTTATATCCACTAATTCCTGATTCAAAGTCATCACTTAAATTATATTGTTGTTCTTCAAGATGCTCATCTAGTTTGTTCTTGGCACTTCCATATCCGATCTCAGAAGATGATTTGTAGCATTGTTAATGGCAACAGTGTTGTGCTTGAGCAAATTAAGTTTGTTAGTGGGCAAGTTCTTGTGCACCGAAGCAAAATGAGTAAACTTGATGAAATCAAGCCCAACAAGTAAGCGTCCCCTTCGACATAACAATCTTAGATTCAGTTAATTTAGCTAAATGGAAACTACAACAACAAACTAAACACCCTCTCTGCTGATACTTCCCAATTTTAGGATACCTTACTTCTCCCCAGGAAATAACGATGCACCGTTTTTTTATCTCAAAACGTACACTGTCTCTGTCCCCAACTTCCAGGCGATTCACTTCTAGGCCAAATTCTACTGTCTTATTTCTCCAACCCTGGCAATCTGTGAATGTGGCAAGAATCAGTTCCCCATAAACAAAGAATACAAATCAACATATATATATATATCTATTTTCACTTAAAAACTTACGAGGTCTCAACTTGGAGTTGACAAAATCTTCACGCTTTTGGGCTTTGTAACGCTGAAAGTCTTGCTTCTTTTGCCAGTAATTATATTGAATTTCCTTCATCCGTGGACGGCCTGTACCCGAAGGATATGGGCAAAACCTGAAAGAAAATATACAAATATTGATACACGGTTATGCTAGAATCATAATTACAAATGATTATTATTTAATTGACCTTGCTAAGTGACCTTCCAGTAGGCAATTGTTACATACAATGCATTTCATTCGCTGAATCATTACACCCCCGTCAATAATGATCTGAAATATTAACTGGTGAACCGGATCTAGAGCCGGCAAATGCTTTAATTTAGCATCTAATTGGTCGACTGATAATGGAGGAGAAAGAGCGATTTGCACAATGACTTGGATTGGCAGGACTTTGTGCGGTTCCAGATCGATGCTTTCTGCTCTCCAAGCTCTGTAAAGAAATAAATTCCGGACCACATCCATCTGATCATTTGAAAATCGAATCGCCTTTCTAGCATTTACGTGTCGAAGTTCTTGAGTCAAAGATTTCGGCTTCTTCGGTTTAGGAAGACGGAGGAGAGTACGTTTACTGGCCTCAAACCCTTCAGAAGCACAAACCCCGCCATCAACCTGGAACATAATTAATTAGTACATGCATTGATAAACAAGTCAAAGTAACGGCTTTTAAAACTTAGAATCATTTATACGCGTATGAATGCAATTGTTATGCAGTATTACCTCCGAAAGAAACGAAGAAAGAAGATCTGGTAAATTTTTAACATCCTCGATGGCATAAAGAATTTGTTCCTCTGAGAGCGGCCTCGTTGTCCAATTCGATCGCTGCAATTCTTCCTTACACACTCCTGACTGTATTCCCAGCCGCTCCGCTAAAACTTTTCCCAGGCCTCTAGGTTGACCTCCTACAATATACTGGTCAACAAGTTGCAGATCTAACAGCCTTGTCGGAAAAATACGAAGATGTTTTCGGAGGAATAGAATATCGTTTTCCGATCCAAACATTATGAGAGTTCTACGGGTTGACTCTAACAAGTCCTTGAACTCATTGGTTAGTTCTTGGAGCAAAGATAAAGGATCCAGCAAATATACGCAACCGCCGGCGGATATTTGGATCAAGGAGATAAATCCTGCAAGGTCATAATTAACGCTAATGTAGCACGGTCTTTTGATTGGTGTAAACCTGTTTTAGTGCGATTTAGGAACTTACCGATGTACGAGTTTTGATTACAGAACTCCATGTCAAGATACAAAAGAGGGGCATCGGCCAAATCTCTGACCATCTTGGAAAAGCTCTTGTAATCTGCAATCCACATGACTCCAACCTCCGGTGGTTGATCCTCACTGCGGATTTTGCTGGCATCTAAGTGCCCTAAATTTTGCGCTAACACAACGTCTTCTTCGGGATGAGGCAGCTTCCAGTTTAGAATAGAAGCTGCTAGCACCTGTTAGAGCGTAAGGAATGAAATAATGGTATAATTGTTGCTGCTGTGACGTAGCCCTTTTTGCTTATAAAATCAAGTACCTGTTTATGAAATCGCCGGTCAAGCTCAACCCAACGCCAAGAATCCCTGTTTCCTGGAGTTTGTCCTGAAACTCCAGCCGTTTGCAGGCTCCTTGCAAGGCGCTGATTTTCCGTCCTTCGCACTTTTGTGACCACTGTAGGTGCCGGCACCTTAAGACGCTTCGGAGAGTATGACAATTCTCTCGATACATTCGCATCCTCATTTACTTCTTCTGCCGGCGCGGCTGGCCACCCGGCTTGAAGTGCCGCAGCACTACCCTCCTGGAAGAAACATAAAGAATCAGTTAATTAACAAGGTGATTTTTACAACCCGCACTTAAATTATTGCCAAAGATTATAAGAGCCTTTTGGGGGTTGTCGCAGATTTCAAAGCTTTCAACCAAGTTACGATTTCCTTGAGTTTACCTGTTGTTTAATTTTGAACAGTTTTTTCCACATAAGCTTTTCCAACTGCACTGGCTTACGGAATCGACCTTTGGTGGGATGGGGCATATCCGTTAGCTTCCCTTTTTTCTTTTCTAGCTCGTTAACGGGTTTCTTAGTTTCGACTTGAGATACCGAGGGTGATGTCTGCTGTTTCACTACTTTAACTGGCTCAATCTACAAGTCAGGATAAAGTTAGTACTTTTTTAATTCTTACTTGGTATACATTAGCAAACAGTCGGAATATTCGTCCCGAGAATATCCAAAGCTCGTATCTTTTTAAAAAGAAAGCAAGAAAGTAGCTGTTCAAACGATTACCTTTTCGGATTTCATGTCGGCAACTTTTGTTTGATGTTTCGCAATGATAACCGGCTTTTGTCTTTCTTCAGATCGCTGAGTGTAATAATCGGGCAATGTGAACTGTTGATTCATTCTTACATTGTGCTCTTGCTTAGACTTCCTGGTTTGCAGATCTTCGATTTCTTTGCTACTGTGACATTCATCATCCTTTTCATCAGCCCAAGACATCTTCAATTTTGATGTTCCGTAAGGTTTGGAATCCTCGAATTTCCTAGTTTCAGGGGATTCGGCATCATGCGACTTGGAATTTTGACCTGAGTCCATGCCTGGTTTCGGTGGGGACCGTGAGGGTGCCTCATTTTCTTTGTAGCTTCGAGAATCTCTGGGTTGGTCGTTGCCGTATCTATGAAATGACAGTGCATTACTCGTTCCGTGACATGTTACGCTCACTCACATTAGAATTTGTTTTACGGGAAAGGGAGCACCAAAATAAAAAAAATTTAACCGACCTGTTCTCGTAGTCATAGTTTCTCCTTTCCCTTCCTCCTTCACGTTTTTCTCTAGAATAATCGGTTTCTATTTTTCCCCGGTCCTCTTTCTGCTTTTCTTGAACCAGTTCCCATTCGTCACTAGTAGCGTTCTTATCTTCACCTACAGTTACCAAAATGAAAAACGTGAGCAAGAAGAAAACTAAGTATCTGATCAAGGTGGGTAGTATTATAGTCAACATGTGAGTCAATGGGAAGGCCATCACATTCGTATTTGCTCGTTACTTTATTTCATTCAAATCGTTCTCTTACCGGTAATTGCAACTGGACAAGATGTTTGCCTTTGATTTGTTCCAGCTTGATAGGGTGAGGTAAGTGGATTTGCTGGGTTGTTATTAGTTAGGTACTGCCGACTTTGTAATGTATGCGGTAATTTGCTCATATGTGGCTTTCCTCCAAACCCACGGGGATGTGGGTTCCGCCAACTACCATCCTGGACTCCTACTTCGGCCATCCGTTTTAAATCGGCATCTTTAATAATAGAATTTTTTGCAAAATGGCTGCTATCTTGAGCCACCAATGAGTCCGAGTTATGGTTGTTATTCATCTGAGACCGGGGCGGGGCAGGATGGAGGGACATTCCACTGAATTCGGTCGTACCAGCATAAAAAACACCGGGACCGGGATGAGGGCCATCAGCAAACGTCTGTGAGACCAAATTATTAGTCACCCTAATAACTTTTTAAGACTTTAACACCAACTGATGTACAACCACAATGAAAAACTTACAAAACGATTGCGTGACAAGATTCCTAGAAACTGTGGCACAGCGTACCCAGGCGGAGGAGCAGCCTGTGGAGGTCGTGGCGAGTGGGATAGTAGTCCTCTTCGTGGCGGTTGAAGGTGATTAGTTGCTTGGTGATGTTGAGACAATCCTACGCGAATTGAAGAATTCTGATTGTCGGTTAAAGAGCTGCTCCCTTCTGTGCAGTTTTCTGATTTCAAGGATCCTACATGCCCTGGTCTAGTTGCTGCTAGAGGTTTACCAAATGCTTGCATTCCTTGTTTCTGAGCTACTGTTTTCGTAACAGTTTCCGAAGTCTTTCCCTACGAACAGAATTGAGAAAAAATTTAAATCTACAAACTCTTCTCAAACAATTAACATTAATGCTCAATGGCTAAACGTACTTTATACAACTTGTTAATATCCACATGATCGTAAGACGCTTTCGAAGCCTTTGAGGCGGAATCCGCTTTTGTGGACACCAATGGTCCCGAGTTTGCCGACATCCTGTCTCCTCGTCACCAATTGAACTTGTTACTGCCAAACACGTGAACTCCAGTGCACCTGAAATCAATAGCAGATTAATTGATTGAAGCCTATAGATCACTATTGAAATCGGAAACACTCTTGACCGTTTCCCAAAACCAAAGGTGCTAGTTAGCATAAAAATATTCAGTATTTAGCAAGCTTAGTAAAAAACTATTGACTTACCACGGTTAGTTCGTACAGGCTGACTTCAAACGAGAAGTAAAAGTTACTGTCAGATCTCGGACGAGAGAATGAGCGTTGGTTTAAAATTAACAGCTATAAATTGAAGAACAACGACACAAGTTTCGCAAAGACTTTGCGTTCTCCTTTGCAAGACGTTATATTTAACTTCTTGACCGTCCACTGACGACAGGATGCGACTGATTAACGGAACACCAAATGAGGGGCAGCAAGTTTGGTTAAAATTAAGCACAGATTACTCCTAATAGTGTCAAAGTATTATATAATTCAGACTATCTCTTTCAGTCTACGGCTGCGAATCCGTTTCAGCCCTAATCCTCTACTATTGATTCTCCCCCGGATGCTTCCTTAATTGTCTTCACAAAGGAGGTTTAGTTCGAAAAAGGTTACTTCACTTCTTCTCACACTTTTGAAAACGTGTGAAGTTGATGTTGCAATAACCTGGATGGATAATACCCGGGTGTGCAAGGTATTAAAAGTAGAAAAACCTCCAATTTCTGAAATTCCCAAAACTAAACTCACTCCGACACAAAATACCACACACGTGTTCACAACGAATGAATGTAAAGTATGCCGTAGCATGCCGGTCCTTGGATGAGAATGCAACGGCCAATATTGAGAAAATTGTACAGTATCCTGTGTTATACACGAGGATCCCTCCCGCGTAAATCCAAAAGCTAGTATCATCCGATAATGTGTTCGCGTATGAGACTGTATGCTGGCCATAGTGATGCTTAAATTCAAATGCCCGTACATACGGCATCAAAAATCCGTGCGTATCGGCAAGTCTGCTTTCTGTTGAATATGGGATTCCAGAAGTGCCGCAGTGATGTGCATAAACCAAGGAAGCAGTCGGGTGCGCCACCTTGTTGAAATTTTTGCGGATTTCCGGTTTCGCAGTAAAAACGATTGTTTTTTCGCAATAAATGAAACAGTTTTCAAAATATTTTCAACTCAATTTATACTTTTGACCCCACTACAGCTTTTGCTGTTATCAGAAACAAAATCCTATAACTTTTCCCTTGAATTTCCTCCAAGGGATTTTTAACCCTAGGAAACAAATCCAAGGAATTTCTCATATTCTAGGCTCCCAACTACCTACGATGTTGTAAAAAGGGTCGATGGAATGGGTAAGACTTGTGCTGAGTTCGTGCGGGATATAAAAACATAGAATAAGAAAGCGGTATAAGAGAGTTAGTGACGGGACAGTACATACGGATTGTCGTAGTCCGACGGACATGGAAGATCCGACAGAATAAGAAAAGGGAATATATACAGTAAAAGTGAATTCTTGTTCATGTAAGGGAAAGATCTGTTCTTTTGGTAAATCCTTGGGTAAGGAAAAGCATAAAAGGTTTTACTACACTACATAATATAAGAGCTAGGAAAACTCTCTCTGTTCTGGAGTGAGTTCACTCATATCATTGATTGATCATTTATTCCCATCTTCATCCATTCCTTCCTCTTTTCGCACTCATTGAGCTCTGCGGGATCTTGGGATTCTGTCTGATTCTCACTTGATTCCTTACTTATACTTGTCCGTAACCTATGGATTTTGATTGTGAAACTTGATAGGGAGAAAATTATCCTTATTGTATTTGTAATCCGAACGAGTTTCCATTGCTGTAATTTCTCTCTCATTTTACCTGTCATTTTTATCAAAATCACTTTAATACTCGAAAGAAGAACCGGAGTAATACGGGTTCCGGATTTAAAAGACTGACAGTTTATAGGGTGGAAAGTAAGGAATGAGTACAGAGAGAGCCTTGTGATATATAGAGGATTTTCCTTGGATTCATATTAAGCTGTCAATTTGTGTGGAAATTTCCCAGGATCTTCTAAAGAAATTCCAAGGGATTTTTCTCCCTGGCAAGTATTTCAAGGAAATTCTTGGAAAACTCTTGGTTGTGTACTCATTAGGCTGTGTCTACGTCTTGTTCAGTTTAGCTTCTCCTGAATTTAACGAAAACTCTTTGAGGAACCTTTAAAAGCCTTGGCTGCAAAATAATTGATTTGTATCAAAATCCAAGGGAAAATAGGCGACAGATAGCGATTCATGTGCCGCTTTTGAGGTCACAGAGGTTATATAAAATAATAATATTAATAATTCTTAACTACAATTATTAGGTATTTAAAAAAACCCCAGTACAAATTCAGGAATGGAATAGAATTTCAAGAGTAATTCAAAGAAAATGAAGGCCTAGAAACTGAAACGAGTGTACTGATATACAAACCTGTGAATATTCTCAGCCGATCTGATCTGCATACACATGACTCAAGGATTTTTAGCTTTAAGGATTTAAAGGTAAGTTTTTAAAGTTTTGGCATGTTATTCTGGCATTTACTATTTAAAGAATTTTCCTGGTTGTAAAAATAGATTTGTAGTGGAGAAAATAGAAAAGTACATATGATTATTGAATGAGCATTGACAAGGGAGTGCAGCTGCGGATGATTGAGCAATTGTGTAACTACCAAGGGTAAATGTATAAACAGTTTTTAGTGGCCTAGTAAAAGATGTGTCCAGGTAGTTGGTGGATATAGTTATCTAAAATGTTCTGGATTGTCGTCGATAATTAGTTTTTGATGAGGTTTCGTCCTGGAGAAAATGAATAGGCGAACCTGGAATTGTAGTGTTGTTGAGTGGGGACGGAAATGGAGTTGTTGAAAGGTCGGTCGGATTTCCGCACCCACATCCGGTATAGGCTGGAGAGAATTGGTAGTAGTAGTGCAGGGGAAATGCCGCAGTGTGATGCAGTCGGAGAGCTGAGGGTGGGCAAATATATTCACTCACTCAGAGGATTCGCGTACACAATTTTGCAAGCGAGCCAGACTGACCGCGATAACAGATAAGCTCATTGAGCAAATTGATTGATAGCCGTTTTTAGCTTGTCATGTAAGTGCGGTCTGAGGGAAGGAACGTTAGCCAAGGGTTTATTAACAGTCATCAATTGACGTAGGATTAGGTAAAGGATCAGAGGATCTGTAAGTGTGTGATGATTGAGAAGGAAGTGAGGATTGATTAAAGTTTAACTAAGCATTTATTCTTTTGTCCTTCGTGTAGAAATATTGGACGGCGGCGTGTGTAATATAGAGGAGAAGGCAGCAATTCGCGGAGCGAAAGAGGATTGTTCAACATTGACGTAGTGAAATACTTACAGCTATAAGCTATAGAATACCTGGAATTTTAAATTCGCTGAGTTTATTCCTAAGACTGAAGGAAGGCAAGTGGAAATCGGGGACAAAATGAACTACGAAGCGGAAGAAGATGATGAAGTCAACTCTGTGTTGTGGGTTGGAAACCTGGATAGCAAAGTCACTGAAGCCATGGTTTATGAATTATTTTTACAGGTGAGTGTAAGAAATTTCGACATTTTTTCAAAATACTCTTAATTAGATTACATATTTTAAAAATCAAAATGGATATTGACGCTGTAGTTGTAAATACAAAAATGTATAACAATCTGTTCTGAATAATAAGATTTGATAATCTGATAAATATTTCTAAAATTCAGGCTGGACCAGTGAAAAACGTGCATTTCCCCAAGGGACAGGATGGAGCGAACCACAAGGGATATTGTTTTGTGCAGTTCTATCAGAATGCATCTGTGCCGTACACGATGGAGGTCATGGAAGGTGCAACAATGTTCGGTCGGAAGTTGAAGCTTCAGCCGAGGCCTGGGTCAATCCATCGTAAGGTGTGTACCGAGTTTAAATCCGTCACCGCTTGACTATTCCCTACAACCAGCACTAACAATCAATTAATTACTAGCTTAAATTCCTACCGCCAGTCAGTACACTTCCTGGACCTAAGTTGTTGCGAATCTAAAAGTTACGAAATGAGTATAGTCAAATAAGAATTGCATGATCTATTGTCTCACAGTTTCCTTTTGCATTAAAACAGATTATGGATCAGAAAATAGCGCAAAAGCGGCAAGAGATTCTTCTGCATCAGCAGCAGCCACATTTAATTCCTCAGCAGGGACAAAATCCAGTTTTATTCGGACTCGGACCCCAGCACCCGCAGACCCCTCAACTCGCTCAAATTCAAAATATGGTGATTTACCAGAATCAAATGTTTCAACCAGCGTATTCCCCTGCTCAAAATGCGAACCATTACCCCGTGGCAGCCTTCCAGCCACAGGTCGGACCACAGATTGTTCAAATTCAAATGCAGCAGCAGCAAGGTCAGCAGCACACTCCAAATCAGCAACAAACATCCCAGCAACAACAGCAATCTCCCCGGCATTTTCAACAACAGCAGCTAGGCTATTCCTTTATTTCTTCACCAACTCATCGCATTCACTCTAGTCATGTCGCACCCTTGAATAACTCACCCAACTTTCCTCGTCATCCTCAAATCCAGCAGCAGCAACAACAACAGCAACAGCATCATCAACCCCGGGCCAACAACCCGGGAGGTATGAGGTCCCAGCGACCCATGGCTGCCATTACAAACGGTCATATAGTTAACGGTAACCGGCTCCCATTCCAACCGCGTCACGGTCATCCAAATGCAGGAACGCCGCTCCAGCAGCAGCCCCCTGTCCAGCTTCATCAACAACAACAGCACGTTCAATTGGTCAGCCCAATTTATCACCATCAGCAAGCCCTGCTTTCTCCAGATCAAACTTTTGCAGCTGCAGCTGCCGCTGCCGCGGCAGCCAACGGTCAAGGTGGAACCCCGAATCACAATCCTGGAGGCGTACCACTAACGGGAGTTATGCCATTGTCTCTTCCACTCGCTCCACATGAGATGCAATTCTTCGGTCGCCCACCCGGCCCACCCCCTCAACAACAACCCCCGTTAGTAGCTTCACCCGCAACCGCTGCCGGTGCATTGGGTTTAGGTAATGGTTATCAAAATATAATTTACCATTATTGACCCTGAGTTAGTAATATTGTTAAAATTATTATTATTATTATTATTTTAAAAAATCTTTTAACCGCACTGAAGTCGTCGGATTCAGCCAAAGGCGGTAGATATAGACTCATTTTTTGTTTTGTTTTTTGATCGTCGTCGTCTCCGTGGTTTTTGTGGGGAAACCACCAAACAACTTTTTCGTAGGATCTCATTCCGGTTTTCGGCATGTCGAAAACTATTTTCAAAAGACACAAAAATTAAAAGTCTTTAAGCGATGAAGAAAGAGGAGAAATAATAAGATGAAGAATCTGAGAACTGTACTGATAGTGATGGAAATCAAACATAACCTGGCTGGCGACCCCAGTAGCAATATATTAATAATTTCCAGGTGCGAGGTTAGTTGATTACTACATTGTGTACTACACAAAGTGGCAAAAGAACCCAACCCGCCCCCTGTCAGTTGTACGTAGATTATGCATTGTTGTGCAATAATTTAGTTTCCCCAATGCCGCCGCCGTTACAGACAGCAGCCATCCAACCACCCTTGATTAATTCAAGATTAAAGTTACGTTGCCCACCTACAGTTCCAACGCAGGCGCGTCAGAATTAATCGAGAATTAAATCCAATTAGGTAGATTATTAAGGAAACCAAAGCTGGGAACCCAATGTGCCGGATTACTAACGTCGGTCTAATATGAAATAGCTTATTAAGCCCCACCGCCGCCGCCAACACACCATATATGAATATCATATGCGAATATGATCATCGAGACCACACTGCCTACATTTAATACGTCAAATCTTGACAATGTAATATTTGTAATGCGGAATCCATCCTCCAAACATCTCCGAGACAATATCCTACCCAAAGAGCAATTTTTTATTAAATCAGGGACTATATTGTTATGTAAACTTTTCAAAATCCCAATCTTCTCCAACTTGTAATCTTAGACCTGTTCTTCCCTCAGCAGATGATATTGCAAATGAATTAATTTATCACCTCCTTCAATTTGATTGTTATTTCCTTTAGAAAACGATTGTAATTTATGTTATAGAATCTGTCCGAACCAACTCTCCTGAACATGGTTCATGTCAGCCCTACAGTAATTTAATAACGCTATAACTCCTGTTCAATTAACAACTTTAAAGGGAATTAATTTTTGTTTACTTAAATTACGTCATTCATAGAATTCATTTTAAAATTTTCATCTTATATTATTTATCCACAAAATTATTTGAAATTCGAGGTAATGTTTATTTTGTCGTACCAGAATTTAATTAGCTTCGTATATTTGTTTTACTTACTTGAAAATTAACTGTTTTTTTGCCCATGACATTTTTTACTTCCCAAGATTTTGTAAAGAGCTTTCCCTTCTTAAAAAGCTCTATAATCAATACGACGGGTAAATGAAATGGATAACTATGTTTACCTATTTTCCCTTTGAGAAATCTCCTTTAAAAACACTGCCCTGCTATTTGACATTCTGTCTCTAGTTATACACTTAATTCACTTCCGATAGATGCAATAATCTCCGCAGTTTCTCCTTCACCCATCCCTCTTTTCTCCCCTTTACTCTATAGCTCGTAGTTAACTAATCAATTAACTAACTTTACTCTATGAATCTACTTAAATGATCCTCTAATGATCCATAACGTGTATAAGGATTCAAAAGGTTGCTAAATGCTCTCGGAAAATCGCTACCACTCAAATCCACTCGCAAAAGCAATTAAGGAAAAGCACAACAGAATATGGATTTGAGTGAAATTTTGTTTAGTGCTTAATCCCAATAATACCACAGTGAATCGTGTTCTGGATCTGTTGACATTATTAGTGAGTTGGGTAAATGCGAAAAGGCGTTTTTCAGGTGGGTTGATGGAGGGATGTTAGGGAAGTGTGTTTCGCTTGAACGCTTTCGGAACCGCAAGACGAAAAAAACGTTCCATCTTCTTATACACACTTAAAAAGTACATGCTTATTTGGAAATCTCATCAACTCTACATCTGCCGCAAGCCACGTAATATATTTTGCATTCAAACATGCAGAATTTACATTAGTAAGTAAAATTGTAAAAGCAAAAATGTATTGCATTTATAGAATGTTTTTAGAATAAAATAATTCCTAATTAATACTTCAATCTACAGAGTTATTTTTCATTACTCTGTCTCTTACAGCGAAAAATATCCAGCCACGCTTCTCGCTCTGCATTGAACGCAAACAATTAGCAAACATGACTTCCTGGAAAGTTACCTTAGCAATGTGGGCTTTAGAGTGCATGCTATTGCGCAAATATTCAAAAATTCTGAGATGTGCATGATTTCTTTTAATTAATTTTTTCTAAACTTTATTTTGCAATTTTAACCCCAATATGAAGATGGCGAAGCTAGATTGCTCCCAAAGGAAATTAAGTCTACCTGAAGAAATATTTGGCAATGTATCACTAGTTGCTGCAATGGCTGGCCTGATACATTCTCGCATTAACAAGCAAGCAGCGTAAGGCATGATAAATCTAAGCGCCGGAGAAAGTTGGAGAAAGTGTAGTGTTTCTTTGGAAGAGTTGAATTTAAATTTTAATTAATTATGAAGAAGAAATACAAGATATTACGAAGACACTTAAATTGTAAAGTTTTAAAGTTGCCATGTTAATGAGAGAACATGGCTTATTGATATTAATCGTTTTATTCGGACACATTCAAGTGCAAGATGGGGCAATTCCTGGGAGCGATAGTTGTGTTAAAGATTCCTACTCTTGTGTTTGTTCTTACGAATATTTGAAAAATGATCTCGCGCAAATCATACTCCAGTCAACTCGTTCACAGTTACTAACAAGGCTCAAGTCTTACACATGCCAAGACTATCGACGTCTGCCCGAACACTTGACGATAGTTAGCGCTAGTGTCGCCCCGCCTCATGTTCACCCAAGCCAGATTTCAAGCAGAGCACTACAAAGTCCACCGCAGCAAAATCCTAGCAATCGAAGATCCTTGCCAAAGCAGCGATACATTAGGGAAGTTGGAGAAATCGGCGAAGATAGATCCAAACGCGTCGCAAGAAATACTCATCCCCATCATGCTAAAATCCACCATCATGATCATAAGCATGATCATAAACATCTACCTCCAAGATCACCTCATGAGATCTATGTTTCCTTGGGTCACGAGGCAAAAGTGCCGTGCAAGGATAATGCTCCACAGTCTTCGCTTAAATTACTAGGATGGCATCATTATGACGGCCGACCTGTTTATGCCCCAGGGGTATCTTTATGAAAGACTTTGAAAAGTAGGCATAAAGACGGCGAAGAAGATGGTAATCGATTAAAATTAAGTTGCCATTTTCATTCCCAGGTACAAATCGACGCTCAATCCGGAAGTTTAATAATACCGTCAGCGCAGTTAAATGACATGGGGATTTATAATTGTTCTTACAAGTCTTGGAGTGACGGAAGAGAAGTAATTGGCAACACTGTTCATCAGCTCTCCGTCTACACGGATCCCATTAGCTGGTACCATGTGACAACGTTGTACGAAACACGGAAATGTCATGCAACGGATTCACATGGGATTAAACGAAGCATCAGTCGTTGGATCAAAGATTATGTTTGTCCGGATTGTACAACGCATGATCAGTCTGTGCGCTGCGTGGATGGAGAATACAGCTTGGAGTTTGCTGTAACGGCTTTCAATTTTCCAGAAAAAGTTCAACCTTATCTGAACGTTGATCCTGATGCATGTAGCGAAGAATGCCGGCAGTCGCTAGAGGCGCTCCTTCTCAAGATCATCAAAGATTCTATACTCAAACTCTTTCTTTTGCCAAGTTAGCGAAAATATTCCTGTATTCTCTTAAAAATGTAATGTGATGATATGTACGATGAATGATTAACGACATCGTTGTACAAACAGTATGGCTGCCAAGCACGGAAAAATTGAATCCAATACCAGATTCAACTTTGTTTGAGCATATTGCGGGATGCCTGTCCGGCTTTCAATTTCATTCTCCGTACTGCAGTGAGTAAAATAACTTTTGAAATGCGCGTGACCCGTCGCTACGCCCTCTGCTCTTCAGTTTACATAGCCAATAAAGTTCCTTGCAATCCAGGACATTATAGCTCCAGGGGTGACTCGGACTGTCCACCCTGTGACCATGGATACTATCAGCCGTCTCCTGGAGCGTCGTCATGCATACCCTGCGATGATGAGCTGGACACTCTGAACGCTGGAGCCACAGCGCTCGAAGAGTGTATATCATCGGTAGGTCAATGGGCTATGGCTTCTTTTTGTAACTATCCAAATTTGGAAATTTATGAAAGAGCTGCTTGGAATAGTTGGTGCAATCAAGTTAACAAAGATCTTACCTCCCAGAATTTAATCAAGGCGGAAGAATCTGTGACGAAACATTCCGCCATGGCCATAGTTTTGATGTTCCTCTCAGCATTGTTCATTGTTGCAATAATCGGAGCTTTAATCTATTGTTGGTGCTGCCGTGAATCAGAAATTGGAGCATGGCTGAGAAAATATTTTTGCAGTTGCAGCTGTAAATGTCTCAAACGCTCAAAGAGTAAAAGAGGTAAATCTCAAAATTATAACTGCATCAAAGCCAACTAACTAATGTCAATATCATAGTTTCAATTAATTTTAATATAATTTATTCAAACAATTTACCGTTTTACGAATACTAAAACCATGCCTTTCCACGCAGTCCGAGAAGCCACGGCAAACATAAAGAAAGGGATAACCCGTACACGTTCAAAGATAAAACAAAAGCTTCGCCACTTGAAAGACAAACTACGCCAAACGAAATCCGACACAGATTATACTGAATTATCCCCAACGTCACCTGAAACACTGTCATCTGATCAAAGTGACGCCACCTGGGTTTCCCACAAACCATCAAAAAGTAAGCTTCAATCCAGAAAACACGACCATCATCCGGAAATCATCAAGGACAAGCCCAGCAACCTACGATTTTCCAGCCCGCAACAAAAAGTAGAGGAGATAGAAACGCCCCGAAAACATCATGATCCATCTAAGCATCTTGAACATCATGATGCAGCTAAGCATCATGAACATCATCATCAGCAAAGACACAAGAAGAAGAAACATAGGTCACATAAGCATCATCACCATCATAGGTCAAGGGAGCGACACGGAAAAAAGCACGGGAATCGGTCAACTTCTTCAGAGAGGTCAGCTTCCAGGGAAAGCGTCGCCGTTGCAACCATGCCGCAAAGTGAAGTAGAACATGAACAACGCTACGAAGTAAGGCGCCCTCTGCTAACTCCGGGAACAGCAAAGTTTCCCCGTAATCCAGGTACATGCACAGGTATCTAGAGTTGTGACTTTGGAGTTTCCAACGTTTTGTTTTTGCAGAGTGACAGAGAGTCAGAAGGTAAGAGTGATTATATTGAAGAGCGCTAATTTATCTTTCATTCAAACGAATAGGACGACACGATATCGAACATGGAGGAAGAGGAAAACATGGTAAATCTGCAAACGTTCCAAGAGCACCTCAGAAAGAAGCTTATGTGGCGAAACAAAGCCAAACCAGACCTCCGCCCCCTCCTCCTATGCCTCGGGAAGCTTGGTATGCCCGGACTTGAGGACTTATTGACTCCTGCATTTATTTTTTTAACAATGAGGTTTAATCGATATGTTCATAATAGTATGTTTGATGGGTGTTATAATCTTAAGAAAGCGTTAGCGTATTAGGTTATTACATATAAGTATTTTATATCAAGTGATATTCTGAGTATTTACCAACTACATCAACTGCTCAAACTAGTTGCTACTACTTGACGCTTGCACTGTAGTTGTAAGTATTGTGTCTACAAGAAGAAAGTTGTGTAACTCTAAACAGTATTTGTTATTACAAATATTTCATTGTATAGCAGTAGTAGCTATTTCAACCATAGAATGTGCAGTTCTTAATGCATGTTTTATGGGAAATTAAATTGTGTACAAAGGTTTTTCCTTCCTTCGCAAATACTGCTTACACCATGTGTGTGTGTCAATAGTTCTTTGGTATGCGGAATCCCAATAGACATTTGCGAATATTGCCGAAGCCCATCCGCGCGTATGACAAAGGCGCTATTACCAGCGCGGCATGTGGCGTTAAACAATAGCGTTTATGACATAGCTCTTCAACGAAATTAAGCGTACGACCAGGGTACAGCTACACAGTGCGCGAAATAACGCGCGTTAAAATCGTGAAAACGTTCTGAGACTCCGCGCCCTCCGCGCCACGTAACGTACGTAACCAAAGACCAAAAATGCAATGCAAGGAAAACCGTAAGAAAATGCAATTTTTCGCTTCATACTGTGGCATCCTATGGTATGCTTTCAAACATTGCTATAATGTTTTTGCACAGGGTTGCTGTGCATGGTAATACTTTTTTGCTTAAAATCGCGTTGCAATGATGCTGCTACGTTTTACTGCGACCTTGCTACTGCAATGCAACCAAAAAATGCAGCAACATCATTAACTTCCCACGCGATTTTTAGCATAAAGATTTTTCTCTTGTTGTTACATATGTACGATCTTGATGCGTAGACGCAGTTTCTTGGTTGCTGTTTAAGCTGCACGTACCATACTACTGCAACTGAAGTGTTTTGGACCAAGTTTATAGCCTAAAGCTAAACACAATGTTTCCCATGCATTCCGTCTCCACAGGCCTAAATGCTGGGTCGTAGCTGCATGAAAATCATCTGATCTTCTTCCTGTTTCCCCCCTCGTCCTTGTATGGACAATGGAGTGACGAGTGGTTTGAAAGTACGTAAAAATATCGTCGATTCAGAGAAGCTCATATCTTGTTGTGAATTCTGTGGATTTCAAACCGAATTTTTTAATTTTTAATGCTAAAATTAATAATTGCAGTTGCTATTATTCCTTCGAGTTTTGCATTTAAGGGATAGTAAAGCGGAAACTGAATTGAGGAGTTAATGAAGGAATTTCATTGACGCTGCTGGAATTAGAAACATTGAACATAAAACAAACTGATTTTTAAGGTAAGTTCAAGTTCAGCGTTAACTAATCGGTTAAAATATTTAACATTATATAGATTTTGGATGTTAAGAAATGAGAGGGCTTGAAGTCTAGGTTTCGACTATAATTTAGTTTCGAAACTTTTTTTGTATTGATATCTGAATATCAAAAAAAAAATTGAAGAATTGTAAGAGCATGGTTGAAGTTAAAATAACTAGTTAATTATAGCTAGCTGACCCTTGTTCGCATATTTGTGTAGCCATAGAGCAAGTGTTCTTGAGTACTTTGAGTATATATTAGGGTAATTAATATTAGAGACAAATGTTTTTGATTTTTGTAACGTGGAATGTAAGTTATTGGGAATGGATTTAGCGTGGTCTATAGAAAATTTACTTCATGAGATGGATATATTTGCGCTGAATATTGAAGTAGAAAAGATATCTTACTCTATCTATAGGTATTGGACTAATATTCGTTTATTTATATTTATGTTTTACAGAATGAAGTTGTTGAAGTAAAACCGCTGAACATTGGAAAAGCCTATAGTTCTACCAATCGATTGAATTTTTAAGATCGCCAATCGGATTTCGGTGCTTTCTGTTCTGGCGGTGCTATAAAATTGAAGAGTCCAAAATGAGTGACAAGGCACTATCTATGTCATTAGGTAAGATTTTATCAACTTTGATTTAAATGTAGCCACGGACAGCCTGCATTAAAGTAGATACGGGTACGTAACTTCAAGGAATAGCAGTAGTGTTATCAGTTGCATCATGTTTAATGATTGAATGATGTTAAACGATTTTTATAGATGACTACATAAAAAATCAGAAGAAAGGAAACAAAAAAGGAGGGAAGCCAGGAAAAAGTGTACAAAACTTTAACGCTCGAGGAAAACCAGCAGCTAAGGTTAGTTAACCTGTTATTTTAGGGTTTGATGGAACTAGAGCTTTGTTGGTGCGGATTCGGCAGTGTGTAACAACTTTTTTAGTGGTAAAGCATATTGCAATCGTCGGGTTTATCTTCAATTTCGAATTTTGTTGTAAATTGTAGCAAGGAGGTCGGTACTTTAGCCGTGGAGGTGCCCAGCCCAGGGGTGGTGGAGGCTCACAGCGGGGAGGTGGACCACAAAGAGGGGGAAGTAACAGACCAGGCAGAGGAAGCGGAAGACCTCGGGACAGTTACGATGCGCGCTTGAATCGAAGTCCTCGTGTAAGTTATAACTACTGTTGCCGTTCTCATGCTTTGGGTATGGACATAAGTGTAATTCGGATGAGTGAGATATTATGACACTATTGATGGTTATAGGGTGGCGCTAGAACCAGAGGAGGTGGTAGACCGAAACTTGTTCGACCAGATCGGCCTTCACCTAGCACCTCTCGAAACAGGAACCCAAGAATTGGTCGTCAACCTATTGTGGGAAAGCCCAATTTGACTTCTCGGCCACAACAGTTTAGAGCTGTGCAACGACGTCCCGTAGTATCGGCTGGTAGGCCGTCAGCTTTACAAAGTGGTAGAGGTAGCAGAAGAAATGCGCCACTGATGAAACGTGTTCAGTATGCTGCAAGTGTCCCTGTTACGAGAATCCCTCGAAATCCGAGAGTCGCTAATCGTCAGGTGCAGCAGCTAATTCAAAAAAGGATTCAAAAGGCACGAATAACATTGACCAGGAAGCCCCTGAATCGACCAACTCGAGAAATGGCATTGATTGTAAGGTCTTCTCACTTCTCATGCTTCATTTTGTCCAAACTAGTTTTGCTTGCAGGAAATGAGTTATTTATTTATGTTTTTTCATTATTTATAACTGATTAGAAACCTCGTGGAGTTGTGAATAGAGGGCCCACCACCCGACCAAGGATGACAAAGCTTCAAATGGCCCTTGCCCAACAGAAAATCAAACGAGCTAATAGAGCAAGAAATACAGGTCCAATCAGGGCGACCAGGTATATTGGCAAATATGAAAACTTCAAAGGAATAATGAAAAAGTTCTATCAACAAGAACATGCTCTGTTTACAGATCAGGGAGAGATGCTAGAGGACTGGTTTTGGATAGAAGCAACGTAAGAGTGCAAGTCAGAAATGAAGCTGCAAGCTCATATTCATCATACAGGCAAGATCCTCGCTCCATGTACGGCTACCCTCCTCCTCTCGTCGGACAGATGGGAATGAGATCAGATGAGTTCCCACCCATTGTACTTAATAATCCAAACAGTACTGAAATGTTCCAGCAAGTACTGGACCCTGAAATCCAGAGGAAGATTGCAATGATTCAGAACCGAGCCAAAACTTCGAGGTCGTCATCTCATGCAGATATAATTCCTGACTTCCGAGGACCTGTTAGTGTGTGCAAGTTAAACCCTGGTGATCGCTTCCGTATGTTGATGAATTAGCAGAAGAGGTTTAACTACAGTCTTCTTCTTCCAAGTGTTGGTTTGTCCTCCAAAGTTTAATTGTGGACTGTAGCTCCACTGCTACCCTTGATCTGTATGAATAGCCTCTAATTTGAACTTTGAGTTTAATTAGGTTAGTGTGTTAATGAAAAACATCAGCTCTAAATTGTTTGCCATAGTTCCTAAGGTTTAAGAGAGTGAGCAAGAAATAGATTCTAGATAATTTCTCCAACATTGAGCTAAGTTACTCATCAGTAGTTTGCAAGGAGATTACAATATGAGAATGACTTGTTATGCCTGTCTGTGCAAAATGCAAGAGTGTGAGACAAGTCATTTGGGACGCTGGATTGTTATTTCATTTATATCCTATCCTACAAATCTTTTAAATAGATCAAAGTATAGAGTAGCCAAGAAAGACCTAGCTGTTTAAACGTGCAACGCTCGCGTCAGACTTTTCATGTGTTCTGTTCTATGTTAACGCAGCAGTGTGATTTTTGAAATAGGATAGTTTTATTTGTATAAATAACTCTGCTCGAACGAGTGGAAGCAAGTTTTACAAACTCATGAATAATCAAAGTAGCACTATTACTCTTTTGTTCTCTGTACAATTGATGATATTAACCACTCCAACGGAAGTTATTCTTTGATTAAATTATGTTTGCATAATTACCATCTAAACAAATCTCGTTGGCGCATCAGATCTCTAATTTCTCAATGAACTAGACAGGATTTTTGTAGCCCATGGCGAAATGATCATTCAAATCTTTTCAAAGTAAATTCTATGATATTCCTCAGCGTTATTTAAGATAATCAAGAGTTTAAAATTACGTTACATTTTTTGGAGAACAAGTAGAATTAGTATAAATTATAAGGTATTTAAGTATTATTGCAGCTGCGAGTCACTGATTTCACACGGTTTCTAGACTCGTGTTTAATCAGACTCAAATGGTACGTAACTCAGACAGGGATCATTAAACAATAAGTGTTCGACACATCTCACATTATATCAAATCAAAATTGGAGAAAATATTCTAATTGGTCTCAAGTTACTAGAAAACTAAATCTATACCATCGGGCTATAAGATTGAAGTAGTTTGAGACTCAAACTGCTCAAACTTTGCGCCACAAAATACGATTACCAAAAACGCTATTCAAAGTATATTCAGATTTTACTGAGAACTGTACGGTTGATTCGTCTTCGCTAGACTCAGCTCCAGTCACATCTTCACTCCATCCGGATCGGAGCTGTTGCAAAGAAACATTATAATCATTAATAAAATGCGTACTAACCGTTTGATTAGGAAATACCTTAATAAAAATTTCGGCTGTTTACCTAGTTTCAACACCATCAGCGCGTTCCTCCTCTAAAGCTGGATCCCCACTCCCATAGTGGCCAGAATCGTCGACATCATTGTTGCCATTGTTGCATGGAACCACAAGTTTAGAATCCATGCTTATAGTACTTGGTACTTGGTAGTACTTGGTACTTGCTCCAGAACATGTTCCTAAGGGCAAAAAAAGTTAAGGCTTGATTTGCTTAATTTATAATTATTACGTTTTAACCCATCTACCAATTAAAACTGTTTGGTTCTCGATTACAGCTTGTGAATGGGAACGCAGAATCAGAAGCTACATCGAACGTAGTGTCACGAAATTATTAATTTGGAAGTAATCGCAATTTCTTACCTGACGCTGTTACTAATTGGCTGGCAAAAGGGTCCGGAGGAGGAGGTGTCATGCAAGCGGGCCGCCCAGCGCCACCTGGCTTACATTCGTAGCGATAAAACTCAAGCACCATTTCTCTCGTAAACATTCTTTTAGCCTCTCAAGCTTTTCTATCATAATGTCAATTCCTTTTTGTTGCTGTTCAAGATCCGCCTTCTTTTTTGGGTCGTTCCCAACTCGGGGTTCGTTTAGACTAGCGTACATTGTTTTTTTAAACGTTTCATGTTTCTCATCGCAATCATGTTCCACCTGCCTGTCAAAGCGATTGCATTCATTCAGTATACAACTTCCAGCAGCCGGGAAAAAATATTTAACTTTTACATTAAGCAGTCCAGCTATAACATTACATCTTCACTTACCTCACGACAAACGTTAAGCATTTCTTGAAAAAGTTCGTCATCATCGTAATAATGGTAGTGATGATGACTGCTTAAGTATGGTAGGTCCTGGCTGGTCATAGTAATGGTAGTTCACAGAAACAAAATTAAATGATGAAAATAAGCACATCCAAGAGTAGACAAGATCTCTTACTCTATTTACTCGCTGTGTGTAGCGGTTCCCATACCAACAGAGTAAGAGATCTTGTCTAATCCAAGAGCTAAAGAAATAAAAAATGTGGCAATTCTATTATGTGTAAAAGAAAGAGACCGGAGGAGGAGAGTGTGAAAAAGCACGAATTGACTGAATTCAGACATTTCCTTTGCATAAATTAGCTACCAGATTTTTTTTTTACCTTTCTCATTCTCAAAGCAAACAAGCGATGACACGGAGGTTCATAGTAGGAGCACGCAAAGGGGAAACCCCCGGAAGAAGCTTATTAGCACAGATCTGTTTACAGTTTCCTTGGATTTAAAAAAGGGAGGAAATGCAAATTTTTGTTTACTTGCTTAAATTTAGTTTCCGCTTTACCTTTGTTTTGCATGAATGGCTTCCCCTTTTAAAAATACGTTCCCTACCTCCTAAGGCTAAACTAGATTTTAACTAAACTAAAATGATATGCATTAACTGTTTTCGATTCAGTTATATTATTCAAATCAACAAAAAACAGGGCTTTAAGACTTTAATATGACTACAATCACCTTTGAATAGATGATTGACTACGTAATAGCTGTTGCTAAAATTTACGTATCTCCAAACACTATTTCTTAAACTGCGAACTTCAAGATTATAAGACTTGTAACACACTTTTGCCAGCTCCGGGATGATAAAGGCTGTATATATAGTAAAACAAATAAAACTTCAAAGTATATTCCAGAAGCTATTTTTAAAATCGATTCTCCCGTTAACTAAATCGATTGTCAAGCAATTTAGAAGTGGCATACTTGCCTAGCTTCTACTACATCTTGTCTGTAAAAGTACCAACTAAGAATGTGGTTGCAGTATCTAAGAATTAGAAATGGTAGAGGACCACCATTTACGAAGGGAGAAGAAGGAAATAATCTTCTCTGTCACAGCCTTAAAGTACCACTCCTGAGTGAATTAAGAATTATCCCTCAGCCAGAGTTAACAGTTCAAGGACACAGGAAGGCTTTGGTCATGGAAAAACTGGAATGAATAGCTAGGTAAAGACTCCATGTAAATTAATTAAAGACACCTCGTTAAATTAGCAGCGCTGTTCTGCACTAAAAGGCTATAATACCGAATCACCAAATTCTAAGCAATCATAATTTGTAATTTACATTGTGCTCCTCCAATGTATCCCTATTGCTAACCCTTAAAACCACTATCCTGCTTACACTGTAACCGTATTAACTACAAGGCATAAAGGCTACTACATTCAAGTTCAGATTTAATTTGAGTTGTCCTAATTGTTAGGAATCTAGGAAGTAATGGAGGGGAACACAGAATGCAGCGCATGTACCCTTATTGTATCAGATTCGTGCGACAAAATGGAGGATACTACGATGGATACTGCTAAACAAGTATTCTCTAATTATGTGGTAAGGTTTCCAAATCGTGATCCAATATTATGTATATACTGTTATTAATACTCGAGCAGTTATAATTACTCATTTGAACTATAAATAGTGCTCTGATTAGTATGATCAAAAATTATAATACCACGGGAGGAAAGGATACAGTCCAAGCATTAAATTAATTAAGTTGTTTCGCAACATGATTTTCTAGATACTTGGGAAATTAGAAAAGTTCCTGTGTACGGAAGACTTGAAAGCGTTGCGTCAAGTCTGCAAACTCTTCAATGCGGAGATTCTTGAAAAAACCAGCTTTATATCCAACTTAGAACTTGTTTTATATGAAGAAGCACTCACGGACCCTTATTTCAAAACGTTGTCATTCTGTCCAGAAAGCATGAAGATAATCCCATTCTGTGTTCCATACTGTACCGCTAGCGAGGCCTTGGAATACAACGAAATTAACGGACTGGTCTGCGACCTGGTACAAGATTGCACATCGCTAACTATTTGGGAAGCTGAAGATTTGCACAACGGCCGCGAACTCCTCCGCCTTTCTAGTGAACGGCATTTCGAGTGGGATGACGCGGAGCTCCCTCCCCATTGTCCAAACGTTCTGGACGTGGTTCTTTCGGGAAGAGCTTTAGAGCGTCTTGTATTAAACGGCCCCGCCCCTGTATTTATAGGCAGAGCTACAGAAAAAGATGCGGTCCTCATAGAGGGCGTTACTGAGCTAGAGTGGAACTCCTGGGTACCTACCGGTGAAACCCTTTTTGGAGATGAAGACTACGCGTTTTACTGTCCTCGCATATTCCTGGGACTGAAGAAATTGAAACGGATCAGCATAACTACGGAAGGGGATAGGGACACTGGAGTCTTTCAAGATCCTGTGAGTAGGCAACATGTGCAGCGCTTAAGCGTTGTTTATGACAAAAATCGAAACACACTTATGGACAGAGGGACCGTAGCGGCATTTTACGACGAAGATGAGGGTTCACCCCTGCCATACGGAGTCTACCCTGCATTGACCACCATACGTTGTTGTTTGTATCAGTTAACAAATTCGGAAGCGGAGGAAGCTTTCTTTCTGAACCACGCAAGGAACATTCAGGAACTTGTTCTGGATTTGCCTTCAGTTAATGAGACTGATTTGCGGTTCGTAATCAGCAAAATCAATTCGAGCGCTATGCCAAAACTAAAGAGACTCTGGCTGGGCATGACTGAAAGCGAAATGGGTAAAGTATTTTTTGACTCCTGCATGGTGGGTTCCTTCACGGACTTTGATCTGGAAGAATTTGGATTCAAAGGCGCCAGCTTCCCGATTGGTTCACCAGTTACAGATGTAATTTCTTCGATACCCTGTCGGAAGAAACTAAAGTTATTACATTTACGAGGCTTGTACCAGGATCGGGATGGAATTTATAGTCGTATTCCAAATTTCAGAACGACTAAAGTATCCGCTAAAGAGTTTTCAAACCTTACTAAATTAACGTTAAATAGTGTTGACGGGGTAAAGAACAAATTCCTACGAGGGATTTTTCGTCATGCAGTTCTCCTAAAATACTTAAAACTCTGTACTCTACTGGATATAACTGACGAGGCTTTCCTGGACCCTAAAAGAAAACTCCCCCTGCTGCCTAATTTACAAGGTTCGTTTGTCTTGATTTTACGCTTTTTGTTTGCAGGTTCGAGTGTGCGAATTCCAAACTGTTTACAGAAAGCTTTAAAAATTGTGGTTGCAGGCCTAGAATACTTGTACATATACGAATTAGACATCACAGCGGAAACGGTAGATTCCGGAGTCAGGTTTCCAAAGCTGAAGACGCTTACAATTTTTGGTGTGGTAAGTTAAGCGGTTAATGAATTACTTTTGACTACGAGTATACATTTCTGCTGGAATAATTAATACACACAAACAAATATGGTTCCTGTTTTGCAGACATTAGATGCATCAAGTATTTATCTGATCCTAGCTCAGAACCGATCTCTACGATCTGTAAGTTTGGATGTTGAGGAAGAAGAATTCCTCGCTAGTTTACGAGCTGCTAAAAATGAAGGTAATGTACGGTCGAAACTGAAGCGGTTTAATGGAAGGTTATTAAATACATTTACCTAGAAAATGAAAAATTACAACGATTAAATTATACCAGTGCAAAACGTCGAAACCATTATGAACTGTTCCTTAAGTCATTTATCATCAACAACTCTAAATCTTGTCGAGTTTTCGAAACAATTCAAAGTTAACACAAAAGCTAATAGTTAAACTCCAAGCAGCAATTTTATTCAACTGCAGGATGTCATTCAACAATATATCAAAATGACGGTTTCTTCTCAAATATACATGCACAGATATAGCAAGGAACGTTCTTATAGAATAACATACTGACTGTAAATCGATTATGGACTTACGAGTAATCAAATGAAGAGGTGAAGGCAAACACTTGGAATCTTCTAATAAACATGAACCATTCCGTAAGCAAATGTCCAGCAGAGAATGTATGTGAAGACGGCTCCAAAAAATCCGTTGGTCAGAATCGAACTTCGGGATGTAAAGTATTGTTCATAATTAGACCCAGCTTTGGCAATCAGCAGCAACCACATCCCGAAAATGGCAACGATGTAGAAACCGAATCCGTAAAGCGCTGTCAAGCCCAAAACACCTGCACCCATCCCAGAAAAACAAGCTGTACAAGTTCTGCAGTATTCCACAACGGCCGCATTATGTCGAATTGCTCCTTCATTATAAACTTTAATTTCTGCCCCTTTCTCTTGCGTCAGAGTCTTGGTACGCTGCATTTTGAAACGTATTGGTTGTGAATACTATCTTCTGAAATAGACGTAATCAAAATCATTCAATATTAGGAAATCGCCCGGAGCAATAAAAATTTGTTAAACACGTTTGTTGATCTTACCTGAATATAAGGTTATTCCAAGAGAAATGTGCACGGATCAGGGTCCGTAAATCAGCTTGATGAACCGAATCTATTGAATAATTCAGAATTGATAATAATTTAGGTGACACAATGACAACTGTAAAATGTAAGTAAATATTAATATAAAATTTGGGTTTACGAATTCAGACAGGCTTCAGAAGCAAAAATTACATGTAAATGCTTCGAATGAACAAATTAACTCTGAAATTTATACCTTTCCGAAATTCGTCAGTAAAACTGCGTGGATTTTAGGTTTATTTGTCACGAGATTTCCAATAAAAAGTTTAATTAATTTTTCTCGGCTTCGAGTTCGGTAAGTTTTCAAACTTGCCCGCTGGTTCTGTACATGACTTATATACCTACTGCAGGCTTGAAAAAAGGTGGTGCGATTTTTCGCGAAATATGCATGTCTCGTGCCCTCCCTGCATTCTGCAAAAACATTTGGCCATTCTCTGGAACGAGCATTCTTCTGGTGCACAGGGGTTCTGATTCTGAAAATTTAAAATTCTCGCATTAAATACATCAAAATGCTGCCTGCAAGAATTGGTCGCCGCACGTGCCGCAACGTAAGTCTCATTAACTTCTAACCTTAGTTTAAATGTCTAGTGAATTTATTATGAGTTTAAGATGTACAACATTTGGAATATAGGATGTGAATTTTTCATTTGAAGTTATTTTTAATTGAAACGCAAGTATATTTAAGTAATGTGGGTGATTTCGTTTCTTGCAGTATAGCACATGGAAAGTAAGTAACGTTTATTAGCATTATCATATGAGAATCTTGACCTTGACTGGTCGTTTCATTCGTTGCTGTATTGTTGTAATGGGTAAATAGCTTTGTTACTGAGAGAGTAGTACCATCTTCGTATTCAAGCACGTAACGTGAAAGTTCTCAACAATGTGGAATAAATTCAACTAACAAAATAAATTTTTTATGCAGTTCTGGAACCAGAAGAATTACTCGACTGAGGCCACTTTTGAAACCAAACCTTACAAGCTTCACAAGTTAGATCATGGACCGTCAACAACAGTAACCATCACAAGAGATGATGCTAAAGAAATGTAAGTTTGAAGTAACTTATGGGAAGAACTATCTGACCAATTTTAAGAAGCATTTAAAATTTTGTACTTCAATAGTCAAAGCATTTTCATCGTGAATCAAATTTTTATACAACAGACATTATTGTTGTATGGACTTGTTTTTATTTTACATTTGCAGTGATGTGTAGATTTTTAATGCTAATTATGTTACAGGTACAAGCAGATGCAAATAATCAGGCGCATGGAAGCTGCTGCTGGAAACCTGTACAAGGAAAAAGCTATTCGAGGATTTTGTCATCTGTATTCCGGACAGGTAATACATACTTTTTATTTTGACTTTTAAAGTGTTTGCCTTCAGAAAGAACTTAAAAAAGTGCAATGATATTTTCAGGAAGCTTGTGCTGTTGGAATCAAAGCCAGCATGACGACCGCAGATTCTGTGATTACTGCATACAGGTAAGCTGGGCGAAAATAGTGAATTGTGGTAAATGTAACTTGCTGTGTAAAAATAACGAGTTAGTCTCTTGGGCAAAGGTAAACACGATGAAGATACTGCAAATGTAATATAAACATGTGAGCGTATGACGGTCAAACGGTTGCCACCAGGCAATGCCTCTTAGCATGGCCAACTAGATCTGGCTGGTCAAAAAAATAGGAATAGTGTAACAAAATGTTTCGTCGCAAAAGTTGTGGCAACTGGCAGCAAGTAGAAAGATATTTGGCAAACATTTTGAATTAAAATATTTTTTGTTTTGGAACAGGGATTTTTAGTGTAGGGTCATCAGCAATGACAAATCATTTGGTGCGTACCGTTTTCGAATCGGATTATCAGTCAACCCAAGATTCATGTTTTACTATGTATATTAGGTTAGATATTGTACATTATTTTGCAGTACAGTATCTCTCACCAGTAACATCTGAGGATTACAGGATGGACTCGTTACTTTTACTGTACCAGTTACATGTACCAATTGCAACTATAAGTTTGTGTGAAACTAGTGCTAGTACTGCTCTTGTTATATTCTGATATAAATTTCGGTTGATTTCAGAGCCCATGGCTGGACTTACTTGATGGGGGTGAAGCCGTTGGGAGTAATTGGAGAATTGTTGGGCAAGAAAAGTGGTTGCGCGAGGGGCAAAGGTGGTTCTATGCACATGTACAGCAAAAACTTTTACGGAGGAAATGGTATTGTTGGTGCTCAGGTAAGTGCAAAATAGGTTTCGTATATGAAGCTCATGCATGAAATCGTACCCATATTATGATTTGAAATTACTAGTTGTAATTATTGCTTGGAACTGATTGTATTCTTTGCTCGTAGGTACCTCTTGGTGCTGGAATTGGATTTGCTCACAAGTACAAAGGTGACGGAGGTGTGAATATTTCTCTTTACGGAGATGGTGCTGCTAATCAGGGACAACTTTTTGAGGTAAGTTCAATAGTTCATGAAATTTAAACTGTAATTACATTCGAAACTTGACAAAACATGTGATTTCCACAGGCTTACAATATGGCAAAGTTATGGAATCTCCCTTGTATATTTGTTTGCGAAAATAATGGATACGGAATGGGCACATCTGCAGAAAGAGCAGCTGCTAGTACGAACTACTACACAAGAGGAGACTACGTTCCAGGAATTTGGGTGAGGAAGTCAACAGGCTTTAGTAATGGTCAGCTATGATCCGAAGGTCTCGCTTCAAGACATGTTGAGATTAAGTAACTATTCTTTTTAGGTCGATGGAATGGATGTCCTGGCTGTCCGGGAAGCAACCAGATTCGCAAGAGCGTTATGCGCGGAAGGTAAAGGTCCCGTTATGATGGAAACTGCTACATATCGGTATTCTGGGCATTCCATGTCTGATCCTGGAACTTCATACCGTACTCGAGAGGAAATCCAGGAAGTTCGTCAAAGTCGTGATCCCATCACCTCCTTCAAGGATAAAATATTGAATGCTAATCTAGTCACTGCTGAAGAATTTAAGGTAAAGAAGATCTGCCCATTTTTATTCCTCATATTGGAGGCTTTAACAGTAGAAACATTGAATGGAAAATATGCACTTATTCGTTTGTTCCAGGCCATTGAAACGGAGGTGAGAGAGGATATTGACAAAGCTGTAAAAGATGCTAAAGCAGATACAGAAATCGGAATGGATGAATTAGCCGCAGACATTTACTCTCTGAATCTGGAAGGACCTATCAGGGGTGTTAATTCAATAGATACTATTAAGCACATCAACATAGGTGCAGCTGTGAATCGTAACTAAGTTTTATGAACTCGTCAGACTACTACAGAATAAGCTTTAAATATGGAGTAGTAAATCTTCATCTTCCGTACTCTAAATGAATAGTTACAGCGCACGCTTAAAATTCGCAGAATTATTCCAAGCCAGTCTTCATCTGCAATTGTTAGTGCTGCGCTTGAAGATCATGTTGTTAATTTGAATTTACTGTAATTTTCAATGTTGACACATGTATATGTCAATATCAGAACCTCTTTTCCGGTATGAGTTTAACTACTGAAATTCAGTACCTAATATTTTTGTTTTCAGTCATCCCTATTAGCGAATTTGGCATTCAGATGAAAAATAAAGATTCTACGAGAGATCCTACAGGACGTAGTATGTATTAAACAAGTAAAACAGCACTTATATAGTACTATATTCGCATACCAGAGAAAGACCATTATCTCTGCATTCCCTGTTGGAACTCAACTTGCAATAGTGTTTGAATTTCTAAATTATCCTAGACTATTAAATTATAACTAACAAAACTGACCTTGAAGCGCAAGTCCGTCTTTATTAAATGTACGGATGGGAAAATGAACACATGGGATTTTCTAGAGTTCCTTGGAGGAGCGCTTTAGATTGCGGTAACTTTTAAAATGATGGTGTATTAAAAACAACTTTTTAATTTTAGTTTTCTAAAAATATTTAAAATAATATTAGATGAGCAAAACGGTGTTGTGAAGAAGTAGGTGGTGAAAAAGTTAGGGTTATAGTAACGGTGAAGACGTATAGCATGTTGGATGCGTCTAAATATTGGATTCTTGTCACTTTTCACACGTGCTCATATCGGACCGGTATATAGCTAGACAAGATCTAGTATATATATAGCTTTCATCTTTTTGTTCTCTCGGGAAGCGACCTTCGGCATCATATTCATCGGCTACAGTTTTCACTCTTGAACTTTTCAATAATTAATCATGTTCCGCAATTTATTAGACTCCGGGGTAGGGCTCGGCGAGCCGGAAATGGATGCTAATACTGCACTATCAGAGCTTGATAAAGGTAAGCATTACTGCTTGGTTTAAAAGATTATTTCACAGTTGACACTGAATGAACGTCAAACTATAATATTTTCGCTGTATGTCAATTTCAGGTTTGAGGTCACAAAAACTAGGAGAGCAGTGTGAAGCAATTGTTAGATTTCCAAGCTTGTTTGAGAAATATCCTTTCCCTATATTGATAAATTCCGCTTTTCTCAAGCTAGCAGACGTGTTTCGGACAAGCACTAACTTTTTACGGATTTGGGTCCTCCGAGTCTGTCAACAGAGTGAGCGTCATCTGGACAAGATTATTAATGTGGATGAGTTTATTAGAAGAATCTTCAGTGTCATGCATTCCAACGACCCAATTGCAAGGACTTTAACTTTGAGAACCCTAGGCAGCCTAGCGGGGTTAATCCCTGAAAGGAAAAGTGTGCATCATTGTATCCGTGTATCATTGGATTCCAGTGACTCTGGAGAAGTTAATGCAGCTATTTATGCTGCTACATGCTTTGCAAAGCGTAGCAAGTAAGTTTTCGGTATCTATAGTTCCGGCTAGGAATAGTCGGAGGTGGATTGTAATACATGTTATTCTATGTTTGATAGGACTTTTGCGACAACAATGTGTACTAATATCTCATCCATGATTAAGAGAATAACAACCCCGAATGATTTGAAGCTAAGGCTTATTCCAATTTTCAAACACATGCACCACGATGTGACTGTTGCGTCCACGGTAATTATAATTTGTATCTGCATATGAGTGTACCAATCGGCGTTTAATTGACATAACCGATTAATCAAAACGTACTAATTTCTCACTGCTATACATGTAGGTGCTGAGTTTTTGTCATGAAATATTGGAAAGCTACCCTTCCAAGGATTTTCTTATTGTAACTCTCCATGCGATGACTGAGCTCGCTGCAGCTACAATATCAGATTTGAAAGGGCAGGTAAGTGATTACCGACAACATTTTTAGCCTTTGTATTCGGATGAACCTATGAGACGTTTAAAAGCTAATGTATGATTCTAGGTATCCTTTCTACTCGGGTATTTAGACGATCCGAGACAGCTTGTGAAGCTCTGTGTTTTGACTGATCTGAAGTACTTGGCTTTAAAAGGGGGTCATTTATGGGACACTAATGACTTAACGGTGTTGGTGCAATCTGTTGTAAAATCCAAATCTACAGATTACCGGATGGAAGTGGACGAAAGCGTAGCTACGGAGCCGGATGATTCAAAAATGTTGCATCATACATTAGACGTAATTCGAAGTTTAGCCACATCCTCAGCTGTACCTAGTTGTTTATATTTACAAGGTAAGCAATCAGTGGGGGCGCTTACATTTTATAGCTGTCTTACAAATTCTGCAAGCGGTTACAATGTTTGTATTTCAGAATCTCCTTTAAAAGAACTGCTGGAATCCTGTATACACTCCCCAGACCGAGAAATAGCGATAAAGGGCATTCAGATCGCTTCGTCTATTGCTGTAAATTGGTGAGTTTTCGCTTTTAATGTTTTGATGTTTTTGACTGAGCTATCACTCAAATGTAATTTTATATTGTAGGAAAAACGAAAAACTGCTTCATGATCCAGTCAATCTTGTGCAAATTTTAAAGGAAGGCATTGATGAAGTCTTAAAACAACTCAGTGAGGTTAGCAGCTCGGAAATGACAGAGAAAGAATCCCTAAGATATTATGAAGATTGGGAAAAATGTACAGCTGCGGGAGTAGCACTCTGCAAAGCTGCTCCTGCTAATTTAAATTGGTTTAGTAGCACATTGGTCGAACTGTTGCAGAAAGGAAAATTCCCAAGTAAGTCTGCTCATAATGTTTGCCTTTACTGTTCAAAATAGCCGGAAAATATAACATTTACATCATGTTCATGTAGGAAGGACCCGGAACATAATTTGCCAAGGGATTGGTGCCATCGGAAGTTATAAACCAGAAGCTATTCAGCGTATTCTCCCTGACATTTTCAATTTGCTGGAAAGTTTTACTGCGGACCAGATGCAGTCTGAAAGCAATAGCGTGGTACGGTACTCATATATTCAGTACGCTATTCGAGTACGCATGTTTCTCAACCAGACTAATATCTTTTTTGTGTATCTAAAGGTGATACTTATCGCGGTTCTGCTGCAAGCTCATCAGTCGTTTATCCTTGGAGCGAAAGCAACTTCCATATGCTCCAAGATTCTATCGACGTGTAATCTGTGGGATCGCTACAGAATCGCCAGAAATTCTTTCCGGTTAGTTCCTTTTTAGGCACTGCTTTTTAAACTAGCAAGAAAAATTAATCATTAAGTTTTCGAATTATGATTTTAGGTACAGTCAGCCAGGATTAGCTGCTAAAGCGCTGGAAGGGATAGCTGCCAAAGTTTCCACTGAAAACTTCTACCATTGGATTTCTGCATTAGATAACATAGCGCGTGCTGAGAGTATCCTTGTTGACGGACCTGAAAGTGAAAAGTTGCAACAGAGGCTGAGCTCCGCCACAAGCTTATATTTGAAAGCTGTAATGTCATTGAAGGTATGTGTAGAGAAATAGCCCACTGTTACCTTTCTCATACCATGTTTTTAACGGTTCACCAAAATATACAAATTTTTTTACAGGCTGCAAGTTCGCCATTAGTTTCGATGCAGTTTCAAATAGAGTATATGAAAATCAGATCAGAGATGCTAGTCGCCTTCACAAATTTCTTATCAGCTTGTAGTGTGCAACAGTTTATACCTCCTCCTGCCATTGCTCCTTCAATTGTTGCCGTCAGTCGCGATGAGCTGTTAAAATCTGGAAGAGTTGTGACACAGGTTAGTACTATTTTAATGGCGAACGAAGCCCTTCAACTGCGAAATAACTTGCAACGTCTTATTGTTTGCAAACGTTTTGAAATGATTTTAAATTTTGTTTTTGAAGCTACGGAAAGCTATTCGAGACTTCCAAAATGTAGGAGAAATGTATGGCAGGCTATACCAGACAGCATTTGATGCTGAGAATGACACTCTAGCTAATTTACAACTGTAAGTTTGAAGTCTGGAAAGCTTATTTAACTTTGTGCATATTAAGTCAATTACAGTGATTATTCTGAAAGGTCATCAATTAATGCACAGGTTACAGCAAGTCTGCCAACTTGTGAGTAAAGGAATTGAAACTGTTGCCTACTCCAAAGATCATCCCTCCATAACTCGCGAAGAGCAAAATTTCAGCGTTTTGGCAGAAGACAGTGGATCTACTTTAGCTCCTCTGATAAAGTCGTGTGAGGAAGCAGGTGCTATATTACGAAGTTTGAATAATGGACAGACAACGGAAATTACACAAAAGGTTGAGACGGGGAAAAAATAAATTATGATAATTATCTTATATTCTAAAAAATGTTATTAGATTATTCTTTCCCGTATCCGCAGCACCTGGCAAGAATTCAAGAAGCAGTAAAGATTATTGTCGAGACTCCATTACCATATCCACGGTTCTTTTTCCAGAATCTTCAGACGACACGAGTAAAGGTGAGTTCGTTGCGTTTGTATTGGAACATAGCCAATTTTTTCTAACTAATGCTAATCAATTACTTACTTGTCGTATTTCTAGATTGCAGTATCTCCACAACCCCGAACACCTGGCGAAAACGTATCGGTAGTACTTGGCAATAATCTAGTGCTTAAAGTGGAAGGTGTAATTGAACAAACTTTTACCGGGGAGAAAAATTCTTCTGCTTCTGAAAAGTCAGTTTCAAAATGTTTCCGAAAGCCTAAATCAATACGCATGACGGTGATATCGGCCCCTTCACAAAATTCCCGAACTCATACGCAAGATGTTAACAAGGTATGGACGCTTTCTTGTAAGGAGCATTTGAAAATTGAATCGTTGGTTAATTCACTAGACAAATATTTACTGACTTTTTAGCAACTGAACAACGAACCTTCGACGATAGTTAAAGAGGTTGCTCCAAGGAAAGATTTTTTCTCGGCCCAGTTCCTTCTAGGCTCATGGCCAAGTGGTTTGTACACAATAACAGTTGACACAGCATTAATAGATTATGAGGGAAGAGTCTGGATGACTGGACCACGAGCCAACCTGGGAATCAGAGTGCTATCCGAAAGCCCTGCGAATATGCCCAGTAGCTCATCCTCCAACCTGGAAACCAAAAGCCATGGATCCAGCGGGTCTGGAATGAGCCAGTCTATGAATATTCCTAGGCCTGGACCGTCAGGCACTCCAGTACACTTAGGACCTGGAGGATCTGGAAGATTCTAATCTTTATGATGAAAACGTTGCTGAAGTTGAAACTGTAGGGTTGGAGAAATACAATGTACAATTTTTTATTTTAAAGATATTTACAATGATTTTTGTATTCAACGTAGGGAAGACGTATAAAAGTTGTTTTACATACAAAACTACGAAATCTGGAATATATTTCTTTAAAGCACAATTAGTATTCTTCTGTAACTGACGAATTCGCAGAAAAGTCAGATTTCCCTCCCTTTTTCTTTAAAAGTCTAACATTAGTTATAACGATAGTTTTATCTACAGCCTTGCACATATCGTAAACAGTAAGAGCAGCCACACTAGCAGCAGTTAAAGCTTCCATTTCGACCCCAGTCACAGCAGTAGTTTTAGCAAAGGCTTCGATGCGTAATGATTCGAATTCATGATTTAAATAGATTTTGACATCCACTTTACTTAAGGGTAATGGATGACAGAGTGGAATAAGATTACTTGTTTGCTTAGCCCCAAGAATGCCAGCAACCTGTGCTACTGTAAGAACATCACCTTTTTTCAAAGTATTTTCAGAGACTGCTTTGAATGCCTCCGAATTGAGTTTAACGTGCGCTTCCGCTGTAGCCTCACGTACAGATGGCAATTTATGGCTCACATCCACCATGTGAATTTTACCTTTTGAGTCAACGTGACTTAGTTGTCCTGTATTATTCATGAAAGAGGGAGATGTAGAGAAATTTCTTTGGAGACAAACTACCGGATGCCCCTCCATGATGTGACTACAAATAGTTCCAGATCTTTGTTGAATGGGAAGAAACGACAAGTAATTTTCTTCAAGTCCTCTTTTCTTCATGTCTTTCCTTCCGCTCCACCGTCTGGAGATTGGCTCTACATTAATTTTTATGCGGACATCATCCCCGAAGTCGGTAAAATTCCTCTCACTTAATATTTTTTCTCCTCTGGCCACCTCTCCATCTGAAATTCACAGTAATCCTCTTAACGTCGCAATTTGTTTTATATGTTACAGCTGCAGTTTCTATCACAATACTTCCAAAAAGGCCAGGGACACACCACACAGCATTAAATAACGGATCTATCTGCAAAATCTACAACCAGCAAGTTTTTTCCCTTTATATCCCTGAATCCCGCAATTACTAGAATTGCGCGGACTTTGGAAGGCCAGGCAGGCGGCCGTGTATGGGACAAGCTACTTCCAACCTTCGTCATTCCTTTTCCTCGAAAACGATGATTGGAAACTAATGGACGCCCATCATGAAGCTAAAGCTACAAGTTTTCGCAATTTACGAAATCGTTCGTTAAGTATTCATAACTTTGGAGGGCAGTTGGTCCGTACATAAGAGCCGATTCTATAGTTTAAGCTTCTGAATTATTTAATATATATATATACTGCTTTTCTAACATTATGTTGTTGCGTTTTCACTCACTCCTCTTGTTATTTTTCCAGAGGCATCAAATTACTTTTAGAGCCAAAAGCAAACATACAGGAGAGGAGAAAAAGAATGCAGAAGAAGACGTACATGACAGGAAGTAGGATTACCCACCGATTAGAATCATAGGCCGGTTCTCCATCGTGGCAAGATTCATCATACCTGGGAAACAAAATGGGAGAGCGATATTAAGAATCCAATGTAAAATTCAAAGGGAGAGAGTGAGAAATTGAATTCCAGCCAACCCTTGCCAAAATAGCCGCTAACATAATGCTCTAGGCATACAAATTGTGGAAGGAATTAATTATTTGTGAGTGGAAAATGAAATAAGTTTGTTGTTCATTTATCAAAAAAGTTGACATGAGCCGTCTCTGACGCTCTGCGTAAGTTGTCAGTCATTTTTCTTTCATTAATTTTTTGTTTACAGAATGCTGCCGAGTGGAAAAGGCCCACTGGGAGCAACAACTGAGAAATAAAGGAAAAAAGCGGAGAAAGTTGTACTTTCTCCATCAAGTTCTTACCAGCGTGTTTAGCATGTTTCCTTGAGACGGCTCCTCCGACAAGCTCAAGCAGCTCTTGTTCCGTAGCCCCGCTTCTCATGGCATCCCTGAAAGGAAAATACGAGAAGTCAAGTAGCCCAAGCTGGGCATTGTACCCGGAAATTTCAATAAGGGCAGGATGGATTGGCACACAAAGGCGTGCATAAGTGGAAGAGATTGTGAATGAAGAGTCTCTATGGGTTTGTAGCTATGCGCTAATAAAATTTGACGCAATGATTATACACAGGCTTACCGAAGGGATACTTCTGCATTCCCAAAGAGGCAGACTTTCAAGTTACCGTCCGCCGTTATTCTTAATCGATTACATCCTCCACAGAAATGATCGGACATGGAAGTAATGAATCCAATCCGTCCAGCATGACCCTTTACCCGGTAAGCCTTGAAAGTGTCATGAAATTCAGTAATAAAATTTTTACAGGTCCTGTCGCAATCATTCTTTGCAGGAAAAGAAGAGAAGATAAGAAGATAAATTCAAAAGAGTTCCTCCCTCTACGTACGGAAAAACAGTCTGTGAATTGCTACATTCAAAATATAGGACAAGAGATCGTGGAATGCATGGAGGAATAATTTTTACATCCAGAAGCAAAAGGAACACGAGCTCTATTAGCTGATAGAAATAACCATGCAAGAACTCCATCTATATAACTGCTTCCAAGGATACTAACTAACATTTCAGCAGGATTTACAGTCCCTGAATTCAAAGAGGATTGCTGGAGGAGGAGGGGATGCAGAGAGGCTTTGGTTGGAGGAAGAAGAGAATCAAGTGAAAAGAATTTTGTAAATTGGATACTAAAGAAAGAAAGAGAAGATTTGTAAAAAGAAAGAATTGGCAGTTACCTTAGCAGTATGAGTTTTAGGATCGTAGAGCTTCTCAAGATCGGGAAACTTAGCCTGGATGATATCCAACATTTCTTGGTAACTTACCATTTTTGACAAGTCCCACTTATTACCAGTGAAAGGCATGTATTCTATAAATCTAACATCAATTTTTCTCTCTTGTGTCAAGGCTACAAAATCACAGATTTCATCCTCGTTTACTCCTTTCATGACGACGCAATTCACTTTTAAACTTTTCTCAGACTCTTGCGCAATATCAAGGCTTCGGGAATCAGGAGAAGACATTAAATCAGCAGCGAGCTCCAACCCTTTCCAAACTTTGATCCAGGCGCTCGGGGGCCTTCGACTTATCTTTTCAAATTTTCTAGGATTCAAACTGTCCAAACTCAAATTGACATGAGTTAGCCCAGCTGACAGCAAGCCTGGCAAGAGACGAGTGAGTAGAATCCCATTTGTCGTCATTCCAATAGAGTCCAGGCCGAGGGCAGATAGATTTCCTAAATATTCCATATCTTAGTTTCAGTTATAAAAGTAATTTTCAAAATTTTAGGGTCTCCGTGTAGCATTTATTTCCCTCCTCTTATGTTTTCCCCAAAAGTATTCGCAAACATAACTCTTTGAAGCCTTCAAGGATATTTTACTTCAAAAACATGTCCAATTATATACTTTTTATCCTAGGGCATTTTCTTCAACCCCTGCTTGGAAATTTCCGCATTTACTATATTATTGCAAGTTGCTTAGTAAAAGTTTTGAATTCTAATCAACATCATCAGGGACTTTGTTCTACTTTTAAAACAGTCTTAGCTGTAACTTATACTTATATCCCTCTTGGCATTTCTATCGTAACAAGCAGGTCTAATTAACGAAATGTTTTCAGGCTTTCGCTAATGACAGTGTTTATGTTTACAGTTCCAGCTCAAAAGAGTGAAGCAAATAATAGGCAGAGGGTGAAAGTGAAGTGCAAAGAAGAGTATAATATCCAGCAAATAAGCCGTATGGGGTACGATGAGGGATGCCAAAGCAAATAAGGTTGTGTGAGTGAAATGAGTCTACTGAATAAAGCTTAAGATTCCCGAAGAACGCATCTGTATGACTCATGTTTAAAGCGAAAATTCCCAAAAGTACAAGGCAGGCAAGGAGAAAGCCTGTGCGAAACAAGACTGCGGACTGGGGTAAAACGGATAACGAACATCTGCAGAGACTTCAGAGAGAGAGGAACTGTAAATTAGAGGCTATACGGACTTAAATGGGGACGAGAAGGATGTAATTATTGAAATCCGCGGAATTATTTTCATTCCAAGCTCTGGACTTACTGATGATAGTCGTTAAGTCTTTTCGAAGCGTAGGCTCTCCTCCAGTGATTCTGACTTTGTTCACTCCTTGGCTGACGAAAAGTTTGGAAATCCGAACGATCTCATCCCCGGATAAAAGTTTCTCGGAGGGTGTCAATGGAACACCTTCCTCCGGCATGCAGTAAGTGCCTGGAAAATGGAGAAGAACACGTATAGAGGATTTAAACATATCAAAGTTACAAGAGCTTCCGTCCCTCCTCCATCCCACCCCGCCCGTCCGCATTGATAATGAACGAGAGAAAGTTTACAGTCCCACTTTCACTCCTCTATCGGACTCATTCATTTGTCTTCTATCTCCTTTTCCTTCTACTTACGGCTTAGCTAGGAAAGAGCGACGAAGCAAGTCCAAAAGTTTTAGAATTCCCCGACTAACTTTTACACCGCCAAGGAGAAGATGTACTACTACGACTAGGCGGTGGCGGCTGCGGGAGCGGTAGGGATGGTGGAAGCGCCGGAGGAAAACATTATTCGGGAAGCAGAGAGAAAATATGGGGAAAGCAAGTTTATGCGCTCGTATGAAAACATTAGAATAACTTACATCGTAAATTACACCGTTCGCTCACAGATATCCTTAAATATGTATGCTGTCTTCCAAATTTGTCTCGAAGGACGGGAGAATATTCTTTTTGCCCCTCCTCTTCTTCAGCATCTGCTTTCAAACGTTTCCGCAAATCCTCCAAACGGCCACTCCTTGCTGCAGAGGCAACTTTCACTGCAGGATCCAAAGTCACCCGAGTCTACAGTTATTAAAAAAACAAGAAACTCAATTATATATATATTCTGTGTATATATATATATATATACTCTCGAACCACCGGAATCACACTTTAATATCAATACGTCTACATAAACAGCAAGTTCAGCAATTCTCGGCTTTCAGAAGATAAAAGATGCAAACTCACATTTTCAAATTCAGATGTTTCAATGCAAATCACAACTAAAACCACCTAACTATCGTTTTCAGAACTTCAATTATTTGATGAATCATCCAAAACACCATACTCAATTATTTCAGCTAAACTATTCAGATTCAAAAACAACTACCCAAATCCAAGTTCAAAATTCAAATATTTGAATTCAAAATTTTCAAATTCAAATATTTGAATGCAAAATTTTCAAATTCAAATTCAAATATTTGAATGCAAAATTTTCAAATTCAAATTCAAATATTTGAATGCAAAATTTTCAAATTCAAATTCAAATATTTGAATTCAAAATTTTCAAATTCAAATTCAAATATTTGAATGCAAAATTTTCAAATTCAAATTCAAATATTTGAATTCAAAATTTTCAAATTCAAAAATTCAAAATTTTGAATTCTAATGTTTGAGTTTACAAATGCATAAAAATCAAAATTAAGATTCTCTTTAAATGGGTCTAATAACCTCTTTAACCACCTCTTTCACATCAAATAAATTGGAAAACGACCTGTTTGAGAAAAACAGGAATGGGTTTATTCGATTTTCATCAGAAACTATGATTTTGCAAGCTTTTAATTTGAGGGCAGTTTCTGAACCAAACTTTTACGGATAGTCTAGAACTCATGACCATTTTCGGCGCTCACCCACCACCAGACCCAAATATTAATAAAAAATGTCAAAAAATCTAAAAATCGCGATTCGTTTGAGAAATACTAAGTTAAATTGCTCCAACTACAACAGCCAAAGCACGGATCTTGCTTACCAAAGCCAAGCATAATCATTGACTCCACCCTTCTTACGTTACCCCATGCCCATTCTCTAACCCTGGCATTAATAGCCTCTGCCCTCCTGGCATTAATATAACCTCATCCTTGTGGCTTAAAAGGCTTGTGTTACCTTTAATTGTTTTAGTTCTCGGGAGACGGGTAATAAAGAGCTATCGGAGCGTAATATATTTCCTATCTCCTCTGCACCCCAGGGGAGGTAAAGCTAAAAGGAAGAGATGGTTTTGATCATGTGGCGTGACGCGGAGACATTAACGACTTCATGGAGACACACATTCACATTTGCCATTGCCATTCCCGAATGTATACGCCCAAAGTCACCCCCAAGCATCAAACACACCTTCTCTCCATGTACTTTTAAATTCAAGGGTTTCCTTTCGTTAGGTACCCTGGCTTTAACGGAGCGAGACCGAATCCCATTGCTCGATAAGAAACACACAAAGTAAATCCAATTGCGAATTTTATCTCAAGGACCGCCACTTTAATCCGCCCATGTTCAATGTCACTGAGAGCCTGCAAGAACCCAGCTCTACAGAGAATTCTTAGAACAAAGGGAATACTCTCTTTACAAGAAGGTAATTGAGAACTACACAGCCTTCGTTAGAATTGTTTTATCCCTAAGGTTGTTCGTAACTCGGTTAGTTTCGGTTACAGTTTTAAAAGTACAATAATGCCTCAAACATCTTTAAGATTGACAAAAAGGGAAAACGTACAAAGTTTTCAAGAATTTTATATAAAAGGGTCAAATTACTCGGTTTTCGGGCATGTAAGTTTGAAACACTCAAGTTTAGTCTTTGACTTTCTATTTCGAATTACACAGCCCTGGAGAATTATCTGAAGGAGCCGGGTGAAAGCATGAAATACGGAATAAGGAGGAACAGCATCAGCCTCTGGAGAAAATTTTCCTCGAGGAAAAATAAAGAATGGAAATTGCTATTTCCGAAATTGTAGAAGAAACTAGAACGGAAATTCGGGGAGATGGATAAAAGATGGTTTGGAGCTCTGAGCGGATGAAAGCTGCTGGCTGGTACTTCAACCAAGGATGCTGGACGCTGGAGAAAGCAAGTATTGAAAGCCAGGTCATTGGATTGTACAATATGTACATAACTATAAACTACACGGGCGTTTCGATACTATGCAGACGCTGCTGCTGTCACATGGGATATTTGAGGATAGGGAGATGCGGGTAAAATACCCGGAGAATTCTCCTGGTTTTAGCCTCTGTTTTGCCAAATGTGCATCCCAGGGATGCTTTCATTCCTCCTGCTTTCTCCTCCTCCTCCTCCGAGTGTATAATACCCGCTTTCTCTTCCACATTTCACCAGTTTGAATCCAAGCATATGAGCGGAGATGTACGGAGTTCAAAGGCTTAAACAACAGAAAAAGCGTTCTCGAGTGGAAGTTTGTTTGGTGAGAGATGAGAGGAAAGATAACGGTTAAAAAGCTGTAGCCAAAATCCCTCTCTTCAGCCCCGTGGTTCTTGTTGTACGCTGCCTATTGCTAATGCTACTAGGCAGTAGTGGCTATTAACTTTGGAAAACAGATGATAGCTTTGTATTGTGGTCCTGAACTGGCTGACTAATTTTATCGAGAAGAAAAATATATTTTAATTTTAGGCTTTAATTTAAATTCGAAATAATTTTAAATTGAGCGTCCACTATATAAGTAGATAAAGTTTGTGCATTTTGTTATTAAACGAAAGCAGGATTGGTTGGTTTAGGTTGGCCGAGTTAATTAATGCACATTTCCGTGCTTGCTTAATTTCTCATAGCTTTTGACTGTGACAGATGAAGGGTTTTCAAGTATCGAGAGCAAGTGAATCGAGTTTAGTGTGCGTAAACTTTCGCTGCGTGTGAAGAGATAACGATGGAATAGTGGGAAAACTAGTGCCAAAAATTAAATGTGAAACTTGCACAACGATTCTCAGAGTCAAGTGGTTGAAGGAAAAGCGAAAGTTTTGTCGACAGCAGTAGCCAACTGCAATTATCTAGAGTGCACACAGTTACAGCCAATAATGCAGCTGCAGCTGTGATGTTGAAGTTAAAATAAGTTCAAGTATCTGAAGGAACGTGAGTGTGGGCTTAATTGCTGTAGCAAATAGTAATTTCAAATAATATTACAAGCTGGACGCTTGAAATTCGAGACTATTTGGAGTTTTGTACTATAAGTTTCGATTTGAGTTTCCATAATTATGAATTAATAGTCTGGGAATATAATATATTGTCTATGGAGGAACCTTTTCTCTGTCTGTTTAATGTAACATTTAACTTAATTGTTTAATTTAATTCGCAGCAAAGGTTTAAAGCCATGTGTGAGGATTAAAAGTAGGGCATGTTAACTGTGTACACATGCTTGCATTTTAACGACACTCAAGAGCTCCAGTGTGAAATGGTTACTTTGCGCAAGCAAGGTGATTTGTTTGTGGTTGGTGTTAAAACATTCGGTTTCAAAAGGATTAATTGTTTGGTTGAACTGAATGACGTGAATTATTGGTTTTAGATTGCTGATTAATAAACCTAGGCAAGATTTAATTGAAACCTATGAGGCAAATAGTAGGAAACCGAATGATTAAAGTGGTGGTGACGTGTTTGTAGAGTGAGATTTAAATGTTATTATTGTCACACTATATCGCGTCAGCCTCCTCGGAGAAAAATTGTAGTTTTATTAACTTGCCGTAGATAATTGATAAACCCTCACGATTGAGCTGACTAGCTATGCAGTAGATATCAAATCTCTTGTGCAGAAAGAAAAAAATAAAGATAAAGGAGTTGTGGCTAGTTAATTGCGGTGTAGCTTACCGTTGAAAAGTTTCGTGAGATGGGCAATACGTGATTGTTGAAAGATATTACCGAAGTAGGCAAAAGTTGGTTGCAGTTTCGAAGCACTTGGTGTTGTTTAGAATGTTCTTGGTGTTTCACAATGTTTAGTGCTAGATTTACACGAGGCAACAATTTGATTGAAGAATTCATTTTCATGCAGGTTATATAATCGTGATTTCGAGAAACACTAAAAGGATCTATCGGGATATCCGAACTGGGGTGATCTACGTATCAGGAAAAAGGGAGTGTGGATCACTTTGGAGAAGCAGTTTGACGAGGATTCAGTTAGTTAATGTTTCAAGGTATGTTTGTGTTTAATTATGAAGATGTTATTATTATTAAGACGGACAAACTTAGTAATTTTGGAAGTATTTCTTTTCGTTTGACTAGGTTTATCACAAAGGAGTCACTCGTATAATAAGCTTACTTCTGGTAATTGAGAAAAAGGAAGCACTGTAGATTATCAGCAAATATTTACAGGCGTTGGGAATATTTGGTCAGACAGTGGAAAGTTGCATGCTACACAGTCAGTTTTGAGAAGTTTGATGATGAATGGAAAAGTTTAAGTCGGATTAGAACTAGATCTTGGAAGATGGAAGGCGCTTAGTGATTGGAATTATGGTATGATGTGATATATTTCGTAAGCTGAATTGTGCAAGGGATATTGTACAGAAGATTATTTGATGACACGGGGTTCTGTAAAAATAATTCGCAATGTGTCGCACAAACATGTGGTGGGAATGTGTGGGACAAAGGTAGAAAGGCATGGAATACTTGATGAGAAGGAAATTGAAAGCACTTTGTTGCTAATGCGATGCGGTTAAAGGATTAGATGGTATGCGAATTTTATTATTGCACGTGAACTTTATGTGCACATGGTGAATTAGGATGCGATTTCCTATATTGAATATAAAAACTTATAACTCTTGAATTGTGTGAACTAACAAGGAGCCAATACAAACTTGCTGCAGGCTGGCTCAGCAGTTGAGCAAACAGTGGGAATGCTTTGCTAATGGGGTAGAACGATTTGATAATGGAATGCATTTGGTGTTTTGCAGGTAGTGCTGGATACAATTGATGAGAAAAAGGATGCGGACGGTTATCAGGTGTTTGTCCAAGGTGGAGTGAAGAATCCAAGGGGTTACAGTGAGAAGATTAGAAGGATTGATAGAGGAATGGGAAGGAGGAACTAATCGACCTTGGTAAGTAGTTCCTTATTGGATTACCATGAATGCGTGTGAGATTGTTTGGGAAACATGAACTGTGAAAGATGAAGAATGTATATGAAATTCATGCACGTATAGTATGTGACTGCTGGACTCGTGCATCATGTGGAGCAATAATAAACTAGTTATTAGATAATTTGTTTGCTTGGTATATATTAATATTTATTTATTTCGTTGTTTGAACAGGATTTAACGGTAGCAGTAACGGTAGACAAAGTTTACTCAAGATTTTGAACAAGCTGTGCTTTAGCAGAAACGAAACATCATTTTACAGTGGAACACTCTGATGGATTGACTTCATGGTAGCGATCTGTCAAGACTCAGTTGTGGATGGCGAACGGGACATTAGTGAATAGCGGCTTTACATATGCAGATACTAATTATTTTTCTTCGGAAAAGTGGAAAGATGTATTCTAGCAAATTATTCCGTGGACTTTTTTCACGTACGTGGAAGTGCCAGTGCTGGAGATTTTAGCAGTTGCATGTGTACAATGCTGAAGCCAGAATCGGATTTTTGTAGTACTACTTCCTCTTCCTTCAAATTGTTTCCGAAATACTTATCCAGTAATTGTAACTTGAAAAGAGATGGCCTGCTGGAACAGAACAGAATCAAGAGCACGAGTCAATGGGGGTGGGAGGAGAAGGGAGCTGAATTCGCTCATTGGGTGGGTGGTAATATTAAGTTGTCTCTTCAATAATGTTGGAAGTCTGCATTTACAGGGATCATGGGAATCGGATGAGTTCTTTGTTTTTGTGTCAAAGTTTGGTTTTCAAAAGACAGAAATCCTCGATCGAAATGGTACTCAAGGATTCATTTTCGGCAACATCACCAACCCGTTCTACATTGTGGAAAGAAACTTGGGAAAACGTAGTGTTAGTGATAATGCGAGTGATGTCAATAACGTTTTTAGTTCAACTACCACTACTGCTCTTCCAATTAATATTAGTACTGGCAAGCCTAACGTGTCAAGCGTAGTTAGCAATTTTAGCACTACAGTAACAACTTTCAAACCGAGTTTGTCAACTACTGCCAAATCTGTAGCTATAACTATAAGTAGTACGGTAGCAACAACGTCTAGCACGTCCAGTAGTTCCACTGTAGCTGCTACATCTTTTAAAACTGCGTCAACAACTACGACTACTACTACCACTTCCACGACATCTACTACTACTCCGAAACCCTTGATTCAAGAAGAAAGCTATTATCCTGGAACTTTTGTTGTTTTAGATAGAAATTATTTTGTTAACTTTTATCGGAATCGAAATATTCAAGACAAAGATGTAGCTTGTGAAAAAATGTTTGAAGAAATATCTCATGTCAATTATGATAAGCATTGCTTCCCTGATGGCAAAGAAAACTTCCTTCGCAGGATACCTTGTCCGAAAAATGGTATATGCTCGGGCGAATTAGTTCCTACGGATGTCGTTCAAGGACATCAGTTTACGTATGCCATTGCGGATAAAACCGATGCTAAGTACGTTCTCTACGAAGATTTAGTTCTATATTTGTTTACATCCATTACTGTTTTTGGTTACTTGATTTTAACTTATGATATTTAATTTTGTTACAGGTTTTGGTACGTCAGCCTGGTCGCTTGCTACCGGGACCCCGAGACGTGCAAATGGCGTCATAGCAAAAATCCTTCCACAGTTCAGTATGATGTATGGCTAGTCAATGGCAATCCCTACCGAAAAGCGCAGAACCCCTTAGAATATCAGTTTTCTTTCGACCGACAGGTATATACGCTTTCTGTGAATTTGTTTTACAAGTTGCATAATATTAAGCTAAATTCTATTTCATAAATATTCCTTTTTGCAAAATTTTTAAGTAATGGTGCATTTAACGTGATAATTTTCCAGGACACCGTCGAGATCTACCTAGTCTTCTTTCTGTGCTACCTTGTACTTGTACCTCTGCAAGTTCATGCTGTCCTTCGTCAACGCCATATTCTTCCTCGACTTTTTACCGGTAGTGTTGGACTGGAGCTCACTGCCGTGCTCAGCAATGTCATTCATAATTTAACATTTTGTTTGGATGGAGTCGGATACCCGTCCTTGGCTGTTTTTGGAGATATTATGGATATTTTAGCTCGGGTATGTTCAGAAATCAGATTGTGCGACCGACTTATGAATTGTACAGTTAACTGGAACTGGAAGTCTCAGCCTCGCCCCAACTCGACGTTGGTATTAATAAACACTTTTGTTTCGTAGGCTATCTTCATGTTGATTTTGCTAGTCCTTGCGAAAGGGTGGGCCATCACACGGAGTGAACTGTCAAGTAAACCTTTCATTTTTGGTATATGGATACTATACGGTGTAATACACATTCTACTATACGTTTGGAAAGAGGTAAGCAGATTTCCATTATATTTTGAATTCTTGTTCGAAGTATACATTTTAGTCATAGCTGGAACTAAAAATGTTGTTAAATTTTCAGACTGAGGTTGACGTTGTTGAAGATATTGATGAATATCAAACCTGGCCTGGATGGCTTATACTGATACTTCGAACAGTGATAATGATGTGGTTCATTTACGAACTCAAAGATACGATGAATCATGAACACCAGCCCCACAAGCTTAACTTCTTCCTACATTTTGGAGCAGCAGCTTTAGTTTGGTTCATTTATCTACCTATTGTTGCCCTGATTGCCCTCCAGGTCACACCGCTGTGGAGATCAAAGCTACTACTAGGTAGGGGATTTAGTTGCGGATGATATTCGAAGCTCTTGCTGTAATTTTTTAATCCGTTCACAAAAGATTAATCAAACGCTTTTCTGACTTCCAGCAATAACTTATTCGGCAGACTTCCTGGCCTTTGCTGTGATGACTCATTTATTGTGGCCCACCCGTAGTCAGCAGTATTTCCTCTTGAAAACAGCGGCACGACTAGATACGTCGCTGACGGATGAACTTGAAGAATTTAATGAAGCTCCCCATGTTGTTAATCCTTACGCAAGGCGATCAACGTACTGGTATCCAGTCAACTATTCTTTCCAAGATGTGTCTTCCCCTGAGGCTGTCTCGCTTACTCAACCAAACGGCCTAAACAACTTAAATCACTTCGATGATAAGGACAATGCGCCACTAATCATTACTTAAAACATCCAGGGATGTATACCTTATTCTATTCTCTCAACCTGCTTATCTCGTCCATCCCTTACCTAAGGGTCTGTGAATTTTTATAGCAGCTCTCCTCAAGAGTCAAAAGTATTCATTCTAATATTCAATCAGTAGTAGACAAAGTCTAAAGACGTTTTTTAGTAACTGTGCTATAATTGTTGCCAAACGTGTTGTCTTGTACGCTGTGACAGCGAACGCAATTACGAGACTTGAAATAAAAATATACGTCTGCGTATTTAAGTGTCAATTCAAAAACGTAGTGACACAATTTCATTTTTCTTTAAAGAGCGCAATGGGTAAATATACGAGCCCGAAATATTCTTTCCCAGATACGACAGGAACCTTCAAAGAAGAATCTTCGGACTTTGGGTTTAGCTCTGACCCGGAAACGCCAAAGTCTGTGGTGTATGATGATTACACCGATTGCGAATTCGAAGAGTTGGTTGGTGAGTGAAAAAAATGATTACAGCATGGCATCATTCCCTGGGTTCGTCTTAGCTAACCGTTTTCATTTATTACGTTATACATTGCAGAGCGACTGACCTCCGAAGAATTGGCCTCAGCGGATCAAGAATTCGCAGATCTAATTGGTAAGACTTTATGCCTGAAACATTACTGGATGCATCCTTCGTAACCATCATTGTTGGATGTCGTTCACTGGAGATATTCTATAAAAGCAAAACATTTATGATTTCAGGATTTTATGGATGTCCAGAAATTGAATTACGCATCATACGTCAAGAACATAAGGTAAGACTGTGGTTATATTCTTCAAAACCTAAATATTCCATTTCAAAAGGTTTCGCAGAATAACAACGAACGTTCATTATGTTCAAGATACTCGAATTGACGAAAGAAGAATACGAATCAGCTCACTCACAACAAATTAAGGATCTCATGCAGGAGAAACTGGATACGCTTAAAGAGTTTGAGGCTAAAGGAGCGGCTTGTGAGGTAGGTAACTGACTAAATGAAATAAGTAAACGATTCTGTATGCTACTCTATAAAAACTACTAATGGAATTATTATACACATGAATGAAATCAAGGCAAAGGTTGCCATTGCGGCTAAGCTGGGTACTGAGACCGAAGAAGCAGTTGATTTAGAAGTCCAGCCAACACCTTTGGCGATTCTTTCAATCAAGGTAAAGCAGTCCTTGGGACCACTCGCGTTTAATATATATAGTCATAGGAGATACTAAACAAAGGTGTTGTGCATTATCAGGCTGAACTCAAGGAAAAGGAAACAGAAGTATACGTAGACGAGAATAACAATGCGGAACCGCCTGTAAAAACTGTAACTCGACGTCGAAGTGTAAAGGATATGGTTTCGGTAAGATAATTTTTACTAATACACACATCCTGGTTAACGTAACTCCAGTTAGCTGTCAGAATAAGTACAGGATGGTGTCGCTATCCGCATTCACTATATAAAACCATATAAATGCGCTTTCCAGGCTTTTGAAGAAAAAGCGAAGGAGCAGTTTACTTTAAATCGAAGCAATAAACGTTTTTCTTCAAAGTGGTAGGAAGACAAGACCGACAAGAGATCCAGTCGTCATATTTTTCGTCCATTTCTTGGCTGAATTACTTTATCGGATGTTTACAGATTTCGAACACTTGTTCGTAGTCTGCAGTAATGTACAGTAGTAGTTCACTTCGCTTTCTCTGGGTTTAGCCGAAAGTAGTTAGTAAGTAGATAATGTTGAGGAAACTAACTCCTTCACGTTTAATTCTCCGGGCAAATGCTTAAACAAATATCAAGAGCTCTTACTCAATATAAACGTAACTATTAAAGTACAGTCCTATAACAGTTTGAGGTGGCCAGCGATCTTTTGCAGCTCTTCGGATGGGGCCGGACCTAGTCCCAGCACAGTTACAGTTCCAGCAGCCACCTGTATTTTGTCATTAAATTTTCGTTACTCGCGATATTTTATAACATTATCTGAATAAAACATTGTTTCTGTACCTAGTCATTATCTTTACCTGTGTGTGGCCCGCGTCTCGAACCATAGCAGTGGTGATATTGTTTGCTTCAGCTTTTTTCTTAAGTTCTCGTAAGGCTTCTTCTCCATCCCCAAACTTTAAACAAATTTTAGTACAACCAGTTGCTTCCCATATATCTAAATCATCTTCATTATCAACTTTAGCATTCTTGTAGCACATAACCGCTGCATGAGCACACTGCGCTGCCATTTTCCCAGGCTTCATACCAACATCCGTTCGGACTATCATCATTAGCTTATGAGAACGGCTAGGATTAGTTGCTAATAGGGTTGCTAGCCTTAACTTCCTGTTGTTCATTAAATCTGAGAACTTGTCGGGACCAGGCCCGCGCCCTGTGAAACGGCGGATCAAAGCTGCTACTACAAACCCAGCGCCAAAAACTGCGACTGTGTTAAATAAATATTGGTAATCCATCTTCTTCGGATCTTCTGACATCCGCACCTGTTAGGATCAAAATTGGGGAGCATTAATACAACAGAGCCGGTAATACTGTACCCCAAAGTTAAGTCTACTGAAATGGAGGTGGCATCTAAAATAACTTCAACTTACACGAAGGTCAAAGGTAGTAGCGGCCTCCTTATAATATTCGTGTTACGGCCCTTAGATAGTATTCTTCTTCGACTGGTTGTGTTTATTCATGCACTCCTTAAACTGTGTAACAACGTCTTGACATTGGCGCCAATCCTTTGTACGGGCAATGCACTCCTGGTACATTAAACAAACAATTATTAAGTCATCCAAAAAGGAAGGTATTATTGCAATTACGTAAGATAGGTTTCTACGACTACCTGCAGAATCAATTTTGATCTCATACCTGAACACTGTAGTGTTGCTCCAAGCATCCGGTCTTCTTTAGCATTGATTCTACGGGATCTTCTTCCTCTACTTGATCATTATCCTTCCTTACAAGTTTTTCCATGAACCCAATTAAGTTTCCGGTAAAGGGAAAGTGTCAAAATCTCCGATTTGGCGTATTCCTGACTCCTAAATGCTACAATGAAGTTAAATAAATTTTCTTATAACTCTGATTTTTATGAATGCAACAAACAAATCAATTAGGATCTCAAATAATGAGTTTCAGTACCTTAAATTTAATTTGCAGATTGGAAAAATTAATTTCTGTGTCGTTCCTCGTGTGAAGATTTGTGTTATCTGTACCATCGTCATAGATTTTGGGACACTCAATGGCAAGGCCGGGAAGTTTCGAGTGTGCTGTCTCGAAAAATTTTAATTCGCGATCAATTTGCTCGCGTAGTTTTAATTACATTTGGATAATTTTGATCGTTCCTACGTGAAAACTGAACATACGTTGAGGTATCACTGTCAGAATTGCAACAGCTGCTGGTAGTCAAGTGGTTGAGGTTTGACCCCGCTGAGACGACCTAGGTACGACCCGATCCATAAAGTATAACAGTTTGGCCAAACTAATTTTATAAAGGTACTTTTTGAAACAGTTTTCTTAATTATGGTGCTATGTTTTTCTTATTTTTATTCTATTTGGTTTAAGATGATAATTTGCTAGCAACTAATAAGCATTCCGTTGCTTGCAGAGGTGTCAGAAATGCCGAAGAACAGCAACTGGGGCCAGAACACCAAGGCCGTAGAGGCTAAAGTTCGGAAAAGCTCTGCGTTAAAAGCAGAACAGGAGAAGAAACAAAAGGCTGCTGAAGACGCATATTGGGAGGACGATGATAAACAGATTTCAAAGAAACTAAACCGAAAGGTCAGTATGAGAAGCTTTGGAGCGTTTTGGCCAATACGCTTGCATTTGTCTTTAAATCGTGTATGCTCTAATATACATAACTGTAAAGCTACAAAACTAAACTTATTCATTTTCTAACAGGAGGACAAGGAGAAGAAAAGACTAGAAAAACTTGATAGAAAAACGACGAACAAACAGTTAGCGGATGAAGAATTGGATACTATTGCAAAAACTGTACAAAAAGCTACTAAAGTCACTCAAGCCGAAATAAATGTAAAAGAGTTCAAACTCCTTAAATTTAATTCACATTTCTGATTCTTTTTCAAATAAAGCTAATGCTTTCGTTTTTCGGTTTAGGCGGAAAGAGAAAAAAGAGAAGCGGCGGCAAGAAAAGCAAATGCAAGCACAACACCTGCTAAAGTATCAAGACCTGCACCCGTAGAAGAAAATATAAACCGACTTAATCCACCGGATGAAGAAGCAAGAACTGTAGACGAAGCATTGAAAATGTTGAAAGTTAGTGGAAGTGGAACTGGAGATGTTACTCCCGATAAACATCCAGAACGAAGAGTCCGGGCTGCATACAGTGCTTTTGAAGAAGCTCGGCTACAACAATACAAGGCTGAGAATCCATCACTAAAGTTATCACAGCTAAAACAAATTATTTTTACCGAGTGGAAAAAATCCCCTGAAAATCCTATGAATCAAGCTAGGGCGGCATATAATGATAGACAGCAGCGAGAGCAAGAGGATGACGAGTAGATAATGTTCTTGGTGCGACCTTAAGACGTACTGTAAGCGAACGTGAATCTTCTTCGCTTAATTTAACCTCGCGGCCCCCCTTCAAATATCCCTAATTTTAAAGTCCTTATTACTCTAACATAATTGGCAACGTTTGTGATACTTAATGCTACTGTGCAGCATTCTATTTTGGAATTAGGTTAGGAATTGCTTGGCGTATCAAATCTTAACTACCACCCTTGACAATTCGTACCTAATTGTGGAAAAGGAACGAGATAAGGGATAAGGTGAAGAAGTTTAAAAATTTTGAAGCACGTAAAGCTGTAGAAATACCTAAATATTTTGATGCCAGGTATGACGTGATTATGATGTGAGTTGCATTAACCAAAGTCCAAAGCAAGTAGCTCTTAAAACTGTTAAGTTTTTGACAAGAAACTTGAAGAGCATTAAATATGTAGAACTTTACGGTGAAAACATTGCCTTTACTTTATTTGCAGTAATGTCAACTTTTGTAAGCGATGACTGATGTTATTGCACAGTCCTATTTGATTGTTGCCACAGTTCTCCAAGGGTGTTGTGGCAATAGAGATTACATGCTCTACACGTGCAATAGTCTGTGAATGTATCCCACTGGCTTACGTATGAATGATGGCTTTCTGTTATTTATGGCTGTACTGTCGGGTGCAATAGATATCTCTTGAAATTGTCAATTAAGAAAAGAGATGAAGTTGAGCAAGAATTAGAAAGTAACTGCGTGAGTTAATTTTCGTATCAATTTGTCTGGAATTATGTTTAGAAGTTTCAAATCTCGTCAAGGTACGCGCAGCCAAGTAGAGATGAATGTGAAACTCGTTGAACTTATTAGATACGAGGGAGTGCTAATGGACTGTCCATGTTACCGATAAGGCCCGGCTACTCTACGAACGGGCTAAAGGTTTTTCTCTCATCTGTATGCGAGCCCATTCTTTAAGTTTCGATTACCTTTTAGCCCCATATGACGATTCTGTTAATGTCAATAAGCTTACAGGTTACTTTGTTATTAGTTTGATGCAGGTACTATGAAAATTATCCACTCAAAGCCATTTGTTGTGTGACATCGGTTTGCGGATTCTCTTGGGAAAATCTCCAACTTTCCTTTGTGTCATCCTTGGGATATTTACAAGTTTGAGTCTTTGGGAGTACCAAACAGGTTTTGTATTTTATCCAATTAAAGAATGTGAGTCAGTGGTGCGTTGTAGAGAATGCAGAGAAATCGGTAATAATAAATTCAATCTTTTGAATAACGTCAGTCTTGGTTTTTATTTCACAGGAGGCAGACAAAGAAAATCCACGAAAACTTTTTATCCCTGCTTCAGCTATGTTGAAATACTCTTGGACGCGGGACTTCACCCGCATCCTCAAAATCTTTCTGGTCATTGTAATATTCAGCTGTATGCTCAAAACAGCAAACGCTTCGTTATTTGACAGTCTACCCTTAAACGGAGCTTTAGTGTCGTCAGATTCTGATGGAGTAGTTTTGCAAAATTTGACCCCTACAAATTTTACTGAAGTGACAAAACCGTCTGTGACCTCTTTGAAATCTGGTGAAAAATCTTTGTTTGATATGTTACCACACCAAGGTGCAATAGTGCCATCTAAACTAAACACTTCAAAGGCGACAGGTGTGACATATTCTGTAACGAATTCCCGGAATCAACGTCAATCCGCTTCTTCAAAAACATCGAAACGATCTTTCAACGATTTTGAAATCGAACGACAACCCACGACAGATTTAGACATATCCTTCTTCAATTCTCATTTGTTACCGTCTGTAGTGCAAACACTAACTCAGCCAGAATTACCACGTAGCCAAACATTCCCAATTCTGTCACAACAAGTGAATCGACAAAGTGGTGGCTATGGACCTCCAAAGCAGAACTACAAGCCTCAAATCGTCCCAGAACCAGTTGTGTTCCGAGAAGTGAAAATAGCCAACGCAGTTCGCAATTCACAAAGTTCTTATGCTGCTCCACAACCAACAGGCGCTTCTGCGACATCTGGCGGATCAACAGTAATAGTATACGCAAACCCTCCACCAGAGAGAGCTTTAGCAAGAGAAACGTATAAAAGCCAAGGCTATGCTACGGCGCCACCTCCAAGAACTTCATATGGCGTACCCACTGAAAGATCAACTTCACCTGCCCCGAAAAATGAAGTGCACTATCACTACCATATCACCAACAACAACCGTATCGAATCTACTACTGCGCCCCCGACGGAATACGGACCACCATCTAAGGAATATGGCGCTCCTCGAACTACACCAGCAGCGCCATCGCCAAGCTACGGTCCTCCCACCTCTTCCAAGCCTAAGAAGGTTAGTTACAGCCGTGGAGGATATGGAGAATCTACTTACAGTAATCGAGGTGGATACGAGGAATCAAGAAATACCAACCGTGGGTCCTATGAAGCTCCAAGTGAAAGCAACCGAGGCGGGTATCAAGAGTCAAGCAACAGCAACCGAGGCGGGTATCAAGAGTCAAGCAGTAGTAACCGAGGCGGGTACCAAGATTCCAGCAACAACAATCGTGAATCCTACCAAGGACCTACTGATAGCACCCGCGGCGGATACGATGATTCCAGTTACGCCCAGAGAACGCCATCTACCACCCCTGCAATCCGCGAACTCGTCGTACCTGTAATCACAGGTATTTCCCTGACAGGTTCTAGAAACCCAGGAGGCTACCAGGATCAAACTTCCCAGTCTTCCAGCGTATCCGAATTCACTTCCAGAAAACTTTATACTTCTCTCCAAGCGCCCTCTGACCAGAACTCCTATCAGTACTCTAACAACCCTGTTCCAGCGCCCTCTGCATCTTATGGACCCCCTCCAACCTACACAGATTCCTACACTACTACGACTACAAGTCCACCCCCTCAGGAACCCTTCAGCAATCCCCCGCAACACCTTGCTCAGACTTCAATTACCCTTGAAACTATTCCAATCACCACTACGGAAACTAGGTTTGTAACTGTGCCGAAAATCGTCCAAACTTTAGGAACCACGCTCCAGCAACCGCCCGAACAACTCAACAACCCACCTGCAATCTCTCCTCAATACGGTCCGCCATCAACCCAGCAAAATGTTCGACTTTCCCCTTCACAGCAGGAAAACGCCCGTAACATACTAGACGAACACCTGGCTCAACTTAGTCCTCAGAGACTATCTCAAGGATCAGCCTCAGATGTGTCAGATTTGGATCTTCTTGCACTTCTCCAGCAAAGCTCCCGCGGGAATCAATTTGCCAGTATTCTCAACCCGCAACAGCAATCCGATATCCGAGGATTTACTCCAATTAACTCCAATTCAAATTCCCCAGCGCCTACATTTACAGACTTGCGGCAAACTCCACAGAGCATCTCCTTCAACGCTCTCCCACTCATCCGAACGCATTCCCAGTCTTCAGGGACCAACAACGGGTTTGACAGCGTCCGAGGTAGTAATGCAGCTCTTGGTCCAGATGGCGTTGGAACCCTCTCGGATTTAATCAGGGAACAGCGACTCCAGCTAGCGCTTACGGATTTAAGAGGTCGTCTCAGGCAGCAAACCCGTAACAATGATAGAAACCGACAAAATTTGCGCGATCTATTTTTTAAAGGTGCTCTTTTAATGGCGGGTTTAACATTAATTCCTTCCGCAGCTACTATTCGAAGTTCTCCAGACCCTCAAATAACAACATCTTCTCTTATCCCTTTAACAGCAGGACGACGTCGCCGCTCATTGAGCCCTCAGGAATTCTACGTCGAGATTCCTAAACCCCTTGAAAGCATCCCAAACCGAACCCCTCTTGCCCATCCAACCCAATTTCCAAAATCCCTTGATCAGTTAAACGCCGTTCATCCTATAACCCTTCAGTTTTCAGCTGCTGCAGCGATTGATCCCAAAGGTGAATCCACCACGACAGGCAACAGTCCCCTGGCATGTATGCAAAGACAGTTTTGCGAAACGCTTCAATCCATGGAGAAAAACAAACAAAATTCCATGGTCTTCCTCTACGCCGCGTAAGCAATTATTGTTTTTTTCATCAAGAAATTTTAATTTTTAAGCTAGTTGTATTTATTGAGCTGATTTGATTAAATTTGTGTCGCTTTTGCAGTCTATCCCCGGATCTGGACAAGAACAAGTTCTTAAGAGATGCCGTCAGAGCTGCTGGCCAGGATGATTGCACAGCATTCCCGTGTGACAAAATACGACCCACTCACGCGATGAGATAATCGCTATAGTATTTTTGAGATATTATTTCAAAAAGCAACGATTTCTTGCTAATATGTCTGTGAAAATTTCGCGTGATGCGATTTGAACTATTTAGATAAATAAAAATGCATACAAATAGTTGTTAGGTTTACTCAATGGCACTTGCATACTTTCAATGGTAATATGGGGACTAGGCAGGAATCCTACGACTGTTCAAACGCAGTTGCACATGGTCCGCGGGGTCTCTCATAGTCAACGTGATAAAAATCTTGCGTATTCATTTATAATTGCAATTCAGTGAAGCAGTTAAATACTGACGTGCTACTGTGTAATTTACCGAAGTTACTGCCATTGCTAATCCATCGGTAGGATTAAATTCTCCTGAAGTAAATTTGGTGAAGCAGTATTTATTGTGTTTGTAATTGAAGGTAAGTCGAAGTTATAACTGACGGCTGTAGATTTAGATTCTGGAGACTATGGACGTATTCTAAAATAGTATATTGTTATAAGTTTGGCTTAAATTTTCGACTAGGTTAATTTTGAATCGCTTCATAATATATGATGGCAATGTTTATTAATTGCGCTCTTACCGTTTTCGTTTTGTCCAGGTAATGAGGTACACCAGAATGGGAAAACCTACTCACCAGAGGGTCCCTGACGAGCCCTCAACTTGGGAAGATCTGAAATCTACACCTGCGAAACCACAAAGAAATCGAAACGAGAAAAGCAGAGGTGGATTTTCGAAAAACGGGGACCGGAACAATGGAAAGAATTTCGATCGATTTGGAAAAAATAGACAACAAAGGTTCACGAACAACCGGGGGGAAGAAGAATCAGCGAATTTTGTTGCTATAGGCGATCGAGCTGGTAACAAGAAGAACAATATGGGAAGTGGAGAAAGAAAGCGAGTTAGGGTACACGGTAACTTACGGGTACCCGCTGAGGTTGCTAATAGGTTTATTAATTTGGCTATAAAACTGAAGGAGCAAGGGTTGAAAAAGAAGGAAGTTTATGAAGCACTCAAAATTGAAATAAGAAAAACAGATAAGACAGCACGCCGTAGCACTGGCAGAGACAAGACCTGCTTTAACTGTAGACAGTTTGGTCATATTTTGGAAAATTGTCCAAATTTGAAAAGTAATAATTCGGGACAAGAGGGCGAGGGAGGGGAAGATCCTACGACTATTAACAATGGAGAAACTCAAATGAGCTGTGGAATATGCTTCAAATGTGGGTCTTTGGAACATATGTCCAGAGATTGCAAGAAAAAGGTAAAGTTGATAAGTAAACCTTAAAAATGAGGTACTGAATTGTAAGCTTAGGAGTAAAGTTAAAGTAACTAAACACTTTTTCTGACTGCTTCTATCTTGCAGGCAGACAAGTTTGACTTTGCAAAATGTTTCGTTTGCTCCCAAACCGGGCATATATCGCGCCAGTGTCCCAAGAACGCCAAAGGACGGTTTCCAGCTGGAGGTGCTTGCAAAATATGTGATGATGTAACACATTTCGCCAAGGATTGTCCTAAGGGCGATGGTAAACAGGAAGAAAAGGTGGATGATACTCCTATTATACCCCGGATGACAAATCCATTCGTTTCTCCAGAGTGCGAGGAAGATTCTATTGGTGATCAAGGAAAAGTAGGAGATCAACCGAAAGCTAAGAACCGCAAAGTTAAATTTTGATGCATAAGTTTGTTTATAATTTTATCGATGTAATATTTTCAGAATAAATTACGTTATATTTCAGTTTAAGAGTGAGAGAAGAATTTAGCATTGCGTGACCATTCGAACTTGATTTACAGACTGGAATGATTTAAGTTTAATTGAAGCTTAAATTGGAGACGGAATAAGCGTTTAATACCATTGCTTACATATCATCAACTCACTTTTATTACAGTAGATAATTATAGTATACTAGGAAAGTTATAGTAATAATTACAAGCCCTGTTTTCGAGGCTTTCTGAGGAAGCTTACTGGTTTCCCCTATAATGATTAGTTGCTACGTAATTCAGCTCGTCTTGGAAAACAGCATCCCGTGTGTATTAGTCTACTTAAAACGTATAAAGATAGCTGAAACCATAGAATCCTCAGAGCCTATAAGCAGAGTTGATCATTACTTAGTTAACTGACTGTATTAAAACATGAAAACTATTCTTCATAGTTTGTTACACAAGTATATTAGGCAGAAGGATATATTTAGTTTTTGCTGATGGCGGTAGCATTTTGAGAGCCTTGGGGGTCTGGATATAGCTCTCGTGTCTTGAACGAGTAAGAAACAGCTTCTTACTCAACCTTTATAACAAATATAAGTATTCATGTTATGCAGCAGTTGGATTGTAATGTAAACCTACCGATTCAAGTAATGAGCGAAACAACTATTTTATATTACAAGTGCTACAGATTGACTCTGTCCAACCATAAAGCGCACGCAACAAGGTAAACAATGGGTATATAGTACAGTACTACAATTTATCCTACTTACGTAATCGTTTTTATCCATGCGACACACTCGTCCTAACTATTGTTGCACATGCCGGGAAAACAAATATTAGCGTATTTTCAATTTATCGTTACCGTAAGAATATTGATTAGCATGTAAAAGGGGTACATGGCTAATGGGCAATTGGTTAGCTTATTCTTAAATGTATCGTTTAAAACTTGTGAAGCATGGGGTGACTGAATAGAATTTTTTCAAAAGCATTGCATCTTCACCATGCAACTTGATCCTTTTCACATGTATAAATAGTGGACACGTTTTGTTTCCGCGAACAAGCGATACTTAACAAAGGGTGGTATGTTGTAAACCGTACAGAATCGAGAGCTCCTCCTTTTATTCCCCAATCAAGAGTCTATAAACTATACGGATCTAAATTCTTATTAGTTACGAAAAAAATCTAACCGATTACTGAATGTACAAATTTTGGAGGAAGATCAGCGAGACACTTGTGTTACTTCCTCACTGCTCTGTTTTACCCAGGATACGACCGGTAATTAGCACAAAGTCACTTAACAACAACCGGATCCTTTACTTCCAGCATCAACATTCTTGCCAGGGGTGATAAGATTTGGGGTTCCACTATTCTCATTGTATTGAGGGCCGACTCTAGCTTTTATTTCTGATGCCATAGTCATGAAAGCTTGCTCCACATTTGTCGAGTTTTTGGCGGATGTCTCCAAGAATGGAATGCCTAATCCGTCAGCGAATTCCTGCGTAATACACAATCATGAGTTGATATTAAAATCAGATTCTTTCAATTTCCAAACTCTCTAACATGTCTAATAAAATCCATTTTAATTAATTCGTGCTAAACTTACCTTGGCGTTAATGTAATTGACGACTTTTTTCGAAGTCAGATCACATTTGTTTCCAACCAGCAATTTGTTAACATTTTCACAGGCATATCGATCAATTTCCTCCAACCATTGCTTTACATTGTTGAAGGATTCCAAGTCCGTGCAGTCGTAAACAACAATTATTCCATGGGCACCACGATAATAACTGGATGTAATTGTTCGGAATCGCTCCTGCCCTGCAGTGTCCCACTATAATCAGACAAAACCACATTATTACTGTTCTTTACTCGCTGGAATCAGATTCCGTTAGATCAATCAAATATTCTTAATTACGAATTCCAACTTACAATCTGAAGCTTGATAGTTTTTCCATCTAATTCAATGGTTCTAATTTTCTGTAAAATATTAATCAACAACTTATTACAACGATGTAGCACAAAACCAAACCACAATCCCTAGCATGTAATATTCGACTTACGAAATCAACTCCTATAGTGCTGATGTAGCTATCTGTGTAAGTGTCATCCTAGAAAAAGAGGAATAGTAATTAGTAAAATGACATAGACAACTTCTACGCATCGACCTCATATGCTAAATTTCGCGAGAGCGCAAATGACTAACGTGTTGCGATTATTCCTCAATGATGTATGACGTAACTAGTCGTCATTGAACAGCATTTAACCAAAACGCAATATTCACATGTAGAATTCATGACTAAAATAACAGAATTCAAACTCAATTTCAAAACTTACTGAAAATCTGAGTAGAAGACATGACTTTCCGACACCAGAGTCTCCGATAAGCAGCAACTTGAACAAGTAATCGCTGAAAATTGCAAAAAGCACAATTCGTTAGTATGTTATTCTACATTTTGATAATTATCACAAGGCTAAAAATATTTCCTTTTCCATTTGGAGAAGATTGTACATGTTAAAATTCAAAAAGCATCATCTCATCATTATATCACTATGCATAGACTGCTTCGATCAAAGCGCAATGAACACGATACACGCACCTATAACCTTCACTACTTATAAAAAACTGTCCACTCATTACATAACCTACTTCACAGTCAAATGAGCCAGAAAACTCCAAAATCCAGCCATTTTAAACTCACATCCAAATTAAAATTACAAATTAATTTAAATCCGTCAATCCTAACATCAGCTGTTTCATTTAACGGATTCACACATATGCATACGTGTAAGTCAAGGGGCGTATTACCCTGTCATATCTTTCGTAAAACTAATCCAAACCTGAAACTCTTTAACGAAATATTCTACTAATATTGATCCCGTTTAAATTCATCACGTTCTCACATAAATTTCAATTCATTTAACAATACAATACAACATCCCAAACGTATTAAAATTAAAAATTAAACTTACTAGTCTGCAGACATAGTGGCCATTATGGTAACAGGGATGAGTTGGTAAAATGTACGGCGGAAGGATTAATAAACTGGTATACTTGTAGTATTAGTGTTAATCAATGTAACTGTAATTATAACCAGGTTGGCCAGACGATACGTGTTTCACTACTTTTCAAACTTCTTGAATGAACCAAACAATTTTCAACTTCCCTTTCACCACAGTTCAAACCTGAAAATTATTACAAAAATATAATAGTCTTTACACAATTAAATTCAGCCCAATCTGGTACTACTGAAACCAAACCAGCTTTCATGCAGGCAGGTTACTACTCTTTATTAGCTGATGTAATATTATTAAATTCAAGTAAACTAAATGATTAGTTATAGTTGCTTTAGTAACTTACAAAAAGTAATTGTGAAATCCCTTTCGATTCTGTCTCTTCTCTTCGCTTACTTGATTGTAGGAGAAACTCCTCTTTTCCGTCCGCTGCAATATAACTGGGATTATATTCTAAAAGGAGTAGATAATTGAGTTTCCCTATGCTATTGTACAAAACTGCTGATTCAAATAAGCTGTCGACTGACAAAACTTCTTCTGACTCATAATATGTATTTTCACGTTAAAATCATATGCAGACAACGGCGATAGATCGAATCATAGAGAGCAAAGAGAAACCAAAGGAACACACGAAAGCCTATATATTCAATCCTTTTCCCAGCAGCCAGAATATAACGTCAATATAGCGGACATCTGCTAGCATATGTGCATATGTTTTCCCGTGCTTTTTCATAGTACGTCAGAGACCCCCTGAAGAAGGGACCCGCCTGTAACGAACACGCAACGTAGGTATGCATCATACATGACGACACGATGAACATTGTACTGCCCTATCTCACTTCCTCTGAACGAATAACACAATCTGACGTGGAAATATCATCACTCTGGCTCACCTGTTGTAAACACTGAGGCTCAGGAGATGGCGTGGTTGTGCCAAAGCATAAAGATGCGGGAGTAGAGCCAAGTTCAAGAGCATACGGTGGTGGTGCACCACCGAGGTGGTGGGGCTAGGTGATAAAATGAAGCAGCTCTGTTGTGATGGATGTTTTACACTGTTAGTTAAATATAACAGTTGTCGTTAATGTTAGATGTGGTTGGTGTAAAAGAATGACAACCGATGTTATGGAACGGGTTATAATACTCTTAAATACGTTTAATTACTAGATTAATTAACTTCTACTAAACTACTCTTACCCTATTGTTCCGTCTGCCTACCTGCTGCTAATACGCTTAGTTGCCAAGCTGGATAGATTTAAATTCATTTTATTTCATTTTACTTAAAATCCAAAGCAGAAGATGGATCCGCTGCTTGGAGAAAGTTATTCATCTCTGGAATTTTTTCCATTAACATTCTTGCTGACTCTGATATTTCTGATAGTATTTTATATTCAGATTTGGCATTTAAACCCTACAATTAGGGGCTTGAGAAAATTTCCTGGTGCTTCTGTGTGGAGATATGCAATAAAAATGTTCATTGAACCTTCAGGATATAGAGGTACGCGCTCAATGAAAAACTGAATAATTCATAGATCGCTCTCCATTTAAAAAAAAATAATTGAGAATGTAAAAATAATGTAGATTTCAGAGCACTATTTTCCGAATGGACAAGGATTTATGGCCCGAGATTCCGAGTTATTCTTGGGCATCAGTTTCCTATGTTGTTCATATCTGCCCCGGAAGATATGCAGGTAGAGAGGAGAGCGGTTTCGATTTTTCTATGCGAGAGGGCAAAGAGATTCATCGTTGCAATTCATTTTAATTACACAAATAACACTCTGTCCTCCTGTCTTGCTTTTATTTTTAATTTTTAGGTTCTTGTTAATCATCCTGATCTCCTAAACAGGGGTCGTCTTTTAAAACAGTATGAGCCTTGGTTTGGAACTAATTTGCTTACAGCTAAAGGTAAAATTCTTGTTCATATCCAAAACTATTTCAATTATAAACTAGTGGAGGTTGGTTGATTGAGAAAGTAGAAGTTAACTTTCTACTTTAATATTAGCTTTAAATTGATGCTAGTCTGTAAAATTTTTGATATAATTTTAGCTGAAAAGTGGAAAATACTTAAAAAGTCCTCCAACCCATTTTTTGCGCCAAGAAACCTTCGGGCATTGCATCCTATGGTTCAGAGCGAGTGTCTCCAACTTTGTGCTGACCTGTCCAAGAAAAATGAAGAATTAATTCCGTTTGACGTACGGCCTTTTATGATTAGATTTTTTTTCAAGCTGGCAATGCGTGAGTTTCCAGTTTAACCATTACAACTTGCAAAACGTTCAAGTTCCATGAGATCGACAAGGAGAAATTTTCTAATTTATTTTCATACGTGTACATCTTATTGGTGAAAGCTCAACAAACGAAGCTTGAAATGCAGTCCTTGATAGTCCGTTTTGACGATTTTTTGTCTTTTGATCTTCTAGTTACAACTGCCGGGACTGCTTCTGAACGTCACGTTGAGTCTTTCATTAGCGGATCCAAGAGGTTACTTAAAATGCCACCATGTAAACTTGGTAAATCAAAGGGTTAACTAACGAGGTTTATACTTAAATTAATCACAGATTTTCAAAAACTATCGGCAGGAGGGTTCTCAGACCGTGGCTTGTATATGATTATTTATGGAAGATGACTCCATCTGGTGTACAACAGGCTTCCACTGTGCAGTTGCTGGAAAGTGCATTTAAAGAGGTAAATGTACATTACATGATCTACCAACCTTTGTACGAAATCATGCAAACGTCGTATTTGAATTCGGTTAATGCAACTCTTTCTAGGCTATATCTGAAAGTGTTAAGAGTTTTGGTCAATGGAAAACGCAAGAGGCAGGTCCGACGGGATGTAAAACCTTCAATTTTAAACTTATATAACTGTATCTTCAGTTTCAAATTCAGTTTCAATTTCTGTAATCGCTATAGGCAAACCTTTACTCAAGATATTACTAAAGCAAAGGGAGAACGGTCACACAATCTTCGATTCGGACGATGAAACTCTCAGAACTGTGATGACCGTTGCTGGCGGTGTATGTGTTTTTAGTTTTTTACCGTTCTATTGGTGCTAGATTCGCAAAATAGCGTATGATATTAAAATTGGAGATTTTTGTAGAACGTTTTGTTGAATTTTAGGCTAGCGCTACTACTGCCGTTGCAGTGTGTTGGATACTTCATTTCCTTGGCTCTCATCCGACGGAGCAGGTAAAAACTTGAATACTTTAAACTACTTTGGAATATTCTGTCGATAATATAATTATGAATCCAATATTCAACGGCAGAAAATCCTTCAAGAGGAAGTCGACGAGCTACTGACTGAGCTTAGCGAAAGCGTGACCTACTTTGACCTGTTGGCCAAAATGGTCAAAACTGAAGCGTTCATTTATGAAAGTATGCGGCTCCGGCCCAGCATTGAGACGATGGAACGGGAAGCAGCAAATGATATCACTTTAGGTAAATGGTTACTGCTGTCCTTGAATAATCATTAACAGGTCGCATGCCGTTTTCAATGGGGATACAAGAGGAAGAAATGATTTGCGTATGAAATTCCTACTACACTGTACTTCCTTTTGTTATCGATTTTTAACGAATGAATTTTAATGTACAGCGGACGGAGCTGTGATTCCAGCTGGAACGCTGATTATCGGCCTCATCGGAACCACAGCCAAGGACCCGAATATTTTTCCAAACCCTGACAAGTTTGACATGTCCAGGTTTTCGCCTGAAGCACGGAAAACCCGTCATCCGTACTCGTTTATTCCATTTTCCGGGGGTCAGCGTAATTGTATCGGAAGCTTGCTCGCAATGGTGGAGATGAAGACGGTCCTATTGAACATTTTAAGCCAATTTCACATCAAGGCTCATTGCACTCTCGAAGAAATTGGATGCAACTACTACCTCGGAATGCATCCCAAGAACGCTATCAAAATCAGTTTGGTAAAACGGGATACCGATACCGTTTAGCAGAGGGTATTATGTAAAGAATTTTGAGCTGGGGTTTCTAGTAATTTCCATTGACTGTTTGTACAATAATGTTTTCTAAAAACACGATTGTATCGTAAAAAACCCCATGTTCTTCTCTCCCGCTTAGAGTATTGTCGGGCTTTGAAATTGAATTGAGGTTTAATGTGTTTTACTTAACATAGCTAATGTGTTCTACCAAATTATCTTAGAACAGAGTTAGGAATCGCAAAATCTCTTTTAGTCTAAAAATGTTTTTCTGTACGTTAGCTCATGGCTTCAAAATAAGATAATAACGTTGCTCTAAAGGCAAGTATTGGAAGCTTTAGCTTCAGATTTTCTCGCTGCAAGTGCAAAAAGTGTACAAGGATTTACAAAGCTGGGCTAAGAACTAAGAACTGTGAGAGTGCCTTGACTAATTGAAACACTGTTTGGTGAATTTAAATCTGATTACTGTGAGAAACTGAAAGTACTGCAATTAGTATATTCAAGCCTCTTTTCAATTGAGCAGTCTTGCCGTTTTTCATACTATTTGAATTTGTATTGTGATTGTATTTCCTTCCTGCTACGGGCAAATTCACTGTATATAATTACTTGAAACTTCACTCACAGCTTATTCAAGCTTAAGATTCAAATAAAGGGAATACAGAAATAGGGAAGAGGCAGTCTGCCGCTTCAAAATTAAGCGGAACAGTCTGACTTTGTTGTACATTTTAAAGCGTGAAATTAGAAAGAGCACGCGTTTCTGCGATCGTTGTGCGTGCACTGTGAGCCCAAAAAGGCCTGCGGCAGTATGCCCTGCGTGAGAGCATCGTGAGAGTCAATGGAGATTCTAACACCAACGAAGCGCAAATCATATGCTCTTCACATTATGTTGTCAGCCAGGAATAGCAAATGCGTGCTAGTGTGGTGAGGTGAGACAGACAACAGATGAGAGTAACTCAAGCAAGGAAATAAATAGCTTAATCCAAATTATGAGCGAGGAACGAAGAGGATTAGATTGTTACGCGTTCTACAGTTTTCTGAGGAGAGTAAAACCTCAATTATGCAAGCAAATGGTTACAGCTTGAACTAGTAATTGTACTTGCGCTAGAGGAGACTATATGTCTTATCAGATGTTGGTTACTCCTTTCAAGGACATTCAGTCTGATAAAAAGTTGCCATGTTTTGACTGTAATAATCTATATATATATATATATAGTTAAATAGGACATTACATCTGCGTCTCACTCTGCGTTCTGCGTCTCACCCTTTTTGGACTTTTAAATTTTTTAAAGGGAATATATGAGCCTACATAGTCTCTGCCGTAACTTTGCAGACATGTGTGGGGTACGTTCTGGCAGCCAGAGAGAATACCTAAGAATAATGTGTTTCGGTGCCATTTAAAATACTCGCACGGTTCCAATACATAGTGCGCTTCATTGGTTTTCATCATCTTTTTGATCTTGAGTGCTGCTAATAAACTTTCTAGATTTTCGTATTTAAATAAACAAAAAAAATTGTTGGGATCTTTGACTGCAGTGAAGTGATTAATTCAATTTCGGGTTCAAAGCAATTTTAGTGATATAACTAGAGAGAGTGATTACATGATACTATTGTTTGTGAAAATCGGGCAGTTCAGTCATTGTAGCATTATAGGATTCATTTCAAACGCTGGAAATAGTTAAGTGAATTAGTGTGATAATATTTCAACGATAACGGAAATAAGCTATTGTTCCATGCTAGTATTCGTTTCATCGCTGCGCCGTAAGAGTTAAAAGCAGTTTCTACAATCTACAACATTAATCGATAACATTCATTATACTGTGAGTCATCATCTCCTAAACTCACAAACGATGAACGATGCTGCTGCCTGGAACTACAGCGCTAGAGTAGTTCATTGCGGGTGGTTGAACCATTTCTAAAATCAAAGCAGTGACTCTCGGGTTGTTCCGGGAATTATCGATCCGAATCCGGGGAGCGGGATTTTCTTCACGCCTTTGCTCAGCAGTAGAAACTCCCGCGGGTAAAATGGGATGCCGGAAATAGGTTCATTCTGTATTGTACATAAGTAGCACATATTTCGTATTTACAACTAGTAGGGATTCGTGTTAAGTTGACTTAGAATACGCGTTGTATTCATTGGGGAAGACAAATTGTGGATTGCGCCGCTAGCGGGTGGAGATTGGAGACAAAGTAGAAGACAAATTGATAATTATTTCTATAGTTTCTTTGAATTTATGCTTAATATTTCATTAAAATTGTGTATTTATTTTTCAGGGTTGATAGTTCAAAGCTTTAACTCCTTGAAATGAAATACACATCATAAACCAGAATAAACAAAAGGCTGAAGCGAGAAGAATAATGGAGCTTGTACCCGGGATAAACGCTGAGATTCACAACAACCGTTTTCTGGAATGGAAGCAAGGATTTGAGAGAAAGTTACGCTTGCTTCCAGCGCTACTTAGAGATGATGACGGACAATTAGGAATTGAAAGTAAGACACTGTTGTTCACCTAATCGAACTAGTATTTAAACAAGAGTTAATTTCTTTTATTATTATTATTTGCTCATACAATAATTATTGCTTCTTTATTATTATTGAATTATTTTTATTTAATATCTTTTATCCTTACCAATTACTAATTAATAAGGATTCTAAGGATTCTAATTGGCAATTAGATGAAAGTATCTATTGAAATAAGACTGCATAATTAAATGAAATCCAGATTATATCAACGCAGATGCAACTTTAAGACATTTACGATGTGCAACTATATAGTAGATAGTGCATACGATTTAATTAATGATGATTTGAACATAGTTGATTACTTATGGTTTATCTAATTTTTTACATTGTGTTTTTTACATTCTAATATTTAAAATTATTTCAACAGATGGATCAGCCGGGAACGCAAATGTGTCCGCAGATATTGTAGATATAGATGCCGGCTTGATTCCGAATGTAGCCATCAACATAGAAACAGAAGATGTTCAACTCCAGACATCTTCCCAGGATGCAAGCGGTGATGTACAGGAATTGTTCTCAGGGGCGCCACAATCTCCTAAACCTGGACCTAGCAACGCGAATCCACCGAGAGCATCAACTGCGTTCTCAGCACCACCTCGTGATACAATACAAACTCCCCAAGGAAATTCCAGCACACCACAGAAAAGAAATAGTACCGGCTCAAACAGTAGTGACACCGACACCTCTCACAAAAGTGCCTCCGTACTCCCTCTCGTTATCGAAGATGAATCCGGGATACTTGCTGAACTAATTTCAAGTTTGAACCAAGTTGCTTCCGTTCAATCTTTTTCCAAAGAACTTGGAAACAAATACCTGGACACTAAAGAACTGGAGACAAAGTGGGATTCTAAATTTAATTCCGTGATTGCTAATGCAAGAACAAACTTTGGCAACCGGGTCACTGACACTGTGCTCAAGGGCTTTCAAAATTACGCCAAGATTCTTCGTTGCGAAGTCGTGTCTTACAACGATGCACGGCGTTGTCGTTTTAACGTTGTCACTGACATTTTCAACGGTCGGTTCAAAGAGATTGAAGAGAATTTCGGCGAGGATTGGCTGGGGAAAACTTTGGCGGATATCGAAGCACTCTACGTTAACGACGATCTTTGTGAGCTCAAGCTCCTTGATTATTTTGACAGTGACTGGAAGGAATTTTATTACGATTTGAAAAAGACGAAGGTTCAGATTTTGTTTAAGCTTGTGGAGATGATAAAGAAATACAGAGATAAGATGCTGGAATTGTGTAACAAGAACATTTGTTGTCTTGATGATCCAACGTTATCAAACTATCACCACGAAGCCACTCGCGTCTCGTTTGTCGGACCTGACGAACATGGTCAGTACTTATTGAACAAAGCAAAGCAAGTAGTGCAACACATTAGACCATCCCTGCAAAGGGCAAACAGCTTAGCTATCCGAAAGGAATCCGACATTGCCAATCGGGCTGTCCGCTATGCTGTGGCGGCATATTGTAAAATTTTGGAAATTAAGCTTAAGCTTCCTCTACAGTTGGCAGCTTTGAAAACAATTCACGAAACTGCAAAGAACTTTATCGAAGAAAGCTTCTTTAATGTCCCAGAGTTCCTGTACACAGAGCCGTGGAAACGCAGCCGACAAATGTTACAATTAAAGATCGAGTCCGAGTTGAGTGAAATCATTAAAAAGCACGAATTGAGTAAAAAACTTCAGAAAGCCCTTCTAAACAACGAAATCCAAGTCCAAGGTTCAGCCTTCCGGCGAAAGGTCCTCGTCTACTTGAGTGATTATCCAGATGCTGCGGACGAAGATCTTCAAGAGCTTTTGCAGACGGAGCTCCGGTCTGCTGTAAGGGCGGTCGAAAATGTGGTGGGGGCAAATGATGACCGAATTCAGATCGAAGCTCGTCTCCTATCAATGTTCCAAGATGGGATCCACCTCCTAACTACAACGTGGTCCGGCCAAAACGATTCACTCCCAGGATTTTCCGGTAGCACTCCAGCTGTGCCGCCGCTCCTACCGCCCTCTACACCCATTGACGCCACCCCGTCTCCGCGTGCTCCATCTACCGCCGGCTCTACACGTAGCGTTGAGTACATCTTTTCAGATGTTGACGTAGAAGGTGACAGCGATATTGAAGCCATCGTACCCGAAAACGGCACCGCCCTTTTCTTCCACGCGCAATCCGCAAGTGTGCTTTTTAAAATCGACGGAAAAAACATACGCCACACCAAATCCCTTACAATTGACCTCAAGCACGCCGAAGTATATCCAGTCTACGTTACCAACGCTTCCGAAGAAGATGAGGACGTCACCTCCTTTGACGTATGCGACTCCCTCCTAGATCCCGGTTTGAAGAAAACCGTAGAAAAGTTTTGGATAGATTCAAAACAGGTCCAGCTCTGGTCCGAAGAGATCATCGCTATATTTTTACACCAACTGAAAACGGAAGTGCAAGCACGTTGGAAGAAGGACATTAGCACTGACTGTATAGCAATCGCTCTGCCTGCTTGTATCCACAGTAGTTGTAAACAGCGGGTTAAATCCGCACTCCGACTCGCTGGGATGGCAAAATCCGTCTTTGTACAAACAACTACTGCAATCGGCATGTCCTACCTTACGAATCCGCCACCAGAGCCTGCACCGCACTACGTCCTTGTTGTATACATGGAATATCTATTCTTGGATGTCGCTTTACTACGAGTGGAAAATGGAAAATTCAAAGTAGTGGCCATAGAGGGAAGTGATACATTTCCGGAATTAAGGGAGGACAACTTTTTGGAAATGGCCACATGTATCATAGATGCTATCAAGTCCGTCACGGAATTTCATGGGATTCTGCCTGAGGTTGTCCGGGAATGCATTTGCTCCGTATATCATCCCAAGTTATTCAAAGAACCTGACTCGGCTACCAGCACCGAAATCAAATCCTGGGTCACGGACATATTTTACAACAGTCTTCCTACAACGAAACTCAGTCTGCTACCAATACAAGACGGGTTCCTCCAAGGGCTTTTTCAAATATCCAAAAACCGTTCAACAGGAATCCCTGACTTGTACCAAGAAGTATTTCCAGCAGACATGGAAATCAAAAACGTGAATGGAGTCCCTGGAAACCAACTCACTTTTGTGATGAAGAATGCGGTCGCTGAAAACAAAACGATTCTATTAGCGGTCGCCAAATTGGGCTCACACGAAGAACCCTGCGAAATTGTGAGTAGGAGCGGTGCGGACAGCATCAAAATCATGGAGCTCTCCCTCAACGAAAACATGAAACGGAAACATGCCATGTGTCAGTTACATATTACCATCAACAAGGAAGGCATCATTTCCACCGCACCCAAGTCCAGTGTAGGAAGAAACGAAAATCAAATTAAAGTTAAAATCGTAAGTGATCATATGCAAGCAATACACATGGCCGCTATCGAGACTCGGCTTCAGAAAATTATCAAAGCTTCAGAAACGCTAGTTGCCAATCAACAAAAATCTACCAGAGATGAACCACCGATCAAGCGGAGAAGAGAGACTATTGCTAATTAGATAGTTAATTAATTAAGGAGGGGAAGAGGTCACACATTACATGCACACACATTTAATCACCAAAGAAAAACTGTTAACCAAACTCGTTAGTTCAACATTTAATTGTTCATCTTCAAAGGTTATTAATTTGAACCAGTTAAGTGTAGATCCCACCAAGATTTTGAAATTATTATAAGCTACTTATGCCAATGACTTAAATAGTTTTATGAAGACAATAGTCAGTTTTGAGAGCCTTATTTTATTATTATTGAATGTTATTTTTCGCATAATGCATAATTACTGTGGTCTACAGCTTCAATTTCCATGTTACATGTAATGAGGGTGTATATATTCTTGGTAATGACATTAAAATTGTTGAGAAATTAAATATTCATAACTTGAATTTATTCAAATCAGTTTCACTGAATGACGCACGTATATTTCCTCCTCATTTTGAATTTTGAATTTTTTTACCCAAAACTCGGTATATACATATATAATTATGAATAATAAATAAATAATTGCAAAGCATACATTATATACTGTGAGAAACTGAAATTATATAATTTTGTATCCTCTTCCCTGTCAATCCCTCATACTTTCTGCGTACTTGTTTATTTTATTCCTCTTACAATATGGTCGATGCAGCGTGTGACGCTGGGAATCTGCGATTGTTATCCCACCTTCTCGAACATCACACGATGCTTAGTGAATTATGCAATACCCCCGAATGTGAGTTGCTCACATCAGCGACCTTCATTCTAGACAAGTAGGAGCACACTTAATTACTGAATTTAAAGGGATGTGCTATCGTTCGTCAATATTTCCTTTGATGGAAACGCATCTTATTGATGCTGTAAACCCATGTTACTCACAACCCTCCTTATGACATGGGGCGGATCCATGGGACCTGAAAATGTAAGAAGGCGAAATTTCTCATGGCATTAAAATAAAAACTTGAGTGTAGTTTTATAATTAAAACTTAAGCGAGAGAATCGCGGTTAAGCTAGTAGCTGGATTTAAAAAATATCTCTAGCAGCTTTCATCCTTATTTGATAACTGAGTTCCCGCGGAAAAAATAAACTTGTTTCCATTCTATCAATAAGGTGCTTTATTCCTGGAAAAGCAATCAAGATTTAAATAAAAAATACATTTACCATGCTAACTCTAATTCATCGTAACCGTGGTATATGTCATTATAATTAATGAGAATATACATGTACATTCCTGTAGAAAGGTTGATAGAATGTACTAGAAGCTGGATAATGTCTAAAATCAAAGCTATGTATAGGTATTGCACAATCAGTTTTCGTCTTGCTAATCTGATAAACTCTGCGAAAATATTTCCCTTGAGAAAAATTCGGTTCTGACTGACGCCAATAGTGTCTACATTGGTCTGCCATAATTGCGAGAGACAACAAAAGGAACTTACTCTTCCCGTGACACAAGTTTGGCTGCAAGGGTATAAAAGCCCCGTTGAAAACGTTTTCAAGGCTTTAAACGCTCGTGTGAGGCCGGCCTAGCTTGCACTTGCCTTTTTGTGAGTATCAGAATATATATTAAATACGCATAACCAGATCGGAGTTATTTTGGAAATCGATTCATTGATGAATTGAATTCCCTCCAGTTGGATTTGAAGTTATCGATAACGATCAGTATAAGTTCAAGCTTGGAGCAGTACAGAGCTGTGTGACTGGAAGTGGCTTAATAAAAACATTTTGGTTCGTTTCAAAACTAGTGATTCAGAATTAGTTGATTGGAAAATATGGATTCACTATCAGGTGAAAGTGTAGCAGTTCCAAGATTTATTCCGCTTACAACCATTTTGACTGTGATCTTGTGGATGGTGTATTACATTCAGTTTTGGTACTTGAATCCAACAATCCAGGGTTTGAAAAAGTTCCCTGGCGCTTCCGTTTGGAAACATGTGGTAAAAATCTTTCTGGAGCCGACTGGATACAGAGGTGCGACATAATTATCGATTCTTATTAATGATATACAAATGGTGGTGAGGTTTGTATTCTATGGCGTTTTGTAGGCTTGATGTATTCGCATAAAATATTTTAGATTCAAGAGCACTTCTCTCCGACTGGACAAGGATTTATGGCAACAGATTCCGTGTTTTCATCGGACATCATTTTCCGCTTTTGATTATCTCTTCTCCGGAAGATATGCAGGTAGATTTAATTAAATGTGTAATTAATTTCTATTTCTATAAGCTCATCGACTTGTATACAATTAATTCTGAAATATTTCAAAGGTACTAGTTACACACCCAGACCTCCTAAATAGGGGTCACCTTATGAAACAGTATGTACCATGGTTTGGGACTAATTTGCTTACAGCTCCAGGTAAAATTCTTGTTCATTTTAAAAATCGTCGAAGGGAAATCTTAATGGCTAAAAAGAACTATTATTGTTTAGCTGAAAAGTGGAAGATGCTTAAAAAGTCTTCTAGTCCCTTCTTTGCCCCAAGAAATCTTCGGGCACTGCATCCCATGGTTCAGAGCGAATCCAGCCAACTTTTACACGACCTGGCCAAGAAAAACGAAGAAAATATTCCGTTTGACATACGCCCGTTTTTGATTCGATATTTTTTCAGATTAGCTTTGCGTAAGTTGTTATTTTGTAAATCAAAATGTTTGGGTTTTTTCATTTTAAATATTTGGAAACGACGATTGGATGCATTCTCCGGTGAATGTTGAACGCTTGGAGATTACAAATTAAAGTAGATAAGATTCAAGTTTCATTCTGTCGATTTCAGTTACTACTGCGGGAGCTGCTTCTGACCGCCACGTCGATGCTTTTATTGACGGTTCCAAAAAGTAAGTGATGGCGTTGCCATTGTGTGTACTAACAATGATTTTTAATCAAAATGTGAAGAGTTTACATGGCTCATTAACGCTGTTTCAATTGATTGCAGATTCTCGAAAGCTACTGCTTCAAGGATTCTAAAGCCTTGGTATACCTCGGATTATTTATGGAGCATGACGCCATCTGGCGCAGAGCAAGCTACCGCTGTGAAGCTGTTGGAAACTGCATTTAAGGAGGTATGTATGTAGGGAGGAGATTTGCTGAAAACATGTACCATAAAAACTCCAACATTTTTTTACTCCTTTTCATCCTATGTTTTCCAGGCTATTGTGGAAGGCGCTCGTAGCTACGATCGACTTGCGGAAGAACATGGAGGAGGTAAGGTGTGAAATATTCAAAACCAGTTTTCGGACTTTAATTTTGCTACAAAACAAACAGCTTAAATCTGTAATCGCTATAGGCAGAACTTTGCTCGAGGTGTTACTAAAACAAAGGGAGAAAGGTCACACAATCTTCGATTCGGACGATGAGATTCTCAGAACTGTGATGACCGTTGCTGGAGGGGTAAGTGTCTTTAGCCTTTTACTGGTCCATTTTAGCGAGATTCAACATCGCGTATGCTATTAAAATAGCAGATTTCTGTAGAACGTTTTGTTGAATTTTAGGCTAGCGCTACCACTGCCGTTGCAGTGTGTTGGATACTTCATTTCCTTGGCTCTCATCCGACGGAGCAGGTAAAAACTTGAATACTTTAAACTACTTTGGAATATTCTGTCGATAATATAATTATGAATCCAATATTTAACGGCAGAAAATCCTTCAAGAGGAAGTGGACGAGCTACTGACTGAGCTTAGTGAAAGCATGACCTACTTTGACCTGTTGGCCAAATTGGTCAAAACTGAAGCGTTCATTTATGAAAGTATGCGGCTCCGGCCCAGCATTGAGACGATGGAACGGGAAGCAGCAAAGGATATCACTTTAGGTAAATCCATATTGCTGTCCTTAAATAGCCATAAGTAGGTCGCATCAATTTATAAATGCGGATACAAGAGGAGGCAATGATTTGCGTATGAAATTCCTACTCCACGCTACTTCCTTTTGTGACCGGTGTTTAACAAATTATTTTTGAATGCACAGCGGACGGAGCTGTAGTTCCAGCTGGTACTCTAATTATCGGCCTCATCGGAACCACAGCCAAGGACCCGAATATTTTCCCAAACCCCGACAAGTTTGACATGTCCAGGTTTTCGCCTGAAGCACGGAAAACCCGGCATCCGTACTCGTTTATTCCATTTTCTGGGGGTCAGCGTAATTGTATCGGAAGCTTGCTCGCAATGGTGGAGATGAAGACAGTCCTATTGAACATTTTAAGCCAATTTCACATCAAGGCTCATTGCACTCTCGAAGAAATTGGATGCAACTACTATCTCGGAATGCATCCCAAAAACGCTATCAAAATCAGTTTGGTAAAACGGGAGGCTGTTTAGCATAGAATATTTTTATACAATTTTCAGCTGGGGTTTCGAGTAATTCTCATGGCCTGTTGGTACAATAATGTTTTAGAGGCAGGATATGCATGTGTAGCTTAGATGAAGCTATAGTTCCTATATATATATACAATACTTTATTTGTTACGGTATTGTGCTAGTAATATATATATTAATTTTTTAGCATACAGTTAAATCCTAATTCAGCTGTTAATGCTAAAGGTGGGCCTTTAAATCGGGCCGTTGGTTTTTAAAAATCTATCTGTAAAGTTATATTGCCCTGCAAAATGCAAAGGTGATACAACGATTTGTGAAATGTTATCCTTCGTATTGCTGTTATCGGTAAACTGTCTATAAGAGTACCTTTGTGTTGAACCAGTAATTGTACACTGCATAATAAGCATATCTTTGTATCTGCTAAGAACGATTGTAACACACAGCAATTAAGGCATAGTATGAGAATTTCGAACAAATGGCGAAATACATGTAGATATACAATATCTAAAATGCCTCCTGATGTCGTCTCATGAATTCATAAGACAATTAAGGGTCCCTAAAGTTTCAATTCCGGGAGGCCAAGTTGGAAAAAGTTGGAGAGGAAGTCAGGAGGACGGGCACAGGTACAGGGGTAAGTTTATGTAATGACCCTTTCTGGGCAATGCGAATGCGACATAATTTTTGTAGCATCCATCACTAAATATTTGAGCGGAAATACCGCACACTGCTTTGAAATTGATTAGAGAGAGAACTTCCTCCTATCACATGTCAGTTGGAATAAATAAAGCAGTAAATTTCAATGTTGTCCTACCCGCCCATTATTACCCTAGAGTAAGGCTCGATTGCAAGGAAATGGTTGCCTGAACAGCGATTAGCAGCCTTGCATTCGACGTTCATAATATCACATGAATACAAAGTAAGGCGACAGGTAGTGAGTGACATTTGAAAAGGCGTTGTCGTGGATGTCACATATGGATAAAACCTTGGTTGCCCAATGGCTAAATCTACATTAATAACTAACGCAGTAAAATCGGGGTTACCCGTGTTGGGAAGTTTCACAGGTAAGAGAAACTCTTACGTTTTCCGCTGCAGTGGAAATTGTTGGGTTGCGTAAGTTGCAGCGTATTACGTGTCACTCTCTACAGTTAGTAAAGGTCCTATCGGTCGGAGTTGGGAAAAAGTCTGTTAATAGTGAAATAAACACAGAAAAGTTAATTTGTTTAAATTATGATAACTACATTCTGACACGAAGCGGTCAAAACGTAAGCATTTGGATACAAACAATGCTCCACTCACGCAGCGTGAATCTTGTAACGCGTTTGTGGAGATTAAGTGGAGCCTTTGGCATCCTTCCGTTACGTTGGAATTCCAAGACAGGAAACTTTCAGCACCGCTCTTCGAAGCTGCGATACGCGGTTTGTGTTGCAGAATTAGTGATATACAGCATCTACGAACTGTTTCTCATGTTTCGATGGGTCCAATCTGTTTACTTTGACCCCACAGCAACGAAGGCGGAGAAAATCAGCTTGCAGTACACCACAAGCGCATCATTGCTAACCTTGGGCATTAACTTTGGCATGATCTTGAATTATGGCGATCATGGTGGCTGGTTCAATCGTTTCGTCTCATATTTTCGTACACTCGGAGGTAAAAACAGGAGTTAGTTAACTAAAATGACTCTCAGTTTCTGTTGTAGTAAATTTTTTAATTTGCAAAAAATCCTTTGCTATCCGCGCAGAGGAAATGCCAAATACCAAAGATATTCCAGAGCCTAAGAAGGGACTCCGGACACCACTAATGGCCGCTGCGACAATCATGCTCATCAACTCCATCGGTCAATTCCGTCGCCCAAGCGCACGTCAACTCCTTAGCTCAATGATGCCAAATCCGATGGCCCTCAAAAAATGGCAACTCCTCCTATTCCTTGTAGCGCAAATGTACATATGGCTCTATCAATGGATTACAATGTCGGGATTCTTCCTAGCAATCATACTTTATTTGCATGGAGCATTTTGGAACCAACAGTTTCTTCGGTAAAGGAGTCATCCTCATCCTTCGTTTGCAATTATTCGCCAAAATTTGTATTTTCTCTCCGTATAATCTCCTAAAAAATTATTTTGTTTTGCAGAATCGAAATATACAAATCCCGCCAAAATTGCGGGACTACCAGCCAGAGGTTCATGCTTCGTGGCGGCAAAGAAGTAACTCGAGCGCAGTTGGCCACCTATGTTCGAAAGCTGGACCTTGTCCAGCTGGATTTCAACGCTACATGGCAATTTACGACGCTGATTGTCGAAGTCTTCCTTGTGATCTGCTGCGTCATGAGTTTTACAGCATGTATCCGGGTGGAAGGCATTCGTAGCCTTCAGCTTGCAGTCGTCTTTGCAATCTCGTTACTATTGATTATTGCAGTCTGGAACAAAATGGCGGACATATTTGAATCCTCAATGATAGCCAGGGATTCTTGGAAGGTAGCCTTCCAAGATGTCTGGTGGCGAAAATTTCATCGAGCATCAAAACCGAATCGCGTTGTCATCGGCAGCTTCTTCTACGCTGACCGTTTCCTTGTATTAACCCTAATTAAAACGGTTATTGAGTCAACTGTTAATCTCCTTGTTAGCACTCGCTAGGTGAGAGTTGCACAAAACTCAGCTCTGCGCCCACATGTGTGTCATGAACATTACAAGTAACTTAAAATTCTGCAAGTAGAGAATAAGTTGTAAATTCATAAGTTGTAGAGAAATGTGACGAAAAATTGTGACATTTTGTTGGTATGGCGACCCCTGGTGTATGGACCACCCTTTATTGACATCTCTTTCTTGAGTTTTGCACACGTCCCTTAATAATGCCTCTGTATTAAATGTTCTATGACTTCGCTTGAATTCATTAATAGATACTTACATGTAGCAAAATGTATACATGTTTATAGTCAGCTATTATCATGTAATGTATGTAGCCTGAGTGTAAAATTATGGCGTTGCCATGAGAATAGTGACATCTGGGTTAACAGAGAAGCGTCATTCTCCTATTTTATCATTTATGTAAACAACCGCAAACAATTTATAAAACGAAAAGTTCACTTCCCATAATTTTACCCAATAATTCCCATACTCAAATACATACGTCATTGTGCGTTGGTGGATTCGCAAAGCCAGTAATACAAGGTGTTCACTAGCAAACCGCCGTTTTGGGTTTGTGTTTTTTTAATAAAATCTATTTAATTGTTAAGTGCAGTTGATTGATCATAATTAATCATGTAATAAAATGTAAAAACTAAGAATTAAAGCTAATTAACCTTTTTTCTTCGTATCTTCAGATAATTCAAGCTTGCTGACCAGTCAAAATAGCGAAGAAAATGGAAGAAACGGATCAACAAGACGTAATCAACTCTGGCATTGAGAATAGCACGAATGGGAGTGATGAGATTGTGGAAGATGATATACATCGTATCAGATTTCAAAAATGGCGAGCAGGGTTTGATGCAAGTCTTCGAGATGTTCTTCGAGTCTCGGGAGCGAATGAAATTATGGACCAGTTGCGGGAATTTCAAGCGAAAATCGAAGGTATTCTTGATTCTCAAGTTTGTTGTGATCAGGACCAGTTGGAATTTTATTTCAAGGAAGGAGTACCAGAGGCAAGCTCCGAATGTGCTAATCATACACCTGAGATGGACCAAAAGTTTCGTGAACTTAAAACGCTTTTAAGGAAAAAGAATTTTACAAGAAGAGAGAACGAGACGAAATTTGCGAGAAAAGCCATGCAATATGCAACCGCAAAATATTGCGAAATTATGGAGAGTAAATTAAATTTAAAAACCCCTTTGAAACCCGAAGAATTGAAAGTCTGTCACGAAAGAACCGTGGCCAAGATCATGGAGTCTTGCTTCAATCTACCTGGATTTTGGTACACTGGACCCTGGCACGTACAGCAGACCGAATTGGAGAAATTTGTGAATGAGGAGTATGCTGAAATTTTGCGAAATCATGGCGCGAAATTAAAGCTTTGGGAAGCCGAGCTGGAGATTCAAGTTGAGGATTTCGTTACTTCTTTCAGAAGAAAAATAATGAGAGTGCAGAGTACAGCTTTGGAGGAGACGGAAGTACAGTCTAAGCGGAAAGAAATGGTCAGAGGAGCTATCCAAAATTTTAGAAAATTGTATCCCGGTGTTGGACCTGCCAGAGTTCAAACACTCACCTTGCGACTTGAAAACTGTTTTGACACTTTTTCGACTCAGGGGTCTTCTCTGGTCTCATTCGTTCAGCATTTCAGACCTGATGACGCTCTAACAAAAGTAGATCCTGACGCTTTAGTGAAACCTGAAGATCCTCTTGACGTTTTACCTAAAGTGGAAGTTCCTCTTGACGTTCCCGTGAAACCGGAAGTTCCTGTTGATGTTACCGTGAAACCGGAATTTCCTCTTGACGTTCCCGTGCAACTGGAAGCTCCTGGTGAGGCTGTCGTGCAAACGACAGCTCCTCTTCCCAATTTGACGAAACTGGAAGTCCATCTCGACCCTTTTCCGAAAGATCCTCCTCTCGACCCTTTAACAACAATGGCAACGCTGGAGAAAGCTATTAGTACTGTATCACTCGAAGAATCATGCCTGAATCCTCTATCCGATCAATGCCCGAAACCTGCATCAACCCCAGAAAATCCGCCCAACAAGACGTGTCCCACAAAACGACCCTTATCGCCCCCTAGCAACACTATGCTTAAACCTGCGCAGCTAACTCCGGCAGGTGGAGTTGGGATTTTCTTTGCGTCTTCCCAAGTGAAAGTTTCCGTCAAGCTACAAGACACAGATGCAACTAAAACATTTGCCGTCCCTTTGAACATATGCTTGGAGCAAAGAGAAGAAGATGAATCCCCGGTTTTGGTTGAAGAGAAAAACGATCATAGGAAACCCGGGCATCATTGTATCAACTTTTACTCGATGATCATGGACCCACACTCTGTTCACACACCCCAAAGATTCGCCTACAAAGACATCAAGGAAAAACTATGGGCTGAAGAGATCCTCGCCATGTTTTTTAAGCGTCTCGCAAAAATTATTTTCCAACGATTCGACGCTGATATCAGTTCAACTGTGGTCGCAATCGGTTTGCCTGCTTCCACCCCTGGTGTGTGCAAACAGAGGATAAAAACCGCTCTACAATTGGCCGGACTCAAGTCAGGTGGCGTTTTTCTTCAAGCCACCACCACCATGGGCCTAACTTCTCTTACTACAACTGAACCGTCTCAAGCGTTTACATCAGGGTCATCGACGTCCGAAGGTCACAGCTTGGCGTTTTACGCACGAGAAAATTCCTTAGACGTGGCCCTATTAGAACTGAGGAACGGAAAGGTTAGCGTCGTATCTCTTCATCCCGGGCTCAGAATCCCTGGATTATTTGCTCCCGTAGAGGACTGTGTATCACAGAAACTAGCAGCAACCCTAGAAAATATGACCCGGGACTCGGGCGTTAATGTGACTGCAATTAAATGCTGCAATTGTGTTGTAGACATTACTGGTTTTGATCCGGAGCGACAGTGCAACAAAGTCCTCAAGGAAAACCTGGAGAAGCAAATCTACACCGCCTTCACCCACCACCAGAACAGCATCCCTTCAATTAATATAACGAGTGTGACGGACGGAATCCTTCCCGGATTGACCTCAGCCTCCTCCTCCACAATGAGCAGACTTCCTCCACGTTTTCAAGAGCGATTCCCATTTACAATTGAAGTATTCGGGCTCGCAGGAAACCCCGCCAAAAAGAAGCTGGTCTTGGCCAACGAGTGGGTTCGAGAATGTATCATTAGGATACCGGTTAAGGATATTAGCGTTAATAAAGATCAAGTCACCCGGGTAACAAGTCATCGTATTAGTTCAGAACTCTCCACCACAGAGATGAGATTTTATGCTATTCACAAAGACCATAGTGAATCATCCTCTTGGGAATTACAAATAAGGGTTAGTAAAGAAGGAGTTATTTCCTTTAAGTCTGAAAATATAATTCAAGCCGAAGAGGGCGCTGGTAGTAGTAGTAGTAATAGTAATAATCCATGCACAGAGTCTAATTCACAGCTTGTCAAAACATTATCTAATTCCATGCCCAGAGAGGATTATGAATTAACTAGGAAAAGGCTAAATAGGATTTGGGCAGCTTCAAGTAATCGAATCCTCGCTCCTCAGGCTAAGAAATGCAAAATTGATTCATAGTTAAGCAAAAATATATTTAGTCAAGTCACAAAAACGTTCAAAATAATATTTAAAACAGTTAAGTAAATATGAATTATTAAGTCAAAGAAAATATTCAACTAGTTCCCCCTAGGGTATTCTGCTTCGTACTAGAATTGATTATAACTTGTGTACTTGTGTCCATTGTAGTCATGGCTCATTAGTCATTTGCCTATTTAAGATTAAAATTAGAATTGTGAAAAATATTACAGTGTTTCGTATGAATATTTTTAATTAACGTGCTTTAAGTTCCAAAAATGATTTAATTGATAGAAATAAATAAATATTTCTGCAACTCGTTACTTTTAGCTTACACTTTGGCACCAACTCCGTAAAATGCGGTACTTGAAATTTTTTACTTACATTAATTAATTGCATTTTTATATAAACAATCTATAATTTGCTGTAGCTTTTATTTAAGTCTTCATCAGTGAGTACGTAGCTTTACGAATGAACCGGAAGATTACATGCGATAAAATCACTTATGCATGCACTACGGTTGAACGATGAAGCAACAAGAAAGAGAGAGGGCGAAACAGAAATCTTTGTTTATTATTTGCAATGATGCAATGGTAATGGTACTGAGACGCTTGAAACTAGAAGCATGTTCTTCAAGAGATTGAGTCAGGTTCAGTATAGAAGACGGTAGGAGGCAGTTCCACTTCCGCTTTACCATTCTCTATTCTCTAGCCCGCCAATCTCACTCCTTTCTCTCGCTGTATATTCTACTTCTTCCATCTTGTTCCAGTTTGTATTTACAATTTCTCTTCTCTGGAGCGTTTAATCACCAAGCGCTTCACATCGTTAGATAGCCATTTCCTTTTTCTCTCTCCTCCACTAGTTTGAGATTCGTAGGCTAAAGATTGAAGGTGTAGTTGTGAGGAGAGTGCACTTAGTGAATACCAGCTGATATTTTCAGCTCAAGCTTTACAGTCTCTTCAACCTTTGACCTACGAGCATCGAAACCGGGGATTAGAAGAAACAAGACCTCAGCTATTGAGCAGTGGAAACCGTTTAACGCTGTGATCCTGTGAAGAGGAGTAACGGGCACGTAGCCGGTATAATGTTCCATCTTAATCCTCCCGTTTCAAGTCTCTGAGAGGCAAGTCTGGTGTGGCGGGCTGTGTCACCTGTGTATTTACTAACGTTCCGGAACGTTTCTCCTGTGCCGTTTCCAGTGTGCTACTAATTCATAAACCGCCTCCTCTCACGTGCCCTGCACTGTACCCAAGCTTCGTGTCTAGTTAGTCTTAATTCTAGAGAGCATCCACGTCTTGCTGTTGCGCTCTGCTGTAAAAGTGGATGTCTGGATCATCGTTGGTAATGCGGTTAATTATAAACAGCTTTCGTCTATTTACTGGATCTTCACTAAGGTTCTGACATACCTAACGAGTGAACGAGTAGCGTGCTAGTTTCTCGCGGAGTTTCTTCATTTACTAACGACCGATTGTTTTGCAACTTTTTCTACCTAACATGCGGGAGTAAAGAGGGATCGAAACGGGACATTGGTTTAATGTACATGGTGTAAATCAGTTAACTACGAACCGCATTTGTAAAGACACCTGCGTGTTCGTTGATAAGGCTACAGTGTTGTTAGTGATGGGGATCTCTGGTTTTGAGATGAGGTTAATGGCCGACAGACTTAAGAAAACTGAAAAGAGTGTGGAAAGATCCATTCGTGTTTCTGCTTCAGGGTTTGTAGGTCGTTATATGGGAGAAAATATAAAATTTCGAGTTTACAGGCAAATAAAAAGTGGGGAATCGGAGCTATTGTGAACCAGTTATAGGATTCAGTTCACCTGCCGTGTTTTGCCAAAATATACAAAAAGCCGAGGAAAACCAAAAGGTAAAATGTAAAATCTCCCAAGATTGCCAATAGTATGAAAATCATGAGAATGCTAAGGAGCTGGTGAGAAATGCTGATTTTAGATTTTCTTACAAGTTTTACCTTTGGATTTTTTCAGCCTTAATCCAATCAAGAGCGGGACAGGAAAACGCTCTATTCGGGAGTTGAAAAACTGGTCTGAATTGATCCTAGTGAGTGCAGATTTTGTGGAAGCCTAACTAACACTAACGTGAGAGATCCAAAAGAGGATTTTCACCTGGCTTGTACAGAATATTCACATTAAAAAGGCAGAAAAATAGTTTGTTCTGATCCTTTAAGAGGTCAAGTTAGGACAGACGACTAGCTTCAAAGAAAGGAAAATAAAAAGGTTATTCATCATGCTTGGGTAAGGGTTGGGTCAGTCAGGGTTGGGTCAGGAGGTAGTAGCGGAATCGTGAGCTGGTGGAAACGGTCAGGATCGGGGACTTGTACTCGTACTCCAAGGGTTGAGTATGTTGGAGGCGGCGGATACCTGCATGAGGGCGCTGCGCTGGGATTTTTCGTCTATATGCCGCTCATCACATGCTCCTGGAGTACGCGTTGTAGTGGAGCTGGTCTGGTGTTACAAGCATGTGGTACTCAAGGACTTTTTCAACTCGCGCGCATTGTACCCTAGTAGGCTGAAGTAGAACCTCAGAAGTGGTCTTATTTTATAGGCAATTTCAAAATCTACCAGAGGTGAAGTGAATTTCATGTCACTTTCCGAGGTCAGCCTGCATGCCTGCATAACCTCAGCCTGACCTGAATTGACTCAGCTGAAGCCCAAAATTTGAGGCAGAATAAGAAAAGCCTGGTTTTTACTCAACTACTTGTTACCTAGGAACTACTTTTAAGTACGTAAACGTTTATGTATTGTATTTCTTGACCTGGGGTCACTAGGGTCAAATTTGAGGTCATTTAATGTAGCTTATCTTGCTGTTAGTCAGGCTTGCCCTACGAGTAATTTGGACTCATAATTTAAGGCAAGGTACATAGTGTTTCCAGTTAGTTGAGAAAATGTAGTGCAGAGCTTGCAACATGTTATGCTCCTGTGACGGCTTCACGATTGTTTTGCTTTGCTTTCTGTTTTAGGTTGCTATTACGCGAGAGTTCAGAGGATTATTGCAGAGATGGATCAAGTTGGAAAGAATGTTGGAGGAGATTCGCACGGTGTAAGGAAGCTTGATTTGATGAACGATTTTGAAGATAGCGTTGCAAAATGTTCAAAAACTACCTTTGGTTTCCAAGAATCACCTACAGTAGAAGGTAGCGTAATAATAGCAAAATTATGGAAACAATATGAGATGGAAATTGAGAGTTTATAAACAAAATATATCTAACAGGTTCTCGACAACCTGGAGGATGCGCTGCTGAGAGCATGGAGCATGGTTTCGACGATATCGGCACCACTATTGGAATGGACCAGATCAAGACTGACATTCAATGCGAATGGTATACTGAAAGTATGATGTCAACTGCGTCGGAAACTGACAGCGATTCAGATGACTCTACATTCATCCAGGAAGAAGAGGAGTCTCCTGTAGGAAACGTTCCGGAAACAGTTTCCATCCCTAATTCACCTGAATCACCAAACGGGTCGGGGTCAGGAGGAGATTGGAAGGAGGGCTGTGATATATTAGGAGGAATGATTCACGAGTTTGATAAAAGAGGAAACCCGGAAGCCGTGTTCAAGAATCTATCAAAAAGGAATCTGGAGGAGAGGGAATTGGACGAAATCTACATGGATTTGGCGGATGCTGTCATGAAAAGTGGGACGAAAAACTGTACAGCCGCTCTCACAGAACATGTTCGTCAACTCTTTGGATCCTACGTCAAGCTTCAATGCTTGAAAGCCCAAAGCCATAACAGTTTCAGGAAGGAAATGTGTATAGTGGTAGAAGAGTTGGTCAAGAAGCGTTACGAGATGGTTGAAGCAAGTTTTGACTACGATTGGCTGGACAAGAGTCTCAGCGAAATTCAAAACCTGTATGCTAACGACGATCCGGACGAATTGAAAATGATCTCATCACTGAAATACGGGATGGAATTATACTACAATTCTTTGAAACAAGGAAGAATTCAACAAATCCACCTACTTCAGCAGCAACTGAAAAAGTATGAAGCTACCGTCCACGCATGGTTGCAAAATATAATTTGTGCTCAAGAGGTGGAACTGGAGGAGTATCTGGATGAAGCGTGGGATACAGTGCAGTCGTCAGAACAAGTCAAGTCAATTCAAATACGTGATGTCAAGTTTGGAAACGTTTTAGATGATATCAAGACATCTGTACGGATGAGAAATGAGCAAAGGATTACAGCTGAATTCCAAATATCCAGACGAGCTGCCCTGCATGCAATTTCCAAGTATTGCAAAATTATGGATGAGCTCCCGCGCCCCCTTGATTCCAAAGAACTTGTTCGCTTGCACACTGAAGTCTCAGAATTTATCATTCACGCTTGCTTCAGTGTCCAGGATTTCAAGTACTCATTTCCATGGCATGAGCAGCGAGCGTTGGTTACGAACCAGATAGAGTTTGAATTTGAGAAATTTATTCGCAAGAATCAGACCGCCCGCAAAATGGAAGAAGCTCTGGAAGAAGTTGCCATTGAAGAATGTGTAATGAGATTTCGAAGACTCTTCAGGTATGCTTTAAGTAAAGATGAGGAGGAAACTCAGATTCGGAGCCAAGTACAAGAGTTGGCAGAGGGCGCTTTAAGTTATTTTGAAGAACATTTTCAAAAACCCAGGACATCAACTCCAGCACTCAACTTCCAAGCTAGAATTAATGAGTACGTTTATTCGCAAATGTCCTTCAAACCATTTATATGATACCAGAACTTAACTCGGAAAATACTGACTGAACTCAACTGATTGAGCTCTTTTAGAATAAATGTATTAATTACTAATTACTGATGAATTTCTGGCTCGTGTCTCACCTGTAAATAAGTTAATTCTAATAATTGCTTTACATAGTATAGCAATTAATCACTGTGCACAGCAGCTATATAACCATGCAGATTTTATATATGCTGCGGAACTAATTGCAAAAACGCGCGCACATGATATAGTGCATATGTGCGAAAAACCGGTGAATGGAATTCCCGCGCATACGAATTCAATTTTATAGTGAAGTTAATAAATGCATTTATATAGGTAGTCATTATATATAATAAACCATTTTTTTACAGTGTATCAACTTGGCTACCAATACGCTTTAATAATTTACTTTTTTCTGAACTAAGTGGTTAATATAACTGTGATGCAGGTGTCTTTAGAAAAAGCTATAGTTATTCAATATTTTTAACGTGTATTGGTTAAATTATTTAATTGTACACGCATCAGTACATATTCATATACGCATCCTATAAGTTATATTGTTTACTAGTCTTGATCTTCTGGTAAGCCGCGACGTTGTTTGAGCGATACAGTTACATAAATGGTTAATTAAAAGTATCGATAAATAATTATTTTCGAAATTGGTTTTAGGGTTTATTGCTCTCGAATCAAAATGAAGAAACAAACGAGATTTGCTCACTCGGAAGGTATCACGGACATTGCCATTCGTGAGGACGGAAAGTTAGTTGATTTTATCCGTAATAATAGGAACATATCGATATTTTGCCTAAAAGCAAAGCAATTATGCGCAAATTTTAAAATTTTCAGTTCCATAAATTTGTTTGCATTCTAGAATCCTGACGACTGGTGGAGACGAGCGTGTTAGAATATTTGATGAATACTCTGACGATGCTCCGGCTTCGTTTAACGTACGGGCTCCTTGTTTCGGGATCAAAGTGACGGACGAAGATCATGTTATCGTATGCACCGAAGCAAACAGTGTAGAATATTACACGTACCCAAGAGGAACGTTTGTGGACACCAAGTTAAAGTTTAGCAGTGCAGTTAACCATGTTGATGTTTCAAAAGACGGGAAAGTTGTGGTTGCCGGTTCAGCGTAAGAAAACATTTGTATTTCTACGTTTATGAATAGTTTGTTCATGGAAGAATACATCTAATAAGTTCCTATATGCCCATTTATGAACCCGTAGGGATATGACAATACAGGTAATCGGTCAAAGCGGCGGGCGCTCAAAGAATATTGATGCACATGGAGGACCTGTTCTAGCTATTTCGATTGACCCGTTAGTGAAGCTATTTGCATCATCAGGTTGTGATGGTAGCGTGAATGTGTGGTCACTGAAAAAACTTAGCCAACCAGTCAAGAAATGGGATAATGTTTTTCCATCCTCTAAACATATTGAATCCAGCTCCACACTTTGCCGGATGGCATGGCATCCAAGTGGAGGCAAATATCTAGCGGTTCCATCTCGTGACAAGATTATTCTGTACTCTCGAGATAAATGGACAGTTGAACAGAGTTTGACGTGCAGTAAGTTGACTAAGGTACAAATCACTATTGTAATTCTTTGGTATTCGTTAAGAGGTAAATATAGTCATTTGAAATGTCTCATCTGCATTTTAAACCGTTACAGATGTTCTCAGTTGTCCAGTTTTCACCATGTGGGCTGTACATCTGTGGAGGGGGCACGGATGGTACAATCGTTATTTGGGATGCAGTAGCGTTTACCGTGAAGATGCAGATCAAGGAATCTCAGCACATTACCGGCATGGCATTTAATTCGAAGAACCATGAATTGCTATGCACAGATATCTCTGGACGATTGATATCCGTTCGAGAATTTTTGACAACTGATGCTTCATCGTCAGGAACTAAATCTACGGATGAGAAAACTGTTAGGAGAAGAATCAGGCCAGCTAACGAGGAAAGCAAAGCAACTGCTGTACTCAGGGGCGATACCGATACCAATAACGCGATGCTCGTTGGTGGCGACGATGCCAAAAAGGATGGTTTTTCTGTAGCTGCCGTTAAAGCTAATGTCGGATTTGTTGGGGAAGAATGTACAAAACCGTCCAAATTAGAGAAAGCTACGGATAAAGTTGATATGGCGGGTGAGGATGCCAGGAAGGGTGTTTCCACTGTTGGATCATCGAAAGTTTTTATACCTGAAGCTGCGACTGCTGCCTGCAATGTGTTTACGGCCCCGCAAAAACCATTTCAACCAGGTTCTCCACCAGAACACTTAACTCATCGCTTTATGGTAAAAATACGCTACCTCCTAAACTTTCCGTTCTACTTTTCATTCAGCATTCCTTACTTGAAATGCTTATTGTATTTCTTCAGGTTTGGAATAACTTTGGAGTAATTCGTAGCTACTCTGCAGAGGATGAAGAAATAAGTGACAATGCCGTAGACATTGAATTTCATGATGCAAAATTTCATCACGCCATCCATTTGCGTAACCAGCAAGATTATACGGTTGGGAATGTATCGAATGAAGTTGTTGCACTTGCTTGCGGAAGGAAAGCGAACAACCCTGCAAAACTATTTTGTCTGAACTTCTCCAGTTGTGACTCTAACAAAGAATGGACTGTAAACATGCCTGCAGATGAAGAAGTGACTGGTATCGCGTTGGGTACTGGATGGATTGCTGCCTCTACCAGTGAAAACCGTATCCGTATATTCTCTATTGGTGGGATTCAGAAATTCATTTACGATTTTTGCGGAACGATTGTGGCTGTAGCTGGATTCGAAGACCAACTGTTTATTACTTACCACAACGGAGTGGGAGCAAACGGAAATCAGAGCATTTTATTCTCAGTTCTCAAGTTTAACTCAACTTCTACGAATGTGTTACCGCTCATGGTAGATGCTCCTTTACCTTTAAGCAAGCAAGCGACTTTATCCTGGATTGGATTTACGGATGAAGGCACACCAACATACTTGGATTCAAAGCATGTATTAAGACTCCTAAATGGCCACTTATGGTCAACCTACTGCGACTTGAAGGCAAACCTACGTAGTGCAAATGGTGTAAATGATTACTATTGGGTGATTGGAGTAAGCGAAATCGCCGCTCAAGTCCGAGCTGTGAAATGTAAAGGAACTAAGTACCCTATGGCCTTGCCTCGTCCTACTGCCACGGTCATTGACGCTAAAGTAAGAACATGATGTTTCAATCATAGTAACCTTTCATCACCGTTTACGCCAAGGCTTAACATTATATTGATGTGTTGTAGATTCCTTTATGTGAAATGGACACAGAGAAAAGCCAAATGGAAGACACTATGCTTCAAGCCTTTATTACGGATGCGGCTATCAAGAAATTGGAGCGTAAATGCTGTAATGTGGAGAAATACAAAGAAAAGTCTGAAGCGACCTTTAAAGAAGCATTACTAAAATTATTCTTGGTAAGCTCGGTACTTGTAAACATTTTCGAAGTATACGTCATCCATATAAGAAAACAAACCTAAAAACAATGTATCACGTTCTAGCTGGCCACAAAATCTAATCTGGATCTCCGCGCCTCTGAATACGTGGCTATGATGCCCACAGTATCTTCCATGCAAACCGCCGTCAAAGTTGCACGTAAGTTGCCAAATGGACTGGCCACCAGGCTTGAAGCAATTTGTCGGGCGAAAATGGAACAAGAAAATTTGCACCCTGAGAAAGTTGACGAACGCATCAACGCCAATACGAAACATCGGACTGTTTCGATTAATGAGTCTGATCGAAGACATGCCGACTCATTACTAAATGCGCCTCCAGGAAACAGCATAGATCAACGTGTTCCTGATAGTAGTACACGAGAGAATAACCATTCGAAGAAAGAAGATCCACCCCATTCCCTTATGATTTCCGGCACCCTGTGCAAGAATCCTTCCAAGAAAGATGCATCACCTAGTAGGACTAACTTATCTCGCAAAACAAGTTTTAACGGATCTCTAACGACGATTAATTCTGATACAGATACCTTAAATAGCTCTCATCCAGTAGAATATAACCAATTAGTTATGGCCAAGATTGATGTACGGAAAAAACTAGTTTATGAAACTGAGAGTATGCCTGAGGAGTATCCTAAAATCCAGAAGCGCAAGTCTCCAACTAGCAACTCGAATGACGAACAGCCGGTACGGAAACGAGCGCATCCGTTTGAGAAGAAAGGGAAAGACCAAGAAAATGGTGCCGAATCCAAAATAAAGCTAAGTGACATGGTTAGGATGAAATCGAAAAGAACTAAAGGCAGCTCATCAAAACCTAAGCAAAGCAATCCGATCGTCGTGGCAGAAACAAACCGTAACTTAAATTTAGATTTTAATTTTAAATTAGCGAGTTCATTTCCACAAAGGTGCAATTAGTCTATGAATCAATTTATTTTTATAACTCAGACAGAATAATTGTGAGTGTGATGGAATTTGTATTCTAAACAATCTCGCCGATTTGCCACTATTCGTTTAGTCCTCTTCACCTCGTGGTCTTAGATTATCTGTCGGGATTACTGGAATTAGAAAAAGCTCACAGTCTCTTGCAATCAATTTTTGTATATCGCACCGTTAGAATTAAATCATATCGTACGCCGTACGGTTCATTTGACAGAGCTTTTAAGAAACCAATCCAAACCGTTCTGCTTCAGCGGTGTTATGATTGCATATGTTGTCAAAAATTCATGATGCAGTCAAATATTGTGCAATATCCTCAGGATTTGTAAACAAGCATCGTAACCACTATTTAATTACCATCAACTTGTCTTCGTTACGTTTGTTTCGATGAATCTCTCCATAACACCATTTGGACATCACTTTTACTTCACCTAGTATGGAATGCATCAACACTGTAGAATCTGTAGATTGCAGGATCTTCTGACTGTGTGTCAGTTCTGCCATACATCCGTTCTGATTGCATAACTTGGAACATCGTGGATCATATAGGTAGCTCCTAAAACAATGGTGATGGCCCTTGAAGGATCGTAGGCTCTAACAGCATATATCAATTAAGATTCCAGAAAATGTTCATGTCCTCTCTTTTGAGTGCTTGCAATACAACATTGTTGTTATGAACGAGAGATGTGCTTGTATCCTCTCTTTTTCGTTCTGCTTAAAATTTTATTGCCTTGTCCTCCCCTCTCGCCATGTCTCCTGCAATACCGGCTGCAGGTCATAAAACTTCCCGGGTTTTATGTCCTCTCTCCTGTAGCTCTAAAAGTATCGTCTTTCTAGGACAAACGGCCCGTGGGGAAGCGGATGGCTGTATTGCTTCCTTCCCAATACTTCCTGGAATCTAATCCTTTCTCTTCTCGATTTAGCGGTTTAGCTATGGTCATGTTTAGTAAATAAAAGTGATAATAAAGCCTCCTTCTCTTCCTAAACTTCATGCGTAGTCCTTGACCAATGGATACCGTCTAAAAGATTATGAAGCTCTGAATGAGTTATAAACTCTTAGAAGGAATGCACAAACAGTCTCAGTTTTCCCTCGCGGCATATTCATCCTGAAACAATACAATCTTTGTGTGTCATCGCAACTAAAATATACGTGTATGACTTGTGCATCAAATCCACACTGTACTTATTGAAACATTTTGAAACTCTATTGCCGGGATGTTGGCAATGAATCTGTACTAAACCTACATCTTCTAAGAGAGTCTTACTTTTTATTAGTTGAGTTTTTAGTGCGTTGAAGTTGAGCTCAACAAGACTACAAGACTTTTGTGAACGCGTTTCACCATTCAATCATTTCTATCTACATCTAGCTTTAATCAACAGCAAAAGCCTGCTTCACTGCATTCATTATTTGATAGAGATGCAGAATTATGAGCCTGGCGACATCATCTATCGCTGCTCTAATCCAATTCTGCAAAGCTTTGCTTCCCTATGAAAAGCTGATCGAAGGGAGTTTAAAGTGAAATCCAATACTAAAATGCTTTTACAAATCAGGGGAAAATTTTAGCGACTCCTGGATGTGCAAAAAGTATAAGCAGAAGACAACGCAACGGTATAGCTACCTACGTTGCAATAGATGATACAGAAATCTGCATTCCAGTTGGAGATCTTGAGAATTGCATATTCTGACATCCAGGACAGAGACACTTTTGTGGACTGCGGCTAGTGACGAGTAAAAAATAGCAAAAATTATATATTTATTATGTATCAGTGTATTGAGTAGCAAGTTAAGAAACTGAATCTCCTTGGTAGAAGTCAGCTGAGTAAGTGAAAAAGCTTGAAGTCGTATTACAAGAGGAATGCAACAAGTTTTTGCATCATTTTGCACTGCTACTTTATGCATGTATGCAACTGTATTGTGTCCAGCACGTCGATGAGCCGAATAGCACGTTTTATCTTTTCTTCTCCCTCCGGCTATTTCGCACTGACTTGTTTCTGCAGAGTTTATCGTGTGTACATTCTCTATATTATTGGTGAAGATATATTTTCTGAAAGCCGCGACTTTATTTGTGGGTCATTAAAGTTTTTCGCAGTGTTTCTGAGCGGGAATTGGAACTTAAAAATCCTGTCTAATTAAATTGCACGTGCGAAACATGTGTGTTTCTCTCAAGTTTCGTTTTAATACATGACTCTCTCAAGTTTAAATTTTAATCAAATAATTCAGTGATTATATATATATAGTGAGTAGGGATTATATTAATTATTACTGGATACAGTTTGACCATTTATTGTGTGCGAATTCTTCACTGCGAAAGAGTGGAAAATATTTATTTTTCCTACATCAGTTGGAAATATTTATTAGTTCTACAGACAATAATAATTTCGAACTCAAGATCATACCGGCAACCAGTAAATAACTGGACCTAATTTGTGAAAATGAGCACCGCTGCTGATAACAACAACAGCATCATTACGTTTGAAAGATGGAAAAAGTATTTCAATAGAAATTTGAAACGAATCGTGCCAGAATTACTTGGAGCTAGTCGACTGGAGGAGGGTGAAATAGGTGAAAAATTATCTGCATAATGCTATGCTACTATAAGTACATGTATAATCTTATGATTTGTAAATCTTACAACGTAAATCGAAATAACCGATAACTGAATTCATTTTCTGATTAGTGAACCGTATCTAAAACGTATCTCAATTATTTTTCCCAACAGATTCAGGAGACGAAACCGATGGTAGCCTGAAAGACGAGTCTGACCGGCTGTCGAAGACACCGAATAACAATATCAGAACCATAACAAGCCCGCCTTCTCAAGCAAACCATTCCAAAGTCTCTACATCCCTCGTCGAGTCAATCAACACAGCTGGAGTGTCTGTCGTCTCAACGGCAAAATCTCCAATCCGGCTTAAAGATGGCAGGAACAAGATTCTTCAAAGCATGATAGGAGAGTTTAATACATTGATAAATTCTCAACTGTTTCCGAAACGTCCTGACCGATGGTGGAAAGAGGAGAAGGAAGTGGATGAAATATTGTTGGATTTGACGGACGGAGTCGTGAAAAATTCCAAGGAAAAGTTCAAAAGCTCCTTGACAAACAATATACTTGAGACATTTGTGCTGTATACCCAAACTCGACATCGAAAAGCACTCAATTTCAATAGTTCGAGGAAGCAAATGTGTGAAATAGTGGACAAAATGTTCTCAGATCGGTTAAAGAAGATTGAAGACGACTTCGAACACGGTTGGCAGAATAAGAGAGTAGGTTCCATACAGGAGTTACTCAATGAGGACGATTCGTTTGAAATGACCATGATTCAATCACTGGGAAGCGGAATGGACTTATATTACGGCTTCTTGAAGGACACTAAAATTGCGGAGCTGGAGGACAAATTAACGCAATTAAGAAATTATGAAGCTAAAATGAAAAGCCTCATGGAACAAGCCACATCCCTCTCAGACAAGGAAGTAGAGGGATTTGATCGTCAAGCGTGGGAAGAAATAAAGCTCTCTGATAAAAGCAGCCCGACATCGGCTTTTGACGCTAAAATTATCAACGTTGCAAAATCCGTAAAAGCCTCGCTTCTAAAGACGAATCGAGACAGGATCGAAACCGTGAACAAGCTGACCAGAAAAGCAATACCGCATGCAGTTACCCGCTATCGTGATATTTTGGAAGAAAAGTCAATGAATATAATCACATTTGAAGATCTTCAAGCGTTGCACAACAAGTTATATGACGCTGTCATGAAGAGTTTTGAATCAAAATTTCCCTGCACACCATCCTGTGAATCCAAAAAGGCAGCGTTAGAACAGCAAATTCAAACAGAGGTTGATTTACGCTGGAGAAGCATTACAGCGAAAGCGAATCATTTAGCAACAGAGCAGAAAAAAGCGGAAGAAGACGGCGTAAGGGAATTCCGAAAAAAATTCCTGCAACTTTTGAGTGAAGAGTTGCCGGAAACTCAACTGCGTGTGAGAACTGGATTGATAGCTGATGACTGTCTCAAAATATTCCACGAAACTTATCCTGAGGCAGACCCAAGTTATTCCTCCAGCTTGAGAACCAGGATCAATGAATGCATTGCTTCGTCTGAGCTGGGAAGTTCCTTCGGAGTAACTTTTGCTTCCGACTCTGGAGTTTCAGTAATGAAGGATACGGAAAAAGATTCTTTTGGTAATCCTGAAACTCAGCTGGAACAACGCCAGTTACCTAACACGATTGCTCTCTCTACTTCCGATTGCTCTCTAAATCTTGTGAAATCCACCGTTACAGAAGCCACTAGTCTAGCGGGAAATCACAAAGTCAAAGAGGAATCCGAAAGTACCATCAAAATTGAAATCCGGAAAAGCTCGTTGCCTTCACTGCCAGAAGAGCCATCAGACTCACATGAATCTCAAACTCCAGCATCTCCAAAGCAATCTTGTATGATTCCTAGGACCCATAGCAGTGGACGTCGAAACACTAAGACCAAGCCGGCCAAGCCATCCATCGTGACTACCAAGCGACACAGAACCAGTACAGCAACTTCTGAAAACTCCGAAACGACAAGTGATCCGAAAATCATAAGGACCTTTTCCAATCTTGAATCTGTTAACTTCTCATCGAAAATCTCCAGGTCCCTACCACCCCCCGAAGTCAAAGTGACCTTCTTGGATTCGAACCCTTCCAGTCGGTCTGGTTTACTACCGGTGCTCGAAAGCTTCGAAAACTTAACTAAACTGGATTATTCCTCAGGAAGATTGATACAGCAGAAATCAACCGGACCGGTTGTCGGATCAGGGTGGATCATGGAATCATCAAACCCAGATTTGACGATAACCCGTACCGTTGTCTCTTCTGTATTCCCAGCACCCGACGAGATTCCGATCATTCCCAACAGCGGTATCGGAATCTTTTTCGGCCAAGAACATGTTTATGTTCAAATCAAGATAAACGGTGGGAGTCAAATCTTAATGGAGCCAGCTTATATTACCCTAATTCAACCCGCGGAAGGCCCACCCTTTGTGCAAACCAGTCCAAATAGCATAAAAAAGCGTTTGGGCTGCCCAGAACAACAGCAGCGATCAATCAATATATACCATACGTTGACAAATCCAAAATATGTCCAGACACTTGACAAGTATAACTGGGAGGGCAAGAGTACAAAGCTTTGGGCAGAAGAAGTCCTCGGCATATTTTTCACAAAATTAATCAAAAAGATCAAGCGGAGCTATCAAGTGGATATCTCCAGTTTTTCCGTTGCCGTTGGGTTGCCGTCATTTGTATCCAGCGGGTGCAAACAGCGGCTCAAGAGCGCCTTCCAACTAGTCGGACTACAAGACTCTGTGATTGTGCAAGCTACAACAGGAATCGGAGTCTCCTTCCTGAAATCAATCGAAGACACGGAAGCGTACATTCTTGTCCTCTACATTCAGCGCAACGTTCTCGACATTACATTATTTAAGAAGAATGGAAACAGGTTAACAACACTAGCCGTTGAAGGAAGTAGTGTTTTCCGTTGGAATTTTACTTCAGAAAGATTTCGAATCGCTCAAAACGTGACTGGCATGATAGACTCAGCTGCCCGATTGGCTGAGATATTTCCAGGAGCTATCAAGTGGTGCAGTTGTGTCATCGACTACGCATCCTTCAAAGAACCAGATAGCATTTTACTTGATTTTATCAAGGAGATAGTTGAGTCTTCTTTGCCTGAATTCACTAGACCTGTCTTCTTTCTCATGCCTGAAGAACTTCTGGACGGGTTGGTTCAAATATCCGAAAGTCGGACAAAATCAGGACGCCTGGCTCATTGTTTTGTAGAAAAATTGCCGTGGGATTTAAAGGTTAATAGGCTGAAGGATGTAGAGGGAGGGAAGATGGACCTAGTTAGCAGAAACGTGGAAGCTGGGGTATTTATACACTGCATTAAAGTTTCACAGTTAGGTAAACCAACAGAACCTAGTCAGATAATAAGCTGGCGGGCTGATGGAACCACTGTGAAAGAACTAGATATTTCTGCATCAAAACGGCTACTTGCTAACGCCCCACCGGATGCGGAAATTCAAATAGAACTTAACGAAGAGGGAATTGTTGCCGCATTTCCAGCAGACCGTAACCCAAACATGCAGTGGGCTCCTGGGGGTGGACATTCCATGCCACTCACGAAGTTTGAAATGGCTAAAAAAAGGGTACAAGCTATTACTTCCAATAGTGAAGCTTATTCGTTAGGAAATGTTGACAGACCCCCTAAGAAAAAACAAAAAATCACTTTTGCTTATGAATGATGCAATACTTTTACAGTTTGTTACTTGGGGTAAGACTGAAATAATAAAATCGTTTATAATTTGTTTTTCCTCTTAACAATGCGTTTTGTTTGAATTAATTCAGTTTGCATGAGGACTTTAATAAATGCACCCTTGAGAATGAATGATGCGCGCTGAAAGCAGAAATAGGAACATTCTATATGTATAGTCTTGAGTGAAGTTATGATGCTGACATTGCTAGTATTCTGAAGCTCTGGTTTACACCTTATTTAGATTTTTATAATGCGTAAGTAATCTTATGATGCATAAGTAACCTTATTAACGTATCTGTAAAACAGTAGTTCTAAGTAAGAGCGTCAAGACAAATAGAAATTAACTCGGTAAGGCGGTTTATTTGTAATTCATAGTAGCCTGTGTTCAACGTTAAACATTACACTTTACGGTCTTGTTTTAAAGTCTTTACCCCTCATTCGGGCTACGTTGGCATACTTAACTATCATAATTTAATTTATTACTGAACTACCTGTAACATTGCAGTACTCGTAGAAACAAAACATATCTAAAACAATATTTACAACTTTCTTACTTATAGGAGCCTCAGGGATCTACCCGAAGGGTAACAAAAATTCAGTAAAAAATATCATTATTGATCTTGCGTTTTCAACAGTCTCATAAGTTTAAATTAAATTGTGTGCTTAATTAAATTAATAATATAATTTAATTAATTGTATTAATCAAATTAAAGTGTTTTTACTTGTTTTTGTTTTTAATCCACTTCCTCCACAGTAGGTGCTCCTCCATACTGAGATCCGCCAAAGTTACTTCCAGGGTAGGCATTACGTCCGCATCCTCCAGGTGCTGCTCCCGGTGCAGGTCCGGCTCCACCTCCAGCGCCATGAAGTTTCATCATCAGAGGTTGCAGCTCCTTCTGGATTTCTTTGAGCTTGTATTCGACTTCCTCCTTGTCGGCCAGCTGATTGTTGTCAAGCCAGGACAGGACCTCTTTGCATTTCTCGTTGACCTTTTGCTTATCGGCTTCACTAAGTTTGTCCGCTGGAGCTTCTTCCGCAGCAAGTTTCACCCCGAAGATGTAAGCTTCTATTTGATTTCGAGCAGCCACCTTTTCTCTTTGCTGGTCGTCTTCAGCCCTGTATTTCTCAGCATCAGCAACCATTCGCTCTATTTCTTCTTTGCTCAGACGTCCCTTGTCATTCTTGATTGTAATTTTCTCTTGCTTTCCAGTACTCGTGTCCTTGGCAGAGACGTTAAGAATTCCGTTTGCATCCAAGTCAAATGTCACTTCAATCTGAGGGACACCTCGAGGAGCAGGTGGGATTCCAGTGAGGTTGAAGGTTCCTAGCTTGTTGTTGTCCTTGGTCATGGCTCGTTCTCCCTCAAAGACCTGAATGGTGACTGCAGGCTGGTTGTCCGAGTAGGTGGTGAAAGTCTGGGACTGTTTGCAAGGGATGCGGGCGTTTCTCTCGACGATCTTGCTCATGACCCCTCCAGCAGTTTCAATTCCAAGGGACAGCGGCGTAACATCAAGAAGAAGCACGTCCTGAATCTGTTCGCTCTTGTCTCCGTTGAGGATGGCAGCCTGGACAGCGGCCCCGTATGCAACAGCTTCGTCCGGGTTAATAGACTTGTTCAGTTCCTTGCCATTGAAGAAGTCCTGGAGGAGTTTCTGAATCTTAGGAATTCGTGTAGATCCACCAACGAGGACAACGTCATGGATTTCTGACTTGCCCATTTTAGCGTCCCTCAGTGCTTTCTCTACTGGATCCATGGTAGCTCGGAAAAGGTCTAGGCAAAGTTCCTCAAACCTGGCCCTGGAGATCTTGGTGTAGAAGTCAACTCCGTCGTGAAGGGCATCAATCTCAATGCTGGCTTCGGAACTTGAGCTAAGGGTCCTCTTGGCTCTTTCACAGGCTGTGCGGAGTCGTCTGAGGGCACGGGCATTGGAACTCAAGTCCTTTTTGTACTTCCTCTTGAATTCTTCTACGAAGTGGCTCACCATTCGGTTATCAAAATCTTCTCCGCCCAAATGTGTGTCTCCAGCTGTAGCTTTCACTTCGAACAAGGACCCTTCGTCAATGGTCAAAATGCTGACGTCAAAAGTTCCTCCGCCCAGGTCAAAGATGAGGACGTTTCTCTCTCCCTTCAGATTCTTCTCCAATCCATACGCAAGAGCAGCAGCCGTTGGCTCGTTGATGATTCTGAGGACGTTCAAACCAGCAATGGCTCCAGCATCCTTTGTGGCCTGACGCTGAGAATCGTTGAAGTAAGCCGGTACTGTGATGACAGCGTCTTTGACCTCGCTTCCCAAGTAAGCTTCAGCTGTTTCCTTCATTTTGGTAAGAACCATTGAGCTGATTTCTTCAGGTGAAAACCTCTTGTTCCCTCCCTTGAAATCCACTTCAAACATTGGCTTTGACCCGGCATTCACGACTTTGAATGGCCAATGTTTCATGTCATCTTGAATCTTGCTGTCGTCGAATTTTCTTCCAATTAAACGCTTAGCGTCGAAAATTGTGTTCTTTGGGTTCAAAGCGACCTGCGTAAATAAAACAAAGAATATAAGTGTTTCATCCACAAACAGTATATATATATCAAGTCAATTTTTAAAAATACTCTTTTCTATTTCAAAATTCAATTTTTAAAACAAACTGCTCAATTTCAAATTCTCCAAAAATTTTCAGCAGTTAATCGAAGCTAACTAAACATCTTAAAAACAAAGTCAGATTTAATGAAACTATTTACATACCTGGTTCTTTGCAGCGTCTCCAATGAGTCTTTCAGTGTCTGTGAAAGCGACATAGCTGGGTGTGGTTCTGTTGCCGTTGTCGTTGGCAATAATTTCCACCTTCCCATGCTGCCAAACTCCAACGCAGGAGTAGGTCGTTCCCAGGTCAATTCCGATTGCGTGACGTCCAGGCATCTTGAATGGTAATTCTTTCTAAACTTTTCTTTAGTTAAACTGAACAACTGGATTCACAAATGAGTTAAGTCACAGTAATGTTTGGATAATCACGGGACAAATTCACAAAATTTTCGCAATAATTCTCAAGTTTTGTGTTCACAAACTGCTTAAAAGTTATCAACACTAGGGTCACCACAGTCTTGATCAACTTGAGTTTGAAAATTGTTTGCAGTATAGAATCTATAGATAGACAAGTAAAACGTTGCTTTTAGGATTTGCTCACTTTTCAAGTTTCTCTCTCTGTTGCTAAAACTGAATTGAGAAGGGGAGCCGACCAGCCGGCTTATATACTGAAAGCTAGGAACAGAGTAGACAGAGCGCGAAGCAGGGGGAAGGCTCACGGGGCTTCTCGATACTTCTACCACATGCAATTCCCAGACTTGCCCATAGTTTAACATGGGGCATAGATCCTTTGACTGAATATTCTCGATCTTTCCCCAAGGTTCTTAACACACACACATAAAACACAGGCTCAGTGCCATGAAAAACTCCCGCGCTCCAGACTATTCTAGTGCTACGAATGCAGGATGACCTAATGCTTTCCCCTGCCCTGATCATATTCGCTGTGTTTTCCTTCAGTATTCCACCTGGCAGAATTTTCTAGTTTTCTAAGTGATCTTTCCAGTTTTGTATATACAGTACAGGATAGAGCTTGACGTAGAATTTTGTGCAGAAGCCTAGAATATTCTAGTGTTTTTAAACAACCCAGTTTATCGTTGAATAGCGGTTTCGCTCATCATAATAATTAATCAGAATTTATTTTTGCGGATGATGTAAGCAACTGAGATTTGATCTCAAAGCTCATCTGTTCTGTCAAATTTTTAAATACATTTCAGTAGGATAGAACAAAAAATAGATGATTGCTTTGGTATTTATTTTTTTTAAAGCAACTTGTATCTAGGTCGCATGTGGCATTGTCAAGCTTGGATGTCACCGAACACATGCTCATCATACAGGTGGTACTAGAGAGTTAATATTGCGGCCATTTAACTGTGTTCAGTTTTTAAGCTTGGCTCACCTCTCTTGAGAAACCACATTAAGTATTTTTTGTATAGTTATGTTGTTGCCTTCAGTTAATTTTGGCAAGTAGTTATGTTATATCGGGGTCATGATGAGAGCTACAATTTCAAAACCGCATCCTTACAAAGTTAAACAGCTGCCAATTGAAAATATTACGGATTGTGAAAAAGATTAATAAATTCGTTTTGCATTAGATGTCATTGTTAGACACATTTGTTTGTTGTTAGGAATTGGAGTGAATTAGGGCCGAGAGGAAGTTATCTGACGAATTCAAGTTGCTAGGAATACATTCAGGAATGGCATGACATGGTGTCAATACGTATTGATTGGGATTGATGTTAACAGGATGACTGAAGCGTTTCATACATAACCATTACCGTGTCACCTTAAGGGATTTTTCTCCTCTTGGACAGTATTCAATTTCTCAAAGCCAGGAGCCACTATACTAGAAGCAACAAGCACAAGATCTCACAGTAAGTCATCATAAGATGCATACTTGAATTGAGTTTTATGGCACGTCTAAGTTTTGTTTTCCTCTGCTGCTGTTACGCTACAGCTTATTGGAGTCAAGCCAAGTGCATCTTCTTGCTTTTAGAATGCATTTGAGGCAGTAAAGCTCATTACTGGACCTCTCTCATCTTCGTTCCTCTTGTTTAGATGTTTAGTATATATCACTCTTCATTGTTTGCAAACCCCCTGTAAAAACTTGATATCCGCAAGTAACGTCTGGAGATTGGGGGTCTGTAGGATGTAATTCGATGCGGATAATCTCGGCAGGATGGGAGGAGGAAAGATAAAGATGGGATGAAGCTCAAGTATTAGGTTAAGGTGATGCTGGTAGTGTTAAGCCTGGACAAAACACTTGTGTGATTAACATAATAAGCTAATGCTTTTTATGCTGTGTACAGTATGTATTCGTGATTTTGAAAACTGCTCCCATACTTACTCATATAAGTGAGCTTCTTCAAGCTTATGTTGAAAGTGGTGAATATTGTGATAGGAATTAACTAGAGATTAGCTCACCGCTGGACGCACGAGCTTAGAAGATTAAACAAGGAAGAAAATATTTTCTCCGTGTGGCATATATTATTGCCTCTGGTGTTGGTCAGGAGTGAGATAAGATTTGTGGTCATTTTGGTCATTGGTGGTGGTAGAAGTATCTTCTGAATTGTTTGAATTGCTTCATTGATCCAGCTAAAATATCATTTATTCACAGATTATTCCTCCTCTGCATCATCTTGTGACACAGTTCGATATGCTAATTAAATCAGAGTGCAATTTTTAAGGATCAAACGACACCAAGTCTAACGTGAGTCACTTGGCATTTAATTCTCTTCTATCAACGGTACTGGCGTTCAGTGAATTAGATTCTGGGTCGCTGCTGATCAGTAGGGAAAGTTGCCCTGTTTGTTACTGAATATTAATTACAGAATCTTAATTGTGGTTGAGGATTCAAGTTATTGAGCGCTATCCGAGCGCGGAGGAATTGTCTGATCAGATTCCTATATTTTAAGTTCTGTGTGAAACTATAGAGGCTGAAAACTACCTTGAAAGTTGTATGAATGAATTAAATCTGAAATCAATGCATATGAGATTGCATATGTGTGCTCTGGAAGAGTAGGCGAAAGGATTAGCAAGGGCGGATGCTATATAGCTGCCAATTGAGAAATAATTACTTATGCACATACCGGAATTAAGGGATGTATAATATATACGATAACTGATTAATTGTGAGAAATTTTTTTCACACATTTTCAATCAATAGAGGACATTGCAATATAAGTCAAAAATTAAAAAAATAATCAGCTGTTGCGTTAGTAGTGTGCGTGTGTGTTTGCTAGCTTGTTATATGTTATGTGGAGAAGAGTTTGTTTACAAATCGCATAGGTAAAAAAAATTAAAGTGAAAGGGAACTCGGAATGAATGTGGTGCAGCAGTAGGATGCAGTCGGAGGCTGGAGGGAAGGGAGATTTGTAAACATGTGCCTTTACGAACAATAATGAAATTGTTATTTTCAATTTATTTAAGGTTGAAGGTATTAATTTGTAGAGTTTCATAACATTTTAATTTTTCTTATAGCTTATATTATTTATGACACAACTTTCCTCATCTGAAGATTGAGAAGTGACTGAAAATTGGTATGTTTTATCCACAATGTTTTCTGTTTCCGAAGCTGGAGTAGTTAGTTCCACATGAAGTCTGCGTATCATTAATTTTATTTATTAATTAAATTTATTCAGGTTGATGAACTCCTGTACGGCAGATACCATAGCTGATTACGGAATGGGAAATTAATGGGATATTAATTGCGTAAGTGAACTTTGAAACTTGTTGTTGTTTAGAAGAGAAACATTCTGTTACTAGGAGTGGAGATTATTTGTAGAACTCTTTACGGTGGTGAAGCACGTTTATTAATATGATTATTGAATAATCATTGAGATTGAAATCTATGGCAATTATGTTATAGCTTATTTAAAAATATTCAAATGTTTAAGAATTAATTGTGTTATTATTGTGAAAATATGTTCTATTCTATGCTTTGTGTAGGTAACATTATTTATAATTTGGTTATATTTTGACACAGCTTCAGCAAGTCGAACCAAATGGAAACAAATTATTTACTTGTTCAAAAGGGCCATTGCTGAGAAAATGGAGAGACAGATTTCGGCTAACAGTTTGCAAGTTGCTGGGGATGAAGATGCTGATTTACATCGAAATCGATTTAGTAACTGGAGGGAAGGATTTGATAACATTCTTCAAACAGCACCACAAATCCTTGGACTGCCTCCTGAGAATCGCCCTGAATTTCAAGGTAAAAATATTTAGAACAAGTAGAAAGTTTATGGAAAAGGTATTTTATGTTGATACAAAGTGCAACAAGTGTTCGCATATGTATGTTGAGTGCCAAAGATAGGGGTTTCAGTATTGAGTCGAATGAATCGTTGATGAATGGGGTATGTATGGGAAGCTGGTATTACAACATACAAAGCGAATCAATGTTCAAAGTTTGAAGATATAAACTGTGAAGATTACAGCAGCACTGCCATTCAGCAGGATAACATTAACTAAGACGATAATCATATTACACGATGTTTAGTTTCGTCTACAACCTAGTATTGTTGGTTTAATCTGTAATATGATAATAAGTTATACTATTTAAAAATCATGTCGAATTATCTTGTGATACTTATCAATCATTCAGGTGATTCAAGATTCGGATCAAACATCAGTGTTATAACATCCAATCGACCGTCTACCAGCAAACGAGGGGACTTAGGCGGACTGTACTCAGGCAATCCTTCCTATCAAGTAATGCCGTCATCAGCCCTACCAAACAACTACTTAGCACCGTTACCTAATGCTGGTTCAGATCGTAATGGAAATAATCAGAAGAGACATGTAGTTCCTGTTAGAGGTATTCCGCGAGACGCGGAATCAAGTCGTAACCAAGATAGTCATAGTCACAATGCTGATATTAGCCCCTCCATTGCAATAACGAATACCGTATCTTCGGAGCAGAACAATTCGACTCCTAGACCTGCAGCAGATGTAGTGGAAGTAGGCAGTGAAAAGAGAACTGTGCTTCAACAAATGATGCAGGAGTTTGATCAACATGCAAGCATTGACGTACTTTTTAACAACCGTGGAAGACCCGGATGGATCCCTGTAGAGGAGTTTGACGGGATTATAGTTAGACTTGTCACTACTATTCAGGATGAAACATTGGAGAGAATGGAGGATAGCCAGTCCGGAAGATTAGGAGCATTATTTCATCTTTATGCAACTGCACAAGCTATCACAGCACAGGGCTACAATGACATGAGGAAGCTAACTTGTCCCGGCATTGATAAGATAATTCAAGAAAGAGCTGACGTTATCGAAGAGGATTTCGGATATGATTGGCTCGAGAAGACTGCGGATGACATCCAACAAATGTTTAACAGTGATGATCCCGATACGATTTCTGTAATCCGTCGTTTGGGTGGTGGACTTGAAGCTTATTATAGAACTGTGAAATCAGAGAGAGTGAATCTACTCAATGAAGTAATTATAGGACTCAAACACTACGAAACACAATTGTGTAACTTGCTAGACCTGAAAGTGTGTGTTGCAGAAAAAACTGAATTGAAGTCGCTTGCTGAAGAACTTTCTCAAAAGCTTGAAGTTTTGGGGAACCAACTGGATGAGGATTCGAGTATAAAATCCAAATTTACTACAGTGAGTGAAGTAATAAATGACAAAATCATGGAGAAAAATGAAAATAGACTGCAAAACGAAACGATAATTGCAAGACGAGCAGCTCAACATTCAGTCTCAAAATATTGTGATTTTATGGAGCGGAAACTAGATAAAGCAATTACCTCTAAAGACTTAAAAGCGTTACATGACAAGGTATCGGATTTTATAGTTGAAAGCTTTTTCGGAGTAACGGATTTCGTGTACACTCCTCCGTGGGAAGAAAAGCGGCCGATGCTTAAGCAGCACATGAGGAAAGAGTTTGAAGAATTTGTTCGCAAAAATGAAGCTAATGTGAAACTGAAAGATGCAGAACAAGAGAGTGCTATTGAAGAATGCGTAACTAAATTTAGAAGAAATCACATGAAATTATTGAGTGAGGACATGGAAGGGACAGAATTTCATGCGGAAGTGCAAAAACTCGCAAATCAGTGTTTAGTCGAATTTCAGACAAAGTTTCTGGGCTTTGATAAACCTGCTATCACTAGACTTCAAGCTCGAATCAATGAGTGCATTGATTCAAAAACTACAGATTTTGCATTTGTACCGATTCGCCTTCCTGGTGCCTATAGTTCCTCTCAGGAAAGTATCGTGACAGAACACTGTGATGCTAGCAGTAACCATTTGTCTTATCAAGGAGAGGAAATTTCATCGCCTGAAGAATTGAATATGTCTCCGAAACTAGCTGAACCCGGAGTTACTTCCCCCACTCCGTCTTCATCTGCACCTCAAGAAACCGATGCTTTGTCAGGACCATCGTTATCGGTTACACCTAAAGCAGTTGCAAAGCCTCAGCCTAAAAATCCTGCAGCTGCAGCTGCATCCGCAAACTCGAAGGCTACCGGAGTAAAACTTCCATCGACAACTCATACTCCTGCATCAATTTCAGTACGGCATGAAGCTACTTCAACTACATCATCCGCAGCTCGTCTCAAGAATCCTAATGAACGTGAAACCTCCTGCCTTCCTAAAACTTTATCAACATCTGGAACGTCAGCTTCACCACAACAGTCGCCATCATCAAATCTGCCTCAAACGCCAATGTCAGCTAGGATCAAATCTCCGCAGAAGGATCCCAGACTGTGTAAACCTGCTCCTTTAACGAAACCTCCAGCATCCGCGAATATTAATATTGCACAACAGTCTAAAAATACTGGCACTTTTGAAAAACAGAGTACACCTGTGTACATTGACAGATCGACGGTGCCATTCGGACGCATCCCTAAAATTCGCAAGGAATCTATTGATGGCAGTCCAATCATCTCACCCTCCGATGCTGACTCGGGAACGCGTAAAAGGTCATCACCGGCAGCTTCGCCCAAAGTTCGAACCCCCCAAGCTTCTCCCTCTTCAAAATTCGATCAAGATCCATTGAGGTCACCGAAATCCTCACCACTGACGTCACCTTGCTCCAACGTTGGTGTTGGATTTTTCTTCACTGAGAGTCATGTACACGTTGCAGTAAAAGTTAATCGGAGAGAAGAAACTTTCTCTATGAATCCTATACTTGGTTTTGCCCACCCACGTTTCTCGACGCCCTATATTGTTGATGAAACTTCCGAAGAATTCAAAGTACTCAACAGTATTAACGTGTATAAATCCATCACAAAACCACAGTTTTACGTCACTCCAAAAAAGTTTTGGTACGACTATACTTACGAACATTTATGGTCCGAGGAAGTGATTGCTTTATTTTTTCTGAAAATGCGGAAGTGCATCCTAAACCGTTTTCAAATTGATATTTCTGGTGTTGTGATAGCAATTGCTCTACAAACTATTGTGACTAGCAACTGCAAACGGCGCCTCAAACAAGCACTGGAGCGTGCTGGGCTCAAGAAATCAGTGTTTGTGCAATCAACAACGGCAATTGGAATCTCTTACTCCTTGGACAGTCAGCGCGACGCTGAAGAATATGGACTAGCTATTTATGCCCAGCGCAACCTTGTGGATGTAGCTTTGATCAAGTACACGGGGAGAAAGGTTCGGTTGCTAGCTGTGGACACCAAAAAAACTTTCTTGAAAATGGAAAACGGTCACAGGATGTCAGGAAAAATCACTCACGCGATTGCATCCGTCCTGGATTTCGCAAAAATAAGATCGGAAGAAGTCAAAACTTGCCGAACTGTAGTGGATATAGCATCATTGAATCCTAATTTTCCAAACTGGGATGAGAACCACAAATTCCGTGGTTGGTTTGATCATCTTATTACTGAAGCACTTCCTAAACATGTACGTTCGGAGACCCGTCCCATAAGTAGAGGAATGATGAAAGGGCTAATGGATATTTCTGTGAGCAAGAATACCAGATCCGCTGACAGTTTTCAACAAGTATTTTCGTGTGGTTTCGAAATTTCTAACATTGATGGGACTGAAAATGAAAAAATACGTCTAGTTTCAAGAAATGATGTATGTAAAAAAATCAGGAAACCCATTCTAGCTAGCAGGCTTGGGACAGTGAGTGAAAGCAGTTCCATAATGAGTATCTATGGTAATTGCAAGAAAGATAGTCTGGAAATGAGGCTCTGTGCTACAGAAATGTTAAGAAAACAAGCTCCAAATGCTGAAATTGAGCTTATAATTAATGAAGAAGGTATTCTATACTCTTCCCTGGATCTTAAATCCAGCGGACAAGAAAAGCTTGACCCGGAAATAGCAGGTAGATGGAAAAAAGATACGCGTGTCATGGAGCTGGAAAACAAAGAAAGGATAGACAAAAGAATCAAAGCTATTTTTGCAGCATCTCCCATGACAGATTGTACTACCACCACTGACCCCGAACCCGGCCCTTCCAAAAAACCTAGGCTTGCTTAAGTTTCCAGTTATTTTAGAATTGTTATTGAATTTTACTACTTGGAATATTTTCCACGTTTGACCACACTTTGGCTGAATGACTTTGTTTCATTCTTTTATGCGTGTATTTGTAAAAATCTTGACCCTTCTTATGCGCTCCGTATGTGTCGATTAAGGTCTAAAGCAATAATCTTGTTTCAAATTAGCTGTTTACCAGCTTAAGCATAGGGTGAATATATAATTAGAATTGAGTAGTAAATAATCCATATGCTAGTCACGAAGTTATTAAAATATTCAGTCCAATGAACCTATAGACTGTGATTTTAGTGGCCTATTGCTTGGATTTAGGGATCAAATTTTTATGCTTCCGTGACCTTTACCGCCTTTCGGTCGGGCTATGAGCAGTGTAATAAGTCAGGATAGGAAAACTATGTAAATGTCTTCCATTTCCAGCGCTACGACATGATAACGATAAATGCATGCATATGTAAATTTTGAATATATTCTAGATACTTAAGTTCTTGGTATAACTTTAAAATAATTTTAATAAGCTTTAATTTATTCACACTTGTATTGTTGTTACCTTTTCATATGACTCTCTATTGGTTCATCTAATTGAGAGTAAACTTTACGGATTAATGTTATTTCATTTTATTTCATATTCATATATTTCAGTTCAGAATCATGTATGACATTACAATAGACTCATTTTATTGATGACGATGATGCTTGTTAACAAGATTACATTTAAAGTAACCAAGTCACAAAGTTGTGTATTGTGTTATAGCCAAAAGCTGTTCAAATTTCGAGATTATATGAATTATAGATTTTGTAGGACGCCTTTAAGCGCTATGAGTTTTAGTTTCTTTTATTCATGCCTTGTATTAGATCTTAATTTAAGTAATATTTTAGAATAGCTCTAAGCGTTTGTGGATCCCGCAAGCAGGCAAGGAGGTTGAAAAATAATATCCTACAATCCATGGATTTTGTTTGTACAGCTTGTTTTACTCCGTGTTACTCTAATTTTCATGTTGCGTCATTGCTTTTCATAGAAAACTACTTTGTACTCCTAGCAGCTAGTTAGTTGATAGTTACATTAGAAGACAGTCAGCTTCCATGCCTGGCGAAATATTGCAATTTCTCTATTCTTTACAAAGCGAATATTAGCATCAGAAATACCTCAGCCATAAAGTTACATCCGAGTCAGTAGATTTTAAGGAGATTCTTAATCTGGTATCCAGCTTAAGGGAAGATTGTGGGAGAAGAAATAAAAGTAGCCGGACGGAATTAATTGTCCGTACATAAATCTGACAAACATTCGCAAACTCTACAAATTTTCTCTCTTGTCTACGGCAACAACGACCAAGGAGAAGAGTGAACCATGCTGTGAGTTACCTCAACCACTCTTGTTGTTGGGTATCTTAAAGACATGAGTGATAACAAGCAGGATGTTCTTTGCGCAAACGTTGCAAATTCAGGAAGGCTTTGTCGCCGACTAGTCGGTATGTAATACTTTGTTTAAAACAGACACTTTTTAGGGCTCCCATTATTAGACGGCTTCAAGGGAGTTACAATTATATTATTTGGCAGCATATGCCAGAAACTGCGCAGTAATATTTTTTAACACTGAAGAACCTCTAGAAGGAGTGATTATCAATTTTCGCGGACACAATACTTCCAAAGGTGGTGCCAAACAGAAGGAACGTTCCTGTTACCGCAATCCAGAAGGACAACATGTGGCAAAAAATATGCTCGGTATCCTCATAAATAATGAGAAAAGCTGTTGTTAGCTAATTATTCAACTATGAAGTCAGTAAAAGAGATTCGAGTTATAATTAAGTCAAGACAGGGGGACGTTAATGTAAGGGGGGATTTGAAGGCTTTGTTGTAACGATTTAATTCATGGCCTACATGTGTTGGCTACATGGGAAAAACATGGTCGGGTACGTGCATGATGCCTTCCGCTGGATGTTTTTTGTGCTGAAAAAAAGGTATAAAATGGCGATACCAACTCCACTCCTTCATCAGTAGCCAATTTGATTTCTTCCCTTATCCTTGCCATCATCTCATTTTTTCTCAAGTTACTTCCTTTGCTCTTGAAGCATTACCACCACCTGTATCTCATTAGGATACTAAGTATTGACTCCAGAATACCTGTGCGCCGGCCCGCGCCCCCACTCCCCCAGTACTGCGTACATCCCTTCCCGGCCCCCAGTACTGAATCTTCGTCCGTCTCTTCAACCTCATCTCAAAGTAAGTTGAAAAGTTCTTATGTATACTTGTACTTTTGGTACCCTCCCGCATGCAGGCTCTCCATTTTGCCACTGTGTACCCGTAACTAATAGTCTATAGTCTACAACTAACGCTGCGCTGCAACTTTGAGCATTAGCTTTACCTGCTCAAGTGCAAGTGCATGAACATTTTGTATATAGGCATGGACCTTTTTGTGGTGGTAGCAATTCTAGAAAAAATCTATAGGTATTTAACATATGCTTTAGATACAGAGAGGAACCAAGAGGTTTTTCAATTTAGCAGGATTTTGACCAGGTAGGCGCATTATACATTAGGCTGGCAGGCAGGTAGAATTGTAGGTCCAAGATCAGAATCTAGGTAAAAGTATCGGAAACGTTACACACTTAAGACGTGGTTTAAAGAGAAAAGTTTGCAAATTTTACTTGAATATATTTGCTAGACTATACAAATGGATCCACAATTATTTGGTATCGCAAATGCGAAATTTTGCACATACTATAAGAAAATTACTCTCGAGACTATAGAGTCCAGGCGAAATCTTCATGAAAGTGCCACGCAGTAAAAATCTTATAAGAATGTAATGCAAACGCAGTTATTTTAGTTAATGCAATCAATATATTTTCCAAAGCAATGTGCCGTATTACATCCATGCAGCTACAGAGGAAATGGCGTATAGAAATCCGCTTTGCTAAGATACAAGTTTTGCATTCCAAATTCCCAACTCATGGTCTTATTCCCATAGAATGTGAGCTTCTCTCCTATGAAATACTCAAGAAATTGCTCATGCAAACAGTAGACTTGTAACGATTTAAGTTTACTAGGAATAGACTAGTGTGTATTAATACAAGTAAACTCTTCATGTATGGAGAATGGAGATGAGAAAATGAAGGAGTCAGAATTCTTTAGTTTCGTGTATGTTATATACATTTCAAAACCTAGGGCTTTAAACGCGGTAACTCTGGTTAGTAATACACGGCTCTTGTATAATTTCCCCCTTCCATCTACAAACATCCGTTTGTATATTGTTCCTCCTTTTGACATTAGCGAACCAGGCAGACCAGGATTAGGCAGGACTGAAATTACTAACATTTGAGATTGTATTATTTAGCTTTGCAGTTCAAAAAGTATTGCGAAATCTTGGCAATATTCGCACAAATTGATCATAAAAGTATTCCTACCGCCTAACTAGAACTTGGTAAAGGAGAATATTTGAAACATTAACATAGCCATCTCGGAGCCATTTAAGTATTTTGGTTAATGAATGAATGATCCATGTAGAAAAATAATTTATCCTCATGTAAATCATTCACACAGAGTTTCAGTCTGACAATTGTGAGATGCTGTGTGAAGAAGAGAGAGAGAGGAAGAATCGTAAAACTAGATCTTTAAGATGCCCCCATATGTATTAATTCTCTTATTTAAATTCCTCTTCTGATTGTAGCACTGAAACATCTCTAAGATCATTTGTAAAGCACTTGCACACATTCTGTACAGTTGCTCTCTGCAAAATCCTCCTCCATGTCCTCTCTCACCCCAACTCCAGATTGTCCAGCTCTAGATCATTTAGTAGTCAAATACTTACATATATTTACTACTCATGGAGAGCAATATTCATGACGCTCGTTATAAAAGCTGGGAATCCGGATTCAATGAAGCTTTGAGCAAAGAGTTGGGCAATTCCATATCTGATGACAATTACTTTTCCACAGGTAAGCTTTAGGTGCTTATGTATATATTTGCCATATTTTCCAAATCAATCTTCCTGAATAATCTCCAAAGAAACTCACTAACTTCTAAGGGAAATGTAAATACAAGAGCTCTTGCGTTGATTCGCATGGTTATTGAATCTAAGTAAAAATGGTCGGCTTCTTTACATAATTTTAGCATTTGACCTTAAAACCCTTCTAACTTTAGCAGAAAAAAATATAAATTGTAGGAAAGGCAATTAAAAAAACTAAACTTCCTTAAATCTTAAAAAATCTAAAAATTTAAAGCTAATAAGACAAGTATTAGCAGGAGGATTTAGTAGTCTGAGAAATTGACCACATTATCTTGGCCAAGAGCAGAGGCTCCTTGCTTTACCGAGAGGAAAATATAAATTTATATTATTTATTTATATACGTTTATGTTGCATGCTGAACGTAAGGCCAATGCAATGATTTGTTTATATTTATAATCTGGCCCGTTTATATTGTCCTATCTGTAGTACAAGCGCTTGGTTTAGCAAGGCAAGATAGCGTGGTTGATTTTTGAAACTAAAGTTTGAATAATTCCGTTGATTTTGGTCGGATGGACTTGAACTTTTGGATGTGTCCACTGAGATTGCAAGAAGAACTAGCTGCTAATAATAAGATTTTTACAGATTCCGGTATATTATAGTACCCTCCTCCTTTAGTTATTTCGGAGAAAGGTGTAGGTGTATATACATATAACGAAGTAGTGGAAAGGGCAAAAGAGCACTGCGGCTCAGATACGGCTGGGAAGCTATGAAGAATAGATGCTATAGTCAATAGTAAAGCTGGAAACTACAAAGACTTGCAAACAAGTTCTGAAAATGCAGGAGGGTTATTTCGCAAAGTTTACGAGCATGTTGTAGCCATCTAAAGCAACTTCCAACTTACTTAAGAAATTAAAATGAGGCGCTAAAAATTCAATTTGAGTTTGAGGCACGATAAAAAATTTATAACGTTGCTATTAGAAACGAGTTTAGTTAGCACTAGATTGGACTCTTAAAATCTTAGGAGCATGACACGTGTCTGCTTTAAAAATCCTAGTTATCTGACTTCTATAAATAGTCAGTAGGTCATAAAATGTAACTTATGAAGTGATAAACTGAGCCTTATCTTCTCCACCTTTGAACTCGGTGTCGTACATTAAGTGTCAAGTGAGTGGCGCTTATATATATCAATGACTTTGAAGTGAAATTGACCTTTTGAAGTTGTGTGATGTCAATGATAGCGTGTGCGTATCCTACATTCCCATGCAATGAATTACACGAGCAAAAATATATTTTCATACAGCACTGGATAATGAATCTTCAGGATCAACGACATCATCAAAGGATTTTCCTGTCATCAGACCGAAAAACCTAAAAAAGCAGGCTACCGCCATATCTCAGCAGAATAAACCCAGTCATTCTAATCCTCCACACCCACCGCCAGAAGTTGAGGGTCGCTCAAATTATGAATCTCAAGATCCTGTCATCACACGTTTCATTTCTGTTACTCCTGGATTAGAATTCCGGCTCAATCTCGACCCAGTCAGGAACCCGATAATTCAAAATATACAACGCGAATTTTTCAACTCATCTTACGCGCCGTCGCCGCCACCGCCACCCACTTCACAAGAAACCGAAACGGACACTGGAATTCAGAATATCACTTCAAATACGACTGAAGCATCTACCGAAGTAGATACCGAACTAGAAAGCGAAGCAGATACAGGAACAGAACTGACTGGAGACTTGCCTCCAAATGACGCATCAGCAAGTATTTTGACGGAGATGGTTGCTGCCTTCACCAGAGAGCGTGACCTTGACATTGTCGCACCTAGCACCACCGCCGGAGAAGGAGATAGCAACGGACTGGAGGAGAAGCTACACACCTTATCGGATAAAATCAAGAGAGATTTCATCACCAAATACGGAGAAACATTGACGACCCGAATTTCCAAACGTTTTCAATACTTTGTCACGCTCTCCTACAAGGACTGCACCTCATCAGCTAGTTTGAGACAAGAGAAAACGGACTGTGTGAAAAAACTGGTTGCTGAAGCATGTAAAACTGCTGACCAGCAGTTTAGCTACAAGTGGCTTAGTCTATCCGATTCGGAGATACGAAAAACATATTTCCAAGGTGCAGATTTAGACATTGCAACCACTCGGTCGTTAGGGACTGAGTGGAGTGATTTATACAAGAAACTTTTAGAGGAGAAAGTGGAAGTTAGTAAATGGATTTTGACAAATTCGAAGAGCTATAAGCTCATTTTATCAAATTATATTGATACAAACGTTTATCGGACCAAGGAAAGTGTAGAAAAACAAAAAGATCGGCTAAAACACATGCTGAAAATACCGAAGCAAGTAGAAAATACTCGCTATCTTTGTCTTAAAGAAAGGGTATCCCAAGTCATTCAAATTATTCACGATTCTCTCAACGTGAAAAATAGGAACCGAGAACGAGAAGAACAAAAACGTGCTGACAAAGCTCTTACCTACGCTCTAAAGAAGTTCATAGACTATATGGATTCCAAGGCAGATGAGCTCACTGATCCAGGAGAATTAAAGCAGTTGAAAAATAAAGTACATTCTGCTATTCTCAAGAGTTTCTACAACGTTCCGGGATTCGCATACAACTCTGCATGGAATCGCATAAGAAAGCCTTTGGATCAAGCACTCGACAACGAATTTTGGAGGATTTCAACACGCAATAACAGCATCCGAAGTAAAGCAACGCCAACCGGAAGTCAATTCAGAATGCAAGAAACGGAATTAATTATACCAGATCCTGGAAAAGCGCAACAACCAGCATCGCCAGAAAACACAAGGTTTGTTATTTAACTAATTATATCGCCAAAATTTATGTTAAAAACCCTCCAAAATTAATTCATTCCGGGCAGATCAATCCCCTAAAAATAAAATCTACTCTTCGCAGAACCAACCCAATATCAACACCAGGAACCCATATAAGCGGAGCCTCAAGTAAACGCCGCCAGAGGACCAGATGGTGTGCACCAGAAGAAACCAGGTCCAATCAACCTCTAGCGCGAGACCAGTCAATCGTACAACAGGTCGTATACATTCCCTCTGACCCCTTGATGGAAGTGATCTTGATCCAGACAGCATCACCTTCAGCTGGTGATTCAACCCCCCAATCAGCACCACCTGCAACAGGTGCTTCAACATCCCAACCAGCACAACCTGCAACCACGGGTGCTTCAACCCTTCAAGCAGCACCACCTGCAGCTTCAACCTCCCAAGCAGCACCACCTGCAGCAGGTGCTTCGACCCGCCAACCACCGTATGACTTGCTGCCGTCATCATCAGTTACTTCCCCTAACACTCCCGCGGCGGACTTTACAAGCGATACAAGCGGATCTGGCCAAGAACCTCCCGCAGACACCCAGAACTTACCCTCCGAAAATAAACGAAACCGAAAGAGACGTCTCATGACGGATGAAGAATTTTGCGACAACGCAGGAATAGGAATTTTCTTCACATCCGAAAACGTTCACGTAATCGTCCAAGTCAAAGGCGGTACTCATGATTTCCACTTACCGGCCAAAGTCTGCGTTGAACAAGGAGAAACTTCTCCGATTTACGTTGAAATCTGTTTACAAACACAAGAACATTTTTGCAATAACGTCGCGTCCATGGCAACAAAGTCGAGCCACATCAAATCCGATGCTCCTTCATACGTTTTCAACGGAGTCAAATCCCAACTATGGTCGGAGGAACCACTGGCCTGGCTTTTTACCCGGATTAAAGCCCGTATTTTGACCCAATGGAATCGCAACATACAAAACGATCGCATAATAATCGGTTTGCCAGGTTCTGCGACAAGTTCCTGCAAGATGCGTCTTAAATCGGCTATTATTTTGGCGGACCTACCAAAGAACGTCGTTTTTGTTCAAGCTACAACCGCTATCGGATTATTAAAGAAAGCACTACCCGGACCGGAGGACGAAACGGACTTGGAACTCGCGGTATACATACATGGCACAAATCTTGATGTAGCTCTGCTAATGATCAATCCAGAACACGGTAAACGAAACGTTAAAGCAGTTCGCGTAAACGCCTTCCGGACCTTTCCGGCGCTTTCCAGTAAAGAAAATTCAGCCATCGTTAAATTCATCGGGGAAGCCGTTGCGGACGTATGCAAGAAGTCAATTCACTATGAAAACCGTATAAAGCGTTGCACTGTCGTTGTCGACGAATCAGAAGCCGCTAGATTCAAGTATTCCACACGCCATCATGGTATCAAATTGCAAAACCTTCTGGACGAAGCAATCAACTCTGGAATCCCCCAAGCTGCGCGACCTCTGGCGCCTGTAATTCTCACCATCAAGAACGGAATTCTTCCAAGCCTGCTTCGAATATCTCAACTTCGTTGGCTCCAAGCAGGGACCGGTGATTCCTACCGCGAAGTCTTTCCTTTCGACTTGAAGCTTGAGGGAGTGAAGGACGAGCCAAATGAACTCATGAAGCTGATTTCCAAGAACGATACATATTCTTCCATGAACTTACCACCCATTCGGGTCGCGAAACTCGGGACCATCGACGAGCCTGTCCCTAAACTAATCGCTCATTACGGTGACCGCTCAACTATCGAAGCAGAATTCCACAACGTTAGGCAGTTGCAAAAGGACGTTCGCAACATTTCATTCCATATCAAAATCGACCGACAAGGAATTATTACAATCAATCCACGTCAAACGGACCACCCATGTTACATCATTACGACAGGATTAATGTGTTCGCCGAGAATGAATCACATGCCGCCAGAGGTAGCTTCTGCTGTGCAACAGCGATTCAAAAAGATGCTTCAGATGTCCGAAGATGAAGCAGACGTAATGATAATAGAAGGACCACCTCAGAAAAGGTCGAGGAGCTCGAGGTAGAGGGTGCGGCAATACAAGTTTTTATTTTATATGAACCCTATATAATTTTGATTTTATCGTGTACTTGAATTTACACTTGTGGTATACGTGTGTTATTAGCAATTAATCATTTGATGAAATGCATTAATGATTTCACCTTTCAAGTCAACATTGTTATTACATAAAACATTTAATTAATTTAAGTAAATTTTCTTTCGGGATTAGTTTATAAATTCCTTGTTATTGTTTTTGAAAGGTTATGCTTGTTATTGTTGCAATACATTTTTATATTGTTAGTGAATCATTTATGGTTGTTAAATTAATTTTAATTTACTAGGATTATTTCAAATGCTAAAGGCTAAATGGACAGCATGCAATTGTTAATTTTTTGCTCAATAATTACCAAGACATGTATTGTTTTTCAGTAATGTCTTTGTTCACCTCTTAAGGAGAGTGAATGCACTAGCGATTTATGAATATTGTATTTGTTCATAAGGCTAGCAACTAATTTGCTTTGATTGTTTTTGTGTACCGGTGATGAGACTCGTGACCTTCGTTTAAGAGTGAGAGAAGTCATAGTAATAAAAACTTGTTTTTGTCCTTGAATGCTGCATAATCAATTGCATTTCCTACACTGCACCAGGCGACAAAAAAGGTTTGGGAATTCCAGCACCTACACTGAGGGGTGATATTCTATTGTAATCTTATACCAGTATCTTATCTGTGGTGCTATTAAAAGCAAAAAGGGTGCAACAAGTCCTTGCGCTGCGCTGAAATTGTTGCTGCTTGCTACTGAAAGCGTCTTTTTCCAAAAGTCCGACTTCAAGCGCCACCTGGAATTCTAAACCTAAAAACTTTGCTTCATCATCTTTATTAAATTACTTGATCGATTAGGTACTATTGCAAATCATTAAATGCGATAAATAAACATTAAATAAGTAGTAGCATAAGAATTACTCATTCATTGACACGAAGCAAAACTTTTTTAGAACCAGTAATTATAATTAGACTTCGAGTATCATGATGACTTCAAAAGGTTAGGGAGAGCCGAGGAAGCTTGAGACTTTTAATTCCGTTTGAACTCTTTGAAACGAGTTAGCAAAGATCTATTATCAAATATATATATGTGTACAAGTATGTGTTCCGGAGAGTGGATGATTTCTTTCAATTTAGCTCAGCTTTCTAATGTGTACTTTCCTACTGTTGAAATCAAGAATGAGTTTTAGTGTAAAACGACTAAATAAGATTTGCGGAGGCACTTTAAATTGTAATTGACAGACCATTCATGGTGAGCGAACCACAATTAGGTTGTCACGGTTAGGTTGGTAAATAGGAGTTTTTCTTACAGGGATGCAAAGATCTGTGAGTTGCATGCCTTGAGTTGCTGCAAAACATTTTACTTGAATACTGTAGTTAAACTAAGTTTCTTTGCTTTTTCTGTACAGCACCTCGAGTCGCATTTGTAATTACCAAAGGTTTAATAAATTAAGTTCAATGAAACGTGTTCCTCAAATGAATGGAGACAAAGTGTGGAAGTTTGTTGTGTGATTCTTGATTTATGTACAATAACGATTTAATTTATATTGCAGCTAGACTATAAACTATTCAACGTTTACCGTGACGCCAGAGCGGAGGAGGAGGAGCAAACTTCTTGTGCTTGTACGGTTCGGATGCCCTCTGGAGAAAATTAAGGCACTGGAATTTGAGCGGGAATGTAGCCAAGTTTTTAACAAACAACGACAACCTTGGTAGGGCGCGCGGAAAGGAGGTACAATGAAGTTAAATTAGAAAATTACTTTTCATTTTGGCGTTATAAAATAATTAAATAGAAATATAAAGTATTTATTTTTAATTATTAGAAAAGTTAGTTTTTCAAGTGAGGGTTTAAGTTTGTCGGTGCACGTATTCTCATGATATCGGTTAAAATATGTGATTGTTGTGTTTATCTTGAGATAACATAAATGTTGGATTATGGAATTGTTGACTTCAGGAGTTTAAGTTTGCACGCAAAATTCAGATGTAGAAGCTGGTTGTAACTTCAGTCGGATTTCATGTGATTCAATCATTATCTCGGTTGATCTGTGTATTGATTTACTGAAATCAGAAGATATCATTTTTGATGTAAGTATTTTCTTCCTCTAATTCGCTGGATGTTTCAGGATTCCGAGTTTTAACGAGTCTATGCGTATGGAATATTATTATAAGCGTTGACAAAAACATTTTCGTCTACGCATTCAAAGTTTAGAAACGATACGTTGTTTAAATGTAGATTCAATAATCTCCGAGGTGACAAATATTTTGGGAATGTGTACGAAGTTTGTTAATCAACATTCTGTTCTTTCTTACAGCTACGCTATAATACAAACCGCAGCTATATTCAAGATATTAAATCAATGGCTTCACATTAATTCAGGATTAGCATAGTCTGCAGGATTTTGTAATGTGGTAGCTTAATTGTTAAGTGTCAGCCTGAAGTCATTAAATGAGGAAACGTATCCTACGGATGACGTTCAATTCGGGAAACTAGAAGCTAGAACTCCGAGCATTCAAACCACCCGCTATTTGTTAGCAAATATGAGGATAACATCTATGGCCTTCATTCAGACACGGGTGTTGCCAAAACATTTCGACAACACCCTATAATGCATGACGCCGTGGTTGTGTTATTCGCAAGTGATATAAGAATATTCGCGTACATACGAAAAATCTTTAAGGAGTAATAAAAGTTGTTCAAACGTGTGACACAACGCTATTGCACGCCCTGGGAAGAGAGGGGCTCCACCGTCTGCTTCCATTGCTCATCAGAGATCAGGAGAGAGGAACGGAGTCCCCAGTTTCATGCCTCACAGCGTGAGCCTGTTTAAATGCTGAATAGCTTATATTCTCTACCCTCGTTTGCAATAAAAATAGTTTTCCTGAGTCAAACGTTGAAAAAGCCAAACCGATATACGTTTAAGGCCTGAAGGAAGGGACTATTTCCAGTTCTAGTAAACTGTGAATATGTACACAATGCAAACCTAATCGTACACGAATATTCAGCGCTACTGTCCAAGCAGATACTGCTGTGAGTGCAATGCTTTTTCTATAATGTGAGGAACTGCAATGGTTACTGCACCTAGATAAGTCTCACAAATGAAAATCTGGAGGTAAAAATCTGTGCTTATTTTGTACAGAAACTAACAAACGACTATAGTTTAGTTCGCTTCATTCATTGCTTGGTGCCTTTATTTAAAACCCATACATTATTTCATGAATTCAGAAGTGAATTTTGTCACATGATTCAAAAGCGTATAATGAACATGTGTTCCAACTTTAGTAGATACTTGACTCAAAAGAGTCGACCATTTCCTGAGTTCTTCTTGCAGCCGAAAGTCAACGTCATTTCCTAGGAAATATATTCAGAATAAGCGCACTTTCTCTGATTAAGAAAATTATTAGGAGTAGAAAAATAAGATGAAACACAGCATAGTTCAATCTATTTCTTAGACTCACCGCTTAGGAGCACCTGCTTGGCAAATGTCATGTTCTTTTAAAAATCGCGACTTTCGTCAAAGTATCCTCTAAATTTGCCAGGATTTGGAGTCCTCCCACCACCAACACTCAGATCATCCACCGCAGAATATACTTGAAGAAACCGTTTTGAGTAATAATACCCATCAAAGTCGTTTATATTTTTAGGACCATTTGATTTCAGGCGTATGATATGTTCTAGATTGACTGGACTAAGTGCGGATCTTTCTTTATTCTTGATTCTTGTCACATAGCTAAACACTCTTTCACAGTCTGCGGAGCTGAAAGGTACCACTAATGCTTTTCGTAAAGTTGTATTTACCATGTCTTGTAAGTCACTCTCATAGAGAACTGCTGGCCAAAGGCTGTGAACTGAGTTTTCAAATAGTAAATTCTCATAAGTTCTGCTGCTGACAATATTCTTCAGAAGTGGACTAAAATGTTTTTGAAACTCTTGGCAATGTTCGGAACTGTAACTGAGAAACTGGCAGAATTCTGTATATTTGTTTGCAGTTACAAATTTATCAATTTCTGATGGCCGGTTATTGTATCCTGTGCTCTCAATAAATTGCTTTAGGTCAAATATTGTAAAGCTGATTAGTAGATTCATATCGAAATATTCATTAAATTCAGCCAGTAACGAATTGTACATATCGTTTCGCAAAATTTCAAAACGAACAGCCCCCGAACACATTCCTGTATGCTCGTATTTGTTGCACACAGGATTTGCGCAGTTATCTATTTGGCTTAGTGTGCACGTTCCAACATTGCAGCTTCCAGGGCAGCCACATTTTGAAATAAACTCCGCCAGATGTACTCCAGGGCCTTTCCGAAGAGTCTTTAAACTTTCCACAGTTCCGACTAGAAGTTGGTAGCTTCCTACTATCGTACTAGCTGATCTTTCTATCTCAAGGCTTAGTTCTTTAAAAACACTCAAGACATCCAAGAAATCAAACATGACGAGAGGAAACGTTTTACAACTAACCTCCTCGTATAGCTTTTGTGCATTTACTCGCTGTGTTGGAGCAATCGTATTATCAATCGACAGGGATATAAGATCCGGAAGTAGAACATAATAATTTGCAGCCATTGATTGCACAACATTGTGGTGACTTGATGCCCATCTGTTGGTATCAGAGGCGAATTGTAAACAAATTACCGACAGCAATGACATAATTTATTAACCTTCCACTTACCGAACATGATAGTATTGCTTGAACCTTTTTACTGGCAAGTTCAGTTGAGATGCAACACTCTGAAGATGTTCCCACCGTTTTGAGCCCCTTGCCATGAAATAAGTATTAACCTTGTTGCAAATTCCTTCAAACGTCGAAAAATATTCCTTGTTTGGGTTTGACTTTGCGCTCAAGCCATGCTGGAATACAAGTTCCACCTTGTGGGCACCGCACTTGCTGCAGACTATCCTAGGATTTGTATAACTTTTAACCTCTGTAAAGAATGACTTATGAATTCCAGTCATCACTGAAGCACCGTCACTTGCTATAGCCACTAAACTGTGTTTGAAGTATGTTTCAAATCCGCTTACAAGTTTGTCATCCTCTTCAACAGCTTCTCGCAAGGCAGCAAACATATTCACTGCATCTTCTCCCCTTTTCATATGAACTAAGCGGTAGAAATATACTATTGGTCTGTTGTCTTCTAGTGTCATTATCATGACAGCTAGTAAATGGTTATTTGCATTATCATGCGAAGAATCGACGATTAAAGAAAATGGGTTTTGACGACCCACAAGGTTTTGAAGTAATATCAAATGAAATTCTTTGGAAATGGTAGACACTATTGACATGGATGCGTGGTTATGGAAGTGATGTGAGCCCAGATTAACGCCGGTTGATTTAAGCGCTTGAACGAATATCTTGTGAGAGTTTAATGAGGAATCCGTGAGTAGTTCTGCATAGACCATTGTTATCATCCGTATCGTAGGTAAGAATACTTCATATTCCGAAAGTTCGTAATCTTCGACAACAGCATGAAATTTCTCCAGTGTTGTTGCCTTTTTAAATTCCGATACGAAAATTGAAGCTAATTTATGTATTTTGTCATCGGCGTGATCCTTAAGAGCATTAAGATTTTCGCAAGGCTTCCGTTCCGCCACAAAGCCATCAAGCGTTATACGCTTGCGCTTCTTCACTTTATTCTGGTCTGCACGGAATCCCATTTCAAAAAACAAACTGCACAAAACACATTTGAATATGCAGCGGCCATTTATTTTCCGTATACTGACCCAAGATTGAATCCACTCCCTTCGCAGCAACAAAGCACTGTTTGGAAGCGCTTCGGCACACATTTGGATCCATTCCTCCTGGAAATTGTGATTGAAACCTTTTTTAAACACCACATCTTGAAATGCGCGTCCTCGCGATCTGGTTAGTCTCCGAAGAATATCAATCTTTTCTAATTCATTATCGAAAGGCGGAACCTCTTGTATCTTGCGGTATGGATTCGACTTGCGAGCAGTTCCCTCTGTTGGTTGCAATTGTACGATTTCACAACCCTCTAGAATATTTCCTATTTCTGCACCACAATCATTGATTGTCCCAGGAGTCGGTTTTCCAAGGTGATATTCGGAGAGTTTAAATGGAATAGAAATATCGCCGCAGTGGTTCCAACTGTTCTCTATGTCGTTTCTCAAAGTCTTCAGGGTCAATTGAGTCGCAAAAAGATTTGAGAGCAAGCGTACGCTTTCATCATCCTTTGAGCATAAACCACGGTCACAAACCAATGCTACGTCAATGGTGTTTTCTTTCACAAACCTGATCATTTCATCATTGAAAATTCGAGGCTCAAATTTCAGAGTTGCAATGTTTTTATAAAGCCTTATATCTAGCATCTTTCGATTAGTACTTTTCACCAAGGCAATCATATAGTTTCCATTTTCTCCTCTAGGAAATCTTCTTGTGGCATCCGGAATCTTTTGCACTGCAAGAGTATCAATATTCGCTTTTCCATCTATGTTAGAAGTACCAATAACAAAGTAATCTTCATCGTCGTGAAACTTCATATCCTTGTCCCCAAGATCACCAACGAAAACCAAAGCTGCCCTCTGCTGAGAACTAACCACGATAATAAGTTTGTGGTTTCGTAAAGCTGTCGCGGTTTTTGGCCCCATTATCTTCTTTGGGCAGTGTCTTCTGAATTCTATGAATTCTGACGCTCCAACGGTAGATAAAAAAATTTCTGAGATAACCACTACACACATTTCTCTAGCTGTTTTCTCCTTCACTGGTGCTTGAATCTGTACAAGAACGTCAAATATACAAATACCGATTCGCACCGAATCCCAGAAGATTTGAATTAAACATTGAAAACGTTTTTTTCTAATCTTACCATGGAACTGTTGCTAGGAATTGGTAGCCCATGATTGTCACTGAATGAAATTATGAAGATAATAGATGCAAGAAATCGTACAGCGAGGAAAGAAGACATACTGTTCTGTTCTTCAGTACTATTCAGTAGAACTCCTGCGATTTAAAGCAAAGCTTCAGGTTAGCTTACAGTAACAGTTAAAGTCCCGTCCACAAACTCCTAAACCATACTTTTGTACGAAACAAGCTTAGATAGCGGGAATTAATTCCGACCGGAGGACTGAAGATCAGTATATATATGAGTAATTTCACTTTGCTCTTGCTTTCCATTGAGAGAATCTATCGTAATCTAAGGATGATAAATTCCTTACATGACACATTCAGCTGCAATTTGCTGGGATGAAAGTAAACCCGCTCACTCTAATACCTCAGGATAGACAGATTCGCTATACATATGAATATTTGCAGCATCTCGCCTCTGTATAGCATCCTTATATAGATTGCCCAGCATCTAATATTAATTGAAAAAACCTTCGTATTCAATCACACATTTTTTTCATGGTCATTTATAAAAGGAGACAAGGAAAAATTAGCTTGTTCCCAAACGGTTCATAAATAACCGAGGCATTTACACTCAGATAGATCATTTGAAAAGATGATGAGCCTCAAGATAGTGTTTAATTGACGTCAATCTTCATTTTAAAAGAACTATGTGAGGAACATTCACCCCTTTCATTTCCACTCGAAGGCCATAGAATTCGTACGTAGCAAACTAGAAGATAGGGTGAAGTGTAAATTAACCGGATGGACGTAATCAATATACATGTTGAGCTTTTTGCCCATGAATCGCAGCCTCGTCTAGATTTTAGGGGCAGCTGAAGCTACCATCTTCACGATGAAGCATGTAAGTATTTTAAGGTTATAAAGGAAACGGTGTAGTGAGCAAAAAGGAAGGGGGCAAAGAGTAGAGGCATTGAACATCTTTAAGAATTACGAATTCTTCCTCCAATTCTGCTCGCTTTCTCCCGCGGCTCCCGGGCAGGGTATCTAAATACCAATTGTCAGAAGAAATATGACGCGGCTAATAGATTATTATTGTTTCAATTACGGGTGATAGGTGGCGCTGTAGGGAAATTCATTTCAACCAAATCTTATTCATCTTATGAAAGCTTCTGTGCAATCATTCTCCTATGATAAAGCTCATTGAGCAGGGCAAAGAGAAGATTGACAATGGAAATAAAATTAGAATATATGGTGGTTGATATAGAAATAAACCAGAACAAGAGCGCGAGGTTTTCTTACTTCCGTTGCTGTATTTCCGCAATACAGTTACTAAATATATGTTCCGTGAATGCCAGGTGGAGCGAATCCGCATCCCAGTTTTGAAATGATTTGCAACAGGCAATTAATATCAGTAAGCCCGCTTTCGTTCCCTTATCTGACCGTAAACTGTTGGTAATGTCCAAATAATGAGAGAAATAAGTAAAGATATTAATAAGAATACGAAGAATAATCAGCCTTAGAAAAAGTTGTATTTTTTGGCTTGTCTAAGTAGAGACGGAAGTGGAACGGGATTTATTTCCTAAGTATTCAACTTGGATTTCATTGTTTGCTGGAGAAAAAGTTTGATTAATCCATTATACAAGCGGTGAAGGGAAGATCAAGTCAAGAGGGGAGAGGATAATATGAATACACAGTGTCTGAAAAAATATGAAGCTACTATTCTAATCAATGCATTAATCAAGAGTTAATGGTGGCTCTATCGGAGTAATACTTTGCAGAGAACTTCATACATACTTCTAGGAGAAAGCTATATATAAAGATATTTTATAGATTATATTATATAAAGATACTCACGCTCGAAAAAGGTTTTTTTTGGCCTGGCCTTGACTGAAAAGAGGCATTGAAATGGAAGATGTGAATTAATTTGAATAGAATTCATTCTGAATTTTCAATGCTATTAAACCAAGTTAGTGTTTAATTATCATGAACATTCAAATTCAAAAGAACATTCAGCCCTTTCTTCTCCAGCCAATGGCTGTAGAATTCTTTGCTGGCAAATTGAAGGCGTTTTATCGTTTTAAATAAAATTGATGGACGTTTTCAATGCAAACGTTTGCGCCATCTTGCCTCTGCATTGTATCCTTCACTACGTTCCCCCGCTGTACTGATTTTATATTTTACTGAGCCTGCCAACTTCAAAATGAAGTACCCAAGCGTTTCAAGGGTGTAAATGAAAGCTTGGAGCTATATAATCAAATTATTCCATAAAAAATTGGGGCATTTGCTTTCAGATGTAGTTTCTGTAAAAGAAATTACCACCATGCTTGTGTTTGTTGGCCCAAAGCATGCATTTTCGGAGCCTACTGCAAGATTCAGATTTAGTGTAGCAGAAGCTTAAATTAAATGAAAGAGCTATCTTTCTAAACCCATGCTATTAATTTTCGTTTTCCTGAACTCAAGAAATATTTTTATCAACTGTAATTGGCGACAAGACAAACATTAGTTTATGCCTTCAAAGCCATCTTCTGTTAAAGTATCCATACAGAGGATAGTCTGGCATTTGGTATTGCCGTCTTAACGAGGAAGGACGTTGCAAAATCCGATCCTTTTTGTGGAAAAAATTATTCATTGCCTTGACTAAGCAAACATTACGGGCTTGCACGAAGGTAACAGTTATTTATTTGAACAACATAGTAGCGTAATAAATAAGATTTAAACATGTATCAATATTCCGAAATTGTGCACCTTGAATTGTTTGCAGCGTTTCATGCGCAGCAACGGTTTGAGTTTTAGAAACCTCACGGATGTTGCCTAAGCTAAAATGCATACGAAGGTAAGAATACACAAATTCACTCGACAACTTATATGTATTTATGTAATTGTAGGAGATATAATTTTTTTCACCAGACTTTTAAATCTCTGATGAGCTTTGCTGTCCTTTGGGTGGCAGGAGCTGAAACTTGGATCCCCGCCCTGGAAAGACGGGCATCACTTCTTCAGTTATACGATTCTCGGAAAGACGAAGTGTTACATTCGTCTCTGGTGTCAGACTTCAACGAAGAACTAGTGCATGTTTCACCTAAGGGCATAACAAAATACAACGCCTACACTCTCAGTTCCAGCACGGATTTTGTGAACACTTTTGAGGTTGATGGCGCGGCTCAGTTTAATCTTCTTGCCGGCATAGTCGAGGCCAGAGCAGAAGTTAAGCTTGATATTACAAAGCTAGGAAGTTTTGAAAAATCATCATCTACGAAACTAGTAAAACTCGATAGGTTGGTACGGATTGAATCAGTGAATCCATGTGACCGCAGAATCACCCGTGATATTGGCGCTTGGGTTTACGAACAACCCAATCACAATGCTACACATGTTGTAATAGGGAAGACAATTGGAGTTAGAGTTGAAATAACTGTAAAATCTACCGGAACGCTGGAAACAAATGGAGCCGAAACTGGTGGAAAAGTGAACGCTGGCATTGACTCCTTTCTTGGAAGATTCGGGGCAAGTACCTCCTTGACAGCGACCCATAAAAATTCATCGAGCTCGGGACAAGATGAGCTGAAAATAAACGTTCATAGTAACGTTTTCCTAAATGTCACATACCCAAAATCCTGGCAAGAACTGAATTCCTTTGTAGACAATGTGGAACGTTACCTCAATTTAAATCCATCAATTGGAGATACCTTAAATTACATTATTGAACCACTGCACCGAATCTCTCATTGTCATACCGGAAATATTGTATCGGCGACTCTCCCGGATTTAAGTGGAGATATACTGCATTCGTTTGGACGTCTTCTCAGAGAATTGGACAGGAATCAAGCCGAATTTAATTTGGTCAGAGATGAGATGGTATTGTTTGGTGGATGCTTCACCGCAGCTGAGGAAAAGAGTTTTCAAAAAACTGTGATTGACGTTGAAGAATACTACCCTTCAGAAAAGTCTAAAATACTGAAAACCATTAATTTTTTCAGAAATGGTTCTTATTCGGAACTACAATTGAAGTATGAATTCGACCGAATGTATGGTCAGATTCTTAACGAAAACTTTAGCAGGCCTTATCAAGGGGGAGTGGAACAAAAACTTTCGTTCCTTTCGAGCATGAAAAACTTGGGAATTCACTGTGTTAAAAGACATCAGAATCCTTTAATTCCTGCTCCAGAACATCTAACGACGCCCTTGATTTATCTGATTTATCGTAATGAAGATTACAACAATCTTCTGAGTTCCGCAACAACTTTTGAATTCGCAAAGAATTGCTCTGTTGAACGCTTGACGTGTATGTTACTGAACTGCGATTTAGGCTTCGCATGCTGCAAGGATCATAAGAATCTAACCATTACCTCATTTGACGGATTAAATTCCAAAAGCTTACCTTTTACTACTTTTGACCCCATTAAAGCAAGCATTTTGTATCTATATAGGGGCCTTCATGTACTAGAATTCCTTGTCGAAAGCTTAGATATCAAGCTCGTAAATAGTTACAACAAGATTCGTGGAAAGCTAAGAAGCACATTCACAAAGTTTAAAAAACTTAAGAAACCAATGAATTACACTATGTATACTGGCGCTGAATATTTTGACTTCGATTTGCCAGCTGGAAAGCTTAATCCGGTTGAGCGCTTAGTCGGGGAAAAAATTCTTATTGATTTCGGAACTTTGTTTGATACCGAATATTTTCAGAACACTTCTATTTCTGAATAAAGACATCACTCTGTAAATTTTTAGAAACAATGTGAATGTTTTACCAAGTTAAGCAATGAATATCAGTGTAACTATACTATAATACGTTTTCAAGCGAATCATTTAGCTGTTTTACTCAATATGTCAGTATGTTGGGCAGGGGGGCCTTGGATTGGTTCATCTTTTGACAACTTATTGCTACTTATAGAAGCTGAAATAAAGAAGTTACAAAAATATCATGCACAATTCAAGGAGAACTACCGCCTTTATTTCGTAGGATGATGATTATCAAGTATCGGTTTGATGCAGTATTTACAATGGAGTAGCACTATACGTGATAAATAATGCATATACCATTCGATAGCTCGCTTCGAGCTCTTATTAAAGGCTCAATCAAATCGCCCTAATGGTACACGAGGAAAAAGCTATAGGGCGAGAAAAATTTCCTAAGGATTTCAACACGGCAGCGGTAGTACAATGTGTAGAGCACACGGTGGGGAAATGGTGGGCACGAGTTTGAATCGGCGTGGAAAAACTTTTTTTGCATCAGCGAAAAGCAAGTTCCAGTCGTTGTGATCCATTTTTCGCTAACTGCACACTAACTGCGGCTTTTTAAAAAAACAAAATTCAATTTTTCTTTGTACGTAAATTATGAAACCAAAATTAGATTCTTACGATGCTTGAAATCTTAAAAAGTGGTGCATTGGCTGTCAAGTAACGACGATTAGAAATTAACGGATTCATGATGTCGGAATTTTAGATTTTGCCCCGTTTTGGCATTATAGACCGATTTTGAAAATTTTAATTGTAGAGAGATCCTAAAACCATATTCTCCAAAACTGCATCAACTCCAATTAAAAGTTAGGTTCTGCTGACCTCCGCGGAGCATGTGGCTAACTCTATCATGATAAATGCATAGCATGTAGTTACCTTGTGCAGTAAAAATTATGCGTCTCTGTCATTTTGGGGCTCTGCGGTACTAGTTATGATTTCCAAGAACTACCCGATTTTCCAAAATTTTGGGGGGATTCCACACCCACCAGGGGAGTGGGGGATTTTTTGGTCACCGCCACACTTAACCTCTACCATGGTACTATGAATGTACCAAGTTTCGTCAAAATCGGTGACTATTAAAACGGAGCCGATTGTTGGAATCAGACAAGAAACCCAACCCTATCGTCAATTTCTTATCGATGGGCTTCAAATCCGCAAATGTTTCATTTTAGCAATACCCTTATTTTCACAACTGTCAATGGGCTTTTCCGCTTCTTCGTTCGTTTTCTCCACAAAATCTGGACTAATTATGTCGATCCATTTGGGGATTTCGTTTAATATGTCGTCATTAGGCATCAAACATATTCCATTTCGCGAAAAAGAACAGGGTCCAGGGTAAGTTAAAAAAGCATGATTGAATAGTTTATTTAAATTAGCGTTCGTAGTTTTAAGTTTTCTATGTGGTTTAAATGAATTGTGTGACTTTTGTTATTTCCGGCAGCTACTACTAATGTGTAATTTACATTTGTGATTTTTTTTATTTATAGTTGGGAAGAATTTGACCTAATCGAAGTTATTTTCATTGTGCTGGTGGGGGTTTTACTCGGCGGTTCTTGCGTTTGCCTCTTCAAATTAAAGCTAGGAGTACGGTGGTTCGGCTCATCGAGACCTCAAATGATGGGACCTGGATTGTCAAACAGCACTATCGTTTAATCAGCCCTTCCATTTAAATAATCATGTCACTGTCACGTATTTATTTATATTTATAATAATCCTGAATCCTGTATAAATAAACCCATAGAGATTGGTTAGTTCCAAGCGCGGGAAATTTAAAGTCAGCGGCGTATTAGCTTCTTGTTTCAAGAGTTGATGACGTTACCGGATGTTTAAAGAATTTATATGTTATCGGCTATGCTTTGTATTTTTTAGACTAACATCAGAAGCTCATACGTATTATTTCCGAACATCGTCCGCTGCAGGAGAAATAACTTGGCCATTCCTGGGTCCAACGTCTACATTGGATTGGAGTTGTTGCGTATTCTTAATTCCTTTGAGATGAAAAGTCAGAACTTACTACAACAATCTATCTCTTGCCCGACAAAATATTATTTGACTGACGCTGATACCGTGCTGGATATCCATGAAATAGTTGAAATTACTCAAGTATTGCCATTTGTGTTCAAGAAAAGAAAATTAAGGTATGTATTTTAAAAGACATGCTATATTTACGGTTATAATTCTTATTTTAAGATTTGAATGTGCTGAAGGAATCAATTTTGTCATGAGTTAATTCGGGAATGAGTCAACGCAGCAAATAATGTTACTAGCCCATGAAAATATTTATCCTGAAGTTGCATTCTTATCATGAACATTCTTATCTTAAAGTCAAATTGATTTAAAGTAATGCAAATCCTTATTTGCAGGCCACTAGGTTGACATTTCGTCATGGCAGATTCTCGATTGCCTATCAAAATAGAACGTGATGATGCTCAAGCTGTCATTGATGAACGACCCTCATTGACTCCGGGGTTAGATTTTCATCGCTCAAGATTTCAAGCATGGAAGAAAAGCTTTGATGAGCTTTTAAAGAAACGTCATGGAATACCTCGGCCTGCTGGCCAGAACGTTTCGGTTCTAAGTACAAGTGGTAAGCTGGATAAAGTCGAGTAATTGGTAGTAATGAAGGTCATCAATAATTTGACGCTGATTCGGTAAATTTAAATATATTTGAGGTTTTACATATATATTTTGTTTACTCTGATTACAGCTCACAGACTGGGATCACTGGGTGGATCTGTAATGACTGTTGGCAACGGACCTTCCCAGCAGAGTGGTAGAAGGGATGCAGCAAAGCAAGAAAGGATACTTGAAGTTAATACAGCAGCTGCGATCGTTTCAGATGGACCATCTACGAGGATGAGTCAGCAAAGTAACTCTGTAACAGAAATTTTCATCGTTAGTGATTCCCCATTCGCGAGCAGTAACGTTAGTTCTGAAGAAGTTCCTCGGAGGACACGTGACATCAGCACCAGAGGAATTCGTCCAAGTCATTCTGCAAATAGCCAGACGGAAAAGATGGCAACTACGCCAGTAGAAATATTTAACGAATTAACACATACGTTCCGACGTGTTTATGCCCCACTTTTCGACGTTACTACCAGAGTATGTCATGACGTTGAGGACTTTGAGAAACAATTCCCAATAGTCCGGGACGGGATTTTGAAGACAATGCAGAACAAGTACGGAGAGAGACTTACCAAAAATATGATCATCTTGTTCCGGTCTTTTGCAAGTGTATATCATCTTAAAGCGGATGTAATTAACAAAGTCAGACGACGAAAAAATCAGATCATCGAAGAACTTATTCGGGAACGCCTGAATGAAATTCAAGAAGACCTTACGAAGCTGATTTGTGTAACCGGCTGTTTGGAAGACATGAAGGAAGTTTATGAAAACGACGACCCTTGTCGGATAGCGATGCTTAAGGCTCTGGGAGAAAAATATGCAACCGAGTATGTGAAGATGAAGAAGGAAAGACTGGATGGAATCTTCAAAGTTGTTCGCCAGATGAAAGAATACCAAAAGATCATAGTTAACTGCCTGGAAGACGATGTTTGCTGTCAAGATGTTCATCTTGTAACTTATCATAACAAAGCTGAAGCTGCAACTGGATTGGGAAGCAACCCTGGACAACAAGTTCCATTGTTCGAGGTGAAGATCAAAGAAATGTTAGAAAATGTTCGATCATCACTGAAAAAGAAAAATGAGCAACGGATTGAAGGTGAATTTAAAATTGCACGGCAAGCCGTTCAATATGCGGGGACCAAGTATTGTGAATTATTAGAATCCCAACCGAAAACCACTGTAACAGCCCAGAGACTGAAGGAACTGCACGATACCACCACTACAGCCATCCTGGAATGTTTTTACGGAGTCCCGGATTTCATTTATAGCTATCCTTGGAAAGCGAAGAAGCCGGAGCTAGTAGAATCACTAGAAAAAGAATACGCGGAAATAACCAAAAGAAACGAAGCAAACATCAAGCTGAAGGAGGCTGCATTGGAAAGTGCAATTGAAGAACGAATTACAACGGTCCGGCGGGCTGTCATGCAGCTCTTAAGCGAAGATAAAGATGAACGAGATTTTAGTCAAGAATTGGACGACCTTATCGCAAAGTCCGTAACAACATTCAAATCAAAATTTCCAGCGGCAAACTCTGCCGCTGTTAGCAAATTAAAAACTCGTCTAAACGCTTGCATGGATACCCTGAGAAGTAGACATTCACCCCTCCGCCGCAGCATTAGCGTCCCGGAGACAACACGCAGAAGACATTGCCATGTCTCACGTTCCCATTCCACTCAAGTCCTACCAGAAACCCCAAGTCGAGAACCCGGAATTAAGTCAGCCATTCGAAAGAGCTCTAGTGATGCGAGAAGTACGTTTTCGGAAAACCTTTCTGATGTAGAAACACCAGTATTAGATGAGTCACCTATAGCTTTCAGCACTTCTTTGAAGAGATCACATGAGAGAGCAACATCTTCCTCACAAACTAGAAGAACTTCCCATGGAATAGCAATATTCTTCACGCCCTACAATGTGCATATTTCTACCAAACTAGATGACCTTACTGAAACCTTTGCCATCCCCCCGTTTCTTTATTTAGAGGTTCGGGAGAAAACAACAGTTATGGTTGATTACAACAACAGCAATCATAGAAATCCTGAGCTCAAATGCGTGGAAGTCTACCCCATGGTTATTAAAGCAGAAAGAGCAAAAACTCGTGAGCAGCTCAAGTTATGGTCGAATGGATCTAAGGAATGGCTATGGGCGGAAGAAATTCTCGCACTGTTTTTTACCCAGATCAAAAACTTGGTTCATCAGCGCTGGAACCTAGATGTCTCCAAGGACCACGTCGCCATTGGTCTCCCAAGTTCCGTTTCAGGCGTATGTAAGCACAGGTTACGGCGGGCGCTTAGATACGCGGGCTTGACTAATAATTATTTTGTCCAAGTAACAACGGCAATTGGACTTTTCCGTATGGCCGCTCCTGAAAAAATGGCAGAACACTACGAGTTAGCCCTTTACATCCAGGGCTCACTTCTTGACGTGTCTTTGAATAGGTTAAATGATAGAAAATTAACAGTATCTGCTATCCATTCCTGCACGGAATTCGTCGGATTAAAGGCTCCACTTTATGAATACATCTCAAGACGCCTAGGGGATGCCATCGATGCTGTGCTGGAACAAGCAGGAGTACATGCGAATCAAGTCCGGTATTGCACTTGCATCATAGATACGAGAGATATATCACCTGATTTGAAGAATGTCATTCCCGAAATTATTCTTAACGCGTTTCCGGACCAAGTAAGACCGTCACTATGTATCGAAGCAGTTCCAGATAGACTAATGGACGGACTTTTGCACGTTTCCCGACATCGCAGCATCCATGCTTCTTCATCCGGCCTCTATCAAGAAGCCTTCCCGTATTCAATTGAAGTAAACGGAGTGGAGGATGCTGCAGAACGGAAGACAAAGTTAGTAACCGCTGGGGTTAAGTCTGACCACGTGACGCTTACACTTTGGGCGTGTAAGCTCGGATCACCCAAGTCACCTACTCGGATCATCAGCTATTTTAGCGACGGTAGCAATAACGAAGTAAAATTCCACCTTCCTGACGAATTAAGGGAAACCGCACCACACACAGAAGTAGAAATAACTGTAAATAAGGAAGGAATGGTTGCCGTGAGGTTAAAAAAATCATCACAATACAAACTTATTAAAGCTGTTTATAATTTACCAGATGAAGAATCATCATCAGCGAAATCCAGACTGCGAACAATTCTTACTGCTTCGGGGGTAGCGAGTACCCATGACCCTCCTCCTTCGAAACGCAGTAAGACATTGTAAATTTCATATCAAATTCCATGTAACCTAGGCCTTAAAATTGGAACCTTTATGTAACTGATCTGTACAAGGCGATTGCGCCTTAAAGTATAAATGTAAAGGAGGCCGGGTTTAGAACCACTCCGACGTCGTACCTTAAAGTAACTCTTGAGATGTATAATTAAAATTTAGCTAAGCTACATTTTAGATCAAAAAACATTATAGTAGATATGTCGTGTGGACGACAAAGTCATTCTTGATGCAACGCATGTATTGTTAGTCTAGAATATTTATATTAATAACCTGATGGTCTTCAAATGGTACTATTTTAAAAATACGGCTGGCTTGATGTTTTGTATCTAGCTACATCGGTTTAGTATTTTTTAGTCATTTTTGTATTATTATTTCACGAAAGTCGAAGTACAAATTGTTATGCATTCTTCACGATTGGAGGTGCTTTGAAGGCCTAGGTGGCTCGAGTCATTCTCAAGTAATTACTTAGCAATTAATGTGTAAAATAGGAAGGCAAATGTTCTTGCCCAATTAAATGTGATGTTTGGGCTAAATCCATTTTTAATCATGAAATTGTTAAACCATTTTGTAAATTAGTTTTGTAAAACAATGGAATGTAAGCTAGATGTAGCGGTTTCTTAAAAATGTCATGCATTTGCCGAAATTACATTAAAAGTTCGTTAATTCGCAATAAATGCCAAGAAGGTGTTCAAGCTATGTTGATCTGAAAAAGAGTAACATGGCTCATTTATAAACGTTCTACTCCCGAATCGTGCGAATTATCTCTTCATGTCATCTGAATTCATTTACTTTGCCAAAAACTCGTGGTATGGAAGTCCAACATAATCATCACTGGCTATCGGTATACGGCTAGTTACCTCAGTATTTCCAAATTGTATTTATAATCATATTTTCTCATGTTGCGGTACAGAATGCGGCAAGCTTCCTCCTAATTTACATTATATTTTAATGTTATCGACAAAGGTTTGAGGCAAACAGTTCACCAGCTCAACTATTGACACTACATTTCTCGTTGTAGTAAAGCAGGTTGATGGCATTATTGGGTGCTCCAATCAGCCTCGAAGTGAAGAAAATCTTCTATAGTTTGGTAGCGAAAATATTAGAGTTACAAAGTATTAAAATCGTCGTAGGAATTCAGATCCGCTTATTTGCGCCCTTAACTGCATGTATTTAATAAGTGTAGCGACAGTACTGTCTGATGCCATTAAACGATAGTCTGAGCAGTTAACAATAAGCTTAAACACTAAATCCGTTTCGCGTCACTCTGTGTTTCTAAACGCACTCTTCAAAGACTTGTTCCTGGTAAGACATTAAATTGAACTGACTTATCTGTTACAATAACCAAGTGACCTATTTGCATATCTAATGCCTAATTTTACACGTCCTCACGTGTTACATAGATCCCCTGTATTCATTGTTTAATTTAAATTGCAACTTTTCGTTTAGCTTCAATGGAAACAGGTCAGATTAGCGGACTGACATCGTCGCAATTGACTGATTTAGAAGAAAGCAGAAAAGTCACTTCCGAAGAGGATATTCATCATAAAAGGTTTCATATTTGGAGGGACAGCTTCAACTGCATTCTGTCACGTGTTTTTGAAATTGAGAATATCAAGGGTGAGAAGCATAATTAAACATTGGAAATTTAACTAAATTATAGATAAATAGGAAAATCCGAATGGCGAATATCAACTTTTTGTTGCAGGAACAGCAATCCAAAGCACCAGAACTTTAAATGCTGACATCAACAATGCCGATTCCGAAAAGACAACAGTGCCTGCATCCACCTCATCATCCTCTAGCCAATCGACCGATCCTGTTCCACCGGTTCCCCAGCCTGGCAGAAGTAGGTCAAACAGCGTTGATGTCGATCTCGTCAGTACTAGCAAGCAATCAATGGGCCAGGACCTTCCGACTCCCGCTTCATCTCACACTAATGCTTTACATGGCCCTTCGGGCAATGGTTACGTGGGACTGCCCGGACCGCCTTCGGCGAAGGGTTGCAAACCTAAACTGGACATTCTGGAGAAAATGATGAAGGAATTCGATGAGAAAGGGAGCTCAAAAAACTTATTTACTAGCCCAACCGCCGTATGGCAATGGGAAGGCAACATGGATCTCAAAGAGTACATGCTAGGGTTGAAGAGTGAGATTTGTGAAAAGTTTCAACCTACAGAATCCGTCAAAAATATGTTTCAGTCATTCATAGCTGTACGACATGCTGCAGCCATGGCAGTAAATCATATAAGAAAACTCAAGCGAAGCACAATTGAAGGTATGCTGGATGCCAACTTTAAAAACATTGAACAAGAGTTTGGATACGCCTGGATAAAACGTAATTCGTATGGACAAAATCGTACTGAAATGAGAGGAGATGATGCTTTCTGTGAATTCTCGCTTATGAAAGCTTTTGGGAGTGAATGGGAAAAGTATTATGAGGAAAAGAAGACTGAAAGAATGGGTCACTACCAGAATATATCGAAGCAGTTGAAGAAGTACGAGGACAAGTTGCAAAGTATGTTAGATCAAGTTGTTTGTTGCGACGAAGCTAAACTAGAAGCTTATTCCAGAGAAGAGTTTCAAGTATTGCAAGTTTTACTAGACCAGGACTTGCCTCATGTTCCTGTGGGTGAGAAGCTACTGCAGATCATCGAAGATATCAACGACTCCCTCAAGAAGACAAACGCAGAACGGGCTCGCAACGAAATCAAGATTGCACAAAAAGCCATACGACATGCTTTGGCAAAGTATTGCGAGATTGTGGAGCCGAAAATTATTCAGCCGCTTCATTATGACATGCTGAAGAGTATGCTGGATCAAGTAGCATTTGGAATAGTGCAAAGCTTTTATGAAGTGCAAGGATTTGTGTATACTCAGCCCTGGATTGACAAGAAAATTGATCTTGAAGAGACCCTCCAAAGGGAGCACATGGAGTTTGTTAGAGTTAACAATACTAATTTGAGGCTGCAGCGGATTGAGATTGAAAGTATGATACAAAGTTACATCACCACACTTCGACGCAAAGCCATTCAGTTACTAAGTGGGGATAATGAGAAATCAAAAATAGTAGATCTGTTAAACAGCATCATTTATGACGGTGCAGCAGTTTTGAAAGTGCGCTACCCGAATCGAGCGGAAGAAATCATTGATAAGCTTAGATCACGTGCTGTTGAAACTATGAATACTTTGGCCATCAATGACCCTTCGTTGGTGATAATAAAGCAGGGACAGATTGAGAAGAGTGTTGATACGGACGGAGGTGAACAGCAATATGAAGGTCCAGATAATACTTCTGACGCTCCGTTTCCAGAGACCCGGACGACTGAAGCAGTTACTTTTGAGAATTCAGCTAGTACTGTTACCACCATCCCACAGCCGACATCTTTGGTGCAGGGACACTATGCTCCTAGTCCTGACGTCGCACCAGAACCGTTGGCACCAGAACCGTTTGCACCAGAACCATTCATTCCAGCCAGCGCTTATGGTGGCACTAGTGGCTTTGAACCGACAATTACAAACACTTCGTGTGCGCCGCAACATTCTCTTAGAGCAGCAAGTCCAGCTAATACGCTCCAGTCGAGTCTGCAGTCATCGATCTGTTCGAATCCAGTTTCAGAACCTGAGACATCTTCAGAAGTTAATACTGTGGCTTTTAATAATAATCTGGGTGGACCTATTCGTATACCAGCACCAGCACCGCGCCGACGGCTATCAGCACCAGGAAATTCTCAAGCAACATCAGTACTTACAGAGCGTTCGCCTGTCCTTGTCCGAATTCTTCGCACAAGTTCTTGCCTTCCTCGTCCTGCTATTCCCGAGCCAAGGTCACAGTTTACGACCATAAGGATTAGTAATCCGACGGGAGGGTATCGTTTATTTAGACCTATTCACCAAATCCTTCCTGTTCGTCGTCAGCTGGTACCAGCAGCGCCAGCATCAGGACGAAAAATTTACCTTGTGTCAAAAAAAGTTTCCGAAGGAATCCCAGCTCCTGCTAATTCTTTTGGGACGAGTCCTCATGCCAATTCAGAATCTCAAGCTGCCCGCGTATCAGAACCTGCTTCTGTCAAACTAACTGGACATCAGCCAATAATTTTAAATGTCGACAGAAAACGATCCAGATCTGCTCAAGAATATTCATCTTCAAAAAGAATAGAATCTACTGAACGTGAGCTAATTACTCTAGACAATGACGAAGAGCCCGAAGTACCGGATTGTTCAGAACCAGTCTCGAAAAAACAGAAGTGGGCTGTAACGCGAAATTTGACAGATTCTGATTTTATGTCGATTTTTAATCAGAGCATTGCATCAAATATTATTTCAGAGGATGCAGCCCAAGCGGCAGCTAAAGCTGTTATTACGGAGGAACCGATTCTATCTGAACTTGATTCAATCCCTTCATCAGAACAAGTCCTTGAAAACCTTCCCATGGATTACGACAGCTTAAACGCCATATGTGGAATCGAACCAATATCCATCGAAGAGCTGTTGTCGGCGAATACGATTCTTCCAACCGATGAGCTTTTGTCCACAATTGCTCCCATAGCCTCTAATAATTTTGTGAACGAGTCTGATCATGTCGAAGAGTGTTTGAATTCAACAGATCACGTACAACCAGATATGAATGTGTCTGTCGCATCCGTTGTGACGGTATCTGCGCATGATATGATGTCAGTTGGGGACCCTCAGGACGGGGAAGATACCCTACCTATAAACTTTGTGACACCAGCAGATGACTCTATGATTGAATCTCCAGCTGACCATACCATTCATGTCGATGAACGAACAGATCACCCTACCAGTGAACCAGCAAAGAACACTCACAGTGAACGATCACCTAATCCTGCCCATGAACCAACATCTGCAGCTGAAATTGCGCCAGAGGATGAACATACGCCGCCGGCAATAGCTAAGGCTTTGACAAGCGATACTGTCTGGATACCGGCAACAGATCACCCTATGCCATCCCTAAGCCCTGCGGTAACGGATGAATTAATAGCAAGAGCAGAGTCGGCACTGGGGTCCCAATCAGAAACTGAAAATGAGTCGGATGCTCCTCCTGATCTATCCTCAATTTTTGATGATGTCGAGGAAGAAGATAATACAAGCCGTATAGAATCACCGCTCGCACAACATGATTCTGATGGATTGCCGCAAGACCTCGAGACGGCATGTTCCGATAAAGAAGGGCCTCTTCCAACCCTTGAAAATACGTGTCCGGAACCGGAAGTTGAATCCAGGCTCAAGATCGAATCTAATGTAGCTTCTGATTCTTCCTTTGCAATGACCGGCATAAATTCAACTGTATTTGTTCCGACTTACTCAAAAAAACATAGTTTGTCCAAGTTGAAGCTGTCATCACCTTACGGAGTAGGTATATTTTTTTGTGAAACCAAAATTTACATTGCTGTCACAGTCTACAAAACCGTGAGAAGTTTTACCCTGTCTTCAAAAATCCGCCTACTGCAATCAGAATCGCTAACTCCAGAGCTAATCTTAGATTCCGAACCAGATAGCCCTGACTATGTGACTCTTGATGTGTATTTGTTTCTAACGGAGCCTGAATTCGCAGAGACTGAAGAAAAATTCGGATATTTTGAGAAGATTACAAAAGCGTTGTGGGCGGAGCAAGTGCTGGCAATGTTTTTGCATAAGGTGAGGGATGAAATACAGACCCGTTGGACTAAAGACGTAACCCCGGATGTTATCACCGTCGGCCTACCAACTTTCGTCTCAAGCCGCTGCAAGCAACGGTTAAAGACTGCCTTAAGCCTTGTTGGGTTCCACAAATCCATTTTCGTACAAGCAACAACAGGAATCGGGGTCTCCTACCTACGCTCACCTTTGACCCTCGACGAGCACTACTGCCTTATGGTTTACATCGAAGACATTGTGCAAAACGTAGCTTTACTTAGAGTACAAGACGGAAAATTTGAAGTCATTGCAACAGAAGGATCAGTTTGCCACAAGCAGGAAGTTCCCGTTGCTATCCTGAATAACGTCACCTTGGCAATCAACTCTGTGATTTCAACGGCTGGTATTAGCGTCAACCAAATCCGTTACTGTGCATGCGTACTTGAAGTGGACGACAAGAGCCGAGTAACTGTGAATGGTCAAGATGTTGTAAAACCGGAATGGGCAGGAAATAGCACTAGAAATGATCTCCCCGAAAGCTGTTCATTAGAAGTATTTAACTTGGCGGATATCTTACTGGGAGGACTTGTAGAAATCTCTGAAAGCTGTGGAATATCAGGCGCTTTGGAGGATCGTTACTCCGAAGTATTTTCCTGCGGTGTGAAACTGCGACGTGTAAGTGGTGAAACTGGTAGTAATGACATGGAGTTAGTGAGGAAAAACGGAAAGGCAGATGACATCGTTATCAAAGTTCCAGCGGTGAATTTAGGAAGTTTGAATAAACGGAGTCCAATTTACTGCTACCATTACGATCATAAGACTAAAGAGGTGGATCTTTTTGCGAGCCCCAATCTCAGAAGTAACGATCCAAAGGCTAGTGTGAAAATAACTGTTAGTAGCGAAGGTATAATTTCTACTGGGATTGAAACTTGTTATCTCGGTGTTCAAGAATCCGATTGGAAGAGGGAAGTGAGACCGTTTCCGATGCCGGCTTCTGCGTACAGGAATGTAAAGCAAGGGTTCGAAGAGTTTGTTGTCGCTTCGAGGGAACGAAAATATCGGGTTCCACCACCCAAGAAAGTTAGATGGAGTAGCTCTAGCTCTAGTAAGCGGAGCGAGAAGAAATCTTCAAAGGTTATATAATAACTACTGGCAGTTTATAATGAGTCCAGTCAACCTGGAAGCGCAATCTGTATCATTGGAGCAATAATATTTAAAGTCAGTGCTTGCATTGTTTCTGTTATAATTATAATTATTATATTTTATTAATACTTTATTTTGTGCATTCAGATGTTTGGAAATTATTATAATGTTGGAGCTCATGATAGATTTTGGAAAATAAATCACTGTGTTTTTGAGCGGATGAAAATATTAATTATGCAATCGCATCATCCACAATGAAAACTAAATTTCATAAGTAAAGTTATTAGAGTCTTTTAAAATGTCCTCATGAAACCAAATTAGTTTGTCGCCATGCTTGCAGCAAAGCTTTTAGGTTTCCTTTTTTGAGGATAATCCAATATAGAAGAAACAGAACGCTATGGCAACCACAATTCCGGAATCAATTACCATACGTAAGTCATCTTTTTGCATGAAACTTTCACAAATATTCCACCAAGCATTTTCTAGTCCACGATTTACTTTAGTCGTCCACCGTTCTCGAAAATGAGCCGATTCTGGTATCAAACCATTTAACATGGCACTGTCTTTATGGAATTCCCAAACCTGGACAAATAACTCTGGAAATGGTGCGAACCATGTGCGAAGAAAATCAGAATGATTCAGCTCAAAATCGTAATATCGTTTTCCAAAGGATATCTCCTTGAAATCGCTGGCATGCACCGCAGCATTTCGAGCACATCTTAAAAACCAAGGCACACTTTCCTTGTATGGCATGAACTTCATCTGATTCAAGAAATTCTCAAAATCTGAATACCAGCCTGCCATCACAACCTTCCAGTTATTTCCAGACTTGATGGATTCCAGTCTCCGCCACCGATGATCCTTGAGTTTACCATAATCCATGACAACTTGGATCAGAAAATGGGTATATTTTTTTGGGCTATGATGCCAGAATATAGGGTATTCTAGAAGTTGCGCTGCAGACATTCGTATATATGGGCTTTGATTCAGCATTGCCTCGATTACTTTTTTAATTCCAATGTAATCAAAAGCAAACCTTGAAATTGGAACAAGATGCGCATTGAGGGGAGGCTTGCTTCCATTCGTTAAAACATAGTAGAAGACACATCCCAAGGAATACATATCTGAACTCTTGGTAAAAGCTGACCCTTGGCGATATTCGGGCGCAGTCCATCCGTCCTTCAGCCTTGTATAGGAACGAGAAATGTCTGGATTCTCTTCATTAGACACTGTGGACAGCTCAAAATTTGCTAACTTGGCAACTACTTTAGAGCCTACTCGAGCCAGAAAAATATTAGAGGGACGTATATTGGTATGAATAATATCCTGCTCATGCATGCATTTCGTTCCTCTGGTGACGTCCTGTAGGAGTCCAAGTCTATAGTTAAGATTTTTTTCTTTCGTCAGGTCAGATTCGTCCGTGTCATCGCGAATTAGCTGTATCCAACTCTCGAGGGTATGGCTGCAATTTTCAAGTACAACGTATCCGTGATTGCAATCTTCTTTGAACCGGATGTACTGGATAATGTTTGCATGACATGCAGGGGGGATACGCACTAGAGATCTTATTTCGTTGTACAGACTCTGATCAGATATTTTGAAGCGTTTCACTAGGACCTCTCTTCTGATTCCTTTCGATGCGACATCTAGCATTCGTCCGTTGTAAACAGTGTATCGAGTGTTTTTGCTAAAAATTTGGAGCTTGTTCAAAACGATTCTGCCAACTCGCTTCTCCTCCAGGTACTCGACCATCTTATTAGCTCTGATTAGGTCCACGTCGTAGAATTTTAGCAGAGGGGGTGAAATCATCTGTGTGAAGCGTCTCAGCCAGGATTCATGCATTGCTGCTTCGATGACAAGCGTATCGAAGGGGAATGTCAACGAAGAAGTTTTATCTCTTTGAACTTTAGCTACAAATGCGTAAACGGAACTGTAAGCTCGACGAAGCATAGGCTCTGGAAGTATGTCCCATAGATATCGTGAAAATTTTCTGTCCATGCTAAAAGTTTTTTTGTGAGCTCCCCGTACAGAATCAAAAACATTTGAGCGAATTGCAAGAAACAATTCGCGGTAAGCTCTGCAAATGTTTGGATCGGGCCAAGTGTTTTGGAAGAGTCGGCAAATGAATAGATTGGAAATGTGGTCGGGGAAAAGAAGACAAAGAAGCGACATTATCTTCAGAACAGATTCATTCTGTCCGCAAACCTCCCAATATGACATGTAGTTGGAACGGGGGGGTATCGTTGTAGCGATTCCTTCAAGGCGTAGATAACGGTACCTGGGTTCCTCCCACACGTGTAAAATTTTTGTTGTTGCAACTATTTTGATGTCCAAGTTTTCTAGAGCTGCTAGTTTCGATTCGGAGGGAAGGAAAGGCCAAAGCTGGGATGTACCAGAGTATGACAAACCGAGTTTATCCCCGAAATATCTAGCCCCACTGAATAAGCACCACACTTTTTGCTTTTCAGAAGATGTTTGGGCTGCATGAGCGGTGTTAATACTTTCCAGGATTTCTTGGAATATTTTCTTTGGACGCTTTGCAATCCTCCGCTCTCCCGACGTCACCGTTGCTTGAACCTTATGAAGTTTGGCATGTTCGTAAAGGTAATGAAGGGTGACGAAGATATTGTCTCCCCCGAACCAGAAGATGTAGTCACTCTCGGGAATCACAGATTTCGCCAAAACTGTCAGTGAGGCTTGGAGTAACTCTGTCATTGATTGGGGTCCTAATGAATGCGTTGCAGGTGGGAGGACTATTACCCTTGGACTAGAAACAAAAATGATGGAAGACAGGCAAGCCTGTTCTCTTGTAGGGTCCGTTAAAGGAAGAATCCCCAAGCGTGGTGGTAACTTTGTAGACATTGTGGCAAATCTTTGTGGAAATTCCAAGTTTGCAAAGCATTTATAATCCCGCTGTTGACTGTACGTAGGTTAAAAAGGAGTCTGTAAAAGTTAATCCAAGTAGTCAATTAGTGGCCATCCAATCTATCATTGTTGAATACGAATGAAGGAGCGAATTTTTAAAAAAAAAAATAAAAGCTTCACAAATAAAAATACTTACAAATTATTTTCAAGCCCAGAAATAATAAATTAAACAGCTAAATTAAGAACGCAATCTAAACTGCTGAATTACAATTCAGAGTGAAACGCGCTCCGGCTACACTGTTGTGTAGGTATTTCAACACTGAATTTTTCGATACTTATAAGTGAATTCAAAGAGGACATACACAAAGGGAAAGGTAACTCATGAGTCCGATGTATATATGCATTGTGTGACTCCATGCCTTAGCTTTTGAAACATCATGGGTGAGCTTATAGTTAATGCAAGGAGAAGGTTGTCCAGTCCGGTGTGTATCTCCTGGTCAGCCGGTACCCAAAATAGATTCCCGTTAACTAAAGAACTATAAGCTCCATCGACGCTCTGATGGAGCTTGTGCATGATTTAACCAAAATATAGCTTCCTGTAATTCATACCAACTACAACCTAGAGGCAAACTAGGGATTAGCTGCATTCAGCCCAAGGGAGATTTATGATAGACGAAGCACAGTATTAGACGTACAGAAAGTTCATGTCATTTTACCCCTTCTGCTTCAACTTCTCCTTTTTATGCTAGCTTAAGCAGGGACAATCATATCTTCTGTGAGCTAAATCAACCTCTTGAGATAGATGAAGCTGACACCATGGATTTTTACCACTCCAGCTCTTCTATGTTCTACTAGGTTGAGTTTAGAAATGAATGGAGCTAAAATGTGAACTGCGGTTGAGATGGGATGAAGTCATTTCCAATATTCCAGACACCGAGACAACTTGTTCAGCTCTCTTCATCCTCACAAACTTTTTGTTAGATCCCTAGGAGAAACTTGGGAAATGTAATTACCATATACCATCTGTCTTTTTCCTATGATAAGATCAAGTTTACTTTGTAAAACCGAAACCACTAAAATGTACACGTTCATATAATATTACCAACCCAAGGCCAAGTTAGAAGAGCGGGAAGACGAGATTATATTATCTTCATCCTCTCTCATCCTTCTAGGAATAAAAATCCATTGGAGACATGGGAAAGATAGTGACTTCAAGGGATACAAAAGGGGTCTACTCACTGCGCCGGTTTAGAAACTAGGAGCCGGCGGGATGAAAAAGTGCCTTATCCATGTCCTAAAAGACTTCCTCCAGCACTCTGTATGTAAGATACTTAAAGAATCATCCAGTGAATTTACTCCTAGGAGATTTTTGCTCACATTTATTACCACTTGGTTAATCTCGAGAGATGCAAAATTAAGAGTTCTACACATCTACAGAACTGTGCAACTTCGTGAGGATGATTTAATCATTGTGTTTTGCATCCCATTCAGTTTAGTTTGGTGTGCTAATATCCATGGCTTGTGTGTGCCTAGTTTTAAAATTTTAAACACAGCTTAGCATACTTTGTAAGTTATAATATGCTAAAACAATTCTGAAATTAACATGAATTTAGTGTGTGCAATATTGTTTGATATTTTAATATACGTGTATTTTGTTTCACAGATATCGCGTGAATGTTGCCATCCTTGCATTCTTCTGGATTTAGTCCAACTTACAACTACTCAATGTTCCGTATCATTTCCAATGGACTGAAAAATTTTTAAACTGCTTACTCTTGCATTTTAACACGATGGCAACCAACTTGAACTTGTGCGAAATCTCAACGTGCAGTAGTCCTTTAAGTCTTCAAGGATCTTCAAACTCTAAGGACTTGACATATCAAAACAGATTCCAGCTATGGAAACAAGGTTTTGATGCCGCAATCTCCGAGTCTTCAGAATCTGCGTTCACTGACGGTAAATAAAAATTAATCCTGTGTGGTTTAGCCAACAACTTAATTCTTTTAGAAGCATCAAGTTTAACGCTATTATAAATCGCCTATTGTAATAATTTTAACTAACCTTTTGGGAATGATTTAAATTTAAAATCTTAAATTTATTTTATTTTTCTGAACAGGTGTGGATTCTGAAACTACCGAAGCAGACAGCTTTACAACTAAAAGTTCTAGAAACAGTAACAGAAAAACTGAGGGAAAAAGTACAAATTTCAGTTCATCATCATCCGTTTTTGCAAACTGCAATACTACACCAACTGCCAGCGCTAGTTCATCTGCTCCATCAAGCAACCATCATGCAAACTCTCCTAGGGACAGACAAGTACAACCCTTTGCCGGAAGCTCTGAGACATCCTTTGAATCTCAGATGATGGCAGCAGACGCTGATGCTACTGGAACTCAAAATAGTAAAGAGTCAGAACTCACGGTAGCGCTTCCAGGACAAGGCAGCGACGCTCACCGCACAACCCTTGAAAGAATGATGGCCGAGTTTGATGGGGTCGGAAGTATGGGTACTATATTTCCTAATCCTACCAGCGTCTGGGACGGGAATGAGGGTGGACTTCAACGTTTAATGGCACGAATCGGAGCAAGAATCTGCAAACAATTCCGACCCGTGGAAGCGGTACAGAAAACGTTTGAAAATTACGTTGACATCCAAATCTCTGCCGCCGTATCTGCCAACAATTTAAGAAGAAAAAAACGGAATACCATTGAAAACATTCTGACAGCAACGTATGGAAATATCGAGAACAAATTCAGCTACGATTGGATCTGTAGAAACTGGACTGGTGTCAATTCCGGTGAGGGTGAATCGAACGAGACCACCTGTTCTCGTACCTTGATAAAGTCATTTGGGAAAGAATGGGAAGACTACTACAAGATGAGAAGTAGGGAAAGAATGGGTCTGTACTACAAAGTGGCTCAGCAAATCAAGAGCTACGAAGATAAGTTTATGAGTTCCCTCGACGAAGTTGTTTGTTGCGTGGATACCAAGATTTTAGACACTTATCACGACGAAGCCTACCCGATCATCCACTCCTTGTACCAGGATTCTGAAGTCTGTATTAGAAGGCTGATCCCAAAAATCGAGCACATCATGAACACTATTAGAGAATCTGTCGCAAGGATCAACGTTGAACGATTAGACAACGAAGTCAAACTTGCCCAAAGAGCAATCCGCTATGCTCTGACCAAATACTGTGAAATGATGTCAAAGAAACTGGTGCACGCCGTCCCTCAGGCCGAACTCAAGAAATTGCACGACTCAATCTCCTGTAAAATCATCACTAGTTTTTATGGCATTCAAGGGTTCAAGTATACAAGAACGTGGGGGCTCAAAGAGACGCTTTTGTTGGAGACATTGAAGCGGGAGTGCTTAGAGTTTGCGAGAGTGAACAGCACTAACGCCCGGTTAGAAAACATTGAGATTGAAAGTATGATACAAAACTACGTGACAAATTTTCGACGAAGTGTCATCCAGCTGTTGAGTGAAGATGGGGACAAGGCTCAACTAGCAACTTTACTCAATAACATGTTGTCTGATGCAACCAAAGCCATCAAGCTCCGCTATCCCATGAAGGTTGAAGAAATTATGAACAGACTACAACCTCGAGTTCTGGATACCATGAATAACATGGCACTTAACGACATTTCCATCTCTATCGTTACAAGAGGAGTTACTGGAGCTCCGCAAAGTGTATGTGTAAATCCCAACGCGAAGCAATCTCCGATCGGTCGAGATTCTGAACGACCCCTTAATCCAACGACCTCTTCACCTGCATTCCCACAGCCTGAACCAGTAGTTGCTGAACCTGTAGTCCCACAAACATCATCCCCAGTGGCACCGGATACTCCTGAAACTAGTCATGTATTGCGACCTAGGTCATCGCTCAATATTCCTGCCGATCGCACCAGAGTTGGCTTTACTGATCAGTTGCCAAGCGAGCCTAAGAAGGATGCCTCTAGTGACAACCTTAGTTCTCAAATACCTGCCCCTGAAACTAAATTACGGAGGCGACGCTCCAGTTCAGTCGTAACGGCTCAGCCTGAAGTACGTAATGCGCCACCTGTGTCAAAACCTGTCCACAGTCGTCAATATGATACCGCTCGTGTTTTACTTGGAAGCCCTGTTCGTGTATACCGTAAAAGATCTAATCGGAAAAGTGTAACTGGAACTTCAGGAACACTGGTTGATCCAGATTTGCTGATTCCAGTACCTGAGTCATCCGCAGCGCCACCTGCGCCTGCTTGTATGCAAGAGCCTGTTGCTGAAAAAGAAAATTCCTCTGGTTGCAACCAAACCTTTGCTGAACCGGAAACTGTTCCAGTAAGTTTGCAACAAACTACTCCCGTTTCGGAACCAACTGCAGATAAACTTACGCCTGCAGCTGGAGCGAAAACACCACAAACACTGGAAGACACCACATCTGTTCCTAAAAGGCAACTACGATCATCAACTCTACCTGCACCAACCCCAACCCGGCTTCCAGAACCAACCACCGAGTCACCACCCACTCGCCAATCTACCCGTTCTGAAAGAGCGCCATCTACACCTAGACGCTGCTCTCAGCGAATTATAAAGAAAGAGACTTCGGAATCACCTGTATCCACTACTGCCACTACTGCTAAAGCCACAGTCACACCGGTTCCAGCTACCAAATCTCCTCTTCTTGCTGCTAAGCAACCGAAAGCGTCACCCGGATCAAGCACCCCATTGAAGAACCGGCGTAGCTCAACGCTAAAGCTGTCATCATCTTACGGCGTAGGTATATTTTTCAGCGAAACCAAAGCCTACGTAGCTGTAACCGTACGCAAGGCGGTTCAAAATTTTACCCTGTCTACAAAGCTACGCTTGACGCAATCCGCAGCGCGGGCGCCGGAACTCCTCTTAGATTCTGAGCCAAGTCGACCCGGTATTGTCGCCGTATCACTGGACGTGTACTTGTTTCTTACGGAACCAGAATACGTAATTACGGAAGAGACATTTGCCTCACTTGAATCAGAACCAAAACCGCTCTGGGCAGAGGAAGTGCTTGCAATTTTTATACACAAGATCATGGAAGAAATTGCAACCCGTTGGAACAAAGATATTACACGAGATGTCATCACCATCGGTCTGCCCACCTTTGTCTCAAGCCGGTGCAAGCAACGTTTGAAGACTGCCTTAAGCCTTGCCGGGCTTTATAAATCCGTTTTCGTGCAAGCAACAACAGGAATCGGTGTCTCCTACCTCCGCTCACCTGTGACACTCGACGAGCACTACTGCCTCGTGGCATACATTGAAGATATTGTGCAAAACGTGGCACTCCTCAAAGTACAAGACGGCAAAGTTACAGTCGTTGCTACAGCAGGCTCTGTGTGTTATAAGAAAGACACAGCAGTTTCAATCCTAAACAATCTATCACTGGCAATAAATTCAGTGACTTCAGCTGCGCGTATTAAAATCCAGGCTATAAAACACTGTCTTTGTGTGATTGAGGTGGATGAGCGAAGCCTAGACAACCTGACTGGACCAGAAGAGACAATCCCTAAAACGTCTTGGGCTGCGGAACAGTGGCAGAAGGAGCTGTCCAGAAATTGCAAGCTGGAAAGAGTGGATGTCGTGGAAGGATTGGTCGGAGGACTTGCAGCGATATCTGAAAGCCGTACAAGTTCCAGTGCCTTGAAAGACTGTTATTCAGAAGTATTTCCATATACACTGGAAATACGGCGCCTTAGCAACGTCACGAATGGAACTCTTAAGCTTGTTGCGAAAAATGGCGAATCCAAGAACGTTACTGTAAACATTACGGCTAAGAATCTGGGAACGGAGGAACTTCGAAGTATCATTTACTGCAGACATTATGACCACAAGACCAAGGAGATTGAACTTTTTGCAAGTGAAAACCTTAGAAAGAAGGATCCGAATGCAATGGTGAAGGTGATGGTTAGTAGTGAAGGGATAATCGCCACAGGGATTGAGACGAGGAATCCCACTATAGTCGGTTCAGACTGGAAGAGGGAAGTCCGACCTACTGGGATGCCATTAACGGAACTGGAAGAGGTCAAAAGGCGCTTTAGAGCCTTTGTTACGAAATCGCGTGGTGACGGAAAGATTCTCTCTCCGCCGCTCAAGAAAGTTAAATGGAGTGAAGCATAATAGTTGTCGCTTGTTAAATCCTATTGTAGTTGTTGATTGTTGATGCTAGTGAACTTGTATTTATGTTATAAGAGAAGAGAATCCTTGAACATAATTAATGCATAATATATATACACGGGCCCGTCTACCAACGGATGTTTAATTTCATGTTATTCTAACAACTGCTCAATATAAATTAATGTTTACTTTTTACGTATATAAATTTTAACAATATCAAGTTGACTAAAACATATTATTTTACGTATGAATCAAACTACACCGATTATAGCACTGTCGGATTTTGACTGCTTTAAAACACTACTCTTACACAAGTCAGCTACCTGGAAAAATATTTGTTTAAAAAGATAATAAAATTTGACAAAGTCCTTTAAAAATGTCCTCGTATTTCTACGAAATATTCCGTATTGACATTTTCAGAAGATCACAAGCACAACCTCCAATATTCCGTTAAACCTTTAGCCCATTCCGTGTATTAGGTACGTGTAGTATGTGAAAATTAATTGTTTTTTTTAATATTATGTTGTATCAGTCCTGACGCCTGAATACCAGTATTTATAGTATAATCCAAATAAGTTACAGTAGATAGTGCATGGCTAGTACTAATTTAGGTTACTAACTGGCAATTACAGCACTGCTACACAAAGCAGCCCAAGTGTCGCATTTATCGGCATGTTAATTTGCATGCAACGTATATCATTTTGTAAAGGAGGTGCCAAAACGTATGTCATTAATTGTGACTAAAAGTTTGAAAGAAAGTTTAATAGTTGAGTGAGTAATGATTCTCAGATGACCCTTTTGGTTTTTCTCTTGTGGACAAATTGAGTGATATTTTACCAAAATTAAAGTACTCACTACGATAAGTGTATTTGTGTCTTTAATAAAAATTTGCATGTAATAAATATACAGTGCAAGAATTAAGATAGCGTATAGTTTCTCGTTTGTTTGTAAAAGTGAAACATCAAATTCTCTCGCAGGGAGAATGTAGCATTCTTCCTATACTAAGCAGTCACAGTCACCTAAATCAAGTTACCTCCTTAAAGAACCGTCGGAGTTCAACGCTAAATCTGTCATCATTTTACGGTGTAGGGATATTATTCAACGACACCCAAGTCTGGGTTGCTGTGACCGCATGCCATTCAAAATTTTACCCTGTCTGCGAATCGATTACGCCTTTGTCTTTCAATAAATGATTTTGGGAAGAAAGTACCGCCAGAGGTCATGATGAAACAATATGAAATGACAATTCTAATAAGTGTGACTGGGACTGGAATACGAAAAGAATACAGCTGTACACTAAAGACATGATGAAATCTAAAAGGGGATGAAAACGATCATTATTTTATGATTTTACAACCTAACTGACCTTCGGATCTCTAGCCCTGCACTAACTTACAACTGACCAGCGCCTGGTAGGGTGAGATAATCTGAGCCTTAACTTATCGCAACCAATGCAACTCATCATGGACATTGGGTTTATCACCCATGTTATCTCCAGACTTCCCATCTCAAGGCCCTGTACCCGATCCAGCAATATCTTCTGGTAAAAGTTCATGATGATAGCTTTTGTTCTGAGAATGGTTTTACTGTGTGAAGAGGATGTAGACAAGTGCAGGAAGCAGAAGAGCAAATAGCAATGAAATACGACAAGTGCAAGTGTGCGTGCGCATCTATTGCGTTCTACACATCATGTTACTGATACAAGTGTTTGACTATTTCAATTCAAGTTTTAGTAACCGGTGCGATGTGTAATTGTTCACAGAGAATCGAAGAATTGTGCTCAAAGAATATTTGTGAATTATTTAACTGTTGTAGACAACAAACTCGTTTGCCAGTACCTTACCTATCCGTCCGTATTGACAATAATGGCGGGAGTCAACTAAAAGTAAAATCCATACATTCTTGTATCCTTCTTAAGCGTTCACATAAATCAAATGGCGTCGACATCAACAAATCCACCGTCTGGGGAGAAAGGAGACACGGGCCAGACAAATAATTCGGAACGAGACATGGAAATGGATCAGCTTAAACAAGTCAGATACCAGAGATGGAAAGAAGGGTTCTTGGATCGATTATCAATACTGCCACAATTTGCAGATTTGAAAATCAGTCCTAGGAATGGAGGTAAAGTTTCAAACATAAGCTATCGTGGCTAAAATATTGATTAATTACTAAATATGCTTTAAAATCCTCAACTCAGCACAGTACTACTAACTTTTAGCATAACCAGTTAATAATTTTTAAATCCAGCAGCTAAGCATAACAAGCTGTCAGAGTCTACAATTGTTTCTAGTGTTTAATTAGTTTTTAACAAAAATGGAAAGTTAATTATTTTGTTCTTTATTTCCAGTCCCAACCAGCACTGCTAAAAAGCCTCATGAAATAAAGAGCTCAGTTCAATCCAAGAAGAATCCTACCATCACCAGCCCAAATCAGCCAGCAAACCCAGCTCAGAAAAATGTTTCTCAGAAGCCGAACAGTAACAGTACTACAAAAACCCCTCAGTGCAAACCTACAAATTCGACAGCGGCAAAGCAAACTAACAAGGATGACAAGACGCCTAACATGCTAGAAGAAATGATACAAGAATTTCAACTCTTTGCCAGCAAAAACGTTTTGTTTCATGACGAGACGAGCATTTGGGCCGGCGGTGAAATAAAGCTAAAACTCTTCCTGGACGGCCGAAAAAAATTTGTATCCAGTAAATTCAAGGTGACGCCAGAGATTCAGAATGCATTTGAAACATACGCTGATGTTCAAATCTCAACTGCCCTTGCGCTCAACTCCACAAGGACTGCGAAAAGAACGGCCGTAGAGCAAAAGTTGCAAACAAGTTACGGAAAAATTGACGCAGATTTGGATTACGAATGGTTATCAAAAAGCTGGGAAGAACTTGAAAACCTACATGTGAAGCAGGACCATTGCCCTCTGGTAAGAGCCTTTGGAAGCGAATGGGAAGCGTTTTACAGACAAAAGAAGCGAGAAAAGCTTGAATCACTCTTTGAAATTACTAAAATATGTACCAAGTACCAAGACAAATTGAACAGCTTACTAGACGCGGAATATTGTGTTGAACATGCCAATTTGGATTCCTACTACTTCAAAGCAGAGAATTTCATATTACCTTTGTGGAACAAAGTTAATGGCTCTGACCGAGCTCTTCTGAACGGGAAGAGAATGGAAATTATCAAGAGAGTAAATGCATGGATTAGTTGCAAAAACAGCGACAGACGCTCCAGTGATTTGAAAGATGCTTCCAGAGCAGTTAAATTTGCAGTGTCCAAGTACTGTGAAGCTGTTGAAATGAAGCTGGAGAAACCTGGAAATTTTCAAGATCTCAATGAAGCCCAAATACAACAAGTGTATCTGGAACTTAGGAATGGTATAATTGACTGTTTTTTTGGAGTCACTTCCTTTGTGTACACAAAACACTGGAACTCCAGGCGGGACGAGCTCAAAGTAGCCCTTCAAAGAGAAGAAAAATCCTTCATGGAGTTTTATGCAACTAATCAGCTCAGTCAAGAACTTCGCCTTCAGACAGCAGTCTTAAGAGGTGCCATAGCCTTTCGCACCGGCGTCCTTAAACTTTTGAGCGTTTACGACAATAAGCCCACAGAGCTTATCTTCGACATCAACAAAATCCTTCAAAACATTTCTACAGATTTGCAGATACAATTCCCATCGAGACCAGTCCAAGCTTTGCCACTTCTAAACCAAAAACTTGCACAGGTTTCTAAAGAATTGACGATGCAAGACCTGTTCAAACCTCGCGCTACGAGCTTGCCGCAATGGGATCCTACGCCAGTTTTCGTTATACAACCGAATCCTAGTATCCTCCATCAAAACCAGATGGGAGTGGAGAAGGTTATTCAAATGGAGGTGGGGGGACCGTATCGCGATTCCGACAAAATAACTAAAGAAGCAGGTGCACATGCCTCATCAGAGCTTGACGTAGATCGTGGACTTCGCAGCATGCTGAATGGCTTTCCAACATACCTGTTCCAGGGGGCCCCGGATATATCCTTCGGCCTAAACAGATCTCCCCCACCTGGCGATATTGGTGACCCTTCGCGGAACCACACCACCACGCTTCCCAGAACAACAGCCTCATCCACACAGCGTGGCGCTTCAGCCAGGTCGGGTAGGGGTGGGCGAGGTGGTCGAATTATTTCGATGACACCTGCGCCTCCCCCAGTCAACGGAACTGTGCCGTCAAAGAGAGCCGCAAGTTCGCCGAAAATAGAGCCTAAAACCCGGAAAAAACAGTAATGAAACGAGGACACCATGCGCTGACATCAGGGTATTTGAAAAGGTCATAAGTTTTCAGCTTGGAATTTTCACATCTAGGACAGCAATGCAGCAACGCAATCCAGCCTGGTGCAATATACATTGCCATCTTCATACGGGAGAAGAGCCACTTTTTTAATATTAGCATGCAGTTTGTACATATTATTTTGCTTTCAAAGAAAGTTTTAAAAGATTTCTTATAGCGACACTTTTTGTAATGTTGCGTGATTCACTGGCAGTGATCAATGGAAATAAATTGAATATTTTATTACTCCATACTAGTCATAACTTAACAATCAAACATGCATATCGCTACGCTGTCCAGGCCTAAAAATCATAAAAAATTACTGGAATGCTGTTCCTTCTAGTTCTTCAAATCGAAACATGTTCCCTCAGGGAAAATGTGAGGAGCAAAAAGGGATGTTTACATTAATTCCACGAAAAGTTCAGAGCATGCTGAGGTTAAGCCGAGGATTAGAGATGCAATAGCACCAGAAGTAAAGTAGGCCAGACAAACCGTATAGGAAACATTTTACACTTTACAATCCAGACCTGGATATTCTTCGCTCAGGAATGAGTGTATTTAGTTAAAGCATTCGGGAGTACATATTCTTACCTAAAGAGCCCAAGGCATTCTACGTAAATCTTTCCTTGAAAGACTTAGACCTGCTACCGGCCGGTGCTTCTTAAGAAAATCACATCTCAAGGCCATTACACGGTTCGATTGTACTTTTAAATACATACAGTGCAGTGAGTGCGGGAAATCTGGAGCTTACAAACTGCAGGTGCAGCGCATGTGGATTGAATGTTGTGTACTTTTCTGTAGTATAGATTGAGTAGTTGCCCCGTAACTTAAAAACAGCTTGCACTAATAGCATCACTTGCTCCTGCTTGGTGGAAGGTAATTGATTTAACTATTTTAAACACCTTTAATTTTTGCTAATTTTAAAAAAGACAATTTTGCAAATTCCAGGATAACAAGCATGGATTTAACAGCTGGTACTGTTCATCAGAATCACTCCTCGGAGCTTCCAGGACGAACCGGTGATGACCGTCAAATGCCGGCAGAATCAGATGGTGACCCAGACCCCCTCCAGAGGGCCAGATTTCAAAATTGGAGAGAAGGCTTTGAAAGTCAGCTACGGAGTTTACCGGATTTTTGTGATGGAGGTAAAATTTAAATGTTTTAGTTATACATATCATTCAATATTTTTATTTCTTAAGTAATTAAATTTTTTTTGAAATATATTTAATTCGCATTTTGAAAATGCCATCAGCAAGGAAACAAATTAAATGAAAAACTACCATTGCGAAGCTTCAAAAATATTTTACTATTTAAGATATAATTTCTTACCCAATTCTATTATTTTTATATGCAGATTCAAGCAACAATTTTTCAATTACCAACGGGAACAACACGTCAAAAAATTTCAGCATCGAAAATTCTGGAAGTAGCAGCGCCACCACCGGAACTCCCGCCACCAGCAAAGCAAACCCTTCCATCCCGGGAACCGGGTCGCAAGATGCCCTCCCCCTCCCTAACAACAGTTCGCGCTCAGCATCAACTTCCCGTGGGTCAATCACAGTTGATCGAACCAACGGTCCATTAACTACACTAGAGGAGATGATAATCCTATTTGACCAGCTGGGAAGTGTTAGAGTATTGTTTGAAAGCGAGACAAGCATTTGGACACAAGGTGAAGAGGATCTCAAGGAATACATGAGACGTAAAATAGAATTTGTTCTGAAAAAATTCCAGGCGACACCAGAAATAAAGAGTTCGTTTACAACATACGCAAATATTCAAATATCAGCTGCCGTTGCTTTAAACTCTTCAAGGGTTGCAAAAATAAATGCTCTGCAGCAAGTGCTGGACACGAGGTTCCAGAACCTTGACGCTGATTTCGGATACGACTGGCTATCGAAAAGCTGGGCGGAAGTTGAAGCCATGTATGCCAAGAATGACTCCTGCATACAGAGTTTGATCAAAGCGTTTGGTGACGACTGGGAAGCGTTTTACGAGAAGAAGAAGCAAGAGAAAACAGAGCCGCTCTTCGCCATTGCCCAATTGTTGGCAGAATACAAGGACAAGCTAAACAATTCACTGAACAACGAGTTTTGCTGTGAGAAGGACAAGTTGGAGACTTTTTACAAACAAGCATTCGAGTTGATAAAACCATCTGTAATAGAATTAAATAACTCTGGAAGGATGCAGTTGAATGAAAAGATTGACGGAATCATAGCAACTGTGAAGAACAGTGTTGCAAAGAAAAACGATCAACGAAACATACTAGATGCGCAAATCTCGATTCGTGCAGTTCAGTACGCAGTCTCTAGGTTTTGTGAAGCTGTTGACAGGAAAGTGAATAACCTCGTAGTCCCATGCAAAATGTCAGAGTTGAGCTTAAAGAATTGGCAAAGGAAACTCATGGACCATGTAATTCAATGTTTTTTCAATGTTCCTCTGTTTGTGTACACTAAACACTGGACCGCCGCACGGATTCAACTTACCTCAACACTGGAGAGAGAAGAAGAACAATTTGAACGGTTTCATTCAACTAATCAACTATGCCACGAGATGCGGATAGAAACAGCTATTTTGTCAAGCGTTGTGATATTCCGTCGTCAAGTGATGCAACTTCTTAGTAACGCATATGAGAAAACAGAATTTCTTACAGAGACAAACAAGGCTCTTGTAAAAATCTCAGAGGAGTTAAAGAAACAATTTCCCGCCACTTCTCCAGATTACCTTTTGCATTTATTCTGTCAAAAATTGCAAACAATAGGGGAAGAATTGAAAATAGAAGACATGTTTCGTCAAACGCGAGGCTTGAGCAAGAGCATCGACTAGCGAGCAGGCGCACAGCAGCAGTAACGAAACTTCCAAGGATTTGTTTGTCGTAACGTCTGCGTCCGGAGGCGGTGATTCTGAAGATACAAGGACCACTTATGTAGTTCAAATGATTGCTGAAAAATTTGAAACGGCGAATAATGCTTCACAAGCACCATCTGTAAATAATTTCGAACATCTTCTAACTAATTTTCCGGATGTAGTTATACCGAGGGCTTCTTTCACCTTTGCTGTACCGCGTGGTTCTCCTGCCACTCGAAGATCGGTTGGGCGGCCGCGTGGTTCCCGGGCAGGAGGTTCGAGCGCACGTGGTTCAACCGGAGAACCCAGGTCACAAGAGTCAGTTCCAAATGGACGAGGGCCGCCAACAGCTTCAGCACCAAGTGCGCCTGCGCCAGCCACAACATCAGGTCCTCCCACACCAGCTTCAACGCCAAGTACTTCCTCGACAGCAGGTATCGCTGCTGCCATCTCAACAAGTCCCACTGCAATTACAAACACAGCAGGACCCTCAGTAGCGCGACCTTCCACTAAACGAGTATCTTCTACGCCACCTGCTTCAGTAATTCATGTCGATATGAAACCTAGACGTTCCCAGGCAAAATTGAAATTTCCCTCGTCCTTTGGATTTGGCATATTCTTTACTGAAACAACCGTTCACGTATCCGTCACAGTATACAAGAACGTCCAACACTTTACGCTATCATCGCTCCTAATGCTGGATTTAAACGAACCTGTACTTCTTCCGGACCCGGATTCCCAAGATTCCAGCCGTCCCCAAGAAGAGAATGCAATAAACGTGTACGATTTTGTGACAAACCCAGAAATAACTCAAACCAAAGAAATTTTCAAATGGAGCGACGAAATCCCCGAGGCATTATGGGCGGAAGAGGTAATCTCCATGTTTTTCTCCAAAGTGAAAACAGAGATTCGAAACCGTTGGGCATCCAAGGACATAACGGAAGACGTCATAGCAATTGGTTTACCCACATTTGTGTCCAGTGAGTGCAGGAAGCGACTCAAGACGGGCCTAAGTCTTGCAGGACTTCAAAAATCCGTCTTTGTTCATCCCACAACCGCCATTGGCATAGCCTGCCTTTCCTCGCCCTTATTCGAGACTGGCGAGCATCATTGCTTGGTCGCATACAGAACACTACGCACACCCCTCGAAGTAGCCTTGTTGAAAATAACGGAAGGGAACGTGAGCAATTTAGCGATTTGGGGAGTCCCTTGGGGAGCGCAAGAATCCATGGACCTGGAACCTGCCTTTCACACTGTTGCCACAGCCGCTAAAATCCAAACGAATGACGTCAAGTACTGCATTTCCGTGAGGGACGACGAAACTTCTGATTTCCAACTAGAAGCCATTGATGGTATTAAATTCAAAGATACTATTTCTTCCTACTTTCCCGACGTCATCAAAACTGTAAAATTAAGCATCGCGGAAAGCATTCTCGGAGGACTTGCAGCCATTTCCGAGGACATTGCTACTTCAGACGGTCCGTGCGAGATGTACGCGGAAGCGTTTCCCTACAAAGTGGACCTTCTAAGGATTGAAGGTGGTGTTAGCAAAGTGCATACGCTAGTGGAGAAATACGCGAGGTGCGGGACGTATGCAGTTGAGATTCATTTCAGATCAATGAGCATGGAAGAAATAGTTATTACTCGTTTTTCCCATTATGACAATCATACCAAGAAAACGGTCATGGTCCGTGCAAGTGCTGCCGTACAACGAAAATACCCCAACGCTTTTGCCAAGCTAACCATTTGCGCTGAAGGTATGATCTCCGCAGTCGTTGCAACGCCGAGCGCATTTGTTCCGGAAGATAACTGGGAAGTGCCGAGCCAGCCTATGGGTCTACCGGATGATCAATTGGGAATGGTTACTCTGAGATGCTCAGAGTTTGATAAAGACTGCCATCTTCGACAATGTGGGCGTCCTTTGGCAAAGAAAGCTAAATACACTCCCATCAACCAAATTCAAATTGAGCAATTTCCAAAACCTGGAAGCTCGTCTGTGTGTGCTATTGAATTGAATTGAACTGTGTGTGTGAGTGAGATTGTGAAATTGCAACTTTCCGCTTGACGTAGTTTTGAACATTTCTGCATAATGCTCAGCAAATAATGGTCAGTCGCTACCTCAGTAACTCTATGATTAATTAGAATTAATTTTCAAACAAAGTGCTCAGTAAATTATCACAAGAAAAGTACAAATCAGTCAATTTTGTATATAAAATTAGATACCATGTTCGACTCTTGCCACCATTGTGATAATGTTTTTATGGATAGAAAAGCAGTAGTATTTATGGGGTTTTGAAAGGTATGAGTTAATTGATTTAGTATTGACGCGAATTTAAGAAATGATTGTTTTTTAGCGTTATGATATTTATTAAATGTTGTTACCTTGCCGCGTCCCATTTAAAATAAATAAATGCAATGCAGACTAATTTTGCAATGGAAACTTTCGAAAGCCACAATTTCTGTTTCTATTATGAATCGATTTTAATACATGAAGCCTTGTATGAAGAAAATGATGATGGTGTGAAGAAGAAATGGAGACGAAAGAATGAGCAAGTTGAAAAATTAAAAGGCCGGTCTAATTTTTTTTATAAGAAAATGATAAATAAGGTCATCCTATTATTGAACATCTGGTAGGCACTTTGATTCTAACTATTTGACAGATGATTTATTACATAATGCTTATCCTCAATTACCTCTTTCCACTCCATTCTTTGGAAGAACCCTTACTTGATCACTTCTCCTTCTGTTGTGACCCAGGAACTCCTACTCTCATGAATTCTCTACGGCAGTTGCAAGGAGTGTAGAAGCGCCATCACATGACTTAACACAAAGGAAACAACTTGTCTTATTTCTTCCAATCTCCCTTCAAGGGATCATCTCTGAGCAAGGGACTTCCCTTAGATTCCAACCCTGGAGCGGTACTTCCTTTTTTACATCGATCAAAGTCAAGAGTTCACCTTCTTCAATTAATCTACTCCGCTCCGCAGATGGTATCCTTGGAAACTCCCACCCATCCAGAATTGAGACTATAAGGAGCAATGAAGCAGATATGCTCTAGGGATAATACCCTGAGTATAGACTCGGCTCCCTTCAGCCATGACATAAACACAGACAAAGTTACCTTAAGCTCTTATTAACGGGTGGAGAATGTCGTGGGGTAAAGCAAAACTGAAGGGATCGTAGCTAAGTAATTATCTGAGCTATATATGCGCTGAATAATGCAATGCAGCTCGAAGACCTTTGACCAAGTACACCAAGGGCTTCTAACTTGCCGTCAGTCTCCCTTCTCAAGTCAGTTCTGTTTGAACCTTTGCTCTGACAGCTAGCTTATTGACTTTGCAAGTGAATCCACTTCTATGACGTCAACAGGCCTTCATTTAATTAGGAAGCCAGATTGTGCGCGCATAGAATCTACAAAAAAAACAACGATTAAGGTAAAGACAGAGTCACGAGCATCAAAGATAGTGACCTTGCCACATGTGCGCGCCAAAACCGCTTTGTTTACAAGCAAAAGTTGTTTTTACTAGTGTTTGCATCAAAAATTTATTTTGTGTGAAGCGCTGCGATTGTAAGAGAATTTTAAATTTGAAATACTGATCTGTGCTACTCCAATAACCGTTTTGGACTGGAAACTTTTGAGTTGTACATTCATACTTGTCCTATTGCTCCATTAGTTACGTGATATTTGTTCCTGTGACAAGACGTGATTATTTAATCTCAAATAGAAAAGGATCAAACTCGTTTAAATCCGAGAAACAATCCAACGTCGTAGAATTAATTAACCACGAAAAATTGTACAAGCTGTACTGTGAAAGTGAACTAGAAACAAGTGTCTTAAAATATTATGGATACATTCGAGAACCTATTTCCTTTAGGAGTAGACGTAGATCTTGATTTTTTCCCGGACACTCCGGAAATTCAGGAAAAAAGATATGAGAAATGGAAGAAATATTATGATTCAAGAGTTTCAAAACTAATGGAACTAGATGAAAATAATAATGACAAACGAAGCTATCCTGTCTCAACAGGTCAGTGTTTCTTGATTGTATTTACGCATTTTTCATTCCAAGCCGGCTTGGTAAATTTTAATGTAGCTTCTTGTTGGTAATGCACTTGAAGCACTGACATTGACTTATTTTTGCAGGTAAAAGTAAAAGCTCCGGAGGAGGAAAAAACAGGAATGGAGAAAATGACAAATTACGGAAGGAAAACCACGTTAAAAAAGTCAATTCATCCAACGTTCTACAGGACCGTCACAGCAATGACAACAAACCTACAGACACACTCGCCACCAAATCCAAACCTGAAAACCCGAATGAAAAATTATCAGCGAAATGCGGATCTGAAAGAAGTGAAAAAACTGAGAATGGATTCTCGAAACGAGCAACAGAGAAGAGACAAGGCCCATTCCCATCCACCAAACGTGCTCACGAGGGCGACAACCATAGAAAAGAAGTCCCATCAAATCTTCCTCCACACAGCAGCCAAAATCCGGAGCCTTTCAAAGTTAGTAGAAGCGGTCGTATTCTTAATGAAATGTTGAAGAATTTCGAAGTAGCTGCAGGTCAGGCTGCAATTTTTGCGGATCCTACTAGCGTTTGGGAAACTGAAGAAGACCTTGAAAAAAGAGTTATCGAGGCGAGAGGAAAGGTGATTGATGACATTAGGAAGGTATATGGGAAGCAAGTTGCTCCAGTAGACATTAGTGTTTTCTCGGAATTAGCATCAATTCAGCTGTGCCGGGTGAAAGCAATTAACAATTTGCGGAAAAGGAAGCGTAATCTTGTGAATTGTATGCTGGAACAATGTATCGAAAAGATCTACAGAAGATTTAAACTGCAGTGGCCGGACATTACGTTAGAAGAGGGCGTTGAGCGTGCGTATGAAGAGGACTTTCCGCGAAATACGGAAGTGCTTAAATCCTTGGGCCAAGAATGGGAGGCTTTTTATCTAAAAGCCAAAATGAAACCAGTTGGAAAACTGCTAGAGATTGCAAAGACTTTGAAAGTTTACGAAAAACATATGCGACGTTTGCTCGACCGTGCTGTGTGTACAAAAGACCTCAAACTGGAAGCTTTCCATGTTAAAGCCATGGATGTAGTGCGCAACACCCTCCCAGAGGGCGCACCAGCAGAGAGTGATTTGTTTCAAGATGCACTGTTTTTGCAACTGTCCGCCAGAATCAAGTTGGAGCTCCAGCGGGAAAACAAAATGCGAATTTTCCACGAAATTCAAATGGCGGGAGACGCAATGCTAGATGTAAGGAGAACTTTTTGCAAAATTATGGACATGCGATGCAAAAAATATGGACTGGGTGCAGTTTCCAAATCCCACGAAAAACTTGCCCGCGACTTAATCAAGGCCTTTGGGGGAGCTCCAAGATTCTTGTACACGAGTCCTTGGATTGCAAAACGGGAACAACTTGTCAAATTTCTTGGATACGAATTTCGAATTTTTAAAAATTATGCAGAAAACAAACGCCAGGATATGGATCTCATTGAGTTGGAATATTATGAATTATTCTGTTCCAACGTTTTTCTTATCAGCGACGATCCTGATTGGATTACCCGCTTCCGTGCCCCGTGGTCGGGTATTCACTATTTTTTATATACAAAATGCGGTCATGAGCATTACAAGCAATTCCTCGTTATGGTAACTTTGAGGATTTTGAAAGATATAGGACTCGGAGAACTTAATGACGACTTCGATCCAGATGGTTTTACAAATAAAATTGAACGCATCGTTGAAATAATGTTAGATGCAGCGGACAAGATTAAATTTACTGTCGAACCGTATAAGATTTCCACTGCTAAGGACAAAAGAACCACGAAAACACCGAGTGAATCCAGTGCAACAAGACAAGAGCATAATGTTGAGTTAACCAGCAACTCCTGGAAAGATGGTTTTGTAATCCCAGCTGAGCATATTGCCAATAATATGCATTTAGTACCGTACGTTCCAGAGTTCAAAATTCCAGAGATTCCAATGCAGCGAGAGTATCCAAAAAGTCCTTTTAAAATTCCTGAAATCCCACTGGAGCGAAATTTTAAAATTCCCAAAATCTCGCTTGAGGGAAATTTTAAAATTCCTGAAATCCCACTGGAGCGACCGTCTCAGATTCCCATGATCCCGTTGGAGCCAAAATTACCCTCAGGCTGCCACAGACTAGCTCTTGAAGCGCAAACGCGTGCTAAAATTCAAGAAACTCGTGCGCTTTTGTCAGCAACGAAAACATCAGACAAAATCCACACCGGAAACCTTGAAAGTGGAACAGCAATTTTCTTCACTGCTAACGCCATCTACGTTTCCCTAAGAGCCCCCAGATGGAGTGATCAATTCACAATGCCTCCAGAAATTAACCTTATCCAGCTACCGCAAGCGCCGACCGTGTTAACAACGGATGACTTTTACTCAGGCAGCGTTTCCTTAAACGTGTATGACTTTTTGGCAAATCCTGATGCCAAATTCACCAAAGAAGTATTCATGTGGCAAGGAGAAATGGTTCAGCTCTCTGCCGAAGAAGTAATCGCTTTATTTCTACATAAACTAAAGACCAAGATCCTTTGCAACCCTGGAAAAGATATTTCATCAGATGTGATTGCCATAGCATTGCCGACTTGCATCTCGAGCGCTTGCAAGCAGCGCTTAAAATCAGCGCTTCACCTGGTAGGGCTCCATCAATCCGTCTTTGTCCAAGCTACCACAGCTGTCGGAGCAACCTACATCATGTCCAGGGGAAATCCAATTGAGGCGAGACATTTCGCGCTTGTAGTATACCTTGAAAGCCGTTCCGCAAACACTGCGCTTCTGAAAGTAAGCGCTGGCAAATTCAAAACCATTGCTACGGGCGGTTTCCTTTACCCATCAGATGAGACGTCCACCAATCCTTCACATATCTCTTCACCGCAGCAACTCCTTGAAAAGTTAATAACTTCAATCGATGAAATTTTTGAAACGGCCCAAGTCCAAAAGACGGATTTAGCTGAGTACGTTTGTGTTGTCGACGACAAACACTTATGTCCAAGCGCAACACCTTTGCATTATAAAACGTTTCTTACTTGGCTGAATAACAGCGTCTTGGAGGATTTGCCTGATTGTGCAAAGCGTACGCTGCCCATAAACGTGGGGCTTGTGCCAGGACTTTTCAAAATTTCTCTACGCCGCAGTGCCCCTGTACAAGAGCCTGATTTCTTCCAAGAAGTATTCCCCTTCCGTTTGGACCTATTAAGCGTAATGGATTCAAATTCGATTACTGAAACGTCTTTGGTATCCAAAAACATGGCAGCTAAAGATACCGTTGTCAACGTCCCTACGCATCAGCTAGGAACTGGAACGAGACCGAGCTACGTCTCCTCTTATCGTTACGATCGTTGCTGCAAAGAAATGCAACTCTTTGCGGATGATACCCTACGGCAAATCTCTTCAGCTGTCAAAATCCAGGTGAGCGGAGAAGGGATTGTGACTACTGAAATAGTACACGAGTGGACGGGGAAGAAGCTTCCTTTGGAACTGACGCCCCGCCATATTGTTTAACGCACCCACCATTTTGCGTTAACGCACCCCGCCATTTGTTTAACGCATCCGCCATTTTGCGCTAACGCACTCGCCATATTGTTTAACGCACCCGCCATTTTGCGTTAACGCATCCGCCATATTGTTTAACGCATCCGCTATTTTGCGTTAACGCACCCGCCATATTGTTTAGCGCATCCGCCATTTTGCGGTAAACAATATGGCGAGTGCGTTAACGCAAAATGTTGGATGCGTTAAACAATATGGCGGATACGTTAAACAATATGGCGGATACGTTAAACAATATGGCGGATACGTTAAACAATATGGCGGATGCGTTAACGCAAAATGGCGGGTGCGTCAACGCAAAATAGTGGATGCATTAAACAATATGGCGGATTGCTAAAGATGGATGTCAGCGTTCTAGGAAGGTGGGATGTGGCTTAGGATTACATGTAACTGGACGACGCTCTATCTATTACATGGTAGGTACATGCAGCGAACACAGGACAGAACACACACTCGATATACTGAACATTTGGGATTCCATAGACGCCCTGCTTGAAGTGGGAGCCTGTGTTGGACTGCATGCCCGAAAGTTTTATGAAGATTGTTGTTGAGAAACGTTTTAACGACATTTTGAACGCTTCCCGCGAATTTAATGATCAATCCATACCAGTGAAGAAACCAAAATTCGTAGGCTATTAATATTAAGCTAATTCAATTTACGATAGTTTGTTAAGTAATCTTATATGTTAATTATGCTTACATACTACATGTACTAACGGTAAATTAATATGACGTCTGAAATTGTAATATTACATGAGGATACTATGTAAAGCATGTTTTTATTAATTTAGCATATCTCTATAGCTGTAATTTTAAACTTTTATTAAAACTGAATCTATGCTACTGACTGCCTATCTTTAGTTTACCCAATATGATTTTAGTATAAATAAATATAATTTTTATTAATATAACTAATATCTCAAAAACAAATACAAAAAGTTAGACTCGTTTAGGGTATTTAGTTGACTTTATTTGAAACTTTATTTCCGGAATTACTAACACCAGTGTTAATTGGCAATTTGAAAATTGTTGAACAAACGTTTGTTACAACTTATTTGTAAATAATGTTTAAAAGATGCTTCCCACTGCATTATAAACAGGTGGGGGAATGACTTAAATTGCGAAATTCGATACACGAGCATTGAATGAAGAAAATGAATGTAAATAGAAAAGTGAAGCAATATCTATCAACTTAGTAAAAATTTTTCACCAAAAGCTTCACATACAAGTGCATTGTCAAAGTTGGTCATGGTGGACTCTTTGTGCAATCATCTCACCTGCATCATCATCTACTCATCACCACACAAGGCAAGGAGAGCTCTTCTGTAGTCTCCACTTGTGTCTCCCTGAAATTGAATTTTTTAAATTAATTAGCATGATTAATGAGATACTGATTAAAGCAAGGTACACCATACATCAGAGCTTTCCAAACTTTTATGATCCCATACTTTTATATCCTTTGCTAAAGGTTTGGAATACAGTTTCATGTACTCCTCTTTAATAGTTCCCAAGTCAACATCACATCTGGAGACGATGTAGAAAATGAGCGCAGAATCGTTTGTTCCCATCCCTTTCATGGAAGCCATGAGCCGTTCCGCAAAATATCTTGGACGATTCTGTATGCATTTCACTAAATAGAAAATGAAAAGGTCATCAAGAGTCAAATCAGACAGTTAACGGTTTTGCATTAAGAAAACTCGTGTTTCTGTGTAATCATAGAAATCCTTAATTAATTACCAATTGTCAACAACGCATTTTTAATGTCACCACTAAACTCTCCCTTGATTGTACGCTCCATGGTTTGTGCAGTCAGTTTTTCGTAGCTGTGTAGAAAAAATATCAAACGTGCTATTAGCAAACTCTCCAGCGATCATCCAATTCCAGCGAATCATACGATATTATCCTTACACTTCAAAGACTGCTCGAAGATGGGGGAAACTTCTGGTTACCAAAATCATGTTGAAAACTGATTCATCAGTTCCAAATTTGTCAATCCCTTGAAATTCGTAGCAATAAAGGTGATTGTAGACATGATTACTTGTGCAAAACTATTTTAATCTTTACCTTAATTAATCTATCCTTCCAAAACTATATACCTGCCGTCTTCAAATCCTGAGCATCTTGTTGGACCAGGGCTGAGTCAACATGAAGTTCGGTACTTCTACTACCCTATAACGAAACCAAAAAACTGTAACTCTACGCTTGATCACCTGGATTTTAAAATAATGATGATAAGAGATGAACTGTGTGGTTTAGAAACTTACCGCACACAATGATACAAGTATCCGCTTAAAGTGACCTCCTGTGTCAGAGACTACGTCTGCTTCGAGTGACCTCCCGTAAAGACGCTGGTAGGCTTCCTGTATCTGTTGGAGGTCTGCATTAGAGGATGTGCACAATACGTCTATGAGGGCAGCTTCCTATTATGAAATTAAGACAAGATGTATTTCATTGAAAGCCTTGAAAGGCCGATAGTAACAATAATGGCTATGGCGTTGTTATTGAGCTCACGTTAGTTCCCAACCCCTTCACTGCATAATTGACTCTTTGGGCCAGAAAATCATAGCGTGGGACCATCAAAGCTACAAGCAGGTCTTCAAATTTTCCGCTAGTCTCTGACTTCAAATCAGCCACTAAATCCTGTTCAAGTAAAGTTTAAATAATATGTAAAGTGAATAACTAAATAGCGAATTTCTAAATATTAATTAATACAGTGTGTGTGATACGCTTGGAATTGCGTTACGTGTTATTCAGCGGCATTACCTTTCCGAAACTTGCTTTGAACATCTTTGCAATCTGGAGGCGCTGAGCGTTAGTCCGCTTGCAGAGAACACTAATCAGTGCCTTCTCGTCCGTGCCCATTCCTACACAATGTAATAATACAGAATGGAGTGGTAACATGCATAATACACATGTAGTTTACAGCCCACTGCACTCATAACTTAGAAGCTAGCGGAGTTTAATTTAATTAAACACAATTGAGCAAACAATCAGTGTACCTTTCATTGCTGTACGCAAAACCTTTGCATCTTGAGCAGGATCGAAACCAGGGGCTTCCCGAATTGTAGGCACCAACTAAAAATAACCGTATAAAATAGTAGTTTTACTTGTTAGAATTTACTGCTAAATTAAAATTATGGAGGAGCCTTGTGAGTGAGCCTGTTCGCTAAGCGAACTGGTGGTACTAATGTGTTGTGATTGGAATTCGCCAAATTTAAATTTTCAAATGTGAATTTCAAACCATTTAGAAAGAACGATGATTCGGAGAAATTTCACATTTTGTATGATTCTGTATGTATTGTCCTTTAATAACTAGATTATACTTACTTGAACTCCTTGATCAATCATTGGGTTTGATGCAGAAGCTGGAACTCCAGTGTACGGCGATGACATTTGTCCACCTTGATACGGCACTTGAGCACCTGGATAGCCAAGTCCTGTTGGAGCACCGAGATACGCTGATGATGGAGCACCGGGATACGGCCGATGAGGGAGTACCGGCATAGCCACATCCTGCTGGGGCACCGGGATACGGCGCTGATGAGGGAGCACCGGGATACGGCGCTGATGAGGGAGCACCTCCATACGGAGCATAACCTTGAGGGAAACCTGGATTGGGGGGATATGAGGATTGTTGACCGTATCCTTGCGGTGGATACGGATTGTTGGGGTAACCAGGCTGTGGCTGCGGTGCACCAAATCCCATCTGCTGCAATTACATACAGGTCAACATTGTGAACACGGTGGAACTCAAAACACAATTATCAGAGGATTTTGATCGCACAGGGAAATGATGAGACTAAATAAAGTTAAAACAATTAAATAAACATTAAATTTGCCTTACTGGTTGTAATCCGGTGGGTGGAAGGTTCCCCTGGTGACCGCCTGGATATGGCATACCGTTGTTAGGATACATTTTATAAATGTTACGCCGCAAATAAAAGACCGAATAAATTAACTTGATGCAATACTACTGATCGTTTTGCAACTCAGCATTAACAAGTTACAACGACTAAGCTTAAGCTCTGCCTTCTCTGATTCTTGAATACGACGAGATGAAGCACGAAATGCAAGTTTTATATGGACAGCCTGAATAATCCTTCTTCATTTCACAAGTAACAAGTGAAGGCTCGGATATCATGATATCGTTTCCTGCTGAGTACTCCCATCACTTACTTATTCCACTTCCTCCTAGCAGATTATCCTGATTCACAAGCAGCGGGCAGGAAAAGCTTCGTATGCAAATCGTATAAACAGCCCGAAACCAAAATAATCTATACTTCCCCCGGAATAGGAATAGTTCTCCAAAAGATGCCATGACATAACGTAAGCTTAACATCTTCATATTCTTTTTTAGTTTCGCTAGGAATCGACTGGATTTCATTGCTAATCATTCAAGGAAACGGAAGTGTTAGTTAAAAATGCTTTAAATTCTAGCTAATAAATTACAAATCTGCCTTTAGTTCGGCTCCCCCCCGGCTCCTAGCTTAGCTTCACACGAATTCAAAGTCTATATCAACAACTGCATATTGCGTTGAACCCTAATAAAATATGAGTGGAGATTGTCTTTAGGAGAAATTCAGCAAAAATCCTGCTTTTGATTTTACGAAAATATTCTTAGAATTTTCTTGCCCATGAAGTACAAACCGTATCCCAAGGTGATTTTTAGCACAAACCATTCCCGTAATACCCGGAAATGATCCCACATAATCATGTTTCCAGCTCGCCCAAACCATGTAAGCTCATGCAAAAATAGTAATTGGATTCGCCATAATCTTACAAAGATAAAGTACGGAATTTGGTAAAAATCAGATAATATTATTTAAAACATTAAAATTAATAAATACAAAATATGATTTTTGGTAAGCGTATTTCATATTTTATTTTATTGCACGTTATCAATCAAATAGCAATGCATTTTGGATTTACATGAGTCAGATGTACAAGATTTTCAGTTTACAAATAGTGATTTCTAGAGTATTACCTATCTTTTCATATTTTAAGTGTATAAAAGAAGTGCATGGATTCTAAATTTCGACTTAGACACAATTTAAATCCTCTAGTTTTAAACTTGTTAATTAACCAACACAATCAGAGCTTTCTTATAGTCTCCACTGGTATTCGACTGAAACGCAAATTAAAAGAGTTTTATCTCATATTGACTATTGCATCCAATTATTTTTAATCCAACAGTTATCAGTTCATTAGCTGGCTTTAGTCTTGTCTAAAAGAATCTTCTTACCGAAATGTCATCTGCTAGACTCTTGGAGTACATTTGCTGGTACTCGGCTTTAATGGTTTCCAGGTCAATTTCCGCTCTGGAGACAATGTAGAAGATGAGTGCAGAGTTATTTGTTCTAATACCTCTCATAGAATCGTTGAGTCGTTGTGCAAAGTATGCTGGCCGATTATACGCACATTTAACTACACCAGATTTCACAAATAGAGAGTCAAAATGAGTTGGCTATAATTTAAATCTTGATCACATACTACTTTAACATGCAGCATGCGCAATACATTCGATATAATCCTGCATTACCGATTGCTAACAAGCTTTTTTTAATGTATCCGCTAAATTCCCCATCCACTGTAATCTCGATTGGTTGTCCTGTAAGTTCCTCATAACTGGAAAAAAAAATATTTAAACTTGATAAGCTAAATGGAATACGTCATTTCAATATTAGCCCATTGGTTGGAGGAAATGTTACGTAATAATAATAAAAGTATATTCATTACGCGGAAAAAACTGCTCGTAGATGCGAGTAGCTTCTGGTAGCAAAAATCTCGTTGAATACTGATTCGTCAGTACCCATTTTCTGAAGCCCTTAAAAGTTTAGTTTAAAAGTTATTAGTCATAATCACGAGCATACGGATTAAGTTTTTCATGTAACAGAATTTCTTAATTGCAATTAACATATTTGTACAAGCTTGAACTAAAAGCAGAAAACATACCAGCTTTGTTCAAGTCGGAAGCATCCTGTTGAACTTTGAATAAATCAATAGCTGTATCTTCATTCCTAGCACTCTGAAAAACAATCACTTGGAAATGAGAAATAATGGCCCAAAAAGCCCTAGGGATTTTGATGGAATGCGTGCTTATACTCACTTAACACATGGATGCCATAAATCCATCCTTAACTAACTTACCGCACACAATGAAACCAGTAAACGTCTGAAGTAACCCGACGTATCAGACTTTACGTCCGCCTCAAGTGCCGTCCCGTAAAGACTTTGGTAAACTTCCTGTATCTTCTTGATTTCGGAATTGGAACAAGGACACAATACGTCAATGAGGTCATCTTCCTATTAAAATCCGTGAGATTACTTGTTCAAATCCCTTGCTGCTGCCATATTTGTTAATAGCGCAGATGGTTGTGCTCTTCAATTATATTTGGTTACGATAATAAAAATGCACTTACCGTAGTTCCCAACCCCTTGACGGCTGTTTTGACCCTTTGGGCCAGGTAATCGTACCGTGGGGTCATCAAAGCTACCAGGAGGTCTTCAAATTTTCCGCTAGTCTCCGACTTTAAATCAGCCACTAAATCCTATTTACAGGGCGTAAACAATCCCAGGATTTTAATTTTAAATACACGAATATTACATAGCTCATTAACAAAAAGTATCTCCTGCTCCTCCACTATACTGCGAAAATTTACCTTTCCGAAACTAGTTTTGAACTCAGTCGCAATCTGTTGACGCTGAGCGTCAGTTCTCCGACACAGCACATTAATCAATGCCTTCTCGTCTGTCCCAATTCCTTTAAGCATTAATGTAGGGTAACATGGTGGTCACATTAAGTTTAAATGGACTCTCAACTACGCTATCGTAGAGACTCATAAAACTTTGTTTATGCAATTAAATTTAAACCTATAAATAATTAAGCTTAACTCACCTTTCATGGCTTTACGCAGGGTTTTTGCATCATCAACAGGATCGAACGCCGGGGAATCCCGAAGCGTGGGATTTTCCTGGCCAATAAATAACTTCATTAAAATCAACAATAACCTGGTAATGCGTATTATATATTTATTCATAAAAAATAATTTCCTTCTCGCCTTACGCGCACTATTTGTTTGGTATCGTTGCTCCCAGCGGTGGCCATGTCTGTGACGGTATATAAGGAGAGCTTGGAGCAGATGCGTCAACAAGGTAAAAGTAAATTAAATATGGCTGTTACTATAATACTTTTATTTACAAGCAGTGACGGTTCGATGCTGTAAACGCTGAAGATGATACTAAATGCGCGAATTTAGAAATTGCGATAGTTGTTATTTCTTCAAAAGCAGTTTTGCAAATGGAATGAGATTAAAAAATATGGCAGCGAGTGACTTTGGATGGATTACTTTGAATCTTTGTATGGCGATAAAGCGCAGGATGAGTTCATCAAGTTTACTGAAGAAGACCTATATTTTCGTGCGTCTTTTGATAATTATGATTCATGATGAAGCGGTTGCAACGGAAAAGGCTAGTCACTCACTCACTTCCTAGTGCAAATTCTTATTTATAGATTCTGGCCCGGAAAAAGCTTTTCCGGTATCCCCTGATTAAGGATGTAAAGAAAAGATGACCAGTCATGACCGTTAACTTCTTGCCACTCCCTCCTTACGAGTCCTCATGACTAACTTGCCAACTGACTCCAAAGAGATACGCCTTGATAACTAAACATGTACTCTGGAAGCCGAATTACTGAAGATGAGCTATAAGAAGCATATATTATGGAAATCGTAGTAGCTATTTCATAAGCAAGACTTAAATCTGTAGTTGTAACAATAATATTTTCTCAATCAATAAGCTGTAAGACGGGATCATAAGTCACATCAGGCATAAGAAATAAATGTTTCTGGTGCGTAATCCTGCCATTTTCTGTATTTCGTTTAAATATATACGTATTGCTAATACAAGTATGCCAGAGATCACTAGAGGGAAGAGGGAGAGAAAGCATTTTTAATGATAAAGGAGGATATATTCGCAAAATTATATTTATCAGAACTATATAAACTAAGGTAGTTAGCTGTTAGTTATATTGTTTAGCTATACAACTAACCGCCGTACGCTTTTTCCAAGTAATCAAGAAGAGATATTCTGAACAAGTCCAATCCTCAGATTCTTTACAAGTTCTCTCTGCATAAATATTGGCAGTTATCCCAAGGGTAAAGATTACAGTTTGCAGGAAAAAAACAGCTAATTAATCAGAGATTCATGATTACTGTACAAGATTTTTTTAAATTATTGTGCTGAATTGATTATTACTGAATATTTAAATATAAAGGCTTAGACAGCTTTAATTTTGCCTTCCCAATTCATAAAAAATAACGCTTTTCACTGAACTAAAGCGCCATCTATTAAAGCCTCGTTCACACTAATGACTTGCTCATACATGTATCAAATTAATAATTGCTAATTAATTTACAATTACATGAATATACGAGTCGAGTTTATGATAATGGCTCATAAATCATTACAAATCGCAAATCTACTGTAGAAACAATCGAATTAGGAAACTGTTTTAGTGCCCAGAACCAAAATCCACCCTTGTATTCTCAAGATCTTTAAAAACCTGAGACTGATTTCGTTGAGAACAATAGATGAAGCTGAAAAAACACTAAACGATAATAAGGTATTGCCTCCAGCCGAGCAGGTATTCAAACTAAATTTTCAATTAAAATACAAGAGAGGTGTAAACAGAAGGAGAGCTTACGATAAAGTTAACAGCACGAAGCCATTAATCCCGGCAAAGAACATGAAGATGGATTGCGTGTAGTTATTCTCCGTAATTCCATGCATGTAATTGTACAAGCATTCCAAAAAAAACAGGGCACCGACGCTGAAACATCCAAGCAAGGCGCAGAATACACCAAGATCCCGCTTCCCGATTATGTTCGACAACATTGAAAGAAGAGCGATCCTCATCACGGTTCCCATAATATTAAAAATTGTAGCTGAAAAAAAATCCTCTTACAAAAACCCGGCTTTGGTAATGGTAAAGCTTTTCAACCATTTCTCGATCCCCCTTCCCACTCACCTGCAAACATGTATCCCAACAATGGATTGTTAAGCCCGGAATCTGCTACACATCGAAGAAAATAGAAACAACTTGTAATCACGATCATCAAGTCCCGCCGTAATTAATTAAACTTACAGCTAACTCATAAGCTTCATTATTAAAAATGATTATTGTTTGTTAATTACTTTGAGGAATCATTATAATCATGAAATTGTTAATGAGACAGAAGGCAGTGCCCAGGATTCCAATCCATGCGTCACCCATTTTTGAAGTTAGTTGTTTGCTTTCCCTCGCGACAAAATACGAGCCCAAGAGGGCTGCGATAATTGTGACGCTGGAGAGGGTATGACGCGCCCAGTGTAACTTGTCGAATAAAACAAGCCATGTCCCGGTTGCTTGGCCATGAGAGGTCACATACGTCATTATGTTAAGAACGACAAGAAAAAATGTAGAGAAAATTATAAAGTATCGAATTTAACACTGTTAAATTAATAAATTTTCGCAACATATTTTACTCACTGGAGTGATCCTTGACGTTTCTTGAAAATGACTTGAAAAAAGTTTTTTATGTGAACAATCCTGAACAAACCCATGCATGGAATGCACCTTTGTTGATCCGCATTCAGCTCGTTTCCCGAAGACGTATTTTTCAAAAAAAAGTAAGCCCACAAAAACCCCATTGATAGGGCAGATAACGATATAAGGAAAGTAGAAAATGTTTCAACCTGCAAACATACATTCATAGTACCTAAAAAAATTGTTAACATCATTTCCATTTCCTGTGGTATCATAATAATTTAAATATTGTTTTGCTACTCACAAGCTAAAATGAATTTAATGACGATTTAATCGAGTCACACTTACTCGTATTTCAAATCCAACATACCAACCTAGCATTCCCCCCACTATCTGGAGCCCTTCAAGGATAATCAACCTCCAAGTTCGCATTTCAACAGTATTTTCAGCCACGGCGTATACATATCCCGTTACCAATAAAGCGCCCTTCCCTCCCCCTAGCGAAAAAGGCAAGAAGGTGGGGAAGACCCAGTGAGGATGGAGGTGGATCATATAAACTATTCGAAGACAGCGTAGAGAATCACAGTAAGGATTGAACAGAATATTGTTACAAGGATCGGGAAGCGGCTTCCGTGCAAGTCCATCCATGAACCAACGAAGAGAAAGTACAGCAGTGGACCTAAGGTGCTAACGTTTCTGTGAGCTTCTTCGAAACCCGGAGCGTTATAATCTTCTTCAGCATCTGTTAAAATGTGATATTTTATAATTTAGGCGGGTGTCAGTGCCACTTAACCTATTCTCCTCGAAAGAGGTTAGTGATATAGAGTTTACTGAAACTGTTCTCTAAATGATTGTAGGAAATAATTAGAATTAACTAAACACACCAATAATTATATTCCTCAACCTCAGAATATCCCGAACATATTTTATTACCACACGAACCACGCAGTGTTATTCTCTCAACCCTCAGGCTACGACTGTTCTTTCTTTCTTTCTCGAGCAATTCAATACCCGCAGAATACATACATGCAATTCATACACAAAGAACTAGAAACGTTCCATATTTAAGATTAGCGCTACAGACAAGTACATATACTGTAACGTTAGAGGTCTCTCATATCCTAACATACTCCCACCTTAATTGTCCTAAAGAGACAATTAATTAATTCAATACATAAGGTAAAAACCATAAAAAACTCCTGCACATATACAGAAGAAAAATTGGAAACTTAACTACAAACAACGTAAAAATCAAATACAATCATCAATAACTTCAAGTCCGTTGATTTCTTCTATCCATCTTGAAGGTTTCTTGGATATTCTCCCACTGCGCGTTTGTACTGGAGCAGGCTCTGAAATTAGCTGAAAATCATTTTCATTAGTACGTTTCTCAACAATTTCTTTTCCCTTGTTAATGATTTCAGTCCCAGCTTCTACGTCCTTGCTTCCTGTAAAATCCAAGATTTCGTTTAAATTAACCCCTTCGGACACCGCAGCATCTACCTCCAATGGATAAATTCTCTGTGCAGGTCTGAGAATCTCTTTGAAGGATTTCCCTGCCTTGACTCTCAGTCTAAACAATCTATTGATGCCATCCTTGCCCGTTATGATCTCAATAACTTGAGCTACTGGCCAATAGATCCTAGGCTTGTCATCCGATCCAATCAATACTAAATCATGTAGCTTCACTTCCACCTTCGGCACCTTTTTATAATACTCCGACATTTCAGCCAGGTATTCTTCAACAAACCTTCTTCGCAACAAAGCCATTAAACTTTTCCGTGCCTCAAATTGTGTTACGAGTTTTTTATGCTCGACCAAATCTAAATCTGGCACAATATTTCCCTGAAATTCTTGGGACCGCGCCTCAACCATTTGTAGACTAAGGAACATTTGTGGTGTCAGACATGAACAACAGTTGTTACTGGCAAAGTTCTTGGTTAGGGGTCTGCTATTTACTACATATTCTATATCGCATAGAATAGTCAACAACTCTTCGTAATTGACTACCAATGAACCCAAGTTCCTTTTCAGCAACTGCTTTACTACACCCACCAACCTCTCCCACCACCCTCCCCACCACGGAGAGGTGGGAGGGTTAAATTTCCACCGTATTCGGTCGACCGCAGTCTCTTTCTCAATCCAATCCCAATCAATCCCGGCTAGCATGTTTTCCAGCCCCACAAAGTTTGTACCGCAGTCACTGTAAATAATTACGGGCCTCCCTCGTCGACTTATGAACCGACGTAACGCTAGCATAAAGCATGAGCTAGTCAACGAACTTACAAGTTCCAGATGGACCGCCCTGAATACTGCGCAAGTGAAAAGTACAAACCATACTTTCGTTCCATCCGTTAAGATTATAGGTCCTCCTAAATCTACACCCGTTGTTTCAAAACAACGTTCGGCAACCAACCTGTCTTTCGGCAAAGGAGCAATTGGAACTTGTACTGGTTTGGCTGCAAACCGACGACAGTTCATACACTTCTTCAAAGTGCTTCTAACTACTAATCGAACCCCTGGTATCCAGAAACTTTTTCGCAAATTGACAATCAGGACTCCTTCAGGTGCATGTGCATGGCGTAAATGTAGTGTCATGATGTATTGCTGTACTAATACATTATTCCCAGGAAGATAAATGGGATTACGGAAATTCTCAGCCTCCTCACTAAAATCTAACCGAGTTTTCACGCAAAATAACCCATCTTTGTTTAACTGGAGACTTAACCGACCCATATTGTCAGTTACTCCCGTGTCTCTCTGTACAAATTTCCAGATTTCCGTTTCCGCTTGTTCCAATTCCCGAACAGAAAGCGGTGTGTTTGATGCTTCTGTCCGCAGACTATGAGCAACACTTCTCACATTTTTTCCGAACTCTGGGTATTGCATGTACCATGGTTCAACAGAATTCACCTCTACACTCATGACACTCACAACATCCGCTTCTAGAGACTCAATCGGCCATTCCTCTTCATCGGTTTGAAGCCAATCTGGACCAAGCCACCACTTGCCATCTGCAAGTTGTTGTGCTGTGCAGCCCCGTGACGGTAAGTCAGCTGGATTTCTAACCCCTGGCACAAACTTCCAAGAAGAAGTGCGGTTCAAAATCCTAATTTCCGCTACACGATTATTTATGAAGGTTCCCCAATTATTTTCTTGGCGGATCCATGTCAGAACCGTTTTTGAATCCGACCAATGACTAATCGTAGGGTCAAGCCCCGCTTTCTGCAGTGCTCGCAGCACAACAGCTCCTAGTCTCGCAGTTATTGTTGCTGCTAAAAGCTCAAGCCTTGGAATAGTAGCGTTCTTTGGAGCCACCCTAGCCTTCGCCATAACTAACTGCACGTGCCATTTTCCTCCCACCTTAACTCTGGTGAAGATGGCAGCAGCGTATGCATCCTTGGATGCATCTCCAAATGCATGAACTTCTACCTGTTCTCCAGGATTCCCTGGAGCTATTCTTCTTGGAATCTCAACTGTACCAATCAATACAAGATCTAGGCAAAATTGCCGAAATCTGTGCTCACAATCAGTAGGAATATCGTCATCCCAACCTAACTTGCCATCATGTAGATTTCTTAGCAGCAACTTTGGCATGAGTAGCAGCGGTGCATACATACCCATCGGATCAAACACCGATTGTGCTATTGCTAAAATAATCCTCTTGGTTAGCCTCTCAGGCAACTTGATTGGATTTATCTTTGGCTGAAGAGTGTCGCATCTGCGATCCCACTCAACGCCTAATACATTTATTTTTTCCTCTCCATCATCAAGTGCATCTACATTGTTTTTCCAGAGCCGCAGCTCCATTTTAGCCTCAGCCATGAGCTCCACTGACTCTGTCTTGAACTTTTCAAGTTCATCTTTTGTGTCTACGGACACTACACAGTTATCCACATACAAACTGTCTTTTAACAACTTTGCTGTGTTTTTCTTTGCACCTTCTTCTTGAGACAAGTGCATCTCTATGACCGCAGCCAATTCAAATGGAGAACTATTTACTCCGAATACTACTCTCTTGTGTCTGAATACTTTCAGCGTCCTGAAATCAGACTCCCACCACAAGAATTTAAGAAACTCGCAGTCTCCCTTATTTACCGCTATTTGTAGGAACGCTTTTCCTATGTCACTCACAGCTGCAAACGCTTTAAGCCGGAACCGAATTAAGATATCGGGAATCACTTCGATCATGTTTGGCCCTGTGGCCAAACAATCGTTCAGGCTCAAACCCGAAGGTGACTTGCAGCTTGCATCGAACACCGGCCTGATTTTAGTAGTCTCGCTACTAGCCTTAACGACTGCTCTGTGAGGCAGGAAGAAACCGCTACTGAAGGTTGACTCATCAACTATGACCTCCTCAATAATACCTGCATCTAACCATTGTTCGAAGATCTCGTCATATGCATTTGCTAAATTCTTCTCTTTCAGTTTCCTTGTGGCGGTGTCCAATCGCTTCCGTGCTTGTAAATAATTGCAAGCAACTTTCTCTTTGGGACGCACCCATGGAAGCTCGATCTCGTATCTACCATCTGCATTTCGTGTCACAGTTTTTAAAAAGTGAGTTTTCACTTCCTCGTCTAACTCAAGCTTTGACTGCTTTTGTATGGGATCCCTTATCCCCAAAGTATCCAATTCCCAAAGATGCTTAACTTCGTTGTTATTCAATAAGGTAATGGTGTGCAACATGGTGATTGACTCGCAGTCTTTCTCTTGCGCATTACCACTTAGCACCCAACCTAATTTAGTTTTGATAGCATGCAACCCATGTCCTACCACTATGTTATTCCCAGTCAAAAGTTTAGCGTAATATTCATTACCAAGTAGTAACTGGATTTCACATTTTGAGTCGGCATCAATTAACTCAACTCCAGGTACGGAATTCCTCAAAAACTGTGACGCGCTAGGTACTCCTTCCACTATCTTTGACTGATCTACTACATTGCAACTCAGAGTGTAATCTCCTTTCATAGAAATTACTTGTATATTATACAGCTTGTGCTGCTGTAAGAACTGCTTCCCTCCATAAACATTATGCATGAGATGTGTACGTCCTACTGATTTGAGTTGCAATTTTTCAGCGATAATACTCAATATTGCAGACCTTTGTGCACCGGAGTCTAAAAATGTTCTTACCACCATGGACTCACCATGCTGATTGACAACTTTTGTTAATAATGTTTGAAGAGGAACTTGCCTGTCTGAAGATGAATTAGTTGCGGATGGCACGGATACAACTGACTTAAGCTGTTGAGACTTTTCAATTCTTGAATTATCCTCGTCTGGTGCATATCCACTTCCTCGTGATTCTCCTTGTCGTTTCCTCCGGTCATCCATGGTTACAGTCCTGATCTTCTTGGCTGGTCGTCCCAAGGTTTTGTCACACATAACCTTGTAATGGTGACCTCCGCAAGATTTGCATTTGACACTATCCTTGCACTCATAGGACCTATGAGAATCCCGGAAACATACAAAGCAGATCTGCTTCTGCTGCAGTTTCTTTTTCCGATCTTCCAAGGACTTCGGTGCAGAATAACAATCAGTGGTAGGGTGTGGCTTCTCGCAGAAAGCACAAAATTTGCGGTAGTCCATCCTTTTCCTCTTCGGCTGGAAGTCGAGAAGTTGAGCTGCAGAAGGAATAATGTCCTCAAAATCCGATTCCCTCTTACGGCATACCACACTTTCCTCAGATTTTTCGTGGATGACTTCCTCCTGAAGCCAATCCAGGAGAAGGCGCAACTTTGAGTTGCCCTGGCGGATTTCTTCATCCAGAGATACGTAGTATCTCTTCCATGACAACTTCCGCTCCTCCTTAAGGATACTGTACACCGGACCGTACAACAATGGAGATGCTGCCAAACCTCTGGGCTCTACTCCGAGTGATTCAAGCTCCTGAATCTTCGTCATGAGTTGATAGTAGAGATCGATGAATGGCATCTTGTCCTTTGACATCAGTAGATGATTAATCCCGGTCGTCAAGGCATTCGTGATCTCGTCCGGATCACCATAAACCTTAGTAAGAAGGTTTACTGCCTTTTGGTAATTCTCTGCCGTCCTTGAGAATCCCTTCACAACTTCCATGGCTCTTGAACCTGGTTGCAGAGCGTCTACCAAGTAGTCGAATTTTAGTTTGATGGAAATCTTCTTTGACGAATGGATGGCCTCAAACGAATTCCACCAGGAGATCCAGGTTGACAAATCTCCGTTGAACCTTTGAATTACCTTCTTTGGTAATTTTAATTGCTCACAGCCATCGTCCACGTCTTCAACCATCTCGTCCCGTCTTCGGTCAATCATTTTATCGGCAGCTTTGGATTCTCCGAAAAGCTTGATCTCTTGAATTTTATATTCAAGATCTCTCTGGAGTCGTAGCTCTTCATCAACACTGCCAGGGTCTTCGTCTGCAATCCACTGGATAAGCCGATCTCCTTTGTCTTTCAATTGCTGCCCGTAATCACCAACGCAAAGCATCCAGATCTTGATTTGCGTTGAATTCCTCTCCGGTTTCTCCATTTCGACTTTAATTTGAGCAATCACCTCATCCAGTTGCTTGATCAAACCACCTCGAATCAGTTTAAGAGCCTCCATGATTGTAGTAATCACAAGCAAAAATTACAACAAGGGATCCGTAATCGCGTAATGTAATGTAACTGATAACGCACAGATTACCAAACCGCAGCTTGGTTGTAATCCAGCTCTGGTGACCTCAGTCACAGTCAGGCACTTTCCAACACTTTTTCTTTGTGACCTCAGCCACTAGAATTATTTTTATTCAATATCTTTTAACTGTCGCAACAGAAAAGAATGTTCACTAATTTCACAAAATTACCCAGTTCCCCTCATGGGCCACCAAATGTCAGTGCCACTTAACCTATTCTCCTCGAAAGAGGTTAGTGATATAGAGTTTACTGAAACTGTTCTCTAAATGATTGTAGGAAATAATTAGAATTAACTAAACACACCAATAATTATATTCCTCAACCTCAGAATATCCCGAACATATTTTATTACCACACGAACCACGCAGTGTTATTCTCTCAACCCTCAGGCTACGACTGTTCTTTCTTTCTTTCTCGAGCAATTCAATACCCGCAGAATACATACATGCAATTCATACACAAAGAACTAGAAACGTTCCATATTTAAGATTAGCGCTACAGACAAGTACATATACTGTAACGTTAGAGGTCTCTCATATCCTAACAGCGGGTCTAACTCAGGGGATGTATATTTGCTACAAAGGTATTTGAATAATAATCTGTAAATTTAGTATCATCACTAACTTATGTAACTAATTATTTTGTAGGTGGTACACTGGTCATGTGGTAATCGAATCTTTTTATTTTAGACTTACGTACCAACGGAATTTTTGTAGATTGAGGTGGTGTAAAATAAATTATATGATAAGTTAATCCCGAAACTTGATGCAAAAATGACAACTTCCATGCTAACTGCCTCCATGGCAATCTTGAGCAGGCTGGCTTTAGGGCGCCATCTGGACGAATCATGTGTATGTGCTTCTCTTGAAGTGGTTTCTTCATTCTGGAATTCAGCTCTGGGCTCCAGCTCCAAAGATTCTCTTGAAGTTGTTGAGGAAATATTTGCAATTTCTGGAAATGATGCCATTTATTTTTACAAAAATTAAACTGATTCTTTCAAATATTTAGACGAATCAGTCTGCAGTTCGCACTATCGTAGTAGACTTAAAACCCTGGAATGATTTATAAATTATGAACTATTTTCTTCCAGAATTTCACTCGCTTTATCTAGTACCCCCGACTCTAACTGGAATGACACAAAGAAATTTCTTTGAGGTTGCAGCGACTGCACTACTGCACACAACACGGTTTGAAAATTAACTGTGTACATTATGATGATCAGGTCAGAGCGTGCAATGATAGAAGGTTTAACGTCCAACTCTTGCTTACTCCATCAGTAAAAAAAGCTAAGATGTGCGTAAAAACAAATACGTTAGAACTGGACAAATCTCTAAACTCCTTGGTTTCATTTGATATTGTCCTTGCTAACTCATAATCTTGAATTACACTCTAGATATACTCTCCATTCATCTTGTATTCCCTACTCTTTGCCGATTCTTTAGTAATTAAGTCTGTTGTCATATTATTTTTATTTTGCCTCTACAGTCATTATACTATATTACTTGATTTTATTCGAGGTAGACTTAAAGTTTTTCCAAGTGTCATGCTTCATTCTCCGTTGCAAATTCATATAGCCGGACTCGCGGGAAATATAACAAGAGCTTGAATATATCAGAGTGAAGATAACCCCGTTGATCTCTTGGAGCTTAATCCTGCATTCTCTCTCAACGTTAGTCTTTGTTCTATACACATGTTCCCGCATATTGCTACTTCTTCTAATTAAACCACAAGGGATTTTAGATTTTTTGCAACAGCAAATCTCTTTGGCAAACGTCGTTTGGTGATCACGCTTAAGATTTCGACGCAAACATCAGCATGGACAACAAGTATTTCAAAAACTATCTGGCTCCAGCTGACTTTCATCCTTCCATCGAATGTTAAGGGGAATTCGAGAATTATATGTCATGTTGTGTAAGGGCTTCAAATGGTGCAAAAATCAAAGGATGCAATATTGACTTCAGTCGTATAGCTTTCAGGTCTTGCCATGGCACGGGAGTATGAGTCGTACGACGGACTGCGACCGTTCTTAAATGGTGGCGACCTTCACGACCGGGTCGTAGTAGTTTTAACGACAGGGTGGTAAAAATCGAAGATTTTGATGACGTTATAATAGTACTTGCATCTTTGAGAGGGTATGTAGTACCCAGTACCCTACATTGTAGATACGTATAAGTTTGTATATAATGTTGATGATATTTAGCGCCATAAAGTCGTGAAAACATTTACCACGGTGGTATGAAAGTACTTTATGACTTCTAACTACTTCCCAATGAAGGCGTCAAATATGCTCCACTCAGGCAAGTAAGGATGAACGTTGTCACGATCTCGCTCGTGATAAGTGTTCATTACGGAATGTTCTATACCAAGTTCCCCACTCATGTCAGCATGGGGCTAGCAAAGGGCTACCACAGTGGTACAAAGGTGGCGGCAAAAATTTTTAAATAAGAAATTAAATCTTAAACCGATGTAAGTTATATAGCATCGGTTACCCTCTTACTGAATCGGGAGCGATGTGGAATAGTTACTAGTGGTGAAAACATTAATACATAAGTATGTCATATTTAGTCACGGGTCGTAATATCGGTCATAGCTACTACAGCGTATTAGGGAAAAAAACGACTCTCTCTCCCTCTCACTTTTCTACGACCCTATAGTCGTCGGGCCCAATGGACCTAGCCGCAGCTTTGATAGTTCCATGTCTAAAATTCTCTGCACACAGATACCAGGTTCCTAGACTTTATCTTATCTCCATCATATATTTCTCTTTTACCCTCGGAATAGATGTCACGTATTGAGCCTAAACTTCCGGGAGGGAAGGAATCCTTAACTATCTCTACTGTCCACTCGAAATTTTCCGTCTATGACGATATTCGTCTCCAGAATAAGAGAGTCGTCACATACAAGTCAGAAGAACAAGTGTAATTATTTCAATTACTCGGATGCAGCCCGTCACAAGTTCCAACTTGTAGGAGTACTTCCACACACAAATTAAGCTGAGTGTAAAGACGAGTAATAATTCTATAACATACATTTGCGGGATTTCAAAATAACCTGCAGTGCATAAGTGGTTGAGGAACTGAAAAATTACCGGATTAACAAAAAAAGAATTACAATTAGCTGTGTCCTAAATTATTTCAAAAAAGTTGATATGGAGGTTAGCAGCGTAGTAACTATATACAGTCGCTGACGCCAACGGTTCGGCCTCACACCAAAATAATGATACTGATTCACAACGGATGGAAAACATCGTTAGCGGAACTGTAGAAAAAAGGTTTAAATTCTGGAGAAAAAGTTTCGAAAAGAATATATTAAAATGGGAAGAAACTGAAAAAGATATTCCAAGCGTTTGGAATAGCAGTAAGAAACATTTTTATATTTTATTAAAACATTGAAATTCAATATTTTTCTAAAATCATGGCAATGAAATTTTGGTATTATTGTTAATGACCCAATGACCTCATGGTAGTAACGTAAACTCTCGTTCTAATTTCAGGTTCGAGAAGCTCAATCGCAAAGGAACCAGTGGAAACGAGTAAAAACGGTATTGCCTCGTCGACAGAACATAGCAAATCATCAAGCAGTGTACAAGACTGCGGAGCCACTAATTCTGGACTTAATCCTAATGCCACCAATCACATCGGTTCGGATCGAAGCTCTGGAGCTCAAGTTTCCGCAATTTGTCCACCAGATTCCGGGATTGTTGTGAAGCAAGAGCTTGACGATGGAACAGAAACTTCAGTTCTGGAGAAAATGATTTACGAATTCAACACCGCAGGAAGTACAGAGATGCTTTTTAAAACTCCCGGAAGCATATGGAGTGATGAAGATGAGCTGATTCAGTTTCTAGAAAATTTGCTTCAAACCATCACTGCAAAGTATGACACGACAGCAGCAATGCAGAATTGCAAACTGGTCAGAGCCATGTTTGAGACTTACGCCAAAAGTAAAGTTCATGTTGCAACATCAGTGAATGCCATGCGAGCTAAACAGCGGGAAATTGTTCAGAATATATTATCCAGCCGCTCCAATGCATTCACGACCAACTTTGGATATCCATGGCTGTCGAGGAGCCGGACAGAATTAGAAATTGGCTTGTGCAAAATGAATTTGCTTGAACTCACCATGGTCAGAGCGATGGGAGCGGAATGGGAAGAATATTATGCGACAGTGAGGAAGGAGAAGGTGGATTCACTGTACAAACTAGTGAGCACGTTGGAAAAGTACAAGAAAAAGTTGCATTCTCAGCTCAACCAAGATGTGTGCATGGAAGAGACAGAATTACATGCATATGATGCCCAAACATCAGCGGCCGTAGGATTACTGGAAGTGTGCCGACTCCCGGATTTTCACAGTTTTGAGAAACAAATTATGGACGTAATGCGGCAAATCAGGAAGAACGTGGAGGAGAAAAACAAGAGACGCTTGAGGGGTGAAACTTGTATTGCAAAAAAGGCAGCGCAGTGCGCTGTGGCAAAATATTGCGGAATGATGGAATCACTGCTGGAACCCGTGAAACAGAGCCCTGATTTTGCCAAACTTCAGGTCAAACTCTTCGCGGGAATACTCTCAAGTTTTTATGGCGTAAAACGCTTTCTGTACACGCCTCCATGGACCCAGGAACGTGATGGCTTTTTGGAAATGATTCGGGAACAACAAACAGAATTCCTAGCCAGGAACGAGACAAATGTGAAGCTGGAAAAACTAGAAATCGAGCGCTGGATTCAAATACACGGAGCAAGCGTCGCTAAAATATTTATAGAATATGGAGCTGGAGCAGGGAAGAAAAGGAAAAGTTGGGACGAAATATTGCTGAAGGCGAACACGTCTGTTGAAAAAGCACGAATTGCCTTGGCGTTGAAATTTCCTAGTAGTCCTCCAAATGACCTAACCCAAGAACTAGTTGTACACCTCAAAAATCGGATTTCCGCTTTCCAAAACTGGATAATGCCTTCAGATGGCCTTCCTTTCAGTGTATGCTGCAACGAACCCATTCGCCCACCAACCCGTCCCGCACGAGTTACGGAATTGCCCGCTTTGCTTCAACAAAGTGTAGTTACTTCAGTTCAACCACCAGGTGTTAACCATGAAGATTCTTCAGTGCAACCACCAGGTGTTAACCATGAAGATTCTTCAGTGCAACCACCAGGCGTTACCCATGAAGATTCTTTAGTGCAACCACCAGGCGTTACCCATGAAGATTCCTCAGTGCAACCACCAGTAGGCGTTACCCATGAAGATTCTGCAGTTCAATCACCAGGAGGCGCTACCCATGAAGATTCTCCAGTGCAACCACCAGGAGTTACCCATGAAGATATTTCAGTGCAACCACCAGGAGGCGCTACCCATGTAGAATCTTCAGTACTAGTTCCAGCAGATGTAGCAGCGCAATCTGGTACACCTATTACGACGTCGGATTTTCCATCAGTTGACCGCAACGCCGGGCTCATAGCAGGAACAGGAGAACCAACTCAGTTTCGTGGAGACAAGCTCAGCATTTTTTTCACCTGCCACCAAGTCCATATTGCCTTTAAAGTTGGGGCGGAACTTAAACGCTTTGTACTTTCACCAATTCTACGAGTATCAACTGCACAGGACCCACCAGCTTTAGTGCCGGACAGCGAGCCGGACCGCAAGAGTTACGTTTCCCTAAATATTTGTGATTACGCCACAAGGCCCGAACTGAAAGAGACAGATCGAGTGTTTCGCTACAATGGATCTGAACTCCGAGGATTTTGTTCATACGAGGTTATTGCAATATACCTCTTGCAAGTTTTCGCAAAATTCGAGCACGCAATTTCGAAGGCAAATGAATTGTGGGAAAGCAACTGTGGGCTTCTCCTCTGCATTTTCCAGCTCCCTTATAAAGAGACTCCAAAATGCTCTCAAGTTGGCAAATCTTGAGCGCTTCACCTTTATTCAAGCTACAACCGGTATTGGAGCTAACTACATACGTTCCAATCCATCCGAAACTGTAAGACGTTATCACATGGCAATTTACTTGCAACACAACTACTTGGATGTTGCCTTACAGATTGTGGAAAATCAAACAGTGACTACCGTAGCTATCAAAACAGCGGTGCTAGCAGCTCCAAATAAATTCCGGGAATTTATTTTTGCTCGTGTTTGTCAAACTATAGAGGCGGTATTAATGGTCGGCAAAATAACCGCCAGGGATGTTCCACACTGGACGTGTGTCCTAGATTACGCGACCCCTTGGCCAAAACCGAAATCCGGGCCATTGAATTTTAATCGCTGGCTAGCTCAACATTTTAAGCGGTTCGCTCCCAGTTCATGTTCAGCTGAAAATCAGGAATATAGCGGTCGGTATGATGCGAGGGCTCCTAAACATTCCTACCACTGTCGGTCGATTCCGCCATGACTCCTTAGCAATGCAAATCGGGGGTGTCAGAGGGCTTCACGTTGGAAGGAAAGATGGATTAAAGGATCAGCTGAACGCTCATGGAAGCAGACCCTACATTCGTAGACGAGGTTTCCGCGAGGAAACGAATTAGTGCAATATTAGGAGCTACTCTTGTTGAAAACCTTGATGCTTCACCGGCCAAGCGGCAGAAAATTGACTGAACTAATTGTACGTTATATTTCTTATTCTGCAAATAAATTGTTAGTCATATGCAATAATATAAAATTTTGTATTTTCTGTTCAGTTTAAGAAAACTCAGCTGCATCACTGTAGAGGTAGGGTCGATCGTGTCGAGACAATGCTCGACGTGGTCTAAGAGACACGCATCTTTACATGCATAAGCTGTAATTGTCGCATATGAATATTTTTTTGTTTGCCTTGTTGTTCCAAAACGCCCTTGAGGGTCATGTTGCAGGGAAGGAAGAGGCGGCCAGAGGACTTTATGAACACGATCTAGTGTCCCTGCACAGCACTGTACTGTAGACTAGAGAGTAAGAAGAGGAGTTGTGAAAATTTCTGAGAAGTGCTAAAGGACACTGTGCGTTAAGGGGTACAGCTTCAGCCTTAAAACCTTTAGATGTAGACAATAAAAAAAATAGGAAATCATATAGGGACTTAAAAGGGTACCCAACCAACAACCAGACCTTTAGAAAACAAATCTATTTGCAGAAGGAACTTTGGGGTAAGGATTTAGGGACATTCGTCAAATCTCACTCACTAGTCACTAGTGCATTGTGGCTTATCCCCGGCATACAATCATCATCCTAATTTATCGTATCTCTATATAAGCACGAGGTTGTAGTGTTTTAATTAAAATAAAAATACTGAAAATCCTGAACTAAATCTTACGTATGCTACTGAACAATATCTTATCTACAGCCCCAGCTTCCAGTTTCCATGGAGAAAGATATCCATCAAGTGAGATACGAGTTTTGGAGACAAAGCTTTGACGAGAGTGTTTCCAAGATACCGGGATTTGTCAGTAATGTAGAGGCCAATAATCTCGGAATAGTTAATCTCAAAAGTAAGGCTAACTTCCTTGTTTGTTTTTATTAATTTTAAGTCTCGCTTCTGGAGATATCATTGAATCCTCTTATGTTCAGTTTATATCCCTTCTAGTGGTGTGAACATGAATGACAAAAATTAATCTTTAGTGTTTTGGTTAATCAGGAAATGAACTACACCATGATCCATTGCACAGACAAGGACAAAACTTTGTGGAACTGCAACTGAAGTTTCTGCCAACAGGCCTGTGCCGCTGCCACTAAATGTCGAGGAATCGAATTCCCAGATAGTGCATGAAAATCTGATCCAAAATCATAGTGATAATAGCAATACGCGAGCTATTGCGAAAATCTTTACGGATCACAACAACCAGCAAAATATCATGGAATCCCCTTCCGGAATTGTTTCTGACGATTGGATTTGCAAGATTGAAAGCGAAACTGGCGAATCTGAAAATCAATATCCCAAAGAAACTCCAGCACCATGTTCGAATGATGACGGCTTGATCATACCAAATATCCTAGAAAAACTAATTTTGAACTTTCACAAAGTGACAACCACATCTTGCATATTTGAAAACCCCACCGCTGTTTGGGACAGCGAAAACGAACTGCTGAAATGTGTAGTGAAGACGAAAGTTCAAGTACGAGAAGAATTTGCGAAAAAGTTTCACATAACTCCACGAGTCTTTGAACTATTTGAATCCTTTGCAAAAGCTCAGTATTTGAAAATCAGAGGGATAAACAGATTAAGGAAGACACAACGTAACATCATTCAATCACTGCTCCAGGAACGATTTGCAACAATTGAGCACGACTTGGGATACAGTTGGATAAGGAAGCTGCCATGTGAGATCAAGGCAATATACTTGGAGGAAAATCCTTGCGAAATCAGTTTGATCAAGACATTTGGACCTTCCTGGGAACAGTTTTATTACAACGCCAAAAAGGAACGGCTGGAAAAGATGCTCAAGATTATCACACTGTTTCAAGACTGCGAACAAGAAGTTCTCCACCGAATAGAAACTTGCATATGTATAGAAGAAGAGCATCTAAGGTTGTGCACCTTGTGCGCTTGGAACGCAGCACTGGCCCAAATTGAGTTTGGCAGATTAGTTCCAATTGAGGAAGAAAAGATTCGGAAAATTTGGGAGCCCCTACACCAGTCCTACTACAGCGTAACGAGGAGCGCATACTTGGAGAAACTCGAAATTCAAAAAGGGCAATGCAGTATGCTGTGGCAAAATATTGCGAAGTTATGGAAACTAAATTAAACGGACCGATGAGCAATGAAACGCTGAAGAATTACCACTCAAAAATCCGAAATTCAATTATGGATTCATATTTTAATGTCCCGGGATTTTTGTACCCCAGACCTTGGCGGAGGAGACGGGAGGAACTTATCCAAAGGATCAAAGACGAGTTTGACGAAATTTTTCGCAGAAACAGGGCAAATGTTGCTCTGGCCGAAGCTGAAATGGATTCCGCAGTTCAGAATTTTGTGATAGCATTCCGGCGGGATTTAATTCATTTGTTTAGCCAAGAGAACGCGGCGAACACTTGGCGTACTTGGATTATGCAGTTTATTGACGACGCTATGGAGCAGCTGACACAACGTTTCCCCGCTTATCAACCTGTAATTGCAACAAAATTTAATATCCGTATTATTGAAACACTCGATAAATTATCGGCTACGGAAATTGCACTCTTGAAAAAGACAAAACCGGATCCTAGTAAAATCAGTCAGCAGCTCACGTTGAGAGAATCTGCGACCATCTTTATAAGGCCACGATCACCTCAACCTGGATCAGCAGATGGATCAGCAGCTGGAGCAGAAGCTGATCCAAGGCCTGCTGGGCTGGAAGAGGAGCTGGAAGCGAGGATCCTTACAAGGGTTTTATTCACATATACAGCAGGACCTGCTGCGACTGGTATATCCCGCAACCCCGCTCTAATAGTTCCCTAACGCCTCAATCCGTGTCCCCCGGAGTCGGGATATTCTTCACGTCAAAGGAAATCCACGTGGCCTTCAGTACGTGCAACAGAATAAGAGCGTTCGCCATGTCCCCTTATCTACGGATTTCGTCACTTCATGACCCGCCAATCCTTGTGCCAAACACCGAACCTTCGGTAAAGGGTTATCGTCATTTAAATATTTACAATATCGTAACGAAATGGCATTATAATCGAACCAGCTGCGTATTTCAATTCAACGGAACGGAGAAACGGCTTTTAGCGGAAGAGGTCCTTGCGCTCTTTTTCATAAAACTTTTCAAGGATTATAGTGCACAGGCTGGCGTCAGTTCAAAGTCTTGGAAAATTGCTATAGGTTTACCAACCTCCGTATCCAGTATGTGTCGGCGTCGACTCAAAGTAGCCCTCCGTTTCGCTAAGTTCGGTCCACCGATATTCCTTCAAGCAACAACGGGTATCGGTCTCGGCTATGTTCAATCAAATCGTTGCCCCCCAGACTCGCTTCATCATCATTTGGCCATTTACATGCAACATGGAAACATAGATGTAACGTTGCAAAGAGTAGATAAACGAAGATTCGTTTCCATCACTACGGGAAGTGCTACCCTCACTAAGAAAGACAGTACCGAAAAATCTATTTTCGCTAAACTTGCGGCAACAATTGCATCAGTACTTCGTAAAGCAAAAGTTGCTCCTACTGATGTGACGAACTGTACTTGCGTTATGGACGAGAAAGGCATTTGGCCCAAGTCTGGAAAGGGGATGAACGCTTCCCAATTTGTGAATTGGCTAAAGTGCAAAATTAAAACCATCTTCCCTGGTGACAGTGTTTTCGTTATTGAGGGCGTATCCGGATTGATGCTCAAAGGCTTGCTATCAGTGTCAGTAAATAATCAAATTCAAACAGCACCATCTCTTAATCCACATTATCGTGAAGTTTTCCCCTTCAAAATTCAAATAGTTGGTATCAAAACATTGAAGAAACGAGGTTATATCCCAATAGTTACGCAAGACCAAGAAGCTGTAGATGTTGTTAAGGCAATATCGATTTGCCGTTTGGGAACTCCGGAAGCTCCTAGCATCATCCGGGTTCTTCGAAAGCCGCTTGGAAGAGTCTGCAAGGAGATTAAACTGTTCGCTTCGGAGGAGTTGCTAAGCAACGCTCCTAATGCGGTAATAAAGATCAGTGTTGATACAGCGGGGATTATTTCTACTGCTTTAATTCTCAAATGCACTGCGCCTAAGCAAAAAATCCTTCGTTTTGATTGGAGTTCTGAACGCAGGCGAAGACCCCAGCTTTTATGGGACTTGCTAACCGGGAGGAAGAAAATTAAGAAGATTCTCGAAGCTACAGTAGCTTGGATAACTTCGCCTCCTAACCAGGTTAACCTGTGATGAGAAACTGATAAAATTTAATAACACATCTGTACTTGTCAGCTTAATTCTCTTGAATTTAAGGGTTGAATCGGAACACAACTAGCGATTAGGGGGCCGTCTATTGAAGAGGATCAATAGGGGCGATAATTTTGTTCATTTCTGTAAAAGTTATATATTTTCTACATTTAGGGTGGATCGTAAACCAAATCCAAAATGATAGTAGTAGATGCCACATTTTAGAAAACGGTATTCGAAAATGGTAATTTAATAATTCCAAAACTTATAAAGAGTCAACAGTCATAAACAGATATTTTTCCTTTAAAAAATTATTTAAAAACAGGCATATGCAGCATGTCTAAAAAAGTACGCTAAAATTAAGAATATTGAATATTAATGAACTAAAAAATGTTGGCAATCTTGCATAGCTCATTATTGGTTAATACTCAATCCTTCACTATGGAGTTAAAAAAACATTGACAACATTAAAACATTATATTTGGATTAAAAATAGCTGTAAAATCACTCTCAATTATTAATTTCCAAAGCTCACTGAAATGCTATTTTATTTTGAATTTGAGCAACCTGAGCACCGAGCATTTCGTTGCCGCTTAGTTCCACATTTGCCACACTTGTATTCTTTACGCAAGGCGCTGGACTGGCTGGACATGGACTTAATCCGTTGTAACAGTACACGCGCCCCCCCTCTTGCAAGTCTACGAATAGCGTCTCCGTTAATTTCTTCAATTCTGGTAGCTGCTGCAGCAACGCATTCCAACGGCATATGCTGGACCTTGGGCCTCCAATCAATCTGCAAGGCTTCCGGCGTTCCATTTGTTTCGTCGTTTTTTAATTTCGTCGTAGCAGAAATGATTCCTTCTTTAGAAACTTTAATTTTCGTCCAGGCATCCGGCGCTGTAGAGAGAAGAGATTCCTGGGCGTACAATTCCATTTCGGTGTGATTACAATCTGCAAAACTGGATATGATCCAACTTGGTTTCTGAAAAGTTCCAAGATCCCGAGTAGAAATTTCGAAGATTGTATCACGGCAGTCGCTATTCTTTTCCACCAGATCCATCCGTGCGTAACCGGTTACATCATTTTCGTCCGGAAGGAGAAGCTGGAGATAGTACGGAGAGGATTCCTGGAAGCAATCAGGGGTTCCAGAAACTGAGCGGCTTTCCGATAACGTAATTAGGCCGTTCAATATGTAGGTTGCTGGTGCGCATCTCACACTTGTACTGCTCTTAGGCAAGATCTCTTCAAGGGTAGCTTTCATAGAGTCCATAAAAGCTGGAACAAGCTTCTCCCATTCTGGAAACCCTGGAAACGTATCGCCATCTACAATTTGTACACAAACGCAAACTTGGATTGAGTCAATTGTAATACCAGCTATTCCAATAATATTATCAATGGCATCGCGCAGTGTTTTCTTCATTGATCCAATTTGCACTGCAATCTGAATTTTTTCAGCCTTGTCTCCTGCTTCGATGTGATCCTGGACAAATGATTTATTGCTGGTTGTAACTACTGTTCGAAACATGTCATCTGTAATAGCCATCAGGGCTGATTCCATCAAGCTGCCGTGGATATAAATTGCCAAAGTGTAGTGTTGAGGATTCCTTGCAGCTGCCAATGATTTCAGGTACGATATGCCAATCCCCGTTGTAATTTGAACAAGAAATGTATCCTGGATTCCAGCAAGATTCAGCGCAGATTTGATCCGTTGTTTGCAACCGCTTGAAGCAAACGCAGGCAGTGCGACGACAACAGCGTCTCGATCGTTTGCGATATTTCTTCCAAAGAACTGTTCAATCTTATTAACAACATTGCGAAAAAACACAGCAAGCACTTCTTCTGCCCAAACCTGAACGAGATTTCCATTCAATTGAAATTTTGTTTTGGTTAATGTGCAATCTGGATTCAGAGCCAGTTTTAGTATGTTGACAATAACAGAATTTTGAGTCCCGGCGCCGAGCGAAACTCTGGATTGGGTCAACCGCATGTGTCGAGGCATAGCGAAGCTTCCAGAGCCGTTAGTCACGTTAACTTTGACGTATATTTCATTTGCTGAAAACAGTATTCCTACACCGGAAATTTTAGGGGTCTGTAGAATTTTGATTTTAGAGGAAGAAGTCAAGCCTTCTGTTGAACTTTTCCGTTTGAGTGCTGAAGCGAGCGAAATAGACTGCAGCAGTTTGAACTTAGGTGTAGGGGTAAAGCGTCTGACTGGTCGCGGTTGGGGTTTAATGGACTTGGAATACGCTATAGGAATCACAGGTGCGACTTTACTTGAAACAATGGGAGCTTGACTTTTTTCTGAAGTTTTCGAAGAACAGGATATTTTTGTTAAAGAGGCATCCGGAACTTTAGTACCGGAAGGATCAGTCTTGTTTGCATTACTGGGGGGCATATCAGATTTCAGTGTTGAAGTAGTTTCAGATGAAGCTGGCGTAACTTCAAACATGTCTACAGTTTCCAAGTTTGCACTAGTTAAGGGGTGATTACTTGCAGTTATTACAGAATCTGGCAATATTTCAGCACTGGGTTCAGCAAACACTTTTTCCAATTCCTTGAGAAATTTATCCTCGCCGATCTTAAAAACAATCTCTAATTCTCTCATAAAATTTTCATTGTTCGACTCAGCGTTCAATAAATCATTCACTGCTGGAGTTGATAAAAGCTCTTGAGCCTGAGCCTCGGTTTCTAAAGAGTTCGCACTGCTTGCAGTTTGTGCTGTAGGATGAACTTGTAGTTGAACATTGGACGAGGATGGGAAGTTTTCTTGGGCATTTGTAATGGACACCTGGGCAGATGAATCACACATAGCTTGAGTTTCGATATCAGAGCAGTTCTTTGTATCACTTGGAAGATTTCTATGAGGTAAAGCATTGTTAACAAGCACCTCGGATGGATCCTGCAAAGTGTTTACTTCAACCGTGGTCTCAGTGTTCGGCTCAATTTTCACTATGGGTCCCGGTACAAGTAAAGTAGGTAGCTTTTGAGTGTTTGAACCTAAAGTTTGCGAACCATCTGAAGTAGCTTTAGCTGACGGAGCTGGTTTCAAACTAGGCATAGAACGTCGAGCAATTGGAGCAGGTAATTTTGCTGAACTCAATGCTTTATTGGCTTGTGTCACCAAAGAAGTTTTTCCAATCTGAGGCTTCTTAATGGGTATCCTTTTTCTCGAATCTGAAACTTCCTTAACTGAATTCACAAGTACCGGAGATGATGTTGTAATTTTTACACCTTTGTCATTTGTACGAGGCTGAACCCGGGCGATTGACCGCGACACTCCAAATTCAAGGTTTTGCTCTTTTGACGCTACTTTTCTTTGACGTAACAAAGAATCAGCAGCTTCAGTTAGCAATGACTGTAATTTTGAATTCAGGGTTTCGTCAGAAGCCGGAAGCTGTAATTTAAAACTGCACAGAGCATCTTCAATAATTCCGCCTTTGCGCTTAGTGACTTCATTTTCTCCCAAGTTTTTCTCTTCCAATAATGTGGTAAAGTTTTGGCAAAACTGCTCCACTAACCGTTCGATCACTTTATCTTCTTCTACTGGGGGGTGTCTCACATTCAAGTCTTTGTTTGCTATAAGCTTCTCAGCTTCCATTTCCAGATGTTTTGCCAATAAAGTCCGTTTCGTAGCCCATGGCTCTGTGTAGACAAACTCGGGTATGTTATAAAAACTTCCGATTATTGCATCCGAGATTCTGCTATGAAGGGTCGTCAAGGTCTCACTTACAACCGATGTTGACTTCAATTCTTCTTCGATAATTTCACAGTACTTCTTGACAGCATGCTGAATAGCCCATTTTAAAATTCGTGTTTCGTTTTGAATTCTTCTCTGATTCTTCTTGGTCACGTTTTCATGAATTATGTCTGCGATTTGTCGAAATTTTTGGTCCAAACGTGGATTGCTGAATTCATTCAGAGATCTACCGATTTCTTGTTCTTCAATGCGAAATAACATCAAGTTTGGATCCTGATAATTGCAAACTTCCTTGTCCAGCATAGCCAACATATTCGTTTCGTAATCCTTTAGCTGATTTAACAAATCGAAGCGAGCTTGAGCATTGGTTTCTTTAAGTTGATCGTAGTAACCTACCATGTGCTGACCGATTTCTTGAATCACAATCATATCCGAGGGATCATCCTCACTGTAGCTTGCTTGGATCTCAGCCATTGAAATATTGAGGGACTGATAACCTATGCTGTTGTCGAAGTCAGAGTATTGTCTGCTAAAGATTTCTTGAACTAATCGGCACTCCTCTCGCCGCAGAGCATTCTCGTTACGAACTTTGAACCTTACGTGAGTAGCATAGGAAGTAAATCTCGAAATCACAGGAGCAGTTAGCATGTTATCATACGCACAAATACAGTCAGTCAATGTAGCACTAATGAGGTTCGACAATTGTTTATCAAGCTTGTTGTCCTCGATCCACAAAGTTCCGAGAGGCATTGAGTCTTTTAACAGTTTCACCTTGTCATTGAATTCAGGTATTATCGTCTTAAGAACACTGTGACAGTCTAAGTTACTTGAATCTTTAGTGCAACTGATTGCCTTCTCCAACGTACCACTGGAAGGTTTCAGCAAGTGTACTGCGAGGAGACCTAGATAGCCGACAGCCGACGCTGTCGGCTGCTCTTTGGCCGACAAAAGCCGACATATCGGGTCCTAGTTAGGCGACACCAGCGGCCGACAAATTCTACTATATAGCCGACCCGACAGCCGTCGGGTGCTACTTGGCCGATTCCGAGAACTTTTCCTCTGTATGTTATGCTGTTCAGATTCCTGTATTATTCAATTGAAGGGTTGAAAACACACGTGCAAAGAACTCATAATCTTCACACATGTGATTCCTGCATCGAATAAAAGGTATCGCTGAATGGCAAGAAATGATGTAGTACATGGCTTGTTTGACTCATTTAAATTCAGTGTCATATGTGTAAAGACTTTTCATTGCAGTTATTACCCGCGGAGGAAAGATTCTATACAAGGCCGGACGTAGCATTACACAAACGGAAAGTAGACAAGGTGGATTCATTCCACAAGGCATCAAATTACCAGATTCTGTTTAGCAGATTCTGTGATCGTAGATACTTCGATGATGATAGCTTGTTCAAGCATTTGCGAAAATATCATTACTTTTGTCATTTCTGTGTTTTTGATGGTTTTAATCATTTCTACAATAACTACGATGAACTAAGGATAGATTTTCGATGTGATCACTACCTTTGCGAAGAAGAGAATTGCAAGAATGAAAAATTCACTTCAGTATTTCGAACTGAAATCGTCTTAAAAGGTAACATTAGTAGAGGAGCTATATTTTTGGCTTGAAAATTTTCCAACTACAGCAGGTGTATGTGATCAATTGTCGTTTTTCAGATCATCTGGCATCGGTTCATAACCGCTTGCTGGGCAAACAAAGTTTACAACAAGCTAGGCAACTCGATGTAGATTTTAATCAGCGGCGCCGCGAGGGTGATTCTGGTGGGGTCGCTAAGCGCTCGGAACGTAATACGGGACCTCGAAGTAAATGCGGTAATAATAATAGTGAATTCGTATGCGTAAATGTTGCAGCCTCTCAAAGGGTATTCGTTAATCGCTATTATTTTCTTGTTTTATTCGTGATGCAGAAACGGTAATTCCGGGATCGCTAACGAAGAGTTTGGACAGGCAGAAGATTTTCAGACTGGTTTGCGCTTCCTCGGTAAAGGTTATGCCAAGCTAGACTAACGTCAGTTACAATTTAAGAAGAAGTCTGCTATCCACTTTACCTTCAAAACTAGAGCGGCCAACGGAATCCTTTTCCGCGTTAACAAGGACGACAACTTCCTCTCCATTGAAATGGTCAACGGAGGAGTCGTCGTAACAAGGAACCGTAGCAACGAAAGAGGCTAAAACATTTTGCAATCAAACCTAATGGTCTAAAAACCTTTGTGATGCACGGCCTGTATCAGACTTTAAAGTTATTCTCCGTCACCTCTACATGGTAAGGATTTAAAGCAGATAGATATCGTCGACATTTCTTCGACGTTTCTTTCAAATGCCAATTAAAAAATATTGACTGACGCTTTTTGTCTTGTGTACATGTAGAACCGGAAATCGTCCTTACGGTCGTGCAAGAGCTCAAGTATTCAGTATCCAGTCTGGCAACCGGTATTGCCTGATTCAGGCTTCACGACTAACTCCGGACTGATGCATTGATGAGGCATCCAAAATCACCTTTTTCTTAAACCGTTCTACTAGTTTTTACGAACCCTGGAGAGAACGGCTCCGATTTATCTTTTCACGCGCTAAAGGTGTCGCAATACTAGCTCGCTTGACCTTTTAGATTGGAACTGATACCGGGTAAAGCATGACATTGAGTAAGTTGCGAAATACATCGTTTAGAACTTCTGAACCAGTAGAAGAACTGATAGCAGTAATGGCAAAATCTAATTTCCGTCCCTTCTTATGTTGATTAGTGACAAGCTAACTCTTTGGACTTTGACCTGGAACAGCTCAAGCAGTGAATGCATAACTAACTTTAAACTACATCCAGCTTATGCTATCTGACTGAGGAGCAAGTAGACCGACATACTTATATAGTCACGGAATACAAGATAAATGCTGACAGCTATTGAGTGAGGATGCAGCGGAAGAGGTTAGCTTCAAACAAGTTGCGTGAGCAAGCGATTTAACATACATAACTGCCTGTACCCTTCGACAATAGATATTCCCTTTGACGAGGCAAGAATCTGAAACCTGTTTTTTTGCAAAATGAAAGTTACATGTTCTACTTGACGTTCACGCAATTTTTATTTTAATTTCAGAGAGAAATCCTGCAACCTACATGTTTATCAAAATGGTACTGGGATCGAATACAGTAGAAGAGGATATTTGTCAAAATTCCACCTCTTTAACCGATGGATCAGATTCTTCATCTGGAGCGAATGGATGTAATGGTGTAAACGGCTAATGTGGCTATTACGGCAAGACATCCGATTTTGAAAGCGATTCAGATGATCATCATACTCGAGGAGATGGTCTCAGTCACCTTCGACCCAGAACAGGAAGGAGAGCAAGCTTTAGCTATGAATCTGTCAGCTTATTGGAAAAGTTACAAGGTAGGATAGAATCCGGCGAACCTTTCTTCTCTTTGGAGTTCTTTCCGCCTCGAATAAAAAGTAGGGCGACAAATCTGCTGAGCTGGTAATTAATCAACGAAGTTTTTAAATGCTATCAAATACTTTCTCCATAAACCCTGAGCTGTGTGACATAAGTTTGAAACAATTTAACCTTTATATGAATGGTTTCTCTGAACTTTTTCTCTAGGCTCGAGAGGATGAGACAAGGCGGTCCATTATTTTGTGATATAACGTGGCATCCAGCTGGAAATCCTGGTGGGAATTCCGAGACGTCTTCTATGATGATTGCTACTACTTCTCTTAATTATTGTGGGCTTGAAACCATGTTGCATATTACGTGTACAGACGCCACCGTCGAAGCGTTAAATCGCCACCTTGCACGAGCAAAGGAGCTGGGTTTGCGGAATATCCTTGCTTTGAGAGGAACCAGGAATAACATTCATGAGTTGACGATCCCTTCGGCAAAAACTTATTATTATTATGAAATATAAGTCACGCTATTCCACAATCTCCCTTGCATTTATCCATAGCTTTGATAACCAACTGCAAAGGCGGCTAGATCCTCGCCAAACCTTTTCCCATTCAACAAAACTTGAAAGGCATAGGAAATAATAGTGTATCAAACAATTTGCGAATCCAATTCTTTGCTTCCTCCTGACCACCACCTCTTCATAAATGCTCCTTCATACACATGAAATGTACTTCATAGCTTCAACCGCATGCACGGAAGCACTCCCTCCCTGGTCTGCCCCATTGATACAAGAATTACAAGAAATATATATACAAATATTGGTTTATTCAAATTATTAGTCTCTTCAAAATTTGTTTCTCTCCCCCTCTCACATATATACACAATCGTCCAAGTATTGTAAATTAATGCGAAATTTAATTATTTCCAAGGCGATACCCTTCTTGGTGTCTACGCTTCATATGCAGCTTAACGCCCGAAAATCTTGTAAAAGTTCGCTTACACACAATACAGGGAAATCTTCTGCGCTGTACGTCATGTGTTTTTAAATGCGAATACTTTCCAGTTCTAACCACTATTTTATTACAGATCGGGCATGTAAATTTGGGCACAATTTGTATGGGGTTTACGTTCGGTACAGTTGGAAAAGGTTCATTGAGCACAAGGGGTTGCTCTTCGTTTTCAACTTGTCGATATTCTGTATAATTTGGGACGAATTCAGGGACGAAAACCCCATTTGAACGCAGTTGTTGTACTTGTTGCTTCAGGAAGGCGTAATGTCTAAACACTTCACTAATAGGCATTTCTCCATGCAGATTGTTTCCGCAAGGAGTACAATACCTCGTGTTGGAAATTGTATGAAAATCTCTCAACCAATCTAGTCTCATAATTTCCCTATTCATGGGGAAAATATCGTTAACTGGGCCATGTTGTCCTTCACAAATGAACTTTTTACCACTGTTATTTTTATTACGTATAACATTGTTACCGTCGCAAATTGGAACTCGGTTGCTTCTGTTGAACCAGTCTGGAGAAACAAAATTTGTGGAAAAACTATGTGAAATACCGGTATTGCACACGGCATGGAAGGTATCTCCATATAATACAACCATCTGCCCAGGTCTCTGAACTGCAGTTCGGAATGGGATGTTGTTTGCGCGGAGGAAGGTTGTGTCAACGAGAATATTTTTTCCTTGTAAGAAGGCAGGGCAATTGGTTTGATCCCGACAATATTTCTTAACAGCAGTTTTGAATTTGTCGCCATCTTCAGGTTCAACAAAAATCCATATCTTCGGGGCGCCACAGTACATGTAAGAAGCGCTGTCAACGCCATACTCTTCCTGCAATAAATGCAATAGTATAAGTATGACTTTTCTGTAATAATTTAGGTGTACATCCACTCTAAAAACCTCACCTGATGCCAACACGACACAGACCCCGAGCTAGAAGTTATCCACATGGGAAAATTGATGCCCTCCGATTTTCCAGCCAACCGCTGTGTATGACCCACTCGAGGTAGAATTTTCCAGCTTTGTAATGGATTGTGTAGATAAAATAAGTCCAGAGGGTGCGCATTTGTACCTTTTGGAAGGTCTTTAAAATTCTTGACACCAATGCTAAATGGGTAAAATGTTTTATTCTCCGCAGCGTAAGCCATGATTCTGTTAATATTTTCGTCACAGTCAATTACTTCATAATTTAATTTAACTTCCGATTTAAATTTTTCGTCGAAATAATTCAAGGCAGTTTCAAGTTTAAGTTGTGGGGGACGCCCCAGTAAGAGGTATAAATCACGTATAGCATTTGCTGGTTCGTCGATTCTAGTATACACAGTATGCTCTGCAGGGGCATTTTTCTTCTCAGCTCGAAAAGCGCACATTAATAAAACGTCAATGGAGTTAACGTCAAGCTCGCCAACTTCACGAATTTTTCTTTCCCAGTATGAAGGATATACCCTGTCTAGATTTATTACCGCTGGAAGTGATGTTCTTGGCAAGCGTCCACAAAATTGGTACAAACTGCCATGGAATAATTCAGACTCTTCTTTTTGCGTCAGGTGACGTGCTTTGACTGATTGATTGCTCGAACACATTTTAAATAAAACGAAATTTAAACGATACGAAGTACGAGACAAAATTTGCTCGAATTATTATTATGAACTTCAAACTTCGCGACGTTTTTGGAACATTTCTCCAGCATCAACCCTCCATATAGTCGACGAAATTGGTGCTGCAAATTCGTCGATTTGGAGTCGTGTCGACTCCAAAATCCCTTCCTGGAGTCGTCGCGACTCCAATATCCCTTCCTGGAGTCGTCGCGACTCCAAAATCGCTTGCTGGAGTAGTGATGACTCCAAACGCCCTGTCTGAATACATGAATCTAAAGCTCATATTATCTTTGCGCTATTTTTCTAGGCAATGTCTCTGCGTCTCTCTGTCGGCAGATGCATGTATGTAGAAAATAATGTAATGGAGTGGTACTTTATTTATGCTTCCGCTCTCAGCAGGTTGGAGAGCGAGCAGTTTGAAATCTTCAAATCAACTAGTTTTAAAGAAAATTCCACCCGGTTCCTTGATAATTTTAGCAAAGCAAAACTACTGAAGTGATTGCAATTAATGATTTAAGGCTTAACTGATCCACGCATAGAGAAATAGCGACCTCCAGTGGATACGTTCAAAAAAGATTTTAAAGCGATATAAAAGTTATGGAAAGGTTAATTTTGCTGTCTTACTTTTATCTTGTGTACAAAAGCAGCCATTCATTTGCGATATATTGATGGAATCGTGGAAAGGAGAGTGGCAGGGAATATTTGGAGAAAGTTGGGAATGAAATGTGTAAGGAGACGCTCTGCGTTTGGTGTCAGGGGTTCTCTTCTGTATGTTATATTTTTCTGCTCACCTGATCCTTTCTTTGGCCTTGCTTTCATGCAGATTTATGTATTTTCTATATTTTCTCCATTTTACTAATTTATTTCTTACTAATTTCTCTTAATTTGCACGTGTGGCAAACGGAAAGACAGAAGGAGAATTCTGAGAGTCATAAAATTAGATTCTCCATATAAAATAACGGCAGTGTGTAAATGTTTAGACCACATTTCTGGTGGTACCTGCGAGCAAAAAACCCGGAAAAAGGTGAAATATTTGACCCCCCCCATATCTCCCAAAGGGGTAGTTTGTTTACAATGGGACCAAGGCGATCAGGTAGCCTAAAGGTAGCACTTAAACTAATATAGGATCCCGGCGTAAGTACATTGCCCTTTTCTGAAATGTAGGATTTTTCACACGAAATCTTGCTAGAAAACATGGATGCTGCGTCGGTAATATTTGACCTGTAGATATAAAAGTTAGAACAAAGCAGTTTAAAGTCTCAGCTATCGAATGGTGCAATCACCTTGACGCTGGGACGCTGAGAAATGATCGGTGAAAGGAAATGGGAAGTCCGTTCCTCCCTCCTGCTCACTGCAAGGTAGTAGACTGAGAGTGGAATAAGCGGACGGCGGATTCACTTTCACTTTTCCAGAGGACGTACACTAGCCGCCGCACCGCACGTAAACTTTACATTACGGGTGGGGGCTAAAAGAGTCGAATTTGCGTTTTAAAATGGGAACCCGTTAATTACATAATTTAATTTGTTGCATGAGTCTCATTTGTTAGAGAATCAAGAAAAATACCCGTACGTCGTAAAATTGAAATTGCGGTTCCTGGCATGTACCGGTTTGATAAAGTCGTGGATAAATGAGATGTAATGCGAGGGTTTCTCTTATTCGAAACGTAGACATTCTTTATTTACACTGAAAGAACTTAGAAGGCAATTGGCGGTTGCCAATCAAAATAAGTCGCTTCTCGCAACCCAAACTGAATTAATTCCATCACCAAGCGGTGCCGGTTTCCACCGTTGCATTTCCAACGGAACATGAGTCCCGTTATAAATGTAACGTTTGCCCTGATGCCAAACAACACCTTTGAAGTGGTCTCCGGTGTAGAGGCTATACGCCACAACAGTGTATTTCACACCCTGGAGAATATAAAAGGTTTTAAGATGTGCCTCAGGAAAATAATTCTTAGATTCATAGATAGGCATTAGATTCATTATTATGAATTCTGGAGGATTCGGATTAATTGTGTATGAAACATGCGCTCGTCCTTCACAAGCCCCGCAGTGAGCATCTAGCGTTCGTCCGTTATTGAATTGCTCCGTCCATAAAGAAGCGTTTAACGCATGAAGGGTGTAAAATGTTGCCGTAGTTTGTTCTGGATCAGCGAAAAAAGGACAATGACTGTTGTTGCATTTCCTTATCTCCGTGAATGATGGGAATATCGATTCACAAGGTTTCAAAAATATCTCCTCGACACTGCTGAAAGCGTCAATGTATACCATCCCATTTTCGCTCATTATTTTAAGATCCGGCATAAATGCTTTGATCCACTCGATCCGGGCCATATCTGCGCTCTCTTCATCAAGCATTCTTAACACCTCTCCGAGTAAGTGGACCGGTTCTGATTGAAATAGAGCAGGATTCGGTGCAAACAAGGTTCTGAATCCAGGAGTTCCATATTTTTTCAGAAAGTACACTAACTGAAGAGCTGTGTCCATAGCGCAAGTTTTTGTTGCGGTAACAAAACTGCCTCGGTAAGGAAATACACTCCTAATACTCCAGGGAATCAAATAAAGCGATGGCGGAGGTTGTCGTTGAGAGCTTTGAGTATTTCGTGAAGGGACGTTCCAGCCTTCAACAGCCTTTTCTGGACTTGCTAAAACTGCGGCGTGTGGTTGTACTGCTTCGACGTCCACCGCTTCTGTTGGTTGTCCGGGATCTTCTTCGGGATCAAAGCCCACAATACCTTTTTCGGCAACAACTTCCACCTGGACCCCTTGCTCATCACTTGGGCCACTCTTCTTTGATAATGTCAGAGCTTTCGTAACAAGACCTGTAAGTAAAGGACACAGAAAGTAACTAAAATCAAATTTTTGACCAAGTGAACATAGGCGACAACCTCTTTCACAAATTACCTGGAGTGAACTCGGAATGTCCTGTTACCCTCCGCTTAAGTAAAACTTTCTTACGACCCCTAAAAACGTTTGTTTTCATCAAACCAATATAAGTTTCGATGGCGTTAGTATGGTCATCTAAGAAAGGCTGTTGAAGCGAATCCAGCACAGCTCTGGACAATATTGGAATGAACGGGAAAACTCGTATCTTCATGTAGTCAAGCAGTTGGTTACTTTGGTAAGGGTTGTCTTCGAAATTAAAACCACGCTGAACCTGGCTCCGAGTTACTGCATCCAATGCAATCGCATCTTCGATCAAGTGATACCCAAGATTGCCGAATGGAGAGAGTCGGTAAAACGGTGCAAACTCGTCCGTTTCAGGGGGGTAGCGCAACCAAGGTTCCTCCCCTGTTAAAAGATCAATAAAAATATAATATTAATTTTGAATCGAGACATTTTAGCAATGCAGTATGGCAGTCCGTATTGCTTTGGGGCTACGTGAAATCTGACAGTTCCATCATTACCATCAGGGAGCGACGTGGGGCTGCGCAAGTCCTCAATGCAACGAGAAACATCTTCTGTCAAGTACGTTGCTGCTGCTATTGATGATAGATCCCTCATTCTTCGATACATGGAACTCATGGAGCACGATCGAATCAATGCATGGCACCATCTCATCCAAAATGATACAAGTTCCGTAGTATTGGGCTTTGGTTTAAAAATTTGCTTGAATTCTCGTTTCATAAAACGTTCCACGTGAATTCTGCAAATGTGCACCAGAATTCGGTTTCTTTTTATTGGCTCCCGTAGCGCAAAATGGCTCCAAAGCTCAATCATGAATTGCAGCGTGGTTTGCGATTGAAAGACATCCGTCGCGGAAGCTAACAAGGCTGCAACAACATGAGCATTTTCAATTAAATGAGTCGCCGGAATGCAGTCAGTTACAATACATACATTGTCTAGCATCAGCTTACCCCATGAAAAATCAATTTCAATACGGGCAATCCCCAGTCCTTTTTTTCGGTCACGGCAGTACAAAGAGTAGCTACAAAAGGTTGCAAAATTTAAACACTATTCCTATAATCATTGCCTCATTAAAATTCAGGTCATTCAATATTCTGGAACTGACTTGCTGAACCATGATTTGAAGCAGCTGGAAATGGTTTTTACGGTATGACTTGCCGAATAAAATTCCACAATCGGACAAGCATGTTCTCCAGAAATAGTCTTCACCACGCCACTGCAATTGAATCAACCAATTTGTAAATAATATACATATATTTCATGTGTAGCAAACCGAAAATGTATGTAGAAACTACAAATTATACTTACCCATAGTACATAACTCTCGTTTGAGGTAAAGGTGATTCCAAGGGTTTTGTAATAGCTCCAGTTGCATCGAAAAAAATCACAACAGGATTCGTCCGTGACAGATTAAACAAAAGACGCAATTGGGCTTCGTAGTAAAGATTGACATAGAAATCATCGACCGAGAAGTCTTGTATGAATCCAGGACAACGAGGGGATGCAAATCTGGGGTCGTTGGCCAGTTTTGCTTTCAGTAAAAGCAAATGCGTCACGGTATCTTTGGCTAAATCACCTTCCTCAAGTATCTGGAACGAATTTGAACGTTTTTGAGTATACACATATATATCTATTAATAAATATATCACTTCAGCTCCCATATGAAACATGTTAATAACCTCTTGATTAGCAGTCTGGATCGTTTTAAGCGTTTTAGGGGCATCCAAATTTCCATAAGCTAACATTTCCTTGTCCGCTCTTCCAAACAGATCTGTGTGCAGGACAAACGGAGTTTTTGCACCAAAATCTTTTTTTAACTGAGCACGGTCACCTCCACGTAGTTGCCGAATTGTTTTAGACTCCTTAAGATGTTTAATCTCACCGTCGACCAACCTGAAGTTAGAAATTTACGTTTCATGAATATATAAGTAAATTTTAAAAAATTACGAGGATTGTGTTCTACAGTTCTAAGGACAGCAAGGGATAAATTTAACTCCAAGCTACGCTGACGATGGCTGAGGGTGGGAGAAAATAAAAAATAACATAATATGACTCCTACCTGACGTCAAAAGTCATAGGTTTGCTTTGCTTGGGCATCTCGGCTGACGAAATTGCATATTTTGCTGTGCAGCTTTTATTTTTGCAATTGCCATAGGCACGGAAAAACTTTGCCGAAGATCCTGGTTCCACAATGGTGATAGATTTTTTTTTCCCAACCAGTCCGCAAACCTTGTTTTTATGCTGGAAAAATTTGTTCACTATGTTTGCCCATTCACTGGTAGCACTGTAGCCTTTAGGTTCGCCAGGTTTCGAGATGATGATGAACTTAGACCAGCTCTCATATCCCATTGTAAATATAAACTGGCGTGGCACATTGGTAACGTCATCTGCAATTGATCATTATTTAACGATAAGGAACTTATTAAGGGCTTCCTGAAGATTATTAAGTTTTTCAGCACTATAATAGCATAATTCATTGGTTGCTGAATAGGCGAAAAAGTTGAACAGCCCTTACGATTTGATTTACGTTAAAATTCTTCGAGGCGTATTTGTTGATTAAGTTTAAATAACGTAATACATTAATGAGTACTCACAATATTCAAAATCGGTTGACGCAATACTCGTATTCGTACTTGCCGGAATCCCACCAGTATTACTCACTTCAGTAGCATCGTTTGGGCAAAGGTCGTCGCGAGAATCAGTTGTTTCGCTGACATTTTCTATTCCGCTTCCCCGCACTGGCGGATTACTTACATCATTTGGTGGGGATATGTCACTTTGGAGTTCACAACCTTCGCCCATGTTTGATCTTGGGGGTGTTGCTGCATATCTTGGAGCTGGTGTTTCCCACCGATTTGGCGTGGAATGCAAAAAAAGGCTGCTGGAATTGAAAGCGTCTGAGTCCAAGTCAGATTCTACTTCATCTGCAGCGGTTGCAGTTCCACATGGATCCATTGAGGCCGTTTCGCTTGATGAATCACTCGTTGCAAAGACATTATTCTGATTCTGGGTTTTTTCGTTTTCTACTTGTTGGTAAGCGGACGTCAAGGCCGTTTGTAGGGCTTCTTCCTCCAGATCTGCCAAAACTATGAGATATTTACATGTTACTTAACTTTATGTAAAGCATATCACGGTTAATGAAAGCAAACTCCATGGTTGCCATCATGTTTGTACCTGAAATGTCTGTCACAGTTTCATCCAACCGACCTATAAGCAAACGTAGTTCATTCTGAGGTTATTCCCATATTGTAATTTCAAGCAAACCCGAAGCCTACACTTAGCAAATTGGGTTATTGCTATTCGGTAGCAAAATCTTACGAAATAGTGTCGGAATCCGGATGTCTCCTTGACAAGCAATGCAGCGGAATTCAGATTCTTGCACGTTTTCCACGCTCAGACCGCTACATAGTAAGTGGTACCATCGTTGACAGGTAGGGACGTCACACTGAACAAATTGTGCATACGGCTCTGGAAATTCTGCATTCCGAATTCTGCACCAGCAGTAGACTGTGTCCACTATAGTTGACACTTTCAGCAAATTTTTCCTCCGCTTATTAATGCGTTTCCCGCACAGAATAGCAAACTTGTCCTGTACAACATCAAAACGCATATTATAACATTGGTTTGCTTCGGATTTTTCAATCCAGGTAGCCTAAAGTACATTCAATTTTGGAACAATTTCCACGTTTATGCATTTTTTTAATTTGTGAAGTTATTGTTCAGCTTTGTAAGAAAATTCTTACCTGTATATCCATCTTGTTATCTAGCCATAATCCACTCAGCAAGTAGCGGCTAAGTAAGTCATTTTTTTGGAACAATTTTTCGGAAACACGGCCGTAGATACATGAAGGATTTTTGTAATTTACCAGCAGCTTTTCCGCCCTACCTTTTGAGGCTACATGTAACGCTTTAGCGATCATATTCACTTCAATTTTAGGATCGCTCCACTTAATCACAGTTGACCTCCACTCATTTTCTGGATCCATATTAACTCAAAGGCACAGGAAAATCCGCCAAAATGATATTGAACTGTCTGTATTTGTTTTGGTTCGTTTATGACCGCAAAGCAACTTTCAGTCCGCAGTTTCACAAGCTTTGTTTGGAGCTACCACTGAAGCTTTGTCGCTGCCTCCCAAAACGTAACTGTCAACACGAATAGAAACCAGGAAGGAAATCCATATGGATCAACATATTAGAATGTATTTACTAACTTCATCCCCCTCTTCCGTCTTTAACAACTTCAATACTAGCCTGCGCCACATGAAACGTTTTAAATTCATAGCTTACACATGTCAGCATCTAGCTCGTATACACGCTCCAAGAACAGTCCCATTCTGTTGTAGCTTGGGATAGAAGATGTTGCATATGGGATGAGCAGGTATATGATGCGTAAGGAAATGTTGTTTAAAAGTCGGAAGATCGCGGATATTGTATAAAAATATTAATCAATTCAAACTGACATAATTCCATAGCTATTATAATTATTTCTCATATATTTATCTTATACACGCTCATATTATCTTTCCTACTTGTCTAGTAGCCCAGCTTATCTAATATGCATACACCCTCTTCTAATTATCCAGGGGTCCTCTATAGCTTATGGCTAATTTAGTCTGGGGGAATGATAAATTTGTACGGGATTTGACAGACACATAAATGGGATTTTTCACACGCGCTAGGACAACCTATATAACTTTACGATAGTAATCTACAGATTCTATTTAGCCATAGTGACTAGACCTTAGGAACATGAGGCAATTAAATATATACATATATCTCCAGTGTTAGACAACTTGGACTTTCTCCCTGCTTTCTCCTCTTGGCCTCCTTTCCCTACGTGCAATACGTCATCCTTCCCTTACAGCCTTACCTTTGAGGATTGAAGCTATTTTAATTATTTTTCAAAACTTTTTTAATAACCACTCCACGTTTCTAAAATATGGAGATTTTTTACATCTTTTCACTAATTACTCATCATCATCATCAGTCATTTAAGAAATAAAATATCTGGATAATGTCAACCTATCTAGGGAACTTGGACCTTTTGCTTGGAATTGTGTGAAAAGCCCATCTCTCAGATTTTCCTTCCACATCATCACCTTTCACCCAACTTTCTCCTCTTCAACCCGTGTGCGGAGCTCTCGAGCAAGACAACACTATAACTTTTTAATTAAATCCCAAACCCGATTTGTCATCTTACGGAGTAGGGCTTGAGATTCTTCGGTTTTTGTACAGTTTACCATTTTGTTGCTGCAGCTGCATTCCTCCGCTTTGTATTTGCAGGTTCAGACCCCCGGCTGGATGATGGGAATTAGGTGAGAGTACATTATCAACGGACATATGGTTGTTGTGGTTATGGGCATGACGCCCAAGTTGAGGTACAGGTATCTTCTTGTTACGGAAATTGTTTATTTTGTGTCCATTATTTCCGAGACTTGAGACGGCTCTCTTCTTGTCGATGACAATAAGAGAGCCGTTTGCCCCATTTCCGGTTGCAATGCAAGTGTGATTTGTTCCCACGCTTCCCAAGCTCATATCCTCTGCGTCTCCTCCTGTACAAAGACACAGAGAGAGACGGATTTCAATTACAACTTTCAAATGGCCGCCATGTAATTAAACTACCAGATGCCAGACAAACTTAATATTAAATATACAAGGTGTTTACTGAATTTAGGAAGCGCACTCTGAATAGGCCGCTTCCTAAATTCAGCAATCCGCTCCTTGTACAATACGTCATCATACAGCCTTACCTTTGAGGATACAACCCTCTCTCGCTATTTTAACTATGTTAAAAATTTGTAATAATCACTCCGCCTTTACAAAATATGGAAATTTTTGACATCTTTTGCTAATTACTCTTCGTCATCAGTCAATTAAAAAATAAAATATGTGGATAAGGTCCGAATATTCCGTCCAACAATAAACTCTTCTTACCATGCAATCCTTGATAATACTAATCGTGACGTTAACCAGTTGTTATATTTTCGAGAAGCTAATCTTGTTATCAGTACTGATTTATGATACCCGATTCTTCAACCAGGGTTGAGCATAGGAGCATATTTTAACAATTCATTCCCTTTCAAGGCCCTCATCCCTCTTTAACTTGATCTGCAAACTGAATGACAACTAGCACGACTAACATGTAATCCTTCGAATATAAATGAAACACTATCAAATCTCAAGTTTCCAAGTAATAAGCAGGAGCTTTATTTATTCCCTATACTGCGTTTGTTTAAAAATACAGGTTTAAAAACGTTCACACATCTCCCCATTGGACAGTACTCTCTGCTAAAGCCACCACAACGTAAATTACTTCTTCCGTCCAATGGTGGTCCTTCGGCTGGTGACTATTGCACAGCATATGCCTGGAAAAGAATAAAAAAGATTTTAGATTAGATTTGTTTAGATTACCATCATAACGAAGCGCAGCGCGGTGACTCACATTTTTTTCTTGTAGAGATTATGCACGCCACAGCAATCGCTAGTATTACCAAGGAGAAGATTATCAGTACGAATATCCTAAAATACACATAAGAGTACGCATTAGTAATTTTACACCGGTAGTTAGGAAAAATACGGGCCTACCACCGGGTGGTTGGTTGCGCAGATTCATAGCAAGTTAGGAAGATATAAGATTTTCACGGAATACGGCTAAGGAGCAGTGCTTACTCGAAGCTCAGGTTTTTTGCTGCTCAGTGAGGTCCAAGCAGTAACAAATCTGCGCTTGAAGTAAGTACTGCTTACTTAGCACTATTTTATCACAGATCATGTTTATCACATTGGTGAATGAGGCCTCATATCAATTTACCACCAGTATTTATTTCTAGCACTTACAAAATCGTATCCATAGCTGGAAGTACATTCCATGATGGAAGCAATGGCATTCTAGCGTTACTTAAGTAAGGCGCCTTTGACTCATCCGGTGGGGATATGAGTTGGATACTTTTCACATTATACCCCTCCAGCTTCATGATTAATCTGCAAAGATAAGAGTATCCGATTTATGAACTCTTGGCGGCTGAACTAAAATTTCATGGTAGTTGTTTACCGTCAGATAATGTTTCCTGGTTATATAGAAAATAAAAGCAACAAAAAATACAAGCACACATATTTTTCTTTGATGGTAAAATTGATTGGTAACCATCATGGCCAAGGCAACGGTTTCATATTACCTTTAAATGGATTAATCAGTAAAAGGGTAAAATCTTAGTTTCTATGATCAGTCTACAAAAGTTAATGCTTATAAGTAAGTTACGTATCTGTGATTCACTTACAATCTGCAACTTGTTGACGTTAGGCAGTTTACCAACCGTTCTGGTAACGTTTCAAGTTTAGCGTGATACAAGAGCATGCCGTCCAGTGAGGAACCTCGTGTAGTTTTTGAGCGAAAAACCAATTTCGAAAACGGGACATTGGAAATTATTCAAGCATTATCAGACGGCACCTTAAAGGTTATAACGCTGGAGAAAAGCAGCAGAGTAGGGTTTGCAAAAAGTGTTTACCAGGCCCTTCCACCAGTCGCTAAGCGCAACATTGAGGATTTTACGCCAAACGTGGAAGCAGAAGATTGGGATACGAAAACATATGCAATCGTAGCATTGGTCGCAATTATTTTCTGCCTCCTTGTCCTCTTCTTTTGTTTACTAAAACGTTGCCACCGCCATAGGAAGGGAGCTGTTCATTCAGTGGTAAATTATTTCGGAACTGAAGGGCAGCAAGTACCTTGTCCAAGGAAAAGCGATAACTCCATTAGACAGGTGTAAGATTAATTATACACTGATATAGTTTTTCTAAATGTGATTGAATTGCTAACTTCAGCAACCATTGATTCTCTGCACATATGAGGATCGTAAGTCTGTAAAGAATTCTAAGCAAACTTTTGTTTTTTACAGTAAACCGGTAAACTTGATGACGGGCTCCGAAACGAGTAAGCACGATTTGAATATTACGTGAAATATTGTTATACAGTAATGTTTGCGGTCTTAAATGCCGCATCTGACTATATTCCTAGCGATCTATCGCTACCTGTGTTTTGTCCGTCCAACTCAATCTATGATTTTTACCTACAATCCTAACGATAACAGGACCACTATCAGCTAAACTGAAACTGAGGAATCTTCTTGCACGTGGCATAAATTTTACAATCTCCTCCATATCCCATCTCCTTAAATAACCTTATCCCACTTTAACTTTTAGCTCCATTTACTTTTACGTACGTTAACTTTCACTTCATTCACCTTCCGTCTCTAGTTTCGATGAGCAAATCACGAGGTGTTCTGACGAATTGTTAAGATCGGAATCCATTAAAATAAGCCTTTCCTTCATGTTTCAGGTGAAGACGCTGAGCAGCCAGCACCGAAATTGAGATGGGGAAAGATTAGTGTGCTGATACTTTTGTTCCTCACGTTCTGGGGATGTCAGATGTGGTACTTCACCAGGTTTTCCAGCGCAAGCCTAGTTTCATGCTGCACCACCTTCATGGTAGCTGGAGTTTTCAGTTTCGGAACTGTATTCAGCCCAATTTTCAGGTAAAAGCCACAATTCCCTACCGTAACGGTAAATAATAATACTTTTATGTTTATGCGAACAAGCTACCATGAAATTATGTATCGTTCTTTCCAGAGCGATTGAAATGCGATTTCTTCTTAGCCTGGTCCAGCTGCATGGCAGGGTTGTCGTGGTTACGTTATGGGCTTGGGTATTAGTAACGTCGGCATATAAGAATGGATTCGAGGGACTACAACGGGTTATCAACTGCTACTCGTCAGAAGTTGCAATTTTCTCCGCTATTAGACTACCTTCTACTTCATTTGCTTCAAAAATTCTCTTTATCAACAATGCATCCGAAACCTTCCACTTCTTGATTCTAATCCCTCTCGCAGCTTTGTTTGTACGAGCTTTAGTCAGCGTCGTTCTACAGGAATACAGGGGAGAAAATTCAAAAATCAAACGCAGCAGAGAGTTCAGTAAGCTGATTGGCGAGTACTTTCAACAAGGTGCATTTTTTATTTACGGTTTGGCGCTTGCTGCCACTGCTGCAGCTTATTTTCAGGAGTCTGTGATTGAAACATTTATAGAAGATGTTAAGTTTAAGTCCAGCTGTATGGATGGCATGAATTTCAGTATGAGAGGGCTTGTGTTGTTCGTGATTTTTCTTGTCGTTAACATAATGCTAGGCTACACAGATGCCAGTTTAAGTAGGTTGGAAAGCAAAGTTAATGAAAAATGCCTAAAAAGTGAACTGCTGCCAACTTTCTCCGAAAATGTGATCTTTAAATCTGGTGGTTTCAGAGAATTACTTTCTAATATTCCAACTCCTTTATACAGTCGCAGCAAGGGAAAAAAGGTTGATTCGGGAGATGTAGAAGTAGAAGAGAGGCGATATGCAGAATCGCAAGTAGTATCGTCTACAATGGGATTAGAATTAGGAAAATTGAGAGTTTCGAAACAAAATGAAACGAGTAGTCCGAGTAAAGGCAGTGCTAATACAGTGGAAAGCAGCCTGGACAAGGCTAGAGTAGATAAACAGGGAAGGCTCTCGTGCGGCAAAACTCAACTGAGAAGGATAATCGAAGAACCATGTAGAAGTGATTTAGCTATGGAAGTAACAAATTCTCACAATGAACCCCAGTTTAAGTTGCCTTTTGATAGTTTTAAACAACGTACAATCCAAAACAGACCTTATTCTTCCTCGGATAGCTCCGGCGACGAGTTCAATGACGAAGATTTTAAATAAAATACAACACATTCTCTGTGAAGTTATACTGTAAAATTATTACTTTGTATATAAAGAAATCCATTACACCCTCGCTTTGCGGTAATTCCAAAATTTATCATATACTACAAATCATTCCCAACTTTTACGGCCCGAACATCCCACTTACTTCCTCGTATTTAGACTTGAGCTCCAAAAAAAAGGTTGACTTCAGCTTGTACTGCGTCTTTTCCAGCCTTAGCAGCTTTCAAGTCTGACCTTGTTTCCTTGCTTCTCGATATCAGCATACAATTGCTGCTCAGCGTTTTGATTTCCAGCGGGAGTAGATGCAGCTACGGGTTCAGGAGCAACAGGTGCTTTACCTGGTGCGTAATCAGTACCGGTTACCTAAGCAATAGTTAAATTTCCTTTGAATTCTATAACCATTTTAATCCATATAATTTAGCTAATTAGATCCAAGTGCAAAGCTTTTACCTCCTTGTATTTGGTATTTAGATCCAAAAGAACTTTGACTTCAGGAGAAACAACTTCTTTCGCAGCTTTGGCAACCTTCAAGTCCCTGATTATTGCCTCGTTTTTAGATATGCGCATACAACTGTTGGCCAGCGTTCTGATTTCCAGCGGGAGCTGAGACACAAGTTTCAGGAGCAGAAGGTGGTTTACCAGGTGTATAATCAGCGCCAGTAGCCTAAGTCAAACCAAATGCAAAATTAGTTACTGCAGAAATCCACTAACAGTTACACATGTAGTTCATAAAGCAGATCCTACCTCTTTGTATTTGGTCTTAAGGTCCAGAAGAACTTTAACTTCAGCTGTAACTACGTCTTTGGCAGCTTAAGCAGCCTTCAAGTCCCTGACCTTGCTGCCTTGTTTTTCTATATCCGCATACAATGCTTGTCCTACAGACGTCTGACTAACGGCAGGAGCAGATGCAGTGATTACAGGTTTAGCAGCTCCTGGTACGTAATCCTTTCCGGTAGCCTAAAATAAAATATAGACCTTATGAATCAGTCAAAGTTATTACTTGCATCTAAATCACGCATCACTGTCTTGCTTCGTGTATAATTAATTAACTATTTTAATTACCTGCTTGAATTTTCCCTTCAAATCCAACAGAACTTTAACTTCAGCGTCGATATAAGCTTTAGCAGACTTAAGGTCTCGGACCTTCGCTCCTTGTGCGTCAATCGCCTGTCCAAGCAGATCACCAGTATAATTGGTTTCAGCTTCTCCTGTGGGGGTGCTAGCCTTTGCTTATTCCTGCTAATCCAAGCGAAATTGAGTCCAAAATTATTCAAAGCTTTAGCACATACGCTACTCACTCCACACAAATTGAAATTCCGCGGCGTCTTAACAAACTACAGGATTTAAAAAAAAATTTGCAACAAATACATTTATATCAACGAGCCCAAATAATCAACCGGTTTCAAGAATACTCTCACATAAACGCAATCTAATTAACTATTCCTTTAGTAGCTTTTCCAATCAGTCGCTTTCAAGGTGGAACTTTCAGATGTATGTTCTAATGATTTAAGATTTTCACCAGATGCAACAGACGCAAGCACGTGCAACTTTAAGCCCAGTTTGTATCAGCAAGGTACAATAAAAGTATTACAATCAGAACAGGCAACCGAAATCAAAGCGGTTCCATATATTCTCCATCCAGCCACACGAGTGTAGCAAATCCATCCCTCGTCATTAATTTCGGAATCGGCCAAGTAGCACCCGACGGCTGTCGGGTCGGCTATATAGTAGAATTTGTCGGCCGCTGGTGTCGCCTAACTAGGACCCGATATGTCGGCTTTTGTCGGCCAAAGAGCAGCCGACAGCGTCGGCTGTCGGCTATCTAGGTCTCCTCGTGTACTGCTCGGTTATCTTGCACTTTTTCATTTAAATCTTCTTTTGACGACAAGGACGAATGTGATGTTGAACTGAATTCATTGTTTCGTATCTTTTCTAAAATATCAGCTTGTTTTTCTCTGAATTTTGACCTCAAACGTTGATATCCAATGCTTCGTTCAAATTCAGAAACTGGAGTGTTACGAATACCGGCGTTTTCTGAAATCATTCAATTTCAATTATTATTTAATTAGAGCGCTATAAATCGCAAATATGTTTAAATAATGGAGTAAATTTAGCAAAGCATTGATAGATTTACTAAAAAAACCTTTGGAAGCAGAAGAATGATTATTAGAACCACCATTATGGCCATTTTCTTTAAGCTGACGCTCCTGACTGGGTTGACCTTTGGTCTCAAGCTTTGCCCGAAGATATTCATCAAAACCCTTCTTCCAGTCTTCATATCTCTTTAGGTGGAATTCATCAACACAGGGAGACTCAGTGACCTGCTCGTCAGCATGACCTTTACGGCTAGAAACCGATTTACTATTAGAGATCTCCATGTTTGTTTGATTCTCACTGCTCCAGGTTCACAATAGTGTCATCATAGTGTGAAGAATGCTGACTGACGAAAGCTGCCATGGAATTTCATGTTGTCTGAAAGCAATACATTCTTCACGTATTCAATAGTGCCATTAAAAAAAAATTGCCGTTGTGTGAATTGTTCTTTGCTATTAGAACCATGCATGAAGTAAATTAACCAATATTTGAATTACCTATTATTCAATATTTAAACTAATTAAATATAAACACAATGAAGAATGCAATTACCTTTTAACATTATACACATACGAGTCAGTTGAATCAATGCTCCAACAGTTTTAATGATTCAAAACAAAGAAGAAATTGTAAACTTAAGATTGTTCCTGGAACATGTCAATGCACGTGCGATAGATTGCAGTATTGCTGTGCCCGGCGGCTCGGCTGTTTTCATGTTCTTCCTGGAAGCAGTGTGTTGAGTATATAATTATAGCTGTACCCTATTTAAGGGTATAGACCCTAGGAAGCAATATAGGAGAACATGTACAAGGGAGCTTCTGCGCATAGGCATAGCCTTTAGATTGAACAGAGAACCTCAAGGTTTTAACTCCCTAAAGTTACTATCGCTATATGACGACTTAAGGGCTGGGCTGGATTACTGTGAATGTGTTTGGCTTTGCAAGAAAAACGTTTACCGCGGATTGCCGTAGCATTTGATATTAACTTTGCTGCTTCAAGTCATCTAAAATTAATAGTAACCTCTTAATTCACAGCCTTTACGATATATAGCTTGAAGGCCGGATTACATTTTAACTGGCATGTAACTTTAAAAAGATAAATGTTAATTATAATAACCTTAGGATATAAATAATGTTCCTCCGGCAACAAAGATGTGTGTATTTCATCATAAAAAGATACTATTGGCAACATATGCGAAGAGAAAGCTGTAACAAGTGATTCAGGTTCTGAGCCTCACACTTCACCAAGTAGCAGAGTGGCGCAGTGGAAGCGTGCTGGGCCCATAACCCAGAGGTCCGTGGATCGAAACCACGCTCTGCTATCTACTTTTTGCATTTTTCTCTTACCAGCCTGTATGCTGTAATGCGATGATTCCATATTACAGGCTGCTCCGGTATATATTCTGGCACATTGTATTATTTCCCTAATGCATTTGACAATGGGGTGAAGTGCTTCATATTTGAATTTAGATTCTTTTAGCTACATGCATTAAAATATAAGGATGAAAGCAGGTTAAACTAGAAAATTATTATTATAACTACTTGGGAAGACAAACGAGAAGCTGGAAACGTTTTAGAAATATAATTACTTTGCCCGGCAGCCATGAAAATAAAAGCCATGAGATCTGCCTGTTGTTGAAGAAGTAAAGTGAAGGGGAGGACTGAGAAGGATGGGTTGGTCAGACTTTTAGCCTTGAATTTACTTAACAATTGATAAGAATTTAGAGGACTATGAATTCAACGTTCAACTGGATTGTTACAAACTTTCCAAGAAAGACCTGAATAAGTGTACCTTTTACACGTGTTCATTTCAATATATCGGCTTTAGATGAATTTCTTCGGAAGGTTCCCTAGATGCAGGCAGCAAGAACCCAAGGGCTAGAGGGCTAATATAATTGCCACGGTCGAACCCTTATTTTCCTCACATCCAGCTGATAAGACTATTGACTACAAGTTGTTCATCTTCCTTCAAAGTGATGTAAAAATCACATATCTCCAAGGGCTCAAGACCAAATCAGGTCCAGTGCGAGCGGGAATTGTAGAAGCGGAATTTAAAAGTTTAGCTTAACTATATGTTCATTATTTTGAGTCACCACGCTATGTTTCAACACACTTAACATTTGATCTCGCATGTTAGTACTTTTTCTCACATTGAAATAGTTCCTGGAGAAGCTGGAAAGATTTGAATAAAACTTGGAGCAAAAATTCTTTGGAAAGAGAGGATAAAATCAGGTGTTTTCATTTTAGTTTTTGAAACAAACATTGTGATCTAATTAATTCTCAAGTGACACACCAAGAATGAATATGCAAAATTTTAATAGTTCATCTAACTCAACTAACTTTTGGACCTACGCAGTTAACCTCAACTCTCGTACGAAGTGTGCTAAAACATTCTGAAAGTCCACATCGCTTTAAAGAATTGTTGGTAAAACAATTGACTTAAAATGAAAAGAAGAATTGCTCATCAGCCTCCTGTTGCACCAGTTGTGGAAACGCCTAAGGAAGATAATGGCGAAGAAGAATTACATAAACTCAGATTTCAAAGCTGGAAGGAGAGTTTTGACAGCGAGTTTTCTTTCCGGTTTTCGCAAATCTTAGAATTTGCGAGCTTCCTTACAGATAAGGATGGTATGAGCTTGTTATGTTTAAAAAATCATTTCCGTAGTTCTCCCTGGTAAAAATTATACTGAAGCCATTATATTTTATTTACAGCTCCTCAAAACTCACAACGAAATCAAGATGCGGAAGCAGGCATTCTTGAATACACCGTTAATACCACTGCAACCAGAGCGGCCAACGGCAGGGAACTGGTATTTCCTGGAAATACGACTGCTACTCATTTAAAATCTACCAACAACCCTCCGGCACCTCCTGGCGCCAAAAACAATCGCCCTGTGGGCAATCCCAAGCAATCCAAAAGCCAAAAATCCGTTAAACCGGCTTCTACTACATCTGAAACGCAGTCTAGTCGACCTCCAGCGAATACAAAAGAAAACGAAAACAATCAGCAGTCAAAACAGTCACTCTTGGAGAAAATGATATCGGAATACAACGGGGAGAGCGACAAAATCACGGCCTCTTCCAGCACCGGCACACAAGTTTGGAACAATGATTCAGATCTGGAGAACTTTTTAAAAAGTTTAGCTGAAAAAATCAAAGTTAAATACAACAAAGAACTGCTAGCGACCTGCGAGCCCGTTCAAACCATGTTTGAAATTTACATAAACAATTCCGTCCTTAGTGCACAAGCATTTAATTCCACGAGAAAGAAACAACGAGACATGATTATGGATTTAATACAAGCAAGGTACAAGACCGCAAAAGGGGCCTTCGGCTACGACTGGCTCGTTAAAAGCCGGACTGACATCGAAGATAAATTCTTTGGCAATGATAATTGTGAAATCGCAGTGACGAAAGCCTTCGGAAAAGAATGGGAAGAGTTCTATAGACATCTCAAGAAGAAACAAGTAGACAAGGTTTACATGCCTGTGAGACAGTTAAAAATTTATGCGACGCTTGTGAATCTGTTCCTAGACAACGAAATATGTGTTCCTGAAGAACAACTGAATTCTTGTTGCGACACAGCCTATGCTTCTGCAAGATTAAGACAAAGCAATTCTGAAGATTCAGATTCTGAGCTCGATACCAAATCCCTTGAAATTGTTGCAGACATTCGAAACAAGTTTAAAACGAAGAACAAAAAGAGGTTTGAGGCTGAAAAGCGGATTGCGCGCAAAGCGATGCAACATGCTGTGAACAAATATTGCGAAACTATGGAAACCAAGCTGGAGACCCGAGGGTTTGACCCACACTACGTTGCTCAATTTCACAAGAACCTATTTGACATAATCCTGCATAGTTTTTACAACTCTTCCAGAGGGCGCTTTGTCTTCACCTCGCCTTGGCATGGAGAACGTTCGCGAACTATTCAAATGCTAGAGAGCGAGTACCAAGAATTCGTCCAACTAAACGAGACTAATCTCAAGCTAGAAGCTGCTGAAAATGAAGCTGTAGTACATTTTTTCACGACTCAATTCCGTCGAAATCTCATGGAACACTTTATTATGACGGACCAGTGGAGCAAAATCGAAGCAGAGGTTTTACTGAAAGACTTTTTGAAAAATACGCTAAAATGTGTGACAAGGAAAAGTGAGAGAATTTTAGCACTCCTCCAAGAACAAGCTACAGAGGCAATTAACAATTTCGAACTGTCTTTTACCAATCCAAGCGTTTGCAATACCGAAGCTACTACTGCAATTCCAGCGTCACCTGTTCTTTACCTGTCGACAAAATCTCTCGCACAACCACAACCTATGAAACAAGCTCGACCCGAAACCCCGACAGTTCCAACTCCCTCCGCACCGAAGCAAGAAACACCAACGTCCTCTACATCCTCCTCAACAGCTTCACCGCCATCTTATTCCGGCATCGGGATCTACTTCACCAAAACGCAAGTCCACGTAGCCGCCGTGATTAACGACGAATTTCAAAGCTTTAGCGTGCCCTCAACCATAATCTTATATGAAGAGATCCCCGATTCTAAAGATTTGACCTACATGGACGAACCGCCTAGAAAGGACCGCATATCCCTCGAAACGGATGCCTTCCTAACTGTGCCTGATTACCTGAAAACTCCGGACGCCTACTACTACAACGGTGATACAGAACATTTACTAGCAGAGGAAGTGCTCGCAATCCTATTTGAGTCGCTTAAAAGCGAGGCAAGGTCTCGCTGGAAACGTGACATTACTTCCGACCTACTTGTGATTGCATTACCGACGCTCGTGGACAGCAGATGCAGACAGCGGTTGAAGTCAGCGCTCCAAATAGCTTGTTTGAATCAGTCACTCTTTGTACAACCCACGACCGTTATTTACTTATCATACCTCAAATCCGTTTCCCATCCGAAAATTGGACATCATGCAGTCGTCATCTCATTAGGACATCTCGGCATGGAGGTCGCATTGTTGTCATGTATTGGCGAAGATAAAGTTGAGACCAAGTCTACTGGATGTATCCAATTTTTCGGACGTCATCTAGATTCGGATGAGAGCATCCTTGGACGAATTGAATCCGTAATCAAGTATGTAATCCGCAAAGCGAATATGACAAGATCAGAGCAGATTTCATGCTGCATCACTGTTGAATCAGACTCGCCTTTTAAGCATGTTACAACTCCGAAATCAATTGAAAGGCTCTATGGAAAGTTTGCGAAAATTCTGAAGAAAGCAGTGTCGAAAGTAAATCTTTTTTACTCCAACATATCCCAAGCGATCCTTCCTGGACTTGTGTGGATGTCTGAAGATCGGAAAAGTGGTCCTTCCTTAGATTTGACCTTGTATTCTGAATTATTTCCTTACGAAGTTGAGCTATTTCGCTCCAAAAATTGCGATGGCTCTTCTTTGAGGATACTATCTGAAGGTCAGAAATGTAGGAATGTCGAGGTCAAAATCCCTACGAGTCAGCTTAAATATAAAGAGTCCAATCCTACTGACTGCCGGCTTTGCTTTCGAAGTTCAAGTTCATGTATAAGGTATAGAGAGATGGATTTCTTGCAGCCTCAGAAGTTAATTGAAAAAGCTCCGAATGCAGACATCATTATCAGGGTTTCAAAGGAAGGGATAATCGACACTTCTATCGAATTTAAAAGTGACCTCACTAAGGAATTGCGTCTGATGAAGTGGAAACGGCACACAGTGGAAATCCCTATTTTTTCGCTAGAAGATGTGGAAGCGAAGAGAAAAAGGGTTCAATTTATTATCCAGATTTCCAAGGATCGAGTAAAATGTGCTACAGCACCAGCTGCGAAAAGGATTAAGCTAGAAGTACCCTGAAGTTAGTTGATTACAGTTGATTATTTAACTCATTTTCGTTGTTTTTTACTGTATATTTCAAACGGGATTGTAAAAGGCTTGCTGCTTGCAACGGTTATAATTGTTGGTCACAGAGAATCTGTATTTAAACTAATGCTTCTCGCATTAAATTAATTAAATTATGAGTACAATGTGTAGAAAAGATTGCATAGTTTTGTGGATATTCCATTAATTCAAGAACATGTATTTTACTTAACCGCTCATGGATTCCGTTCTACTAAACCTACGATCGATATGTGAACATTTTAATGTTAAGTCATCTCCAAGTACCGGAACTAGCAAAGTAATATGGATCCTTGTGTGGAATCTTGAAGGTCTTTCATGATATGATTAAATATGTTACGCCCTACTTACATATAATTTTCCACTGAATTAAATGCGCTACATCTTGTCAATCTCTGCTTTTTTCCTCGGGTACGTTATTAAATTAAAAACTTAAGTAACAAAGAAAATAATTTGCCAGATGGAGAATCAGAGCTAGTTCCCTGCTTACAGAATAGGATTAAACAAAGGAGTTTGAAAGATGCGTCCCTTTCACGTCCGCACTCCTTCTTCCATCCGCGCCTATAAAAACTCGCCTCCGTTCCTCTTCATATTCATTCTACTCTCATCTCTCTCAGAGGATCAATCGCTCGTTTCAGAAGTCAACCGCTCAATCAAAATGACTGGACGTGGGAAGGGAGGCAAAGGTCTTGGGAAAGGAGGAGCTAAGCGGCACAGGAAGGTGCTACGTGATAACATCCAGGGAATCACCAAACCCGCCATCCGTCGTCTGGCCCGACGTGGAGGAGTGAAGCGTATCTCCGGACTCATCTACGAAGAGACCCGTGGAGTGCTCAAGGTGTTCCTTGAGAACGTCATCCGTGACGCTGTGACCTACACTGAACACGCCAAGAGGAAGACAGTCACCGCTATGGACGTCGTCTATGCTCTGAAGCGTCAAGGCAGAACCTTGTACGGATTCGGAGGTTAAGCGTTTCCAGAAGCTTCATTTCAACATCACAACCAATCGGCCCTTTTAAGGGCCACCACATTTTCCAAAGAGCAAACTTATCAAATAGCATGTACAATTAACGGAGGTGCAAGTATCAGGCAACTGCCATTGAATTGAAGCTGCGGAACACTGATAACATTCCTTGACTTTGTAATTAATGAATATCGACATTTAAGCAGAGCATACTTGCACATGCGTTTATGGTAGACCAATCTAATAGGCATAATGAATTATAGAAGTTATGTGCGCAGCGTTAAGTAATGTTCAATTGCTGTGAACTTGCGTCACATATAAAAAGTACTAATTAAGTTAACTAAATATAAATTGGGAACACAAAAAAATGAATGAAATGGCGTTTTACTTTTTTCCATGCGTAGGTGAATAATCTGGAAAGAAAGACGGGGTTACTAATGAGAATGAATCATTCACTGTATTGCGTAGTAATTAATTAATTGTAGAGATAAACTCCTGATTTCCTTTATGTGAGCTCATCAGTAGCTAATGCAGACCTCGGGAAAATCTGAACCAATAATTTTTAGTGGGAAAGGTAAATTTGTTAGCAATTTCCGTGATCAGGGGCGAAAATTGCGGTTGGCTTCTGAATCTAATTTATAATTAATTAACTAACTAGGTAGCATTTTCTTCAAACAAACGATTCGTTAGCAACAATAAATAAGTTAACTGTAACTGAAATTATAATTCATAAATAACATAATGTGACAAATAGCAATTCACTAGAGATCAATAACATGCCCGGAGGTTTAGCTAGTTCCAAAACCCAAACCCGCGAGGTGATATCACGAAATCATGGAAATGACCTGCAACCATGAACACTCCTCGCGTATTCGCTTGCGGCTCTACCAGTTTACTCTCTCCAAGGATATAAATACAGAGGTACCTTGGAGGAGCAATTCATTCTCATCCTCATCTTCGAGTTGAAAACATCTTGCACAAGCTCTCCACTTTCAATCTTTTCATCATGTCTGGACGCGGTAAAGGAGGAAAGGTGAAGGGAAAGGCAAAGTCCCGCTCTAACAGAGCAGGTCTTCAGTTCCCCGTGGGTCGAATCCATCGACTTCTCCGTAAGGGAAACTACGCTGAGCGCGTTGGTGCAGGAGCTCCAGTCTACTTGGCTGCAGTCATGGAGTACTTGGCCGCTGAGGTCTTGGAATTGGCCGGAAACGCTGCCCGTGACAACAAGAAGACCCGTATCATCCCACGTCACTTGCAACTCGCCATCCGCAACGACGAAGAGTTGAACAAGCTCTTGTCCGGAGTGACGATCGCTCAAGGAGGAGTCTTGCCCAACATCCAGGCCGTCCTTCTCCCCAAGAAGACCGAAAAGAAGGCTGCATAAGCGCATGAACCGTCCACATTTAAAACAAACGGCCCTTTTAAGGGCCACCACATTTTCCTAAGAGCCAACGCGAAAAACATGTTAAAATGTAGCGACGGACTCGCAAACATTCCTGCTAAATCATATTCATAAGATGTGCGGACTTGGCATTAATAATCGATGAGTTTTGGTAGGACATTAAGTAAATCGAACCGCGATTTAATACACCACAGTGAGCACTACATAAGAAAAGATGAAATTAATGGTAGCACTCATGGGCAAGTAACCTTCGGTCAGTAAGAAAATCAAGGATTGGAATAAAGCTTAGGATGAAACGAATTTTGTGCGTTTCGTAAGAATGACCAGAAGCGGCGTGAAGCTACTGTTTCTATCAATTATTCATTTTTATGCATTAAATAATGGAAAAATTCGTGTTTCGGAACGGAATCTAGTTCATTGCAGAAGCTTGTACGAATAATTTACAATTATTTATTACCTGCGTTAGCGGGTGTTCGTTGTGTGAGATGAAAGCGTTTTAGTTAATTAACGATTTAACCGCTGCCATAGCATAATAACGTTGGTAGCGTTGCAGATATCGAGTTTAACTAATCAAGGAAATAATTGCACTAATTATTTCATAAACTTAGATTAAACATGAATCCACGTTCAAGTAATTAATTATAGTAACCAAAATTCAGCATACTTCTATATTTTAGCTTGCCAGGCATCTGCTGAGCATTCTACTCGCACAGTGCGTTTCCCGCCCTTTCAACAAAGGATGATGAAAACATGTGGCAGGTGGGCACTCTGCCGTGGTAACTTCTAACCTCCTGTACTCGCTCTTCTACAATCTACTCACTCCCCTCCTATAAAGTCCAGCTCAGCTCTCTCCTGTTCATCATTCCAATTTCATCTCTCGTATATAATTATTGTGAACACACGAATTAGTTCCCTCTCTTTGACTCTCATCATGCCACCAAAAGCTAGCGGAAAGGGCGCCAAGAAGGCTGGAAAGGCCCAGAAGAACATTGTGAAAGGGGACAAGAAGAAGCGTAGCAAGAAGAGGAAGGAATCCTACGCCATCTACATCTACAAGGTGTTGAAGCAGGTTCACCCTGACACGGGAGTGTCCTCAAAGGCCATGTCCATCATGAACTCCTTCGTGAACGACATCTTTGAGCGAATTGCAGCTGAAAGCTCCCGTCTGGCCCACTACAACAAGAGGACGACCATCACCTCCCGGGAAATCCAGACAGCAGTCCGTCTTCTCCTCCCCGGAGAGTTGGCCAAGCACGCCGTGTCAGAGGGCACCAAGGCTGTGACCAAGTACACTTCCTCCAAATAGACCATCTTCACTACAACCTTTCAAACAAACGGCCCTTTTAAGGGCCACCACATTTTTCGAAGAGCAAACGCATTGACTACCCCCGTAGGAACGTACGGAGGAAGAAGGGATGAAATTCATGTAACATTACATCATTAAATAATTCATGGGAAAGCTTATAAGAAAATGGTTAGAAACAAGCATTTACGTATGTAGCATCACATAATTGTATGAGGTGCCTGGAGGAATTGTGGACTGGATGAGGCTGCAGTGCGATGAAAATATTGAATAAATTAACTACGAATGCAACCAAGAATTATGCGTTAGTTACTTGTACTGTTCTTGAAGTAATTATTTTCCAGATCTCAGATCGTGTTGCTTAAACATTCTACCGTGGGCAGAACTGCTACAACGGTAAAGCAAAACCTATAGCTTATTATGGTTCTATTATCCTACATTAGTAACTGTTGAAAATGAAAAAGAGAGCTTATTAAGTACCGCTGCTCACAATGTAGAATAAGAATAATTATTATCTATTTAAACTAATGATAGGATTTACATACGCTTGACATGAAAAAATCTGGTTAATTAATATAATAATTATCTAACTACGTCTTCTCAAGCCATAGTGCGAAAAGAGAGAGGCAGCTTAAATTGTTCCTTATCTAAAATGTTCTCTTCTTTTCCCGCCTTTTCTGTCTATTTGCCCCACAACATCCGTTCTAGATTTATGGGATACGAGCCACTGTTCAGCTCCATGCATTGTTCCTGTATCCTGTTCCCTCCCAACCAGCAAAGAGAGGAGAAGGCAACAAAAACCTATTCAGCCAAACTCTTCTCCACTTCTTCGTCCCCTCTGCTCCCAAGCAAATCCGCCTAGTAAATCTAATTACAAATCCAGTACCTCCCAGACTGAACGAGCAACTACACCTCAAAAGGGTATAAATTAACCGCCTCCCTCATCTTTGAGCATCACTCTTGTTCGAACTCTCGAGCCAGCATCTAACCTCTCATCTCATTTTCTACAATTTCAATTCAACTTCTCTTCGTCAGCAATGGCACGCACTAAGCAAACCGCTCGTAAATCCACCGGAGGGAAGGCTCCAAGGAAGCAGTTGGCTACCAAAGCCGCCCGCAAGAGTGCGCCAGCAACTGGAGGAGTGAAGAAGCCCCATCGTTACCGCCCTGGAACCGTTGCTCTCCGAGAAATCCGTCGTTACCAGAAGAGCACTGAGCTTCTCATCCGCAAGTTGCCCTTCCAACGGCTTGTTCGTGAAATCGCTCAGGATTTCAAGACGGACTTGCGATTCCAGAGCTCAGCTGTGATGGCTTTGCAAGAAGCGTCTGAAGCATACTTGGTCGGACTCTTTGAGGACACGAACTTGTGCGCCATTCACGCCAAGCGAGTGACCATCATGCCCAAGGACATCCAACTGGCAAGAAGAATCCGCGGAGAGAGAGCATAAGCTGTCTAACAACTGCATTTAAAACAAACGGCCCTTTTAAGGGCCAACACATTTTCCAAAGAGCTCAAATGTATGTGCCTAGGATTCTATCATGTTTTCATTCGAATGTCATGCATGATACTCTGCGAAGATAGAGTGTATGTTCTGAAAGTCTGCAGCAATTAATGCCTTCTAAACAACTAGATATACGCATCTCCCTCCGCAACTAACAACTTATCAATATAAAATAAGTCAAACAAATGCGTGGTTACCCTTCAAGCATGATGGAGAGTAAGGGTGCAATAACAAAACCAAATCTCACTGGGGCTGGTTCAAGATGGATGTAGAGTTGAGTTAGCACTGGACAATGCATGCTAGCAGCAATTCACACATCTATTTAATTAAATTAGTTTGAAGTTACTAGTCTCTATTTCTCGATTTTATTCTACCTGAAAATCAAATAGGTTTAGATTGATTAAAACGGAATGGCACACTGTCGTTCGTGCCATTAATCACTAAAAGAGTAACATGCAGGAATTACAGATTGGGATTTCTGCTTTCATATTCATTTTCCTTGAACTTAATTGCCACGATAAATATCCCCCAGATTATGATCCGCCTGTTTTTTTTATAAAAAGCTGAAGGATTTGAAATGATCACGTTCCGTAGCTTAATCATTTCTAACAGACATTCAGTTTGGTTTAGCTTCGGAGCATCGAGAAACAGCATAGCAGGGCTATGTGACTTAAAACAAACATTAAAATTTTGCATGGCATAATCAGTAAAATTATCCATGCATCAATCATATCAATGGTTTCTTTGACCACAAAGTCGCAGTTTCAGAATTTTGGTGCATAGCTCGAAGGATGATTTTATAATCTTCCAGGAATTTTTTAAAACTAACCGATGAATGTAGGATTAACAACACAACTTGTTATTTTTACCAAGAATTCAGTAATTAGATTTTCAGAGCCCTAAAGAAAATTGTTCCTTTGTTCAGGATGGGAGTTGGGGCGGGAAGAGATTTGCTGTTGTGGATGTCTGAGCAGTCTGTGAGTTTGAGGTACCTGGGCAATGCTAAGCTGAAGCGCGGAGCAAGAGGAGCAGAGAACGAGCGGGAAAGGTGAGCCTGCTCCTCATCTACCCAAAACAGGAGTATAAATAACAGACAGAGCCACCACACGCTCAACTTCATGCTGAATTGTCACGCGTGAACATCTCTTGAATATTTCACAGAAATTCTATCCTCTTAAACTCCATCACCATGGCTGATACTGCTCCTGAAACCACGACCGACGCTCCTGCAGCACCAGCCCCTGTCAGTCCCAAGAAAGGCAAGGCTACAAAAAAAGCGGAAGGCGCTGCGAAGAAGAGTCCGAAGCCCAAGACTGAGAAGAAACCCGCTGCTCATCCACCAACCGCTTCAATGGTCAACGACGCCATCGGCAAGCTGAGCGAAAAGGGAGGTTCGTCACTTGCGGCCATCAAGAAATCCATTGCTGACACCCACAAAGTTGACGTTGAGAAACTTGCTCCCTTTATCCGAAAGTACTTGAAGAGCGCTGTTGAGAAAGGCGTCCTGGTGCAGACCAAAGGAACTGGAGCCAGTGGATCCTTCAAACTCGCTGTCAAGCCAAAGGTTGCCAAACCCAAGAAGCCTGCTGCTGAAAAGAAGCCCAAGTCGCCAAAGGCTAAGGCAGCCAAGAAGCCAGCTGCGAAGAAAGCTAAGAAGCCGGTTGCAGCAAAGAAAGCAGCTGTTGGAAGCAAGTCACCGAAGAAAGCGGCGTCTCCTCCAAAGAAGGCAGTCCCTGCAAAGGTCACCGTTCCAAAGGCTAAGGCCACAGCTCCTAAAGCTGCTTCTCCTAAACCTGCAGCCAAGAAACCAGCGGCACCGAAAGTAGCTAAACCCAAGACCGTCAAGCCCAAGGCACCCAAGGAGAAAGCTGCGCCTAAAGCTGCAGCAAAACCAAAGGCAGCAGCCAAGAAGCCAGCGGCAAAGAAAGCAGCAGCACCTAAGAAAGCTCCAGCTGCACCTGTCAAAGCTTAAAGAGAATTTAAGCAGCAACTTCGCGATTTAAAACAAACGGCCCTTTTAAGGGCCACCACATTTTCCAAAGAGCAAACTTCCGAAAACTGAATGAAAAGATGAGCTAAACGCGGCAGTTAAATGCAAAATTTGAATTATAATCCTCGCGATTAGTTGTATTCACAACCATCCTGTCCAATATGCAACGGAAACCATCATTGTTGATTTATTATCCTCGCCAACTTCATGAGAGACGTTGCTTACACAGAACCTAGGCTACAGCAAATACATTTGAGCAGTCCCCGAGCAAAGTGTTCAGGCCCTGGCCTTCGAGAAACTATGAAACTGTCAAATCGATTGCATTCCATGAAGCATTACTACTTTATCATTTAATTACTTGTTGAACTGTGCAGGGCTGGATAAATTATTGGCTTATGTGTTCTTCCAAATTCAAGATGCATTGCTGTTAATTAATTACTTTTGGAAAGACTTAAAGCATAAAACTAGGATAAGGGAAAAGGAATGCATAATTACAAACTGCTCAAAATACTTTCCTTAATCAAATTATTTATGGTTATGGGATAAGCGCTTGGAGACATTGCTGGAGTCCTCAGTTTTCACACTTATTAATTACATCAACATTGAACTTAAATCCATTCGTAATTGACTAATGCATGATGTAGGTTACATTTTGTCTGCTACATTCGTTCTCCACCAATAATTAATTATAATTGATGAGCTAAATGGCGTGTCTAGAACATACGCATAATTATTCAGTAACTTGACAAAGCTGAACTTCGAGATTGGTTTCCCCATTCCTTCCAAAGAATTCAGAGAGGAGGGTGGAAACCGCGTCCCCTTTACGTCCGCACTCTTCCTTCCCTCCGCGACTATAAAGTCTCGCCTCCATTCCTCTACATATTCATTCTACTCTCATCTCTCTCAGAGTTACTTTCCCTCGTTTCTGAACTCAACCGCTCAATCAACATGACTGGACGTGGGAAGGGAGGCAAAGGTCTTGGGAAAGGAGGAGCTAAGCGGCACAGGAAGGTGCTACGTGATAACATCCAGGGAATTGTTACGGCTAGTTTATCCTTGGGATAAAGCTAGGAGCTTCGAGCTACCTGGAGAGAGAGTTGAGAGGGTAGCGGAGAAAAGCGAAGCGAGAGGTACCTTAAGGAACCGGATTCAGAGATGAGGAGGAGAATCTGAAGATGATCTGGAGGGCAGAGCCGAGAAGCTATAAAAGGGCCTGCTGAGGTACAATTCGGGGTCTTATGTTTTAAACCTTTAGGGGGAAAGGAATCCTTAAGAGTTTCAGAAGATTCAGCGATAAGACGCTTCGGAGTAAAAGGGGAGAGAGAGAAAGTAAAGATAGACGAGTTAAGTATAAGTCTGAGTGGGTTAATCGTAACGAATCAGAACGTGATTAGCGTTTAAATCTACGGAAGAGTTATAATCTCGTTGTGTAAAGGATAAACTATTGTGTGTTCAAATAAACTATTGAAAAGTATCTAATTGGTCAAGCGAGGAGTTATTGAGCGTTACACGAACGAATAGCGACGAGCATCAAGCATCGAATTAGAAACCAACGGACGAGCATTTAGCTAGGAGCTTCAGGAAGATAAGACGGGAGACAAATACCCTGCAAGAAAGAATCATAAGCGCAGCAGATAACTCCAGGGACAGTAGCATCCACCACGAGGAGCATCATCCCGAAGAGTTTTACCTATTCCAGGAGCAACAGCGACGACAGCCTAAGTTCTACAAGGAGAAACAAGAACCAGGTCCTACCCGCAGAATACTAGACGATTACGCAAGGCCAATCCCACACGCAGAGAGTTACAAGGTAAGAAGAGCAATATATATATTTGCGGCTCTTGTATTAATATGCATTCCCTTTAAAAATATACCGTAACAGAATCACCAAACCCGCCATCCGTCGTCTGGCCCGACGTGGAGGAGTGAAGCGTATCTCCGGACTCATCTACGAAGAGACCCGTGGAGTGCTCAAGGTGTTCCTTGAGAACGTCATCCGTGACGCTGTGACCTACACTGAACACGCCAAGAGGAAGACAGTCACCGCTATGGACGTCGTCTATGCTCTGAAGCGTCAAGGCAGAACCTTGTACGGATTCGGAGGTTAAGCGTTTCCAGAAGCTTCATTTCAACATCACAACCAATCGGCCCTTTTAAGGGCCACCACATTTTCCAAAGAGCAAACTTATCAAATAGCATGTACAATTAACGGAGGTGCAAGTATCAGGCAACTGCCATTGAATTGAAGCTGCGGAACACTGATAACATTCCTTGACTTTGTAATTAATGAATATCGACATTTAAGCAGAGCATACTTGCACATGCGTTTATGGTAGACCAATCTAATAGGCATAATGAATTATAGAAGTTATGTGCGCAGCGTTAAGTAATGTTCAATTGCTGTGAACTTGCGTCACATATAAAAAGTACTAATTAAGTTAACTAAATATAAATTGGGAACACAAAAAAATGAATGAAATGGCGTTTTACTTTTTTCCATGCGTAGGTGAATAATCTGGAAAGAAAGACGGGGTTACTAATGAGAATGAATCATTCACTGTATTGCGTAGTAATTAATTAATTGTAGAGATAAACTCCTGATTTCCTTTGTGTGAGCTCATCAGTAGCTAATGCAGACCTCGGGAAAATCTGAACCAATAATTTTTAGTGGGAAAGGTAAATTTGTTAGCAATTTCCGTGATCAGGGGCGAAAATTGCGGTTGGCTTCTGAATCTAATTTATAATTAATTAACTAACTAGGTAGCATTTTCTTCAAACAAACGATTCGTTAGCAACAATAAATAAGTTAACTGTAACTGAAATTATAATTCATAAATAACATAATGTGACAAATAGCAATTCACTAGAGATCAATAACATGCCCGGAGGTTTAGCTAGTTCCAAAACCCAAACCCGCGAGGTGATATCACGAAATCATGGAAATGACCTGCAACCATGAACACTCCTCGCGTATTCGCTTGCGGCTCTACCAGTTTACTCTCTCCAAGGATATAAATACAGAGGTACCTTGGAGGAGCAATTCATTCTCATCCTCATCTTCGAGTTGAAAACATCTTGCACAAGCTCTCCACTTTCAATCTTTTCATCATGTCTGGACGCGGTAAAGGAGGAAAGGTGAAGGGAAAGGCAAAGTCCCGCTCTAACAGAGCAGGTCTTCAGTTCCCCGTGGGTCGAATCCATCGACTTCTCCGTAAGGGAAACTACGCTGAGCGCGTTGGTGCAGGAGCTCCAGTCTACTTGGCTGCAGTCATGGAGTACTTGGCCGCTGAGGTCTTGGAATTGGCCGGAAACGCTGCCCGTGACAACAAGAAGACCCGTATCATCCCACGTCACTTGCAACTCGCCATCCGCAACGACGAAGAGTTGAACAAGCTCTTGTCCGGAGTGACGATCGCTCAAGGAGGAGTCTTGCCCAACATCCAGGCCGTCCTTCTCCCCAAGAAGACCGAAAAGAAAGCTGCATAAGCGCGTTAACAGTCCACATCAAAACAAACGGCCCTTTTAAGGGCCAACACATTTTCCTAAGAGCAAACTCTTAATAAAATATGGAAGCATGGAGTGATGTAATGTTTAGTTGCTTGTGGTTAATGAGAAAGACACAAACATGAGAACGATGGATTGACATGAAGTAAGTCGCACCTGGATTTTATGCACCAATAATTACAGCGACTTCGAAAGAAAAGATGAAGTTAATGCGAGGACTTGTGAGCATGTAACCTGCGTTCAGCAAGAAAATCAAAGTGACTGGTAATTAATAACCTAATTGCAACTAATTATTTTGTGCGTTTCATTAGACCAGAAGCAGGTAAAACTGTTTCCTCAATTATTCATTATTACCGAGTAGGTGAATGGGAAAATTCACATTTCGCAACGGATCCTGTATCATTGTTGAAGTTTTCACGAATATGTTAATGTTATTTTCAATCACCTGCATTAGCGGGTTTGTTGTATGAGGAGATGGAAGCGTTTTAATTAATTAAAGCTTTCTTAGCGGAATAACAATGAAAGCGTTGCTCGAAATTATAACTAATCGCGTAGATAAATTAAAAATAAACAAACTTATATTCAACTAGCATCCTAATCCTAGTTGAGGGAGCCCGCAAACAAGATTATTTGAATACATTTCTAAAGTTTCGCCAGGTAATTAATTACAGGTTAATTAGGCATCTGCTGAGCTTCTACTCGCATAATGCGTTTCCCGCTCTTTCAAGAAAGGATGATAAAAACAGAAAGCAGAAGGGAACTCAACCTCCTGTACTCGCTCTTCTACCATCTACTCACTCTTCTCCTATAAAGTCCAGCTCAGCTCTCTCCTGTTCATCATTCTAATTTCATCTCTTGTCTTGTAAACACACGAAATATTTCCCTCACTCGGACTCTCATCATGCCACCGAAAGCAAGCGGAAAGGGCGCCAAGAAAGCTGGGAAGGCCCAGAAGAACATTGTGAAAGGGGACAAGAAGAAGCGTAGCAAGAAGAGGAAGGAATCCTACGCCATCTACATCTACAAGGTGTTGAAGCAGGTTCACCCTGACACGGGAGTGTCCTCAAAGGCCATGTCCATCATGAACTCCTTCGTGAACGACATCTTTGAGCGAATTGCAGCTGAAAGCTCCCGTCTGGCCCACTACAACAAGAGGACGACCATCACCTCCCGGGAAATCCAGACAGCAGTCCGTCTTCTCCTCCCCGGAGAGTTGGCCAAGCACGCCGTGTCAGAGGGCACCAAGGCTGTGACCAAGTACACTTCCTCCAAATAGACGAGCTTCACTACAACCTTTCAAACAAACGGCCCTTTTAAGGGCCACCACATTTTTCGAAGAGCAAATTCGTTGTTGGTGTAGACATTGTGGAGGAAATAAATAAATCCAATTCAGTTATATTATATCGCAGAACCTGAAATTGGTTACTTGGAAACTATATATTATACATAAGCGATGGCAATACAGAATAGCAAGCGGCAGTGGAGACTTAGTCACTTTAAGTTGGAATGTTACTGGATAAATCAGCTGTAGAATCAAACTATTGATTAACTCGTAATTGTAGAAGAAGTTTAGCATTAGTTATTGAATTACTATAATTAGTTATGCTCTTTAAGTTTTTGGATCCGCGTTTGAACACATGGTGTGAGTAAAATAGTATTTTTTAGCCTACAGTATTACCTCAAGGGGTCGAAAATTAATATTATTTGCTTGATTATGTACCGATGCAACTATAATTATAGATCAATTTCGATGCGAAAAATCAATATTAACTGCCCGAGTTGGATGCCCAAAGCCCAACACAGAACTCTGTAACCAATAAACCCCAAGAAATTAGTTGACGTACTATCTAATTAATTAATTACTGAATTGGTATCCCAATTTAACTCAGAGCGCTAATGAGGAAAGAAATAACGCTTTAAACTGTTCCTTTGTCTCTGACAGTTGTGTCCCGCGTTTTCTTTTAGTTGCTGGTGTTGCATACGTGATATGAACAGGGAGATCACTAAATAGAGGAGGAGCCTAAACCAGTGTAGTGTGTCTCCTCTTCCTCCCTTCCTATGCTCCCAAGCAACTCCACTGTGAACCTCACAGTCTGAACGAACAACTACACCTCAAAAGGGTATAAATTCACCACCTCCAACGAGCTGGGGTATCATTCTCGTTCGGACTTTGCAGCCTGTAACAACCCGCTTGTCAAGCTCCTCTGCAACTTCAATTCATTCACCTTATCAACAATGGCACGTACCAAGCAAACCGCTCGTAAATCCACCGGAGGGAAGGCTCCTAGGAAGCAGTTGGCTACCAAAGCCGCTCGCAAGAGTGCGCCAGCAACTGGAGGAGTGAAGAAGCCCCATCGTTACCGCCCTGGAACCGTTGCTCTCCGAGAAATCCGTCGTTACCAGAAGAGCACTGAGCTTCTCATCCGCAAGTTGCCCTTCCAACGACTCGTTCGTGAAATCGCTCAGGATTTCAAGACGGACTTGCGTTTCCAGAGCTCCGCTGTTATGGCTTTGCAGGAAGCGTCTGAAGCTTACTTGGTCGGACTCTTTGAGGACACGAACTTGTGCGCCATTCACGCCAAGCGAGTGACCATCATGCCCAAGGACATCCAACTGGCAAGAAGAATCCGAGGAGAGAGAGCATAAGCTGTCTAACAACTGCATTTAAAACAAACGGCCCTTTTAAGGGCCACCACATTTTCCAAAGAGCTGAATTTAACGCAAGAAATGTCACACATACCAATAATGTTTGTTAGCGTGTTACGTGACGAATTTTGGTATGTAAATGATGAACGATCAGAATGTAGGACATGCTCGCTTGCAGGACTGGTAATTAGTTGGTAAGACTTAATGCTAATAGACGGCCGAATACCCGTCAGAGTCAGAGGATTTCATTTCAACCAGTATAAGCAATCCCTAAGTCACAGAGCCTATTCGGGAATCCTGAGTTTGTTTAGAACAGGATGCTGGTTATTGTAATTACAGCCGAAGTTATCTTCCTGCTGGTTAGGATACTTAAACAAATAAATTGGATAAGCTAAAGTTGGGTTAGATACGTTATAAATCTTGTGCATATTTCTCTTTTGCATATTGCTTGCAACTCTGTGTGGATATTTAGCATTCCTACTACGCGTCTGCATGCATGGGCATTTAGCTTTTAGGTATAGATTCTCAAGCTTCCTTTTCCATATTTTCCATGTTTAAAGTGTGCAAACAAACTAAATACTTGTTTGAAATCAGGAAAATAAGGCCAATCTGCAAGGCAGAAAAAAATTATGAAAGCTCAAGTGATTCTGTCCACACATGATAATAATGTTAGAGCTGCTGTAAAAGCAATAAGATGTTGCAGCTTTGGCATTTCAACTAGTTCATCTTGCCTTAAAGCGTGATGTATTATAGAAGTTAGTTGTATATAGTTACATAAGGCCAAAGCGGTGGATCCAACTCGGTGCATATTCTAATTTGATTAAATGATTGGTCGTTTGCAAATATTGAATAATTATGACCGGAGGAGTCAGTCCTGCTCTGCTCCCTCAATATCTTGCGATGATCTATTGAAGCCATCTCGAAGCCCATATTCCTACACCCACAAGAACAGAAATCTAGTCCGCAGAACCTATGCAGTGGAGATGTGGAGAACTTTAACCAGACACCAGACCCACGTGCTTCTCGATAACTAGCTTGTATATTACTTGCAGATAATTAAAGTATTTATATATTTTTAATCAATTCTTTTATAATTTAATTATAATCATAGTGCATCTATAATAGTGTCTTCTACCTACAGCAAGAATATTCATCAATGACGTTACTTTAATCATTAATCCTCCTTTATATTTTCTAGCACAGGAAGAAGGGGATAAATGTCTAAATTGTGTCAAGTCACCATGAAGAAACCAGCTCTTCCAGTTCAAGTAAATTCGCAAACTGCTGCTCTTCGCACAAAATATGATAACTGGAAAAGTGGATTTAAGCGTGCTTTTTTCAAACCATCATCTTTTCCAAGACCTGTGTTATGTGAATCAACTGAAGGTGAACGCAAAGGTAAGATAGCTGACTAATTGGTGTTATGCTTACAATTAACAAAATTAATAGCAGCCAAATCAACCCATCTGTCTTGTATATCAATTAAAATATTAACTTACTTAGCATTATTAATGCCCTCATATTGATCAAAATGGGACGAATGTCGGAAAAAACCTTTTTGCTTTTAGGAGCATAGAATTCCTTCATATTATCTCCATATGATTTATTGGTTGGTGTATTCTTAAGTAGATGGCGTGAGCAATGGAAGTGGATTCGGTGTAGCTTCAGGACAATCTCCAGGATTAAGCAGCTCTTTTACTACTGAGGACGAGAACCAAAGCCTCGAACGGAACCAGTCAACTGCTGCAAATGAAGCCGAAGCAAAGGTGACAGCGAAGTCACCAATTCATCCACCAGCTGGTGACGTCGAGGTTATCAGCAACGAAAGGACCGGTAGAAAAAATCCTGGAAATGGAATGCATGTGTCGGTAGCTGCCTCGTCAGAGAATACGCCTCCTTACCAGGAATCTTTCTCAAAGCTATTGATTGGATTAAAACAAGATTGTGAAAACATCCTCTTCCCACGCAAGTTGACCGTTTGGCAGGAGGAAGAAGCCCTTCTGGATATAATTGGAGATCTTACTAAAGATGCTGTAGTGGCATCCAAGAAAATCTACAACAGGAAGTATCATAAATCCGTCAACGAAACAATTGAAGCTCTGAAGAAAATCCTGGAATCGAGTGCCAAAGGAGAGAACAATTACAGAAAGCAAGTCCAAAAAGCAATTGATGAGATGATTGATCGAAGGATGAAAGTGATCGAAAGCAATTTTGGAAGCGATTGGATGGCCAAAAGTGAAGAAGAAATTTTGAGAACCAAAGCTGCAGACGACGCTGACGAACTGACCTTTGTCATAGCGTTTGGTGTGGCTTGGCAAGAATATTATTTCGAGCGCAAGAGAGAGAAGATCCGCAGACTATTTGACATCATCAAGGATCTTCAAGACTACGAGAAACTGTTACGGGGCTTTCTGCATTCTAAAGTGTACTGCGACTCTGAAGTTCGTGAGCTGGAGTTGGCTGAAGCTGAAGCTTGGCGAGTTGTGACTTCTGCATCTAGAAGTGGTACAGCCTTTCCGCTAGATTTGTTCCCAAATGTAATGGAGGTCGTAGCCTTCATTCTTGAACGGAGTATCAAGGATGAGGAAGGACGTATCAAACAAAAAAATTTTGCAAATCAAGCAAGGGGGTGGGCTGTGAAAACCTACATTGAAAAAATGAAGCTTGAGATGCGGAATCCGCAGTTGGCTTTTAATGATCTGTCAAAGGTACACAAGATGCTATCAAATCAGGTCGAGGAAAACTTTTTCGGAGTCGAGGGATTTGAATATACTCCGAGTTGGCATCTACAGCGGATGAAGCTCCGAAAAAATATGGACGGGAAATTCCTTGAATTGAAAATCAAAGCCCGAGAAGACAAGCTATTGGAAACGTGTGCTAAAATCTTCAATAACCGTGTGCAAACTCTCTTAGAGAAGGGACAAGGGGACAAAATCCATCATTGGTTTCACGAAAATTTTTTTAAGGTGGCTGTGAGCCAGTTGAAAAGATTGAGGCCAGAGTGCAACGCCAATCAGAAGTTGGAACATTTTTTCCGGGAGTCTGCAGTTCACTTGGGAGTAGAGGAGGAAGTTTTTGGCAGTTCTAAAAACCCGAAGACAGTTTCTGCGGCAGCTCATACGGAACTAGCCGCTGTCAGCGGATATTTCACCGCAGGCCCATCTTCAACAGTTACTACGAAAGGTTTGCTTGATTCTGCTGGCGATACTTTGATCCAATCCCCTGAAACCCTCGTACTCACTCCGGTGGGAGAGAGCGCTTGGATTGCACATGAAATTACAGGTACAGTTACTGCGACAACGCTTTCTCCCGAACCCAAACCGGAAGACCCTAATTCGACCCACCTATATTCATTGACCCCAAATCCTATCAAAATACTTAACCGGCCCCGAATACCTGAAAAGAAACCCTCGCTGCTTTCCACCTCCACCTTTGAAAGCGTCCTCAAAGCTTCTACTTCTAACAAAAATGCTGTAAAAACTAACCGAAACCTTCCCGTAGAACCAAACGTAAACCTTCCCGCAGAACCTAACCAAAACTTTCCAATAGAACCTAACGGAAACCTTCCCGCAGAACCTAACCGAAACTTCCCAGTAGAACCTAACCGAAACGTTCCAATAGATCCCAACTTGACTCCTAATCGATTCGTTAAACTTGATCAAGGCAATAACGCTAATCATTTTCAAAAACCTAACCCACATCACAATCAAACCACTAACAGAAATCTTAATCACGATACTCACCTCTGCCCCGATCACAATCAAAACTTAGTCCAAAACCTTGACTTGGACGCTTCTTGCGAGTTTCCCCCGAACACTGAGCCCCTAGCACTCCCCAATACTGCGACGCTCTTTTTTCCTCTGAAATCCCCGTTTCCCAAGTTTTCTTCAGCCCCGGTAATCGGAATCGTTTTCCACCCTGCAAAAGTTTACATTGTCTATGAATCGGCGGCCGGAACTGTTGAACCTTTGATAGACTCCACTCTTCGCTTAAACTTGCAGCAAGGACCACAAACTCCATTCATCCCTAAGGACACAGCCTATCAAACGAACGTCTTGAACGTATACGACTTTATTACCCGATCCAATTTTGAATCCACAATGAAATCCGAAAATTGCACCCGAAAAAAATATTTTTATAAAGGTGATGAGGTTATTCTCTCAGGCGAAGAGGTAATAGCGATATTTTTGTGTCGACTCAAGCAACGCATCGAAAAACTTTGCATTAGAAACGTTAGTTCCAGAATGGTTGTAATCTCATTGCCGAGTTACGTTTCCAGCGTTTGCAAACAGCGCCTTAAGTCAGCTCTTCTCATAGCCGGTTTTCGGAAGTCGCTAATTGTCCAAGCAACAACAGCCATTGGAGTTTCTTACGTTGAGTCCGACCTGATTACACAAGAAGACCATTACATTTTGGTTATTTACGCCCAAACCAACGCGGTTGATGTTGCAGTGCTTCGAGTACAAGGATCAAAATTTGAAACTGTTGCTACAACAGGAGATGTCTCCTTTCAGAAAAACGTTTCAATTTTGGAAAAACTCCAACCTTGCATAACTGATGCTTTGAAGTCAGCAGGCATTCGGGAAGCCCAGCTTAAAATTTGCAAGTATTACATCCCAAATGATTGCAGTTATCGTGAGCCGTCCAAACGAGCAAGTCAGGAGCTCCAAGCTATGCTCCCTAACACCCAAATTATTCCCGCTTGCTCGCCACGCGAATTTACCGAAGCACTCGTCTCAATTGCCCGCAAACGTTCAATCGATGGAACTGGTGCAAGCGATTGTTTCACACAAAAGCTTCCCCACATGCTGGAAATCAGAGGGAATTCAGGCTTACAGTTATCGAAACAAACTATAACTTCCACGAGCGTTCAGATTGAACTACCAATAGGAGACCTCGGAACTAAAGCGAATCCTAGTATCATTCGGAGCTGTTTTCGTAATTTTCTGACCGAAGAAGAAAAAACGCAAATATTTTCAAGCAAGATACTTCAAAAGACAGCGCCCGCATCCTGCGTGAAAATTACCGTTAACGAAGAAGGGATCTTGACGTCATCGCTAGAACTTAACTTGGACCCTGGATCTGTTCTAGCTCCGGAGCATTTTACATGGAGAAATTCGAGTGGCCGTATGCCTTTGGATGAACAAGAGCTGAGGAAAATGAAGGCTAGAGTGCGGGATATAGTCGCAGCGTCGTGTTCCAATACAAAAGTTTTTGATGTAAGACCTCCTCCTGCAAAGAAACGAAGAATTAATTACTAGAAGCAGTTAATTTGTTTTCCTTTTGCTTCGTTCGTAACTACTATCAGGGACATAAGTAGATCCGACTGCCTACATTAACAATAATTTCGGTTTCTATCACCTCTTGTATAACTCTGGAAGCGTTAATGGGAAAATAAATGTGGCTACACATTAAGTAACGTTCCGGTTATTACTATTCTGAAAGATCACCATCTTTATGGCACGAGAACATGCGTAACTTGAATTGCAATCCACACAACATGATATTTGCGATAATAATTGTAAACTAGCTCGGGCGAATCCATGCTAAAACTCTTTTCGTAAGATAGACACTGAAAACATGAACTTTGCATAGCACGAAAAATATATTCTAATCGTCGAAGACTTTTACGCACGACAGTGTATTACCGTACCAGGAGTTCATCCATAAGTCTACGCTTGTCTCTATTATCCTGCACATACAAAGACTATATATATTAAATATTTTGCGCTTTCAAATTTTAAATTGCAAAATATATATTTGCACATCTACCGTACATGCATCACCTCCTACCTAGTGTTCTAGGATCCTACCGCAAGCATGCATAGCAGGGTTAGAGCGAATGGTTCGAGTTGGTACGCAGCGATTGGACTCACAGTACATGGTCGCTTATTGTGAACATTTAATAGCCTCTGAATCGTGTATTATGTGCCATCTGTTGCGAATAAGCCGTTAAGATTTCAAAGGATCAACATTAACTGTAATTAAAGCCATTTAAGGAATTGTACTTGGTTTCCAAGTTGTTTCTTACAACTTTATAAATTTTAAACACCCGAAAGCCAATAATTGTTTGACTGTTTATATGGATTCAACCGTTGACAGAATAATTACGGTTTTTAGGTAAAATATTATCATGGAATTTTGTTATTGTGCAAATAAGGTTAGTAACGAATCATGAACATTGAAATCCTTTAACAGTTATAGTCGTAAAATAAGTTGTATGATTACTCTTGATATTAAGGAAAATTTGACTCGAGTCTGACGTCTACAAAACTAACTAAGAAATCATGTTAACTTTTTCAGTGCTTATCAGGAGGTGTACTCAAGGATTTTATCTCCTAAACGGCTGGAAGCATGTATAATACGCTTGATGTGAGGATTATTTTGAAGGTGAGTTTAAATTCAAGTTTAGATATATTTGGACTAGGTTGCTACGCCAATTATTGCTATTCCATGATGAGTGTCGAAGAGAATCACATATCAATTCTAATGCTTCGACTTTAAGTATTTACCTTAGCACAATTGGAAAATCTCGTTGAAACTCAAAGACTGGTGAACCTATGGTAGAAACTTGTGAAACGATGGAAACGGAAAAAGAAAATGAAATGCATCTGATCAGATACAGGAGTTGGAAGGAGGATTTCGACGCTTGTTTTCCGAAATGCAAACCGGCTGTGATTGGAATTAACGAAAAAGGAATTCATCCAAATAGTGAGTCGTATATATTTGTACCTTACAATCATAGTTTGAGTATTTATGCTCATGCGTTTCGGTGTAGGATATGAAGGTGGATTATGGAAATGTTTTCAGATTGTTGTCTGCTCAATGAGATATAAAAGAAATGTTTAAAATTAATCCAAGGAACAATTATTTTTGTATTCATTGTAGCTGATCTGAGTGCATCACATAACAATGATGGGAACAACAACAAAAGCGCTGCTGCTATGCCTCAAGTTCCAAAAAATGACGAGTCTAAGGAAGAGGGAACGACTACCGAAAAAGAACATGGTTCACATCCGGATGAAGAAGGCGATGGTGTCTTGGAAATAGATACCAATTACATTCCTGGTTCCCCAATAGTATCTTTGTATGATGGCATCGTGGAAGATTTGCGTCTCGATTTGATTCCGGATGTAATCGAAAATGAGAAAAGCATCCTGAAGGAGATGGTGACCGAGTTCGAACAGCGTGGCTGTGTAACAGTACTCTTTGAGAACTTGACTAGTGCTTGCAACAAAATTGAAGATATTGATGAAAAAATTACTTTAGCTATTCAGAGTATTGTTGCTAATGCACAAGAACGGTATGAAGATGATTTGACGAGTAGTAATGTAGCCATTTTTACGACATATGCCGCCATTCAGCTGGACAGAATCAAAGCAATCAACGATTTAAGGATCAAGAAATGTAAAGTCGTGGAGTCTTTTGTCGAAGACCGATTCAAGGATATCGAAGGCTGTTTCGGATTGGATTGGTGGAACAAAACTGAAGAGGAGATTGAGGATCTGGATGCTAAAGATGACCCAGGTGAAATGAGCGTTCTTAGATCCTTTGGTGAAGAATGGGTACTTTACTACCAAGATCGGAAGAAAAAGAAATTGGAACCATTTTTTATGATACTGAAACAACTCAAATGTTACGAGAAACTTATATTCAGTTGGCTGGACCGTGATATTTGCTGTGATGAAAGTGAGCTCGAGCGTTACCACGACGAAGCTTGGACGTCTGCAACGTTGTCACCAGAAGCTGGAGTTCATACGATGCGTCTAATCCCAAAGATCTTAGAAATTGCTGATAACATCTTCTCCAAACTGGAATCTACTAATCGGAAACGAGTTGAATCAGAGACGGGAATTGCGAGACAAGCAGTGCAACATGCTGTTGCAACGTATAGTGATATTATCAGTCGCGAGATGCAGGAGCCTCTATCACCGTCGAAGTTGAAATCACTGCATGAACAAATTTCAACCAAGGTTGTCGATAGCTTTTATGGACTATCTACATTTGCCTACACTCATCCGTGGAAACAAGAAAAGGACAACTTGTTAACGAATATAGCAGTAGCGTATGAAGAAAAGAAGCAGAAGAATGACTCTAAGAAATCCCAGGTTGCGGAATTGGATAAAGTTATTCAGAACTATGTTACAGATTTCAGCGTTGGTGCTATTCAATTGTTTTTAAAGGAGGTAACGGAAGCTGGTTGGGGATCGTGGCTATACGATTACTGGGAGGCAGCTAGTGAACGTTTTAAGGTGACTTTTGACCGCCGACATCAATCACTTCACCATGTGGCTAAATTAAGGTCACAATTTGTTTTTGGGTATTAACTTCTTTCTGTTCATCGCTTTCTAGGTGAAATCCCCCGATGCTGGACCTGCAGCCCTTGCAAAATTGCGTTCCCGTATTCAGGAAACCATTGTTCGACTTGGAATCAAAGAAAGACTTCAAACTCAGCCTGTCGCAGCTTTAAAAAACCCTGAATCTGGATATGTAGCAGAGATTTCAACTGAAACAGACTTGGAGCCTGTTGAACAATTATCACGCGATCAGACTACTGAAATCACTCTACCGACGACTGCGAATGTAGTCACCGCTGCTAAACCACAATTTATATCAACTGTACTGGTTCCTTCACTACCGCTTCAACCGCCTAGACCTTGTACATCTAATGGTTTGAACCCGGTAACTGTGGTTTTGCCTCAGACTGCAGGTGCGCTAAGTGATTACCTATTTCAACCATTCAGTACTAAACAAAAATGGATGGAGGCGGAACCGCTACCACCAGGGACTGAGCCAAAAATTGCACCAAAGTCGCCGGCACCATTAGCAGAAATCACAGGTCCACCAGTTCCACCTAATCCTACCGATAAAGATAAATCCGGATCGGAGCCAGTAACTGCTGGGGTCAGCTTGACATCCGAAACTTCGAAGCCACATCGCCCTATATTTGTACCCACAAGGATATTGAATACATCTACTGCCCGAACTACTACAGTAAGATCCGTTACCGACCCTCCTCCGCTAGTGAAAGTCCCAAAGCCAAAGCCACAGAATTCAGGAACTCGGGCAAAAGATTTGCCCGAGCAACCAAATAGAGGAAAAGAACTAGAAAGTGTTGAACCAAATCTGAAACTTGCACCTGTTGTCATACCAACGACTAGAATTTCGAAGAAGTGGATACCACAGTCTGTAAAAACATCAAAGTCCACAGCTCCGCCTAAATCCACCGTTCGTTTGATAGATCCATCACCTAGACCGGCATCGGAAAAGTGGAAGGATTGGTCACCCAGGTTTACGTCTGTGACTACGAAGGAGGTCAAATCAGCCCAAATTTCAGAAACTCCAAAGGTTTGGTCACCATGGGGAACACCTGGAAATCACTGGGATTCGTCACCAGCAATTGAAACTCCGACAGCATTGAGCCAAAGCGAAACACCAGGTCCTTTTGGAGAATGGCCACCAGCAATAGGAACTCCGACAGAATTGAGCCAAAGAGAAACGCCAGGGCCTGTTGGAGAGTGGTCACCTCAGGAAACTACCAGAATCGTCGCCGATTGTTCTTGGTCACCTGAGTTATCTGTACCAGCTCAAGATTGGACACCTGGAAATGCTGCGGAATGGTCACCTAAAGAAACTGCTAGAGCTGCAATGGATTGGTCACCAAGACAAACGTCTAACAAGTGGTCACCCAGGAATACTCGAACTGTTTCCAGGAATCCGTCACCAAAGGCAACACGTACGTGGGACTACCCAACGCCTAGCAAACCGACGTCATCATGTGTTACAGAACGGGAACGTAAAACTACATCCCCAAGGGAATTCGCAAGCCTGCCTCTCAACATACTCCATGAAAAAGCGTCTGCGCTAAAGCGAAGGCTGAATTTAGAATCAGCGTCAGAATCATCATCGGACGAAGAACTGCCGGAAATACCATCAAAAAAATTGCCACATTCTTCCACAGACGCTTCCTTACACGAGACGATACCTTTGATTTTACCGAAATCAAGTCAGTCCAAGCTATTTTATCAACATCATCCAAATGCCAAATTGGTTTCAACTTGTGGTATTGGAATAGTTTTCTGCTCTGGAAAGGCGCATGTTTCTGTGAAAGTATCGGGTGGGGCAAAGCACTTTTCCATGCCATCGACCCTTAACGTGATGCAAGGCGCCAAAGGCCCTGTTGTCTCATACCGGTTCCAAAAGGGGATCACCTGCTTCGAGATCTACGACTATCTTACTAAACCACATTTCAAGCAAACCGTTGGATCGTACCGATACCGAAAGTCCAGAGAATATTATCCCCTATGGGCTGAAGAAGTAATTGGCTTATTTTTTTGGCAACTTAAGAAGGCAATTTATAAACTTTGTAAGAGAGACGTAGATTTGGATGAGGTTGCTATCGCCTTGCCAGGTTTTATCTCGAGCAGTTGTAAGCAGCGCTTAAAATCGTCCCTTCAACTTGCTGGATTCAAGAATTCTGTGATTGTGCAAACTACAACTGCAATCGGTATGACGTTCCTGGAAGCTAATCATCCAGAATTTGATACCTACCTCCTGGTTATCTGGATTCAGCTAATAACTATTGACGTTGCATTGCTGAAAGTAAGCAAGGGTAAAGTCATCACAATCGGAACTGATGCTACAGTTTCTTTCCGCCGGCTAACTGATTATTATACTCTGATAAACAAGCTACCAGGCATGGTAAATTCTGTAATTAGAAACGGAGGAATCAAGAAAAGCGATGTAGAGCGCTGCGCTTATGCTATCGAAGATTCACATATGGAATCCAACGCAGCCAAGAAGGGCACCAATTCCCTTGTGACCAGGGTTCATCAACAGCTCCGGGAATGTTTGGGCAACGTTATTATCACCCCATGCTCAATACTGGAAGGGATGCTCCCAGGACTTGTCTCAATTGCCGGTAACCGTTCAGCTTTTGGACCAACATCTGATTCTTACCAAGAATTATTTCGCCACGTAATCGAGCTTGATAAAAGACCATGTGCTTTGAATAAGATTCGGATCGCTTCTGAGGGGGAAAAAGCAGAAGAAAAAACTATAGTTGTTCCAGCTGCTCTTGGTGTTCAAGACTTGAGTTACATATGCAGCCGCTCTGCAGAGTACTACATCAAGGAAATGGAAATTTGTGTAACCGATTGTATGAGAAAAAGTAACTCCAACATTATAATTTCTGTGAATCCTGAAGGAATTATCTCCGCATCACGCGAAATCAGTTCCCAACTCACTCGACCTTCTACGGAAGATCGCAGCTGGCGTCCCTGTGGACAGCACATGCCCTTAGAATCTTTGAAACGGGCGGAGAAACGAGTCTCGGATATTATCAGTGCGTCAGAAGACATGTGTGAGAAGCACATTTACGACGATTGCAAACGTTCGCCAGTTAAAAAGCGTAAAAGGCATTGAGTAGCTCTAGTTACCAGCTTAGTTTGTCTTAATGAATTTTATAGCGTTAGAGGTTTGAAGATGCATGAGTATGAGTTCTAAAAACCCTAGGCAGGATACTGATTAGGATTTTTTGCTAGGAATTTTGATTATGCTTGCATTGTTGCATATAAGGGATTTTTTTATCCAGGTCTCAACTTAACATTTTTGCATTCGTATATTCTTAAGTTTTTCATTTGTAGCACACAATCTTCCACACGCTTTCCGCTGTTATTTTGTTTGAACATTGAAATACTTAAACCTAATTGTGCTTTATGTTTTGATTTTAGGTATCTTTATAGTGGTAGTTAACAGAAAATTACAAAGCTGTTCTGTAGTGCTAAGTGCTGCTGCTTGCATTCTTTATTGTTAATTAGCTCATGTATTTCACAGTTTATTAACTAGTAATAAATTTACGACAAGAATATTACTATTCGTATAAATCATGTTCTGTGGCAGTAGAAAATGGCAATACGCACGTGTGCTTTCCTACACGCAAGCCTATAACCTGCGTACTTTTCACTATTCACCGTAGAACTGTTCACAAAACATGGTAAGCAAAAAAGCAAAAAATCACGCACTGACGGCCAACAAACACGGTTTGCACTGTCAGCTTCTGTACACCTCCCTCCCCAAAAACCGTATGTACACTAAAACTCACGGACTGACGGCCAACAAACAGTCAGCCCTTTCTGTTAACGTTATTTGTTCACAGTCTGCTATGTACAAGTAAAGGATTCCCGCTAGATTCGAAATTGTAAACATCTTATCTCATCTAACATTATACACGTGATTTTTGAGCATATCATTCACATAGTGAAATCCTTGCATTTACGTATATTTATGGCTTATATTAGTTAATTAAGTACGCAATTTGTGAAAGTCGCATAGTGCAGTTTTATTACTAATCGACCATATAGTTGATCACTGTTAGATTACAGTGGTGCTGCTGCTGAATATATTAATTTGTATCTGGAGTTGCACGACGTGGTGAACGGTTGACGGTGGCTTCCATGTATGAAAGTATTTTGCGTGGGTCAGGTAAATACTTAATTAATTTCGATACAAAGGTATTTGAAAAATTAAAACTTTCAAAGGGAAGTCAAAATTTATCCAGAGTTGCATCGTCATAAATACATTCTGATTTTTAGAAAACCTGTTTTTGAATTTTAAATTTTTAAATCCCGTGTTGTAATAAAGTTTTGGTTATTAAATTTTAGAATTCAGCGTTGGATATCTAGAAAATAAGATTTCGAGATGGATGGCGAAATGACTGACGGAAATGAAAGCGACGATACTCTTCCCAGTATTAGTATTCCGGCTAAACACAAAATCCGATACCGTGTCTGGAAGAAAGGATTTGACAAGCTTATTAGGATCATTAATGGAGCAGAAACTGTAATACCAAAAGTTGGTAAGTGGTACCATTGTCGCTTCGTCTGTAACCAAAATATAGTTTTTTCAGATGATACTTTTTCAGAAATTGATAATTGTCCTGTTATCTACCTTACAGTACACGTAACTGATATGTTGAAGATCAAGTAATACATTTAATGTGTTGAATTCTGTTGATTATTTCAGAAGCCGTATCAGATACAAGTTCAGACTTCACAAACGAGACTGACTATCTGAACGATTCTGATGACAATGGTTGTGATTCCGATCTCGAAGTCATTGATGAAATTATAAATAATCCTTTCCCATCTGATCAGCCAGGAACTCCAACACCAGTTCGAGGCAATAAGGTGATCTTAAACTCAGGGAGAAGATCGGCACTTTCAGTATCGCCAGGAACATCTCCAGAAGGAACAACGCTATCGACAAATCAAACTGGAGTTCAAAGACAATTGGATTTTAGCAACAACACTGAGACTCCATCAACAGTGAACAATATTGAAAATATTCTTCAACGAAACCATGTTTCTCCTGCAATACTGACGGAAGCAGAAATACTTGACAAAGCTTTTGCGATGCTCAAGGATGCCACAGCAAATTTTTTTCACGGACCGGATCGAATGTGGATGACAAACGAAGATCTCATAATCAATTGGCAGAACACAACAGAGGGAATACTGAATACCTGGAAAGCAGATTACGGTGATCGAATTAACTCGATGATGCTGAAATTGATCAGTAATTTTGTTGACGTCCAGCATACCAAAATTCAGTCTACAAATAATGTTCACAAGCAGACTTTTGATATAGTGAAGGAAGAATTCGAAAAGGGGTTTAAAAACGTCGGAAACGATTTCAGTAGTGAATGGTTGAAGAAGTCCAAAGGAGATATCATCGCTATGTACTCCAATGATGATACACACGGATTCCAATTATTGAATTCATTGGGTGAAGTTGCGACCTCGTGTTATAGAAGATTCAAGGCTAAAAATGTTGACATTCTCTTTGATATGGTGCAGAAACTGAGGATTTACGATTCCATGATGCGTGAAAGTTTAGACAAACGTGTTTGTTGCGCTGAAATTTCTGAGTTGGATCAATTTCATAAATTAGCACTTGAAGCTGCAGGACTGAATGAGATTAACACAGCAGAACACTTGGTTAAAAAATCTGAAGAAATCGTTCAAGCTATCCGCTCCTCTCAAAGAGAAATGAACTTCCAGGCTATCGAGAATGAGACATTGATCGCCCAGAAAGCTGTAAATTATGCTGTTAACGCTTTTTCTGATATTGTGAAATCCATGTTGGATCTCAGCTCTGCAAGATTGAAGGCAGAGCGCAGTAAAATAACGACGGCTGTTATCGAATGTTTTTTTGAGGTTCAAGATTTCTTCTACACCCACCCATGGATGAATCAGAAGGATGACTTGACAAACCTCCTGGAAGAAAAGTGCACTGAGCTTCTTAAGAAATACGAATCAGAAAAGGCGGATACACTGGAAGGGAACGAGAATTTCATCGAGAAGCAACGTCTCCTTTTTGAAAGAATTGCAAAAAGCCATTTGCAAGAAGTTGATCAGGGCATCGCTCTTAAGGATGATATCAGATCTCGTCGATGGAGAGTAGACTGCGCAGTCGAAGAGTTAAAAACAATAGCAGCAGAAACTCTTGGTACACTAGAAAAGCAACACGAAGCAAAGGTCTGTTGTGCTCTTATCATCTCGACAGTCAAATTTAGATTTAACAAAATCATCGAAAATTATGCCAAATGTGCTTATGAAAGTATCGATAATCCCCCTGGAACTTCGTCGTCTACAGTTTTTGAAGTCACCGAACCTTTATCTACCAGCTCTGTTGTACCAGAGTCGTCCTCGTCTAACGTTTCTCAACTTCCATGGCCTACATCGACTTCACCTGCCAACGCTAATTTGGCATCGCATCCGCTTCCTGAAACCAGTGCAGAGCTGCAGATATTACCGGCGCCAATACAAACCATGCTATCTACTTCGACTGTCCATGCTCATACCATGCAGAAAATCAGTAACGCTGCATCGTTACAGCAAAACACGGAAAATTGTGTACTCCGTGATACTGGAATTGGAATCATCTTTTACTACGGCGGGGTCTACGTTGCATATGGAGGGGAGAAAATTGACCACTTAACCATGGATACCGAATTTGTGATTGCCAAGAAAGGCAACGACGCAGTGTTTGATCCTCCCCTGCCCCATGAGAAAGGCATCACCGATGGGACTAATTATAATGTGCTGAAACTACTAAATGACGCACCGAAAAAGCTGAACACGCGTTTTCCTCATTCTGGAAAAAATGTGTTGTTTTGGGTTGAACAAGCCATCGCGCTGTTTTTTATTAAACTCAAGAATGCTGTCAACGCTAAATGGGGCATAGGGTTAGCTCCTTACACTATCACCGTCGCCCTTCCCATGTACATGAAGAGTATATGCAGAAAGCGTTTGAAATCCGCATTGAGGTTGGCTGGACTTGAGAATTCAGTTTTTGTGCAAACGACAACAGCTATTGGTGCTACAAATCTCTTGAACGAAAATCATACCTTGGGAGCTACTACGGATCAACAAATACTAACCCTTTTCATTAACGATAAGAAGGTGCTTGATGTTGCGGTACTGCGTGTAGTTGGTAGGAAAGTGACCGTATTAGCTGTCGAGGGTAGCAAATCCTTCCCAGAACTGAAAGGGGAAATAACTGCGTCTGTGTCCGAGAAATTAGATCGGGCATTCAAAAATATACTCAAATGTGATAAAGTTGAATTGAATCTCGTTAAGCAATGTACCTGTGTCGTTGATTTTCCAAATCCGGTAGCGGAGGAAACCCAACGCTCTTGGATGTCTGAAATCCTCCAGAAAGTGCTTGATGCTCTTTCTGGAAGAAAAATCCCTGTAAATGTGCTAAACCTCCAGGAAGGAATTTTTCATGGCCTTGTGACGATATCCAGGCACCCGAAAGCCTTGGAAGCTCCTGTATACTTCGAAGAGAAATATCCTTGCTCTTGGAATCTATTAACAGCTGAAGGTGCTACACCTCCGAAGATTTCGCAATGGATTTACAAGAATAGGCAGTGCGATAAGAAGTCCACTCGTATTTTGTTAGCTCAAAAGAAATCAACTGCAATTATAAGAAGGTTTGAAGACATGGAATTCACAGAAGCGCTAGTTAATCCTATTTCAGCCGTTAAAACTTACCATGAAACTGACGTAGTCAAACTTGAGGTTAGCCCTGAAGATTTGATGACACTGACGCTCGTTCCAAAATCAGAGTGGACAATTAACGGCCCGTCTAAGTCGGAAGCCATTCCGAGAGAAGTTCAGAAAATAATTAAAGTCAACTGTATGCCGGAGTCAAGCTTTAACCGAGCTAAAGTACAAGTCAATGCCCTCATTGTCGCGTGTGAAGGAAGACTCGGCGAACCGCCACCGACCAAGAAACGAAAAACGATGAAAAATCAAGTATAATTATGGGAGCATAAGTGAGAAACTATGCTGCTGAAGATCTTCTTTATACTGCTTGATTCAACTTGTGATGTTAAACAATCAACTTTTGACGAATTCAACAGTCCAGACTCAGGAGAACCTTACCTAGATTGAACTCAATATTTTTGTCCGGTTTAGAAACTATAGCGTTTGAAAATTTATTACGAATTAAGCAGATTGTGAGTTAAAGGAATATAAATTTATGTTTATGGAATATCTACTAAACGTTTGTTGTTAGCTGGTCCTGAAAAGTATAGAAAGTCAGTCTCTCAGTTTTGTCTTGTATGACCGACTGCATCATTGATACGTTTGCTTAGATGAAGCCATAGTTTTGGTCAGATTGGATCAAATAGACTTCCTGTCCTTTGAATTGTAGTATTAGGCAATGTACATATTAGAAGTGTGGACTGTCTGGTGCTCGTGTGAGGTTGTTGTTATAAATGAGTCACATAAGTTGTCCATATTCCATTTTTAGTGGCTCTATTTGATTGTAATCCTGTACATTTTTATAAGATTGTTGCAGACATTCCCACAGATTTTATAATGTTAGCCAATTTTAAAACTCTTTGTACATATCGAGTGGATTCATTTGCAACCGCAAATAAAATATTGTGCACATACTCAACACGTTTGAAAAGAGTTATTTGAAAGAAAAGGGCAAATAGAGAACTTTAAAAACTCATGCGAATTCATATAGCTTCATCCTAATTGTAACTGAATTTAGTATATATATATGTAATCGGGTCAAATGACGTAAGAAATCTAGCATTTTTACATAAAACGTGAATTACTGTTGTGCAATACCAAGTACAAATATTCCACTCGATGAGTACCTGAAGCATTGAGTTGTAAGCCGTAAGTCCAGTGGCGGGAAGACCAGTTTCGGTGGCGCAGCACTTAAAAGCACAAACGACACACGTGCATACATATTCAGTAAATATACACAGAAAATATGCATAAGGATTAAGGTTGGTCCAACAAACATAAATAGGAATTACCCAAAACATTTAGTTAACTACGTACGTTTGATTTCTGATATGCGGACTCTGGCCTTTTCTTTATCAAGGTAATAATTATATTTATTGAATAAGCTGTCATGTATTTGTGTTCGGACTGCATTACTTTGTTGCCAAACTCAATTTATTTTCCAATCCTCAAGTGCTAGAAAAATCTCTTAATTAATTGTAGTTTATCATTGGTATCGAGTCTTCTTTCATCTTAACAGTATAATTGATCATTGTGATCAAGAAAGAGTATATGAATGATAAAAGACGTATCGTAAAGAAAGAATGTGCTTACAGCAACCGCATGAAGAATTTCCTGCTGTAAACAATTTTGCTTTTGTAACTTACATTGGCTGTTAATTTTGCAGCTGACAGAGGTTTCAGCCGCTTTATATTCATGGAGTACAATATCAGAGGGAGGAATGTGCGAGACTCCCGTAGCATTTCGTCGACTTCCAGTTCTAGGAAAAAAATAAAGTGACTCATAACCTTTAAAGGGTCCGAAGATGGAAATCGTTGCTACTTTGGTATGAGGAGGTTGAAAATTCAAAGGCAGGAGATCAAGTGACTCACTTGAAGTGAACTGGAAGAAAACCCTTGAAATATCACATCAATTAACCCCACATTTCTTATCTAGGCAGCTTCAAATAGGGCCACGGTGTCTATTGCTGGTTTTCCTTTCAAGACGACCAACATAGAGGGATTGAACCACTAAATTTAAGAAAACCAAGTTAACTTAACTCAGGTATGGTAATTAAATTACTTCCTACATATTGTAGTTAAACACAATCTTTAGGACCATTCAATAATTTAATTTTTACTTGCAGGAAGAAATGGCAGAGGAGGTAGAACCAAAGTCCGACCGAAATGGTCCCAGTAGATGCAGGATGGAGAGTCACGAAAAACGTTATCTCATCTGGAAAGAAGGGTTTGATGCGAATGTTGCAGCTGCGATTTCAAATGTGAATATTGGGGACCTAACCCAAATTGCAGGTAAGAAAGAGCAAAAGAAAGAACATGAACAAAGTAGTATGCAGGTTCTAGGGTATTGAGAGTGAGATGAAGAAATAACCGTCGTAAAATATTGCAATTGATTGATAATTGTTAATTGGGTTTTGGTAGGTACTAGCAATAATGTTCCTGATATCTCCATCCGCCAGAATGGCACAAATACATCCCCAGGTATCCAATGCGGCTCAAGTGCAGGGACTTTTACAGTATTTTTTGAGCACAAGAATGCGTGGACAAGTTTCCCATCAAAACCAGGTACAAGCAGAGATGGCAGTCAAGACAATTCAGTAGAAAACGGAAATACAACTCCACAATCAGAGCAATCAGACAATACGGATTTCCTACATGAAGTAACAAGCCCTGCATTTGTGAAAGACGAAGCCCCTTCCGGTATACTTGAGGGAATGTTCTTCCAACTTGAAGTAGAATTCGCACTTTTGACGCACAAACTTTATCATCAAGGTGTTGGAAAAGACGAGTTGGAGAGGAAATTGATAGAACTATCAGACAAGATTCTAACGAACGCAATAGCAGAACATGGTGATCAAGTAACTAGATCCATATCAGAATCTTATCGAGTGTACGCGCAAGTCCAGTACCGGAAAGTTGAATCAACGAATACTCTGAACAAACACATCATGGATACTGTGAACGAAGTACTCGATACAAAGTTCAAAAGTGTAGAAGAGTCATTTGGTTACGAGTGGCTTGAGAAGTCCGAGACTGAAATCAAAGCGCTTGCTGAAGCCGACGACCCTTGTGGATTAACATTAATGAAGTCCCTTGGAAACAAATGGCTTGCTTGTTATAGAAGACTGAAAAAAGACAGATTTGAAACAGTGATAAAAGCCATACGTGAATTAAAAACTTATGAAAAGCAATTTTCAAAGCACCTTGACAATGATATTTGCTCTTTTGATGACCCAGAGCTAATCTCGTATCGTGCCAGGGCGCTGCGCTCCATTACACCCGAGCATGAACGAGTCCTCACTGGAATTTTAGCCGAAAAGTTTCATCAAATAATCGACATCATCTATGTTGCAATGAAGGAGAAAAATACAAATGCAATGAAAGGAGAACTAGAGATTTCACAACGAGCCTTGGAATACGCAAAAGAGAAATATGAAGAGCTCATTGATCCAGTAATCCGGAAGAATGGACCTCAAATGGAGCACGAAAAGATAGCTGGTGCAATCGTAGCCAGTTTTTTGAAGGTCGCGGATTTTGTGTACACAAATCCATGGACTTCTAAGCGTGGCGAATTGAAGAGCTTACTGGAAAACGAATTTAATGAGCTCTGCAAACGTACCGAAGTGTTCTCCAAGTTTGTAATTGCTAAATACGGCAAGCCGATGGACAAAAAAGTCATGTCGTTCCAGGAAACAATGGAATCCCGCATCCGCGATGCGCGTATCAACGAAGAAAATAAGGCATTGCTAGATGAGTTCCAATCAGCGGTATCCACAATTATATCAAACTTTGACAATGGCCTCGTCTGCTCTGATGATTGTAAAAAGGTGGTGGTAGCAGAGTTTCGGCAAAGGTTGCTTGACGCCATTGAAAAAGTTAGGGTTGATTTAATTCTCCCTCGTCCACGTCCGTTAGCCTTCGTTAGCGCAACAGATACTGCTCAAGAAATCCCTCAGCCCGCCTCGCCTATTCCAGGACCATCTTGGCGTATAGATCCAGTCTCAAGCCACGCTTCCATTTCAAGCAACACTGATTTCGACGACGGATCGTTCATGAACTTGGAAGATATCCCTACGAATTCAAATTCCTCAGGATTAGGCGTTGGTATACTATTCAGTCCTGATGGAATCTACGTTTCAATGCACCAGTCACCCTATGAGGAACATTACACGACTATTTCTCCGTATCTTTTCTTGCGACAGATGGATGACGTGCCTGTGTACGCCGAATCTGGAGGTCACACTTCCGTAAACAGCAATTTTTACAACATATATCAATTCCTCACCGATCCCAAGCTCAATAAGACAGAAGAAACTTACTCGTTCCCAGGAAAGAATGTTCGTCTCTGGGCTGAAGAAATCCTTGCCCTCTTCTTCAACAAATTAAAGAATCAAATCCAGCAACTGTGGGAACGAGACATAAGTCCATACTCCTTTGCGATTGCCCTTCCAACATTTGTATCAAGTGGCTGCAAGCGCCGCCTGAAAACTGCTCTATCTCTTGCCGGACTTCATGAACCTGTATTCGTTCAAACTACAACTGCAATTGGAGCATCTTACCTGAAATCCACATCAATAGTACTAAATCATTACGCGATTGCAATTTATATTCAAGATACAGTTATGGACCTATCACTTTTCAAAGCATCACAACCAAACCTTACAGTCCAAGCCATACATGGAAGCACCACCTTCCCTGGTTTAAGAGAAGAGTTGACCGGAATGATCTTCATGAATATAGAATCAGCAGTCCAATCCATAGTTCAAATTGCAGGTATCGATCAAAAAGCAGTCCGCAGTTGCACTTGTGTAGTAGATTGCACCGCCTTCTCGGAAAGTCCGGAATCTGAATCAAGTCTCCTCCTCCTCTCTTGGTTGAGTGAGGTCTTTCGAAGCATCTTCTCACGGGAAACTGAAATCACGGTATCGCCAGTGCGTTCTGGGCTTCTGAAAGGACTCACGGCAATTTCTTCTGACCAGAACACTGGAGCCACTAGACCCAAGGTTTTCAAAGAAGTTTTTCCATTCAGTCTCGAACTGAAAAATGTTCCAAGTCTAGGGGACGATAATATATGCTTCGTTTCCAAAGATGATGAAGCGACTGAAAAGAAAATTACTGTTCAGGCCTGTATGCTTGGTTCGAAATCGAAAGCGAGTCGAATCATACGACGATTTGATGGACAGCAACTAGTGGAGTTGCAACTATCGATCGAAGAAGCGTTTAAGAAGATAGCTCCGGATAGTGCTATAGACATCATCATTGACGACCAAGGACTTATTAGTACACATACCACGTTCATCAATAAAGCAGGAAGTCCTATGCCAGGGAAAGAGGTCAAGATGGTAACCGAATCCCACTACATTCCTGCTCAGTGTGTTGAACAAGCACAGCTAAGAGTTCGAGACATAATCGATGCTTCAGAAGGGCGAGGTCAGGGAAACCCCGACGTCGTTACTGTTCAATCAGCAACGTTATCGTCAGACGCGAATTCAGATTCTTCTCCTCCAGAATCACCTTCACCACCAAGAAAAAAATCTAAACGAGGAAGACCCTCCAAGAATCGGTATATGCGATGATATATTTAGGGTTTCAAATGTTGTTAATCAGGAGTCATTTTATAAGTTTTCCATTCGTTGAGAAGAGTATTTATGTTTATAGTATTTGTGAAGTAAGTATACCCTCGCGTCATGTACCTGTACTTAGCAGTACTCGAATGCATCATCAGAGTTCCGAGGGACTGAAAAACTTGTAATTACACATAGCCATTAGGGAAAGTTTGTTAAAATCAAGTATCCATCTCTAATCCGATCCATCCTATTCAAAGCGCTTTGAGCTTTTAAAAAACTTGTGAATAGAAATAAGGTTATATGTGCAACTAGCTTTGTTACCTGGATTCGATCCAGGATACAATTAGGAAATGAGAACTTATTTTTTAAAACAAACCTAAAAAGTAATCAAGCTCTGCTTAAATATGTATCAAGAATTGTCTGATTTCTCATATGTATAAGAGTTTTAACAATTGTACTGCTTTGCATAATAAGACTTAGATTTAGGTATACCAATACCTAGACTGTACGGTAGTGTAGCATAATTTGAAAAAATTGTTACATCTATTTTTATGAAATCATAATGCAAAACGTTTTTTTAGTTTTTAGCGTTAGTTACTAAGTAGAGATACTCAACTCAGTTGACATTGAAACCTTGTTTTGCAATAATCATGTAAACCATAGCATAGTAAGTGCTCGAAACTACTTAATACCCTTTTTAGTGCAGAGAAAATAACTTTATGTTGACAATCACGTTACGCTATTTGTATGGAATAAATCTATCATGAAACTAACTCATATGTAACTGTTTTCATAGCCGCTTCTCGTGTCATTTTGAGATGACACGAAAAAAGTCCTGCCTGGTGAAAGTCACAACTATGCTGGGACTTCCAGAGGACAGACCAACCTGAATGTTTTCTCCAGGGTGATTTAGAATGTTTTTCTGCAATTAATCATGGGACAAGTATTCCATCAAACAACTGAATAACTTTCCGGAGTTTGAAAAAACTCTCAGGATCTGTATTATATACGCATATACAACAACAGAATAATCCTTGTCTTGTCGTGTACTCTGTCTCGTTCTGACATGATTTTAGGGTCGAGCTAAAAATGTTATTGTATGCAGCGCGGAAGACCAGATTTTTTCCAGATTTTTCCCAGGTCGGCTTTCTTTTATTTTCTCCGTCCAACTTCCAGAAATCAGAGCTGGGAAACGGAAACTAGGGAAGAAAGAGCGCTGTGAGAACTCGTAAGTATGTATACACGCTGTTGGCATAGGATTAAGAACATGTAGCAAAATAGGTAGATGAGGACAGGGTGAAAATGAATTGCACCGGTGAAAGGTAAGGTGGGTAAAAGGGAAGAAAAATTCATTAATGAGATTGATCCCTCTGGGCGGCCCATTTTTGTGTTAATGATGTTCCAGAGCCACTAGCCACGCTAATAAAGCAGTACGTATAAGGAAAGGGCAGCCGTTTTTTTCATTCATCCCCTCTATTTCATGCTCAAGTAAACTTGTTTGTCCGCAAACAAGGTGGAAGACTACGTGGGAGGAAACTGGGAAAGTAAAGGAAGAAAAAGAACAAGAGGAATGAATTACCTGTTTGGAAAGCTGGAAGAAGAGGAGGGGAATAGAAAACGAGAGTTTTTGTATATTAACGTTTGGGAATTTACCTCCGGCTCATGCATCATCGTCAAGTTTGGTTTAATTACCGTAGGATCCTTTTCTCTTCATTAAAGCACGTTTCTGTGGTTTTCCAGGGAAAGCGAGAGAGAGAAAGTGTTTTCTCCTTTTTGCTTTAATATTAAATCCGTGCTGGAGTCTAGCTTAGCTTAGTCATAGGTTGCCATACATAGCCATGTATGACTTTGAATAAGAGAACACGCTAAATACTAGTGCATATAACATTAACATCCGTACATATTCTCCAGGAGCTCCAGAGGATTCCAGCAGGAGCTAAATCTAGAGGAGAAAGTTCGTGGGAATTTCGTAGAGGGGCGGATAATTTGGGTGGGATCTCTGGTGGATTTGATGGGATGAGGACGCTTGCTAGATAGTTTTCAGAATAGGGTTTGAATTTAGCCGAGAAGGAGAAAAGACAGGCGGGGATGTGGGGACGTTGATACAGTGAGGTTTGTAGATCGACAGTCGTTGTCGATTTAGCTGAAGGATTGATTACTCCATTTTCATTCTTTCTTGCCTATGGTTACCATGTTCAAGTCCTCTGTTAGATTGTTGCCATTTTTCATTTTTCAGGATTTTCAAACATTTTCCCAAACTTGACATGCGGGAGAGACAGGGAGGAGCGGGTAGTAGTATCCTCTCGTTTTTTCCCATCCAACTCGCCTCTTTTACTCTGGAAGAATTCGGATCGACCTTCTACGACTAAGCTACAGCTCGTTGCATACACGGTTGCTGAGGATGTTGGAGTACAGCAAGAGATGAAAACCCGAGGAGGAAAAATCACAATTTGGATTAGAACATATATATGCGAAAGTGTAGAAGATGGACGTGTGGCCGCCAAAATTTCCTGGAGACGAAGGATAGGAGGAGGGTAAAACTGGAAGGGTTGCTTGAAATAACCAGGATGGTGAAATTGGCGGACGGGTTGTGAGGTCTGAAGAAATGAACGGAGACGAAGAGGAGACGAAGAAAAGGGTAGAAGCCATAGGATACCCGGATTCGGGGAAGTCGGAGAATGGATGTAGGATTATAAGTAGCGGGGAAGCGACGGATGTAAAGGTTTTGGGTTTTTTTACAAATCGACCTTTTTACTAACAAGAAGGGAAGTAGAATTCTGAAAAGTAGAAATTTTCTACTCCCATGAATAAGGATACCATGTGCAAGAAGTAATTGGACAGTTTTACTCAACCTTGTAGAAAAATACACGGAGAAATATCTGGGTAAATTCGTGGAAGAGAGTCGGGTAGAGGAATTCAAAGATGAAGGTCTGTATGGTCCCGGACCAGGTCTGGAGTTGATGCGTTTGTCTGTTCTGTCTGTCGAAAACCGAGACCCTGAACTCACGACCTGGAGAAAGTTGCCCCTGTTTTGTTCAAAGCGGATATACAATAATAGAAACTCCGGTAGATGTTTCGGGAGAAAGCAAGAGAAGAATTTGCGGATCTGGTATATTTGTAGCTTGTAACGTTTTATAGTTTTACGTTTTATCTTGTGTTAAATATTAGGATTGCGATTGTGAATTCTGAGGCAATATATACGCGGAAGCACTATGTCCGTCCCAGTCACACACACTTCCATAATTCCCGGTAAACTTTTCTCCAGGCATCCTCCAGTAGTAAGTAGGCTAAACCGCAAAAACAAACAAACAAATAAGAAACGAGGAACAAGCTACTACATTTGTTACTACAAGAACAAGCATAACAAGCTGGAAAAGAAACGGAACTGGAGAGCTTTCACCGGGTTTCTGTACTCGAGCAGTCGAAGCAAGGTTGAGAGAATAATATAAGCGGCTGTGGTTTGAGCTAGGGTCGGGGGAAATAACAAATTCGTACACAGTTTTCCAAAAATATTTGTCTTCAAGAATACTCCAACCAACCCTGACTTCTCGGAGCAGGTGTGCCTTTTAGATTGGGGTGGAATCGATGCGGTTATGATTTTAGAGATGCGGTTAGAGGTGCGGAGAAAGGGGAGGGAGATATACGATATTCAAAGAAAATTCCAAGGATAGCGTGGAAACTTAGGACGGTGTGTGCGTAGCTGGGAGTAAGAGTTGACTTTGACTTAGAAAAGTAGATCAAGATCTGGCTGGGAATGAAGTAACGCAGATCCTAGAAACAGGCTGACAAAGATCAGTGTCAGACCAGATCAGATCTGATTTGATAGTTTATGTTGTGCTGCGTATAAGTTTGATTTTCAAAGGATTCTCCCCTGCAGCTTTCAATTTCCTTCTTAGGAAACATGAAGTTAAATAAACATTATTATACATTACGGATGAATCGGACAAGTGCGATAGATTAATTAAAAGTAAAGCAGTTGAGCAGTGTAAAAACGGGGCTGAATCGCTGCATTAAGCTTAGCGCCTATTTTTACACGCTTCTTCCATACGCAAGAAAAGAATCATCTTCCCGGATCGTGAACAAGTTGCCGGATTTCACACCCCTTTCATAAATTAATGACAAGTTTTAAGTGTGAGAAATCTTCATTTACAAGATTAACTTGTTTAATCATTTTACGCGGGGGCGGATTGGCGGTTAGCCGAGTCGAAGATTCCAGTGTGTTACTTGAGTTTTTCCAGTTAGAAAGACAGGAAGCAGGAGGTAATGCCAAGTAACGCAAAGCTGTACGCTCTACCTCGCCTGAATTAAGGAAGCCGTGCGAGCAAGGATTGACTTGAGGAGAAAAGATGGAAACAAGAGAAAACTATGGAGAAAGCGTTGAGGAAACCTCATGATTGAATAATGTATGAGGGAGGGACTTTGGGATGAGAGATTAAGTAGATTAACGGGTAGCCGTGATGATATATGAATGTTGCACGTAAATTTTCTCACAATCTTATTTTTTCTCAACCTGATTCAACCCTCAACCCTTTTCCCTCCCATGATGAATAGTTGGAGAAAGCACAAGAGAGATTCATTCTAGCCGGCCAACCAAAAACATAAGCTGAATTCTCCCTGTTAAGCAGCAGCACTGTAACCAGTCCGTGAAAGAATAAGCTGGGAGATGAACGAGTTGGACGTTGGAGAAAGTTGCTTTCTCTAAACGAATAGAACGAGGATGAGTTGGGGAAGGAAAGGGAATTAAGATTGTGGAAAAGACTGCTCCTTCCTTGCGTGCCTTTTTTCTAGAGATGATGATTAAGAAAAATTGCATTTTTCCCTTCAGGCTTTCTCCATCCTCTCATCTCCTGCCCTATCTCCTGCATTCGAGCTACTCCGCTTCACCAAATCCAACCTCCTTCCTACTCTCAGTCTCTATTTTCATCCGCTTTCTCTTTTAGTTTAGCTTTCTCCAGTTTTATCTTTCTCTATCCTGGACAACTACAGCCTCTTGAGCTCCTGGATGAGAAGCCCGACCTTGAACGCCATTTCCTTCTCCAGATTTCGGGACCTTGTTCAAGAGGATGAAAGGGTTTTTGAGAAGAACAAATGCACAAATTTCTGCCCTACTGAAGATTATTGCAAGCCATGCCAGCGTAAATTTATTCGCATATAGAATGCCAACCAAAAGGATCTGGAGAAAAAACATCAAAGGATACAAGGTGATGGATATTTTTCTCCAGGATTTTTACGTTCCACCAATCAGAGGAGTCATACGAACAAACAACTACCTCAATGTTCTTCGGCTCTGTCCTTTTAAGTACATCTACAGCCATAGTTTTACCTAGTACCCGTACCTGATTTCAGGTGCTATAGTTTTTACGGTATGGCTCATGCAGTACTTGACTCACATTACGCGAATAAGGCGAGTGGATTACCATAATCATCATTTACCCGCATGACCTGTTAAGATATGACATAAAAATCCTCATTGCATTAAAATTGCACTCCAATATTCTTTCAAATGATACCGGCATGAAGTTGGAATTCAAGGGTTTAACTTTTACTTTGGGAATGGTTTGAGAGAAAGTGAAAGTCCACCGGAGATTGCTCTTAAGCTCTTAAGCTAAATATCTGTGATTATATATTTCTAAACGGAGGAATGGATGGGGTGCTAATGGGGATTTTTTTCAAATGCAGCAAGCAGTGCTTTCACTACAGCTTCTGATTGAAAACTACCCGGGTTTTTCTCTCTCAGCCAGCCATGTGTGATAATCCATACGGTGCATACATGGTTGGTTTCAGGTACGTGCTAATACGAGTGCACGTTGCTGGTTTGCTAGTTGGATGCTGTTTAAGTATGTAGGCAAGACAAGGGAGGAATGGAAAGGCAGGCCATGCATCCGAGAATCCTGTGTGCTAGGAGTTCGAGGTATTGAATCCCGGTACATAGAAAGAGGTTGTAATCTTGAGTAACCTACAACCTACCCGCTGGAGAAAAAAGCTGAACTGAGAACTGTAGATTTTTGGAGTTGTGTAGTAGAGTCAATTTAAATGCAGAGGATCACATCCATTTCTTTATTTCCTTTGACCCAGGAGCGGAAGCTTCCACTCCTTTTCATTTCTTCAATTGGCTAAAGATCCTTTGATCAGACATATTTCCCAGCCCTATTCTATTACACGAGCTCCGATTACAGAGCAATTCGTATGCACCGCGCCAACTTTTTTAAATCTACACACTTTTAGATGTGTCTTAAACTTTTTGTCCCCGTTCCGGTGACCAGCTTTCCAAGAAAAACCTCCTGCACACACACAAAATCCAGGGAAAACATGCATCCGTGGGTTTGGTGGCTGCTTTCTCCGCCCGTGCTTTCTCTCTGTTTCCTCTACAGATTGACAGATGCCGCTGGAGGCATATTTGCTCAGATTTTTGTTTTTAGCACTGCTTTCACATGCTTACCCCAGCAAGGGCAAGCAATACCTGTTCATACTTTCACCTCCCTACTAGTATTCCAAGGACGGATTTGAAGCAAATCCGCGATATGCTCTTTTACCGACGCATCTGGAGAAAGCAAGTGAAAGTCGGAGTTGTGTGCTTGCATACGGAGTCAGATCCAGAGGGAATTGAATTCACATCCGTACTTACCTCAGCTTAAAGCTATGCTCTACTCCAAGGGCTAGCTTAACATAACCCGTTTAGCTAATGCATGATTTAATAAGGTAGGGAACAAGTGAAGCAGTTTGAAATATTATATCCTCCCTTTGACCAAGCTACACATTAAATTTGTAAACTTTTGTACATGTGTTCATCTATATGTGGCTCATTCTTTACAGAAACATATTTTTCAGTTTAGCCTGCATATTGCCAAGTAAGCTGGAAGCTGAATATACTACTAAGGATTCTGGAGAATATCAGAGCCGAGATGAGAGCCAAAAGAGAAAATGCCGGAAGGTTTGGAAATATTTTTGGCGATAAAAAGTTGGCGCTCTTAAAAGAAGAGACTGGGATGGATGGACGGAGGGAAAGGAGGAATAGAAAATGGAAAAAGTGGAGCATATGAGAGATAATGGACAAAACGTGGCCATCGGCTGGGAACCGCGTAAGTTGGAGCTGGCTTGAGCTATTGATGCTGGAAAACTCAAATCCATGGAGAAAGTCAAGTGAAAGCTAAAGACTGGGCTATCAAACACGGCTAAAGACCATATAGACCATCATAAGGCAAATGGAGGCTGACTAGTGAAAGTTGCACATGGTTGAGGGATATATTGTACTGAAACTCAGCAAGAATAGCTAAATCTGTAGCAAATAGGGACAGAACAAGGATCTGGGAGATCCGGGATTTAGTACGATATAGTAGATGAACAGAACACGGCATATCATCATAAAGAAAAGCTAGGCGACAACTCCAAGAAAGAAACGTATCGGCAAATCCAGGAGGCAGCATCATCATAAAGAAAGCGGAGAAAGCAGAGGACAGATCCGCATATTAAGGAGCAGCGGGAAGCAGCAGGCTGACTGGAAGGAGGAAATAGGTCTACAGTATAACATGCTTTGCCAAACATCACGGGCAAGGCAGAGTGGAACTAATAGTTCCGACACGGGTTCTCGGAAAGAGAAAGTCTTGAAGGTAGACAGGTTGAAAAGTGAAAGCAAGGACAGTCTTAAAGAGGAGTGAAAGATTCTGAGGATAATGCATAATGAATAGGGTGGGTAAGGTAAGAAGATGAAAGTTTTTACATTATTCTCCAACCCTGGTAGCTCCAAGGGATCTTCTAGGGACGGCCAGGGACAGGCCTGACGCACGTGGTAGTGAATTAGAAACGAGAAGGTGATTTTAATGATAAAGAGGAGACAAGGATGCGGAGAAAGTCTTCTCTCTTTCCTCCCCGTATAAACAAGAAAGAGTTTGAAAGAGTAGGATCGCTTTTAACGTAAAGGGAAAGCTTGAAGTAAAAGTCTTGGGTGAAAGTACGGGTAGTGTAACCCGTATTCCGGTATAAACCGGAACACGGGTTGAATATATTGGTCAAAGCATAAGTTTTACCCAAGGCACACACCGTATCGAATACAAAATCCTCCCCTTCTACAACCTTTCTCAGAACAAGCGGCAAAGACTAAACTACGACGCGGATCATTTTGATTCTTTGAAGAAACCCTCCCTCCTCCATCTTCTCCTTTCTCCACTTTCTCCCTCCATCTTTTTAGCAAGTATCGCAGCTTATCCTCTGCATTCGCCAAAGCCCAATGCTCTCCTCTTCTTCAAGTCTAAAATGAAGAAATAGAGGGAAAAAAGAACGGAAAGATTGCTCTTTTACGTCTCTCTGATCCTAGGATTAGTTGGCTCTATATGATTCTAAAAATATTGGCTTCTAGGCATACCAGGCTACAACACAGCTAACAGTTAACTATCACATACGGTCTTACAATGTCCCCAGAACTCCCGGAGGGAAACGAGTGAAAGTAGTGAAAGCAGACTACTGTCACACAAGTCCATGCCAACCTTCCTGTATTTTTCTGCAAGGACGTCGTCGATACAGGAAAGAGTCCTGGAGTGAATACATCACATAATCGTTATCTTTTCCTGGGGCAAAGACGCCAACCTGATGAAGAAATCCAACCCCTAGTTTTTATATTCTTCTCAAGGAGCTATATAGATTCTGCTGTGCTGGAACCTAGAAATAAAACCTGGCTATAGCTAGAGTAAACCCCGATAGAAAATACCCGGGTAGTTCAAAAGCACGATAGGGACTCCAAGGCCCTCTTACGGCTACATTGGCTGAGAATAAGGGAAGCGGAAGGGAAGGGACAGGTCCAGGAAACAGAGCACAAGAGATAGGAAGGCCAAGCAGCAGACTTCTCTTCACAATCCTGGTAGTCACTATGGAGTTGTCCTTTGAGCAAGACAAAATGTGGCATCAATTCAACCGAGAAGATATCTTTAGGGAGAATAATATAAGGTCAGACAGAAAGAGACACACGGGCGGAAACTACAGGAAGATAGGGAGGAGAAAGCGGGAGGCGGGTCATGGTAGCAATGTGGGAACGCTCCGGGTTAAGCTTCCATCGGATTGCTGATTCTGGAAGATGGTGAAGTTAACTATGGTGAAATGGTTAACAGTACAGCTAGAAAAAACCCGGGTGAAAGCGTCTTCCTCTGATGCGATAACATGAATGGTCTGTTGTGTGACAAATGTGATTTACTTGTTCCCTTCCCCCTACTACACACAATACACATCCAGGATTTAGGCGGAAAGAAAAAGAGAAAGTTGGAGAAAGTATAGAAAAAATAGCGCGACAATCTACTACTACCTTTATCCAATTCTTTTATAGTGAAGTTATCAGCTCTTATTTTCTTTTCCTCATCACTTCTCATCAAGTGTCCGATATCATGTTCCACCCCTGTCTTCCATTCCCTACAGACAAACCTGATCGTGTTAAAATCCTCACTCTTTTTACTCTGTTTTATGTCTGACAAGCAAAAAGGTTTATCCAACTCCTATGAGACAATCATATCTTTCCAGACCTACGCTAAATCAAAGACAAAGGAGGGGTGAAAATTTCCCAGGTCCTTCTTCACTAACTTTCCTTGTGGAGAAAGTTGGAGAAAGCACGCCCTACCCGTTCGATGCGTAGCACGACAAGCGTGTACCGTTTTCCGAGTACCCAAGAAATTTGGGGTGGAGAAAACATTTCTAGAATTCACGTTCAGAATTCCTAACATCGCTTCACCGCTTCATCCCTACCTCAATACACAATAAAATTGCAACCGGCCCCCTAGCAGCCATAAATGATATGACTGACTGAGCAGAAAGAAGAAGACAAAAGTATATATCAAAAGCAAATTTCTCTTTGAACCTCAGCAAATAACCTAGGGAGAATGCATCTGTTCCTGGAAAGGCGGGTTCCAGACTACAAAGCGATTGTGGATGCGTAAAGGAATTTTGAAAAATTTATAGCAGATGCATCATTCTTCCGGCTCTCCAGCTTCATCCAAGTCTATCTTTGAGGGAGTGAAAGTCCTCGAAGCTAAATCTATACAGGTTTGAGCGGGTGAAGGATTGGAAGTGAAAGTAGGGAGAGGGCAGTTTTCATTGCATATGAATTTTACTTGGCGGGAGAAACTTTCTCTTGAAAAATATGAGATGGGAACAAAACTGTGGAGAAAGTTACAAAGGCAGGCAAAGATCACAAGATTGGTTTGACCCTAGCCAAGGGAAAAGTGAAGCTCGGTCGAGGAGTACGCATAAGGTCCCGCTTATCATACGATTATGTATGGGGAAGAAAAGGAGGATAAGCGGGTGTTTTTGAACACTGCAATTGACATCTAAAAAAGAAGGGAAAGCAGGTAGGGATGAAACTCTTCTCGAATTCAAATATAGAAAAAATACTGTTTACATTTTTCAAGAGAAACAAAAGGCAAACAGACAAGCAACTAGCAATGTCTGTACATGTTTAGAGATAAATCCAGGGTGAAAGTGAGAGAAAGTGTGTAGAGGAAGATACAGGACCACGAGGACAACGCGGGAGAAAGAAAGCTCAGGGAAGAAGAAAATTAGATTGGGGAACTGGGTTTGAAGAGAAAAATAGCTTATTAAAAGTTGACAAGGTAGACCATTTGGAAATAATGGAATAAAAAAGAATGCAGTAAATCATGTTGGAATAACAAAATTTATTCCTCTTTGCATGCATGACAAAGGACATTTTGATTTCTGATTCATGGAGTTTGCTAAGTGAGATCTATTAGAGGAAGAAGAGTTTATATATAATGCATAACTTCTTTGTAGAGAAAGCAGGAGCTAATGTAGTACGTAGTGGAACCCAAAGCTCTTTCTGGAAGAAGCTTACAGGCATTTCGCTTGCTGCTACAATCATAATACTACAGTACAGGGATGGTTTACGAGCGATGCTGGCGCCCTCACCATTGTCTAGTTCTCCTCTTCCAATACATGCAGATTTTTCCGACTAAAGTATAGCTTGAGGTTGTACAGGAATCCAAAGGGAGAGGTGCTTGAAAAAATGAAGCTTCCATATTCCGTACAAAGAGACTTGCAATACGTAGGACTGGCTGACTGGAGGCTGTCTTGGCTAGGTTTAAACATGCTGAATGACTCTTTTGAATATATGGAGAAAAGGGATAACTGGCTTAGCCAATGCTGGAAACTCAGCTGGAGGCTAAAAGGAGTAAATATTTTATGCCCGGATGATTTTATTACATTCCTAGACATCCGATCTCCTACTACACTACTACACTAGCCTTTGATTCTCCCACTTTCACTCCCCCATATATTTGGGAATACTGGAACCGGGGAAGCTGAAAACTCCCGAAATCCCGTGGAAGAGGAGAAAATTCGAGGATGGAAAATATAGTGAGGGCAATAGAAGTGACTGGATATTTCAAGTGCGCCTTCTGGGGATCCCATAGACGGCTGTGATGACCGATTTACAAAAGAGAGATGGCCATAGATTTAGAGAGTTTCCAGGAAGAGAAAGTTTCCCCAGGAAAGGAAATACTTCAAATGGAGTGCTCCTATATCTACTGTACACTAGAATCAGACAGAAAGATTGCAAGTTTCCACATAGTAGCTTTAGATACGTTGTAAAGTATGTGAAAAACTAGTGGGAGAAAATTTTTTGCTTCAGGCAAACGTAAAATGTATTATATGTAGTCATGGCTTCTGGTGGTAAAATGTAATAATAATGACTCAAGTAATCATATCCTTTACGTTTATTCAATGCTCCCTCAATATCAGAGTGTGAAGTGTGGATCCATGCTCCTATGAAAAGTGGAGAAAGTTGACAGGGAAAGTTACAGAGAAAGCTACAGGGAAAGTTAAACTGAATTCAGTAGATTACATTGCATGGTTATTAACCAAAACATGAGAAAATATAAGTTTCATTATAATAAAAAATTAAGCGGCGGGTCTCATGAATATATGCATTTAGCGAAAAAAATTATTTAACTAACTCATCTTCATGTTACGCACCAACTAATAAAAAATGGCGTTGGAAACCTAGTGTTTCTTGCCGTTTATATTGCAACTGAACCATGCACTTCCGCAAGAGATTCCATATTTCAAGTTTCCGACGCACTGAAGACTTTCTAAATGAATATGAAAAAAATCCCACTTTCTCTTTTGCAAGTGAAAGTTACTGCTGGGACGGGTCATGAATTCTATGCACTTCCCGTCGCAATTTTGTGCTTTCACTCTCGGTCAGCAGACAGGAAAACCTCTGGTTAGTGTAGCCTGATGTTTCAAAAGTATCGTTTATCAATGTATGACGATGCTGGAAAAGAGAAAGCAGGATTACCGTTATGGAGAAAGTGAGAATTAATGGAGATAGGGACGGGAAGATGTAGGATGATTTTCGGTGGATAAAAAATATCTCCTTAAATGGAATACCAGTAGCTATAGGAAGATGAAAACTAGATGGGTTTTAGGACCTGGTAGTTTGTCAGTGATTGTGACATTTTGAATGGAAAAGAGTATAGATATTTGCAACATTTATGATAGACTTTGGGTTGTTATGTTACATGAACGTAAAGGATTGGGATTTGTGGATAGCTTTAGCAGCGAGCGACACGAGCAAGTTTGCTCCAACCCACAGCCGGCCACAGTACATTTGGCTCTTTCCCATTGTGTCACTACGACCAGTTAGACATTATGAGTGTTCACACTTTGGCGAAACGATTTGGGTCTCCGAAGTCGTTCTCTTCCTCACTCAGGGTTCTATCAATGAGAGGTAGTAGAGAGCAAGTTTGGTCATTTTCTCTTTTGTAACATGTAGCTTCAGGAGAATGGGAATCTGCAAAAGATGCTTTGCCATGGGCTAAGTAAGAGAAAGCAGTTGCTTACGACTTTCTCCGATGGCCCATCATCATCTTTAATGGGAACCATAGATCTCTGTATAGGGATGTGAAGGCGTGAGTAAAAGTTACTCTTCCCATAACTTGCCCCACAGTCCACATATTCTACAGTCCCTGTAGTAAGGCAGTACTTGAGGCTTGCAGTTGTGGAGAAAGTACTCTAGGATTGCCGAAATAAGATACGGAGGATAAGAAGTGAAAGTGGAAGATACTAGAGAATATTTCTTCCGTAGCCATTGTCTTCTTCTGTTCTTCTTGAGGAGGCAATTCAGGGAATATGTATGCTTTTTGGTGGAGAAAGTAACTGTGTAGAAATTGCAACTGATAGAATAGACGCAGCTCGGAAGACTAGCGCTTCGAAGGAAAATGTCTGTAACTGCTACTAGCTATCGCGAAACTGAAGCGATAGGTGGTTGGGGCTATGGCTCGTAGCCTTGCTCGGAACAAGCCATGCCTTACCCATATCGCCTGCTACATCCCTATCCTAGTAGATCATGCTTCCAGTTACTTCATGACCTAACAATACGCTCAACTAATAACTTGCACAGCCTATGCAATCAGATTGGAACTAGAGAGAGAACCTTCTTGGTCGAAGTCTAAATCTTTATTCCTCGAGTCGACTGTCGGAATCTCGGTTAAACCCTCGATCCTCCAGTCTCCCGATCCAACACTCCTCTCCTCGTACAACACTCTCTCCTCAACACAATACACTCACTCTCCAGAACAATACTCTCATGCCTTCTCTTCCACAATACTCTAACATGAACACAAGTTAACTCATCAGTTAAACTATCATAACATGTAGATATAGTACGTTAGGTTGTGATGCTAATCCCTGGCATCACAAAACGTTTTAGCATATCATAAATACGTGATGTTGGACAAGAATCGTCACATGTGACACTGTTTTCCAGTATTTTTCAGCATCTATTAAGGGTATAGTTGATGATGTGCTGGAGAGTGAAAGTCGCAAAGTTTCATCTCCCTTAATTTCCGCCAGTTTGGTCGCCTCTAACTATTTTATGTATTATATTCTCATATTACTATCCCCATAAAAACTGCCATCGCATCATCAACACAAGTCAGACTTGTATGGACGATGGAAGAGAGTCTCGACTAGCATGGCTGGATTCGGAAGGAAGTTGAGATCATTAAGATGCGTTTCTATCAAGATTTGTGCACAAAATCATATTGTGACTCAATAGCCTTTTTCCTCGTTTAATTTGTCTCGGAAGAGGAAGGAAGAGTTTTATGTGATAAATTTGACGTTTCTATTCAGACACCTATTTGGAGGAATAAAGACCCGGGAAACTGAAGTAAACGGAAAAGAGAAAGTTGCAGTAAGAGTTTTGTGTAGCTGGAACGGAAATTGCGATAAAATAAACTTTCTCCGGTCTCAGCTTTCTCTTTTGCTGTCTCTTCTGGTACAAGTCTCTGAACCAATTTCCTAAGAAACAATGCTGCATAAATCTGCATCCAACATGAAATACATGGTGAAAGTAGGCTAATCCAGGATTTCCTCTTCTATCAATGTATTTGCCTCCGGATTTTACCATTTTGAAAAAAAATAGCATCATGATATTTCCTCCATTTTTTCAACCGTTTCAGGCATATCCGAAAAGCTGGATATGTGACGGCCGTCGTAACTTCCGCCGAGGAAATACACTTTTTCTTCCATTTCCGTAATGGAGGTAGACCTTTTATTTGTGTTCTTGGATGTCATTTTTATGACCCTGTATGACATGTAGCTTAAATTAGTAGACGAGACGCGGAACGGCTAGCCGTTGAAGTACTTGGTTTCAGTTGCACAATATTTTTGAATATGTGATCCTGATGTATGATCATAACATAATAAAGATTCAACAAAGTCGTACATTTCAGCGTCATACTCGTACTACAAAATAGGAGACACATAAATCCCAATGCTTTCAGTATTGACGATATAGTGTCTTTTAGGCAAACTACAGACGCCATCCAATCATTGAGGAGGCTTTGCAGAAAGCTTACAGGATTTTGAAAAAAATAAAACTTATGTGCAATTTTTGACACTTATTTTGTTTTTCGCGGAAAAATTATCGCAAATAGTTGCGCAAAATTTAAGGAGCTTTTAGAAAAATCATCACAAACTCAGTGAAAGTCGAGTGAGCAAAGCACATGCATTCACTCTTCAAAGCGGAAATGATGCACGTGCTATGAAGTTTGATAAGCTGGCAAAAAGGATCATCCATATGCAAGCCAGGGTAAGGAGAAATATGAATGATTTCAATTTGTATTCTGATGGGGCGATGGTGAAAGTTTCAAGTTTTAGCGGGATCCATTTATCATTCGGATGCTGAAAGAGGAAGAAAGCCAGGGAGGGAGGTTGACGCTATTGAAGAGACGCTGCAAAATATACATTTTCTCCGTCAGGACTCGGTGGTGAAAGTTTAAGTCGACAGGTTTTTCAACTTGAAGATTTTAAGAAAAGTGTGGAGAAAGTAGAGATGCGTGATGAATTGAAATGATATAAAATTGGGTCATTTGAGTGCATAATGAGCTATAATTTAGTGGGGAATTTTGAACGGCGGGCGGGGAAGACAGGAGGGGAGCATATATTGAAAGGAAACCTTGGTGAAAGTTGGGTTACATACGCGGAAGTAGAGCAGCTCGCTAAAAAGCTAGTGTAATAACAAATCCTCAGACATGCAGCTAGTATATACTACTGCTTACTGCAAAAGTGGAAGCTGGAGAAAGTGGAAGGATAAAAAGAAAGGATTCAAGTTCTGGAGAAAGTCCATCCTCGCCTCCCTCCACCCAGGTCCTACTGTCTGGCAGCTGATGATAGAAAGTGTGAAAAAATAGGGGTAATTCTGAATCATGTTACAGCCGGGACAAGGAAGGACTTACGAGATGTAGGGAGGGGGGCTGAAACCCAGGTGGAAGGAAGGAGAAAGAAGCAGGGTAACGTGGCTATATGCTCCGAGGAGGGGAAAGTGTGTTCAACGATGAGCAGGAGTTGCTTCTTGAGGTATGAAAAATGTAATCGTTTTATTTTATTTCTCTTTCTTTTTCCACTTCTCTAGCCTGAGCGAACTAGAGCTCATCTTTTCCCGGGTAAGAGAAAGGATATATAGTAGTAAGAATGAATTATGAAGAGCTCTGAAATGTTGGAATCTTTTCCAGGAAATGAAAAGCTAAGCTTTGACAAGGAAGAAGAGGGGAAGATCCGAAGATAAAGCCCATATCAGAGCCTTCATCCACCCAAAGGGACTCCAGTTTTGTTGGTACACAGATCTGTAAGTGTGTTGATAAGTGACTGGATTACATTTGTCAGGGCAGATTTTATGATTGGAGAGAGAGAGAGAAAATAAGAGGCTGTTAGACTAGAATGACAAATGCAGAGGGAGGGCGCTTGCATTATAAATGTGGCCAGAGTCAAAGATGTTGTGCGTCTGTGGTAGGGGATAGTAAATTAAGGTGAATTCTAAAGGAAGGAGAAAGCATGGGGAAAGCAAGGGACAGAAGCTGGAAGGCTTCTATAGGATGGGCAAGGATTTGTAAACATGCTAAGACGTTGGAGAGATGGAAAAAAGGAGGAATGGAGGTAGAAGAGAAAAGAGAAAGCACGGAGGTAAAGAGGATGGAGAAAGCGAGAAATATTGTGGAGAGTAAACTAAAGTGGATGTGTGATAAAATGTGAAGTTGCCAATGATTCTTTCATATTGTGTGAGAGGCGGGAGATTTACAAGATTGCATGGGAGCGAGTAAAAAATAATCCTGATTGATCATCCCCCTTGAATCATTGTCGACCTGGTAATTATTCTTGCTTAGGTGAGAGATGGGCAGATGAGAAAAGGTTGATTTTAGTAATTCTTCTCCCGTCTACCCTATCTTTCTTGATTCCCAGGGAATCATCAATTCATAAAACTTGTAAAGCGTCATATTTCATTTGAGAGAGAGATGAGAAAAAGAGAAAGCGGAGAAAGTAGGAAAGGTGCAGATATCTGTAGGAGAGAGAATACGATGAAGGCAGGATAATAAGATGAGCTTGAAGATGAGTCTGTGTATATGTTGCATTATGTACAACCGTACACGTGCAACGTGATGAATATATAAAAGTTTATGTGGGTATGTAGGGTAGTGGATTAATTTTTATATGATCGCCTTGAAGCTGGAGAGTCAATCGGGGTTGATCCATTGGAAACTATAAAAGAGAAAGATGAGAGATTAAAGCACAGAGCTGCAGGTATCGTTATTAATATGGCTCTTCATAATATATTTTCAAATTGCATCGTCTTTAAAATTGGACATCGGCGACTGTATCGTTTTCATTTCTACACAACTATGTAAGCTAATGTCCAAGCAGGCATAAAACTCACAGAACACAGTAGCTAGCATAATTAGTCAGTTAATCTGATTATTTATAAATTAAATACTGTTGTGGTGGAAAACAAGAAAACAAAAATGCAATTATACTGTACATGGTCTTCCATGTAAATGAGATTATATCTTCTGCCTGGAAAGAAAGATCTTGTGTACTCGTACATTGAATTTCGTGCTCTGTGAAAATTGCCGTTTTCTGCGTACGAAATGAGTCCTTAAAGCGTTCAACTGTGCGACAATCTTAACGCCGATTCGACGTTAGGAATATTAATTGCAAGGATTACCAAAATTTCAGATATTAAATAGGGACTTCATGCGTATAATCCTCGGGTTTTTCTTGAGCTGATACGTTAATCGTTCATTGCATTTTACTGTGGATTTTTCCTGTGTAATTAGCAAATATTTAATTGACTTATCCGAAGGTATAAAAGCTGAAGAATTTTTCCGATGCGAGATAGATTCATAGTTGGTCTACGCTTCAGTTTGGTTGGCATCAAGGACGGAGAGTATAACACTTTCTGTTTACTATTTCAACGTTTGTGTTTTACGACTAAAATCCAGCTGCTGAAAAATGAGGACCATTTTCGTACTAGCTGCCGTACTAGCTTGCGCTGCGGCTCGTAAGTAATTACTGTGCTTTCTTAAAGTCGGTTAATTAACGAGGAGATTTTTGCAGAGAATATTAATGGTGTCAGAGCTGATACATGTTTACCGATAACTTAATTCTAATCCACCTAGGTCACTACACCCCTGGTGACTATTTGGGCTATGATGACGATTTTTACCCCAGCTATGGCTATGGCTACTATGGTAACCATATGGGATACGGGAGTGGGCTGTACGGATACGGATCACGTTGTAAGTTTCATTACAATTCACAAAAGTCGTTTTTTTTCGTTTTCCGTGGAACATTCTGCCTTAAATCTACAATACTTTTGGAAATGATCGCATGGTGCTATCAAACGTTTTATGCGTTACCACAATATAGCGTTCAAGGTTAAAGTCAAGATTAAACTTATCGTAGGAATATTTAAAAACTTTGTAGTCAGACGTGAGCCAGCTTATCCATATGCTGTTTACTACCCGTTTAACCTTGGGGCAATTGCTCCTCAGAGCGTGACTGCCAACCAAATTTCTAACGCTGCTGGAGGAGATGGCGCCACTGTCGTGTCAAGTGGAACTTCCAATGCTGGTGGATCTATGGAAGAGGAAGGAGAAGAATGTAAGGCTGGAACATAAAATCAAAATTCTGTAAAAAAAATAACATACACTGTATAATGTGAATACTTTCCGTCAATATTCTCTATTCTATATAGGAGCACTAGCAACACTCGCAGGATAATCCAACCCTGAACCTACGTATGGAAGTATTGCTAAGGGAAATTATAGAATCTTGAAAATGGGCGTTGACTGAAATACGAAAGTTACAAGCACTATTCTTTGTTGCTATGAAAAACGATTATTTTGGAACCAGCTAAATAAAATGTATTGCGTTAAATTTTGGACATTTTTTCTGTTCCATGAAAAAATGTTCTGTTCTGTTCTAATGAGTTCTATAAAATATACAAAAACAATAAATTCCAATGAATGGATTATATGCGCATGCTTTGCGAATTATTTTACTGCTTCTTTCTTTGATTGCCCGTGAAAGAGTCGGAAGAAGATTACATATATGATATTTAGAGGCCACAAACAGTAGATAAATTAATCATTAGAAGAATATTACATTCGGATTTGAATATATACGATTGAAATAATTACTTATTCATCGAACAATGTGAACACAAACCAATTACTGCGTATACTGTTAATACAATAGAATACCCACAACGTCCGTACGTGGGTTATTACAGGAATTAAAGCTCAAATTATTTTTTCAATAATTCCGCTGCAATTACTCTGTTACGAGCATAAAAATATCTTACTCAAAGTAGTCGTGTAAGAGAAGAGTAGTTTCATTCATTTTGTATATTACAGATATTGTCATATAATATATTTTGTCTCGCGCATTTCAGGTTTTCATTTTTAATTGAATTCTTCACCGCTATTTCAAACTATTATTCAAAACACAGTGGATATCAAAAGCACCTCCATGGGCTGTACTCGTCTCCTTGGGTAATTTCCTTTCCGACGTCTCTTTTTCTAAAGCGACAAACTGTAAAACACAACTACTACTATATTATTCTAGCTTTGTCTTCTCACGTTAAACATGCTCATCTAACAAGTGATGTGAGTATATAAAAAACGAGTCTGCTCCAATCCCGCCTGTTGCAAGTAACAAATTCGTTTTTTTATTTGCTATTCATCATCTGTTGCAAGAGCAGTAAATGGAGGTAAAGCAAGGAGCTCAGAAACATTCAAGTAATGGGCCAGGGTCAGAGGGTCAGACGTTGGGTTTTACAACTTGAATTAAAGGTTCAAGCAACAGTATTACCTTACCATGGTAACCGAGGGGGGGCGTTTAATTGTGATACTCATTAGTTTCTCATACCCTGGAGCAAAATATAGCGGATTCCATGTGCCCATAGTGTAGCCTGAAGCTTTTCATTTAATCCCAGACCATTTCCTCACCTTATTGACCTAGAAGAACCAAGTAAATCAAGGGCAAATGCATGCACTTACTACAACATGGAGCTGGATAATGATACCGCAGTTGTGGAACAGAAAACTAATTAGTATACATGCTTAAAACAATCTACGGGCCTAATCACCCATTCGTACGCTCTTAGAATGAATCACAGTTGCTGTTATAGATGCATTGATTACAAAAAGACCTGATGAGACTAAAAGGAAACATGTCTTGTCAGTTTCAGCTTTTTAATTGGATCAACTTTTAAATGTTTTAAAAATTCTTTATCATCTTTGCTTTCTCGCTGTGCATGCTTAAGAAATAACGTTAAAGCTTGCTATACAATCCCAGCTACAGCAGCTAACACTCGTCGTTTTCATCTTGTATTTGAGGTTAATTGAAATTGTAATTACTAAAACGAGAATTAATCTGTCCAACATAAAGTTGTGCATTGCTTGGTTCTTATACAGTTTGTGATTAATGTGAGCGTTGCTTATTGAAATTCAGTGGGTAGGTCGCGGGTATCTGTGCACACCTGAAAAATCTTGACTTGGCTTAATTGGTCGTCTGTGGTTGTAAGGCGTTATACCTGGAATTAATAAATTTTGTTAATGACAGCGAGTGGGTATAAAATGTAAAGGAATATTGGAGATTGTCATCAGTTCACCGCTTCTCTTCTAAACAGTCAGATACCTGTACGAAGAATAAGTTTTTTTTTCTTCTTTTGTATTTTACCGTTTTCGGGATCAATTGGGCTGAAAAATGAAAACCATTTTTATTTTAGCTGCCGTTTTGGCGTACGCTTCGGCACGTAAGAGAAAAATACAATTTTATTTTAAACCCAGAGTAGAGATAGCTCATGGTGAGTTAGTTGTGGTAACTGTAGAATTTTCCGATCATTTCTTTATTTGCAGGTGTCTACCTTCCTGGTGGATATTCGCCTCAATCCGTTACTGCTAACCAGGCATCCAACGCCATCGGAGGTGCTGGATCCACTGTTGTTGCAAGTGGAACTGCAAACGCTGCTGGTTCCCGAGGTATGGATTTTTTTATACATTTCTTTTAAAAACGTTAAACTAAATTAGCGTCTAAATAATATCGATAACGATTGCAGTCAAGCGTGAGCCTCAATACTACGGCGGTTACCCCAGCTACGGAGGCTACGGCTATGGAGGATACAATCCCCAAAGCATTAATGCTAATCAAAACTCGAATGCTTACGGCGGTTACGGCTCAACCGTTTTGGCTGATGGAACTGCCAACGCTTATGGACAGCGCTGTAAGTAACGGCAGTATACGTGAAAAGTGATATCAGTTTTGTAGTCCAGATTTCGTTCAGTTAAAACATTGAGATTAACTTTTAGGGAAGCGTTCTCCAGGATATTACCCCGGTTACGGTTACGGAGGTTACGCTCCCCAAAACATTGCCGCTAACCAGGGATCCAATGCTGTAGGAGGACCAGGCTCAACCGTGGTTGCTACAGGAACTGCCAACGCTGCCGGAAACAGATGTAAGAAGCGAAGCGAGGTTTTTAAACTTACTCAAGTTTTCCAAAAACTTACAAAATTCGAATAGGAAATTCTTTTACAAAATTTCTAGGGAAGCGCTCTCCTCAATATTACCCTGGCGGATATCCTGGTTACGGTTACGGAGGCTATGCTCCCCAAAACATTGGCGCTAACCAGGCATCAAACGCTGTCGGAGGAGCAGGCTCAACTGTGGTTGCTACTGGAACTGCCAACGCTGCCGGACAACGCTGTAAGCGCGATTATAACGATACAGCTATAACTTGGGTAACAATCAGCACGGATTTTTTCTAAAATTCCAACCTTGACCTTACTTTACAGGGAAGCGTTCTCCTCAATATTACCCTGGCTACGGATACCCTGCCTACCCCGGTTACGGATACGGAGGATACAGACCCCAAACTGTTACCGCTAACCAGGCATCCAACGCTGTAGGAGGAGCTGGTTCTACTGTCGTTGCTTCCGGTACTTCCAACGCTGGAGCTGAACGCGGTTAGTGCCTTATGCTTCTTTGACGCTGATTTCCGTCGAGAATATCTTTTTAACGAATCCTTTTCAGCTGCATCCCTCGATGTTGCTTCCAGTATTATTGATCATAACGATCTGTTGCGGCCATTTTGAATTTAAAAATTATAATTTTGTATCCTACAGTGAAACGTGAACCACAGTATTACGGAGGTAGGTACCCCGGTACCGGTTATGGATACGGAAGCTATGCTCCTCAAAACGTTGCAGCGAACCAAAACTCGAACGCTGTTGGAGGTATCGGTTCAACCGTGGTTGCTACCGGAACTGCCAACGCTGCTGGAAACAGATGTAAGTTGGCGGATACTACAATCAAAGTTTGAAATTGGCGTACTCGATTACATGTAAAACGTACGTATTTAATACTTTGTAGTCAAGCGTGAACCAGTAGGCGTAGGGGCATACCCCTATTATGGCTATGGCTACTACCCATACAACTATGGAGGATTCGCTCCTCAAAGTATTACTGCCAACCAGGCATCCAATGCTGTCGGAGGAGATGGCTCCACTGTCGTGTCAAGCGGGACTTCCAACGCTGGCGGATCCATGGAATAAAGTAAGTCTTGGATTAAATATTCAAATTCAATATTTTTAACGCAGCGTAATACTTTAATTATATTATTAATCTAGGATCACTCTCAACCATCGCTGGATAAACCATAACACGGTGGTCTGACACAGTTTGCGTGTGACGCTTACGTCATTAGTTCCACCTACATCCGATGTCTTATTTCTTCTAGTTCCATTGAAATTCTTTCTTCGATGAGGCTTAGCCTTTTATTCATTTAGCTCCTCCTCTTTACCCGCCAATAGTGAAGAATTTTGAATAACCTTAGTGTTGAATAGTTGCAACACCTTATCCCACTTTGAAATTATATTACTTTATTCGTCTAACAACCACCGTATCTTCGTCCTGAAATCTGATAAATAAAATACAATGCATTATAAACCTGAATTTAAATTACTTATCATCGTACAAATCAGCACATGAGCAGATTGATTTTGTATCCTTTGGGTAACCTTCTGTTGGAAACTAGGAGACCAAGATGCTTATTAGCGACGGCTTGCACTGCATGACTGGCCATCATCCGTCTGCTGAAGCGCACTCGTCTTTATCTCAGCGCGGGATCGCGCTCTATCGACTACTGAAAGAGCGAATCCGTAAAGTTGGTGGAAAGCGTACAAGGCAAGTTCTGCTAGCAACACGCCCAGGCTACAGCCAAACATACTTTGACAAAGTGCAAGCGTGGAAAATACAATGGGATGGTAAATGGACAGCGGAACTTCTGTTTGCGTGTCACGAAAGGCTTCATCGACTCTAATCAACTTCCTCCCAGATGGAAACAATCCATCCAGCCTTTTCTTTGACCATTGAAACAAGCCGCCTTCAATGTACCTGGCAACGGCCTTGTAGGCAGGGCCTTCCCTGTACAGCAAGGAGGACCAGGAGGAGACGCCTCGGGCAATGAATTGTTTGCCCAGTATGAATCGTTTCGTGCTCACAACTCGATGGTGGTAAGCGTCCAGAATAATGTAGCCCAATTCATGTGAAAACTGAAGAAGGGCCGTGTTATTACACTTCATGACAATACTAATGCCACTTTTGTCAGGGTATGGCACTCGTATAGCCCCCAGCGTTGCGTTTATGGTAACATATTCTTGATTAAGTACTGGGCTCAAAGCGGAGTTTCCAAGGGATAATCTCAAATGTTCAACTTCTGGTACGTGCCAAGGGTCCCACTGTGGCTCCGGTCCATCGAAATAATAATTAATATACAAGGATGTGTTTGCCTGGAGTAGGTCCCTGAAACTTGATGGTCCAGTAATGTTTGGCGGGGAAGTGAGGTCAGCAGTTAGGACGCCACTGTACAGATTGCTAATAAGAATCCCGGAGATGGAAAACAAGAGAAGCGTTGTCCGAGCAAGATGGGTTGAACTCCGGTACGCTGGCGGTAAAGGGTCATAGTTGATGAGGAGAATCCTCCAGGGTACGAAGAGCAACCTTGAGTAAGTTCCCGGAGACTTTCGGAGCTTAATGCTGGACAGCAGGATAGCGGTGGTGAGGAGACCAGCAAGTCCGACTAATGTCCATACGGTCAAGTCGAAGGGGGCATAGAATCGAACGCTGTACATCCGACGCATCATTGTGGCATGTGAGGAAGCCTATGCTTGTTTCTTGAACTGATCGGTAAATCCCGCCTTCGGATTTGACCCTTTCGCTTGTAGCGGGCCCTGCGATGTAATCTATAAACTTGTATGTTCCTCGTGGGATTGTTGAATCCGGAATGAGTGACATGTTCGGGTATTTCTCATGTAGATTAACGAGAAATACCATCTCTGCCCGCAAATTATCCACGTATTGAGTGAAAACCCATTTCCTTCCATGGTTACGTGAATTCTTATTGAGTTCAACAATAATTTGCTCTAGACTATCAAGATAGATGACATCGACAGGGAAAAGTCTGCTGAATAGAACTGTCGCACTTTGATGGAATTTCATAAAGGTAAAGTCTTGAGCAATTATCGTTCCAAATTCTCTCGTTAATTCCGTAACTCGTTCTAAACCATCCAGGACTCCGTAATCTTCCTCGTTCCACCACTCATCCCCGTTCACACTATGTTCTTTGCAGTACAAGCAGGCGATGCCAAATCTATAGATGTAATGCGGAATGAGCTGCGAGCTGAAGTTTAGATGGCCGCCACGCTTCTGTTTCATCTTTGACCGCTTGCGGAGACTCTCCTTGATCTGAATCAAGTACAAGTAACGGAGGTCCACATCGTTGGGGAAGCGGAAACGAAGGGTTTGTAGAAAAAGTTCTGGAGCCTGTCCCGGTGTCCACATATTGTGTAATTTGAACGATTTCCAGTTGGCAAGCTCAAGATTATCAGCACCAAAAACCCTGGACACCAAAACGGAATAGACAAATGTGGATTCCCAAATCTGGAACTGAAAGTAGTCGGAGTAGAGGGCGCGGCGATCTCTCAAGAGCCGCTTCGTATGCCAAATTAAGTGTATCTGAGCAATGCAGTTTCTTGGACGAGTGGGCGGGATGTAATCTTCTCTGGTAAAGAGCGTCTCGTAGCCGGTGCTGCGCCCTGGTGAGCGGTGAAAGTAGGGATTGGAGGTAAAATCGGACTTGTAGAGGGTGGCGTTCGTGTACAGGACAAAAGGATGACGTTGAGTTCCCAAGCTCCATAGGTCCGATTTGCTGAAGATGAACGTCTTGCAATCTTGAAAGAGGTCTCCGATTTTGTTCAGTTGGAACAAGCTGATGGAAGCGGTGTTACTAGCGCCACCTGGAGAACTTTCTACAGGAGGCATGGCTATGCAAAAGCAGGCAGTCTTCCACAATAAAACAAACATTAAAATGTGGAACTCTATTCCTTTCGTTTAGAAACTTTGTTTGATTTTGCTTGTCTATATGCGACTTGACACTGTGAGCGCAAATACTTTTATGAAAGTTTGTTATGTACCTATAGTTGCGCATGGTATTGAAATAGTGTTTTCCTTGGATATTAAATTGCGACTTAATTTGTTTAAGAGCAGGCCCCGTAGGAATGTCTACTAAAACAATGGCTACACACGCGTCTGGGAGGTATGAATCGATACATTGTGATGAGCTCAAATGGAACGTATCGGCTAGCATCAACGCACGCATGGATCCGAGCAGGCTTGCATGCAACCTGTCCGGATTAAACCCAATTTATGAATTGAATTTCTTTAAATACAATATTAAAAGGTAGTAACTTATGTAAGTTTAATTAATGCCGGTCTTGTCCAGTGCATGTGTGTCTTGAAGAGGAGTGAGTGCAGGACTGCCCTCCTTCTACATGTAGTGTAGTGCAGCATGAAAAGAATGGGGGTCACTGCCAACCTCGCTGTCTGTGTAAAATTTTTAGGGATGATACGAATTTAATGAAATGAATTATTTTTAATTATGCCTGGAGTCTAAACTTGTTGTTTATTTAATATAATTTTAATTTTGATGACATAAATTTAATTAAAACATCCTCAGAAGACAAAGGATCCAAACATAGGGCGCAGACTCTAACAAAACTATCCACCATTTCATTCGTGAGTATATAGGTTTGATAAATCTATAGAGCTATATTTTTGGAGGAGCTCGTTTTGTGACCTGTGCTAATTCCTTGTTTTTCACACAGGCACAGGATAATAAGCCCTTGGATAAGACTAGAAACTCCTGGAAGGAGAGGAAAACATATTTTGTTTCTGCTTTTCCTTGAAGGGATTAGACACGGTATTGTTTGTACCATATTAACCTGGTTCCTAAGATTGTCACACCTTGATGAAGCAGTAATTATTTTTACGGCTGTCAAGAGAAGGATTATCATATATATTTCCTCAGTCAATTATTATCCATTACCTTTCCCACATTGTTACCTTCAGATGTACTGCATTTTGACCTGTGAGTTAAGCCGAATTAGTTTCAGTTTTTAGTATTTTTACCTGTCCTTTACCTTTACCTGAAACTTAGCCCCAAGGGTTGAGTGTTATTGTGGCTACGCCCGGCGGTTCCTGGAATGGTTCATTCCGAATGGATTGCAGAGAGCTATTCTAAATGTCCTAAGCTCATGGAGTCGGAGCTTTTGAGGGTTAACATGGATTTTTGGACTTCTAGTCATACCTTCTCCAGCTGAGGTGACCTACTCGTGATACTAACTTGACTGTTATAACCAGTTGTCCTAACTCGTGTTCCAAAACTCTACTCATATTGCAGCTATAAAAGGCTCAAAATTATTTAGTAACTGCATTACTGTAACATTGACCGCATCCGACGGAACTTATAACTGCTTTTTTCTTACTTGCTGCAGTTTTTAAAATCAATAATTTTTTTCAAATACCTTTATTACATCGTTTAAAATTTTCGCTGTTTTCGAAAATAAATTGCCGAAGCTTTTTCCGGAAGTGTATAGAGAAAGCTACTAATTTTGCCGTTCTTGGGTTTTTTAAGACGTTTAAAGTTCACTTCTTCAACATCAACTTAATCACCATCGTCCCAGAAGCAGAGGTCAAAAGCGCAAAATGGTAAGCCAAACAAGATATTACGTGATGAGGTTAAAACATTTAAGTGGATTCATGTTGTGTGTTAATAATTTTACAAGCATGTTATTCTCTTGATTAAATTTTTCAGGCTTTCGTTCAAACTCCAGTTCTGCTCTTAGGAGTCTTCTGTATTTGTATTCTGGCCCAGGTTTCTTCTGCGGACAAAAGTGATAAAGCTAGCTTGGTTTCGGATGCTGAAGATGATCGCGGTAAGTCATTGAATTTCTACAGATAAAATGCTAAGACCTGGGAAGAGGTTATGGAGAGAGGAAGCTATAGAGTATAGGTATATATACAGTATAGTCACTGTAATGTAGTGCTTGTTGGATTTGAGAAAGGCGTGTATTTAATTGTATTTAATGAATTCATGTTATTATTTTCAGTGAAACGTGAGCCATATTATCCATACGCTTACAAAGGAACAAGTGTCTCGAACAGTCCGGCGTCTGGAAGTGGGTCGCTAGGTGGAGCTGCTAGTCAATCCAAGGGTGCCGCAACCGGTGGCGGAGGTCAACGATGTGAGTACTAAATATTTCCAATTGGGCTTTAGGGTTCTGTTCGACAGAGTATGGCTAATATTGTAGCTGAGGTTTTCGGTGTTGGGTTTTGATGGAAAATCAGAGTTTAATTGGATTGAAAATGTATGAATATAATAATCTTTTCAGCCAAACGTGAACCTCAGCGTTATGGATACGGAGGATATTACAGTGCCTCTTCTGGCAACCAGCAATCTAACGCTATGGGAGGAAGTGGTTCCACTGTCGTAACTAGTGGCACCGCTAACGCCGGCTCTGGATTCTAATAGATAAGAGGGTATAGAAATTACGTTCTCAATTTAAGAGAAGAGCGCAAGTCCCTAATGTAATCAGCTGTAATAGAGATTACTCGGAACTCATCCTGCATTTTAAAGTTGACTAATTATCTGACTCAAGAGATGACTAATATATGATTTCCAAATTATGTTTGAATTGTGTCTTTATCTAAATCATTTTTGACACCTGTAACAATGTACTATTGCCTGCACTCCTTCTCATACTTTGTCAACTCAGACTTAGAATGATTTAGTCATTCACAGTTAACTAATGTTAAATTTTGTAAAATAACATCATTTACTGACTTTGTGGTTGTAATTAAAATAACTTCAAATATGATCTCAATATACTCGGTTTCCAATACTTCGGAACATGTTAGAAATTAATTAGCTTAATTAACATGATTCAAAAGTCCTCGAGATAAATAGAAAGCATTATAGTTTACTGGATTTAATATCATGAAAATCTTGACTGGATGAAAACGGAGTTTTAAAAGTTAGAAAAACGTACTGCTTCTTTTAATACGCATTTACTTAGTGTGTTATGCTCTCTATTAATTTTTGAATGTTGAATGTTTGAAATTTAGTATTTTCGAAAAGTTGAGTCTTTAAACTTTTGAATTATTAAATTTTTTAAGCATCATTCTTATTCTAAAAGTTCAGAAGTGTTGTACGTTAAGTGTTGTTCAGAAGTTGTTTAGTTACTTCTGTCAGCTATATTTGATAGCATCTTTTGACGTGTCACACGTTGAGATAACAGGTAGAAAGGTGCATAAACTTCTAGTAAATTGTGAGTATCATTACTTAAAAGTGAATTACCTTATCTGGCCTCCGAAAGCATTGGTTGTATCGAGTGAATGTGCTTGTAGTGATAACTTATTGTACTTGCTGTCGGTGTTGATGCTTGAAATTCCAGTGAATTGGGATATATCAACGCGCGTCTTTTTTAAATGATGATGCTGTAATTGGTTGCTCGGTCGTCTGCAGTGCAGTCTTACTTAATTGCTTCATTTTTTAATGAGTTTTAGTGGGTATAAAACGTTAAGGCATTATCCTGAATTGTCATCAGTCAGTCATGCTTTGTCTCTGAAAGAGTCGACTAACTTCCGCATTGGATTATTTCAGGGAACCGTGTTACCTTTTTCACTATCGCTTACATTTTGTCGTTTTATGAAAATGAAGACACTTGTCGTTTTAGCTGCCGTTTTGGCTTGTGCTTCAGCTCGTAAGAGAAATTTCAGCTTTTTGGAAAACGCTTTCGCGCGGGAATTATTTTTTAGTAGTTTATCTAGAATACCGCCTGAACTGGAGTACAACTAACGAACATTTTTTTAAAAAAACAGGTATCTATCGCCCAAGCGGATATACACCCCAGTCCGTGGCTGCTAACCAGGTCTCAAATGCTCTCGGAGGAGCCGGATCTACTGTAGTTGGAAGCGGAAGCGCCAACGCTGCTGGATCACGTCGTATGGTTAATTTTTATATTGAAAGCGGGTTGTAAGAGGCTATTCAGCCTTGATGACCGTGAGTATAATTTTGAAAAAATTGTAGTCAAGCGGGAACCCCAGTACTCTGGTGACTACTATGGAGCCTACGGAGGATACAATCCCCAAAGCATTATTGCGAATCAAAATTCGAATGCTTATGGAGGATATGGCTCAACCGTTTTGGCTAATGGAGCCGCCAACGCCTATGGGCAGCGATGTAAGTAGATTTCGTTTTAGACTATATATAGACATAAGTCGGGTAGTGTCACATCAGCCAGTGAGCTGTGAATTCAAACTTTGACCTGCCTTAAAGGGAAACGATCCCCCCAACTCTACGGCTACGGTAACGGTGGTTTCGGTTCCCAGGGATCTAACTCTGGAGGATCAGGCTGTGCTTCAGGAACTGCCAACGCTTCAGGCTGTAAGCACATTTTATTTGCCATAACTTGGGTAGTGCCAACTACGCCAGTACTTTGAAAATGTAAACGTTGACCTGCCTTAAAGGGAAGCGATCTCCCCAAAGCTACGGTGGTTCCGGTTCCCAGGGATGTAACAATGGAGGATCGGGCTCATCTTATGGAATGGCCAACGCTCCACAACAACGCTGTAAGCACATTTGATTACGGTACAGCCATAACTTGGGTAGCATCCATGACGCTACTGTTCTATCCAACTTTAACCGTACCTTACAGGGAAGCGTGCTCCTCAATATTACCCTAGCTACGGATACCCTGCCTACCCCGGTTACGGATACGGAGGATACAGGCCCCAAACTGTTACCTCCAACCAGGCATCCAACGCTGTGGGAGGAGCTGGTTCTACTGTGGTTGCCGGTGGTACTTCCAATGCTGGCGCTGAACGTGGTAAGCAGAATCGATAGGATGTTCGCGGGGATTCCAACCAAGGAATATATTTTTCTCCTTGAGGTTCTTATTGATGATGTCCCTTAAAAGATTTGAAGTAAAATTTAATAGCTACTACAACTTTTTTAGTGAAACGTGAGCCCCAATATTACGGAGGTTATGGCTATGGGGGATATAGACCACAGATCGTAGCGGCTAATCAGGCATCAAACGCTATCGGAGGTATCGGATCTACCGTCGTTGCTACTGGGACTGCAAACGCTGCTGGAAGCAGGAGTAAGATTTCACGACTAATTGATTGTGTCAAATTATATATTGTAGACAAACCTGCATGTTTTAAATTTGTATAATTAAGAATTTGATTAACTTTTAACTGTTGCAGTTAAGCGCGAGCCATACCTTAGCTACTGGAGTTACGACCCGTATTACGAAAATTATGTAGGATATGCTACGCTGTGTGCTATGCTGTGCGAGGAGGATCCATTTTGCGACTGCTAGAACAAAGTTTTTAAAAGCTGTTACAACAGATGGCGCTACTGTCCTCCGGAAATCCAATCGGTGAATCGGATGTATTTCAGGCTTATTTCAGCAAATAACTGTAGGAACTAGGCTGAAATCTATGCAAATTTTCCCATTATCTATTCATGAACTGACTCATACTTTGTACTGGTTAAAATTTAATCCGTGTAAAGATTATCGGTACCAAGAAAATGGCAGGAGGATGCGCAGTAATTAAGTTGGGTAGTTAAATAAATCAGAGATTACATGAATACAATCAATATGTGTTAGTCGTGTTCGTGTCTGTTCAATTTTTCTCCAGGTACTTGATATTTCAAATGCTTTGCATTAGTATCGCAAAGCATATTGCCTCGCACCACTTTGAAAAAATATTTTCCCCACCCAACATAAATAACTTCAGACGGGATGTTCTAGAGCGAATATGAGAAATTGAGTCGCTTGCTCTCAGACAAATTCGGACTTGAACTTGGTACAAGTATGTTTTTCGGACGAATGGATTCCAAGAACAGTGACTTTGAATTCCCTGGAACTGTTGTGGAGCTATTTAGGCATATTCTTACATACGCACGTCCATGTACAATAAGAGTGTTACTTTTTGAGGATTGTTTTTGGTATCCGTTCGGAATTGTAGGAAACTCGGCGACTTTCTAAGGTCTCCGAATGAGAAAGAAACATACCTGAGTTACAAGAGGGAGTCGAGGAGCATAAAATAAACATCCATGGCTCATATGAAATTCAAAACTACGCGCATTTAATTTTCGCAAATGTTTCGTCAGAAACGCGAAATTGTCTTGAGGGGAGCGAATGAGGTGTACCTCTTGCACCACAGAGTTAATTGTAGCGTCAAGCTCATTAAGATGAGAAAAAAATCACAGCTAATCGATTAACATTCAAGTTGCCAATCTGGTTTGAATCATCATCTTTGGTGTTTAACTTGGTGCTTTCTAGCAAAACTGATTTTAAAACTAATTGCTTGCAATTACTATGCTGCCGTTATTGCATTAGCCACACGAGTTAACAGCTTGGAAGTTTTACTCACAGACAGGGCTGACGTCAATCTTGGTATACTAACACTCTGTTACCAGCAGATAATGTAATTCAAAAGTTACCTAAAGATACAATTTTCCTAGAAAGTAAACATTGAAGTGACTGGTCATACTTTTCAGAACTTAGAACTTTTACCTTGAAACATAAAATATCCTAGTGTCTTCGACTATATAAACTAGTGCATGAACTCGATTAGCTATCAGAAGTGGCAAAAGTGAGACTTGTTCCTGCTCCTTTTCTTGTAACGAAAATCATTGGGAAAACTTGACGCTAAACAGACATCGTGTTTCCGACACAAAATGGTAAGCAAGACGAGTCTTGATAAAGTCACGAGAAATCCTTTTTTGTTTCTAATTTTTTTCTAAACCTTGATCTAATTGGTAAATCTTTGTTGACTTGTGAATTGCTAGTAATTGAGGAAAATTGTCCACAATATTTTTGCAGGCTATTCTGGAGAAGACTCTGACTTGTATGGCCGTTGCTGTACTGAGTTTTTGTTTCTTGGCTCAGTCAGCGCCACACGACGGCCACTCTGGCACACTGACAGTAGTGTCCGCCACCAACGCCAGCCACGCTCCTGGAATACATGAAGAAGTATCAGTGGGTAGCGATGGCGTTCATGTTTCTCCAAGTAAAGGGTCTCTCTCTCGAGAACCAGGAAACAGTTTCACTGTAGGAGAAATTCATGAAAACTCAGCTGCTCTAGCGGGAAATCATGGAAACTTAACTGCTCTAGCGGGAAATCATGGAAATTCAGCTGCTCTAGCGGGAAATCATGGAAACTCAACTGCTCTGGCGGAAGGCACTGGCAATAGCAGCTCTAATGATACGCATCGTCACGTCCGTAGCCCGCAGTGCTGCCGTTTGAAAGTACTCGCTGGTTAACTTGAAGACTTGCGAACTTCATACTACAATTGGATGGCTTTAGCACAATATTACTCACCTGTATTAGACCCATTTGCAAATCCTTTCGTGCCGATACTACTTACAATCATAATTCCGTTTGTTTTAAAAATACGTCGACCAAATTGAAAGCATAATAATGATAGTAAAAATTCTCCGTCTTTAGAAGAAGTTATAGAAGTAAACCCTGTTTCGATAACATTGTTTTTAAATGTCACATTGTACATATGTAGATTTTATGTAAAAAAGTTTCGACTAATAAAATATCGAAAAAAATAGTTTTTCTTCATGAAGTTTGCCTTCGGAGTCTCCTAATAAGTATGTAGTTTAGCATGAAAATTATGTTGGAAACCGAAACTTAGTAGATGTTGCCAGATAATCTATTTTTAATCATACTCCAAATATGGATTGAGCATCGTTGTCACTATCTAAATTTACTAATGGAAACTTGCAGCACAACAAAAGTAATTTCCGGCGTTTAATTCAAAATCTACATAGACGGGCGCTCGTGCAGTTATGCCTCTTCTGGCGTCCAATGAAACATTAGTTGGTTCTATACAAAAACAAATACGGATTAGTTCATTTCATTCACGACAATATTAATTTGATAAAACTCGCAGCATTATTATCGTTACCTTAGCAGCTTCTTTCTCTTCCTTTGTCATGCGTCCATTAAACGTTTCGATGGAAATTCCAGCTCGTTTACCCTGGGTTAGTTCAGCTTCAACGTGGAGGACACCTTCGGCGTCGATAATCATCGTTAAATCCATTTCCTCCCGTCCTGCAGGTGCTGGAGGAACACCATTGATTCGAAACCTTCCCAATGGAAAGTTCTCATTCACCAGGGAGTTTTCACCTTCATAAACGCGAACATCGAAAGCGATCTGGTTATCGTAACGTGTTTTGTAGTCGTAGCTCTTTCGGCGACATGGTACAGATGTGTTCTTTGGTATGATAACCTTCATGCGATCTGGATATGTAAACACTCCTATGGAATGTGGAATGACGTCCCGGAAGTGAAATTTGGGGTTGATAATACTTGCGCTAGTTTCTTCACCGTTGAGAAGCGCAGCCTGATACGCTGCTCCCAAAGCAACTGCTTCATCAGCAGGGACGCTCAAACTAAACTCTTTTTTTCCTCCAAAAAAGTCTTTGAGCATTTCCCGTACTTTTGGGATTCGAGTTGACCCTCCGACTAGAACGATATCGTCGATTTCGGATACTTTGATACCGGCGTCTTCAATGGTTTTTGCAACTTCACTAATACATTTTTCGAACCGAGGAAGATTGATTCGATTGAATTCTTCGCGAGTAAATTCCTCGTAGAGATCAAAATCCTCATCTAGTTTCTCAATTGCTATGGTTACGGCAGGTGCTTGAGACAAATTCCGCTTTTGAGCTTCGCAATAAGACCTTAGTCGACGAATCCTGCCGCTGGCTTTCAATCTTTCGTCCGCTATTTCAGAATTCTTCCCGCGGGTCAAATCGATCCTGTGCCTGGTTTTAACTCTTTCCACGATAGCTTCGACCATCGCATGATCAAAATCCTCTCCGCCGAGATGAGTGTCGCCACCTATTGCTTTGACTTCAATCCGGCCCTTATCCATAACCAGAACTGCGACGTCGAAGGTACCGCCACCGAGATCGAAAATCAAAACGTTTCGCTTCAACTGAATCGTTCGATGTAATTGGTAGGCAATGGCTGCGGCTGTAGGTTCGTTTAAAATAGTCGCTTCTAGACCAGCAATCTCTGCAGCGTCCTTGGTTGCTTTTCGTTGAGAATCCCGGAAGTAGGCGGGAACGGTCACTACAGCTTTGGTTACTTTTCGACCGAGATAGGATTCAGCAATCTCTTTGATTTTTGCAAGAACTTTGGCACTAATCTCTTCCGGTCGGTAGTCTTTATTATGAATTCTTATTCGCGGCTCGTCATTAGCATCAACTACTTGGAATGGCCACAGCTGAATATCTTGTTGGACGATAGCGTCCGAGTATTTCCTGCCGATGAGTCGTTTAGCATCGAATATCGTGTTTTGCGGGTTTCGGAATGACTTTTCTTGAGCTAACGCACCGACATCGATAGACCCGTCATTATTAAAGGCAACATAGCTGGGAGTAGTCTTGTCGTCCAATTGTAAGTTGGGAATGAGCTTCACAGTACCGTTAACGTAAACTGCTGCACACGAGTAAGTTGTACCAAGATCGATACCGATAGCTGGGATTTTACTAGGGCTGCGCCGCTCATTATCTTCAACGTATTTGGCGTAAACTAATTGAAACGCATCCTCCAGCATTCTGACTTGGTGATCCGTAAGTCTGATTTTCTCTCTGCAGGTCTCCAAGGAGACTTTGAGTACTTCGTTATGGATTTCCCGTAGTTCTTCAGGCTCAAACCATGGCTTGGATTCAAGTTTCTTTTCCATCTCCTCGTGATAATACTTTTTGGCTTCGAAGGATGCAACTTCAACGGCAAATTCGTCCTGCTTGCATCGATTCTGGAAAGCTTGCAAATGCGTTGGTCTCTCAGCTATCATGTGATCTGTAAGAGAGTCAGCGCCATCTACTACGCAAGCTTCCGAAGACGTAGCTTCCCTAATTACATTCGACAGTTCTTGGATTAATTCCCGCCGTAGCGAATTTTCTCTAGAGTCAAAATCAGCTCGATCCAAACAATTTTGTGCAATAACTGGCATTGTGTCTGAATATTTGAGCTTGCGCTGCTGGAGTAGAGGCGCGACAGTTAGGCGGTGGTTTTGGACTTCATCTTGATTTCGGCCAGCACTCTGGAACATGAACGAGTGTTTTGAAATTAAAGTATTTTAACATGTAATTAGAATACCATCTGGTACTTCAAACGTAAAATTATCTCATCTGCTCAACAAGCTCAAACGACAGATCATGACAACAATTATTAATCACTCACCTCTACGTCTACTTCCGGAGTTACGTTTCGTACTTGTTTTGAAAACTCCTTAATAAATTTTAGCCGATGCCCCAAAGGTGGAATTAAACTATTCAATAGATTTTGATCTACTGCAATACACTCTGCAACTATTTCATCCGTCATTGCATCCTCTAAATAAGTTTAAAAAAATTCAATGTACATTAGAATTTTAAATTTTAAATCATCAATTAATTTAAAAAAATATTAATTACAAATCACAAAAGAGAAAAGCTTATACATCTTACTGCAAAAGTTTTCGCTGTAGGTTCCTTCCATCGAGAGTGCTCGCAGCGTTGCGAGAACTAATTTATATTCTCCAGTCTCTTCCATTTCAAGTCTTTGATGTAATCACTAATTAAAACAACTCTATAATTACTCTCTTCCAGTTTTACAGAACCCACCACAAAATACTAAATTAACTTCAAGTAAAAAATCAAGCAATTCTAATAAACAAAAGCCTATAAGTAATCAGAACGTCGGAACCTTAAAATAACCACTGATAGCGCTAAATTTCTGCCAATATTCCTCCATGCACCCTATGACTTAATTAAACTAAAGCTGTAAATTCAAATGTGCCGGTCAGTTAAAATTATCTTTGGCTAGTTTTACTGCAGATAGTCAGTCTAGCTCTTCATCAAAGCGTGTTTGAGCGAACATGCAACCTCTGTAGCTAGGAAAAGCAATGAATGAATCACATCATGCTTAGCACCCAAAAACGTCGAATCTTTATCTCATAATGAGTCAGTAAACTCAGAAGCCTTGTCCTCCAATAATATTATCTTATCATACGGAAACACGATTATTTACTGCAGACTGGGAGTTAATTTTCAAACTGCGTTGACATCTGACCAACAAGGACTCTTTCACTATTTAACTCTCTGCGGCGATACAAAATTAACGGCGAGAATTAATTCTACAGAATACATGTATCTTAAAGCTCTTTAATAATAATGTTTCCATTTATTAAATTAACTAAAAATCAAGGAATTAAATCTAACCAAGTGCTAATGAGTGTGTACCTTAAATAATGTGCGATATGAGTAAACTAAGCGCCAGATTATTATCAGTCAGAACAAAAGGTTTAAACTTGTGCTACTTCCGGTACATAAATCCAGGAAGGACAATGCGGAAAAAGATAATCTCTTATGTTTTTACTCAAAACGAATACCAGGATAGGAAAAAAGGCAAAATGAAGCGTAAGAAGGAGGAAAAAGAAGGGTTTCGTTGCTCCAACGTAGTCTTGAACTGAGCGTGGTAAATATCCGCTAGGAAAATGGTAGAGGGAGTGCCAAACTCCTGTTGGTAGATGGGCAGCAATAAACAAGGATGTAAATGCAATTCCATTTCGGATAATTCTCCGGTGATCCATTGTTATACGATATGGGTGGCATCGAACAGAAGAATTCTGTCAAATTAAATACCGGAGATTATCAACTTTTCACACTGTAGCCACAAAAATATTGCTAAAATTTTGGAATTTAATGTAATTAATCAATATAATTTTCAAATAAAAATACTTGCTAATGGCCCCGACCCGAATATTACAAAAATTGACCCATCCCTCTGAAAATACAGCCCACAGGCTACTTACTTTAAACTCATAAGTTAAACTTACTGCAAAACTAGTTGACATTGGTACGCAAGAGAACTTTAGGAATTTAAAGTATACAACCAGATGGACAAGCTCTGTTTGAAAAATTTGGAGAAAATTAGCGGAAAATCATTAAAAAATAGTTAAAACATGCATCACCGGATTGAGCGTATCCTACAATCGCTACGTTTCAGTAACGATTGAGAAATAGCTCGGCTGAGAGGAATTTTAAAGTATGCACACGTTACCTATGAGCAATATCACAGATGGACCGACGGTAACAGTGATTAAATCGAATACGAGAAATCCGACCCGTAGTCCAAAGTTGTAGTCCCCCCAAATAGGTTCTCTCTAGAATGATTACAATTAAAGCATGGATGCATAAATAGCTCGTTGTCAAGGCAACGGTAAACAGCTCATCAAAGTAGTCACTATACATTTATTATCCACTTCTCTCGGGAATGAATAGGTATTCAGAAATCCACGGACAAAACACTCATAGTTCATCAGCTGAGCTTACGTACATCAGAGCATTTGTAGTAGGTCATTTTCTCCTCATTACTGTTCAGAACGTCCTTGACAGACACATCCCAGAAGAACACGTCAGGAATCTGGACAAGAAAGGCTGCAATCCAAACGTAAATGACCCTTCTGATTGCAGTTCCACCCGTCACTCGTTTCCATGGGTTCCGTGCGATGTGACTCCGTTCAACGCTGATGCAAACTAAAGCGTACCCTTCCAAGGGTCGGGAAGCACCTATGTCATAAAAGTTCATGGTCATAAGTCAGCAGCACCGTTACCGTTCTACAACATGTAACTTATCGCCCTTAAATCAAACTAAAAAACCCCTAGTGTTCAACTTTTGAACTTTATATAACACGGGTTAATTTTCTATAACGGCTATTAGCAATGCTTACCTAGCGTCAGCGCATGAAATCTGCACAGCCAGGTACTGGTGAAAATAATCCAATTCGCTCTTAGCAAGGAATGTATAGAAATGATGAACAATCGATAGATTGATATGATTGCCAGATTTCCAACCATGTAATTCGTAGGCCTGCAAAATTCCAAGAAACTAAAGCTTGTAATAGCTAGTTTTTATATTCCACGAAGTCGTCTTCAATAACGGTTTACTTTTTCTTTATACCCCCAGGCAGCCACCGATTTTCGATAGACAAAGCATAAACGTTTCGAGGCACTACAAACAACTTACCGACGAAATCTTGATGTCCAAACGCATCGCAAAATCACTCCGTTCGCAAATAGACCGAGAAGGGTGACAATGCTTACGAAAATCACACTGTGGACGATCCCGTTGGCTGTGATCACCTCAGTTATGATTGGCAGTGAGACTGAAACAGGTAGGTTGCTGCTAAAGTTGCCTCGGCCAGGTAGGTCAACGGGGTCGTTTGGATTGAGCAGTCCCTTAAAATCGGATCTTCTGGAACAATTAAAAAAAATTACATTTATTCTTGTGGCACTGTTTTCTTTTAGGCACGTAGAATATGCAAGACTTGAAAAAATTTCGCACTTATGAAACACATAAAAACCCATGCTCAATGCTCGGTCAAAAAGTGACCTCTTGCTTGGAACTTTATCAACTTTCTTTTTGGTTTACACTCTTCTAATTCTGTAGTTACTTGATTTTATAGAGCAATTTTTAAATCCGCGCTTCCAATTTAAATTGATTTAACTTTTCCCGATAATTAGTTTAGTAGCGTCAAGTGTCAGTTAATAGTAATATTTTAAGAAGAACCTAAAGAACACACAGCTATTGAGATTTTAATATGAACCAGAAGATTCTGTTTACAGAGTCTCTCTGCAATGCAAAAACATATTACAGGAACTTAACTTGTTCTCTCTCTCAAATCAAGACCAGGAATGACTATTAAACTTTGGAAGCAAAACTTGTTAAATACTACTCTGCTTTCACCCGAATGCAGAGCAATATCGCCAGGTATGAAAAGACGGATCTCAAGTTTGAATCCCTGCAAAGTTAACAAAGCATCCTTCCAAGATGAAGTCACAGTGTAGGTCTTCATGATTATGATTGCTCCCCATTCCTCCAGATAAAGTTACAAGCATCAAATACCCTCAAAGTTATTCCTTGAATCTGTTGCCAAGGTGATCCATGCAAACTCCATATAATTCCATGAAATTTCTTCATCATACATACAAAATCTAGTTTTTGCGCTGCATGGAATCTTGTTCGTGGAATAAAAGAGCTTAATGCCGTTTTAAGTATTAATTTATTTTAAAACATCTGTGAATGCTGGAGAAAATTAAAAAAATCGACGATAATGATATAAACTCTTGTACAGAATGCAGCAACCATTGAGACAAAACAGCTGAGGAAGCATGAAAATCTTGATAAGAAAAACGTAGGCAGACTTTAAGATTCTACAACTTTATTTTATAGTTTGCTTTAATGGCTCCATCTGCTACTAGAGCAGCGTATAACAAAATGGCGATTGCCACCTGCAAGCTACCAGCGCCCTCTACCCTTTCAATTCAGTGATTAAAATGTTGAAAGCGTAATAAGTGGCTTAATAAACGATGGGAAGCCGGTGAAAGTTTTCTAGGAACAAGAGTGGAAGGTATAAAGTTTTTACACTATAGAGAACTTGTTCAATTATGTGATTTTGTCAGCTTGACGGACTGGGAAAGCGGAATTGCCGGCTAGAAGAAGGGTTGAACCAAATAGTGGTTTCATCATCCACGAGGAGCTTCGTCTGAGTGGGTGTCGGTAATGGTAAACGATAATGTGCTAAAGGGAGGACAGGGGAACAAGTAGACATCAGGAGCTTCTAACAAGACCCTGGAGAAAGTTCCAACAATAGCACACTAACAAAGATGGGCACAGCCTTAGCTGAAGATGAGAGAAAGCAGGGTTTTCTCCGCAGGATGGGAATGGTGAGATGGCGGGTTGACAGTGGCTGAATTGGATTGGTTTGGTGAAAAACAATTGTTTTTCTTGGAACGGAAATAAATGAAAGAAGAAGAAGAAAGGATGGAAGTGATAGGAGCGTTGGGCTGGTGGTGAAAGCAGGAGGGGAAAGTTGAGCTTAAAGAGTTTTCTAAGTGATCTCATCTGAAGGACATGTGTCTGAGTGAAAGTGTGAGAAGAGTGGAAGGATGGGTAGGGAGAGAAAGCAGAGGACGGAAGTTGGAGCTAAAATAAATGTGTAGACGAAGGGGAAAAATGGTGGCCTGTAATCTAGATGTTGAGCACGGAATTCTGGCCTAATAAAACTTGCCCTCTCCTTTCCTGATGATGCATGAAGCACCCATTTATTTCTCTCAATTACAACATCACCCGGGTTCAAACAGCTGTGTCTAGTTCCTCCCCTACATACACAGCCCCGCAACCCCAGGGACATCCACAAACTTCATGAATAACCTCTTTCAACTACGCAATGTACACTGTTTCTCACAAAAGAAGAGCAGCATTCCATTCGCCCGCCTCCACCATCATCCTCAATGATCTTAAGCGCTCCTGTCAACCTGGAGAGATAACAAACATTGCACCAACCAACAAGAGATTCCGGAAGAGAAAGCTGTATAAAGGCAAGGACAAAGTCATAAAAGCGCGTAGCAGCATACACAGGAGGAAGGGAGAGGCAGGAAATGCCGGTGAAAGCAGTAACGGAGGAACGTGTAGCAGCAACATGATAGTGGGAAAGAGGAGCAGGGAGTAAAAGAGAAAGTCCTTGTGAAAGCAGTAACAGCAGATCGCAGAAACTGAAGGATACGGAAGGGAATGGGAGAAGTGAAAGTACAGGAGAAAGTAAAGTCCGGGCGGATGGAGATGTAAACTAGTAAATGAGCCATATAATAATGAAATTGTCATTCCTGGGAATTGTATACTCTGAGACTATAATTGTGTGGATTGAATTGGCAGGGAGGTAAATCCAAAGCTTGTTAATTTCCTCTAGAGGGCGTGTGGGTAATAGAGGGAGATTAGGCTATTCCCTTTTATTTTACTTCCCTCATATAGTTTTATTAGTTTTGTTTCCTTTTTATACCCCTACTCGAGATTTTAACGTTCAGTGACATAGGATTCGCAATTTCCTCTTTTTCTTTTGCAATACTGTGTATTTTGTTTTATTTTATAAGCTGTCTCATCCTCTTATTTTTGTTTGTCCAACAGTGTCCACGTCAAAGTTTGGCCAGTAGCTCAGCTGTCAATACTTAAAGTAAACAAAGGCCTTAGGCGCATGGTATTCTGCAGTACGTCTCTTCAAACAAACATTCACATGTCTTCTTCATGACAGACCAGTAAAACATTTTTTTTTCAAAACCTGTGAATCATCATCTCAAAGTAAGAAGTATGGCATCATCGACTGTACAGTGAGAAGTTAAATGTATGTAACATATTATAATCAGTGACACTTGTTAAGATCTACAGCCACAATTTGCAACTTAATAACTGGATCCTTCCAGAACCAATTAGGTTCAGTTTTGTAGAAACATCCAAGGGCATCAGTACGAAGGCGAGGTAACTTTTAAATCCTGAACTTGAAAAGCTAAAGCGCTGCTGGACACAAAAGTTTCCACGGTATTTATAGCACTATTTTTTGAAAGCAGGAGGCAGGAATAAATACACATCATACATAATCCAAAGTTTCGTGATGATGAGAACGTCTCATTGACGAATGAGAAATGCAAACCGAGTTAAATGTATACAATTATAAAGCTTAGGTGCTAAGATTTTGGCACGTGTGCTAATTGAGATGCTGAAAAGAAAGTGCAGCGAGGGCGGGCCACTGATTAACTTCAAGGTTACGAAGTAATCCCTAGGCCGAGCCGGAAATGCAAGCAAGGAAGAGGAAATTGAGTTGGAATTACTTTTGCAAACATTTTAAGAATTATCACGTTAATTCAAAAATTACAATGTAACAAAATCTCCTAACGAATAGTAGCAGGAAAAATTGCAATACTTTTGTAAGATTTTAATGCCGGTTTTTCAAATCAACTGAGAGTTTGCACCCCTACTGTATAGCTTAGTTTGTTTCAGGGCAGCTGATATAGCAGCAGCTATACATTCATGGATTTCATAGCTCCTGAAGTCTTAGATGATTAATTGGATTGTTGTAACCCCTCCTTCCCTTGCGATGCTGTGTTCCGTTGACGCAAAGTTGAGAAGTATGAGCACAAACCGCTAACGGCTGCGACGCTCATACTGATGTGACCAACAGTGTACCTGCTACAAACCAGGCAGAGGAAGAAGATAGCCTTGAAGGAATTAAATCCACGTTTCAAAACTATACCTTCTATTTTGACTACTCTACAGTTATATATCCGTTACCCGTTTGAGGTTGATTGCAACCCGAATACCGGACATAAAATCCGAGAAAATCTAGTCCAAGTCATTACGGAATCTCCAGTTACCCGGATGTGTTAGTGCCAAATCCGGATTCTCTAAAATCTAAATTCCAAATAGCCTCCTGGAGAAACTGCATGAAAGGAATTAAGTAAAGCTACAAAATCTTAACTAGATTCCCTAGCTAAAGGACTGCAGCTTGGGCTGAAATAGAGATTTGTTGCATTAATCTCAGTAATTAATGTCAGCCTCCTCCAAGTTACTAACTTAAGCAGCTACAAAGGAAGAAGGCGGAGAGGGAAGAGAGAAAGACTTAAAATAAGAAATGGATTCCTTGGCTGGATGCCTTATGGGTTTGAGGATAAGTTTCCACTAAATTTCCGCTGTCCAGCAATAAATCCTCCGGTTAATGAAACCCGGATGATTTTATTTACTATCCCGGATAATGTCAAGAACGCCAACAGAGGAGCCAATGGCTAATACATGATTTAAGTAGCAAACCAGTATCACCAGCCACTACAATCGACTTTCCGTTATATACCTACGTACATGCATTTCCGTATTAATCCATGTAACTTTCTCCAGCTAAAATTGAGGCTGGATGGATGAGAAGGAAGAAGTTGCAATATAGTAAGTACCAGTGGCAAATTCCTCGAAGAAAGAGGGGGATGAATCCGAAACTAATAGAGTGGTTTTCAAGATAGCCTTGTTGAGTAAAAATCCCGGGTATTTCCTCATATTTTCCCCTCCTCCCGTTTGTCATACCAGTCGTTTCCTCCCTTCCTTTGCCTGGCTGGAAAAGCTCCCGTTTTTCCATTATCTCTTTCATGCCCGGCTGTGTCCCTGTCTCCCGGGACAAATGATATAATGCGGTAGAAATTAAATACTTTTTGAGCATCATCCCACACCGCCCTTGAAGAGAAGGGTGTGGGTGGGTTCGTGGGTGCTGGAGGGAGGGTGTACTGGTGCGTATAATAACCAACTATATAGCGGGTAATACCGGGTAGTAGTGTGGCGGGTGGGCTCCGCTCTTGCAATTTTTATGGCACCGCACTTTCAGAGGGCGGTGAAGCATTATTTGATAAGCTTTCATCAGAAGTACTAGCAACCTACGTACGTTATACATTGCTCTTCCTGTACCGAGTACAATTCTACTTGGAATATTCCTGGAAGGGTGATGGACCGTATCAAAGCGAAACATTTGCTGGAACGTATATAGAATCCGGATCGCATGGTTGGTATGGGGTGAGAAAGCCTGTAGACTGTAGCGGCGGGGATTAACAAAGGTTTATTTTTTCTAAAGCGGGCATTGCATCAAGGGAATACCCGCAATGAATCCGAGAGTTATACACAGTAATGAAAACGGTACGACCAGGGAGGAGGAGACGAAATAACGGGAGGAGATAATGATGGAAACAAATCCGTTTCTCTTGGGAAAACGCACGAATAATCCATGATAATCTTCCCCATATGAGATCACCTGGAGGCCTCCGCATCATCAACAGACCTCCCACACAAGTTTCAATTATTCCTCCCCCTCATCCTTTTGATACTTTCTCCTCCCTGAATCCCTGTTGTACCAACTTACACGGGACTTTGATGGAGCCAGAGGCCGCGAAAATGATTCAAAAGCTTCAAGATTGTCTTAAGCTGGGTGGCTGATGGCTGGATTAAGTTGCGGTTATATACAACGGAAATGCTTTTATGCAGCCGACCCCTTTGACATGGAGGGGCGAGCGTATGAGAATCAGAAAGTACAGAGGATCATGTGACACTGCGGACTTAAGAGAAGCTCTCAGAACGTTCGGGAACGGCACGCTTCTTTGATACAACCAAAGCGAGACCCGAAACGAGACTTGTATTCAATTTTCAACGGGTTTATAAAAGCTTGAAACGCGGGAGAAAATTCGTAGGCATGGATAATGTAAAGAACACAGGGTTTCATCAACGAGTAAAAGTGTAGCTGGGTTGGGGGCTAAAGATGAGGGAAGAGTAGGACTTAAGCGCCGGATTAAACTTTGATCCAGGGGGCGTTCATCAAGGCTGAGAAGCAAATGATGACAAAAGCTTTGGAGCTTGATTCCTCCTGGACTAATGGAGAGAGCTTTAAAAGTTTACAAACATTCTCTGCATGTAAAACAACAAAACAGTTTCCATATTGCTTTAGATAACACTTAAATAACACATGATCAACAAGATACAGGGGAAGGTTAAATGAATTTTGCATTTCAACAACTACTCATAGTTGTGCCTGAGGTAAGCGAATTTTGTTTCCAGCCAATTTGACCTAAGCGCTTCGTGGTTGACCTGTACAAATTATAGAAATTGGTAAAAATTTAGATAAGATCCCTAGTCACACCGCAAGATTTGCGAATACAAACTTCCAGTCATTTGCAAATTTTCCATTTTGGAACGTCAAAGCATACATGTACGGAAAAACCTGTTGCAGTAATGTGCAATTTCTAAGGAGCCTTTTATACAACGTTACGCATAGTGTTACCTGGAATTGTACAGAATCCAGAAACTTATGTTCATGTGGTTGAGGTTGCAAAAAACAATTGCAATGCTTACGTGCAAAATTACAGTCAAGCACGAAAACAAGCTTAGGCAGCAGATGAGTAAATTATGTTTATTTCATTAGTTAGAGGAAGAAGATACTTAGTTTTAAATATATTCACTTCGTGTCTATTTACTTCCCAATAATGGAGTCACTAAATGCTAATACGGAAGAAAGGCCATTGTATTTATCATCTCTCACCTCTCCTCTCCACTTCTAACCTTCCTCATCCTCTCTCTCAAGTTAAAGACATGGCACATCTTTAATCACGTCGACGACTTCTGGTTTCCGCTTCCCGTCAAAATCAAGTTCAAGATTTTCTGTAACTCTCCTCTGGGGCATAGTCCCCATGGTTTTGAGACAAAACTTTTGAAAAGTACGGAAGATTCACGTATTTTTGCCTTACTTGGAAAAAAAGTTGACTCCAACATCACCTTTCTACTCCGGAGGGAAAAACAACCCAAGATGAAAATATCAGTAGTTAATTAAATCCGAGCAGGGGGAAAAATCGATTCCCATACCATGTCATGTTGCATAGCTTTTTTGTATCAAACTCTGTAATAAGCTAATCAGAAATAAAGTAATTAGTAATGTCTACGAACTTTATTAAACTATGAACTGACTAGAAGCCATGATAAAATTTGAGACATGTTTTAAACTTAATTTTAAGTTGAAAAATAGAGGAATAACAAGTATTTGCATGTTCGATTGATGCAAATGCAAAATACATTTTCCTGGGTAATGTGTATTCCGGTCCGGTTATCATTGGCAACCAAATAGGAAACTATTGCTAAACTATGTGTATATACATATCCCATTTTCACCGGCAAGTATCTTATGTCATTATGTCATTAAATTACGAATGAACGCTGGCAAAATTCCATATAGCTTCCTTAATTGTTGGGTGAATACATAAAAATAATAGCATGTTTCCCCACTCCGTCCAAACTGACTTATTAAATCGCTCGGGGATGAAAATAAGTGGCGATTGCAATATAGCGGAAATGGAATTCTCCTCAAGTTCGCACCGAACGAATCTCGAAATCCCGAATTCAACTCACGGCAGCGATACACACTACATTCACAGTGAATCAGATCTCAGCTGGAATAAATCTGCCCTAATTTATCCGATAAGATAACCCGGGTAGAGAAATGACAGCTTGTGACAATTTAATATAGCCATACTCTACCAGCTTAGTTCTGTAATTCCTCTTTAACTACTTGCCTTCACTAGCTACAGCTCAGCCGGGATTAATCAGATATATTGCAAATTCTCTCAATGCAGCATATTGCATGACGTTTCATTATCGTTGAAGACTAGAGTAGATTTTGACAGCGTTGTACATTTATAAAGAGAACGTTTATAAATCAGCGTCAGCTTTCCAAATCCAATGGGAATGCAATTTTGCAAATTTAAATCAAATTTTATCGTTGAGAAAATCCCACAAATTTCTACAAGAATCTGCGTCATATGGATGCAACCCATCCGTAATTTGCTCTCTTTTAAATGTTCCAAAAAGTTAATCTGTTAGTATTGTGAAGCTTTCTAATGTTTGGAAAACCCTATTGGTTTTATTAGCAACTGTGAACTAGCTTTGCAAAAGCAAGCTACGCGAACAACGTAGAATGATTCATTGTCTCTTTTGTAGAAAATGAAAATTAGTTTATGAAATTGCTATACCTTATGAATAAATAGGGTTTTAAACTTGTTATTCTTTGGAAGCTATTGAATCGTAAATGGGACTGTGAGCTGTATCCTGATTTAATATTATCTGCTTACTGCTTTGCTTACGTGGCTAAAAGTCAATTATTTTGAGCTAAAAGGAGCAGAAGCTTGGTTGTTGGAGCGAAAAGTTTATTTGCAATTTAAGTGCTTAAATTTTGCAAATAACAAATATTGCATCTCAACCTCTTGAGTTTGTCACTAATTTTTGCAAGATGGCTGAAGAGGTACAAGCTTTGCAGTGTGCAAATTAAGAGCTAGGATGTAACAGCGGTACATATCGAGAGAGACTTTCAAAATATTTCACATATTTACAAACATGGCCCCCGGCGACGATAAAGCGGAATAAGGGAGCAGATGGGATGGAAACTTTTAACCGCTAAACTACATTGTATTCTTTTAAGATTTGAGGACCATAGACCCGACAGCCGACCGCAACCACGGTGGATTAATTAAGATACAGAAAAAAATATGTGCTTGCCAAGTAGATTGCTCCTTCTAATCGACTGCAATTTTAGAGGTCTCAGGTTTCAGACTGGTGGAAGTGAGAGCAAAGCTTGCTTGGTAAGGAAAATGGCGAAAATTTGCAAACTCAACTCCGAAATAGAGTTTGCAAATTTTAAATACTTAGGATTACATGTATGATGAGCAGGAGCGAGAGGAAAAACAATTAAAAGCTAATTTAAAATGCTTCAAGAGAAGCCATTCGCAGTATGGGTTTTCCAGGGAGGAAACTCCTGCATATAATGCACATCAGCAGCGGCAAGACATTTCAAGATGTGGAATTTAATTTTCGCGAGAGTGTAAATGCTCAACATTATTCAACTCTCTAAAACAGAGGAGAAATTAGTGGCGTAAAAATTTGTAAAATATTATTCATTGTCGTTCGCGAAAACTTTTTAAGCCTCTCCTTTCCTCTTATGCCTCTTTTCATCTTTGCCAAGGTTCTTTTCATTAGTACTTGCAACTTACATATTCAGCACTTGGGACACAACTATTTAAATAGGGACACTCGTATTTTTCAGGTTCATAGTTACTCTGGAGGTTGGTTAAACAACTTCTCTCCTCCTATAACTGAAAAGGAACCAGACTGCCCAGGAGTTATGACCGTCTGAAAAGGGATTGTGTTTCGTGAAAAAATTCGCAATATTTTTACATCTGTCTGTGAGCGAATTCTGGATTGAAGTTTACTTTGGTTATTATTGTTAAAATAATCCGGAGAATTAATTAATTTTTTAAGAGCAACTCCTTTTACACAGCACCACAAAATGGTAAGAAACGTGTTTGATGTCTGTGTTTGACTCGTGACTAATTAAGTGGATTTGGTTTTGCAAAACTTGAGTTTCGATGCAGACTCAGTTCAAGTGTTAAGTTTTGAACTTGTTTGAATAAAATTTTCTTTTCTTTTCAGGCCAACGCCAAGATCTTTGTTGTCTTGCTTGGTTTCTTGTACTTGTGTACATTGATTCAATCGGCGCCATCTGGACTTGAAGCAGTTAGCAAGCCTGCTGGAGGAAATGTTACAAAAAAGAACGATGATCCGGAGGATTTGACTGGACTGGAATATAGGAGACGTCGTGAGATACCGGTACCAGAGCAAAGTCAGGATGATGATCAAGGACAAGGAGAGGAAAGTGATGATGATCCCGAAGCGGAGACTTCTGATAGAAAGCGCAGAGAAGCTGAGGAGGATGCCCCTGAGCGAAGCGAATTGCCAAAGAATCCTGCAGCTTCTAGCACACATGCTGAAGGCTCCCAACCCCAACGCCCTCAAGTGAGTCCGCCCAAGACGCAGCAACATAAGAGGGAAGCAGAAGGTACTGCCAATGGTGGCACCAAGCCTGCTACTACTAAACCTGGATCCGGGTTCAACAGGCGGGAAGCTACCACCGCTACAACAAATGCAGCAGTGCACAAACGAGAAGCTGCCGCTGAGTCGACCGCTGCACCAGCCCACAAGAAGCCTGCACGTGAAGCTACTACCGCCAAGACAGCCTTCAGGCGTGAAGCCACATCCACTTCTGGACCAAAGTCGGTAATTCACAAGCGTGAAGCTGAAACAACAGCCAAGGCTCCAGCTCATAATAAGCCACCTCGAGAAGCTACTACTGCTAAGACCGCATTTAGACGTGAAGCCACATCTACTTCTGCACCAAAGTCGGTAATCCACAAGCGCGAGGCTGAAACCACTGCCCAGGCCCCAGCACATAAACCAGCTCGTGAAGCTACTACTGCTAAGACTGCCTTTAGACGTGAGGCTACCTCTACTTCTTCACCAAAGTCGGTAATTCACAGGCGTGAAGCTGAAACCACAGCCAAGGTCCCAGCACATAAACCAGCACGTGAAGCTACTACTGCTAAGACCGCTTTCAGACGTGAGGCTACCTCCACTTCGCCACCAAAGTCGGTAATCCACAAGCGCGAAGCTGAAACCACTGCCAAGGCCCCAGCACATAAACCAGCACGTGAAGCTACTACTGCTAAGGCCGCATTTAGACGTGAAGCTACTTCTACTTCGGTACCAAAGTCTGTTATTCATAAGCGAGAAGCTGAAACAACTGCCAAGGTTCCAGCTCGTAAGCCTGCGCGGGAAGCAACTACAGCCAAGTCCCCACACAACAAGCGCGAAGCATCCGAAACCACAAAAGCCCCAGCGAACAAGCCAGCTTTCAATCGACGAGATGTGACGACCGAAGGTACTAAGGCACCACATCACAAGCGCGAGGCAACTGAAGAATCCACGAAGACACCCGCCTACAAGCCATCTTTCAACAGACGAGATGCCACCACTGGTAAAGCACCAGCAAGACGCGAAGCTACAACGGAAGCCACCAAAGTCCCAAAATCCCACGTTAGTAGACGCGAAGCAGAGCATGACGCACCCGCAGGAGCAGTACAACCAGGCGCATCAATTGAATCAAAACCAGTCCTCACTCGTGTTCCAGTAGCAAGCCTTCAGAAAAATTCGACTAAACATTCCGACCCAGCTTCATCCGAAGAAGATGATTCGGTTCCAGTCCCTCCTCATCAAAACAGCGGTTCACTCGAGAACATTCCTGCCACAGCTGTCGTGTCCAGCAACCCACCTCACATTGAATCCAGTCCTATCCGTCCAAAGCGCGCTCTTGATGTCAACACCAAGGACAAACCCCATCGGGAAGTTGATGTTGTCGTAGTTCCCGTCCTCATCCGTCAGATGCCACCCCTTATCATCCGTGAGGATTTCCGAGAAGATGTCACTTCCCGCTCAACTTCCGACGCTTCCGATTCTGACGAATCTGCTTCCGAATCCAAAGAAACCACCACCAAGGATAGCTATCTCCAATTTGCCGACGATTCCGTCAACCCAAAATACAAGGAGTACATCAAAAGCAAACTTGAGAAAGAGGAGGATGTCTTCTCCCGATTTCGGCGCGAAAGTGAGCCAAAATCAGCGACTGAAAAGGAAGAATCCCGCGCCAAGACTGAAGACAAGAATGACAAGGATGACTCTGGTGAAATTAAGCCTCAAGCATCCACTACCGAGCACCATGGGCTCCTTGACGCTTTCGTAAACTTCTTCAAGCCAGGTCACCACGCTGAAAACTCTACTGAAACTACAGTCAAACCTACCGCAGAATCCTCACCTGCAAAAGCTGATGCAGCTGGCCACGAACTTCCAAAATCCCGACCTGCACCAGCAGAGGGAGTCCCTGGAGGAGAACGTAAGCCAGTACCAGCTCATGCACCAGAATCATCACATGCTCCTTCCGGCGAGAAGAATACCGCTCCCCACTTCAGCAGACCCGTTCGCAGCCCACAGCTTCCAGGAGCGACCAGTACTAACTCAGGTTCCGGTTCTCCAGCCAATACCCAAGAGCAGACCCGACCAAATTCCTCAGCGTTGAAGCCACCACAGGCTGCTGCAAGCAGACCCTTAAGAGAATCAGGCTCCCAAAGCAGTGGCTCTGAATCCTCAAAAGTACCAGCTCAGAAGCAACCCGCTTCATCTAACGCCGAGAAGCCTGCTCACCCAGGCTCCAGCAGACCCGTTCGCAGCCCCACAGCTTCTCCAGCCAAGACCGAAGGAGCCACCAGCTGCTTACACCAACTCGGGTTCCAAAGCAGTGGCTCTGAATCCACTAAAGTACCAGCTCAGAAGCAACCCACTTCATCTAACGCCGAGAAGCCTGCTCACCCAGGCTCCAGCAGACCCGTTCGCAGCCCGCAGCCCTGGAGCCACCAACACCAACTCGGGTTCCGGCTCTCCAGCCAAGACCCAAGTGCAGTCCCAACCTGCTGCGTCTGCCAACAAGCCACCTCAGGGTGCTGCTGCAAGCAGACCACTGAGAGAGTCTGGATCCGAAAGCGCCAAATCCGAAACACCCAAGCCCTCCCAACGACTTTCTTTAACCAAAGTTGAGGGATCTCGACCTGCAGTGGCTAGCCGACCTGCTAGACAAGTCTCTGGAGGAGGACCTGAAAGACCCTTCGCTCCAGTCACCTCCAGACCCGCTCGGGTACCTCAAGCTTCTGGATCTCAGGGCAGCAGCTCTAACACTAAACCCCAGTCATCTCAATCCGCTGGAGGCACCCCTGCAGCCCGCAGACCTGTTCGCAGCCCACAAAACAACCAAAATTCTGGAATCCAGATCCCCGACGAAGAAGGTACCTCCGGCCCTAGCTCAAGCTTCTTCCAACCCCAAGTCGACCCACCCCGCCAACCGGGAAGCGGAGAAACTCATCTTCATCAACTCACCAGAAGCCTTTAGAAACTTTAAAGCGTGAGGTTTTACTCCACCAATAGCTATTTTTCTTTTCTGCAATATTTTCCTAAATTGCTGAATTTTTCCTAGTCGCCCCACACTGATGTCCTACGCTTTCTCCAGCACGGAGCATCAGAACCGTTAGCGGCGCTTAAGCGTCTCTTTAATTGTTTACAATCCGAATTTGTTATACTTGTTATTTTTAAAGTCAATAAAAGAGAGGGGAGCAAACATTAAAAATCAATCCTCCAAATAGCATTTTACTTCCAATCCGTCCACTTTCTCCAGTCTCTCTCCCTACCATCCTGAAATATACTTTCACTACTTTCACCCAAATACTTTCTCTTCCAGCCTAACCTCTGAACATATTGAATGAACCAACTACCATACCAAAACTTGAGCTTTTCTAATTGATTCTGCACGTACGCGTCCATAGCTTTTTTGTTGTTCCATTAAAGCTGAGCGTGATAATCATCCCAATCCTCAAAAGAAGAGCAAGTGAAAGAAGCTTCCTTTCCTTTCTCCACTTTCACTTCCGCCCATATAACCCTTTTCTATGTTCATCTCCTCCTTGCTCTGCTTCTTTATACTTCTTCTCTCATCTCGTAATATCAACCACTCTCAAAGTTGCACGGCACGCACAACTTGTAGCAATTTGCTCTTGGGCTTACACCAGTTGAATCTTTAGGAGCAGGCTCTCTCTCCCTTTGTTAATCTTTGCACATTAAGAAGACGCCACCCTGGGTTGAAGAAAAATTCCCGAAATAGTCACATGTCCTCCGCCGTGACACGCCATCGCACTTTCAATTCGCATAAACATGTAAACGAGCAGCTTAAACCCTTTATAGCATTACGTTCATTTTCTTATTTGCCATTTCAATATACTAATCTGCTGATCAAAATACAGTCAGAGTCTAAAGTCATCATTGCTCTACGCTGCTATTAGAAGCTGTAGTGTCTAAAGCCTTTCTCATTTGATTGAACATCTTGAAGGGTTTATGGTTCAGTAGGACAAAGATGCAAATTCAAATCCTCTAATTAAATTAGCACTAACAAGCAAAATAAAATTGAATTTTCTCACTTTCTTACGACATGAAACGTGTGACCTCGTCAAGATCAAAGGATCATATTGTTAGTGTTGGAAATGGAAGAAGCTACTCAAACGTGAATGTGCTAATTTTATATGCGATTTTTTCACTGGATGATTAAGTGTCTGTTAATTTTAGAAAAAACAAAAGGCGCCAACACTTGATTTGTTTCGGTTTATACCCCCTTCAGGTCATTTAGTATTTTATTAGTGGCGCGAATTATAAATTGTATAATTGCATTCGATCGTATGTATACACATGTATACACTCATTCCCCCTCCCTGTATAACAGAATTGCGAAAAGTAACGTATTTATAGTCTTATTATTGCGTAAAATTCCTCACCAAAATTCACTCAAAATATTAAGATTTTGAAATAGTTTCCGCGAAACTTAATTCAAAGCATGTCAAAATAAACAAATTAGCCTAGAATTTTACTTTGATAAGTTTGTAATTATAAATTCTTATTAATTCATTGGGAAAGGCTGTTTCTCTTCCTGACATACATTTTGAAACCAGATCCTACAAGAGCTCTCGGTTTGGACGATGTTTCAGCCTTCTTTTCGACCGCTAATCCGGACTCACGTTGTTGCTCTGTTTACTCGTTCCAAATTCCGAGTAGAAAGTAAAATACTGATCCTGTCTTTGCCTCATCTTCTTGTAAAGGTTCGTCGGGGTTTTTGAAGAAAGCACTGCACGACCGCTTCCTTTGGTCATGATCCATATTCAGGTCGTTTCCTTCGTCTTGAAGGTTACCCTGATCGTGCCATAGCTGTATAAATTCTCACAAGAAGGAATTCATTTCCACGGCCTTTTGATCTTTTTTCAGGGAATTCTGTGATGCTGCCGTTGCTATCATCCTGATTACGTTCTCAGAGGGATACTCCGCCGAAGATTCTTTCACCACTGCCACCGCCAAAAGAAAGGCTTCCCTTGAGACCCCACTACCCGGGGAAAGGAAAGGGGAGAGAAAGTGGAGAAAGCGGGTAGTGAATTTTCCGGATAGAAGGGAAAATTATTGATACGTGAAAGGAAGGAAATGGGAAGAAAAGCTTGGTAAGGAGATGATGATGATGAGAAAATTTGAAATTATTGAGTGAATGGAGTAGAATTGATACGCTGAGAATTGGGCTATGTCCCATGGATGAGATGTGGAGAAAGTTTCATCTCATTTATTATGACTCCAAAATACCCGGGTAATAATGCATGACTTGGAATGTAATGAGAAGAAATATCAATTTGCATAGGAATGGCTACATTGCTACCACGCAAACTTTGATAGAACTTTTATTGTATTCTGTATGCTTGGGCTTAAATCATTCATATCTCCATTGAATCAAGATATTTGATGAGATGTGAACGAAACCCAACTCAGTTACTTACAGTAATAATAGAAATACCGTAGAGCTAATAATGGTATCCATATAAGGCTTCCTCCGCGCATAAAAAGAAAAGAAAAGCATCAGTCATGTGTAGCTCTCACCCGCACCGGAAGTGAAAGTTGACGATGAAAATTTTGAAATATTTGCAATACAATTTTTGACTGGCTTTGAGTTGAATTACACTTGGTGTATGTTTAGAATACTTTATGACTTTACGTCAGCTTACCCTAGAGTTGACATCATCACAAAGCTTTTAAAAGGTAGACAGTTTAATATACGGCGAAGCTATTGCATGTTCAGTTGAAGAACGCATGCAGAAATTAGCAGCAGGTGTGCTAATTAGAGCGAGACTAATTCCTGCTAATAGGCATGATGTGGTTTTATGGTCTTTTCTGGTCTTGCATGCGACGTAATCCAATTTATTCCCTACCTGGTCTGGTTGAAGGTTAGGTAGTGGTTGTGCCGCACAACTTGTGCTAATATGTTTGCTAATTTACTTACGATTTGCGAAATGGTATTGCGGCTATTTTGTATGCACACCCTTGGTGACTGGTTGATCATACTTTGGTTTCCACGCTGTAGATTCCTTTCAGTCAAAGAAGAGAAAACCGCAAATATGAATGCAACCCGACACCGACTTCAAATAAGTTTTCTGCAAAATTTATGGTACGGAATTTCGGGACACCGAAGCTTTGACCTTGGGCTACTATAGGTATGAAGGAATCCTATTTCGCCAAGTTGGTTAAATAATTTATTTGAAATTTGCAGTCCGAAGAGAGCTGTTTCAAAGGATAGAATTGATGGATTCAATACCTTTTTTGGCAGCTACAAGCAAGCTGTAGAGAAGAAGAATAACGTTTGCAATTAATCATGTCCCCACTCTTAAGAAGAATGCCCATTGAATTTCCAAAAGCAATTTCTCGCAAAAATCTATACGGCTCTAGCACTAGCCACAAGTTGTGGCCCGCAACAGGAGAAAGCAAAGATATGGAAACTATAGCAACCATGAAAAAGAATAATAAATTACCACAGAATACACGACCCATACAGCTAACGCAAGGGGGCGCTCGCCACTCGTACCAATGTCAGCCAATAATAACTTTCAACCTCTTTCTTAACGTTGCACAAATTCCAAATAAGTTACAACAACTGGACACGTCCGATCGTTAAGCTCATTGCCAGATAGCATGGAAGTACACGATTAATACATTAGCAGCGTTAATTAAGGTGGGCGTCAAATATAGGGCATCAATAAGGTTAATAACCGGTAACCATTTCCAGCTTAGGTTATACTTAGAATCTCTTTATAACTTTCCCCGAATGGTATTGATGCCTTTTTCTTATTCTTCTCAATAGATGCAATTAAATCCAAATTAATCAAATACGTCTGATAAAGAGCTCTGAAGCTCCTCAGTTTAATTCTATAAATATCTTGTTTATCAAAATCTAAACTCAGTACACAAAAACCAGAGGCGTAAGGAGTAGTCATGTAACCTGGTGAAAATGTCACACGTAACTTGAAAAGTTTAACAGTTGGAGTTACAAATAAGACCTTGGGCAAATATAAAAGGCTGTCTCCGGGAAACGCGACACCGGAATTAAAACAATAGCAAACTCATAGGAGCAGAGAAAGCAAGACAAGCTTGACGTTGGAAGATACAGTCGAAGGAGAAGAATAGAAAGCCGTACATCAAAGAAAGCTGAGATGTTTGTGGAAATAGTTGAAGCATAATGGAGGATTATAATTTGCGGATAATTTAAAGTACAGAAGGAGAATACAATTGCAGGCTGTTACATGAACCTGGTGAAAGTTGAGAGCGAGGAGAAAGCAGAGGATATAAAATGTTGTTGGCTTCAAAGTAGTAAGGGGAAAGTGTAGGGAAAAGCAAGAGACAATTGATTCTGTTAATGTCAAGTTACGCTTTAGAATAAATTAATTACAACTATTGAATTTCTTGAGACCTCTGAGACAAAGACTTGAATTTGACGTACATGAACGTTAAGTGTTGAATCTTGATGATTTCTCAAGGGGACAGATTCAATCCATAGGTTACGTGATGTGGAGAAAGCAGAGCGCGGAGAAAGTTGACGAAATCTTGTATAAGAAAACTTGTTCGTATATAACCACCTCAAGGTAGTGCACCGACAGCTCAACAGCTAGTGAAAGTAAGTGAAAGTTGTTGAAAGTCAGGTGAAAGTCGAAAGTGTATCTTTTGATGGAAAATACAGGAAGATGAGTATCAAGTTAATATTTTAAAATTCCTCCGCATTATCTCCCTAGTGATATAACGGGAAAATGTCATCTCTGAGGAAGTGGAGAAAGTGAAGGGATGGAAAACGGCCTTATGAATTCATGCAAGCTATTGTTTTTCAATACTTCTTAAGTGCACTCCAAGAAGAAATATGAGTGCAGGTAGGTAGGAGAGGAGGAATAGGAGGAGCCAGTGTATGGGAAAACAGAGGGTTTGTTTGGTTGTTGGAAAACTACCCAGGTAAATTCATCATTCTGAGAAAATATGCACAAATTTTCAAAGAGAAAAGAGAGTCGAAAATGTGGGAGGGAGATGTGAAATAAGGTTGGAATTTGTGAGAGATGCAATGGAAAAGTAAAGCCTAAGAGGGATCCGGAGCGATCATCTTGAGATGTGCTCTTCCTCCGCCCGCTTCCCATCATCATTACTCAAGCAGGCTCTTCTCCCGGGCAGGGGAACAAAGAGGTTTCAGAAGTGGAACTAAAGGTAGAAGGGTATAGTAGTATTGAAGAGTGGATACAATAAATTGTTGAGTGCAACGATCTGAATGCAATTTAGCTGAACGGAAAGAATAGCTCGTATTACCCGGGTGACTAGGTATATGACAACCTAGTGTACGTGAGGTAGGTGAGAGGGCAGGTACAATGTTATGCCCTTTCCCGGGTATCCCCATCTTATCTGTTCCTGATACGGCCAGAGAACAGAGAGAGAGAGGTGGGAGGGAGGGGTTGGATGTGAGAAGTGGGTGAAATTTTAGCTGAAGGATTGTTGTACTTTGAAAGATGACACTAGCCGGATCGATACAAGCTATCATGGAGAAAGCAGGGGCTATGGGAAATAGACGGGTGGGAATTACGGGAAGAGAAAGCATGGTGGAGAAAGTCCTGCAGTGCGTACAAAACGGCGTATGTGAAACAGAGCAGGCAGGGTGAGATTGAGGGTTGGGCGGTTGCTGGGTTCACATTGATTCCATGATGGAATTTGAATCTACTAATCTAATCATTTCAAGTTGGCAGTTTTCTCATTAAATTACACAGAGTTGATAAAATGAGCTGGTGGTGGCGCTGGAGGCAAATTAGAAGCTGAAAGAAAAGAGGAATCAAATTTCAAAGCGTCTCAAGCATCTTCTATTGGAATTTAATCAAATCTTACAAGCTAGCGATAGCACAGCACAGTGAAAGGCGGACCAAATTGGTGAAAGCTGGAGAAAGCAACACAAAGATGAGCACACGGACAAGAAGGCGGCGTCATTGTTAAAGGGACATGATTTTTGTGATATTATTGATGTCCGCAGGAGGAGAAATGAGTTGAGTGGGAATGTGTGGGAGAAAATTACATGATGTGAACAGGATTCGGGCTGAAAATAATAAGGTAGATAAACTGGAAATTGGAGAAAATATTTTGATTCCAAGAAAAATAATAAAAAAGATGATACATGGAAAATCCAAAGGATTGTCAAAGGGGTGAGCTATATGTGTTGCGTCAGAGAATGAAATTGTGACTGATATACGAAGAACGTGTCAGGCAGATGGTCAGAGTGGACAGTGAAAGTTGGATTTTAAGGGGAGCAAAGATTGTGGAAAGTGAAAGTTGGAGAAAGTGTGGTGAAAGCATAACGCTCGTCCTGGAGGAGGTGTCGTAAAAGAGAGAGAAATAAGATTTCTTTTACCATCCCAGGATTTTCCTGTCATTTCGATTTAGTTCTCATGAGAAGATTCGATTCCAAAATGTTTTGACAAACTCAGCAACATTTTTCCAACTTCAAACTCTTCCATCTAAATTACATTATAGTAGTGAGAGGAGAAAGGAAGGCAGCAAGAATACCAAAGTGAAAGTATTTCACAGCTACTCTGCTGGGAAAATGCCCACAGTCATATAACCAACCGACCATCCGCTTTGTTCTGGTTAGCACAGGCTGAGGAAATATTATTTTTCCGCCGGTAGCCACCCAACGGAATGCCCCTTCCCCTACCACTTTTCAGGACACTTTTCAATGGGTAGATTTTGCCTGAGATCCTGGACTCGACCAGAAATACTCTTAATGGTTTCTCCCTACGCTTTAGATGAAAGAATAACAGAGGGGTTACGTTAAGTTAGCAGGGGAAGTGGGATTTTCACGCTTACAAACGCGAGTACAGGAAAAATTCCTAGTATCCAAAGAAAATCCACAAAATATCTAGCATTATCCCACTGTTCTGTTCATAAAACGCACCAAATCTTTGTACATCATTCTCCCTTCCCCTACAGCGTTAACGTAAATATTTCCCAAACCTATTCAGCCTCTACGCACTGGATGATGGAGGAGAAAGCTGAAGAAAGAGTGGAGAAAGTTTGAGGATACAAGCAAATAAGGATTCATTCAACAGCATCTCTTAAACAACCATCTACACGACAATACTTTACCTGCAACTCTTTGAAAGGTTTTAGTCCTGTAAGCACAAATCCAGGATTATCAGAAGAGAAAGTTTTGGAGAAAGTGCATATAAGCTAAAGGCTTACGTTTACCTGACGTATAGCAAGTACGTTAAAGCTGCGTGCTTAAATATTGTCATGCTGCAAAGGATGCGTAAAACTTTATAAAAAATAAAGTACAATACGAAAGTGAAAGTTTGGAGAAAGTATTTTTCAGGAGTGAAAGTACTGGCTGCAATATAGCGAAATATGTTGACCATAATAGCATTGAAAAAAAAATACAGGGGAAAATTAAATTGATGAAATACAATGGATGGTTAAATGTAAAAGTACACGAATGCAGTGTGCGGAAGTGAAACAGAAATTTACCCGGAGAAAGATTGACACGACGAAACAAATAGGTACCTGGGACAAGAATTACCTTCAAAAATCTTCTATCCCTACGATTTTCATCTCACGGATTCCCGTGCGCGCAATATTTGAATGTTGAAAGTACCTTGTGTGGATGTGAAATAATATGCAGAAATCGTGTATTTTATAAGACCGTCGCACTGGAATTATGTGGCGTCGAGCGAATCAACCTGGTTTTTATTGTGTACTAAAATCGGAAAAGTTTCTCAATACTCTTTTTACTTGCTTTCACTTTTCACTCAGCTCACTTTCTCCAGCCATCATCCGCAACCTGAACCAGTTTCTCCATCTTCCAGATTCGGGAGAAAGGGTGGGAAGAATAAGAGTATTTGAATAGTTGTTTGGCATCCTTAAAGCCCTGTGTCAACTACCCCAAGATCTAACCAGCCACTACAGGACGGGCTCCTAGCTGTTTGCCATCAATTGTACTCCATCCATCCAAGGAGGGAAGCAATATTCCTTTTTAGTCTCTGCCATATTCCCAATATTGGGGAGACGTAAAACCTGAAACTGATTTTCAAAGGCTTTATGCACATTCATGCTCATATTCTCGCAAATAATACGACCGAATATAGGGAGAAAATAAGCCAGAATGACGACACACAGCTTCTACTTGCTTATGCTTGAATGCTTGGCTTTGGGCTGTCGAAGTCATGTCGATTCCTGCTTGCTTAACGTGGTGAAAGCATGGGTGGAGAAAGCTCCTTTCACTAAACTCGCAGCCCATGCATTCTCCAGCCCAAAGGCTTTTGATTGGACGAATTCTCCGGATACGGGACGGACTGCATATTGAGGTAAAGAACTAGGACGAGTTACTCCAGGGACCGTAAACTAAAATAAGTGTCAAGGAATTGAAATACCACAGAGAATTGGATTCTGACGACGGGTAAGGAAAAATAGGAATGAGAAGTCATAGCTTTTTGTAGTTTCCTGGCTCTCAGTCTGCGTCAAGTTCCTAAAATTTTACGTCTTCGTGGTCACTGTTTCTATGGCGAAGAGCTTTGTACACAGCCGTGCTAGCCATGCAAACTCACGAATATTTGCAAAATTGACGGAAACTAGCCGCAAATAAAGAAAGAAAGTGTCAAAAGTTATACCGAAATCTTTGGACACGCGGTGCTCGGTTGAAAAGACTTTTGCCAATTATTGGCATGGCTTCTTGAAAGCAGATTCGCATCAAAGTCGCAATTTGCTATTCAAATAAAACAAGCTTATTATGTAGGAATACAATTTTAATAATATCAGAAGAGCGTTACGTTTTTACTCATGTCGAAGGATTCAAAGAATTTGATGTCAAATTGTAAAAAAATGACGTCCAAGTAAGTCCAATGTTCATCTGCTACTGTTATTAAAAAACCGCCGGGAAAAAATCGCAAAGTTCAAGAGAAAGTACGTTTAGATAAAATTGGCGAATTAATCAAATGTGGAAATTGCGTGGAGTGTTTACTACATTAAAGCCCGTATCACGCAATTTTAGATGCTAAACACGGTTCTTAAATAATCTACAAAAATCCAAGTACTTGCATCCACCCTGATACAATCGAATACGTTCTTTTCCACCTGTCGACATTTTTGCAACCTTGCCTTGCATGTTCAATCATATTAGTGTCAAACGCGTAAAATTTATAATCCCCTACTTTCTCCTGCTCTTGCTATAAATGTCATTTTAATGGCAAATCATGAAAGGGGGTCGAATTATACCAATTACGCTGAAAGGTTATGTGAAAAGGAAATTAATTTTCAACGGGGGTCTCCTCTGGGTAAAGTCCCGTCTATAACTTACCAGTTTTCATGGAAACTTCATAGACATTGCATAGTACCAATGATGTGGGGATAGGTATAAACAACCGTTACCATAGCAGCGTAATACACTCTATGAAGAATACACGGGGCTTAATCCCCTTCTCTACTGCCAATGCTAAACTATGGCAACGTTAAGGTATGGCCTGGAAACTATTGCTATTGCCTGCTTTGCTGAAAGTGGGGTGTGCACGTGTGCAAATATTTAAACTCGCGCCAAATTTTATGCATGGTGCGGCAAACTTTCATGTTCAATATTATTAAATCTTGGAATCCTTGGGCTTGTCAGGAGTTTCTCAGAATATGAGATGCGGAGTAACGGAAAAAATAAGATACTGAAGGAGGAAATGGGAACGAAACGGAACAAACAGAAAAAATCGCGAAAATATAGGGAAGAAAAACTCAGTTCACTCACTGGGTGCATGGCGGCGGATTTCTCTTTGAGTCAAACCAAGTTTAGCAAGTTTGACTGAGCCTAATAAAGCCGTCAGTTTGATTGCTCTTTTGTATGTTTCCAAAATAATTTGAAGAGATGAGTTAGTTTATAGCTTATATTTTTCTACAAGAAGATGCGCAACAGAGCGAGAGAGATGGTGACAAGATCTGATACTATCTTCAATTCATGGCTTTTTAGTTCATATATAAAGCTTCATAGAAATCCGACAAATTCAGTTTTTTTTGTGAGAAGTGCCTTCCTGTTTTTCTTCTCTCTGTTTTCTATCCTTTTGCTGCTTTTATAATGCTACAACGTATTCATAGAAGAATCGGGGCGGACGAAGGAGAACTGACTGGGACGTTCCGATAAGAAAAATGTGCCAAGTATGATTTGTTGCTGCTTGTCTTCTCAAGAGCCGGAGGTAATAAGAATTTGTATACCATTTTTTATCGTAGAAATAATACTTACAGACAGTTTTGCAGAAAGACGTTGTAGGCAATAGTGCAGTAGAGCATTTGGAAAACGTAAACAAGGGATCCAACATGCTACATTTAGAATCGTTGCAAGTAATCCGGTATGCAACATTTAGTGAGGCCATGCCAGGTTAGCAAGCGCTCTGACATTATTATTCTATTTTGTTAGTTGAAAATTGGTATAAACCGTCTTGCTTGTTTTCCGGTTCACTAACCTTTACGAGAAATTTGCAAATTTTTCAGATTTTCCAGGATATTTCAGCTCTGATGATTTCAAACTACCCTTGAGAATATTTGATTGCTTCCTGCTTTCTACGTAAAACTTGAGTTAATTTTAATGTTGACTTAATCCTTTGCTAGACTTTTCTCCTTTAACAGCTCAGAATACCTGCTGTACATCACTAGTTGAATGGAGAAAGCTCCGTAAATCTCATTGCCTTAAACTTTATACAGCTACAACTAATGGAACTAGCTATCACAAAATCCGCGGAACTAAAACTGGAGAACTAGAGTGAAGAAATACGAGAACACGAAAAGAGAGGATGGAAGCATACATGGTTCCCTTCCCCGTACTCTCATTCCAGGACTTGACAATTATTCCTTTCAAGTTTGGAGAAAGTAGGAATTATTTTGAAATAAGAGCTTTTGCTGGAATATTTGCGCATTGTCTCAAGAGATTGCCTCGTGTGTTTTGTTCATGGTCCTTGCTCCTGAATTCTTCTGGGCTTGAACCTTGGCTCAGCTCAGGCGCCTTTGAGGCTCGTGGTTCATTGCATGCACACATGTATGAGGTGAAAGTAATAGCTAGACATGGAGTTATAGACTTGTTCTGGTTGGGTAATGCTGATGTGATGTTTACCACATATTAGGCAAAAAAGTCTTTTTCAAATCGTTTTGCTCCATCCCACTGAATATTTTAAGCAATGTTGTTGTTATTTGAACCCATTCTGGATTTCTAGTTTTCATGCAAGATTATGCAGGGAATCATAATATATCTGCAACGAATGCAAGTAAGACTAGTTTGAACTGGGTTGAACGAGACGAAAATATGAAAGATTGCTTACAGTTTGGGCTCACCTCATCAAAAACCCGTAAGTTGAGGCCTATGCTAGCTTAAAATTAAATTTGATGCAGGTGTAGACTAACCAGGAGAAAATGGTCGAGTCTTGTCGAGTCTGGAATCATGGGTTGGATAAAGAGAAACTGAAGATGTTTGTAAGCTAAAGTGCGGTTCGGATTGATGAAATTGGGTTGAGGGTTTGAAATAGGAAACCTGTATATACTTGACAAAACCAAACCGCTGGGCGGTGGTCAAATAATACTTTTTTACCTTACTTTCACCCGTACTTTCTCCTCTGCTTTACTCTTGCTTTCTCTGTCTGCTGTCCGTAGGCACTTAAGGATTGTGGTGCAACTAGCTTTGACAGGACATGTTAGAAATAAAAGAAAATATTGACCCGCTTCAAGAGCAAATCCAATGCCAAAATCGGACTCTGAAAGCATTGAGAAAGCTTAGTACGCGAAAGCCAAGCTTGACTTGCTCGACTGGATCTTTAGACGCTTTCCCCTACACAATGTTCAAGAATCAGCAGTTTGTTTCTTCTTGTTTGTCGTAGGGTAGAAGGTAGGAGGGAGTCAAAGTTGCAATTTCCTTTTCGTTCCGGTCTGTCAGCTGAATGGATAAACTGGTCGCGTTGCGGTCAGGTTTGTTGGTCGGTCGGTGGGAGAATAAATGATGCAACTGATGGTGCGGGATTTTTTCCTTTTTCTCAAGGTTCGTTGGCCCAAAAACGAGGTTGACACTTGCCAAAGAAACTGGAGTGAGGATGCACATATTACATTTTCTACCACTTTCTTTCTTCAATGCACTTGTTTGAAAGAAAGCCTGGAGAAAGCCCAAACAATGCTGAGACGGGGTAGGATAAGGAAAGATTGAAAAGGTGACATTGCAAACGAATGCTAGTGGCGTTATTTCCAGAAAACCTTCACTATCCTATGTACCAGGCAGGAATACAATAAAAAACAATGCAGTATTTTAACTACATTCTTGCAGCCTCATCTTCGGTATTTGATGAATGGGGCCATGCCTGCCCGAAAAGTGCCGTCTAGATCCATTTTTTAGATTATTTTGCAACATCTGCTGAATACAGCTCCACTTATTTCCATGGAGCAAAAAGCAATAGTAAGGTTACGTTAGAAAGCCCTATAATCCTGAGCCGGTTAGGGTTAGATAGTCTAAAATTCGCGAATTTACAGGTAGAACAAGACCAGATAAAGTACGGCTGTAGAATGGTGAAAAGAAAGGTACACATTGAAAATTGTATGCATGAGAAATTATTAATGGGTGGTATTTTTTAAGCAAGGCCTCGCAGAGTTTGAAATAGTACGTAGAACCAATAACGGGGAACTGATGTCCTTTTCATTATTTGAACACTTTTGTGCCCTGAATACGAAATTTTAGAAGAAAAAGTCCGGAGAAAGTCAGAATGGCTAGTGGCAACACGTATTGTCTTACTAAAGCTGTATAACAATACAAAGTTGAAGCGGAGAATACTCCTGAATGCAGCAGCAAGCTGGCTCCCAATTCAAAAACACGCATTGTATTCTTCCTAGGTTTTGGGCCATTCTTAGCCTCTGTGTTTTATTGGAAGAAAGCCATTGTGGTTGCAAGTGGAAACGGTAGGAGAAAAGCGTAGCTGGCCAAACTCGCCTTGAATATATGCTTGACAAACAGGTGTTTGTGAATGCTGATTGTAAATAGATGTGAGGACAAAGAGCAGTCGTATCCGAAGTTTCTGATGCTTTTGAAATCATAGGCGAAGCGAGAATATGAATGACGTATTATTAATGACATGTAAGGAAAAAGTAAGGATTTTGTCGGGCATTGGCTCACTAGTGCACAGGATTTGGCGAGTTGGGCTCACGCCAACATGTGCATAAATTAATCAAGGCTGTTGTGATGACCGACGTTAGTTACAGAACAAATTCGTCTTTGCTTTGCTAGTTTCATGCATTTAGGTATTATATATTAGAAACTCCTATTGTTAGCTCAATGCAGTAGTGGACTACTTAAACACATAAGCTGCGTTCATGTTACCTACATGCAGGAACTGGTCAACAGCTGCTTAACTTATTTGCACAGTTCCAGAAACGGAATTTAATTAAGTGGAACATACTCCATTAGCAATTTTCTCCTCTAATCCAGTTAATGGTCCGATAAGGGAAAATAATAAGCTATACCAGATAATTAACATCCCATGCATTGCCGATGAAAGGCCGAAATCGGAACAGGCAGTTGTGCAGCGATAAGAAATCAATAATGCAGATGGAATTGATTATTTATTGTAACCATCTGCAGAGAGAAAATTGCAAACTGCGTATACATCCTGTCTCGTGCGATTGCCAAGGTCCATTTGCGATTATATGCGGTTTGATTATATTTTCCTTCGCAGAACCCGGGTAGAAGTTTCGAATCCGGAGGAAACCTACGACCGAGCTAGTACCTGCAAGAATATTCACGTGCCTCGTGTACAATTCAAAAAGAATCCGTATGAAGAATATTGCGAATTTTTACTCAGCAACTGACAGTGACACTTATAGTTCCCTCCAGCTTGACACTTGAGTTCCTTCAGCTGCGAACCACTTACAAAGCCCGAAATTCGGAGATGGGTAACAGCCGGGCAGAATTTTTTAGCGTTTCTTCAAGGACTGAAGAAGGTACAACATCTAAGATGAAAGTGGATGAGTAACAGAGAAAGAGGGGGCATAAAATTCGCGCGGTATTCTTTGATGGTCGGAAAGCCGACAGGAGAAAGTTGAAGAGCGTTCTCTGGAATTTCTGGCATAGTCGGTCTGTAATACAAATTAGGGAGGCCATATCGTATCTTAAACTAGGACATGAAGAAGTACAAGGATTGAGGCAAACAAGTGGAGTGTATGTAGCACTCTTTGGGAGGTGGATGATTGCTGTAGTTAGGCCCGAGTCCCGGCAGAAACTAATAGGTTTTTGCAAATACCCGCGCTCGACTCAGTTAAAGTTGAGCTGTTTCATTCGGTGGCCTTGTATGTGCTACAGGCAGCCAGTTCAGTGCATCGGGCCGCTACTGCTGGTAGGACGCTAGCAAGTTTTAGAAAATGCCTCAAGTTGCAAATGCTTGTAAAGTTCCGTGTAGGAAGCGGGTAAGTAGTGGGGAAGTAGTGTCAGTTTTCCAAGTAAAGAAGGTGGAATGAAGCCGGGTAGGAGGACAGGATGGAAATCCGGGAGTTTTTCCAAGAGTAAAATATTGTACTAGCTTTGGTCGAGATGGATATGGGAAGCGGAGTGGTGGAGGAGAGTTGTTGGAATTGGGTAGCAGTGGTCGTACCCTAACTCAGAGAGTGAGTGAAAGTTGTAAAAGGCTCTTGTTCAAGTAGGAGCTGGAGAAGCGCGTGCAAAGGGAAGGGGTGGCGTCGAGTACGTTAGAAATAAGAAAGTATACATGGAAGCGGGCGGTTTCGAAGAGAGAAAGAAGAAAACGAGGCGGGTAACGCGGGAGGAGGTGGAGGAGTAAAAGTTGTTTCAATGTGAAAGTCCTTTCTTTAGCCGCAGTAGTTCGGATTCAGTGCATCCGAGTAGACATACTACGTCTCCTCCGGTCGTAAACTTAAAGAGACTACGGCATGCCTGCTTTCAGCCTCAATTTACTTATTATACTGCAGTGAAGAGGAAGTGGAGAAAGTGGTGAAAGGTGGAAAGAGAAAGTAGTGTCCAAAACGTTTCTACCGAATTTCGAAAAAGCTTTGTTACAAATTGCAACCCAGAAAAATCCAGTTTTGGCAACTTGAGAATTGGCTAAGGTGTGTAGCTTTGAATAGCCTTTGTTTCGCTGGAATAAAATTCCTGGATTAAGTTTTCTTCGTGTTCCAATTCCAATGTCTTGGAATGCTTCAAACTAGTAACTAAGAAAAAGTTGTGACTCGAGAAAGTAGTGAAAGTTTGGAAGGAAACAATTGGTAAAATAGTTGCAAATAATTTCTGCAAGTACGGGAAATTATTTTCTCGAGAATTGTTCGAGTAGTTTGAGAAAAAAAAGCTCCAACTTTTACCCATTCTTGATTTAGTTCTACAACTTGGTTCTGCATCCAAGTAAAACAAAGACTCGAAATTGTCAAAGTTACACATATAGACAGAGTATTGTGCAGAATGTGTACACTGTCAATGAATTTGGTGCGTGCTTTGCAACGTTTCTGGCTGGATTACTAATTGTGCTTGATTTTCGTGCTGTTCCGAAGAATTTCTGAAACTACCTGTAATCTGGAGTTGGCAGAACTGGAAGGATACGTGCGTGAACTGGATTCGGGTTTTGATAACATTATTAACGTTAATTTAAACGTTGTAACGCGAAATTCAAAAGGTGAAGCTAAACACTAAAATAAAGTCTTAATACTCCCGCGATTCTCACATAGGATAATCTTCAAGTAGAAGCAAAATTGTCGGTTAGATCAAAAATATATTTCCAGCACACGCCCGGGAATTTGCGTGTCTGAATTTTCATTGCGAGTACTAATTGCTCTTAGTGAGTACGTCATCATTCCTGTAATAACACCGAATTGCTCCAAAAATAAATACAAAAATTTCTGGTACTTTTTACCTCTCAAACTTTAATTACAAACCGTTTAAAATCATACATCGTATACAATTTTCCCGGAAAAACTCTGCAAATTCAGAATTGTTTTCCACACCTAAGTTTGTTTGGATTCAAGTCGACACGGAAGTGTGGGAAAGAAAACGATTGGAATAAGTGAAAACTGGAGACGAAAGCTTCCGAGTTTCCAAGAATCTTGTTTCTTCGAGCAAGTTGCAACTTTCTGCAAGCACGTGTCTAACATTGTGATTGCTCTGCTGGAAATGCTGTTGTTTTGTTCTCAACTTTGATTGGATATTTTCACGGAAGAAAAGCTGGAGGAGAAATTTGTAATGCTTGTAAGCTTGGAGAAAGTCTGGAGAAAGTTTTCGCCAAACTTTAGCGCGACCAAAACAAGGAACAAGATTAGTTGTGCACTCCTATAGTTTCGTTCTGAAGAAAACTGTTTATTGCTCTTCCCAAAACCGGTGACATTGACGCATGGAATCTTTCCTCAGAGCACACACATCTAATTGTGACTCGTGACAAGGGCTTTTCTTCACCCTCCTCCTCCACAATTTCGTCCGTTTCTTCGCTTCTCCCGCGTCAACTTTAAACACTCGGCTGTATTTACCGCCACAAAACAAACGCAAGATGATGTTGGATTCTGTCGAGAAAATCAAATTCGGTTAAAGCGTGCTACAAGCCCCCTGTACAAAACTTTACGGCTCATGTTTTGCAGTCGGTGCTCATAAAATATGGATTGAACCAGGATAGCTACAACCCCTTTGTTGCGTGTCCGCAGTGCTTCTCGTTTCTTAAACCAAATTGACCAGCTGGGAAAAACGAGACTGAATTACCTCTTGCTGTGGCCCGCCTTTCTCTGTCCCCTTAAATTTGCCGCGATGCCGACATTGCGGCTTTCTCTCGGGAAAGTTGTGTAAAGAAACTGCAGCAAGCAATTTAATGATGTTTCACTACTACTAGAAAATACCGCTGACGTTGGCACTTATTACCCCTGGAACAAAACTATAGCCGCTTTCCTTAAATGCGAGCGGAAATATTAAAGGACATTATTCACTCTCCAGCACGTGAGAATTTACACAGCTTAGTTTGACTTTCTCCTTTGACGACCTACGTCCGTTCCGGAGCAAGAGTCCAAATAGACTTTCACCTGCCAGTCAACCCGCTACACTTTTCCAGCTACAACCGAGACTCTTCCTGGACTTTTTCTCAGCTGCTTCCAGTGCGTGATACTTAACGGGGAAGTGAATGAATGAGTAAAGAGGGACACTGAAATGTTATGACTTGTTTTCATAGCCGCTTTCCTTTTGTCCAGCAAATATTATATGGAATCCCCTGGACAATCTCCCCATATACTTTCTCCTCCATCCAACGCCACCACCTCAACCCTCTGTCAATCCGTGTAATTGGAGAGGCTAGGCCAGCGGCGGGCTAAGTGGGAGCCTGAAAATTCGAGGAGAAAGTCACCTTTAAAAATACTTTCTCCGAAACCATTACCAAACACCGAATCGGATCGATTTCTTCCCGGACTTTTCAACTGTTTCCCTCTCCTCCATAAACCATATTGTAGTGAAAGAGAAAGTTTTTTGCAAGGAAAATGTGAAAAACCCGGGTAAAATCCGAATTCGGAGAAATTGAAAAAAAGCTTTGCTCAAGCTTCCAGAAACTCCCTTATGACATGTACCTTTGTAACCGGTTGGAAATCCCTCCCATCTAAAGAGTGATCAACTATGAGGAACTGGGGAAGACTCAAGGATCCGGATCCTATGTTGCTCCGTTATTTGATTTTAACGTTCGTGTTTGTAATTATTGTGGATGTGAGTTGGGCAGAAATATCTTTTGGATACCATGATAGTCACGTAGACGACGAGGACAACGAGATTGAAGGGGACGTGCACTGTAAGTTTGCTTTACGCTGTTTTACTATAGATGTTGATCTGTTTTCGTGTTTCCCGGCTCCTTTCTCCCGCTTAATTATTTTTGCAGAGAATACAGCAAGGAGGAGAAGTGTGAGCTTAAGTAATAATAAGCGGATAATAACGCTCTTCTTGTGTTCAATCCGCATCCAAGCTATTATGGGATCAAGCTTTATAAGCTGTTCCTGTTGACGTTGGAGGTTGGTGCTGGTTGGAAGGGCGTGGAAAATCGGTTGGGTTCCGGATAAGTCGTTGAATAAGTCCTAGAGTTGGGTGTGTCGTTTCTTGAGTGTATGTAAGTGTATCTATTGTGTGTGGAGAAAGTAGAGGCTCTGCGTTTAACAGGTTATTAAGGTAATATTGGTTGGTTCAATTTAGCGGAGAAAGCCATATCTACTTGACTTTCGCCAGGATGAGTGTGTTTGGATTTAAAGCGATTAGCAGAGTCAAGTATCAATTCCTAATGAATGACGCAGCAAAGCGTGTAACTTGCATTTACTGGAATAGAGAATAGTAATAAAAGCTAGTTTGAGCTATCCAATTAACGGAGTAAAGTTACGGCAACAAAGAGTGGCTGCTCTCGAGCTTGCTGACAGAGTTCTATTGTAGAAATAATTAATCTTCTTCTGGAAGTTTCCCGCCTCGCGAGCTGGGTCGCTGGGAGAAACACTTGAGAAAATTTTAACGACCTGAGAATGCCAAGATGTGTCTGTAGAATCGGCTTGAATACCTGCCTGAGGGTCGTCTGTGACCTGATTCCTGTTTATTGTAGCTCAGGGAGAAATTATTGCTACAGGAGAAAGTGGAGAAAGTAAAGCTAATTTCGGAATTCTTGCAAGATAAGCAAAGGTGTCATAGCTTGTCAATTATGTGACGAGAATTATCAGCGATTCTCTTTTTGATTGTCTACCAAATTATTGCGTAGGCTGCAAGAATAAAAGAGGGGAAAGTGGTGAAAGGTTATCATGTACTGTACTATGGATGTGGGAGTTCCTCGGGTGTTTCTCTAATATCTTTTTGATACCATAAAAACAGCCCGAGAACTATTACAGCTTTATGTATTGTCTTGTATCTGCAATTTGAGATATTGTTCCTTGTATCTTACGTTGGACAGTGTGTTACCTTATTTTAGCGTATAAAAATCCTTGTGAGATATATTTTTGCTGCTGTTTCATAAGATGGAAAAAATAATTTATCAGAGTCACTAACGTGCTTTCTCTGCTTTCATTTGGAATACTTTATCCATCCTTCTTCCATGCTTTCTCCATTATGATTTTGGAACAATCGTACCCGTGCTCAACTGGCTCCTGTCCTGTATTGTCTGGACTGCACTTTCCCCAGTATGCTTTCTTTTATTTTTTGAATCCTAGTCTCCTCACTGTGGGTTGGTTACTTGGATCGTCAAGAAGGTGCACGCGGTTTACAACATGAACTTTAATGGGGGCTTTCTTTTCTATGCTCCAAATACAGAGAGAAAGGCTGCATATTGTGTAGGCAATGTGTGGCTTCCACGGTTGGAAGAAAGTCATTACTTCCAGAGCATTACGGAATCTAAAGGCTACAAGGAGACAGTTAAGAAGTTGGATTATACATTGATTAATTCGTTAAGAGGACAGACGTCTAGTCTGCTTCTGGAGAAAGTCCATGCTTTGAGGATTAAGAAATGCAGTGAAATTGTAGATTTTCCGAGTTCAGCCGGAAATAATGAGAGGGAAAGAGGTGTATACTTTCTCTTTGTGATAAAGTGAAAGCTATACCAAGTGATGACCTTGGTGAAAGCTGGAAACGACGACGGTGGCAGAGGAAGCAGACAAGCAAGGAAGGAGGGCTGTTATCTGGGTTAACTCACTTTCATGCTTTCTCCGCCGCCACGAAGATGAAAGATAGCGCGGTTAACCAGAGAGAGGAAGAGGTGGAAACGGAATAGGATTTAAGGTAGTCGCGAAATTTGTTTTAGGTTTCCGCCCAACCTCCTACAACCACTGCAGTCTTTCCTCTTTAAACTCAGCCCCCGTCTGCGGCCTTACATACCTTATTATGTAATGGCGGAGGCCAAAAGTCAAGCTATGGCCTTTTAGCTCGAGATGGAAGCGATGACTCTGCCAGAGAAAGTGAGTAAGATGATGAGTGAAAGTTGTGTCAGCGAACCCTTTAGCCTGGCACAAGAATCTAAGATGGTAAAAAAGGAGAAAGAGTGGAAGATGAGGCCGGAATTGCGCATGATTAAGATGAAAGTTTCATTGTTGGTTGCTGAGGCCATGAATTATTTAGCGGAGAAAGTACAGCGAGGTAGACAAGGTAAATACAGGATAAGGCTCTCGGACGGAGGATTAAATGTTGATAAGACACATGAGCTCGTGGTGAGTAATGGGACGGGTTGCGAATGTGGTGGTGTTGATGGACGGGTGATTCCGTAAGCTAAGATAGGAGAATGGATGAGTGAAGAGTGGAAAGGTGGATGGCCGGATTTTATTTTTGGATGCAAGATGAAGTTTCCTCCGCATGTTCTGTGGTCTGCTCTTGCTAAAAGCTATTGTGTATTCTTCTCCAAGAACAAGTTTACGACCGCTGGGAAGAGGTGAGCTGTAATTTAAGCAAGAAAATCCGGAAAAGTTAAGATGGATTGGGTGAAAGTGGAGAAAGCAGACAGGAGAATGGAGAATAGTTTTAAGAACAGGCACTGAACGAGGGAAAGAAAGAAGGATGAATGAAAATGAAGACGTGGAGGTGGTGAAAGCAAAGAGAAAGCAAGAATGGAAATCTGGTAAACCCGGCACGGGTAACAGACAGGAGAGAGAGTTAATAGTTTTCCTTCCGAAGATTTATGCATAGTTTAAACAAGCTTGTTTATAGCTTGAGCTCTATCGTATTCACGTAATGGCTTAATTCACAGGTCTTTCATGATTTGCAAGACTGTAAGTTCTCGTAGAGAAACTGCGAGGATGAGTAAAGTGCGGATATGCAAAAGAAGCGGGTAAAATCCGTGTGGAAATCTAAAATATGGGTACTTGAAAGTGCTAGAATCCGGGGTATATGTACATATTTCCTTTTAGACAATTCCGTCAAGCATGAGCTTTTATCATGCTACTTGTTTGTCGGAGATTTGCCCTCGTTGTGAAGTGATAGGAGAGAGGCAGGAATTAGTTTAGCCGGGTAGGATAGATGCGGGATGCAATAGCAACAGGATATTAAACTTGTGCACCGGAGAGTAAACATTTGCAAAAGCCTTTCAATATATACTTACACAACTCAATTCTTTGAAGAGAGACGGGCGGGAGAAGAAGCGGGTAGAAGCGGGCGTTACCGATGCATGAAATTGCTAGCTGTGTTCCAGTGTTCCCTGTAGTGACTCAATACTACTCTGATAGAAACTCCTTGCTGTTTGATGAATTTTACAAAACTATCTGCTACAGAGCTTTCTTCTCGTAAAATGGGATAAACACAGCTGAGGGAGGGTGATGTGAGGTAATAGGATGAACTGAGCTTTCAATGGGGCGGTTTCAGAAACCCGGGTACTATAATACCCGATCCGGGTATTATGCCTTGCAAGGATTCCTTGCCGGGTATTATACCCGGCAAGGAATTGTGTTCAAAATTATTGCCAAGTTTGTTTGAACTATATCTGTGAATGTTTGCGAGGTAATTTTGCAATTTTGCAGCGATTGAAAAAAATACTCGCGCGTTTTTCAAAAATTCCGAGAAGGCGGCATAAATTCAATTCTCTATTTGATTATCCATGTAGGGGAATTGCTTTTACAGCTTGTCCTCGCAATCTAACCAATGTTCTTGGTAGTCAGCCAGAAAAATTGTATGTGTGGCAGGCGGGTAGGAGGAGAAGTAAGTAAATACCAGGAACCTTGGTGACGCAAACGTGAGGACGCAACTATCTTAGATACCGTATCCAGAAAAAGGTTACTTTTCGTGTGGGTGGCAGATTTGAAGGAGAAGGCTAAGAGACCCGAGAAAAGCGTGTCTGTAACTACATTGATATTGTTGATCAATACGTTTACACCCTCCATCTACTTTTATTTTATGGTCCACCGACTGGCATCAATCTAGCAAATAGCGTAGATACCCGGCTACCCAAGTTTTGTGACCGAATGCGGGTATCTTCGAATTCGGAAAGCTCAAAACAGCGAAACTACCAACCCGGAGATATAAATGAGAACACATAGAATTTGTCCATGACTCCAGAAACGCCAGCTGCCAAGCAACCAAGAAATTGTAAATAGCTCCAGGTCAAGGACAAATTGATCCGATGTCTGGAAATAACCTAAAGCGTGAACGAATCCCCGGGGGCAAAGCTAATTTACTATTGTTCGATACATTTAGTGCTAGAATCAAACAGTTAAATCATCTGTATACTATTTAAACTACCCGGCACCTACTACCTGTATATGTTAAGTTTAAAGCCGCCTTACAAAAATTATAAATGGCGCCTAAATCAGTCAATGGTCTCGGTTTATTCTGACAAAATTCTTGTTTCGTTCGACCAAAAGCAACATGTCGACATCCGAAATTTCATTTTTTGTAAAATTACAGTTTCGAAAATACTGCAGCCGTTAATTAACCAAATAATTCCAAACATTTTTACGCATGGAATTTACAAAATTGACTATGCTTGGGCATAAAATAACCTTTAGGTCTGTTGTTTCGAGTACAGTAAATTACAGGGGAATTTGATGCTCACGCGATTACAAAATGATAGTCCCAACATGTCTATAAATGCTTAATTGCATGGAATTGGTTCCCAATTTTCGGGTACGATATGGTTCTTCAGGGTGGGCTAGACTGAGCATTACAAAACTCAAGACTTTAGCTTATAATATCCAATTCAAATCTGTAGTCTGGCGGAAGAGGTCATACCCGAGTATCAGCAATAAATAATAGCATGACCGTTATAGTAGAACTTTCATGCACACATTTACCGTTTTTCGATACTTTACTCGCATCTCAGGCTACTCTTACTCTCATGTCAGCTTGGACTGGAAGTGCAACGGGTTGTGCATCAGCAGATGAGCTTCTGTATAACTCTGCTATTTTGGGTAGGGCACCGGAAATGCGGGTATTTTTCCCTTGAAATTAAATGTCAATCAACTTTGTCGGAATAAAAAAGCTTATTCCCTTCCATCAACCCAGGAGCAAATGAGACAAATGGATTATCCTAAAAGTGACATTGATCTGGAACCTGGTTGACTTTCCCCTCATTAATGTCATTTCCTTTTCGCTCTGACTATATGACTAAAACCCGGTGAAATTGTGACCACTACTCCCAAAAAACGGCTATTATTATTCCGGTAGGAAAAAATCTAACCTGACCTGCCATCGACAGAGTGGATTAAACCCTGCGCTGGCTTTCACTTTCCCACGCCATCTGGACTCAAACAAGCATGTAGGATATCATTCCCGTTTGGGGCTCAATGTCACCCCGAAGAACACACGCTACTAACATAGAAAGAATGCGACTTTCATCCACGGAAATTCAAGAAAACCCCGCTGTATTTACCATCACTGAACGCATTGTGTCGTACCCCGAAAACCCCGAAAAAATCTGGTATTGACCAATGCCGGGAACCAAAAAACCCGGGCGAGGATAATGGCATCCGTGTTGATGACGAAGCAGATAGATTTGTTTGCCTTGGCATTGTGCGGGTGAGGACCACCGAGAGGGAAGACATTCCCAACTTCTCTCGGAGTACATTATCAGGATTAAGGAGATTGGATTTGATGGTTTGGTGAACTTGGAGGGTTGTCACGGAACTGGAACTCGTAGGTTGAATGGCAGAGAGAGAGAGAATTGAAATAATCTAAGGAAATCAATTAGGAGCGGAAATAATTATACATTTCTCTTTGGCTCTGTGGGCGGTGGTGACTTACGACCTCTTGCGTAAGCCTGGAGGGGTGAAAGCAAACCCGGGTATTTGCCGGGATTTTCCCCCGTTTGCTTTAGATTTGTTTGAAGCGATACCCGGATTATTGATTGGGGTAAACTTGTAGGAATGTGTCAATCCCCGGTCTCTACCCGCCCTTAGTCTGTGTTGACCTTCGCTACCAGCTGGTACGGATTATGGTGCCGGCCGGATAGCAGAAAAACCGAAGAACTGAAGGACTAACGATGCATCCATAACTTGGAACGGAAACTTTTCAAGCCGGACTGTCTCGTTTGAGGATGAATTCAGAGGGTGGCTTGTGGCGACAGAGGGCAAGAGCCTGGAGAAAGTGAAGAGGAATAAAGGCGGGAGGTTTAACTCTTAAATCCAGGCAGACCTATGCAGAAAGAAGGGAGGCGGGCGGGAGAAAGGTGGACTGACGGATGTGGAATGATTTAGGGTGGATTAGTTTCATTGATTTTCGCTTTAGTTTTGGTTTGACATAAAAATATTGCGGCGTCTTTGGCTCCCTCCTCCCCGCTTCACCAGAGTGCGTAGAAAGATGAAGGAGAAAGCTGTAGAAAGCAGCGGGGGAAATACACGAGGGAATAAGAATACAGGATGATGGCGATGCATATTAAATGTTTCGGAAAGCTTAACTTGTTGGCTTGAGCTGAGCTATAAAAGCCGTTAGAAGGCTCTTTGGGTATTGGAATGCCGAGAATAATTTGAGTCGTACATCAATTTTAGGTAGAACCAGGGCTAGAATCCCGGGTAACAAATGGTGATGAACCATGCAACGCAATGAGAGATGGCCATGGAGGTAGATTGAAGTGACAGGGTTAGATGATTCAGGCACGTGTTTGAGGGAGGGAAGGAAGAGGGGAGAATCGGAGTAAAGAGAAAGCAGAAGTGAAAGCGAGGAGCTAGAGTGCACCATGGATCTATGAAAGGGTGAAATCTGTTGGACACAACATTCCGGTTTCTTCCTAATATAATATTTCCGAAACTTCTAGAAGTTAAAAGAGAGAGACATTGAAAGACTTTCTCCGGTGAAAGTGGAGAAAGGAGGAAGAGACAGAGGAGGCGGGAGGAATTATTTTAAAACGAGGGTTTAATTAGAATTCAGGTCGTGAAAGGAGGATATAGTGTGGGCGCAGCTGCATTTTATGATGATGTGGGAATTTGAAAGGAATGATCAATTCCATGAAGAAGAGGATATTGTAAAATTTTCCTATACACATCTGTAAAACAAGCTTTCTCTTAAGTCCGCTCCATTCAACTCTATAGGCCTAGAAGCGATCCTTGCAGGCTCAATTCAATCTTTATGCGCCCTGCATCTTAAAGTAATGACCACTTGGACTTTAAGCAAGAGCGCTCAAAGATTTGCCGTCCTTCAAGGGAAGGAAGAGGATAAGAAGGATGGATTACAGAAGGATGTGCAAGGAACTAGAAGAGGATTGGGATTCAAGGAAAAGACTCATCCTGTTTCATTATGCAAGTTTGAAGGAAACTGGTGCACGTCAAACCCGCAGAGGTTCTCAAGGCTTTCTCCAACTTTCTCCAGATTCCCGCAGGGAAATCCTCCGTACTTGACTCAACATCTACTTAAGGCTAATGTGCAAGTTTGGGACGGCTAAGGCTGAGAGGAGAGAGAGAGGCTAATGAGGGCCGGGTGAATGGTGAAAGGAGCGGCTTGATTAGATCAGATCACAGGGATTTTTCCCAAGGACCGCTAAAGAAAGAATTGACTTTCTCCAAGCCATAATCTTACGGCCCACACTTTATATAGCTACCATAGGGTAGGCTGAGGAGAAAGTCGGGGATGCTTCAGAAGACCTTTCCACTCATCGAACCGGATTTTTTCGGATCCACTTTAAGACATTCCGGGTAGGATTTAACAAAAAACCGGGGATATGATCCGGGAATTTGAAATGTGATTGGGAGGAGTGAAAGGTTGAGTTAGCAGGGAGGGGAAAGGGTGGGATGTTGTTTGCCTCTGTTGACACTGGAGGAGATGGAGGAGACGGGTGAAAGCGGGGCCACTATCTGGAGAGGGGAGACTCCAGAATTGAGAATAGCGGGGAAGAGAAGGGGAGAGGATGAGAGCGTATTGAATTTAGAGAATAAGTGACTTGATTGCCTCTCCTTTGTAAAAATTTAGATGACACAAAAAAAGAAGGGGGAGAAATGGAGGGGAGGGAGAAAAATAAGGCTGATTAATGGAACTCAAATTTAAGAATATTTCTTCTCTTTTCTACTTGTTGCAAATTGTAGATTGTAAAAAATTGAGTTGGTGCTCACTGATGCAGCTGTAAGTGGATGCGGATGGATGTGGAATAATGTGGATGGATGCGCAAAGGGAGGAGTCGGCGAGGATGCTTTCACTATATCTGGTCGCGTATTGCTGTGGATGCGGATGAATGAGATTCAACAGAAGGTGGAATGTAGATTCTTGCCTCATTGATCAAAGGACTGCAAATTTGCTCAAGTTTGAATGATGGGAAGGACGAGGAGGAGAATAAGAAGGGAGATGAGTGGATATGGATGGATATATGGATAAAAGTGAGAGAGAGAGAGAGGGAAGGGAGAAAGCAGGAGAAAGTGGAAGGGAGGTGGAGACAGGCGGCGGGAGTATTCTTACTGTTTGGTGTACAGGATATCAGAGAAGAATAGGTTGGTGGATGGCGGTGAATAGATTGAAGGAATGATGAGAGAAACCAATGCGAGGTTATTGTATGAAGCTACTTCCATGAAGGAATTGAGAAAGTTTGAAATTGGAATTCTTAGCTGACATTTTAGGATGTATATGGAAACGCAAGGAAGAGGAGAAGAGGACAGAGAAGAGCTTTTCAGAGAAAGCATGGAATCTATTGAATTCCGCTAAACTGTGTAAACCCATGATCTTACCACAAATGAATCCGTATTTCTCTCTCCCTCCTTCTCTAGCTTTCTCCGACTTTCTCCACATTAAGCTTTCTTCTCCTTGTACCAATCCAATCGACTGGAGAAGGTCGTAAGTGAAGAAGAATGAATGGAATTGGGAAATCTGGAGAAGCTTCTGTCTTCATGTCGACTTTCCTCTGCTCTAGCAAGGAAAGAGGGTATTTGGAGAAAACTGTTCGAGTCAAGGATTAAGAAAAGGTTTAGGCGATTCTGTCCCAATTTTATGTCGAAAGTAAAGATTAGAAGTAAAGGATAGATTTAAGAAGCAAACGGAAATGGGGAAAACAAAAAGGAATGGAAGTCGGAATTTAGGGTGAAAGCACTAGTCCCGCGCTACACACTTTACATGTACAAGAGAAAGTTAAAACAAGAGGATGAAAAAGATTCAGGCGTAAACGCTGGAGATAGCAAAGCCTTAAGATTTTCTTTGCACTGAAACTGGTGCACAACATGTAAAGTTGAGCGATAAGTGTAGTCCTATAGCGTTCTCTCCACACTTTGGAGAAATCAGAGAAAGTAACAAGTAGACCCGACAACTTCGTGGATACCGGAAAATATAAGCTTAAATGCGCCTAACATCGTAGTAATAACCAGAATCGGAACAAAGTTTGCGTTTGAACAAAAATGTCTTCATATAAGATGAAGTTGCAAAAAAAAAAAACTATAAAAATATTTGGAGAAAGCAAGAGAAATTCTGCAAAATATGCATTTTTTTTAGATCTTCGAGCTTATGGTGGATTTAACAATCTTTTGACAGGCTCTCAGGTTAAGCTTTTAATGGAGAAAGTCCGCTTATGTAAACTTGTTGATTTTTATTATGAAAACAAGAATTTTTACTTCTAAACACATTATGAATTAAAATAAAAAATTTCACTTAGGTTTCAAAGTTAACTATTGCGTTATTAGAGCAGACGTAGACGTTGCACGTTCAGTAAGGTTTCAAAAGCAAATGCCAACGAGAAGCCTGCGATGCACCCAGAAATTCAAATTCCTTGTACAATACAGCAAATAACTTAAAAATCAGCACAGGAAATCAAGCCAACAATGTTGGCCCAACATACTTTGAGAGTAAGCAAGTAGACACATCCAAATACATCATGTTAAAAAATACAAAGCACAATTGTGCACAACTCCCAAAGTACTAAATGTTTTTGACATTGACACGAGTGACACAATTCCAAAAGTTGGGAGATAGTTTGGAACAGGATGTAAGCTTAACGTGGGCGCACAGCACTGGAAGGGACAGGAAGTGATGCAAGATTTGTCCACAGTAGGATCAGCGCTGTCACTTGTTTTCAGATAATCCATGTCAGTTGGAGATTGATTGTGTGCGCTTCGTAAGGAACTAGTGCATGTTTCCTCTTCCTTCCTATCTCCCGCCAGACGTAATTCAAGGACAACACCGCAAAATTCAGGGAAATTGTTGAAACCTCCTGCAAAGTTGATTCCATTTTCAAAGTTACCGCCTAATTGAATTGCGTATGCAGTCCTTCCAGGGACTGCATCCACCAGTCAGCCCATGATAAACACATGAGCCAGTTAAGGTGGGCGGTTCAAACAGAATTGAAACTTAGCAACGTGCTGCATTTCCACGCCCCGTCCAACCACTGAGGTTTTGTCCACGAATAATACGAGCATTTCTTGTTGTAAAGACACCCGAGATTTGCGGTGGATGTTCAAACATGCGGGGGTTGTTAAATGGCTCCGTAGGGGAGAATACGTGTGTGATGCTTTGATTGGGTATTGTAGACGGGTGTTCGGGTTGTGTTCCGGGTGTTTTTTGCCTGGCATTCTGTCTGGTTGGTGGTGCGTGTGGGCGCGATGGGTGTGAAGATTAGATTGTCCTTCTCAATCTGAACGGTTTGGAGCCGGTTGGGGGATTGGTATTTATAGTATTGATCGGATTTCCGTCTAAAAAGCTAGATTGGGCTGGAAAGGGTTGGAGAAAGTATGGGGCTTGGTGGATGGGCGCTGCTTTCTCTTAGGAGAAAGCAGCAGGGAGAAAGTAATACTTAGTGAAGCTGTTGGTAATGGTTGAGAAAGTGAAACCATCTCGTAAATCCTTCAAGCTCAGATGGCTGGAATGTATGTAAGCGTTAATTCTTAATGGTGGCCAAGTAGTTTTCCCTTGGTCTATATCTTCTCCGATAATTAACTTAGTTGGGAATTGTGCATGGATGAAATAGCGGCGGGGAGAGAGGTGAAGCTAAAGGGGAAATTGGTCAGCTAATGCGCGAATTCTTATGTACGACATCCAGTGGGATGGGATTCAAGGTATGGCGCCTTTTAAACCCTCCTCACGCTACTTAATTATTGAAACGCGTTTTAAGCTGGAAATGGATAGCCGAATGTATATTGGAGAAAGTTTTAGAGAAAATTACTTTATGCTTCCGAGTGCTATGATCTGGTGACCAGGAGTGCTTGGTTGCGGCAGCAAAGAAGTGAAAGCTAAAATATATAGCTTATTCAGTCATATACATGCACATGTGCATACCATGATATGGGGGAAAGCAGATATGCATTTTAAGCAAGAAGGATGGACTGGAGTGGACCATCATATATTTTGTAGGCGTCTTTTGAGTATCTTAATTTATTCTCGGATAGGTGCAATGAAATTTATGAGAAGTAGGAATAAAATACTCGTGAAAGCATTGTGAAAGTACGGAGAAAGTAGGGTGAAAGTTATGGCAGAAAAATTGATGGATTAAAAATAAATGCTGAAATTTAAAATTATCAAAATATGATAGAGAAAGAGAAAACACATTGCAATTGAGGTGAAAGTTCAAAAAGAACGGTTGAAATTAGGGATATGACATTTTAAGAAGTAGCAGCTTACGGACAGACTATCACGCCGTTTGGTTTACTTATTTACGTAAAGAAAATGCCAAGTGATTAAGTTAAGTTAGTAGATAGTGAAGACATTGCAGGTGAAAGTTATCCTTAAATATGAGAAAAACTGGTTGTGTCATAAGGTCAATTACAAACTTGGGAGCCATCAGCGGCTGCAAACACTACATCTAACTTACGAACTGGGTTGCCGCGTAGTAATTAGATATTGCAACCGGAAACTGAGGATTGTAAAAAATAGGTGCAGATAGGCTGAAATCGTGAGATTTTTTGAACAAGATGGTCGACAATTTTCAAGAATTTTCATTGCAAAAACCAAGGGCGACTGTTCTTTGAGCTAAAATTAAAACAGCTGCACGATACACAGCAATATACTCTTAATTTCCAAGGAAAGGGTAACTTAGGTGTAAATGTTATTCCGGAGATTTAAAGACGTCGACGTTTTAAGAAGGAATGTGAAGGCGGATGTATGGGATAGCCTCAAAGAAAATTGAAGCTCATGCTTGGAGAAAGCAATGTTACATTTGGAAAACTACGGCTGTGGGTTCCCAAAGCAGACATTTCCCTGATTATCAACTCCTAGGTTTTAAGGGAAAGCATTGGTGAAAGGAGCAAGGGTTTGAGAAAACAGGAGGAGTTTAATGTTTATTTGGCTAAGGAGAAAGTTAAGGCTAAGCGAGGAGGAATGTTTGACCAATTTATTTTCTCAAAGAAAAATGTAGAAGCTGGGATGGAATTGATGACCGACTTGGATGTTTCACTGGTCCCACACTTGTAATTTTGTCACGAGTCTTCAATTACATTAGGCTCGCTTTCTCCTAGGGCGAAGGAGGTCTAAGGTTCCATTTGACTCTATGCAAGTTGCCGACCGGCCATGCCTGAGAAATGTTAAGCTTATTAGTTTCGGAGAGTAAGTGCAAAGACCTGGAGAAAGCATAGGATTGTGTGTTTAGTGTAGGAAGAAGCACGGGTTTCCTTGACTTTCTCCGGCTGGAAAGAAAGTAAAAATCGTCGTTAGCAAGTGACACTATTTACAGAAGAAGTGATGGGAAGGGTGCAAGGATAAAGAAACACATAACTGAGAAGTAGAAGCAACTTTAAGCTGGAGAAAGAGAATTTGGAAGTGTCCTTGTGAGGGAAATTGTACCAAGTTGAATTTAAGTTGAATGCGGTTATTTGGAGAAAGTCATTCAAGCTGTCGGCTGTGTTGACGCTCAGGAAAGTCTGGAGTCGTAATAGTTATTTACTATTATTTGAACATGTCTCCTGGTTTTGAAGGCAAGTTTTAATGATGATTCCCAACGTAATGGATGGAAGTCGATGAAAGTTGGTTGGAATTAATTGCCGAGTCGGGAGTAAAACTTAGAAAAAGTACAGGCAGAGGATTGTGCAGACAAGTTAGAGAAAAAATAAAAGTTAAAAAGCAAGGGCCACCTAGTTCCTACGGTTGCTCTTGTTTTCGTCTTTGAGATGGTTTAAGAAATCAGGGTGAAAGCAAGAGAAAGTATGAGGAAGCAGAGGAGAGAGGGAAATCATGTCGGTTAGCTTTGAGCTGCTTGGTTGCTCTTGAGATTCAAGATAGACGACAAAGAACAAGGAGGAGAATGGGTGGGCGGTGTGTAGGACAAAGGATGGTGGTTAAAGTTAGGAAGAAAATAAGAGAAAGCTGGACTTGTTGTCAAGTTTTGGCCCATATGTCATCTCAGAAGTAGTTTACAAGTTGAAAAGTTGTGCGAGTAAGTTTAGTTCGCCGAAGACGCTGGTTGAAATGACAGAATTTAGAGAGATACGTTCTCTTGAGTGCATCCCAATCGCAGTAATCCTTGAAAACCTGCAGCCGACTTATCTCAGAGAAAGTATACAGTGTGGAGAAAGCACGAAAAAACCTTTCTGCAAGTTGTGAAGAGAAACGGAGAATAATAAGAATAAAAGTGACACAGAAGGTGGACAAACATGACACAAGTTTGAAATTCAAACATTCCCGCTTCCTCAGTAAACTGTGTAGGCGGTGTGGTGATGGGGAGACATGGCCGTTAGCGCCAGCGCTTAATTTTCTAAGTGGGAGGACACACTCTCTCGAGTGGGAAGTGAAAACCTTTCCTATTCTTACTTATTCCACCTACTTAAGCAGAGAAAGTCGCCGCGCTGGCCTGTCCAGCAAGGTTTCTGTTAGCCAACATCCGCCACATCCCCGGGCAAAAGTAGTTGAGTTGAGCGGAGAAAGTAGTGAAAGAAGGTGTCTTGTTTGGACAAAGAATGTGTAGTTCCCGGAAACTCGAAAACCTGCTGCCCAAGTGCTAATGCTATGAAAGAAATGATATCAAGTTGAGATAGCTCGCAAACATTGGTTTAATGAGAGTTGAAAGGTAGTTGGAGGAAATTGGTGTTGACTTGGGAGCGAGTTTGTGTAGCTTCATGTTGGATTCATGCTTAGTTGTAGCATAGCGGAAATAACAGATTATGACGTAAATTGGCTCCGGAACGGATGGCTGAGCTTAAGGTCGCTGGACCATGTGCATCTGGTGGAAACGCACAGCCCCCGCATAATACGCCAGCATTCTTATGAAGAGAGAAAGCAACTTTCACCTGCTACAACAAAGACTGGAACGAGTATAGACAGCAAGATAAAGAGCGTTGAGCCAGCCTAGTAGGATTTTACGCAGAAGAAACAGCTTATACCTGTTGTAATGCCTACATCCTTGCTTTATACTTCCGGTCCAGTGGAAATAAAAATTATGACGAAGATGTGATGCAGAAGAGAAAGTGGAGGGTTAGAAGTTTACCCAACCGTCGTGTGCCTCTTATCCCTCATGTATGCGTAGCATTGGTCCTGTGATCCTGTAGTGCCCCATGTTTATTTACAGATTTTTTCTATATGATACGGAGAATTTTCCACTTTTTATCCTTCGCATTGTCGAGTACTTTCACCAGGATGCTTTCCCCAATTTCCAGCATTACATCGTATCTGGTTTCCATGAAGCTTCATAAGAGTATAGAATACGAAAAAATCATTTTATGAAAAACTCAACCCTTTCTCTCCCACTTTCACTTGCTTTCATCGTCAAATTTTTATCACGAATCTTCCCGGTACCCTGGTTATTAGCCTATGATAAACTTGAAAAACTCCCATCCTCTTGTCATCAACCTCCTTGAGGACTTACAAGCTCCAATTTCAAAATAAATACTTTCACCAGACTTTCTCCAGCAGAAACAGCAAAGGGTTGAAGAAGTAAGCGAACGGAGGGCTAAAGGTTACTTTTGTGCGTAGGTGGGTCACCCGAGTGTTATCATGTGTACCAAGGATGGCTACGCCGGGGCCGTATCGGGCCGTACAATAAGTGAAAGTGATGGTCACGTGGTATAAATTGGTACGGCCGGCCGTAGCTACGCCCGAGCAAAATCTACGGCCGAGGTGTCCGCCCGTTGCTAAATGTGATTCTAGTTTTGCTGATATTTTGCTTACAACAGCATGAAATGCACTCCCATTGATTTACTTGGGTGATAGATGATCATTTTGTGGCATTTTGAACTATGATTTGCATAAACAAATTTTCCGCCGCCACAGTGACACTGTGTTGACTCATTGCTAGGCGTGTTGCTGGTGGTGTCTCTCCTGTGTTTAAGTTGATTTAATAGCGACTAGTCATACCAACATTAATCATTTTATTTACAGTCGTGGGTTTTCCTATTTTATTTGAACAGTTTTGCTACTTTTAATATGAGCGAACCATCTATTTAATTGTTTCTGTTTACTTCTTGATTGTACCTATACGAGATACGCGATAAGGTGAGTTAGCTACTTTATTTCGTACATTTTGTAATCAGTCGAAAAATGATATGAGTTTTATTTTCATTTCATTTAGCATGCATATAGCATCACCGATGCCGGTGCAAACATGCTTGCGGCGACCAGAATTTTAGAGGAGAAGGAAGCGATGCGAAAGTCAGAAAGTGTTTCTCATGCACAGGAGTCTATTTTTTCTGATGATGACACCCACAGTGGCATTGTGATCGATCAGCCGGTTCATGTGTCGTTCGAAGGTGTCGACGATGAAGACAGTTCCGATGTATTCCAAGAATCCGATCTGGTTGCTGGAGGAGAAACCGAGGAAATCCTACAATCTGGACTTAATCTGCGTTCTGAAAAGCACGTTGTTAAGTTGCATGCTCCGCACAAGTGCGTGGCTCATGCATTACAAAATTGCATGAAAGGAGCAATCAGCCATCCAGCTTGTAGCTCAGAAGTCGCTAATTAAGCTTAGCACGACTGGCAATAAATTCCGCGCAGAGTGCATAGTGCTCATGTGCATCAGCATAAGTTTGAGTGCAAAAGAGGCAAACAGAAAAAGGGGTAACTGTATCAACGTGGGTAGATGGACCACCATTAGTCTCTACTTTGAAGCAGCCCGAGCGATTTAATCGACGACTGCGTGTAGTTGTAGTTCTTCGGCATTTTCGGTCCCGCTTTGACATGGATGCACTGCGGGACCCCGATTCAGTGATGGCGCTTGACATAGTTTCGGACTGAACAGTGGGCAACTTCCCGGGATCAATTGCATTACCGGTTTTGCGGATATCCGTAAGGGAAACAGTCAACGCTCTCGAACCAACTGTAAGTAGTGATAAGAAACGTGTTAATTTACTTTTGTTGGTAAATGCCAGAATAAACATAAGCAGAAAACAGTAGTCCATACCTTTCGCAGCATGCAAATTTAGTGCACAGTCCAAATCCTGACGTAGTTGGAGCGAAAAAGACTGCATCGACGCTTTCTATTTTCGAGCTAATGAGCTGCTGAAGTGAAGGAAGAAGGGTGGAAAAAATACCATCTGAAAAGAGCTTCAATTGTTGAGCGGAAGGAGCAATATTGCACTGGGTAGGTGACTGCCTCGGCAGGTTTTCCGACATATTCATCAATGCTAACGAGTTATCCGTAAACTTGAAGCAACGCTCTTCTAATTTCGACATAAAGCTAGACTCCAAGCGATTGACGAGCCCAGTCACATTTGCGGTCAGAGAATGAAGAAGAGATGGATCGTTTAAGAGCAGCAGAATTTGAGGAAGCTGTAATAAAAAAAAGTATTTAACGAAACCTCCTACAAGGAACCAAGTACAACCACTATGAAAATGACTATAGAAGCCACTTACAACTGTTGTCGCTAGAGGATAAGTCAGCGACTGTGTCCGATTGTCTCCTCAAGTCCCCATGCTCAAATGGAGATCTCTCTACGCAATAGAATTCAAATTATTGAAAACGGCCCACTTACATATGAGATACTCAAATGATGAAGTTATTACCTTGAAAATCAAGTTTACGTTTAGTTGAAGGTATTATTGATTGAGTATCCATAGCACAAAATTTATCAGAGCTAGTATTGGCTAACAAGGACGGATCCGGGACCGATGCTTGTAATTGTCTAGGGAAAATTCAGTAGAAATACCCCTAGACAATTACAAGCATTGCTATGAAACCATCCACTTAATGTGGAATTAAATGTACACGGCAAGGATCCTTCCCAAGCAAACGCTTACCGTCAGGATTAGCAGATTTATTTTCGGAGGAATTAGGTACGCCAAATAAAGATTTCCCAGATGACAATTTAAGTGTGGAATTGACCTGACCTTCCTGTTCCGACATGGTAAAAGTGTGTCCGTTTGCTAAGATCTAACAAAACAATTAAAGGTAAGCAAGTCAAGATGTAGCGATCAATATTAATGGAAACCACAGTGTCACGGTGGAAAGCCAAGAGGCTTGTAGATATTACCGGTGGTGGGAAAAATCACACAAGACTACGCCTTTCACAAATTCAAAACTATTATGCAGTCTTATATACGCTTCAAAATCAATTAATGCAATAATAATAAACTTTACTATGGATGTGTGGTAACGTATAACGGTTCTATGGAATAATCCACTAGGAGAGACCCAAATGCAATTAAACAATATGAGAAGTAAATAGCCCTGACAATATGGGATAGCTCAAACCAGGTATTTTCACGTGCTGCTATTTATTTCATACACAAATCAAACATTTAAGATGCAGCTCGGAGAAAATATGTGTTATAGCAACAAGCCAGCAAAAAGCTTTAAGCTAAACAATCATGAATTACAAATATTACCTCCTCCTTCCAAAGGCAGACATACCACACGATCCTTCAAGATGTTCCAGTACTTGAGCATAGACCCCAAAGCAGTGGAACACACGGTACAATAGGTCAAATTCAAAGTACAGTATTCAGAATTCGCCACTTGTTTGATGTGACGTTTCACAACATCTAATCGATTCTGACCAAACAAACATGGTCCTAAACTGTAGGAGCTTCCACCGCAATATAAATTTATTTTGGTACTCCAGTAGGACGTTGTCCATCGACGACACGTTTTCAAAACTCGTCTTTTCAAGACTTCTGGGAATCCACTATGCTCGACTGATTTCAGGTGGGTAGTGAAAGCTGCCAAGGTGTAACAAGAGTACAGACATTTCTCGCCATCAGTCATCAGCTAACACGCAAACATCAGAGCTACAATTCCCAAATATGATTTTGTCAACACATTAAATAATGAGACACAAACGTTAACGTTACGAAACTACAAATATACGGCACTCACCATTCCTTGTTGTAGTATTCCTTGGAGCGGATAGTATAGCGATTGTTGGCTCAATCTTTTGCTTCGGCTTATCGAAGCTCTGTGGTAGCGTAGGAATAAGGAATTCCACGGCCCCTGTAAAAAAGAACACGCACGTATTAACCACATGAGTGCACATTATGACGAGATATTGAGAGGCTTTCAGTCTAAAATACTAAAATGATTCACCTGCCGAAATCCCTGATCCGCTATCACCAAGTTCTTTCGATGGCTTGCCATGTTTTACCATATCCACGACATAAGCTACATAATTTTCCGCAACCACCAAGAGTTCGGAAGTTGTAGATAGAATGTTATGAACTTCATCTATGTTGTTCCTAATTTCCTCGACTAATGGACTATTGTCCACTGGCTCTGTGAAAAACCAAAACAAAACAAATTTCTACATGAAAAACGAGTTTTAAACTAACAAAAATACATTTTAACCAACAAAACAGTATGGGTAAATAACGGTTACCGTCGAGATATTTTTTAACTTCCCCACCATTAGACGATACTTTCAATGAAGCCCTACACTGAGCTTTGACGGTTTCTAGTAAACCAAATTCTATGGAATCCTCAACCGTCAATCCCAAAGGCATAGCTTGATCCATGGTCAGTCAATTAAAAAGTAAGAGAATCACTCCCCGCAGTTTCAGATCAGAAAATGAACTTCTTTCTCACACCAATCTCAAACTATCACTGAGTACCTACAACGGGGCGTGCATGGGGAGTTTCAACACACGTGACCTGATCGAATCGGCCTCGCGTGAATGGAACCGCAAATGCACACATAAAATAAATGAAGCAATACAGAAACACATGTTGACTACAGACTTTTATTTACCACAGTGGGATTTTCGAAAACAATGAGCCGACAATTTCAAACTATTATCGAAGGATGTATTGCACAATACACAAACTCGTCCGGTCACTTTGATGGTTTCCAAGTGCGGGGTATATTGAGCATGACGACTTACCTTACCAACCTTCCTGCTAGTACACTTACACACGTTTCCTTTAATGGTTCGGTTACGACAACGGTATATGATGGTCCCAGTAGCCTGCTTTACCTTACTAATTGCAATATTCTTATGCGGGATTTTCCTCAAGTGATCCTTGTACAACGCCAATGTCATGCCCACATAAGTACAAGATTCTAATGCTGGCTTCCCTCCTCGGCCGATCCACTTGAGACGGGCACAGCGGAATAGCCCAGCTTGAAACCATAAAATAACAACATCCGCATATAATTCACATTCCGGTCAGTGTTTCAACAACTCATTTAATCACAACTTACGGGTTTTACAAGATTCCTTACTGGACCGTACTTGCACTGTGTAAGGAGTATCAGATGTTGGCAAATCTAGGAAATACAAATAGCAATTACTGAGGATAAAATATATTAGAAGATATCCACAGTGTCAGGGTGGTAAACAATTAGGAAAAGTCAATGTTAGGAATACTATATATTGAGGTCTGATGAATTAAAAAGCTGCTAAATTAAACTCACGATTCCCTTGTAACTTCTTTGACAGAACTCCATCAGTGTTAGTTCCCATCACCACCCCGCGTAGCCGAGATATTGATCCGACAAGTTTGAGGATGGTTTTTTTGTTGTCCAAAGCTGTAGCTTACCTGCAAGAAGTAGAATTCAAGCAAATTTGTAAATAACGACAAAGGATTTAAAGATACTAACTAATTAGGAGGTATTACTTCTCACCTGTCCTCTTAACCGCCAAAGTATTTTTCCCAGCCATGCCATTTATCATGGGATCTCCTTGCTTTACTACACAGAGACCAAACACTGGATGTATACCTAGTACTAAATTTCAAGCAAGTAATTCTTTTATAATTGTAGTAGTCTATCCTAGTTACCTGGAGACGCCGACTGAAGATGTAGTGGATGCGATGCTATTTCAATTTCGTCTTCGTAGAAAGGCAAATCTTCCGAATTTACAGTGCCACGAGTTTCAGAACGTGTATCTGACATCTTAACCACAATTATATTGAAGATTAAATTAGTTAAAAGGAATAAGGTAATATGCCCAACAGCTACTATCTGCAATTTATTTTATTCGAGGTACACTTACACGAGAGTGGATTCACTGCTTCAAGAAAGCCATATACTGATACGGAGTTCACTCCTTCTGAAGTATCTCATACATCCGATCTATACCACGGGGCGAGGACTGGGATTTTCATGGGGCTAGTACTGGGCACGGAACATAATTAAACTAACATGTACATTGAATGAATTCCAATCGATAAAAGTTTTGCAGTAGGGACGAACTGTACATTTAGATGCTTATGCAAATATGCACCAAACGTCAAAAATAAGAATGCATATGTAATATTCATTGTGCATGCTACAGAGCAAAGTGGTTGTGCACTGTGTTAAATTTATTTTATTTTATCAGGATTATAAGTCACTCGGTCCATCCACTACCCATTATCATACATAAGCATGTAAAGGCTAACTAAGGAGACATGAAATTTGAAGAAATTTGGTAAAATTGAAATTCGAAATTTTGAGGCTGAAATTCACGGCCCGGGCGTATTTCCAGTAGGCACCTGAAGGGCCGTACCGGGCCGTAACGGCCCGGGCGCGCATGGGGCGGACGTGGCCGTAGCTTACGGCTCGGTTGTACGGCCCTTTGGGCCGGGCCGTAGCCATCCTTGATGTGTACAAGAAGGACTACGTCCGTGAGTAAAAATATGAGAGAGCCCGGGCTCACTTCAGAGGGCTGATTGCAGGTAAACATAGAGCATAGCAGACATTCTACTTTACGGAGTAAAACCACTCAAGGTAGAAGATCTTGTAACTAGAAGATCCTGCAGATCAGACAGCCAAAGAGACAGGGGTTTAGGGACTTCAGGAGAAACCGCTACATAATCCGCCAGTCTTCTTCCTCTCTTTGGAGAAATACTAGCAAGCTTACGGGAAATGGGCGAATCATATTACTTTTTAGATTGTAGTGCCCCTCTTCTTGTTTTATTTCAAAGATAAAATGAAACAGATACAGTAGTAACAAAGTGAGGAAGATGATGAAACCAAGGGATTTGAAACAAAAACATGGAAGAAAGCAGGAGAAAGTCTGCGCACTTAACCTCGAAAATCCTTCGGAGAAAGCACAAGCTACACTTGATATCATCTTAATGGCAACTATATAAGCTGGGTACGCCCAAAAACGCAAGCTTTTAAAACTGGAGAAAGTGGAGAAAGCATGCATTTTGTAACATCTCAAAAGATATCGTATACTTTTCTCCAACCTTCCTCTCATCCACCTGGTTCATTTGTCCGGAGAGAAAGTACTTCTTTGACTGCTGGGAAACATCAGGGTGAAAGCGGGAGATTTAGCAAAAGGGATTGATTCGCTACACGTTTAAGGTAGTCCGGTCATTAGGCCGGGCTTCCCTACTTGTCCGTCATTAGTATTTGATGGAGAAAGTCGAGGGACGAGGTGAATTGGCCTGATAGTATGTGACCTTTGGAGTAAAATGGGCTTTTAGTGCGATAGAAGGGCAGTAGAATGTGAAATTTGGCAAAGCCGATTATCAGGGGAATATCCTGCCGATTAGCTGATACATGCGATAGAGGACGACATTAAGGGAGATGGGGAGGCAATAAGCTTGGAGCATGTGGGCGATGAGAAAGAGCGACAATGTCTGACCGAGGAGAAAGTAAGAGCGTGAAAGGTGATATGGGAAATAACTTAAGGAAGGTAGGGAGTGTGCAGGACCCCCTATGTATTTTTAATAGTCTCTTCGCCAATCTGAAAAGTAGGGGCTCTTAGCGAAGCAAACATACTGAATATGTATGGGTACGCTTAATCTTGAGTGAAGGGTTGTATAGGCAAAACCGGAGAGGAGATTGGTTCCACAGCGGGTTGATAACATAGCAGAAACTCGGCCATTGTGATCCAGTATGTTGAGGAAGACACGGGAATGATGAATTGTTATTCTTGTCGTATGGAGAAAGGACAAAGAGAAAGCAACCTGCTGATAGAGTGGCAGGGAACATGATAAGAAAATGAGTTGTCCTAAATCCGAGAAATGCATATTCGCCGGAAAGACCGGAACCCATGCAAAGGTGAACTAAGGTGGGCTGGTAAGTAACGCGGAGAAAGTTTGCTTTCTTCGGGCTGATTTGTTCTTCAGCATGTGGTGATATATGTACCGATTCTCTCCGCTGTCGGCGGCTGTGCTCATTTTGTATTTCATAAACTTCTCGCTCAAATCCTTTGATGTTCCTGATCCTACATACTTACTTGTGTGCAGAAGACCTCGTATGATGAAAACAAATGCGAAAATTCCGCCATATTTTAATTTACAAAGCCGAATCCACATAATGTGTCATGTCCTTCCTTTGCAAACAAGTTTTGAGAACATGATATCCTTTGGAGAAGTGTACAGTATGTTGGAAAATTATAACGTACGATGTCAGCGTCTTTGATGAATTTCGCCCGGGGTCTGTTCATACCTGACGTATATGTAGAGAACGTCATCATAGTACCTTCTGACTTGGGATTAGAGAAATGTAAATAATTGAAAACAGCATCCAACCTCCGTCATCATCTGTAAATGATGCTCCTTGAAGAGTATGAAATAAGTAGGGTGAAAGTCGTGGTGAAAGCATCGATGAAGAAACCTGTGACAATAGCATGATTTACATAAGAATAATATACTAGAACGTTTGTAACATGGCAGTTATAATAAAATAGCTTAAAGTAATGAGACAGGAAACTATCTGGGTGAAAGTTGGAGAAAGACGTTGAGTATGTACCACAAATCAGAAGAAAAATTGGGATGTTAACGGATAGTGCGTGTGTCGTAATTATACTTGAACCTCGCATAACCCGTTACTTTCTCCAAGTTTACGACAAGTAAAGAGAGTTCCGGTACTACTTGTGCAACTCTCTCAGTTCAGAATGGGAAAATACTAAAAGTAAAGAAACAAACAAAGAAAAGGAGGTGAAAAATACTATTGCTGTTGCTGTATGCTTGGAGTGAAGTGAAAATAATTTGGAAAGTTGTAGAGAAAATTCTAAGTATTTATTAATAGGTTTGCAAAACTTTCCCCCTTTTAGTAGACCATTAAGGTATGGGTGGGGGACCGAAATCGGGAATATATGCATATGAAATAGGAAAATACTGTATGAAAAGTATGGCATACACCCCATTCCGGGTTATTTCTAAACTGAGAAGAATTAATGAAAATACGGAAAAATAAATGAACTAAGACAAAAGACTGGAGAAAGTTGTAGAAAGTCGTTGTGAAAGTGGAGAAAGTACATAGGGAAGACTATTATTTGGAGCTTTGTGAGCATGTATAGAAACTATAATTGTAGGAAAAAATAACGGTTTAAAAGGCTAAAATGAAATATTTGCCTTAAATGCATCTTTTCTTTTGCACTCCTATTTTGTCGTACGTCCCGCTAGAAGAGCTTTAAATAAGACGTGGACACGGAACAAACGAAAGGGTTATAGCTGAATAAAGTGCGGTTGGGTGATTGACGTACTAGCAAAGTTTAACGTCCTTTATGAATTGGGCCGGAAAGAGGGGAGACGAAGAAATTTGTGTAGTTTCCAAGACTTTCTACCTACTTTCATTCCCATACATTTTGCCATCGACCCAAGCTAAAAGTTTTTGATGAATACCGGAAGGAGAAGATGGAACAGACTTGTTCGCGAAGGCGTTGAAACAATAGAGAAGAGTGAGGCGAGGTAGATGGAGATAGCAAAGAAGATAGAGAAAGTGGAGAAAGTTGAACTTGTAAAACTGACGTTTAGTTTGTTCCAAAGAGAAAGTTGGATGGTGACATGTAGAATGTGACATGTTAATGTAGAGCTGGGCGCCGTATAAAACCTGGACAAAATCTGATAATACGTGACGTGTCTCGTGCAGAAGAAATCCATGCAGATACTGAAAGTTGCAACGAAAAGAAAGTAGAGAGAAAGTCTTATCATGATTGCATACGGAACGAGTGAAAGGTGTAAGAGGGAGTTAAGCGTTCCGACTTTAGGTCCTAAGAGCCGATTCAGGGCTAACTTATTTAATCTAAAGGGTGGGGTGAGCAACCACTGGATGGGACTTGCGTATACAGGAAAGAGAAAATGGCTGATGTGACTCACTCAAGTTTGCCTGCTCTACTCTAAGCTTTTTCGCCCAGTGTTTACCGGAAGGAGGCGGGAGTTTAAATTAAAATAGGTTAATGATATGTTTGATAGGATGGGCTGGAGGGTTTGATTGATGTGCAATTGCCGTTCCGCTCAGTGAATGAGGCGTATGGAAAAAAAATAAATCAATAGAGAAATGCACAGCACCGCAAAAAAACCATGCCTTGCGTGCTTTCACCAGCTCCTGCAACCACCATACCATAGAGGTTCTGTACGATATTGGTCGGAAGGAAACATAAATTAATTTCCTTACTGCATAGATTACAGTATAAATATAATTGATGGTACAGCTCAGTAAAGTAATTTACAAAAAAATAACAAGAAAACTAAGACAAGTAAAAACCGTGGTCAACGCTAAAAGATTAGGTAATGTGCTACCGCGTATGTGTACTTTAAAATATATTTTGCAAATAACGGGGTGCTCATGTTAAATTTTGAGGTGAAAGTAGGAGAAAGCATAAGCGGCTAACACCCCAAGAGCTTTTGATGAACCCTATATGAAATGGAGACATCAAATATTCCAGAAACCTTGGAGATAGTTCGGAGAAAGCAGTATTTAAATAACAACTTGGATTATCTCAAGGTAGTTCCGCACTCCACTCTATAAGTTTTTGGAAGGACGGATAAAGCGTGCAACCTTGTAAATAATTAAGATGCGCGCTGCTTTGATGAACTGAGGACCGACAGAGACACGAAGCTTTGTTGTCGTTGAAGTTGGCATGGCTAATGAGAAGAGGTGTGTACCTACTTACAGGCGCTTTAGAAGATGCTCGTTAAGGAGTCAAGTGACACGGTGAATGTAATTGAAAGGGAGAAAGTAGTGTCCATTTCAAACCTCCATGATCCTCTGCCTTAGCGGTTGTAGCATAGGTAATGCTAGTACTGCGGAGAAAGCGGAAATGTAGCAAGGAAAGGGACTAGTTAGAAAATACCTACAAAGGAAATAAGAAGAAGAGGAGCGGAAAGTGAGCCATACGTATAGCATGTTTTCATTGTTCAAAGAGGTAGCTGAGGAAAGTCTTTTTAAGAGCCGTCCACTTGTAATAAATCAAGTTGCTCTTTTTAAAGGTTCAAGCACATTACGACACTTTTACGGACGTGTATTCTAGTATTCCTGGATAAAAGGCCGAGAGTCGTGGTGGGCAGAGAAGGGATGATTCAAGGGTCGTATAAATTTTAACTCCACAAGCAGAGTGAAAGGAGGAGAAAGGAAGAGAAAGCGGGTCGGAGCTCTGTGGAAGGAATTATTACACCCAGCTTATGTAGGAGGAGGGGAGAGAGAGAGAGAGAATGGACGCTGGCGGTGGTATGTGGTTTTTCATGGGTAATTCCTGGAGAAAGTATAAAAATGAGGGTAAAGAGAGTGGTGGCCGGTAGCGGGGATTAGGTTAGGGAAGAGTTGAATTAGACAGTTGGAGAGATTTTTGGCCCTTATTTGAAAGAATTTAGAGATATGTGATTCTAATGGTAACATAATTTTATAAATATTTTCAACCTCCTCTTATAACTCAGATATATGGCTGGAGATAAGGATGGAATTTTGGCAAGGAGGGATAACATCGCGCGCTAAAGTGCGTGTCGGGCACAATGGGCCTAAAAAGCATGAAACTTTGACGTGATCTATATGTGTGTTTGAGGGAGGAATCTATGGCTGATTTTCTAAGCCTTGTCTGCCAAAAAAATCCATATATTCCCAGCAATGTTGGTGCTTGAGAAAGCAAGGAGAAAGTGAAACTTTCTCTTTGGTCGAAATCCAAAGTATGTATTAACAATGAAATCTTCATGCGTCCAGAGTTAGCCCCGCCTTTAAAAACCTTGCTAGTATGTGCAAAGGTTACTGTAAAAATTTGGACCCCTTTTTACATCAGGGAGAGTACCGTAATAATAGCTTAAAGTGTAGAGAAGCCGCTGGAAACCCGAAACTGGTAGTTAAAGCTCAAAAGCGGGTAAATTCTAGACTTCGGGTAAAATACCATATTTTTCTGCATTTTACTTCACAGAATTTTAAGGAAGGATGGATACTGTATTTAGATGTAAACTGTAAAAGTATTTTGGAGAGGTAAAGGCCAAGGAGAAAAGTATGTTTGACAAGGACATACATGTATGCTTTCCGTCCATAAGTATAATCCGGACTAAAAATTACCGAATACCCGGGTAAAAGAGGCCGAAAGGCATAGGGGAAAAGAGTTCATGTAGGTGATGGACTTTTAATTACCAAAAACTGTAAAGGGAGTGAAGGTAGTTGTGTAGTGGTGAAAGTACGGTGCATACATGAACATGTAAGAAGCATGTGCGTTAGGCATTGCGCGACTGACCATAGTGTCGGTACTACCCGGGATTCGGCGGGGGAATAATATTATCATCATGTCTGGGAATGAGTTTGGTTGGAATTTGGACTGGGAAAGTGGAATGTTTCGGACGCATGTGAGGGGTAATCAATCACAGACTGAGAGAAAGTAAGGGAGAGGGTTGTTAGAAGGAGGGATGGATTCCCGTTTCTCGTGTCATGACACGCGGTGGGTGCTATATCAAAGTCAAAACGAGTGACCACTGGGCAGCGAGGTGGTTCTTGATGGTTACGAACCAAGGGAGAATCGGCACGTGGTCGTCCGTCGGTCAAATGGACAATTAACGGGATAAGTATTTGAGTTTGTGGCAGATGAGATGGCTTGGAAAAAAAGCGGGGAGCTCAAAGGGTGAAAGTTAAACGCCAGGATGGCTTCATGGTGAAAGTATTGAGAAGAACTGGAGAAAGCAAATGGGGTAACGTATAACGAGGTCTTTTGAAACAACCACCACAAAGATTGGTGATAGAAGGTCTTGGGCGGGGATCAAAGGACACTCCTCTGCAGGGGGTGTGGTGAACAATTCTAGGGAAGTGACAGCGGTTGATTTGAGCTGTTGCTAATATCGGTGAAAAGATTCAGGGAATTTGTATTTTCCGCTTCAGTGAATGTGAAAAAAGTTTGCATGGAATTCCTGCTTTCTCCTCCCAAAATAGTTGATGATTGAGAAGTTTAAAGTCGTGTGTGTTTGCGGAAGACGCATTGCGTTGGATAAGTTTGCAAGGCTGGGATTCCCTACTACCCGTATTGGATTCATGAAAATTGTGGAGAAAGCAAGAGAAAGTAAAGAACAGGAAGTAAAGGGTATGTGTCTGACTGATAAGAATGGTATGAGGAAAGGGGCAATCGGTAAAGGAGATAGTGAAAGTACCAAGGGAATTTTTTCAAGTGTGTACATATTCATTCATGTGTGAAAGCAAAATTGCAAAAGAGAAATCATTTTCGCATAGCAAGGGCTCGCTGAAGCGTAAACGGTTTTTGGTTCGAGTGAGATTTTCCTCTTTGATTCCTTTTTCTTCGAATTTCGCCAACTTTGAATAGCTCCTCAAGTTGTGTTTTTTCCTATACTTTCACCGAATTTCTGAGATGACGAAAGTTGAGTAACATGTTGTCATTCCGAGTCATATTCATGGCAAACTCAAGTTAATATTGTATGGAATTCGTTTGGAAAGGTCGATATTTTTGGTTTTGAAAATATGACGAAACAAAAAAAAGACAATTGATTTGGAATAAGCAGAAAATTCCGCGGAAGTTGCTGGGAGGCCGGGTATGAGCAGTGGTGCAGAAAAGGTTCACTGTACACAGCAAGCAATGCTGCGAAATCCGGGTATTGAATGGACTGGAATTGACAATGGGTGAGTGAAGGACCGGGTAAAATTATGTATATATCCGTCCGGAAAATTGTAGGGTGTGGTGTGTGTGTATGTGTCATAGCGGAAGAAGCGTATACGTGGATACTTCTTGGAGAAAGTTTACAAGTGCTCTCCACAGCATAGGACCGTGGATAGAAGGGAGAAAGTTGAGGAGGAAACACTATTGTTTGCGGTAGAGAGAAATATGTGTATGAATAGGAGTTTGATTTTATAGAATCTGTTGGAATCAAACTTGTTCAGAGCATAAGTTTGAGGACATGTAATGTGATAAAAGAGAGAAGGAGAAAGTACCTCCGTTGGAGATGTACTGCATGGGCAGGGCTATGCTCAGCTCAGCTAGGAGTGCCCAACCCGTGAAGTGCTAACCTCCCAGCTTTGCTAGCTCTTTCCCAATGACATATTGAAAGATCAATGATTTTCTTTGGTATCATCCGGATTGTCATTCAAATATCATTCTGAATAAACTTATTTTAATGAGCATTCGTTGCCTCCTTTTCCTATTTCAGAACGCTTCACTATGAATAGGTAGGATAGGTTGCCTAATTTTACCCTTGTGTATAAGCTACTAATTCCATAGAATTCAAACCGGATGGTATACCATTTGACATGGACTTTCATTTCTCTATTCACGCTGTCAACATGCATCTCTGATTGAATAGCGGTGGAATAATTTCCGATAAGATATATCATCAAAAGGTAGATAAACATGCGAGGGATTTTAAGTTTGCGAAGATTTGCATACGACTTTCCTTTACTTTCTCCGTTTCGGTTATGTAAATATTACACAATGGATAAGAACTGAATGGGAAAGGAATAATATATGTACTTAGGATTTTACAAATAAGTATATCGTAAAGTACTAAGAGACCTCGGTTTTTGACTGATGCGTGGAATATGGGTGAAAGTTGCAAATTGTTACCTTGGATACAATATTCAAGAAGATCCGAGAAAGTCGTGAAATATACATACATTATTAAGAATAAAAGAGAGAAATGAAATACAAGAAATTAGTCAAGCAAAGCATTGGGAATAATTTCACCGGTTTTAATGCGACTAAGGAGAAAGCGGTGAAAGTTGTAATAGTAGTAAAAGGTCAATACCTCAGAATCCGTGCGTATGTTCATGATTTGTACATATAAATTTTACATTTATTGATACGGAAATGAGGAAAATCGAAGTGAAAGTTTACTAAAAGCACTGTATACATTCTTTAACCTGAATAAAGCTGAAGTGAAAGCAACAGAGATCAATTCCTACCCCTCCGTTGTACATTAACCATGACCGGAAAGTGAAAGTGTCTGTGTGCAGTATCTTTTACTCCGACTCTTGCGAGTTGCTCCAGGCTACTCGCTATCTTTGTTCTCTTCTTTTGGAGAGGAAAGGAACTAGGTTATGTATAAGCTGTATTCCCCGAGTCTGAATATTTTATGATATATTCATATGGATTGTTGGAAGAGAAAGTTGAGAGAGTAAAGTAGAACATATATAAGTAGTATGTTTTCTTGCATAACTTGGAATATTGAAGAATTTATATTGGAGAAAGTAAGAGAAAGTGGAAGCAAATGAGGGGATACGGTGGAGTGTAGAGGAGAAAGTACAGCAGGGAAAGCTGAGAGAGTAGGAGCAGCGATAACCGATAAGCGTCTTGGTTTTTGCATGGTTCTTGTGTGGCTCTTGTGGGGTTGTAGTTCTCCCGATCCGGGTAGAATAGTTTCCCGGGGAAATGAAGAGAAAGTGGGAGAAGTAAATCTACATTTGGAGAGAAGATAAGCATAGCTTCTGAGGATGGGGAGTTGGGGGTGGGAGGAGGATGCTGATACTCGTAGAGCACGAGGTTATCTGTTTGCGGACGTGTCTACATGATGTTAGTCGCTGGGGATCTCGTAGCAGGCGGGGAATGGATGATATGATGGTCGTGTACGATGGGGATTTGATAAACCCGAAAAATTTGCATTGCGAAAAAGATTATTTGCTTCGAGGAGAGTACAAAATGATCCCAGTTTTATGGCACTACTACGTGATTGTGAACTGGGGATTTTTTCGCGCAAAATTCGGTTAGATTCCCAGGACTGAATGAAAGATTTACCCGGGTATTTTTCTGACCTTGGTTGGAAATTGCATAGTTTTCAAGTTCCCATTGTCCCGGAATACAAGCCAGGATTTAGTATAGCAGCTTATACCAGGAACTGCAATAGCCTATGCAGCAAGCCATGCACTACCCGAGCCCGATTTGCTACATTCTGCCCGACATGCCAACATGCAGAATACTATGATGCATACCAGGGGTGGGGGAAATGATTGTGGTGATAAGAGAAGCGTGGTTTTGCTTGATGGCGCTAGGGAATAGCTCAGTGGTCCTGGACATGATATGTAATCTAGTTGTAATGCGATTGGCATATAATGAATGGTGAAAGTCCTCCCGACTTTCACCAAGGGTTACATGGAAATCGGAACGGGTCTATGGTTCAAGAGGTTTTTTCTGACTCTCATCCCCGAGAAATCATTTGTTTGGATTTCATGCTTCGAGTGATCGAGGCTGACATTTTTACGAGACTCACTCAGATATGGAGCGGAGGCTACATAGAGCATAAGATGATTGCAGATTTATTATTTGCAAAGTAGATGGAAACACGGGTATTTAAGCAATTAATCACCAGACTCGAAATTATGGTCTGCTATTAAAAGGATGGATGGGGGTAAGGTTGAACGAGAAAAAGATGGAAGTAAAGTATAGGTAGCTTGCCCAGAAGAGAGATGAGGGAAAGCAAGTGAAAGTATATGTGCTTTGACTAAAAGAGAGTGGAGAAAGCAAGTGAAAGTAGGAGCGGAATTCAGGGTGTCGGATGTGTTTTCATGCCTTTTGACAGGTCGGACAATAATTATTTGTGCGGGGCCCATACACGTGCGGGACAGAGAGCATTGTGTATGAAAGGATTTGATAAATATATCCCAAAGATGTCAACGTTGAGCGAGTGTTGTTTGATTAGAGCCAGAGAAGTTACAGAGGGCGCTATGATCGAAAATTAATGATCGCCCTCCTGACGAGACTGAGAGACTGTGACCGGGCTAGGAATTCACAACTCCCAGTGTTGTGTAACCATACGCCATACGCTGGAGCGCAGCTGGCCTGCGTCCTAATTCTTTATTCTAGTTTGTTATTTGGGACTCTGGGCGCGTCCAGCAGAAAGAGAAAGCAAGGACAGAGAAAGCAGTGAAAGTAGGAGAGAGTGAAGGAGTTTGGGAATGATGGTGCATAAAAGTATCGAGCTAAAGGAGGAAATGAGAGGAGAAAGTTGTGTGCAGTGGCCACAAATGACTCGGTAATCTAATCGAAGACCTAATTTTATTCCAGTGTTTAATTTGTATAAATTACTTGGAATGTGAGAAGATATTTGTTAGATTGGCAGGCTGGAGTAATTTTAGCGTCAAATGACTTTCTCTCCAATCTCACTTCTAGGATGCGGTGGACGGAAGAGAAATTTTATAAGAACAGTAATGACCATTTTGGTCGTTAGTCCCACAATCACGCACATCTCATTCATACCCCACTGAGCTTTTTTCTAGCTCTTGATGAATTTTATGAGTTGAGCTTGAGCCCTTATGCTAGAAAACTTCAACCGGGTTCTGGAGAAAGTCGACATTTTCTAATTCCTCCACTGCAGTAAATTCTAAATCCTGCCCTAAATAAAGTTTTAGAAGAGGAACACGGTAAAATTGACAAGGGATGCTGCTAAATGTTACAGATTGATTCGGGATTCGAGAAAGTGGCTAGTGAAAGTGAGCTTCAATGAGTCACGTTGAAAGGGGTAGATGAATCAAAAGAGAGCGGAAAGAAAAATTGTGCGTGTGTCTCTTGTTTCCGTAATAGAAAAGTTTAAATAAATCCTTCTGAGCCAAGGATTTAAAAGTAAAATGCGGCAAGTGAAGGAAGAAGCTGAGAAAAGGGGGGGGAACGGATCCTAAGAGAAGCCGTAGCGTACACGGGAACAGTGTTGCTTCGTGGGCGTGGAGTTATTCCTTGAACCGCATCTCTTGTTTCTTTTTACTTTCTCCAACTTTCCAAAGTTGTTGCTGACGTGTAGAGAAAGGTGGAGAAACTAGGGGGGAATGAATGCATGGGAAACTTGGAGAGGGCGAGAGGCTTTCTTGGGAAAGAGAAAGCTGAATGATGCATAGGGCAGTGGTTAGGGTGGGGGACGTTTCTCTCTGAGTATGCAAACTTGGAGATGAATTCACATGGGAATCGAAGAAGCTGAGGCGAGAAATGCCGCAATAGAGAATGCAGCTCCGTGTTAGCAAATGGTATGGGAGAAAGTGAGTGAAAGTGAACCAAGGGATACCATGGGGAATGAAGAAGTTGTTTACGCCTCGGGTGAAAGTCGTCTCGGATATTGATATTACCCAAGGCAGATTGTACTGTAGCGCAGTCGGAATCGGAGCAGAGAATCTTTGCGTTTCAATATACTCTGAATTGAAACAGCGCTAGCCGTTGCTGTATGCCGGTAGATTTGTGCGGAAATGTACACACGATACGTGTCAATAATTTGTGCACTAATGTGATACTGATTTTACTATACTTTTCAGCAAATAAGTACTGGTTTTTATAAAGATCCAGCGTACAACAGAACACTGCTTCTTGACAACGGAAAAAAAACCTTCCTTACTTATTTGACTTTAGGCAAAACAACTTCATGCGCGAATGTTATAAGCAATACATGCAATTTGAAGTTTCTACAAGCTTTTTGATTAACATCTGCCAATCATTTGAAAAAAATCAATGAAACACACATGGCAGACGCAAAATTTGAATCCAATCGCACGTAACGAAATCCAAAGCCCTCTGCAGTCATTTTACTGCCAAGCTACAGAGGACTTCATTGTGGGCTAAAACATTTCCGTATATTGAAATACGAGGGATGGCTTTAGCAACAAATCCTGAAATTACATATCATTTCCGCATTGTATTTTAATCAGAATGCAGATGATTCAACCCAGAGTTTAGATCAGAATTAGCACTATTGATTATTTCTCCACTGGTAATAATTTACTGCACGAATATTTGTAAGTTCAACGCTTTACAAAGCACGCCGACTAATTCGCAAAGATTTTGCAGCCATTTTGCTACAGAAACTATAATTTGGAACGCATGAAACTGGAATCGGCTATCGTGCTTTCCCTCAAGTTCTCGTGCAATACTATAGATTTTGACTACAAATAGTACTCTAGGGAATATCATAGCAGGTACTAAACAAATACTAATGATTGTGCGGCTGAGGTTACCCATTATTGGGCGGAATAATTCGCGACTCTATTCAGGCGGGTAAAGTAGAAAGCTGTTTCAAGCACGTTTGTCTCATTGTATTGATGACTAATATGACCGTTGAACCATGGGAAAGCTCTCCGGCGGCATGATGAGAAGAGAGTCAGGATTTAGGAATTGAGTATAAAGAGGCAACCGGGTTGTTCAAGGGCATAGTTGAATTGCAAATTGGCGCGGAGTTCAAACATTCTACATTGGAAAGAACAGGTATTAATTTCCGGGACTGTTTGTTGCATGTGTAGCATACCAGACCGTGCGGTGAAAGCCAGAGGAGAAAGTATGCAAATTTTGGAATCATGCCGCCAATCTCCCCTACCCAATACTGGTTACATATGTCATATGTTTCTGTTGAGTGGAGAGAGGGAGAGAGAGAAACTAAGAGAAAGTGCAGACTAGTGTTTGTTAGGTTAGGAATGGAACTTGAAGCGATAATTAAATGTGGACAAACATACCGATAGCTACGATACTCCTCTTAGGTTTTAGATAGCACACTGTGACAATTAGACTGACTCTGCATCAATGCTCAAGAAGCGTTACGTTGAATATGGTTACTGGGTTTGACAATGACTGGGATGAAACAGTGTCTTAATTACGGAGAAAGTCGTGAAAGGAGTGAGTTGATTTAAATGCAATTTACTTTCTCCGTTGCACAATGGTACACTGAAAATCAATTACGTTTAGAAAGCTAGCAATGAGTTTAGCATGGAGACTAAAACAATACCAGGGAAATACACTAACGCACGACAATATCTTAATGAGAGCAACAGAGGGTAAAGCTTGATATACAGGGAGCAGATGATTGGTGAAAGGAGGAGAAAGGTGGTGTAAGAAGGAGTTTGATTGAAATGGCTGTTAATAGGCAAGCCACTGTTTCCCCATTGACCAAAGAAAGTAAATAGAATTAGAAATGGCTTTTAGCTTAGTTTGTTTTCCACTTGATATTGAATGATACGACCGTGGAGTGAATGGCAATAAGAGGGATTGTACAGCTTTGATGCATTGTGCTGTATGAATTCTCTCCAAGTATTTGATACTTTCACTTTGCTTTCACCCGTGGGCGGAAAAGCAGCCCATTCTACAAAGTTTAATCTACGCTTGAAAAACAAGTTTGCTAATCCAGTGAAGTATCCAAGTATCCCCCAAAACCCTGATATGACTTCACTATATAACTATATAGCTTCACATTTAGGTCGGCAGAGCCAGAGAGCTGCCATTTAAATTGGCGTTAGTAGGTGTGAAATCCAGGGTAACGGAGATCTATTTATGATTGGAATGTATTTTGTGGGAGGAAGGGAAGAATGAGGTAGGAAATTATTTGTGGAGAAAGTTTGTGATTTAATTACGTTGGAAAAGCCGTTTGGATAAATAATTGAAAATATTCACTCCTCAGATCCGGCAGTTGAAATCCCTTTGATTTTCTACGAAACCCACAGCCTGCAGTTTATTGTTTATGATTATTCGCGTAGGCAGGAGGCATAGTCAGTGATTGCCGTGAATTATACTCATGGAAATGTTTTCTTGTGGAGATAAGAGTGGGTTGTGGGAATCACCGATTTGGGAGTTGAGATTTCTGGAATTAGTTTCACATCGAGATTCGTTTCCCGTGAAAACTATGAGGAATCCAACGGAGAAAGAGCAGAAACTAGGGAGAAAATATGATTGAGAAATTGGGGAAAGTGATGAAAGTATGGAGAAAGTGGTGAAAGTAGTATTGCGGTAAAATCGTGATTTGAAGTAGTTGCTTACGGTTTTATTTATTGTTTTAATGTATTTTACTACTCCGTGTGTGAAATATGTTTTACTGTGGTTGGGCGGTAAAATAGCAGGATTGGGAATGAAAGAGAAAGCAATGACTTGACTGCTTCAAGGCTGTCCCAGAGGCGATAGGGAGAAAGCTTCGTACAATGGGATGTTCCCCAGACCGTGCTTATTTGTTGTTCTTTGCCACGAGCCTATCAGCCAATCCGCATCCCCTTCAGGAATAGGTTATGGGAAAGGCTGTAGATAAAGTATTGAAAAATGAAAGCAATTAATTTATGTGGAAAGCAATTCCCTGACGGAAAATATACAGGCTAATGGGTTGACCTTTGTCGATGAAGAAGTGCTAGAAGAGAAGAAGGAATGTGAGAGGGCTGGATGTAACGGAATGACCTGATGGTTTGCGGGAGGAAGAAATAGTAGGATTTTGTGAAAGCATCCAGTTTATAGATTAGATATGAGTGGATTTTGGCTTAGTAGTTTATGGCACTGATCAAATCAAAGAGAGAACCAAGAGGGCTAGTTATATTACGTGATATACGTATATTCTATTATGATGGGATTTAGAAGAGAAAGCTGGTTGAAGCCAGCATGGAGAAAGTAAGAGAAAGCAAAGAGAAAGTTGAGAAAGTAGGAAGTAAAAGAGATAGAGAGGAATTATATAGAGCTGGAATTAGGAAGTTGGATTGGAATGGAAAAAGAGGAATGTCCGTCCGTATGGAGGAAATTACTAGGGGATATCGTAAATTAGGGTCTGGAACAGAAGGTGTTGTGTAAAATATCTTGTAGGTAATCTAGTTTTAGTACTCCAGGAATGAGGGTAATGCGCTTTGGGAGAAAGTTTTTGAAAAGGAAGTGAAAGTAGGACTCCTTCTTGCCTCTGCGACTCATCATTTTTATTACTTTTGTCTCTAGCATATCTGCCCATTATTGTCTTGATCTTGTAATTACAAGGATAGTTTCCAGCCTGTGCCATATACCTTCATTACTTTTCAAAAGGACAAGACTATTCCCGCGGAAGGAGAAAGCAAGAACACGAGTTGGGCTAGGCGATCCAAATCTCAAGAAGAAATAACCATCACAGATCAACCCCAAGAAACAAAAGCATTAAGAGCAGAAGAAGCTAGAACCTCATGGAGAAAGCAAGGCAAGGGCTAGGGAGGAAAATATATTTGGAGAAATTTAAAAGACGCTGAAAATTGGAAGGAGAAAGTTTCAACTCTCTAAATCTGATTCCGCGGTTCAGGGCGGGAAAATAACAAAGAGAGGAGAGAATCATGAAGCAAATTAAAGGCAACGTAAGAACAGATATGGGAAAGAAATGCAGAAATATATCCTGGGTTGAAAAAAAGAGAAAATTTACAGAGAGAGAGAAAGTAAGAGCGATGCTCTTTTCTCAGATTTATGAGATTCAGCAACATGTAATATCTGAACCGTGCCTGCAGGAGTGGAAGGAGAAAGTCTTGCTCCAGTTTAATTTTATCTATATTTTTTACTTTGTTGTGCTGTGTTATTGTGGTAAAAAACGTGCAGATTCTCAAGATAAAGAGAAAGGGGTGATGTAAATCTTGATTTTTATTTCTTTTAAGACGACTTTTCCATGCTTTTCTTTATGGTGGCAAAATAATTAAAAAAAGGATGGACTTTGAATTATCTTTGATCTGACATAGCTCTGATTTAAATAAGAATTACATGGAGAAAGTAGTTGCAAAAAAATTAAATTCGAGGTACTTGGTCGTAAAATCTAATATCTTTTTTAAAACAAGTTGATATTAATATAACTGGGTTTGAAGGAGGCATTTTTTCAACACAAATTTTGGGGGAAGTCAACGTTTGAAAATCTTCGTTACTTTCTTACGTGTGTTTGGAGTAACGTGTTTGGCATGTATGCATGAAGCAAGGCCTGCCTGCTTGTTTCATTATTTCGTTTAAGATGTTTCTGAAAAATTTAAATTGTATGCGAATTCCGTAGAAATTAAAGCCACGAATCAAAATTGTAGGCTCTGCGAAACTAGTATGTATTACAAAAATCTTTCAAATTTACACAAATTACTACAGTATGCTCCCGTATGAACCGCCCTTCCAAAAGCTCAACGCTTCAAAACAATCATAAATGCAATTAGCTTCAAATGTCTATAACAGTAGCCGCCGCGTTCGCCATCTTTGAATTCGTCAGGGTTATAGAGTGTAAGGAAATCAGAAAAACGGCGTAGAACTCGTTTAGTAAAGCTTTTACTTCTTCGAGTGAACATTTCGTGACTTATTTTTCCTGTTTCAAGATAATGTAAAAGCAAAGCTTTAAATCAGTTAAGCACTACATGACTTTTGATCTTGGAACATTAAAGAATTTAAGTTTCGTAAGTATGCGTCCAAATCGAGTTCTTAGCATTAATTTTCCTTCTATGAATGAAATATTAAGGTAAAAAATATCAAAGCTATTGACACACGCATGGATACCCAGAAAGAAGCTATGTTTGTAAACATAGTGAAAGTTGGAAGGTGAAAGTAGCTTTTGTATTACTTATTCAGTAGCTAAGAGCAAGACTGGAAAGATAGTTTCAGAGTTAAGCTTTGGCTATAAGCTGTATTAGAATTTGTGTAAGCGGGGATTGAAGAGGACAGGAATATGAGAATTTACTGGGGACTGACAAGGAGCCTGGAGGAGGATTTAGAGCTGGGACAAGGATTTTTCCAGAAATCCTGTTAGAAGAAGCTGCAGAGAAAGCGAGAGAAAACTGTACGACTAAAAGAGCAGGAGAGAAAAAAGTAGATGCAGTGCAAATATGCACAGAGGTGTTGTTATCTGAAAGGGTGGCCAGGATCGGGGAATGGCGAATGGTCCTGGAGGTGAAAGCAAGGAGGCTGTAAATGCAGATATGTCGCTGAGGGAGATGGAAGATGTGAAAGAGGATGGGAAGAATGAGGACAGGGGGATGTGGAAGAGGCGGGTGAAAGTCTGAGAGGAGGAGGAAAGCGGACATATCGTTGTATGTTACGAGAAAAGTTTTCTCTTAAAAAGCACTAAATTTAGTGCAGGTAAAAAATGTTAGGAAGGAAGTAATTCTAACATGATATTCTACAATTTCCCTAAACTTCTTCTCGCTTTAAGTTGGTGACATTAATTTTCTGACTTGGCTTTCGCCTTTTACATTTACGTCCACCTGATTTACACATTAGCCAAACTTGGAAAGCGGAGGACGTTGATGTGACCTCACAGACGTATATTTTAGCATCAGAGCCTCCTCAAGTCGGGAGTAATTCTCCAGAGGGGCGAGTAAACTACGCAAAAGGAAAAGAGAAAGTAGGAGAAAGCGTCGTCCCTGTTTTCTTCTCTCTGCTGAATTTTTAGCTAAAAGAGATAGCGGAGGCCAGTTCTTAGAAGAGAAGTTGGAAAAACAATTTCCCACCTCTGTCCTCCAATGTAACCAAAATGTAAAGATGGGATCGGGTTGGTGTGAAACTCATTGCTTAGGGCCATGTAAAAACTAAAGAAAGCGACACACTGCTTAATACTCCCTATTTTACTAGGCTTTAGTTACCTCTTGGGGAAGATATGGTTGTGTGTGGATATTTTTTCAGCTCCCTTGCCGCTAATATACTAGATGGAGGTGAAAGTGAGAAGATGAAACGGGGGAAAGTCGCGTGGAGAAAGAACAACTAAAAAGAAAAGACTAGCTATAGCGAAAAGAAAGTTTGGAAATGTCTTGCTGAATTTAAGGTAGCTTTATGTAAAACTTATGCAGCAGAATGTACGGAATTGTCAAGTTTGTTCATGGGAATCGGTAGTTTTAGGTGAGGGAAATAGGTCGGTGCATAAGGAAAGTAGACTTTCAGTTTCATTACATTAGTCCAGGAGTATGATCACAAGGGGTGCGGGGACGAGGAGAAAGTAAGTGGAGGTTACCAAGGCAGAGAATGTGTTGCAGAAAGCATATCTTGCGGAAAAGAGAAAGCATTGCAAAAAACTTTCCAAACACTCCCAAACCTTGAAAAGTAATAGAGGAATGGAGTGGAAGGATACGACGTATGACTTTTACTTTAGAATAGATACTTGCTTTTTACTGCCCCAACCTTTGTCTATAGTTGAATGCACGTAGGGGTGAAAGTATGGATATTACCATAGCAATTTTGAAGCGAGGCTCTGTTCAGTTCACACTCGAGTTCAGTTCTCGGAATAGAAGAGAAAGTCCCAGTGTATATAGTCCCATCCTCGTTCACCTATATATATGAAGGTTCTGGTAGAAGATTTGGAATGGAGAAAACGAGTATATTTCAAACAAAGACGACATTTTAGGGAGAAAGTGGAGTAAGCATGGAGTAAAAGCAACGAGTCCCGCGGAGAAAGTTGCAAAATTTGGAAGCGATTCAAATATTATTCTGCGGTATCTCAAAATGCAGATTCATTTGAAGATGGTGGGATAGTACACAGTTACTGAGGATGTTTTTGATTATTTCCGCCAAGAAGAACGAGAACAGAGAATATGGAACGACGGTCGGTTGACGGGTGGTAAATTGTACTTGCAACAGTCCCTTGCAGAACTGGAGTTATGCAGTGGTGGCTTGGGAAACGGTAAAGACTTGCAATAAAAACTGCTTCTCTTAAAACTACAGAGAAAATTGAAGGCAGTATAGAGTGGGAGAAAGTAAGTGAAGTAGCGGTAGAGAGTTTTTTCGAGTGTATTACCTTTCCAGCTCGAGTGGAAACTTAGAAACTACAGCTGACGGTTTTCTAAAAAATCGAAGGAGAAAGTACGACGTGAAAGTGAGAAGAAAAAACACTGCTAGACTCAAAAAGTACAGATAAACTTGTTCTTGAACATACCAGCAAACTAAACTGACTCATGGTTTATACAAAGTGCATTGAAAACTACAGGAGCAAACGGTGAGAGTCGCCGCATGTTTGAATTTCAAGTAAAGAGAAAGCATGACTGCAAGGTATAAGAAATAAGGGTTATAGGATAGCCCAAGAATAGAGTCAAGCGACAATTGGGTAAAATGTGTAAAGAGAGTAACAATGAATTTCAAACGAAAGCAGAAGAAAGCATATGTAATGAATACCGAACAAAGAATTTAAAGTGAAAGTAAGAGGAGCGTTCAGCTATAGCGTGCAAATATTTAGCCAACAAATGAAACCGCTACGAATCTTCTTTGCTCAGAATCGAAACCTGCTAGATTCAGGACGCAGATTTTACAGAGCAGGAGAAAGCATAACGTGAAAGCTGAAATCGGCTTTGTGGGGACTATCACATAATAAACTATACACTAAGCGCTTCAAGGTTTCTGAAATATTCAGGAGAAATAGTGGGGAAAGCCGTTTAGGGACTGATATACAATTATGTGTGACATTATGGCCTTACTTTGGGAGAAGAGGAGCGGATGAGATGGCGAAATGCTGCGAAAGAGGAGAGAAACGGTGAAATAGTAATAGGATGATGTGATGGGAATGGAGCTGCTTTCTCCCACTCCCCTACTCAACTAAACTAGGAAGAGGATAGCCGGGAAATCTTTGAAGTACAGGCTTTGATATTGAACCGGGAGAGATAGATTGGCTTGTTGGAGAAAGTACTGGTGAAAGTAGCTTTAAAGGATATAGTTGGGCGATCAAGCTCATACGAACATGAGGAGGGAGGGAGGGGCTGGGAAGAGAAAGGAGACAAGTATTGAAGCGACAGAGAAATTCTGAGACAGGACAGATGACTGGTCTTTGGGTTCAGGGAAGCGTGATTCTTGATTGTATTGTGAATTTTACATTCCAGATGTATGCATTATGCATGGATTCCCGTGATGAGCGTATGAATTTCATGAGAGGTTTACATTGGATCGTAAGGTGGATCCCTAAAATTGGTTTTACATTGTAGAAAAGTGGATGGTGAAAGTTAGGAATGGGCGCAGGGGAGGGAGAAAGCACGAGTAGTTTGCGTCTGAGTTATTACTCTCAGCTCATTGAAAATAAGGGAGAGGATGAAAATGGAGGAGAGGGGTGAAAGAAAGATGTGAGAGTGAGTGAGAGGAGGGTGATGGATTTTTTAAAACTTTCCCCAAAGTATCAAACTTGTGTATGACTTTGTAATGCCTTCTTCATAGCACATCACACCGCTTCCCCCAACATCTTTTTAGCTGGACCGAGACGAAGTCTAAGGGAAGCTTATGTAGAGCCGGTCAAATGCGAATTTATGCTTTTGGACCAGGGCCAAAAGTGTGCAAAAACTCTCGAAAACTTAAAAGGAAAAAGGTGTGAAAGTATGAGGAAATGTGAATTGAGAGGTGTATTTCACTTTCACATTCCCTAATTCCATTTATGCACACTTTTGGCCCTGGTCCAAAAGTGCGGAGTTGCATAAAGAGAGTGATGGGTGACTATAAAACGGTGAAGGACTTTCCTCGCACTTTCACATTCCCTAATTCCATATTTGCACACTTTTGGCCCTGGTCCAAAAGTGAGGAGTTGCATAAAGAATGTGATGGTTGACTATAAAACGGTGAAGGACTTTCCTCGCACTTTCACATTCCCTAATTCCATATTTGCACACTTTTGGCCCTGGTCCAAAAGTGAGGAGTTGCATAAAGAGGGTGATGGGTGACTATAAAACGGTGAAGGACTTTCCTCGCACTTTCACATTCCCTAATTCCATATTTGCACACTTTTGGCCCTGGTCCAAAAGTGAGGAGTTGCATAAAGAGGGTGATGGGTGACTATAAAACGGTGAAGGAGCTCGCACTTTCACATTCCCTAATTCCATATTTGCACACTTTTGGCCCTGGTCCAAAAGTGAGGAGTTGCATAAAGAGGGTGATGGGTGACTATAAAACGGTGAAGGACTTTCCTCGCACTTTCACATTCCCTAATTCCATATTTGCACACTTTTGGCCCTGGTCCAAAAGTGAGGAGTTGCATAAAGAGGGTGATGGGTGACTATAAAACGGTGAAGGACTTTCCTCGCACTTTCACATTCCCTAATTCCATATTTGCACACTTTTGGCCCTGGTCCAAAAGTGAGGAGTTGCATAAAGAGGGTGATGGGTGACTTTAAAACGGTGAAGGACTTTCCTCGCACTTTCACATTCCCTAATTCCATATTTGCACACTTTTGGCCCTGGTCCAAAAGTGAGGAGTTGCATAAAGAGGGTGATGGGTGACTATAAAACGGTGAAGGACCTCGCACTTTCACATTCCCTAATTCCATATTTGCACACTTTTGGCCCTGGTCCAAAAGTGAGGAGTTGCATAAAGAGGGTGATGGGTGACTATAAAACGGTGAAGGACTTTCCTCGCACTTTCACATTCCCTAATTCCATATTTGCACACTTTTGGCCCTGGTCCAAAAGTGAGGAGTTGCATAAAGAGGGTGATGGGTGACTATAAAACGGTGAAGGACTTTCCTCGCACTTTCACATTCCCTAATTCCATATTTGCACACTTTTGGCCCTGGTCCAAAAGTGAGGAGTTGCATAAAGAGGGTGATGGGTGACTATAAAACGGTGAAGGACCTCGCACTTTCACATTCCCTAATTCCATATTTGCACACTTTTGGCCCTGGTCCAAAAGTGAGGAGTTGCATAAAGAGGGTGATGGGTGACTATAAAACGGTGAAGGACTTTCCTCGCACTTTCACATTCCCTAATTCCATATTTGCACACTTTTGGCCCTGGTCCAAAAGTGAGGAGTTGCATAAAGAGGGTGATGGGTGACTATAAAACGGTGAAGGACCTCGCACTTTCACATTCCCTAATTCCATATTTGCACACTTTTGGCCCTGGTCCAAAAGTGAGGAGTTGCATAAAGAGGGTGATGGGTGACTATAAAACGGTGAAGGAGCTCGCACTTTCACATTCCCTAATTCCATATTTGCACACTTTTGGCCCTGGTCCAAAAGTGAGGAGTTGCATAAAGAGGGTGATGGGTGACTGTAAAACGGTGAAGGACTTTCCTCGCACTTTAACATCGATACCTTCATTTAATTTCCATTACTCGGTCCAGCTAGTTAGTTACAGCGGTGGCTTCGCCTAATTTTTTAGCTGAGTGAATAATATTAGGCTACGAGAATTGGATTGGTGGTCGATGGGGGAAATATCAAGTATTCGGAGCGTTCTCAAGTGAAAGCTACTTTCTTTAGCTTTCACCGCATCAAAATTAGAACAATCCCACTCTAGCTGGCATAATAGAAATATCGGGGGGAAAGTCGGAGAAAGTATTGGAAAGAAAGTGATCATATGCGGGGAAAGTTATAGAAACGCCGGAAGCTTTCAATAAGCGGAAGTGAATTCATTGACTGCTTTTACTCCCGTATAATTTTTGTTAGCATGGCGGAAATGCGAGGTCTGCTGAACAAATGCGTTTCATACTCTATGAATCAGGGAGCAGAGAGCACGGAGTTCGGAGCTTGTCTCAGTCACCGAGGAGAAAGTGATGAGACGGAATCGGATTTACTGATTTTCTTACAGCAGTTGTTAGTGCGTGGAGAAAATTAGGATGCTGGGGGAAGAGGGCGTAATGGAGGCACAACAGGACTTAGGGTGGGCTCCAAGGAATAGGATGAGAAGAAAGGCGCGTGATGATTAGCTGTTTTAGCTCAAAAAGAGATTGTGTGCGGAGAGAGGCGGTGCGGTGGTTTACAAAAGAGGAATCGGAGAATAACAGGAGTAGTGTGCACAAATTATGAATTCTTGATACGCAGCCACTTTCTTTATTCTCTTGGGCTTCCCTTGTAAGGGCTCTTTTGACTGTTGACATTAATTCTGGATGCCATCATGCTTCTTTAGGTATTCTGGATGCGATTTTAGTCTGAGCTAGCCTGATTTTCTTCCTCCTACAGTAGGACTCCTACTCCGCGTCGATAACGATCCCGGCAAAATCGGGCTGGGAGAAAGTACATGGGGAAAGCATGCGGTGAAACTGAAATTGAGAAGAAAGGGAGAAAGCTAGATGTCCTTTGAATTCTCGCTTTCTAATCTCTTCACAACTGGGAATGCAAAGACTTTTCCTTCTGGCTTAAATCATGGTTTTTCCCGTCCGCTCAGCTCCCTCTCCTTCCTTATGTATAACATCTATACGTACACTTTCTCTTCTTTCCCTTCGGCTTTCTCCTTTCTCTATCCTCTCCCTTTCAGGACAGATTAGGTAGGAATTAATGTTATGACTTGTAAGAACATATGCTGGGAGGCATATCCTGTAGCCAAGTATTCTGTTTGCGTAGTCGGATGGAATTGTCACTGAGGCTTGCATACGTTGTGGGCCCCGTGGGTAACAAAGTGGAAGGGGAAAGGACGTAGACGACTTTATTATAATTTGACGCGGGAATTTGGCATTCTTTGAATGCAGACTTTATTAGAGTTTATGGGAGAGTAAATGTGGTTGATACCAGTACGCTAAAAGTGAGTGAAAGTTTATATGATTTGTTGAAGAGAAAGCATGGATTTTATCATTATTGCTAAAATATTTTTTCCCGTATCTAAAATTAGATATGATCAATCTCAAGGTGAAATTGATGAAAAATGATGCTTTGTGTTCATACTTAATAAGAAACGAACCACAGAAATTTCATCCCACCCAGAAGTATTACTGCCATGTGGTTAAATAGTATGCTGGACAAAGCAATGGGTGAGCGTTGGAGAAAGCTAAAGAAATTTTTCTGCAAAAGCAAGCATATATGCAATGTAATGAGAGCGGGTGAAAAATTGCTTTCACTGAGCTATGGTAAGGCTTGGCAAGCACCTCGAGAAAGAGGAAAGGGAAAGGTTGTTCCGCGGTTTTGTAGATTTCTTTTACATGTACTTGTCGTTTCCCAGGAAGGAAGAAGGCTTATTCTTTATCGTCTATTGCTTGGTCCCTTGCTCCGATGGAGATTGTTAACATTAGCTCCTGAGATTTCTATCTCATTCATGTAATTTGAATGTATGATTATCTTCACATCCGAGCGTTTTCTCCAGTGGGAAAAAAGTTATACTTTCTCCTTACTTTCCCTGGGAATTTGTGGGAAAAATAGGAAAAGCCAAGAAAGGAGGAGACAGACACAGAGGAAATGATTGCATTGCATATGCATGCTCCGCTCTTCCCCTTACCTTGAACTACCTCCTTTCTCCTACGTTCTCCTCACTTATATTAGTTTTGGCTTCGAAATTCCCTTTGTGGTAGGCCTAATAAGGATAAGTAGGAACGGAAGAGACTGTATTACAAGGAGCTCCTAGAATATTCTAGGGAATCTACACTAAGCTCCTCCTAATACACTCCAGGCAAGATGTTTTAGCATACCATTCAATGAAAAAAAGTCGGTTTGGAGGAGAAAGTCCCAGTTTCTGTCGACATGTCTTGCTTGGGGAAAGCGAATGTATTCACTAGCTTTGGCTGTCGTCGCTGTCAAGCCGCGGCCATATGTTGGCCTGACTAGACTTGGTTCCTAGAGCAAGACTATAGTATGCAGGCTGGAAAGAAAAAATCCGAAATTTTCACCAAGTAAATTTATGCGGTTAACTGAGCCGGGAGGGAGGGTAGAAAATCAGAAAATTGAAGAATGCGGAGAAAGCAAGAGAAAGAAGTGAAAGTGGAATGAGTGGAAATGAGTCAAGACTTTCCCCGCAAAGGATGGTTGGTTGGATGTTGTCAGAGTTTAATTTGCGATTTGCATTTTTATGTAAAGCTTGAATCAAATGTTCGATTGTCAAGAATATTTAGTGAAATGATTATGCTAATGATGGCAATTATTTAAGGCAAAAGTATTCCCCGCTTTCTCCCCATCTGCGATCCGTCCGGGTGTTAACGATATGAGAGGGGATAAAAAAGAGTAGTTTGACTCGAAACTCTTGTAAAACACGACTCCGAGTCCCTGTCTTTAAAATTCTGTACAAGTTCCCACGCAGAGTTTCATAACACTTCAGTGACATTCATGTATCGTAAGGCTTCATGACCTGACTGTAGTGAAAGCTTGATGCTTTCTCTCCTCGACAGACGCCCACTGAGGGAAGAGACAGAGAGACAAGAGGAGAATTGGATTGCGGAGGTGAAAGCAGTGTGTTATGCTGTCTTATTCTTTGCCATATTGTCTCAGAACACTACGTTGCTGTAGAATAGTTGAGTCGTTAAGAGTTGAGGCAAGAAGGTTGAGCAGTAGGAGGGGAGGCCAAGAAGAGGGAAAATATAAAAACGTGAGAAAACGGGAATAAAAAAAGTGGATGATGGCGAGGAGCACAAGTGTTGATTTTAATTTTGATAAATGGAAATGTTTACTTGTTTGAAAGGAAAAGGTAGGATTTAATTGAATTTTTCTACGGCTTACAAAAAGAAATGACATTGCAAGAACAAGCGGAGAAAGTGGAGAAAGGAGTGAATGTTAAGAAAAATCGCAAGGAGTGCCCCGAAGAAAAGGTAGTAGCAGTGTAGAAGCACTAAAATGAAAGAACGTGATGACACGGGAAAGATGGAAAGGAAACGGAATCCTGCCAAAGGTGAAAATCTATTGTATAAATGTTCCGTTTCCGAGAAAAGATGATTGTTCAGAAGAAGGAAGAGGCGGAATCAAGAATAAAATTAAATGCATTTTGGTAGAAGTAGTGCTGTGCTAATGCTGGCGAACTGTTGGATGAAAGTATTAAAAATTATGTGTTTGACGCAAACGGAAACTTGAGAAAGTAAAAGACAATAGCACAAAGAGGCTTGAAAATTCAAAACGTGAAACCGTGGAAACTGGAGGGAACCGTTTAGAAATGATGACGGGGAAGGTTTAAAAGGTATTTATTTTTAGAAACTGTGCGAATCAACAGAGGAGTCAAAGAGAAAGTTTGATGTTACGTAATTATTGGAAACGGTTTAGATATGTTTGCCGGTAAGAGCTTGAAATATACAGACGAGGGTTATAAAGTTTAAGTTTCTATAGCAAGGTTCACCGTACAGTAAGTGTACTCTTACGTACACCGGAGAAAGTACACCGTACATCGGCGAAAGTGAAGTAAAGGTTTGAATAGCGGAACTTACGGAGAAAGGTAAAGTACTACATAGTCTTTAGATTGTATGGTTGTAAAGTGTAATAAAGTATGAGAATTTAAACAGTTGTAATGACATACCGCATGAAGCTAGGATTCCGGTGTCGACCCATAGAGTTGCAAAATTAGTTAGCGTTTTGCGGGTTTTTGAAAAAAATCCTTTATTTCTACGAAGCTTTACCTGTTCTCTAGAAAGCATCAATACAGACTACAGGAGAGGAAGAGGAGGAGCGTAAATAAGACGGGGCTCCACATTTGATCTAGTCCTCCCGCACTGCGAAAGGAATCCGCAGCTTTCCTGTTGTTACAACCATCAGTGTTGCAAATGCAAATTTGTTGGACTTGCACACCTGATACATTGAAATATGAGCCTATAACTGAATTAGGTGCTGTAAACGCTTCTTGAAATTCGTCACCCGGCTTGCAGGTTTTTGTAGGTGCGGTCAAATTCTTTTTAGTATGGATTGTTTCCTGGTTTCGAATTGTTAGAATTGTGACACTATTATTTTTGGCTCTCATCTTTGCTACGAGCGTGACGCATACTTTGGCCTTATTTCCTTTGATTTTGCGCGAGTAATTGACTCCAGCCATATCGCTTTCGTTGGACATAGCTCTGTTAGCGCCAAGGGAATATGCTCTCAGAGTTGGCGAGGAATTGGAAGGGCGGGAGGGGAGATGCTTTTCACTAGGTTCTCCACACCACCACCATTTATCTTCAGATCCTTTAGCCTCATTAAGATCTGGAGATACTACCCACCCACAAGAATAACAACGTAGACCTGGAAGATTGAAAAACACAGTTGAGGGTGAATGAGTCTGTAGACTTTTTAAAGGCAAAGTGTAATGTGTACGTAGATTACTTACGAAATAATTATTTTTTAAAATCTAGGAGTTTAAAAAACGTTTAAATAATACGGCTTCTTACCCAATGCTGGTGATAAAGTAATTCCAACCAAAATAAATACACAAATCCACGACAATTGTAACCCCATTTTTGGTACTTGAATCAATATATCAGTATTTCGATTACTAGATTTGATTGAATTTGAGTAAGTTTTACATGCGTACCTGAAGCTTAAATCTCTATGTATATAAATCACAAATCATAATGCATAAATGTCATAAACTGCTACCGTGACATCCCTCATAATTCAAATTTAACGCACGGATAATTAGATTTACATGTTTCTTTTAATTTAGCTGATTGTCATGGCATTTATAGACAATAGAATACCTACCCATGGAAAATCCGTTCAAGTGAAAGTTTCTTACTGCATATGAGTTCCCCAATTGTATCCGCATCCAACTACCCGGACCACAAGCCTTTGCTTTTATAGCAATACTGCAATAATAATAAAAAATATTCCGAACCTAAAAGCTAAACACTGCTTCGGGAGATTCTTCAGAAAAGTTAATACTGCTGCAGTGCAATGCAGAGCAACAACTTAATAGAACAAACCCACAAGCAGACCAAGTATATAATTGCACCAATGCAGTTCTAAAAAACCCACCCTGAATCTTGATTTAAAACAAACAGACAATTTTGTGGAGCATAAAAATTATGAATTTCCTCTGGAGAAAGCGGGAGAAAGCAAAAAAGACACGAAAGAAATAAGAGTAAAGCAAAAGCTGAAAATGGAGAAGCTGTGATCCTCAAGTGTTTTTCTAGTTGTGCTCGAGTGGAGAACATCTTATAAATTTATTGAAGCAAAAGCTCATGCTGTGAAAGCATGTCAACCGACGTTCGACCATTCTATTCCCTTTGCTCAATAAAGGCTGAGAGTGAGAGCAGCGCTGTAAGCATGAATTACCGGCTTGCGCTTGCTCCATCTAATATTTTTCTTGCACTCCCCCTCAACTCTGTACCAAAATACCCGGGTAGTATTTTGATACTGCGGAATAATTTAAAGGGTCATATGCTCTTACAGCAAGCTGCAGATATATGTCCCGGGAGGGTTGTACACGAACTTGGTAAAGGATAAGGCAAAGGGCGTAACAGCGGGAACGTTATTGTCTTAACGGAGTCATGCTCCGGGCGGTAGACAAGGACATAGTTTCTCCAAGGGTTCTTGGAGAGGTTGAAGGTGTAGGATGAAGGAGAATGAAGGTTTGTGGAAGGGGAAACTGGGGTTGTAATGGCGGATAAGGCTGGTGGGGAACCAGGGAAACATGAGCGGCTCATTGATTCACAGAGTCAGGCTGTCTGCAGTGCTAACACTCCCAGTTTCCTGTACAGGCAGAAAAGAATCCGGGAGGTTTCGTATGTTTATTATTTGATAATATAAAATTTTCCCAGCAGGTGTTTCGCTCTTAGCTCATTTTCAGGATCTGTTATGGGGTTTATATCATCTCCGAGCCAAGCGTGACCATCTTTTCTGCAGAGTGAAAGTAAATGTGAACGGCTTTCCGGTTATTTTCTAGACCTGAACGTCCTACAGGGAGAATAAAATAAAAATGTAATACTCCCTTCCTGCCGCTTTCTCCTTCTGCAATGTCTAAGTTTCAACGTAGATGGTAACAATAACGGAAGACGCACGTGTGTTTACTTAAGAGGTTGCAACCGTCAGGAAGGGATCCGGAAGATAATACCGTTTAATGTGTCTACTAAGGTCACCGCCATAATAAATTATTTAATTCTCAGACAGGATTGCATTGCAAGCGTAGAATTTTTGAACATCTGCAGTAAGCGCAGCATAGTGCAGATGAAATGCATTTTTGCGTGTGACGCGGCTAGCCGTAGTAGCTGAACCAGATTTAACGTGCAACGAGTTAAAGTGGAAGCAGGCTCTTCAGGTAGTAACTCCAGCGAGCGTAACATGTGTGAAGCTAGTGAGTGGGTGCGGCGTAAAGCGGGGTTTATTACGTCAAGAAAGAAGGACGGTAAGGATTGTATACCAGAGAAAGCCGCATTCTGAATACACTTCAGTGGGAGCTGTTGGGCAGCAGGTGTCGAAAGAAAGTAAAAAAGAGAAACGTATATACGGGAAGGTGATCCAGTTGACTTATTGTCCAGTAAATGGGTGGGCCTGTACATATTTGCTGTAAACCTACAGTTATTCATGGCCTATTACATTTAACATAGGACATAGTGTACTGGACGGATTCCTCGTAATCAAATTAGTTCAGGCAGGAGACATGGTTTTCGTTGGTGTTATGGTCAGTTTACATGAATACTTGAACACATTTATCGATTATTATTTGTACCATAGTGAAGAATGATTAGATTACAGTAGAATAGCCAGCCACGAAAGCAAAGAATAATACACACAGAACTCGGTAAAGCACGTAGGATGAATGAGCGTAGAAAGCTAATTCTTGTTTCATGTGGAACCTTTATTAGCATGATCAAAGGATAATGGTCACTTAGGGGTAAATCGATTTCCACAAGAGTAAAGCGAGTAATTTGAGGTGATTGAGAAAATATGAGCAAATAACACTGGTGTACTTCCGCGGCAACCTTTGAATTCTGTTAAGTGTGCATAAAAGTTGAAGCGGGAAATATCAATTGGGGCTTTGCTAACTGGAAAAGTTATGGAATTGGATATTTAAAGAGTAAAGAGTGACATAGGGATTCGAAAAAACAGAATAAATATTGGTGCAAGTTAGTGCTGGGTTCAATAGTTTCGCCTCTTGCGGTTCCTTTCTAGCGATTGATATAATATAACGCTTCACGAGACACGAAATTCCTGGAACATTGAAAGTTATTGTCGGAGTCATAGAGTGATTACGAAAAGTCAAAACCAGGCAATGTTTTGCTTCTAAAGATTTGTGCGAATTTTTCGTGTGTGGGGGTTTTCTGGGAATATCAGGCTGTACGAGCAATGGAAGGGTTTTATTGAAAAAGAAGGTTGGGAGGTGGGTGCGTGACGGGAGTGTGTTAGGAGAGTTTGTGCAAAAAGGACATTGATCAAAGTAATGAGGAAGGTGGGGTCAAGAAATGATGGCAAAAGAAACGTGTGGAGGCAAATGCGTATAATGGCAAAGTACTGCCCTTGTATTTTAGTTTGTGTGAAGAAAATCTGGAGAGCCATGTAGCAAAGGAGAAAGTCAAAGAAATTAGGATAGAGAAAGGAGAGAAAGTTTGTTTGGTTTGTGGCTAGTGTTTATACTGCAAGGAATTCTCCTTGGTGTGGTTAATGATGATGAAGAAAATAATAAATGGCCCTCATGACGATATGATTATAGCAAGGTGAAGCAGGGAAACATTGTAAACAAAACTTTCTGTTCAGCAGTCTTGCTGGGAGGTTGACATTGAAATATTCAACGGATATCTGCTTAGGTATACATAACTACGGTACAATTATTGCCGTGGGAGGTATCTTACACGAGCCAGGGGCCACTACAGGTGATTACGATCCGCCATTGCATGAGTTATCAAAAGACGACAAAGACTAGTAACCTATGCTGAATTAATGGGATGTTGGCTATCTTGCCGGAGAGGCTTGTTCCGTGTTTGTGTGTGTGGTGGAGGCAGAAAGGAACAAAAATTAATGGCTTTGTTTGTTTTCAATGGATCGAATTAGTAAAAGTGATTAAGTCTCGCTAGCAAGTCAAATTGTTTGCATAATTGCACAAACATATGGACTACAGGTCGAGTTCTCAATAAGATATTGTTTAGCTTCGGATATCTTGAGTAAACAATTACCCTTGGATAAACTATATCATGTCTTGACTCAACACGTGTGCTATTGGTTTGCTTGCACATGGGAGCTACTGATTGATAAACCAAATCAGAAGTAAACAAACGAAAAAAATGGTGAATGAATTACATTGTTTTTCGCACGTGTATTTATTATTTTTATATTTTGGGTGGGATTTATGTGTATTACAAAACAAATTCTAGATCTTGTTGTAGCCCTGACTAATGCGTCCACTTTCATTTCTTATGTTACAGCCGTACCAGAACTACAAGTTGATTCCATCCTTGGAGGAAAAGCGGAATTCCCATGTGATTTAAACCCCACGCGAAGAGATGACAGCATACATATGGCTTTCTGGTTTAGGGACGGATTCGCCAAACCCATTTACAAGTAAGTAAAATTTTAATTCACTGCCGAATTTTGAATTTGAGTTCACCGCCATTTAAATAGATGTAGGGGGTAATTTGAGATTCCTTTTTCATGCGAAAATTTGACTGCGGTCAACCAAGGAGTCCCTGCCAAAAGCCACCTTCACCACTGCATTCTACAAAAAATTGAATAGTTTCTCAACTGCCGCAAACTGGTGGTAATAAACCTAAATGTAAAAAAATATTCTGTTTAGAAAATCCTCAGCAAACAAGCTTTCTCACAAAATATGCACCGCGATGGACCTAGAATAAGTGGAAGATATTAATAATAATAGGTTAAATTAAGCTGGAATATTGGATAAAGGATTTATAAGGATGCATTGAATCCGAGAAGAGGGACACTGTAATTTGACATATGCACAGGCTTCACTCACAAGTTTGCGTATACCTCCGGTTTGTTTATATTTAATTTCGCGAAATTGGTATAATAGATTTCATATAGCGGGCAAAGATGTAGGCAAATGATTTGGCAACTTACATATAGAATTGACCTAATTGGTGCGATGGTTTTGAAAGTATGTCTAATGCCATACATTGACGTACCACATGTACAGCATCACATATTTGGTGTACATAACCTGGCCACCACAACCAGATCTTATCTAACTGTAGAATTCAGGTACAAGGTGCCGAGTACCAAGCTCCACACAGGCATTAGGTAATGGGGGCTGGGGACGGCGTGTGACGACAGAATTAATTTTAATGAACGTTGCGAAATTTTGTAGACAGAGTGTCTGTAGACTGTAGAGCTTTGAGAATTTTTAAAATTAGGGTGGCAGGTGTTTGTTGAAGTTTTTAAGGGCGTACAACAAAATTGCTCCAGGACTTTCCGTTTCCGGGAGCCGCCGCCAAGTCAGTCTGCAATGGATAAGCAAATACGCCCTGGCTGACGCCCGGTGTCAATGTTTTTTGACAATAACTGAGAGAAACATGGGGATGATAACAGCCCAGGGTGAATATGTACACCCTGAACAAGGCAGTGCTGGAAGGGCTATAACTCCTGAATTCGGTTATCACAAAACTTTCTCTGTCTCGCGGTAAAGCTGCAAGACAGGGAAAGCTAGTTGTTACATACCAGGATAAAGGAGAAAGTACAGTGAAGACGCGTGGTTTTAGAGAGAAACTAATTTGATGAATTGTTTGTCGGAGAGTAGGCTCAGAGAATCAGGTTTTATGCCATTGTTCGTTGATGGGGAGTTTTAGGGTGACATGTACAAGGGAGGAGTGTATGACTTGTACATGTTTACGGTTTTGCATTCCTATGTGATTGATTACAAAATGCCACTCTGTGTGTGGGTATGACGATAGAAAATATGACAAGGACGGAGATATAGGTGGAGGTAAAGTTGGAAGACATTTTCCTTGGTTTCTGGAATTCAGAGGAGAAAGCAAGCCGGATATGGCAAACGCTACTACAACCCGAGTTATTTATTAATTCTAATGATTGAAAGCTCCTGTGCAATGTACGGTAGCGTACCTATGTGGAGCGGACGGACGGGAGTGAGAGTTGACATGGAGAAAGCAGAGAAAGTCCACATGGATTAAAATCCTAACTGGCTAGGAGCACATCCGGTAGGGCAAAGGATACATAATGGAAATTCACTAGGAAATTGAGGGTTGGGGAAAGCAGTGGAGGAATGTGAAATTTATTACAGGTTCTAATAATGTATGTATGTGGTTTGTTTGCAGTTTGGACGTCCGGGGAAAGCCGTTTGGTGCTGCAAGGCACTGGTCCTCTCCCTCCGTGTTTGGTACACGGGCACATTACCGAACAAGCTCTGAACCTGCTGCTCTTGTCATAGAAAATTTACATTTAAGTGACGAAGGAGTGTATCGATGTCGAGTGGACTTTAGAAACTCTCCAACCCGAAATTTTAGATTCAATCTAACTGTTATAGGTAAGTTTACTTTCTAACATCTGATATGTTGCTAGTGTACCGACAAACTGTGATGTTTAGTGCTCAATCCATGCGTAAGCGTACACGTAATTCTGCCACGAAGGTGCGTCAACGCTGACGTTTTACGCTGATAAATAATAAATTAGAAAGTATGAAACGTATCCCACGGAAAGGTTTCCAGGAATGGAGAAAAATTCATGCGAAACAAGTAAAAGTTGTGGTTCTAGAAGTATAACTTGAATACCAAAAATATATACAATGAACGAATAATTGGAAACAACTAAAACTAAAGCAGAGTAACCTGTAATTGTTCCAAAAGCACAGCAAAAAGAATAAAAAAAAGAGAAAGTAGAGCAAACTTTCGGTGTCGTAGGAAAATTGCTGGAAACACACCCGAATTAAAGGCATGACAATGACACGGCTATGGAGGAGAATTAGGAGAAAGTATGACATTTTCCAGATTATGGCAATCTAAACACGGTAGGAAAAAATCATGGAGTAGAAGCTAATGGTTTGGAGAAATTTTAATTGCTGCTGTCGAAAGTATTGCCCCTGTAGGCAAATCTGCGTTCGAGGGCCTGCGTTTAGCGAGCGGAGAAAGTTTGCTTGACGCTTCTCAAGTATAATTACAATCATGATGTTTGAGACGCTAATAGTCCTAGGAAAAAGGTTGGCATCACCGAAACCTTGAGTGAAAGCAGGAGAAAGCAGTAATGCGTTTCTATGAAACATACAAGAATTGTAGTAGAAATACAGAGAATAACTAAATCATATAGCTAAGGTGCAATATTGTGGTTGAGTGACATCAGTGTGTGGGATTAAAGAAACACTCGTGCAAGCAGCGAAAGAAGGAGAAAGTAGGAGAAAGTGAAATACTAGGAAGAAGAGAACTTTGGAAAGAGAAGCAAACTGGCATACGACCAAGCATGCAGAGCTCCGTTCAAGGAGTTGTAGAGGGACAAGTTTGAAAAGATACTTGTTAGCCGTGCTCATTTGGAAATTTTGAGAAAGTTTGCTCTGCCATGTATCGATTCCTTCCTTCCGGTATAAGGTGCTAACTTTGACGAGGAGAATATTTATTGCGCGTCTAAGCTCATGGAGGCCATGCGAGAGAAAGTTGTGATATGCACAAAAAGGCAAAGCCTAAAGCATTATGGATGTGGTTAAAACTTTTCTGAATGGGACGGCTGGAAAGCTGGTTTTTGAAGTTGGGGATGAAAATTTTTGGTCCTTTGAGGGAAAATTATTACAGATGATTTGCTAAGTGTGCCGAGGATAGATAAAATTTAAAGGGAGCCAGAGGATAGACGGAGTCGTGTCAGGTTGCCACATAAATTTTCTCATTCCAGCCAACCTTCTTTTAGTTGTACTGTGTAAGAGTAGGACAAGTCAGAGAAAGTCCCTGGAAAAAATTCAAGGAGAAAGTATATATACTAGACGCGAAGCTAGCTATATGAGCGATGAAGAAAATCGAACAAGTTATTCTGGGGAATTTCGGAGAAAGTCAGCCAAATCCTACCGCGCGGGTAATGCTCCAACCGGGAGAAAGTTTGTTTGTAACATATAGACTCATGCTCATAGATTTAGTTGAGCATAGCCTTAGGATGCAGCTCAGAGAATTATTTATTGGAAAAGACTCTCGCCTCTCAGAGAACCTCTGAGGTTTTGGATGATGATCAAATTTTGCAATTATCCTGATAGAGAAGCTGCTAATGAGATTCTTCTATTATTGGCTCAAGGAGCTGGGGGAGGAATAAAGAGAAAGTGAGTGGTGAAAGTTAGGGAACAGATGCTACTTATCCTGACGAAACCAATTTTCTAATGAGAGTTAGTTCTACAATTGGAGGGTGGTAATAAGGTGTTGTATCTACTTTCTCTCAACTAAATGTACTGGTATTGGAGCTACCCGCAACGCATATACGAAGTGCTGGTCTACATCTCTCCTTTAGTTGCCTGTTAAACCATGACAAGACTTAAAGCGCTACACAGCTACATTGTAAACTATATGAAACGAATCATATGACTTGCTCAGTCTGGAGTTTGTTGCTATTTAACCCAATGTAGCCCAAATCAGAGTTGAGTTTTGGAAATTACCGCCACAGAAATAGCTGACAGACTTGGAACACATGGTTAAAAAATGTTTTTTTCTTTCCAGTGCCTCCAAAATCATTGGCTGTTTATGATTCTTCCGGAAGGCTGCTTACTACTAGTGTAGGGCCACTTCGAGAAGGATCAGACCTCTTCCTCACGTGCAAAGCGATTGGGGGTAAGTTATTTTCAGCAGATTAAATATTTATTCTCTTTCCCTACGCTGGTGTGACATTAACAAGATCAACTCCTTTCTTTGCGGCTTGTCCCGCCCAGGGAGCGTGGCGAAAGTTTTCGTCTTGAGCGTTGTTTCTGTTGCGTAGAGATGGCCTCAAGGCTTACGCCAACGTCAGGCCTCTCCTGGGACTGCGTGTGTCTTCATTTGGTGTCCTCCCAATTTTAGACGTGAAAACAAATTAGTAGTGATGTAAGTAGACCTAGGCCAAACGATCCCACCAGGAGCAGCAAACTTGATCCCTGCTCAGTTTACAATGTCGACAAGGACATGCTTGTATCCTTTGAAGGATTCAACAATGCGAAAAGTTTTAAGGTTCTTTGGGAAACAGTTACAGAGAAAAACCAAGAGAAAGCAAGTGAAAGCAAGTTAAAGCTACGAAAGTAGAGTTTACAGAAAAAAGAAACCAGAATGTTAGAACGAATTTCCATTGACAATTTTCCTCATGAGTTTAAGCCTTTGAGACGAATTTGGTGAAAGTAGGGTGAAAGTCAGAAGAAAACAGAGACCCCTTTGTAAAGCATTTTACTCTTCTGGACTAAATTTAATTAGTTCCTAGGAGGCAATGTAGGATCAAGAGAAATAAGAGAATCATTTGCGAAGGTCATTTCAGCTTTGTACCATCTCCTGGGGCTATAACACCTTGGTGAAAGCATGGGCGTTGGCTTCTAGGTAACCTGGTAAGGCCGCAGGGGACACAAGTATGTTGAAAACAATTCTTTCCTTGGATACAATCAATGTCTTTGGTGTGACATTTGCGAATTCAAGAAGGCAAGACAGCTTGATGGAGTGGGTGGGAGTAAGTGAAACTCCCCGTTTTGTAATCTAGAGTGAAAGCGGAAGTTTGGAACCTACTGCCTGAGTTCCGAGTATCTGTTCGTAATACCTGTTAACCGTAAGAGCAAATATAGGGAAAATGCATACGCATTTAATTGCTTTCTCGTATTGATTACAGTTAATACTCTGCAGGTATGTATTCGTGGAAGGAGAAAACAGGAGAGCCTTTATTAATTAAGAGAAATCGTATGCGAATAGGGGGTTTTCTCCGGAAATAACATTAGTCCTAACAAATTTCGTTGTAAGCAAAATGAAATAGATATCCTATCAGTCCTAGTGCTCGTCTCGTGATTAGAATAAGATGCACGGAGATGAAACTAGAGCTATTGAAAATCAAGGTGAAAGTAAGAGAAAGTTTTTTTCTCTTTTTGTACCACAAAATTGCGTTACACTAGTTTGTTTGCACCATGGGAGGAATTAATTAGTTTTCATAGATCAATACGAAAATCATTTTTCTTACTAATTTTACTCCAAGTCCAAGACGCAGTTTTCTACAAATAAACAACGTGTTATTTGAATTCCGTGCTCTTATGCAAGCTCCAAAGTTCTTGAAATTAAATGCAGTAGAGCGGGGAACTCCATAAATCCAGAAAATGTTTAGATGGAAAATAATTTCTTTAGAGATAGGCATACCACCGAATTGCGGTCATTAAGTGAAAGTTTAATGAAAGTCGGTCAAGTGGCGGAAATATAAAATGGAATATGTATCACCACTCCCCAAGTTTGCTCTTTATGATCTTCATCCATGCTTATCATTCAAACTCGGGTAGAAATAGACGATTAGAAACTAATTCATATGCACTTACCTCCAAGATGGTACATATTATCAAGGAAGATCCGCTAAATTGTGCTTGCCACTTCGAGTGTGTCTCAATCCGCGAAACTTGCATATTCAAAAGAATTGGTAAGACGATTTATGATTCGTTAATTGCGGGCGTGGTATGTACTCGTTTCTTTGGTATGGTCGGCCCTGATGCCATAAAAGATGTGAAGTTGACATTATTTAAGTGATTGCCGAGATCAAAGTTGGCGGCAACAAAAGTATCCACGTCCCCAAACGCTCCTGAGATCAGTTAGACCTTTTGCCCGGAAGTCAAGCGTTTTACAATGCATATGTACATGTATGTTTACCACAGAGCATTATGTATAAAACTTGACGCATCGAATAGCGGAACGGAGTCATAACTGAAAAACTGGATCAATAAAATGGCAAAAATAGATTATGAAGTCAGGCTTCGGGAGCAACGGCAAGTCGAAGAGAAGAGGTTTAACAAGAAGACCGAGATTTACTTTGTCGCAGACTTATTGGTATTTGTATGACATGCGACGAACCGCCACAGTCGGATTTCATGTATAGTATACGTTTATGTAAATACAAAATAATCGTATGGAGAAAGTTATCTTGACGAGAACGTACGACACAATGCATGCTAATTTCTGTTTTGAAAATATTTACATGTTATCCGAAACAAATGGATGACTAGGAAGAAAGTCCGAGGAAATTATCAATAGAAGAAACTTTCTCTTTTCTCTTTTAGTTCCCATAAGAAAACTTTATTTGTACTGTTTTACTATGTTCTTAGACGGAATATTTTGTAGTTCAAAAGATGGCAAGAGCTATAAACTAACCGGAAGCAACGTAAAGCGCAGTCAAATGTTATCGGGAAAAGTATTGCAAAGAGAGAAGAGCGGGAGTGGCGTAAAATTTGGAAAAGAGGCATCCGTAGAAGGTGTATTGTTGTGCTTTTTTGAGGGAGTATTTCATATTTAAGGATGTGTTGGAGAAAGTAGAGAAAATAATTACAAAGGCGGTGAAAGTAAATGAAAATAGCTTGTAAGAATAAGATGCGGAATAGAATAGTTCTGGGAAGGAGTTAGCGCTAGGATATTACGTTTTCACCGTTTAAATGTGTAGAATGAAAGAGCATGCGATAGTGAAAGTGGAGAAAGTCATGATTAGTGACTCGTGACACTAGGGCAGCAAAGCACTGGGTAGCTATAATACTTTGTGGAGGACATTACACTGAGTACATTTAGGGATCATCAAAGGGAGTGTTTACTTGGTCAGCGGTTCACATCTGTGAGCATTGTGTCGTTCTTATGGAAATGAGCAAAAGCTATTAGAAATATTTGTAAGTCACAAAGTTTAATAAGGTTTCAAAGGAATGCGAGGACTCAATTCCCACTGCGTCATTTTTTAGTTTCTTTCCATTATATATAATCCTCGAGAGGGAGGATACATATACAGCGACCAGAGTTTTTAAACCACCAAACTGCTTTCTCCAGTTAGTGAAGCACAGCTCCACAATTTAGTACCTAAGAAATTTAGGAATCTTATCAGGGTGAAAGCTCTCTAGATCCGTGGAAGAGGCGAAGGGGAAAGCAGAATTTAAAATTATGCTGCCCAATTACTCAAGCAGTGGCTGGTTAATGTTAAAGACGGAGGGCAAAGTCAGTGAAAGTAGTGTAACTTCCGCAGAGGTTGTTTTTCATCGCATGACTACATTATTCAAGAAACAGCCGGAGGCCAAGCCGTGAGCTAGGTGTATATAAACGAAGGAATTTCTTCAAAATGTAATCAAGTTTGCCGGAGAGGAGAGGCTCAAATTTCAAGGGGAGAAAGCAGGGAAAGGTTTGCTAGGCGGGAGTTGGAAAAAGAGAAAGTAGCCCTCACTTGTTAGACTGAAGGCATGGTTAGAGAAGTAGGCTAGAACGAAGAGGTAGTATTTTTCCCCGGTGGATTTGTTCTAAAGATGAGCAAACAAGACGAGGCTCTAGGTTAGGTAATAAGAAAATGTTTTGCAAACTTAAGTGATTCGCAAATGGTTTTCTCATTGACGCGTAAAATCCCTTGAAAGATAAAGGAAGTGAGAGGAAATCGATAAGATACAAAGGGGCTAGACAAGTAGGAAGCCATTTTGTCAGCTTTCATACTTTTACTTCCTCAAGTATTGACTCAGGTTTCAGTAGGGTATTGGCTTGGAGAAAGTCCCAAAGCGCGGAGATATCAAAGCTAAGTGGAAAGTGGAAATGAAGAGGAAAGCATGGTATATAGAATCCACGTAAATATTGGCAACGTTGGACAAGCGTAATGAGAGTAGTAGAGATGAAAGCGGGAAGAGGATGAAATGAATAATTTAACAAGAAACTCCTTTCACTTCAAGTCAGGTATATGCATTGGATTGGAGCTTGCAGATGAACGGAGTAGGACTTTCCCAAGCCGGATTAAAACTTCTGGCCATTGACTGGCGAGCTTTGGGACTGTTTTTCGATGGATTATTGAGAGAAAGTTACCGTTGGTATCTTCTTTGAGGTTACTGCATGCCCATAGAATGACCTAATAATGCATTGTCGAGGCTAAATGATGATGGTGGCTTCTTTCTCAAGATTATTATGACTGGGTAATGAATTGGCTAGGTTTTATTTTATGAGCTACAGGAGAAAGGCCATGTGAGGATCGGGTAGAAAGAATATGAGACACTGAATCCAAAGGTGTAGAAAGTAATATAGGTGGGAGAAAGCGTATATAGTTTTTCGAGAAGGCTGTGTGCTTAGATGAAAAAGGTTTTATGATGTATGCCTGAGAGAAAGTTGATGATGGGAGAGAGTGTATCCACACATGGGCTCTCATCGTTATTGTTATCCTAATGGATGGTTAGATTATAAATTTTTATGGATTGTGCGTGCTACCCGTGATAAAGTGATGGGAGGGGAAAAGTGGAGAAAGTATCATAAAATATCTTAACGTCGGAGAAAGTGACTTATAGAAGCTACCTCCTCAATGGGTGCGGTGTGATGTGAACTAGGCTGGGATCGAATCCCATGTCTGCATAGGATAAGCCCATTGATTGGTAATATTTAAGGCTGCGAACTTTCTCCTAGTCTCGTTTCAGAATTTTGCCAATGCTTGAAGCCCAGAGGAGATGAAAGCGCCGTGAAGGATGTGTGAGAACTCTGAAACTAGGCTAGAATGTACCACCCAAGCTTTGATAGTGTAGAGTACCATATATGCCAAGGAGGCTGAATTTTACACGGGGAAAGCAAGAGAAAGTTCATTTTTCCTTGAGATAAAAAGCTCTAAAATCCATAATTTTGAAGTAATCCTTAGCCCTGTGAAGAAGGAATTACGGTACCCCACATCTTGTTGTTCACGTACTCAAGATTAAGAGAAAATGGAAGAAAATAATTTTTTTATGGAAAAGATAGAAATTAATATAGGAAAAGTATAGCGATAATAACAATGCTTCCTGAGTACGTATTTACCCAATACAATAGAGACAAGAGAAGATGCAAACTACTTCTGACATTATGAAGAGAACAAGCCGCCGGAGAAAGCAGAGAAAGTAGAGAAAGCAAAGTTTGATCAGCAGTATGAAGACAAAGTAGGAAATTTTATTTCCACTACCATATTTTAAAGATTTTTTCCCGGAAACTGTCAAAAATTATCAAGGTTGAATATCTGACAAGTTGCGCCGAAGCGAGAAGCTATAGCGAGGTTATCATTAGGATGATGAGAAATGGAAAATCAGAACTGATTGCGCCTCAACTGGGAAGCGTGTCCCGTGTTCTTTTTATAGACGAAGATGAGTGTGGCACAAGGAGAAAGTACTTTGTTCTTGGAATTACATGTGGCAAAGTGAAGAGGAGGATGGGAAGGTGGTGGTGATGTAAAGATAAGCTTGGTTGAATTATGTATTCTCGGTGTGAAAGGAGGGAGTGGAAATGACTACTGTCATGATGACATTAAGAGGGAATTGGAAGACCCATTAGCACTAATTTTAAATGACGGAAGAAAAGAGGTAGGATGTGTGAAGAATTTTAGCTTGGAGAAAGTGGAGAAAGTAGGAGAAAGCAAGGATAAGAAAGTCGTGAAGTCGGAAAAGGTGGAGCGAGAGAGAATGAGACATATTGGAAATTGAGGATTTAGTCCGGATATTTCGAAGCACATGTATGATGGGGAAGAGAAAGTAGGAGAAAGTGAAGAGAATAAGAAATGGTTATGATTGAGATTGTGCGTGTGTTTATGGTCATGTGTGAAATATGTTATTGGTCTCCTGTTGGCTACAGAATTTAGTAGGTGCTCCGCTTTGATGTGGACGGAAGGAGAGTGAAGAAGGGCACTGGCCGGGTGAAATTGTAGACGGATTCGGGTAAGATCTGGGTCGTCTGGTTACTTTCCCCGCTCACTCATATGCTTTCCTGCACGGTGAAATAGGCGGGCGGTACATTACGGTCGATTGGGAAAAGATTTTTTCTTCACACTTGTCATAGCACGTTAATGTCCAGCTGGTTTATGAAAGAGAATCTTGTAAAATACTTGTGACAATCCAAGGGAATGGGATGGCAAGTCGTTTTATCTTCGCTTCACTGAACAGAGGGGAGGTAGGAGTCCTCCTGGAAAAAATTGCACACAAACGTATCGTTCCCCTTGTATTGTATGAATTATGGAGCCATTTTCTGTTGGGAATTCATTGCCCGAATATATATTGCAACTCTCCCTTATTTTTCTTCTTCTCTGTTTTTCGGATAATACCCGGTTTTTGGAAGTGACCAAAAGCTGGATACGCTTCACAGGATGAGTATAGTACTACCTCCCAGTATTTTCTAGCTCCAATGCCCTCTTTCTCTCCTCAAAGGTAAAGGCTGCCTGACTGGAAGATTTCACAAGCTTTTGTGACACTTTCTCTTTTCTTGCTTTCTCCGTATTCCTCCTCGTCCTAATCCGTGGTCTAGCCTTGAACTCTTGAAAGAAAAAACGCAGGGGACGCCACTGGACGATAATAGATAGATTTGAGCCAATTTTTCTTTGACTGATGCAGCTATTCTGGAACTGAATACATTTTCGGATCAAAATAAGGTATAACTGGTACCAGTACTGGTGTTTGGGGACGAGAAGAGAAAAACTATTATTATTTCATTCAAGTCCAGCAAAGAAAGCAAATTGCGTATCTGCGGTATGTACAAAAGTCAGTCATAGAGGTAGTGAAGTATATGATGCCACGTATATATTAATAATTTATAGTTGGAAAATAGAGTGTACATTAAGCAGAATTTAGCACTTTCACCCAAGTGTATTTAAGCTACATAAGTAACATTTTCAATTATAGTTTCCAAACCACTGGTCTTGAAGGCTGCGGTAAAGTTTGAGCAGAGCAGGTGGGGGAAAAGGAACTTGTGGGAATTTGATCCCATTGTTAATCATAGAGTTTGAGGAATACTGATTTACACATGTACCCACGAGTTGGCTTGGGGAGCTACTTTGAAAAGAATGAGGCATTTTTGAAAAAGTGTATACCCGGGGTAGGTGAAAGCAGTGAAATGAATCTGGTGAAAGTTGTCACTATGTATAGATAGGTAGTTAGTACTGTACAGCCAATACCATAAAGAACGCGTTAGATTCCAAGCGTCCGCACGCGTACTGGAAAAAAATTATATCCGTAGAACAAGTGAGAGTGGAGAAAGTTCGCATTTAAAAATTAAAATTGCATTTGTTTCCAGCATTTTAGCACCAGGATTAGGAAAAGGCTGCAAACGTTAAATCATTTCGAGGTAACAATTGAGTTAACAGCAGCTTCCGCGCTGTGCATATTGATAACAACTCTTTGCATAAAGTAGTAAATATCGATATTTTTGTCACCGTATTTTTGGATTGGTTTGAAGTCAGGTGGGTACAGAAACAAAATCGCTCGAGCAGTGTTGCAGTCATGTGTGAAACGAATCATATCATCATGCAGAACCCCATTGGATATGTACATAATTCACATAGTTAAGGTTCAGATGGCTTTCTATTTAATTGATACGCCCATGGAGTTTGTCAAAATAGAAAGTTGAGACTTTATTTTATTGAAATCTTCTAATTTTAATATTGACATTACAATGGAAATAACAGTTGGATGAACAATTTTACACAATTGTCATTGTTGATTGTATCTACAGTATCAATCCAGGTATGCTCTTTCAACGAAACGCATATTGCCATGAGGTATCCAATCGTCGGATTACAAGCCGGAATTTAACACTTAGTTTTCAAAGGAAGAGAAAGGAAGCGAAAGCATGCTTTCACTCCTTGCTTCTGTTCTAAATGAATCCCTACGGAAGGTGTGAGACTGCACTACGTAACCGAAATAGTAATTGACAAGCCTAGTAGCGTGAATCGTTGATGAAAACTTGATTATTTTGCATGTTAGCAACCCCGACGTTGGAGTTCCTCTCTTTCACTGCACGCCAGCTGTGGCAAAGGATTTACACGGTTGAATGGTTAGAGGAAGACTTGAAAGAGATCTTTCGAGCTTTGTGAGATAGGTAAATAGTAGGAATAGACGAAGATGGAGAGGAAATATCATTGTAAGGGTTGACAGTTGACACGCTTATTGGATTGCGTGTTGAATAAAGGTTTATGTGATGCATTCTGGGTTACTTCTAAATTCTGGGAATGAGAAGCCAGGGAGACTCCCGAGTGCTTCTACCCGGCTAGCTTATACAGTTCACGTGCAATCCCCGTTTCTCCTTAGCTGTTCCGCTTCAGTATTGATAATACTGTCCACAGAATTGAAAATAGAAATTTAATGTGCGGTCTCTGTAACTAAGCAATGCGGAGAAGCTGTGAGAGAAAACAATGCAGAGCTAGAAAGCGTAAAAGTTTCTTAGAATTTCAAAGGATGAAAGTTGGAGAAAGCTACAGCGTTTCCGTAGGACCGTTATGCATCCTTTACCAGAATTGATTTTCTGTTTAGCAAGAGGAGTCAGCCTCGTGTTGAGTATAACCCACAAAGATGAATCAACAATGAAGAAAATACATGGAGAAAGCAAGGAGAAAGCAGAGAATGGAAACGTAGAGAGCGAGTAGAAGGAAGATGTTTGTGATTTGGTTGGAGGAATATTTTATTGTGTGGATTAGTGTGTCAAGATCTGACCTGGAGGAGGGAATATGTAAGAGGAGTTAGGAGAAAGTAGGGTAGGGTGTATGGGCTTAAATAAGCAAATGTTTTGAATTAGCATGACTTGAAAGGAGGACGGGGTTGGAGTGAGGTGGGTGAAGAGGGTTAATAAATCAAGAATCTTATTGGTGAAAGTTGCAATAAATTAGGGAGGACATTTTTGTGGGACAAGCTGAAATTTGGTAGAAAATCTTGAGGATTCTTTTGTGTGGGGAAGAAAAGAAATTGGGCCCATTCCCTGGTAAAATGGATCTATGCATCTTCCTTCAGAGAATGAAAGATGGGAGGATGGAAGAAGAGTAACATGGGGATATCATTTTAGTTGGGTGGGAAAGCGTAGAGAAAGTAGAGAGAAAGCACAAAGAGAGACTAGAAGTGGTCCAGAGAGTAGTAGTACAAGGGGCAGAAGACAAGGAGGACGAGTCTGGAATCACTATTGATAGGAGGAGTGGGGTGAAAGGTAGGAGAAAGGAAGAGAAAGTTTTCCACCTTGAATAACATATATGATGTGAATGGAAGAAAGGAAGAAGAGAGGAGGAGGACGAGGAGGTAATTTTAGGCCTGCCAGGAGCAGTGGGCTGGTGAAAGATGGAATCGATTCAAGAAGCTTATCTAAATGTTTCGAAAAGAGTAAGCGATTCCATTTGTTGATAGGGGGAAAGATACGCAGAGACGCACGGGATGAGGAGAAGCAGCACACCGAAACGGAAAACGGGAACCGATTTCCGGGTGACAGACACCTCCAAATGGAAAACTACGTACAAAATCCTACTTTCTCCAACCTCTTGCCTATGTACAATTGTAGGACGCAGGGAATGATAAAATTTAACGAAAACTGTTTGGAGTGTTGTCATTTTGCTGTAATAATGTTTGTCTGATTTCAAGCATCTTGTTTTGGTTACACGTGTTGGTATTGTGAGATAGCAGGATTCTAGCAACTCTTGTTTTGATAGTTAGGATTGTTATTTATTTTCCTGGGTTAGTGTTGTTTTAAGGATTCAATCAGGAAATAAAGACCTGAAAGTGAAAGCAGTGAGGAAAATTGGATCCGGTAAAATATTCAAACAAGTAAAACATAGTGACTGAAACAATGGGAGTGGTTTCTAGCATCTATCTCAGCGAAAAGCTTAGCGTAAATGTTCAAATTTATCTTTGCTTTATAAAATTAACGGAATTGCAGGAAAGTCCTTGTAGAACTTTAATCAGAACGTGTGAATATAAATTCGTTTCAGGTTCAAGGGTTTTACTAAGTTACAGATTATGTGGGTTTAGCGCCAGACGTATTTGGTCAAAGATTAGCGAACAATTCGCATTGGAAATTACGCAGATCCAAGAATAGAGATTTAGATCCCCAGTTAGATCAAGTACCAGACTGGAAATAGCTGGAGTTTAAGTGGAGAAAGTTAGAATGTTGTGCTAAGTTGTTACGTATCGCAGAAATCCTCGGGGAATAGGTGCTTTAGCGACGATTATTTTAATTTCGTACCCATTGAAAATGTCTCCTAGCCTAGGAAACATTTTCTATACCAAGCTTCTATACTAGTTCCGCGAAGAAGAGTACTGTATTTTTGTAAATTTTCGACTTTAATGCTAACCATACGCTAACATCAGCTTAAGATGTGTATCATTCATCATTCCTGTTATTGCAATAAGTGAAACGGGATGCACGTAGTTCACGGTTAGGGAGTATAATCAACCCGGAGAGGGAATGAGGAGGCCATTGCGTAGCGGGTGTGATTTCTTAGTTGTGCATATTATAAAGCGTATGTCCAGTCCAAAACTGAAGGCTTTGGAATGGGTTTTTCTTAATGACTTTACGGCATTGAAGGAATCCATCAACCACCAACTTTAAATGCTCATAGGGGTAATCGTGTCACTTGACTACGATTTGAGCTAGTCTGTTCTCTCCAACAAATGTTTTTTAAAAAGTTGGCTAAACTCTTCATATTTTCGTAGCACTAAACAAATTGCATCCATATCCTCACCTCAGCTCTCACAAGTTATTAAAAACCCAAGGACTCAAAAAAAACCATTATTTGGACTCATCATAAATGGTTTTCTCTAGTCCTAGTAGCGTGCAAAACAAAATTGCAAGCAGAGTGTACTTTGCAGAACTCATTGTCTGGTTTAGTTACATACCATCCCCCAAGTATTAAGGTTATCCCCTTGACATACATATGTCGCAGTACGTATTGTATCTGGTGACTGGATTAATGTTGCAGGAACCAAGTACTTAAGAATCCCGCAGGAGTTAAGGTAGGGCTCGGAGCGTAAAGTCAAACATGTATGTGCACACCTTTGTTTAAGTGTAACCTTCAGAGACGAAAGCATAAATATAAGAGGTTAATGAGCGAAGATCACTTGGGTGAAGTTAATTAAATATGTAGATCGTGGAAGACTACCTGGGATGAGAAAGTATTATTTCCTTCCGGGACGAAAGGCTCTTTCGACTATGGAGAAAGCTAAATAACTTTCACTTCAGGCTGTAGGAATGTTCAACTCGTCCAAGTGCTGGGAAAGTCATCTACATGTCGAGAAAGTAAATATTTTAAGACTGACTTCGAATATTATAGCTCTCAGCTTAGCAAACTCAAAACAACATAGGCTGGACTTCTTTATATTATTGCGAAAGTGTGAGGATGATGGTCGCTTAGCTTCATCCGTATCTCACAACCTTTTTGGAATTCTTGGAAGCTGATTTGTAATTCCCAAGTAAATGTTTGAAAGCTTTTAGCTTGGGAGTTTGGAGGTGGCATACATGGCATTACAACTATAGTAGATGTATCCATTAAGTAAGCAAGGAAATAATTGGAGAGAAAGTACGCATTCTCCAATGGTGAAAGAAGATAAAGTAATGAATTCTGAGCGCCATGGGAAAGTGAACTGTTTCAGAAACTAAGGAATTGAAGATTTTCAAAAGAGAAAGCGCATTTCACGTACGATAGTCTCACTGTAATGAGGATCTAGGCTAGCTAAGGGCTAACGTCCATCTACTGTCTTTGGCTATTTACTTTACTTTCCCCGTGAATTTTGCAAGAAAGCCAAAATGCTTGGGGTGTGTCTGAATATTATGGTTGCTTGCATTTACCACGAGTCAAGATCTGTGAGTAAGTCAAGGAGAAAGTAGAAGGAATAGTTAGGAAAAGGAATTATTCAAGAGTGAAAGTACTTTATTTAAGAGGTCCGGAGATATTGTTGGAAACGCCATTTGGACATTAGTATTAATACGTATGTTATATGCAAGTCCAGAGAGGTATTTAGCTAAACTGTAATCTGTGAGAGAATTCGTGTACTAAATAGACAGCAAGTTGAGTCTTAAATAAGGAGCAAGTGAAGATGGAAGTGAAAGTAGATGTTTTAGTGAAGAAAGGACCTGAGTGCCATGGATGGGTAAAGAAGCAAAGAAAGTGGAGAATAAGACAAGCGAGAGAAAGCTGAGAACTAAAGCCAAATAGTGAGTCGGACGTATTCATTTTTATGATCTGACAGCATCTGTATGGATTTGGGTGGACGCAATTTTACAATTCTCCTGAGAGAGCTCTGGATGGAAGGAGGAGGAGGAGTGGAAATAAAGAGAAAGTTGGAGAAAGCAGACCCAACTAGTCATAGGGTTGCAGTTTCCTGCTTACGCATCTAACTCCTTAGATGATGGAATTCTGTAGGATAAAAGCAAGATCTAAAGTAAGAAAATCCAAAGTACACATAACATGTACAGGAAGGAGAATAAGATACAAGAGAAAGTTAGTTCTTTAGACAAGAGTTGGTGTATTTAAAATTCTGGAGAAAGTCATGGCTTCTCTTAATGTTTCATGAGGCGTACTGTTAAATCGCCCTTCCTCTCCTCCTCTTGCTTTCTCTCTCTCTCTCTCATTCCTTCTTGCGAACAATTTGAGGGAAAGTACATGTACATCTTCCCGAGAAAGTAGAAAGAGAAAGAGGGGAGGAGAAATAGAGGAAAAGAAGAAACTTTTTAATGTCTGAATGAAGGAAAAAGTCAAATAAAAGCTGGTATGTAGGTTAAAGAATTTGTTGGATGGGTGAGTGGTTGAGGGGCAGGGGTGGGGAATGTTGCCTAAGTCAAAGCTTTATCCCCTTCTCCCAAATGTGTATCCTTCCATGTGTATATATGAGCTTTATATTCCCTCCTCAAGAGTAGAGTAATTAGGAGTGAAAGTCGTGACTATTTTTATTATTGATAGACGTTGAAGGAGAAAGGAATAGAAAGGAGTAAAGAGATAGTAAAAGGTTAGAGAATAAGGAGAAAGTTTCATAAATTTAACTAAAAGCTCCCGAGAAAGCTGTTGAAAGTCAGAGAAAGCGTGAAAACAAGGAAAGAAATGAAAGAAGTAGAAGAAGAGAACAGGGTGAAGAGAAATTATATTCATTAGAGCGAAATGTTTCTGGCTTCCTGGAAGTGAATCCTTTATTTGACATGGATTCATTTAAAATTAAAACGCTCTGGGGCTAATTATTTGGAGGAAAAGTATTATTACAAAGGCTTAAATCCTGGAAATATAGAAACGCCCCAACCATGTTCCTTTAAGACACTATATTTCTCCATGAGAGTAGAATATATGCAGTAGAGTAAACTAAAATTGCCGAAATTAAGAAAAATACATATAAACAAAGTTTATTAGTGAAAATAGCCGTGAATTGCAACATAGAATATTAATTTTCGTATCGATTTGCGTTAAAGCTACGCTTAATCTTCAAAATCCCACCACTAGCGCTAATACCAGACGGTGAGTTAACTAAAAACTAGTGAAAAGTTGCATTCAGGCAAGAGGTCCCACGGACTTTTTACCCATTAATTCTTATGACTCACTGCCACAATGAACCTTAGTTGAAACCGGTAGTTCCAAATCATTATGAACCATTACTACAGAAACTAGTTTCACTTGTCACCACTTCCAAGTCAAAGGTTACACTTGGCAAACTTAGGCTGCTACCATTGCATGCCATAAATCGCTGCGGTGAAAGTCCTCCATCATACAAAATGCTCAGTACCGCCTAGAAAAGAATAAGACTTGTAAGTTCTTTGTATCTGCAAAAGCTAAAAGTGAAAGTGGTGAAAGTATATAATTTATCCCTGGAATCAATTGTATAATTCCCTTTGCTGCAAGAAATACTGACTGATGAGCATTGATCTGGAAAAAGTTGGAATTGGAGAAAGTAAATTCGCAATTCTTGAGAAAATCCAGGAGAAAGAAGATGAGAAACTTTATTAGAAGGAATGAAAAAGCTTAAGCGAGTTGAAGGCAGGCGCTAATGAATTTTTTTTTATTCCACAGAGAAAGTTTTTTCATGTCGCTATAATACACCCCTGCACCTCCCGTTTTTCCTAGGTATAAAACCCAAATCAAGTTGTTCAGGGAAAGTCTAGCACCAAAACGACCAAATACATTGACTGCGGGCAAAAGGGGAGAAGAAAATCCTTTCCAAGGAGTTGCACATGGATGTTTCAGTTTTAAGAGACGAATATTTCTACTGGTGGGGGAACTGAAAGAAAACGAAACACGTGGGGAAAGTTTGAAACAGCACCAGAGAGGCAAAGAGGGGAGAAAATAATGGGATTTATGCTTGGATTTCAGGGAAGCCGATGCCATCGATTGAATGGAGGATTGGAGATGAAGTCGTGTCCTCTAATGAGGTGCCCTATACACAGGAGCCAGAGGTTCAAACCAAGAAGCTTCGACTACTAGGAGTGAGGAGGGAACATCATGGTGCTAATTTGACATGCTTAACTTTCAATTCGAATTTGACGGATCCATTAAGCGAAACCCTCCGCTTACAACTTTACCGTAAGTTTTTTTCAATCTGTTTCTCATAGCCTTGACACCCGAAGTTACGTCTTTTCCCTTCTGAACACTTCTAGTGCATGCTTATCATCCACAATACAATCACTACCTCCAATTCAATATGCAGTACTGCAATGCAAGTTTTCAGAAATAATTGATGAAATCCCAGCATGGTAATTCAAGTTTTGCGGAAGAGAAAGCATATGAACAGGATATTGGAAGATTGGAAATCAAAAAAAAGCCTCGGTAGAAAATAAAATTTATTTACATTCTAGCAAATCAAATTTGCTCTGATTGGCTCTGTTTACAATAACACTGCAAGTTTGATTGCAAGATTGAGATGAGTAGGAAACTAATACTGTTTTACAAAACTAGATTTAATTTGCCACAGAATGCCTTGGGACTATCAACTTAGACCAACACAGAACTGAGCGACCTTGGCAATGGTTAGGTTGGATCGGAGTAGTACAGAGTGTAAATCGGGAAATGTTACCGACACTTCCAATTTGAAAAAGCAGAGGGAATAGAATGTAAATTGCACCTGGAAATACATTAATGATTGCATGTGTTGAGGGCAATTTAGTGAGTGCCGGTAGTTGCGGAGGTAGGAATGGAATCTCAGGTATAGAAACTCTGTATATGCAAACGTCTTGAGCAGAACTAGCTTTTTGGCCCTGAAAATGCATAATTCCAGAGAATATTAAACAGCACAATGGCCGGGAGCAATGGTAGAAAATATTTTTGAAGAGTGCACACTCAAAATCAAATACGGGCTGTAATATGTGTAAAGAAGAAGGGACGACAGGCTTGTTGAACGGAAAACCAGCATTAAATGGAGAAAGGAGGCTGGAGAAAGCAAGTCTAATAAGTTTTGGAAAGATTGATTTTCTCTTAGGGGAAAAAGTGGGAGCAAGTGCGGCTGGTTGGTACCCTTTAAGTGTTCCCGGAACTCTCTAACTTAGGTGAAAGCACTTTTACGCAAGCTGGATTACTAGTTGGCGTAGTTGGCTCTTGGGAGGAGGTATTATTAGGAGAATCTAGTTGATTGAATGGAGAAAGGCTTGGGAAAAGTTTAGATTTGAAAATATCCTGGCTTGGGCTGGAGGAGAGACTATGCGTGGGAAAAAAAGGGCGGCAGGTTGATGTGAAGAGAAAGTCGTTTTTTCAATTTGCAGATGTCAAATACAGAGGAACGAGTAGATTGGTAAAATTTTAAAACATCTCACACCCACCTCCACACGATGCGCTATGGCGTGGTAATCTAATTTTATAATTTAGAAGACTTCCTCCAGCTCAATTATATGGTATTTTGAAGAAAGTTGCAGTGAAGAATCCAGGTTACGCTTGTAGAGAAAGTAATGTAGAAAGGAGATTCGTTCTTGTGGGGAAAGATATTTATCAAGTTAGAAGAAGTTTTGTCTCGGTGAAAGCAGCAAATGTTGTTGACAACGAAGGATCAAATAAGTAGAAATAACAGAGAATATTATTATAGATAAAAGAAGAAAATAAATTTGTAAGCTGAGATGCAACAAAGAAAGCAGGAATAACAGAAGGTCAGGCTTTATAAAATTCTCATTGAATCCATGACAGTTGCAATGATAAACTCTCCGCCAGACGGCTATCCAGAAAAGTGCTGCTAAGCAAACATGAATTGGAAAAAAAAATTTTTTGCTGAAAAAAACAGAGAAACATGCAATCAAAGATAATTTGTGTTTGCGGAGAAAGTATTTAAAAACTTTGTTGAAAGTTTTCTGGAACGTTTATAATAATAACGTGAAAAAGAAAGTTACTCAGCATTTTTCGAGAAAATTTGCAAATAGAGACATACAAATTACATAATCATAGCATGGTAACGCCATCCTCCCACTTCGCATTTATGCGACGTACATTGCTGCCCAGTGAAAGCATCTCAAGTATGTGTATTTACAGCATCGCCAAACAAAATGATGGATAGGACTGCGTAAAAGAAATAAAGTATGTTGAAAGTCTGGAAAGTGCAAGGATGTTCCAAAAACGGGTGGGTGGCCAAGCGCAAATAACGCGGGATGGAAAATACCCGTTTTTCAAAGAAACTTCGAATACCAAGCATGTAATAATAGACGAGAGAGTTTTGTGACACGTATGATGAAAGCGCTTAGAAAGTAGGGTGAAAGTTGTAGGGTCGGCAGTCACATTGTGGTACTTGATGAGTAGTTTGTACGATTGTTGGTGTGGTTACGGTAGGAAATGAGAAACTAGTGTTTTTATGATGGATAGATGATGTTGAAGAGAGGAGAAAGTTGGATAAGGATAGTGATTATGGCGAGGGCAGATATTATGAGAGGTTGGCGAGGAGAAAGTTTATTGATGATGAGAGAGGCGGATTCTGATTGGAGAAATGTTTGTTATCCGGAGATGAGAGAAAGAACAAGTGGGAATTGAGAGGAGTTGGTAAAAGTAGGAGAAGAGCGAGGCGGAGATATGGAGTGAAAGTAGAGAAAGTTGGAAGGAATATAATTGCGGATGCTTCCGAAGGAGCCAATTAAAAAGTTTGATACCAAATCCCGCAAATCCCGGAACGAGGGCGTTAGTGAGTGAAAGTAAGGTGATGAAACTTGTTCGATGAGGAGTGAGAGTATAGAAAGTGGAGAATGGAGGGAGATAGTGAGTAGAACAAGGAAGGTGGGAGCGGAAATTCTAGTCGGGAAATGAATTGCTGGTTGAATGACAATAATGACTTAAGTTCTAGAATCTACATATTGGACAGGACTAATTTGGATGGTGGGAAATTTCTCTTGGGTCATGATGAATAGAAGCATGGGAGCGTGGAAGGAATAGAAGTGAATGAAAAGTCATCGACACGTTATTTAGCAGCTATTAATTTTGAATTATTGATGCTCCCAATAGCGGAGAAAACAAACACGGCAGGAGGAATAGTTACAGTTGATAAAGGAAAACCGTCATTAACCCCTGCCCACATGAATTGTTGGCTGGCGACGTCAACTTTTCCTTGTGTAGACGACTCTAAACGATAGTGAACGTTGCATAAAGCAATAGGGAAAGTTAACTACTATAAGTGTAGCAAGCGGAGAAAGTGGAGAAAGTAATGGAACATCACAAAACGGAATTAACCAGCACCAAAAAGCTTTAGCACCACAAACCTTCAAACTTTCTCCTTAAATGCATTAATACAGAATAAAATATTGATTTTTGTTTAAAGAACCAAGAAAAGGGTAACTAATAAGATTACTCCCTGTGTTTTCCCTCTTATAACCAGCTAGCTTAATGCACCAATTGAGCACTTGCTTCATCAGCCGCTGTAGACTGTATCTTCGACAAGAATAATCATTGGAGGATAATGCAGATCTCTTGAATATAGGTTCTACCAGTATCAATAGTCTATGGCTGCGAGCTTCGTCGGCATGCAAACCACTTCAAAAGCGAAAGCGCGCAAAGATCATGCTTAGCTCCCTAATGAACTACTTAACTCTTTTTTTTCACTTTGGCGAAAAAGCTTTTTTTGCAAAAATCTAGCTAGATGAATATCTTCTTTTTATAATTCCCCGGCTGCTCTTACAATTGATCGCAAAATCTGAGTTACCTAGGTGCCTGATGGATTTCAGAAGTGAAAGCGGAAAAAATTATTTTTTCCAGTATGTTTTCTCCTTTTTTCTAGAAAGCAAACTTTCCGGCAAGCAAAGCTCATAAAAATAGAAGAATCTGAGCAATCCTTTTGAGACCTCCGCCAAAAGAATTAAGCAAGAGAAAGTCAAGCGGAGAAAGTTCAACCAGGCCAATGACTTTCCCCGCATGGTTGGATGCACCGTGCATTCAATGGATTATGCAGCCGCCTTGCTTAGATTCCAGGAATTGCCTTAATCATTCCAGTATTTAGTTCCATATCTATATGTATGTATAAGTTTAAAAAGATCTACTAGATTCTTAATGAGATGGCGGTAAGGAAGGAGGGAGGGATTTTCGAATGCGTCAGCTCTAATAATGAGCAGTTCATCTAGATCTTAAACTGGTGCTAAAGAATTTACGTCAAACTGTACCTATAGCCCAGCCAGAGGTCGCTTCTTGAAAGGAATTTTCGCTTCATGGAATTCATCAAAAATGCCATCACGTGTGACTGACGTGTTCCGGCCTGTCTTCTGAATTGAAAAAATCGCCAATCTTACGGTATGCTTTGGTTTGTCTATTTTCAGTGAGACCCCTGACTGCAGAGATTAAGTTAAAAGAAAAACTCGTCGCCAACCAACGTCACGAAATTGAGTGCGAATCAACGGGCTCAAGACCACAAGCCATGATAACTTGGTGGATGGGCAGCCGTCAACTGACTGATGTAACTATTTTGGTAAGTTTCTTGTACACAAATGATGTTTGAAACTATTCTTCAACCCTGATGTGGGAACTGGACTGTGAAACGTGATCTGGAAGCAGAATTTTCCAATTTTCTTGAGAGCTGATTGTCAAAGTATGTAACTAAGAAACGCGACAGCTTGAGAAGCTGGAGACAGGAGGAGACGTTTGAAGCGGAAAAGATGCATATTTTGAAATTCGCGGAAAATAACATTTCATTCAAGTGGCTTTTGCAAAATAGAGCTTTCTTCTTCATACTGCATCTAGTACAATATTAATATTAGATTCATTCTAACAATTTTCGTATGAAATTCTACAGTACATTATAAATTCTATAATGTAATTCATTTTTTAGGGCATGAAATTAATTTTTTTATGCTGCAATCGACTAAATTTAGATCAGTAATTTAAAGAATTCAAAAAATTCTAGAGGGGCGTAGTCAAATTTTCACATCTCATGAAACATCTGTGATCAAAGTAATATATACTTGGAATTTATTTTGTACTCTAAATATTTTAGGCAGTTATTAATTTGACAACTATAAACTCTATGTGCTACACTCACGCGTGTTGACTCTTGACAATAATGATTGGCAAACAACGGTTGGAAGTGGAAGTCAGCAATTCAGTTTTGACATAGTTTGAGCTTTTACGGATGGCTTAATGATTTAATGACTGGTTTTAGGAACTACAAGGTTCAGTTCCTAATTGCCCTATTATCCGCATGGTCTAAAGCAAACGTTGTTGCAATTCCTCGGAATAATTCCGTTTTGACTGATGGTTAAATTGGTAAATGGATTTAATCACAAGTATAATTTGGTTGAACCTAAACTCAAATAATTACCGCTAAACATTACGCAATTATTAGTTGCCAACGGTTTCCTGCTCTTAGTAGGTTAGTTTGAATTAAATTGGAAAATTTTTGCAATAATTATGAAAGCTCCCATCAGAAAATTGCTATTCGCTTTCCTTGATTGGCGTAATTGTTGATGCTTCCACAACACTCTTGTTCCGAATTAACACCTTCAGTGCAATGAGGCAGTTTGCCTGCTTGATTTCAGTCCACCGTAGTAAGCGCTGGGTTACGCTTCTTTCGCAAGTCTGCCCTTTCCTAATCCTCAATGAAGTGAAGAGCAAAACAAGCATTTACTTAAAGCTCCGTATAAAATAGACAAAGGAGCGTTACAATGGCGCCGGTGGGTTTAAATGGCGGGCACAAGCTAATAATTGAAGGGATTTCTTGAATGTTAAATGCGCGGGAGGGGGTTTTCCTCTGGATATGGTCGAGCTAGTCCTGGATTTGGCTCTGAATATCATGTTTTGTGTTGTTGGATTACCTATTTCTAAATCTCTGACTCTGAGTGAATGTGAAGGCTTCGTTAGAGCCAAGGGGGCGGGGGAAACTGAGGGGTAGGATGAAGGAATGAGGGAGAAAGCAGTAGGGTATTTGATCCCCGGGAGCTTTAGTTTGGGGGCTTAGTCCGTCCCAGCTATGGTCTACAGTCCATGGTAGGGTTGACCCTTGAGAATCCCAGCCAATAGCTATAAATTATTTGTGTGGTGGACACATCCTGGTGCTTAAGTCCTTGAATGCAGTCATTTATTACCCGGATTCACGGGTCAGTGAATCCAAGTCCCTCGAGTTTAGACGCTTCGCGTATTTCATCTTGTCCAGCAAGCTTCGTGGGCTGACCAATCAAAGAGCAAGTGTGGATTGTGCTTACATATACCAGGCACGCTGGCGGGAAACTATTTGCAAACTCTAAAAAAAAGACAGGCTGAACGAGGGCACAGTGAGTATGTGAATGTGGTATGCGTATGCACTGGTTTTTCCGCAGGAGATATATATTACAAGTGATGTACGGAGGTATTTAGGAAGTTCCGTGATAGAAATACTTGCCATGTGTGTGCTGTGCATGGAGCAAGTGAAAGTAACTGCTGCACTGCTTTCTCCAGATTCAAACCACGGTGCTACTTACGTCCCTGGCGTGAGCCTCATGGGACCCGCGGGCGGAAATATACATGGAGAAAGCACTGGACTAGCGGAGAAAGTGGAGGAGGATGGAATAGAGAATGCATGTGCGAAAACATTACTAGAACTCAATTATGAGGCGCACTTTTGTGGGAGAAAAGAATTGAGCAGAGAGTGTAATGGATGCAAGCCTGAGCCTAATACTTCCTCGGCATGCTAGCAAAGTCCAAAGAAAATGACTAGGCGAAATATACCAACAATGATAGGACGGAGGAGTGCAAGAAACGAATGTCGGATGGATTTATTGCTCCTTTCTTAAGTAAACTCGGGGCTAAATTACATTCACTATATGGTTTCTTTATCTTTGATGAATGAATGCGGATTTAAGTGGAAATTACGGACTGCTACACGTTAAATTTTGTTTTAAATTAAGAGATTTCGAATCGTAATGGAGAGAGGAAATTAAAATTTGGTCACAGTGAAAGTTATGGAGAAAGTCCGCGGTGTAAGCATGGTGTGAGCTGATATATAAATCCGTGGGAGGTAATAAGAGCCAACATCTTGTTCGATATGAAAAACTATAATGGTGAAAGCCATGGAGAAAGTATGGTCAGAATCATTTGACAGCACTAATTTACGCTGAATTATGTGTTTATGAAAAATTAGCGGTAAAATATGAACAGGAGTGAAAGTATTTGGGGAAAATATTCTTAAAATAGCAGCGCACAAATAAGGGCAGGGACTCTATATATCAAGCTGCAGATTTTGTAGTAACAGTGGATTGTATCTCCCCTGTTGATATTTATGTTGACGCTTAATACTTTTCACGACATCCTGTAAAAAATGTTAGCGGTTTATGAGGTGGAAACATGGGATAATTTGTGAGCATAAATGCAACTTATTACTTATTTAAAGACAAGGAAGTTGGTGAAAGTAGGGAAGAAAAGATGTGGATGCTAAGTTAAAACGACCAAGGACCTTCGAAGACCTTCTTTCTCTGTTAGTTTTACTTTGCTTGAAAACGTTTTGGACAACATTTTGGAGTTTTAGTGAAAAACTAGAAGGAGGGAGAGCGAGTTGAGAAATCCGGGAAGGCGCTCCTCTCTTGTAAGCAATGGTTAATATATAAAGAAAACCTACTGAACATGTAAGCAAAAGCTAATTTATGATTTGAAACTTTCGCTAAGTGGGTTTCAAGGAACTGTGAGCGCATGATGATGACCAAACGTAGAAGAGATTAAAATCGAGGGAAAGGAGGAGGAGGAAGCAATGTAAATGTTATGATTACCGGAAAAGTATACATGTTTGCATAGAAGGAGAAAGTACTACCGGAGATTTTCTTTTATTTGAATATATGCATAGGTGTAGTAAAACAGAATAAAACTGGCCAGAGCTGTATATTACATTGCTTGGAGAAAGCTAGATTTTTTTCGCAGGTAGTTTCACGTGGCAGATTTATAACTAGAAGGGGAGAATTAATTGCTCAGAAAGGTAGGGGGCAGTCAAGGCTGCAATAAAGTTAAGTTATCATTGTGGACTTCATGACGTAGTGGGTGTCGAAATTGAGGATTTATTTTATCTTCCCTTGTGTAATCAGAACGTTAAGGATAAAAAGATAAGAAGTAAAGTTGTGCGAAAATGTGGGTGGCAAGGTTACGAAAATTGTAGAAATTCGAAGAACCTAGCAGAGTTCTTCAAAATAATGTACATTAACATCGATTGGAACTTAATTAATTTTGTTTGAAAACTGAAGAATCCACGGCTCTTGAAATGGCAGATTTTGGAGCGTGTTTCTCCCTGTCTTGCATATTACATGGTTTATTAGCGTTATTTGATGGAGGCTAAAGTTATTCATTGCATACTTTTATGATAAAAATAAAATCTATACATGTGGTTGGTAGAGAAAGTGCAGAGAAAGTTAACAGAAAGTGCTGCAAGCAATATGCAGAGCGACAATGAATATTACTTACATTATCTTCAATATACTTTTACCCTCTGTTAAACCAGTGGTACATTCTTCTGCAGCATGTGTCCTGAAGATTGAAACACTGAAGGGTTTTAAACATTTGATTTTGTGGTCTGCTTGTACTTTCTCCGTACATTATTCTTAAGCATTAGTGTTTTTACCTGTTTTCTTATCATCTTCTCAGGCAAAGACAAATACATACGGCATTCAAAGGTCGAAAGGCTGAATTTGTAATAAATCGAATCAGTGCCGCCACTTCAAACACATAGTTAACTAATTCATAGATGATACTCGACCTAAAGGTCGAGCCAGCAATAACAAATGTAGTTTTTTGGTTTGCATCTCTAGTCCACCTACGCAACAGCTATGTTTGACTGTTTTTACTCAAAAGATTTCCTGAAACCTGAAGCTTTCGTCTCATGTGGAGAAAGTAGAGAAAGCAGAGGACGAGGTCATCCTTATCTTGCTTTCCCTTGATTCAAGGAATAAGAAAGAGCTGCTGTTGGGTTTATATGCAAATGTGATATGTGACTCATGTATATTGTATGAGATACAAAAAGATCCTTTTAGCTTGCTCGACTCATAAAGTGACGTCTGAGCGAGGAAGCTTATTTTTAGAAGAAAAATGAAGGTGAAAGTAAGCCTGAGACAGGGGTAGAAGAGACATATCTGAAGAAAATGAGGGGAGAGTGCGGAAGTAAGGTATGCGCCGCGAAGAAGATAATGCGAAGGAGCGAAGAGAAAGTCGGTGAAAGTAGGGAGAAAGGCAAGAGGTGGAATTTTGAAAACAGGATGACTATGGGGATCTGGTGGGAGATACTGAGAGGGAAATGTTGTGCAGAGGTTAATAAAGATAAAGAATGTCGCGGTTGAGGAGGGAAGAGAAAGCAGGGATCCCTTCCAGTCAAAGTCTATTAATGATAACGCGGAGACTGCAGATATGATATGCTTTCCCTAAATCCGGCTTCTTGTTTGCTTTTCAGGAGGATGAAGACGGGTTAAGAGGAAGAGGACGCACTGGAGCAGAGATGGACGAAATGGAGAACGTTACCCGGAGCAGCCTCGGCCTTGTGCCCTCCGTAGACGATCATAAAGCAACAATTACTTGCAAGGCAGAGAATCCTTGGGTTCCGCGTGTGTACGTGGAGCATTCAGTTGAGCTTCACGTTGTCTGTAAGTTGGTTGAGCGGTGGATTTGATTATACGATACGTGTCTTGCCCAGGTGGGGGGAAGAGGGGCTCCTCGTCCTTATTTTCTGCTCATGTGTAAAGGCTCTCTCCTTGTCTTTCTTTTCTTTCCGTCTCTCAATCTTGTCTGACTTTTGTTGGATTTGGGGGATTTGGGTGAGCTGGTTTAAAAAAGTGTGTCGAAGAGAGTACGAAGAGAAAGAATCATGTTGTGAAGGACCAGCGTCACTGATTGTGAAAGCTGTATGTTTCAAACATTTTGGGTTGATATCAGTTGGCAAAATGTGAAAAAGACGTAGTGAAAGTAGAAGAGAAAGTGGAGAAAGGAGTAAAAAAGAGATATGCATGCGGCAAGTGTATGGCTTACATTTGTTGTGAGAAGAATACGAGTTGAAATAAATGATGGAGATTTATGCACATGTAGGTCAGGTTAGATGAAATGTGGGGAGGGACAACGGGACGGGTAGAACAAAGAAAGCATGAGACGGTTTGCCAAAGTCGTGGGACGAGTATATAATAAACGATAAAAACATAAAGGAAGGATATTAAATAGAGAGTGAAAGAAGCAAAAGAAAAAGCCGACTTGAGGAATAATAATTGGGATAAGAATACTATGGGATGATTTAATTAGCGTAGCTTTGTTTCTTGCATACATTTGATGTTTCATAAGAAGGCAGCCGGAATGGGAGGATAGAGTAGGGGTGATTATAATTAATGCATTAGAATATTTGTTGATGACGAAGATGAGATCGTATGTGTGCTTTTGAAAAAAGGGTATGGTGAAAGTTCGAAGAAAGTTAAATCGACAACATCTGTTCGTTTCGATTCCAACTTCTCTGTAAAGGAGATTAATCAAATAGGAAGAGATGAAAATTTAGTGTGGGAGGTAAGCGAGGGCAATGGTATTGTATTTGGGTGCTAGTGCACTATTGGAAATACTGGAGAAAGTAGTGAAAGTGGGTGGAGGAAATATGGACAACTTTGGCCGGATTCAAGAGAGCATAGCTAGCGAACAACACAAAACCGTTGGTGGGTGGAGAATTGTGTGTTGGTGGTTGCTTATGGGTAGGAGAAAGAAAAATGTTCAATATCTTTTGCTTTTGTGAAATAAAAAAGTTGGGACGTAAAATCAAAAGAAGATTCGGTATGAGGATAGAACATTTTATATTCTTCAATCCCTAGTCCAATTTCGTCCGGAGGCTTTGGCAGGACTGAGAAAACATTTTTCTCTATCCTCTGAGCTCCTCATTTTGAGCTTTGAGCCTCCTCAGAAAGAGTGAAGAGGTCCAAAAATACTCGGGGAAAGAGGGGGAAAGTATGGTGAAAGCGGGCACTTGTTCTAGCTTTGTGGGCGGAAAATACGGCAAAAGATGTACATGCAATATGAAAGACGGAGATAAAAAGTGGAAGAGAAAGAATGGGAAATTGCGAGGGATTGATATAATTTCTCTTTACGAGGTTTTCACTGCGTATTACGTACGCAAGGGCGTATGAAATGACATGCGACGGATGTCAAGAGGAAAGGCAAGTATAAAGCTTATACATGTTTGTGATTTCAGATCCGCCCGTGGCTGAACTTCGACTCGGCTCTGCCCTTCTTCAGCATGGCATTAAAGAAGGGGATGATGTCTACTTCGAATGCCATCTTAAAGCGAATCCTCCCATTCAGAAACTTACGTGGATGCTCAATGTAATCATCATCAATTTAATAACATTCTCTATTCTTATAATAACATACGTAGATTTCCAGGATAACGGGAATGGAATCAGAGGTGGAGGAGAACAACTACCATGTACATGTGTGGTGTGGAGAAAGTTGGTGAAAGCAGAAGGGAAAGTTGTATTTTAAAATCAATTTTATTTTGTTTACTCAGAAACTTGGAGAAAGTTTATTCAGCTAACAGATAAAGTGGATTGTCAAGCTGTTTCTTGTTACTGTTTCTGTTTATACCAGATATTGGAGAAAGCAAGAAAAATCCGACACGCTTAGAAAGATTGATAGTAAATTGACAGTGAGAATCTGACATATGAGATTTGCGAATTGTCTACAGGTAAATGATTTACGTCCACGCGTCGAGGATGCCACTACCTAATTGATTCAAGGAATAAAATCCGTAATGTTTTTGAACTTTTCACGAGTTTAGTGGGTTACCATGTAACAAACCAAAATTGATACAAGTCTAGCATTTCGTGACATGTGATGTGGTGGTTGTTCCAGAAATAGTTCTTGTGTTTTTGTAACGAAAGCTCTTGGAAAACCCCAGAGTTGGCTCAACAGACCGAGAGGAAGGATAAGGTTAGCCTCATCGGAATGATTTTCAGAAACCATAGCTGTAATTCTTAGAACTCTGTATTGCGGGAACAGAACGTTGGAGAAAGTCAAAAGAATTTAAGGGACTCAATGACATGAATTTTCTAGGATACACAGGAATTGTATTTCAGGCTAGAAAATGCAAGAATGCCCGCATTTTATCCCCACTGCGACTTTTCTCTCTCCGAAATTTTTATTTGACATCCACTAGGAGAGAAAGCTGGAGAAAGTCTTAAAATAAACCAAAGTGAAAGAAAAATCCGGGATTGTAAACCTTCTTGAATTAGTTCAAAATAAAACACACAAAGCCTTGTAGTCAATGACCCTTGGGTTTACATGTATTAGAAGACTAAAGACAGACTTTCACCAGAAATTTCTTGTGGTATTAAATTTAAACGCATAGTAGTATAAACGTAGGGTTAAATTACACTATGCATATTCAATATCATCTGATATGCCGGATCCACTTTTGCTTCGATATCCGGAGAAAGTACACTACAGATTCAGGATATGTGCAAATGGATGGAGAAAGCAAGCTTTCCCTTTGTATCAGTTTAGGCAGTGGCTGATATGAAACGAGATTTAGCGTATGTAGGAATGCGGATGCATTGCGGAGGATTGTGTACAGGATGTGCAGGAATGCTTGATGCAGAGGAGAGAGAAAGCATCTTCTCTCTCTCACTGTGCATGTGGAGTCAATACACAATAACAGTTTTATGCCACAAGGCTTTCCTGCCCACGAGATTGTCAATTTAAGAAGTGTAACATATAGCTACTCATGCAGCTTTCTCCCGCTTGGATTTTAGTAAATCTCAAAGGCTGGTACAACGGTGAAGGTTGTAGAGTATGAGAGCTGAAAGCACTGTACAGCATCTTCCTTGAAGCAAGCCTTGGTGAAAGGAACGAAAGGGTTATATGAGACGGAAGAGAAAGTTGGGGATGTTGGGCGGGAGGAGTATAAAAAAAACAAGAAGGGCTTTGTAGGAAAGTTATGGTCTAGAAATCCCGCGTTTTTCATTCTGTTAACTGGAAAGCAGTGAATTCGTTGATCAGGAATGAAGCTCTTAGAAACCGATTATTCGAAGCGAAAAAAACCAGGAAAAGAATGCGGGAACATAGAAAAGGGGGGGAAACGTTACTTGATTTTTCTTTATTTGGTTTTGCGGACGATACAAAAAGTTTGTCCTAGTGTTTCTCCTCCTCTCGGTTCTATTTGGAGTTTTAAAAGAGGCAGAAAAACAGTGGGCGAGGGATAAGATTAAGGAGGATTGAAGTTTGGCGATGGGCTCGAGAATGGCGGCTGCCTTATTTAAGATGATGAGAAAAGTTGGCATAATTGATTTGATGCAATAAGTTTGTTGTTTTGGCTTTTTTCAGGACCGAGTCCTACAACACAATGTATCTGCTGGGATTATACTAAGTAATCGAAGTTTAGTCCTTCAGCTAGTTACGAGAAAGTCGGCGGGGAATTATACTTGCGTTGCCAGCAACTCCGTCGGCTCCACCACGAGCAATGTCTTCCCTCTTCGTGTACAATGTAAGTTTTACTTTCTCCAGTTCAGCTGTAATGCAACTATCTGTTCGTCTATCTTAAAACTATTTCCAAGTTTTCCTCTTTGCTTGTCTTTACAATTTACCCTTTTAATTTCTCTCTTTATTAAAGCCCTGGTGGTAAATTTTCGAAAGGAAGTTGGGATTTTAGGAGAAAGTGGTGAAAGCATGGCGAAACTAACGCATTACTTGACGAAACCTTTAAGGATTTCGAGGAAGTGTACCTCGAATACATATCTGCAAAAATAAAATCAAGGGCGTGTTATTGAAGTAACTGAATAGTACTGATATCCTGGAGAAAGCCGGTAGATAACGGAGAAAGTATACAATAGCAAGAAATAACAGAGTATGCTCTTCCAGTAAAGTTTATTCGTCAAAGACAGAGACAGGGAAGAGATTTGGTCGGAGCTGAAATTTAGAATTGAAGAAATGTGAACCTGAGACTTTCACCACAGCCCAAAACTATTTCAAGTTTAGCAGAGGGGAAAGGAAAAGATGAATGGGATTTCAAGAGTTTGTACACTATTATCTCAGTATCCTTCTTAATTAACGTTTGCCTCTGTGTAAACTCTGTGTAAATTTTGTATGGATATTACTAGCGGATGGAGAAAGTTGAAAACATAATTTATATACGCAAGAGAAGATGGATTTCACAAGTTGGATAGAGAAAGCATGGAGAAAGTGAATGTCGTAACCTAACGACTCGTGCAAGCTAGTGTTGTTGTGTCTAGATACGTTCTTGTATAACATACGTACATACTAACATGTGTATAATTCGCTGGGTCCAAAGGCTGAAATCCGTATGGGAGAAAGCTGGGAGAAAGCAAGCAGACACGGAATCTTGTAGAGATTTGAAGAGTGTGGGACGGAGATTTGCCTGGAGTATCATCAAGATTAGTTGAAATAGTTTTGTAAACATTACGAGATAAGAGTCACTTTATTTCGTCAAATTTCTCTCCCTCTTCCTTTCACCAGCATTCCCTATCCGCCGCCACTTTCTCCAGCCCATGTAAAAAGTTATGTATGAGCCGAGAACTAAAGGCCTTGGCTGAGCCACTATATAAGATATTAGTTTTCAATATCCTCGGAGCTCAAAGATGAAACTTGAAGACCTAATTTAAAGTTTAGAGAGCTTCCCTCCCGTCACAGGAAGGAAAGAACGTAGGCATCTACCTTTTGCTTTCCCTTTTCCGAGAGGACGGAAGACTCACGCTTTCTCTGACTTTGTGGAATAAGCAGAGAGATGAGTGGGTAGCGGGAGAGATGACTCCAATAAGTTTCTCCTCACGTTTTCATGACAACTCATGGAAATGAGCTGGTGAAAGTGAAGAGGGAAAGCTGCGGCAAAGACTCTACGCTCTTCAGAGAGCGAGTTCCAGAGCTCTCATTTAAATGTTATGCTCTACGGGTGTCGGGTCCTCATGAGTCATGACACCCTCATCGGGGAATTCATCATTCCCTCCCGAGAGAGCAAGAGTGAAACTCTTCTGGAGAAAGTCCGAGGAAGGAGCATCCAAGACTTTAGGAATTATGAGCCAAAGGAGCAAGATGCAAGAGAAATAGTTTATCTTGAGTATGAATCAAACAAAACTTTCTCTCCAGCTTTCACTTCAGATAAATCTTGCACCAGCAGTCGGGACGGGAATGTCGATGCATGTAAATAGAGAAAGAAGAACTTATAATGAGCGAGTATTGTAGATAGATCCCTAAAGGCTGAACTAGCTTTTATGAACTTAAAAATGCAAAACTCACATTCATATAACCTCATTAAACTTGGGATGTAGCAGAAAATTGCATTCATGCACTGCATGAAGTGAAACATTTTATTTCTCATCGCCTTAACTATGTTCATACTGCGGTATTCATTACTGCTAAAAACGAGTTATTTGAAGAGGTACGTATCAAAGCTCCTACTCTGAAATACTCTTACACCAGTTGTCTCACCAGTATACTGCAGTATTGTCACAGACTCGAACTGGAATCGACAAAATAACGAGTATTATCTGCTATTCCTGCCTCCCTACAAAAGAGAAAGCATGAAATGATACGGGGAGAAAGCAGAGGGCATATTTTGTAAAATAAGCAGGGAGCTATTATGTACGTAAACGATTAAACTAGGTCGGAGAAAGTTATCTTCTCTGGATTGTAAACAGAAGAAAAGGAGTGTAGGAAAGCGGAAAGTGGAAACCATAGGATTCTCAGCTTTGTTATCTTTGAGAACATTGAATTTTACGGTACACACTGCATGTATAATTTAACAGTCCTAATTTCAGTGACAAATACGCTTTGAGAAGTTACCAGCTCTCAAAATTCCTAATTGCTTCAGTTACAAGAGAGCAAACCTTTGAAATGAAGCTACGAGAAGAAATGCATCCTAAACGGAGAACCGGGTTTCGAAATTCAAGGAGAAAGTCAAACAGAGAAAACAGCACTACTTGTATAGCATGGCAAAAGTATAATATAGTAAGAGGTCGGGCCGTGGCCGTATCTCCGAACACCATATCCAGCGAGCATCCAACTAAACTAAGAATTCCTGTAGTTCAGTCAGAGTCAGACTCCAGAAACTTAATTACAAAAGCAGTAAGAAAGTATATACAAGTCACATTATGATAATTTGGCTTCGGGACTAGTTATAGCAGTTTAAGTCTCGTATTGCGGCGGCCAACCTTGACAATACGTATATATTCTCTCTCACCTGACAATATTCTAGAGGATATTTAATACAATAATAATTGCTACAGTAAATTGGACATATCTTTGGCTACAACAGATAATAGTACTTAAACAAGTACCCACCGCAGGAGAGAAAGTAAAGAGCTACTGTAGACCCAGGAGGAGCAGACCTGCGGTCGCAATTTACAAATAGCGGGCGAATATTTAACTAAAGCTTGATTGCTCAGAAAATACCCAAGGAGCGGAATAGAGAGAGAGAGAGAGAGAGTGTGTGACAAATTGTCATGTTTTAGAAAGGCAAATAGAAGAGAAGACGGAGGAACTGGCTGGAATAGGTTAAGAGGACCCTTTACAGTTTGCGGGTACTTTAAATTGCTGAGTTAATTTGTTTTAAATTTTATACAAAGTAATTATGTTGAATTTAGGAGAAGAGAATCATTTGAAATGCTTGTCTAAGCAGCGTTACAGAGTTATAATTTTATTGAAGCTCTCTCTCAAGGTGGTTTGGATATAGTGAAAGTATGCAAGGTTCTGGTAGGCACCCGGTGATAAGAGAATCCCTGTAACGGAAAATTCAACATCACGTCCTTTCTCTCTACAAACTCTACATGCATAACGCTCCGCTAAGGTTTAAAGAAAAGATAAGGGTTTGCTCGGCCAGAGTCAACTGACTGTGAAATAGCTAATGTTATATATTACACGAAGGTATTTGACTTGCTGGGTTATTTGGGTTTGCCGGAACCCGGGTAATAGAAAGAGAGAGAGCGAGAATCGTGTAAAATTGTGAACACCTCAATGGGAACATTGCGTTCCTTAGCAGAGCGGAACAAAGTGAACGTGTAGGTAGGCTCGGAAGGCATATTACCTAATACCCGGGTTGCATGAGCTTACGCTCAAGGTGTATAGCATATATCCGGGTAGCGTGTTACCCGGGTAAACCCGAGAAATGATGGCAGATAGCAAAAATAAAGGAAGATGGAGTAAGGGCGGTGGGACGCATTGGTGCATATCTTGTATGCTTTTATGGTAATGGACTGAGAGTAGAAAAATATTGTCATACCTTATTTGACAGGGAGAGGAAGCGTAGTATTTTTTGTGCGACTTTTTATGCGTAAAACTGCTCACCAGTGTGTCATTCCGGATTATCTTCCACCATCAATAGGAGCTATTCATTCTAAGAAAAGAGGGGCGAAATTACAATGGAGGCACACAAGAGGGGGTGTGTGTCTACGTAGTTGACGTGGCTCTATTGTGCAACTCCTTTGTGCACAATACTGTGTATGTGCGAAAGGACGTTTAGTTTCTCTTTGGGGAAAAAATTTGCACCTAAAATATTGCACCCACATAAATAATACAGGCCTTCCTTTTACTCAGTTTGCTTCTTTTTTCACCTTTCTCCGCAAGGAGATAACTATCTTTCATACTCCCAGATGGAGTGAAAGTTTTTGAGAAAATGGCAAGACAAAAAACCGAAACTCTTAATGTCAACCAAACGCGATACAATTCGTTCTATATGCGTAAAGCACGTGGATTCGATGCTGAAATGTGGGAAAATAGCTGCGCAAGCGAATACTACTGGAACGAGTAGCGTGAAGAAAAGAGAAAGCAGAAAGCTTAAAGGATATTTTGAATTTTAAAAGCTTCCTTGAACAAACATTTACTTTTGAGATGATACATGTATTCTGGGAACTGATACGACGGAGAGCAAGTTGAATGGAAAATTTCTGGAGGGTTAAGAATATAAATGATGTAAAACGCATGAAAACCCCAAACTGGAGCCTGAAGTTAGCAATGCGAATCTGAAATCGGCGTATTGAGGCCGATAAAGGTACAAAGTTTAAGATTTTTTACAACTAATATGCCGATTATTAATGTTTCTTGTTGAATCACTACCATACGGACGATGGTTAGGAATAGGATTCATAGGTTAGTTATTACTAGAAGGCAAGCAGTAATAACACAGTAAACTTGCCTATGTCGAACTCCATTTTCTGAAATACATTGAATTTCTAGACAAATCCTAAATTTCCGTAGGTTTCTTCATTCCAAGAAACTCAAGATAAAATATTTTGTTATCCAACAGGACGCACCGCGGAGAAAGTAACGCACCATTACTTTGTATTATAAACATTAGTTAAATATTTCAACTGCGGGCGGTGAAAGCACGAGCAGCGGAGAAAGCACGAGCAGCGGAGAAAGCATTAAGGGCAAGGGTCTCTAAGGGGCCATGAATTTGTGAGACAGGAGGTGTAGTAGAAGCAGCGGAGGTTGTGCTTGCGGTTAATAGAGTTTTAGGGACCTTAACGGGATTATTATGCGTAACTAAGTTTAAAAAGGAATGGTAGAAAAATAAGAGGCAGAAGAAGTAAAGCGGGAAAGAATAGGCGGGAATCTTGTGAATAAAAGGGGGAATATATGAAGAAATATTCCCTTTTCTGAGTGTATTAGTGACAGGGGGAGGAGGAGGGAATGAATAATGTAGGTAGAGTGTGTGTATGCCAGGAAGTGCGTGCGGTGCAGATTTTGTTCAATTTTTCCACCATCTTCCCTCTCATCCTTTCATCTTCATGCTTTCTCTAAGTTATCCGTCACCCTTTAGCCTCCCTTCCCCGACTTTTGAATCGTATCGTACTTTCTCCGCTTTTCCTCTCGCTTTCACTTACTTCCCGGTTCTTGAGAAGCTGAGGATTTCCGGGCAATTGTCACTTTGATGATTTTGTAAATGTTGATATTGGATATGAGAAACGCTTCGGATATTGGCACGTCCAGCTTTCTCTTAATAATCTCTTCCGAAAAGTGGTGAGTAAGTATGGAAGTGAAAGCTGGAATGAATTTTGTGCAATAGATGGAGGAATAGTGAATATGTATACAAAAGGGAGAAAGTGGTGAAAGCAGGACGGCTCCTTCTGATGTGTGGGTATAGGTTAAAAAATTCATAGTTTTCCCTCGAGTCAGAGAAAATGGGCTTATGATGATAGAATTTTGGGGAGAGAATAACTAGGAAGGATGGGCTTTCTCCAAGTTGATCGAGGCGAGTAGGGTGAAAGCTGGAAGGGAAGAGGGTAGAAGAGAAAGCGTAGGAATTTTGCATAGCAGCGTATAAAGCTGAGTAAGTGCGAGAAAAAATTATGAGAAACAGTCTCGAAACGACATTTATCATTCCGCCTTCTATTCAAATCCCTGTCCAATCTTAGTACCCGTCAGTCTAGCAGAGCAACCGTAGCCTTTCTCTCAACATCCTTGTTTCCTTCCTCTCCCGGGTCCTCCGGCACTCTGTCTCTCTTACCCGGGTATTGTGCTACCCTCCTCCCATCTTCTCCCCTTCAGCCTGGAATATACATGAAGGGATGGGTAGAAAAACTTGGAAAATGGGGAAGCTTTGCTCTGCTTCCTCCTAGTTTAGTAATTTTATATCCTCCCCTTCCCCTTCTTCTATCTTGTTTAGTTGACATATAAATATTACATTTATATTTCTCCGGCATATTTACGTTGTTAGAATCCAATTTTTCCTTCCGGGTTTATTCCGCTTCGCTGAATATGGGCAAGATGATGAGAATGATGTGGTGTGGCTGGTTTAGCCGCTGGGATGTATGCTGTGGTGGTGATCCTGTTCCCGCTTTCAACACTTTCTCTTACCAGAAACAAACTTGGCAGTGGATTCAGGTCTCGTATTATTCATTTGCTGACATAATAATGGGATGAGTGAAATGGCGTGAGAGCATGAAAAAACTGGTGAAAGCTCTGTGTGGTCACAATGCGCTAGAGTTTTTGACGATAAGAGTGAAAATGATACACCATCGCACCCATACTGTGCGCTGTGCGTGAGGTTTATGCTTTGGTTTCACCGAGGGAAGATACTCTTTTACACGGGACTTACATATACCGCAAATTGTTTCGGAAAATTATGCAGAACACAGTATAGGGTGAAAGTTTACAATAATCCTTTAGACTTACAATAAAAAACTGGTTAAATCCTGTGGCATATTCACAGTGAAAATCCCTGGGTGAAACTAGGAGAAAGCATAAACTCTCTTGAACATTAAAACTTTAACTGGGACACGGCAAAATCTGCGAATTTCTCGCAAAGAAAGCCCGGAGCACCGGGTCATTGTTTAGTAAGCCGTTTAGTTCGAGTGTAAAGGGTTAATGTTTATGTAAAAGTTTTATAAACGAAAATAAGTGCATAACATATTGTTCAGGACCCTTTTATAGACTTGGGTATCAGATATCAGTGTCAGAAGAAAGCAAGTGAAAGTACGGAGTATATGAAAAACGAATGAAAGCCAGACAATACGCACAGGTACAGTATTTGGGTTAGATAGAAGAAATGGAATCACGAATTAGAAGACAAGACTTTCTGTAGAAAGAGAAAGTATGCAACAGAGTGAAAGCAGAAGAGAATGTACAAAGTATACAGGCAGAGATGCGAAGCTGTAAGAAGGATATAAAATGCGTAACCTGGTCTGGCGACTGTTAAACAGAGTGAAAGTTGAGAGAATTTGAGGCTTGTGTGAGAATGATACGTATTTTAAATATGAAGGAAGGAAGCTGCGTTAAAGGCGCGTTTTCACACTTGAATAAATAATTCATAGACAGGAGGGATAAAGTCGTAATGTTGTAATAAAGTTGAGAAGAATATGGCGTGAATAATGTGTGGAATGAAGAAATTTTTGCGTTTTACATTCTATGTGAAATGAATTTTTGATGCGTTAATGGTCTTCTTCTGGTCTTCTGGAGGTTAAGTTGGATCCCCGCGCGTTTCCCGCATTCTGTAGGGTCCGCGAATACATGCGTAAAACTTTCACAAAGGGCAGCACTGTATCTACTCTAGGCTTCTGCTTTCTCCCGGTTTTACTCACGGCGATAATTGGCTTATGTAGGCTACAAAGGTTCTTTTCCCCGCTTCTTTACTTCATAAGGGTGGACTCATATTTAAAAGCATGTGTATATTTTTGAAAAGATGCCGGCTTTTCTTCTCTTCGACTTTGTGAAACGTGGTCGGGATTCCGTATTATGCATTAACAATGCATATGAGTGAGAGAGGGAATGTGGAGAAAGTGGAAAGCGAAAGTCAGGGAGAAAGCATGATCACATAAAATCTGCTAAAGACGTAGAATGAATGGTGTAGGCGTTGGGACTATTTCATAAGAGGATTTCCGCCCAGCAAAGAGCCAAAGAATCAAGATTAGGTTTGAGCACTGAGAAGACATTAAATCTTGTAAGATTTTGCTTTGCTTTCCATTACGTCGAAAATATATAGAATCCAAAATTTTTTAGACAGGTGTAAGAGCACCATCTAAAATAAGGGTGGATGTATGGAGATAATGTGCGCATACATAATACTTACTTTACTTCTCTGCTTTCTCCAGTAGTATTTCATGTGGGATGAAATTGGATGAGTGCAGAAAAATGTACGCTCTCGCAGTTCTCTTCCTATTGCAAATGGATGCTACATATGAAGAGAAAAAATGACTGATGAAAGTAGAAGAAAGTAAAATCAAGCTTGAGAAAGGAATAGAAAGCGAAAGGGGAGAAAGTAACAGAGCGTGCCTATTTTGTTTTCTTCCTGTTATGAAACGTGTGCGTGTTTTAGAAAAAAATAAACTTTGACCTACAACTTAGAAGGGATGCCGAGAAAGTAATAATAGCTGAAACAACTCTGCTGAATGCATGCAAAAATCTCAGGAAGATTGTGAGAAAGAGTAGAAAAAGCCTAAATTGAATTTCTAAATGCTTCAAGCTGTGATGAAGTATGCGGTAGCTGGAGCAGTCCCGCAAAGTTACATTCTCTAGTGCGCCTCATCATCCTACAGCTGTATTATAGTGCGTATTATAATAGAGGAGAATAAATGGAGTGAAAACCAGGAAGAGAAAGCTTGCATGATGCAAAAGATGAGATGCGCTTTCTTTGTTCACTCCTGGTTTTTTGTTTCTGAGAAAAGTAAAAAACGCTGCAAACAATGGAGAAAGTTCAAGGAGAAAGTATCACTAAATTAGAACATGCAAATTAGGACTAAATATTCAGAGGCTAAGGTTGTAAAGGAGCTGCAGGAATAGAAAGCAGACACAAAGGGACTTTGGTTGAAGAATAAAATATGAGAATTCCAACTTTGGGAAAAATTATAAAACGAATGCTTCATTTATGTTAGATTTTCGCAGAGATTCATAGCTTTGCGGTACCAAATAATTTATCGTTTTGCATGGCGTTTTCCCTTTGCTCACTTCATTAATGACTTTAAGAAGTAAACGAAATGTATTACAGTCACGGTGAAACAGTGTCAAAAATTTTGACTTTCACTTGTTTGCTTTCCCCATCCATAAAAAGACACTATTTGGCTAACTTATTTAGCTCAGCTGAAGCCTTGCAATCTTGGTTCTTATCAACAACTTCTAAACTGTGGAAATGTGAAAATGGGAAATTCTTTAAGTGGTCTATCCTTTATGACATGTAAAATGTTTGTGGTGAAAGCACTAAAGAAAGTACGTACATATATGTGTTTGGAGGTATGTATAGATGGAGTCTTAGAGTTTATGTGGTATTGGAAGAGTGGAGTCGCACACGCTACTGCTGCGATGGCAGGCATTCGGCTTACAGTTTTAAAGAATGACAGGCCACAAAATAAGTTATAGCACTGCATGCAATTTTTAAAAACAAAATTAGATTAAACTGTCAAAATATAAAAAAGCGGAAACAGCTTTCAACGACAATTTTACTCAAGAGGAGTTACTCCTTTTGAAATCAGAGCCAACTAGAGTGGAGAGGAACCGGTTTTTGTTGGATGTAAAGAAGTTAATCACTTTGACTTAAGCTTAATAGATGGTGCGGAGGGGTGGATGCAGTCTTATTGTTTTTATTCTGCTTCGAAAAACGGTCCAAGAGAAAGTAAGTGCAGGGTTTAAAGATTAGATTCATATGTAATGTCAGGAGCGAGAAATCTTGAAAAAATATGTGCTACGGAGAGAGGAATTTCTTGCATTATTTTGTTTTTAAAATCTTAAAAGGTCAAAGGACAACTTTGTGGAGATATTGTGGGTTTAGTTGATATAAATTGTCAGTTTTTAAGCCAAGCTTGAGTGCGAAATAAAAACTTTATATAAGGAGAAATATTTTGCATGTGAATAGAACACACATTCAGCTTGACAAATTCTATGTTGTAGCTTCACAACGATAAACGAAGGCTGAGGTTGTTAGTAAACTGAAAAATATTGTATGGTTTTGAGGGTTTGGAATTGAGCTTATTATGTATAGACCACACTAAATCTGTATCACTGCGTGGGAATCCTCTTGTTCAAAATAATAGTTATCGGCGCCGAAAACATAAAATCAATTATTTTGTCTTTACTTCCAGATGCTCCGGTGTGTAAACAAGATCGAAATGTGATAGTCGGGGTGTCAAAAGGTGAGCGTGTGTCAATTAAATGCGAGCTTGAAGCCGACCCAGAGGACGTTACCTTCAGATGGGACTTGGCTACCTCCGGGCAGATGATACAAGTACCTCCATCAAAATTCCAAAACAGTGGAGCTTCTAGTCTTCTTCACTACGCGCCAGCTTCCAATCACGATTACGGATCTCTGTTCTGCCGGGGATCTAATATTGTTGGGTCACAGATGGCTCCTTGTGTCTTTCAAGTAGTTGCAGCCGGTAAGTTGTCCATGTTTTCCCATTAAGTTCCCGATTTTACTGGTGCACTAATGCTGGTTCGAATGTTCAGCAAATTCGGGTAAATCCGAACAGGGTATTACGGTGAAATGTTTTCATGAAATTCCGGCAACGGAGTGAAAAGTAAATCCAAGCATTGTATAGGCAAGGTGAAAGTCGACTTTCACCACGCTCACGTAATCTGGCGGAGAATGTTGGAACTTGGTGAAAGTGATGAAAGATGTAGTTTCAAGTCGACTCCTAGGTGGCGCGGTGGGCTCCATAGCCGAGTCAAAGTATTCTTGTACATTGTACGCTACACAGGGTGGATGGAGTTTGTAAGATTTAAATGCCGTTAACACATCGTTAATAATTACCTTACACTCACTACTTCAGTTTATCTTCCATTGTACAATGCGTCTGCCGGGAGAGACTAGTCCGTTTTATGAGATTGCAAGTAAATTAGGTATAGTCGGAATGCTTAGTTTAATGAATAAATGTTTGATAAATTACTACAGAGAAACCATCGGCTGTAACAAATTGCACAGTATTCAATGAGACAAACGATTCAGTGGAGCTAAGCTGCGACGAGAATCATGACGGAGGTCTCGTTCAGCATTTCGTCCTAGAAGTTTACGAGAGTGATTCAAACGAGCTACGCTACAACGCTTCAAGTCACACAGCATCTTTCCATTTAGGAAATCTCACGCCCATAGGAACAAGTTTTCACGTAGTTGTCTATTCCGTCAACGCCAAAGGAAGAAGCGAGCCCTACCGGATTGATGACCTTATTGTGCGACAAACAGAAAAATACGCAGGTGAGTTTGATTTTTGTTTCATAAGAAAACACACATATTGAAAGCAACTCCTAACAAGATCTCCTCAGCTTGCCGTCAAAGCTCAAAGAATAGAATGGAATCAATCCCGCCTTGGTTGACTAGTGAGAGAAAGAGAGATGTGATTCCTCGGTTCAGGTTATGTGAACGAAAAAAACTGTGACTTGCTTCCGAGAGTTGAATTTAAACTTTCTCTTTGCTTTCTCCTCACCATTTCTCTTCCCTCCTAACAGGCTCTACAGATCCAACAAAGGATTTACACCAAACGAAGGTGACGTCTGGTGTTACATGAGGAGAGAAATGAAAAATAAAATTTAGTGTGGGGTCTCATATCGAGAAAAATTTATTGCACCATGTCCTCAATTTACAAGCCTATATTCCATAGAAATGGGTAACAGAGCTAGTCTGGAAGGGAGACGAGGAGAAAGCATGAAAAAATAGGGAATTGGAAGAAGCAAAAAGAAGAGGAGAGAAACGTGAAATATTTATTTGGTTTCCTCGCAGAGTAAATAATCCAGTTTGCGCTCTTGTATATCGTCATCATCCACCTCATTTTTTCAAGGATTTTCCCCAAATAATCTGTATGTTTTACAATGTAGCGGGACGGCAGCATCAAACCCAAGTTGAAAAATATAGTGCCTAAAACTTGGCCCTTTCCAGAGATATACGATAGCATATAAATCCTAGGAGGAAACTTAGTGCTGAACCTTGTGCAAGGTGCTAGTCGAGAGAGAAAGTCCCATTGTTACCTTCTTAGACAGAGCTTGCCTGGAAGCCGGCTCTTGTTAAAAGCTAAAGGTTAATGTTGTCCTGAATTTCTAAGCCAGGTTAAGTTTGTTTCTCTAAATTTCACAAGTCAAGCTTGTTCAAGCTACAGTTACAGCCAAAAAGTTAAGGAGAAAAAACAGAATAGTAAAGAGGAGGGGGAGCTTACATTGCACACACCGAGGAGAATCTAGCAGGAAGATTGTGTACAGCTGGAGAAGGTGTTATGATCTATGGGATCAATCAAAATAATGTTTCTCTTACACCACAATAGAGGGGCTAAATAGATAGAGAAAATATTATTTATATACATCCTGTTCCAGAAGCTATAGTTGTGATGGAGGGAGAAAGCAAACAGAGATTTACTGTACCAAAACATGTAATACATGCTTACTTTACTTTTTACAAACGGTGGAGAAAGTACCTTACATTCTTTGTCCTGACAAGAGAAAGGATCGCAGATGCCCTATGTGATGGAGAAAGTAAAAAATCTAAGCTCCTGCAAAGATGGGATTTCATATTTATTTATTTTGTATTTGATGCACTCTCAGAAGCTTCATTGTACTCTCAGGAATGAGACTAGATTTAGAAAGTCTGCTTAGGTTGAGTGAAAGCGGCAGTAGAAATGCTATTTAGTTTACGCTCCTGCCACGGTTCATTTTTCTCCGGCTTTCTCCTATATTTCTCGCTTCACGTCACCTCCGCCCTTCTCTTGATTTCTTGCATTGTGTCTGAAATAAGTGAATGAAAGAGGCAAAAAATGCAAGGATGAGAGTCTAGCCTTGAGCGCAGATTGTTACCAGAGGTAGCTTAGAAAATATTCTAGAAGAAAAGCTTTACTGACGAAATGTAAGACAAGAGAGAAAGAACTGCAGTTTTAGCGGATGTTGACAATAAGGAAGCCGGATCTTGTGAGAGAGAAAGCACAGCACATTGAAAAATATGCAACAAGGTAGAAAGCTCATACGATAGAATAATTCAAATGGGAGAAAACTAGAGAATTAGCAGAGAAAGTGTACAGGGAAAGTCTTGACGGAATAATATAGCTGGAGAAAGTTAGGTGAGAGCCAAAAATGTATAAAAAATATACGCGAGGAGAAAATGAATCTATTCAGGAGACGGAAGAGGCGGAGAAAGCGTGTAAGGTTAGAGTGTTTTCTATTTATTACACTTGTATTGACACTCACGCTACCTAGATTGTTATTATTCTCACTAGAGTTTCCTGTCTCCTAAGATGAGCTTTAGAAGGGGTTGAATTTTTTCAAAGTATGATGTACTTTCTCTCCCTGCATCCAGCACAGAAAAGAAAGCACAAACAAAAGCTTTCACTCCCTCCTCTAGTTTCGTGGGATTTATAGCTGATGCATTTTTATAACAAGGTACAATGATGGGGGAGTGTGATATTTCCATGCAGTCTTGGTGTTAAGGCTAACATACTGCATGGGTAACAAATGAGGGAAATTCAAATTTGTATTTTTCACGAGGAAACGTCTGTCTGCTCTATGACGGCAATGATCCTTTGAATGACTCTTCCATTTACCCCTGCCATCAAAGAGGGGAGAGAAATAGGAATATGATTCGGGAAACAGATTAGGTTTCACCTACCCGGCTTGTATAACATTTCCATTTCCCATTTATTTCCTATGGATTACGAGCCCCTCAACTTGGGCTAGCTTTCCCCTACTTTCTCTCTTGTTGCTCCCTCTGATTTATATCCTGTTGTGGTTGTTTTGATTTTGATAGGGAAAATTATTCCAAAACTCGCGAGTTCTCGAAAAGTTTTTCTCATGTTTACAACAAGCGTACACGTATAACACAGTCCCTACATTAAGAATCCCGTTCCTGGCGTAGATGATTGTTATAAAACCCGGGTTTATTTCCGACTGGCAAAGGTAGAAATAGATTTCTGCGCTTTCAGAAGATCTCGCAGTGATAAAAGTCACAACGGAACCGAGTTATTCAGAGAGATTGAAAATCGGGAATGGAGATTCTAGATCTGAAGCTTTCCCTCTTTCTGACTAAGCCTGAATTATTCTTTCAGAGTCGACCGCCAATGCCAGGGGCGAATCTTTCAGTCTGTCCATGGCGGAGAGGCTCAAATACCCGGGTTTTAATGGAATTTCTCGGCTTCCATTTGCTTACCTTTTGATTAATGTTTTACGCAATCATGTTTTTGGAGCGTGTGAAATGCGACGTCTGGTCGTCGGTTCCTTGTCCATGGAGATTTCCATGCCCATGATTGACCTTATCCTTTGGCGTGGGTGCAAGCCAATTGATTTTGTACATCTAGAGTTGAAAGTGAAAGCACTGAAAACCTTATGAGATGCGTAAGGAGAAAGTGGTTCTTGCATTGCTGTACCTCCGGTTATATCCTTGATCTTTCGAAGCCTGTGCTTAAGGGAGGTGAAAGTAGAAATACAAAGCTTTTTAAAAATAAATCTATTCTAAAGGTCAGCGAACAAAGGCTTGAGTTGGCGCGCACTGGGTATCCTAGACGTAGCTGTGGGAAAATAAAACGTTTGAAGTTAGGCGGGTGTATGCATCGTGCTTCTGTTAAACTGCTAAGTATCGGGTTTGAAACAGTAGACACAGCCATCAGACTGTTATACGGCACTCTTAGAAGCTATCCTTGAATTTGGGAATGACTGCAGCATAACCTGTCGATTTCATCCGATACTGAACTGAGTTAAACGATGACATCAGACAGATCATGAACAAATGAGAGGTCTCTGTTCTCTGATGGTATTCAGACTTTAGTTAGAGACAAACAGAGTGAAAGGGCTAAGAGATTTACATAATTTGCAAGCATTTGTGGATGCAGTGATACGAAAGGACTTGAAAGGTAACTACAGCTGCTTTTACAGGAATTTACGGAGGGGAAAGCAGGGAGAGTGAAAGCAATCGAATACTATTTTTAGACCGAGAACATTCCGACTGAAGCTTGACTAGGAGAAAGCAAAGGGGAATCGGGAAGCAATGATACATAAAAAACCTGGATGGAAGAGAAAAACCACAAGATTGAGTATGTGTTTGTGTGGGAATCCAAATTGAATGTGAAATATTTAAGAGATTCAAAGCAAAGGTAGGAATTCAAGGTCGGTACGAATTGGAACGGGGAAATTAGAACTTGTATATGCATAGTAAAGTTTAAGAGACGTGATAGACATGTATACGAAATAATATTGAAAATTGAAATGTAATTATAAAGTATTTAATTATATAATACCTTAATGCCGAAAGATAAGTAACTGAAATAAGGGGACTTCAGCACTGAAGGATGAAAAGTTGAAAATACTGAGAAAGTTGGGAAAATTATTCTACGAGAAATATTAAGTTTGACCAGGTGAAAGTTCGAAGAGGTCATAGACTTGGGTGCGTATAAGATCCTTGACATAAAGTACTGTGGGAAAAACTCGGACGTGAAGGACTGTGCTGCTCGACAAATGTTTGCTTTCTCAACTATCTCCACATGTCGGTTTGGAAGACGACACGCATATGCACGTTTGATATTATTCAAAGGTTTTTTTCAAATGGTCCACCGGATTTTTATATATATTTTGAAATACTGAGACAGAGCTTTGAAGAATTCAATCGAGTGTACAGAAGAGGGTAAAGCGGCTAAAGCTTCTTGGAGAAAGTACGAACGAGAGCTACTTATTTTCCAGTTTAGGCTATGAACTTTGTAGTGTCACTATTTCATGCTCACGTTTTCTTCCTGGATGCTCTTGATGCGTGTGCTTTCACCACTCCGTTCTGGGCACAGATGAGGGGTGAATTATCAAAGGTGAAGAGGTGAAAACTGTAGAAAATAAGACGAAGGAAGGGGGAAAGAGGGTTGAAACGGTGTAGCTGTTGTGGTGAAAGTGAATGAATAGAGTGGGGAGTTAAAAGGGATCATGAGTGTGAGTGAAATTCAGAATTTTGTTGAGTATAATATTTGGAATTCAGAGGGGGTAAGATGTGTGTGTGTTTGAAAGAGCGTAGGGGATATGAACAAGGAAAGTCCATGGAATTCTTTGAGCTGAAAAAATACAAGAGGAATCTACGCGTTTCAAGTTTGCTTTCACCAAGGGAAGGGAAAAGAGTAACGTTTTCTTTTGATGTGCAGCTGCTATGGATAGAAAATTGAATTTTTTGAATTTCATCATCAAAATATACAGGAAGAAAGCAAGAGAGAGAGAGAGGGATGAAGGAAGAAACCTTGAAAAAATATATAGGGTGCACTCTGGGACATTTTGTTTGTGTAAAGAAAACCCGGGAGCTGAAAAGAGCAAAGGGATGAGAAAGTCTGGAGAAAGCTATATTCAACCTCTCTTGAGACGGAGCAAAGTAACATGTTGTTGATATGTTTGCGTGATCTTTAAGGATTGACGACGACAGGTACATATTGTGTGAGAAAACGTGAAGCTGATATTCATACCAAGGTGTATATTGTAGCAAAAGGAGATGTGTAATATTATTTATGAATAAAATATGTATAAACAATGCGTATACATAATATGAGGATGAGAGGCAGGGTATGGCACATGTATGGTAATATTTTTTATTTTTTTACGATAGCTGTGTCACCTGGAGACTACCCGTGGATATCCTTTGGTCTGAGCGTCGCCATCGGAGGAGGTGTGGTCTTTGTCTGCGTAGGGACGTTCATCATTGCCCGGGCACTTCATTTCCGGAGTCGGAAACGGAAACGAGAGTCACAAAAACAACAGCAGCAACAACATATTCAGCAGTCCGGACATGATAACGGGAGCGGAAAAAATTCATCCAATCATCTTAATCAAACTGATACAACCCTCGGACACTATGAAATTAAAGATGGAATCTCTTCAACCGCAGATGACAGAGATCCTGATATCATCCCGTCCAATTTAGGTGAGCCTAAAAACATCTTCGGGCCACATTCCAGGGACTGAGATCCCCAAAACTTTGGGTGAAAGTAACATCTCCCAGGCACTGATATACAATATCACTTCGTTAGGATAAGCTATATTTTGTCTGGGAAAAGTAGGAGAAAGCTTTCATGGTTTTCTTTCGCTGGGAGAAACACTACTTGTTTACTTGGATGTCATGGGTCATGGAGAATAATTTCGCTTTGATTTTCTTAAAATGCTGGAAATCTCGCACGAGCGTGGAGAAAGCAGAGAAAGCTTGTACTTTGCTTTAGTTTCTAGCACACACTATAGTTAATAAATAAAATTGGCCTAGAAGATGGAGAAAGTATCATAGATGATAGAAATGGCTGGAGAAATTACGTTCAGATGCCATCACAGTTATGAGACTGTAGTAAATTAGCTACAGGAATGGAGAAGCTAATGGAAGAATATTTTGAAATTCCTGTGTATAGGAGGAGCTGGAGACATTCATGCCGGAGGACAAGGCTACGGTGGGGGCGGCGGGTATCATAATCATCATCATCCTGGACACGGGGGAGGTAGGCATGGAGACGGATTTTCTCCACCCATCTCAAACCCCACCCACCAGCCTCCCTCCAACGGACCTACACAAGTAATGCTCAATAGTGGGGGCGCTGGGGGTGGAACACTAGGACGTAGTAGTGGACGAAGCAGGCAGATGTCCGGCGGACCTACTTGCTGTCCACAGCCCTCATCAAATGTAAGCGAGATTGATTGATGGATAAATAATGAATTTTTGGATACTGTATGAGAGAACAAAATGAGTGAAAAATAATGAAATTCTTTCAGATGCTAGGATATCATACAATAGACTCGGCCCATCATCATTTGTACGCTACGTCGGGAGGGATGGGAGGAGAGGGTATGACTGGATATGAGATGGGGGAGACTGTGATGATGCATGGTGGTGGGGGCGGGTATCATCGGGGGAATGGGCCTCCTCTGGGTAACGCCATACCCATGAACGAGCTAGGGACTGTAGGCGGCTACAATACAAATTCCCTCCATCGCCAACAGCATCTCCAGCAGCAGCAACATTATCATCATCAGCAGCAACAAGGGAGGCCCCACCCAGGAGGACAACCCGTCCAGCAGCAGCTCCACTCTCCCACCGGTGACCCCTATTATGACACGAAGCTCATGAAACAAAAACTCTTGTCCATCAACGTTCCTGAAAGCTGCGTGTAATGTTGTGGATGGATTGCTCTGTGTGTCGGTGTATCTGATGTGGCGTTGTGAATTATTTATATTCAAATTATAAGTGGGAAAGACGCAGTATTAACGCATCAACGCATGGATCTTGTCAAAATATTTCTGTATTTAGTATATTGTGTAACGTACGTACAATTGAGGAGGGTGGGATGATGATGGTCCGATGAATACTAGGTTAAGCACAGCTCTGGCCAGGGTCACGCCGCGTACCCTTAAACTCCAGGAGCTAATACTTTGATATTGTACGTTATGAGATGCCAAATTGTGAAGCGAACATGTAACATAAAATACTAGACCGGATAATGTTGAAGAAGTATGTTAAGATTAATATAGAAATATTGATACTATGATCATTAAAGGCAGGAAAAGGTATGCTAAGTATGCGAATCTTCTTCTTCCTCATAATGCAATCATGTACTCAAAGAGATTTTAAATGTATACATTACTACTCCATAATTTCATATTTTATATCCATGGCATCTTGCTCGGTTCTTGTAGGAAATAATGTTATTATTGTACTACATTATACTCATATTGATGTGAAATAAAACAACGTTTTGTGTAAAAAAAATTCGATTTTATCGACTGGCCAAAATGCGGACTGAGATATTGCAAAAAAATGAATTTAAACTTAGCTTAAAAGTGTGGCTGTAAAACTATGAAGATGGCCTTCGTAGCATTGTCCGTTGCATTCCCCAGACCGGGAAGGGAAAGCTGCTAAGCTGCTCTGTTTCAACCGCAACAGTGAAAGTCACAAGTTTACTTTCTCCTTGAGCTTGCTTGCTTAGTATCAAGCTGTCTTTCCTGGAGAAGGTTGTGGGAAATGTTCAATTTCTTACAATTTAATTAGACAAGTTGAGTGACATAATGTAAATAACGGGAACTTTCTCCGCCCACCCATAGACACTGTAATCTTTCTCTCCCTAGGAACATTCAATTACGCTTCCTAAACCTATCCGCGCCCTCATAGCCCTCTCAGTATAAGTTTTCGTAGTAAACTGGCTTGGCTATAGTTGGACTTTCTCTCTTCTTCATCCTTATAGTCTTTAGCATTGCCAAGATACTTGGCTTGTGCTTTCTCTGCCGATTCTCTGGACTTTCACAATGCTTTCTCCAGTTTCCCTACATGGTTTTAATCATCTCCCACTTCAAAGCCATAAAGACCTCTTAGGAGGGTAAAAGTAAGTCGGACTACAGGATCCAGCACAAGAGGAAAGGACATGATGGCATGTTATAATAAATGTTTTTCAACTTTCTTAAGGAAGGCAAGTGGAGAAATTACTAGCAATAATAAATAAACTCAACAAGATACTTCTGAACAAATGCTTGTTCACCCTACAGCCTATAGTCAAATGATCCCTACGAAATCCCTCTTTGAGCATACGGATGTAGCGTTAGCTAAGGCTGATGGTCTCCATTTCTATGCACTATTATCCATATACAGCCGACATAACCAGCAAAAATTCTAACCGAATTTCGGTTTTAGGTTAAGAAGGTTAAGAATTCTTGGAGGAATGAATACTTTTGTAATCCGCTTACATACTCTTTTATGATATGTTGTGATTGTGATTGTAAATCATCTTAAGCAAAAATCTGGTGAAAGTCGGAGAAAGCTATTGAAGAACCATGTGTTAGAAGAAGAAGCATACGGAAACTTCTATGCCAGTACCATAAACTCATACATCTAAACCTTGAATTGTTTCTAAATGATATCATTCAGGACAATATCCTTGCGCACACTATTAATTGCAACAAATCATACAGAGGGTGGGGCTAAAATCCGTATTTCATCAAACTCCTCTTCAACATGCCTGATCCTCTGCTTCCACAGTCTTCTCTCTATGATGCTCTAGCATAAAATCAATGAAGGTACATGAGTGTAGAAAATGTATAACAGTTATAGTAAACGCATAAAGACAAAGCGATGAAAGTATATAGTAGTGAAAGCTGGAGAAAGTTCTTCAGCTTCAGCGGTTCGGTTGGAGTGAAGCTTGAAGAGAGGAGCTGGAAGAGAAATCACAAAATACTTTGTTTTCTCGGAAAATAATAGAAATTTCACGCCAGGAGCGTTAGTACACATGGTTTTAGGATGCCAACGCTACTGGCCCTTGTGCGGGGTAGAATGAACATGGTTGACTTTGGAAAGAAACAAGAGAGAAGATGTAAGGAAATCCAAGGATTTCAAACCGAGCTTCCGAGTTAAGCAGCGTATCTATCTATAAAACTCAAACTTGGATGAAGAGATGGACAAGCGCCAAGAAAAGTTTGTTTTCACACTTAAACTTTCTTGTTGGCGCTTGTTTGAAAACAGTGCAGAAACTGCAGACTACTGCGGGTTCTTGGAAGTGTGAGAGATTTTCCAGAGGCAATAGAATTGTAGCTGGAAGCGTTAGGGAATGGGGTCTATGATCAATTTTATTACCTTTTCGAAAGCGCCCCTACAGAAAATTACATTCCGGAGAAAGCAGAAGGCAAGACAATACAGAGTATACAGTAGGAGTAGGAGGCGTGTGTTCATATGCGCGGAGTGAATGATGCAAGAAGCTAGAAATCAAGACTTGGCAATAAACACCAGATTTTCTCGACGCTATAATAGCCTTCCTTTTGTATGGAGGAACGCGAATAAAGCGTGCGTTTTTGTAACAAACTGCTGAATATATAACTGAAATACTTCTCAGCTTTGTCACCTTAAACTAATTCATTGCAAAATAATTCTATACACATCATGCCATTTTTCAAAAAATTTAAATTACATGAACATCCACCAGATTGCAATTTTGACAAATCAAAATGGAAATAACTTGTCGGTGAAAGTCGACTTTCTCCACCAATACCAATGGAGTAGAAACTTTTATGCAATTGAGCTCCAAAAAACAACAGAAATCTGTGTTAGTCATGCAAGTCAGATGATTTAGGGTGAAAGTCAGCTTTCACCAGACTCTAAAGTAGTCCTAATGAGCTTAGATTTACAATAGACTCAACGTATTCGAGGAAAGGAGTAAGATTTTTTGCCTTCATATGTATTGTTGATGAGAAGAGGCAGTACTATACACTGATAGAAAAATGGAGACAAAACTTTCTCCAGTTCTCCAATTTTGTTGACAACGCTCTTGGGAACAATTCACTCCGGAGTTTTACACAAACATTGCACGAATCCGTACCTTTCGAAATACGTTTTCCTTTCTGTATAAAACACGGGTTGCTATCTACTTTTCGAGCTTACATCTGTTTCCATGGAATTTGAAAACGACGTTGAACTTGCGTTTGTACTGGATGCATACCGACAAGCAGAATATTGATTGGAGGCATGCAATAAATGAGAAATCAACCACATAGTTGCAAAACTGGTTGTAAGACCTGCCTACCAAATCATGAGTGAATAGTGATACTACTGCGGCATGTATCTACAACCAGATTATATCAATTCAAGCAACTTGAAAAGTATAAGATCATGACGAATAAGATTTTTAAGATGTTCGCAAATTTAATTTATGTTTCGGATCTTCACGAGAGTAATATTTGCTAAACTTCACATTTGAGCACAAGTATTAAAATTAAGTTTAGCTACATGAACTAGTAGAAAGTGCCGAGTAGAAATTTTAAAGAGAATTTATTACGGTTTTAGCATGTTGATCTTTGTTCTTTCGGAATTGTTTCAAATTACTATAGAGTTGAAAGTTTTTATTGTAGCGCGATCTTTCTGGAGGACACAGTTGTTATTTTCTTGCTACACTTATGATGCCCTCCTTCCTCTCCTTTCATGGGGGGTCGTTAATGTATTCAGAGTACTTCCAGGAAAATGAGTGGCTAAACAAGAGCTGATACTTGCTAATTGTTGTTGAGGGTGGGGTAAATTGCTATGTTAGGGGAAATGATTGTATGATAATTGGTAGAAGATAAGACAAGGAAAGGGACTCTTGAGTACAAGGAAAACGCGAGAGGAATTATGCAAGAGAAAGGAGCGGAGAAAGCTTGGAGAAAGAAGAAGAAGAGTGGATAGTTTGTAATCGCTGTTCGTAACGGGAATCCTCAGGAGAGATTCAAAAGATAGCGGAATGAGAAGAGGATCATTATTGAAGTCAAGAGGGAAATGAGTTCAAAGGCTTCCATCCCGCCCTCACCCTGCCTTAATGGCGAACTTAATTAATTTTTTGGGTGAGGATTATTGGAGTCAAGACAAGGGTCTGGAAATAAAGCGCTCGCTAAAGTATTAGTTTCATTTTAAATGCTCGCTTTCCGGCAACGTGCATCTCTAGGAAAGAATTACTCTTCCCAGAATTTCTTATACCATGCTTTCTTCGCATAGCATACAAGTATAGTAAATTCTGGTCTTCAGGAGAAAGCATGCTTTCTCCAGGGCAATCCTAAGAAGCTATCCTTTTCTAGAGACTGCTCTAACATGCTTCTCAAGAAATAATTTCGTAGCCATTTTAACCAGTCAACTGCCCCGTGCTTTCTCCACGACTTTCTCCATTCTACCCTTCTTTCGTAGCTTTAACTTCTCATGTGCTTGAATTTTGAAAGTACAAGGACATTGAGGTTCCTTTAATGTTGCCGTAATGTCTTCAAGCGTGATTTGTAGATGTGAAACAATTTTAGCTTTTTAGTATACAAAAATAATTGCAACAATCTCAGCTTTTTCTAATTACAAATAATAATGTTCTGTCTGTTGTCGTATGTATTAGCGCTTCTGCAGGACATGAAACTGTTATCTGTCCCTAGGATGGGCAAACGGCGGGATTTTACAAACACTTTTAATCATGATGCATGATCATGATGCATCAGAGTGATTTTAAAGGAAATAGAAAATAACATTGTTAAGTAAATTGAGCGAGAAAATAAGTACATAATGGGTTACATCGTGCCCTCTTCGTTTCTTCTCTTTTCACCAGCGTAAAAACACGTATACAAGCATTGAGTCCTGCCCCCGTCATGGTTACACTAGGACTTTGCTGTTACCGCATTACTCAGAAGATTTTTATGGGATTTTGTGATTTAATTTTGATGATGTGTGTTCCACAATTTGCATAACGTATTGGAGAAAGTAAAGGGGAAAGCCAACTTCCAGCTTGCAGAAGGGGAGGACAGGAGGAAGCTTGAAAGACGCAAGGGGAGAGAAAGTTGAGTAAGATTTTGTTTGCGAATGTCTTCTTGAATGGTGCATAAAAGTTTGTGAAAGTAGCGAAAGATTCGACATGTTTGATGAGATTAGAATGAAAGCTTCCATAATGGATGCTGGGTGAAAGTTTTTATTCCTTTTTATGAATATTCAACCAAGCATAAGAGAGCACAACGTCAGGGATGTGACTTTGAAAAAAGATTTTTCCGAGATTGCGACCAAGACGACTGTCAGTCGATATTTTTGTATTTTCCACGGTTCGTGCTTTCCCGTGCTCACCATGCACAAAGTACGGTGCAGATTTGGAGAGCAGTTTGTATGCAAATATGTCAATTTTCCCGCCTTTGACAAAGTAAATTGTAGCTCATATAACGCTTGATGAAGAACGTAGGACATAACAGTGAGAAGAAGACATTTAAAAACGTATATCTACGTATTCTACATTCTACATTGTATCTTCAGCCTTGGAAGAGAGGCCATGTGGCTCTTAAAACCACTCTAGACATTATTGTTATTATTAATGCTGATATTAGTAGCACTCGCGGCACTAGATTCCAACAAACGTATAGCTTCCTTAATATTACTTTGTTACAAGAAGAAAAGACACTTTAGCAACTTAATATTGTAGCCTATGGAGAAAGTTGCTTGGAAAAAACAAAGTATGAAAGTTTAATTTTATAAACTAAAATAATTCAGAAATTTCAAATTTGGTTGTGTCGAGATTACTAAATTCTTGAGAGCGTCGTATCACGGCTACGGCATACAATTTGCGATGAACATTCGTTTCCGGGTTACTATAACAGCAACTATGGTGACTACTTGATACTGGATTGAACAAGTGAAAGCACATTGGAGAAAGCAGAATCGGAAATATTGAGGGTGGTGGGAATATGATCAAGAAGAGGAGAGATTATTTATTGCAAGTTGGAGAAAATGTCAGAAAGAAAGTAGACGATTCATAAATTACAATCCAGCCCATATGTGCTCCATGTGACAGCTAACGAATTATTTTTCTCTTGTCTGTAAAAAAATTGAGTTTTACTTGGAGTTAATATTTCTCAGATTTTCGATAATAGAGCATAGTGTCCGACCTAACGCCTCTATGATTAAGACAGATAGGTTAACATCCTTTGCCAGCTAAGGGGGTTTGGACGTGCCGCGTGAGACTGAGAACGGACTGACCAGTTGACGCTTCTGGGGCTGGTGCTTGGCTAGAGTTGGAAAAGAAGTGAAAAGAAAAGACGGGATCAGTCCTGCGACTTGTTTCACCTCACCACCTACGTACGTAGACAGAGGCGGGACTAGATCTGATAGAAATCCCGTGTCCTTGCGTCAAGCTGTGTCCTGGTGAAAGTTTTCGGTGAAAGTTGCAATTCTAAGATGTGCAAGCTTGCATTAAGACTTAAGTCAGTGTAGGGATTGAAGGGAGTTTAGGAAAAGGATCAAAACAAAAGAGATGGTGGCGAAATGGAAGTGAAAGTGGAGAAATCACAGTGAATGTTTGTCCTGGGGGTAGTTGAATTGTGAATCATAGGGAGATTTCCGTCGATTCTGGTAGCCTAACTTCCACTATAGCGAATAAAGACATGAAACTTGCAAGATTTTGGTATCTGAATGAGAAGTGACTTCCAGACCTTTTTCTTCCTGCAACTTTATTACTCGTTACTCGGGGTGGCAGGGAAAGAAAGAGAGGGCTAGGGCAGATGGGCGCTGTTTTTCTACGGGTGGCAATGTGTGTGGATAGAAGAGCATAAGATGAGCTAAGGATTGGAAGAGAAAGTAAGAAGAACAAGAGGGAAAAGAGATAGGAGTAATGCTGTGCTGTGATTCGAGATATGGGCTTGGAGAAAGTGGGGAAGATAAAGCGAGTAAAACGTTTCCAATTGTAGATGAAACAGATTTGTTTGGGACGAAGCTGATGGAAGAGGGTTGAAGATGGAAGAGGGCACGGAAGAGCGGATGAAATATGGTGAGGACGGAAAAGATATGTGGGGCTCAATAATTCTAGAAGTTGAAGGATAAATGGTGAAAGTAAGAGAAAGCTGGGTTATATGGAGTAATAATGTGGGGGAATATTTCATTGGGCGGAAGCGTGGCAAGTTGTCAGATAACCTAGATAAGCTCCGAACTATGACATAATAAATAAAATTTCATAAATAGGAAATACATGGCGTGAAAAATTATACTCCATTTGTGGTCAGTTAATGTCCGATTCAGTCTCATCTCTTACCACAATTCCCGCTATTATTCCGTTCCGAGGGGTGGTTCCGCATTCATTACAGATTTTGCTGACTCCCTTGGAGTTTGAAGTTTGGATACACTTATAATGTTCATTTCCTCCAAGAAATCAAGAAGCGGAGAAAGCTTCGGTGAAAGCAATCTAAAGTCCAGAAGAAAGGCACTACTGAAATGGAAAGAACTCTACTAAAACAGTAGCGTAGCTTAGAAGGAGAAAGTATACGAGATGCCAATAAAACAAAGCAGAGCCGGAGTAAAAGGTAATTTCACTTCAAGCGAAGATATTTAATTATGGATATGAGAGATGCAGATAGGAAATTGGATGGCTTCTTATTTAATTGCCATTCACTGTTATGATTTAGACTCGCAGTTTGAAAAAGGTGAAACCGAAAAGGAATTTTTATTACATTTCAAACTCTAATTACGATAAAGTGCAGTCTTAATGGCTGAAAGGAATGCAGCAGCTGAAGAAAATAAAATGAAGGAGAAAGTAGGAGAAAGCAGAACTGAGGAAGGTGATGCTAAATTTGAGAGAAAGCGGGAAACATATAAGGAGAGAAAGTGGATGAAGGGGAAGGGAAAATAGAAGGAAGAAAAATCGACAGTGGTACATAAATTAAATTTTCATTTACGCTTCTTTGAATGAATTCATTATTCCTTTTAATGTCTCCGAGAATGAGAACGATAAAGATTATAATGTCAGAAAAGAAAAATTATACTCATCTACTTTCTCTATTGCTTTGTGCCATCAGTTTCCGTCCCCTTTCCTGATACACGAGATTTTGGAATGCGACTGCCTGTGCCTCTATTCTCACATAAGATTATGGGCTACGTAAGCGAATTTTTTCGGTAAAGTGAAAGTCGGAACAAGAATCCGCAATAAATTTGCAAGATATTTTATAGAGAATTATTTATTTTTTCCAGCTAGCGACGGCATGTTATTCTCAACTGTTTGTATCGTAATTTTGATCAAATTCATCGATTTCATTAAGTTTTAGTGCTAGCATTCCTGTGCTTTCTCTTTGATTCATTCCGTTTTGCCAGCAGCTGGTTTCATTATTTCGCTAAATGCTGTAAACAATTTTTAACAATTATTTTCAATTGCTAGTCGATAATTTCTATTCGGATTTTGGATTTTTGTCTATCGATTTGTACTGCGTAAACTACAATTTGATGTGCGTTGTCATTCATTGTAGCTTCAAATCTCAGCTAATTAAAAAACCTACTGTCGCATTCTTAAGATAATAAATTTCTGGCAGAGCAGGAATATCTACGTTGTGCAACGCGTGGCTCTTGAATTCGAATTTCCCACTCTTCAAACATTCAAAAGCTTCTATACTATAGCACACTCCACATAAGCATTAACAGAAAGTACTCCTTGCTTGTAGGAGATTTGGGAAAGTGAAAATGAAAAAGCAAAATGATAAAAGAGTGTGTAGAAAGAGAGACATGACTGTTTGTATGATGGCGGTTTAAGGGCGTTTGGGCGGGGTGAAAGCGTTAAACGTATGCTTGGTTCCTGGTATGAGGGAGGGATGAGGATGTGTGTTGTATATGTGTGCCTGTATGTGTGGGGGTGATGCAGGTAAGTTTTCTGGGAAATTGTGGTTGGAACTGTTAATTAGTGTCAGGGAGGGAGAGAATGATGGTTTCCTTAAGGTTGCTCAAGAGGAGAGGAGAGAAAATAAAAAGCTATGAAACCTTAAATCACTCCTCAGGCGCTAAATTACCCTTCCAATGTCATTCTGAATCCTCTTCATAGAATTTATGGTTCAAGTCAACTCATTGAGACTACAAGTAGCATTAGAGGAGCACGTCATTCTCACACTATTCACCACCTTTCATGGACCGTTTCTCTCATCTTAAACCTCTTCTTCTCCTCCTACTACTGCTTTCTCCTGCTTTCTCCTTCTTGAGCCTCATCTGTGCCCCGTTTTTGGAGAAAGTAAAAAATCTGTGCAACACAAGATAGTGTCCGCTGTCTACTTTTTCTTTTCCTTCTCCTTGATTCGAGTGTGTAAAGTCAGCTCTTCCTCAGCCCTTGAATCCAGGACCTTGCACTTACTATTTCCAAGAACTTTAGTCTATGACTTACTGCGTTGTGTCCTTGCTAACATAAGGGAAGGATGCAGCATATGAAGAAAACGTGGAGAAAGCTGTTAAACCCAGGGGTTTTGTAACTCCCGCGCGATGCCGTCATCTTTTCAAAAAATCTCATACACACACACCTACACGGTTTCTTTTGATATTCAGATTTCCATGATTCCTTATTTCCTGTCCCGTCTCAACGATTCATTTTCCTTTCATAATATTCATTAAAGAAAAAGAGAGCTTGAAGAAAATTTTAAAAGGTTCTCCTCAGCAACTTAAAGCTGCATGAAACCATATACAGTTTACATGTAACGCGTACCATCTCCCTCTTGACTTTCACCTCATTCTCCCACCGTAAAAGTCCAGAAGCAGAGTTTATACACTTTATCAAAATTTTCATGTTTCATGCATCAATTCTCTCCAATGCTTCCGTAGAATGTTCTTTAAGTTTTGCCTTTGACATCTCCCGTCTCACCGTACTTAGCTTTCTCCATGCTTTTCTCTTCCACAAAGCTCCCGTACGTCATACACAGGAGAGAGGATCAACGTTTCAGAGATCCAGGTCATGAGAGGGCAAGGCTGAGGAGACGAAGCTATTAGTTTCCGTCTTCCTCTTAGCTGCCACTAGCTTCTTTTTTCCTTTAATCGTCGTCATCAACCTAGCTAATATTAAGCTGCCTTCAAATTCCTTCCGCAATCTTGTCAGTCAAGGAGAAAGTCCTCCACTACACGGCTCCTTATACATGTCGATAAAAACTACGGGACTTTCACCGTTACTTCTTAAAAAAATCTTTCAGTATTTCTTTCTTCCGCATAACAATTGACTTCTGCCCGTTCTTACTGCATGGTCTTAATTGTTGATCAAGTATGCCTACCTGCGTATGCATACTTTCACCAGATCTACGAATTAGACCCATGTATCTGGAATAATGAACAGAACGCTGCAGTTATTGAAAAATTGGATCAAACGATTTCTCTTCCAAAATACAACGCAAGTAGATAAAGCACTTGAAGCAAGTCTGATCAGTACTTGAATATCTTGTATGGAGAAAGTGGTGAAAACGGTGAAAGTTTATTTTCTTTTTCGTATAAGATTAAAGAGCTAAGAACAAACTTCTCAATTAAAATTTTATATCGTTTGCTTCTCAGTTGGAGCTTGGTTTGGCTGGGACGTTGCGAGAAGATGGTTGGTGCAAAAGGAGAACTTGTTGAAGAGAATTTATGAAATTAAAAAAAGCCGTTCCCCTTTCGGTGTTCCCTATTTTGGAAACAAAGGCAAGAAAATTCACAACATGCTTCAAAGTTTTACGCCTAAACTTTTCAACTTTAGAAGATCTTTTAAAACTTTTAAAGCAGCAGCACTGTGAAATTCCCAAGAGTGCGAGGGAGCAAATAACGCTTGCTTGCTTTTCGGTTGCTATATGCTTTCTCTGCATATTGGACAAGGCATTAGGGATGAAAGGGGATTGTTAGCATGCTGAAATTAAAGGGAGACCGGAACCGTATATGAAAATGCTACTGTAAAATGTCGCTGCTTTCACCAGCTTTCACCAAGTATTATCATGTTGTCTGGGGATCTCATTCATTGCAGTGCAGTAAAGAATGCTAAGAAAACTACCCTTCTAATATGATGGAAGAACAGGGTGAAAGCATGAAGAGTCGGTAGGAGAAAGCTGTAGTGCTAGAGTTCTAGCCACATCATCGATAGAGGGCGCCCATAGGTAAAAGTGGAGAACTGAAACAGAATAACGCGGCTACGGCAATCGCGGTCAATCACTATTCAGCTTAACCGTGACTTATAGAAATCGGCACCCGACTCTTACGTTTAAGCAAAGGCTTACAGCATTTTACTGATAGCTATTGAGATCAGTGAAGACAATAAAATACTTTGTTGATGCTGCCTGTAAAGAATCTACACTAGTAGTTTGAAGTCACGTGTTTCAACTATTCTAAAATGAAATCGATTTTTTAAAACGGGACTTGGTTCAGGGGTGGATCAATTCTTTACATAGGAAAGTAATGTCAAAGAAGCGGATTTCCGTTGGCATTAACTCTTAGGTAACACGTAGAATGCATTGAAGCCGGACATGTCGCCTAAATGTTCTTACAGGGGGTGGTTTCATAGACAAACACTTGGAAGCCATATTTTCCTGAATTTTGCGCCATCACTGCGCCTCAATGAAAACTTTTCAGTAGATTTAGCAGGATTATAAAGTCTAAACTGAACTAAATCGGGGGGGGGTACATTTTTAGCCAATGGGTGTAGGGTATTTGGTAGAAATACATTGCTTATTGTATTGTCTGTAGCTCTTCTCTCCAGCATCGGTTTCTGAGTTTAGTCGTTTGCTTTGGAAAACAGTAGGTTAGGAAGAAGATAATAGGATGGAGAAAGTAAAGAAAGTGGAGTGAAAGTAGCCTTTTGTGTGATTGGTCTCCCGGATTTGTGTGTCTGTGGCCTTCCTTCTGTTTTGAGTGTCTAAAGAGAATTGTGGCATGTGATTCATCACTCTTTTGTCCAAAGAAGCTGAAAGATAATGCAGGAGGACCACCTGAGGACAAAAAGCTGGGAGAAGAGGGGATGGTAGCAGGGATTTGGCTATTTTTCTCTCACTACGCTACTCTAAACGTGCTTTCTTTCACCTCATCTCCCACATCCACTCCATCCCTAAATGTCCTCTTCTCTCCAGGCTATTATGAATGGAAATGGAGAAAATATATAGTACAGCTCCAAGCGTGAAATATATGAGAGAAAGCAGTTTGCCAAGTTTCTAAACTGGATCAGCCTCCAGGTGGTTTTATGCCTCTCAGGAGCTGTATCTGAATTTACTTGAATGGTTTTTTCTTATTTAATTGCATTCAAAAATAAATTTGCGTCCGTGGTAACTATTCTCTAATTAGTTGAAATCAAATGCTTCGAGCACCGTGCAATACGATGCTCCAAACCTTTCGTCTATTTTAAAATTTTCGGTGATGGCGTTATGTTCTTGAATCCGTCGTTGATTGTGTAGCTTTAAGACTCTCTTTTTCTTCTCTTCTGTATCATTAATTTTTGTTGTATCTGGTAGCAACTATAATTACAAACATCGATTTTAGCGGTTCCTACTTACTTGAGTAGTAACGCAGGAGTACCGAAATTTCAACTCCTCATTTCTTAAGCGTCGAATCTCATCCTCATCGTTAATCTATTCGTTCATTACCGATAATTTCATGCTACATTTTCATACTTACCTGACGTGCGACACAGTAAGTAGCTGATGTCAATTGAGATGAAGGCATACCACTGCTGCTGTCCAACCCGTCCATAATTACACTAAAATAAAACTCTGTAATCAGTAAATTGTAATGAATAAAACGGCTTGAATTCAAATTATTTACTCATTTTAGTTGGCGATTGTGGGCGTCAGAATTGGCAATGGACCTATTTTACGTGTCATTTAAGCCTTCGTTACCACCAGACTTAATATGAATTATTTGCTCGTGCTACTGTACAAAAGTGGCAGAGCGAACCATGTCATGATGGTACGCTAAAACGTACAGCAAGTACATATAAGGCAAACATGAATTATGGAATAAGACTGTAAGATGAAGTGTGCGACTAGGGGTTTACTCACAGTTACTGTGATGTAATGTAGGTTGTTCGCGAAATGATTTCGCAAATGAATTGATTCCTATAGCACGATGGGGTTATGCTGTATCTTTCTGGAACAACACTTGGAACCTCTGCCACTTGTCTCCAACCCTACATATTTATAGCGGGGTACTCGAGTTAATTATAGACTAAAATAAATGCAATGGGGAAAAACATTCAATTTTCGCTATAATTATGGCACAAATGTCAGCTTGGGTGCCATGCAGGTACTATCCGCCATTCTCTATTGTTTCGTGTCGCCACAATGAATTGGGAAAAATAAAAAAAATCGGCATCAGATAAAATCCAAAAACATGGATTCCTTTGTATTAGAAGAAATCTAGTGCTTCGTCAGTTGCGGAAGGAGATACATTTACTTCCTAAAAATGCTTTACTCACGTGGTGTAAATCTAGTAACGCGTTTGTGGAGACTTAGTGGAGCCTTTGGCATCCTTCCGTTACGTTGGAATTCCAAAACAGGAAACTTTCAGCACCACTCTTCGAAGCTGCGATACGCGCTTTTTGTTGCAGAATTAGTGATATACAGCCTCTACGAACTGTTTCTCGTGTTTCGATGGGTCCAATCTGTTTACTTTGACCCCACAGCAACGAAGGCGGAGAAAATCAGCTTGCAGTACACCACAAGCGCATCATTGCTAACCTTGGGCATTAACTTTGGCATGATCTTGAATTATGGCGATCATGGTGGCTGGTTGAATCGTTTCGTCTCATATTTTCGTACAGTTGGAGGTAAAAATAGGAGTTAGTTAAATAAAATGACTCAGTTTCTGTTGTAGAAATTTTTTTTAATTTGCAAAAAATTCTGTGACATCCGCGCAGAGGAAATGCCAAATACCAAAAATGTTCCTGAGCCTAGAAAAGTACTCCACTGATGGCCGCTGTGCCAATCGTGCTCATCAACTCGATTGGTCAATTCCGTCGACCAACCGCACGCCAACTGTTTAGCTCAATGATGTCAAATCCGATGGCGCTCAAAAAATGGCAACTGCTCCTATTTCTTGTAGCGCAAATGTACATATGGCTCTATCAACGGATTACAATGTCGGGATTCTTCCTAGCAATCATACTTTATTTGCATGGAGCATATTGGAACCAACAGTTTTTTCGGTAAATGAGTCATCCTTTGTTTGCAATTGTTCGCCAAAATTTTTATTTTCTCTCCGTATAATCTTCTAAAATTATAATTTTGTTTTGCAGAATCGAAATATCCAAATCCCGACAAAATTACGAGACTACGAGCCGCAGCGAGAGGTTTATGCTTCGTGGCGGCAAAGAAGTAACACGGGAGCAGTTGGCCTCCTACGTTCGAAAGCTGGACCTTGTCCAGCTGGATTTCAACGCTACATGGCGATTTACGACGCTGATTGTCGAAGTCTTTCTTGTGATCTGCTGCGTCATGAATTTTACAGCATGTATTCGGGTGGAAGGTATTCGTAGCCTTCAGCTTGCAGTCGTCTTTGCAATCTCGTTACTATTGATTATTGCAGTCTGGAACAAAATGGCGGATATATTTGAATCCTCAATGATAGCCAGGGATTCTTGGAAGGTGGCGTTCCAAGATGTCTGGTGGCAAAAATTTCATCGAGCATCAAAACCGAATCGCGTAGTTATCGGCAGCTTCTTCTACGCTGACCGTTTCCTGGTGCTAACTTTAATCAAGACGATTATAGAAGTAACCGTTAATCTCCTTGTAAGTACTCGCTAGACGAAGCATGGCATTCTTCATTTAGCTAGTACCATCCAAAATAAAATGGTGCTAGATTAGCAAAAACTGTAGCAATTACTGACCAGGGTTACTTTCTACAAGCCGGTCATGTACGTAGCAAGCTGACTACAGACTTTGTGAACGGATATGTAAATATAAGCAGCAGCCTTTGTCATGAGTTACTTTTCCTATTCCCCTCACAACAGATTCTATGTATGCTTATGCAGTCAGTGATCTTCTTCTGTTTAAGCTTGGATATTGTACAACTATATTGATCGCATTCGTGAGACAGTGTGTCAACTGTTGTGGACGTTTGCCCGTAAATAACACAGTACTGGACATTTTACATGTCCGTCCAACAAAGCAAAATATTAAATTGTGAGTTTGTCCTTCCCCAAACGTTTCATTGTGCGAACTCTTGAGAAAATAAGTGTGGACACGGCTAATAATCTTCTTGCCGATACTCATCAATTGTCTCAGCCGGCTACCGTTAGAAAATAACCACCTGTGCGTGGATTGTCCAATTAAGTCATTATTTTAGCTTTAATTGGTACGACGAATATAGTTTCTTTTAGTACCGCGTTCACAAATCTATCCTTAACTTTTACCGTCTGGTGTTATAAATAACTGTAGCTGTCAGTTTTGCTCACGCCATGTTTGTGTAATTTTGCCTGTAGCCAATTCCGGGATAATCGGATAATTGGTGTAGCTTGTAAGCTACAATATCGTTAAGAAATTCTGTTTCCCAGTTCCGAAAGCAGAGAGTGGAAACTTGGTGCTGTACTCGTCGTAACACGGTGTCGGTAGCACTTCTTATCTGAAAAAATAGCACGGTGCACGGTGCACGGTCATAGTAGAAAAAAATATCTAAAATTGTGTTCAAAATGACGTGCTCGAAGTTGATATCTTAAATAGATAGCCACAATATTGTGGTACGAGTAGCATCTATACAAAAAAAACCAAGTAACAAGCGTTTGCAACAGAAATCTTTTGTAAAATAGCGATTTTATAGTTAAAAGATGTTAGACCAGGGGAATGTCAAAATGGTTACTAGCGTTTGGAGACTAGTGGGAGCAGTCGGTATCGTTCCGCTACGATGGAACGCTGAGAAAACACAGTTGGAATTTTGTTCCTCTAGAAGGCGGTATTTGGTTTGTGTTTGCGAGTTTCTGGTATACTGTGCGTATGAACTGTTCCTGGTAGCGCGTTGGATCCATGCGAGATATTTTGATCCTGGCGCCAATCAAACTGAAGCTATGAGTCTTCTCTACACGTCGACGGGAACAATGGTTGCGTTGAGCATCAATTACTCCATGCTACAGAATTATGGAAGACAAAGCGATTGGATTAATCGCTTCGTGAGCTACTTTTGTAGTTTTGGCGGTAAGGACTAATTCAAACTTAAAAACTTTTGCTACTTAAAGAACAGAATGCATCAAGGTTACTCGTAGATCGTAAATAGTCTATTTTTTCCGAATTCCCTCTTTATACAGGGCAAATGCGCGAGCGAGGCCGAGTTCCGGGGTGTCGAAGATTCATGAACGGATTTATCATCGGTGGTAGTAGTATCGTACTCATGAACACGATTGCACAGTTTAAAAAACCAATGGCGAGGCAGCTTTTCAGTTCTCTCATCCTGGATCCGAAGCAAATCCGGGCTTGGCACCTCCTACTTTGCCTTGGAGCACAGTTATGTGTATGGTGGTACTCGTGGCTAACCATGTTTGCGTACTTTCTAACGATTACCATGTACCTTCAAGGTGCGCTGTGGAGTCAACGGTTTTTGAAGTAAGTACGGTAGCACTGCAACAAGGCAAAACATTAGATATTAACGCGATTGATCACTAGAATCTGGAATTTTTCACCCCGGTAAATCGATTCAGGATTCAAGGGATTTCTGGACACCAAGAGCCACTTTCCAGCAAGGACCAACGCTTCCTCGTGTATGGCGGGGAACTCCTAACGAGAAATACACTAGCAAAATATGGACGAGAATTGAGCTTACTTCAGACGGATTTTAATGATCTGTGGAAATCCTCGTTACTACTCGTCGAAACGATTCTCATCTTTTGCTGCGTCATGAGCTTATTCGGCTCCATACGAGTAGGGGGCGCTCGAGCGTTCCAAATGGGCTTCGTGTTCCTCTTATGCGCTAATGCGCTATTTTCCATGTGGAAGAAAATGGCACACGTCTACGAATCCTCTGAAGAGACTCGAGGATCATGGAAAAGAGCCTGTGGAGACGGCTGGTTCCGAAGATACCACTTTGCAGCAAAGGCGGATCGAGTTCTCATCGGCGGTTTTTTCCATGCTGATCGGAGTATCGTTCTGACTCTAGCGAAACTAATTGTGGAAATTACAGTCAACTTGCTAGTTACGACACGTCAGTAAAGTTTGAACAAGTTGACAGCAAATTACAATTATTAGTGCGCAGTGATGCTCATGTTAGTTCCATGTACGGGGTTGTTGATACACTTAAGCAATCTTAAAATCTGGATAGAAGCTTAAGTAATACGAGAAAATAAGCCAATTCGTTACTTGGCTGAGCATTATTTTCGATTAAATTCAAAAGATTAACAGATGTGCTCGTGTGAAAGTATGCAATATGCTGTGGGAAGCTATTTTGTTGTTTATAAACTGTCAAGTGAACTATTTTCTTAAACAAACTATTGATTCTTTATTTTCGAATTTGAATATTTAATTTAATTCTAAAAACATTTACTTTCTAATCCCATAATTCCTTTAATTGGTGACGCACTAGGGCAGGATGTAACTTCTTTCAAGAACTGTTTTAGAGGCACATATCCAGTGGAAGCTTAGTCTCAAACATGTACTTTTAGCCCTTATGGTACCTGTTGAAATCTGTAGTAGACACAAGTAAACCCATTAGGAAAAGTAAGATAATCCTTTTGAAGACTAAAAGCTCCCCCATATGCTTTCCCTGCCCTAAGGACTCAGCTCTCATCTCAGGTACATCCTGTACATCAGCTTAGCGGAATCGGAACAAATCTACTTCATGCACTCCTTCTGGATTGCTAATAAACTCTTCTGCTTTCTCTGCTTTCACTCTGTGCTACATACTACCTTCCTCTTCGTACTGTTTTCCCTACTTGAGCGCCCCTGTAGCAAACCATGGGATACAGGGCAAGGATATTTTAAGGTTGAAGAGTCGATCTTCTTAACAGTTAATTTTCTCTGGCTTATTCCTGCTTGTACGAGAAGGAAGACGGTGAAAGTACCTACGAGAAAATGAGCTATTCCTAGAATCCATTTGACATAAAAATTTTACAGCTTAACCAGCTCGGAGGATGTATTTTGTGTGTACTGTAGCTGTAGAGTAGACAAAAAGAAGAAGATAGTAGGAGTAAAATAAAAAATTCGGTGAAAGAGGAGAAAGTAACTAGATTTTGAATTCACCGCCTGGTATGAATAGAGACAAAGGGGCATGAACGGTCTGGTTGACCAATAAGTTAGCAACTGTTTTAGAACTATTTGTAGGAACTAGATTAAATTTTTACGAACTGGAGAATACTGCAGAAAAATAAAGGGCAAAAGGAGAGAAAGTAATGAAATTTTGGAGGAAATTGTTAGTTCCATCATCTGGAATTCAGGAAGGAGTTACAGCTCAGCTCCCCAGAACTCTAGCCTATCAATCCAAGCCCAGAGCCTTAGATACAATAGAAGCCTGGTAATATTGAGGATGATCCCTTGGAAAATAAAGTTTACAGAGTTGATGATGGTCAATCGAAAAGTTTTTATTTGCTTGTTTCTACTAACAGCCCTAGGGACATTTGTCATCTCCTTCTCTTTCTACCTTTCAGAGTCCGCGGTGTCCGGCAATCGTCCTGGTGAGAAAACAAGTGAAAGTTGTCCTTCAAACTTGTGTGAACCCTTTTAAAAAGTTGTTGGCAGGCTGGTGGGCAGCATGGGAAACTTTTTTACAACTACTTTTCATCCAATAATGAAGACAATCATGAAACAGTTATAGCCTGTACGTACAGAGTCCGTCTCAATCTTTGGTGAAAGTTTTCCCTCTGAAATAGACAGTAGCAGGGAAATTCAGAAACTCCTGGCTCACATCCTAAACAGACTGAAAAGGAATTTAGGCATTGCTGTAGGAGAAAGTAAAAAGACGGGCGGAAAATCGTCATTTCATAGAGTAAAATTGCGAAAAACTTTGCCATTTTAACACCGTTCCCTGAGTGATAAATGTTTTTTGGAAGGGAGGCATACATAGAGAGCTCTTGGGAAGTGTAGCCTGTACATCTGAACGGAAAGAAAGTATGGGTTTGGATAATGCGGAAATCCGATTGATTCAACTCATAAAAAGATAATGTGTCCAGGAGGGAAAATTGCCAAATATTTTCCAATTTACATCCAACTCAATCATGGTATTAACTCAAAGAAATAGAGCATAATTGAATAACTACTGCTCTGTGCTAATTTCTATTGACGTCATTTTTGCAAAGCGGCCAAAAATTTTATAACCGAATAGCACGCGGAGCCGATTTAGCTTTCGGAGAAAGCACTAGCGTCACAAGCTCTGTTCTGACTTTCACCCGCTTCTTGGGTCCATCCTCATGGTCACTAATAATGACGCACATATTTTGAAATCGACGCAGTTCTGTACCTGCACATTGTCCTGAATTTAATGCGGCCATGTTACATAGCAGGTTTCCATCCAACTACATGTAAATCCCATGGGGTGGGTATGACTGTCCTAATGAGATATTTCCCCTAATCCTAGTTATTTAAATTCCAGTATAAAATTTAAATTCCTTTTACAGGTTCCGACAAAATTCCTTCACTGCTTTCACTTCCCAGAAGCAAGAGAGAGGGGGAGGAGAAAATACAAGAGAAAAGTAATGATAAAGGAGTTTGGTGTGCGAGTGGCCGCACTGTGATTTTGTTCGAGGAGAACCTTTAGTAAAACGACAGAAGAGAAAAGAAGATCCCCCCATGATCAAGGGAAGTCCAGAAAGTTGTGGGGAAGACACTTGTATGGCTTTCAATTAAGCTTGGGCTTTTGAGGATTCAGCCAGTGTTTTCTTTCCTACCCCTTCAATGTATTTCACCAAAGTTAATTATTTACAAGGATTATCTACCTCAAGAGTTTAAACCACTTGAGGGAAAGCATAAGTGAAACTTTACTGATTTCATTTCTCATGCCCGAATTCCTACATGTTATGTGAAAGTCCATTTGCTTTCTCCGTAGTTAGGTGAGTGTGGGCGTTGTAAGGTAGGTGGGAAATTGAAATGGGGTTGTTGACGTGCTAGTGTTTCTCTTACGTTGTTCTGTATACACTGACCTCTGGTGACGTAATACCTGCCTCGTGGCTCGCGCTAGCACAATGTGTAGTGTATTAAAAGAACGAATTTCCTGGTGATGTTTGGTTTCATCTTTTAAGGTCATATATATTTTTCAGTTGGATTTTATATAATTTTTTCATGACCTTTTCAGCACAAAGTTATCTCATTACTTCAGGTGTAATCCTCCCGTGCCTTATGTACAAATCATTGATTCAATTTTAATGCGAAACTAGGAGAATGCCCGCCACACAAATACAACCCACGCATGTATTTACAATGCTATAGGAAATATACTTTTGTCAGGAGTTTCCTCGAATTATATGGACTGCTTTCAACACATGCTTTCACCAATAAACTAGTACAATTACATATCCATCCCCTACTGTCAACGCATCATCTCAACTATACTTGCAGCACGCCGTGAAATCCCCTTGCGGTTTGAAAGAAACAAACGGCGTTAAAATATCTGACGGAATCTTATAAAACATAGTCTGAGTATACAAGACTTGCGTTGAAGACTTTAACGTCACAGAAAAAAGTGGATAATTCTACCAGGGTCCCATTGGTGCAGTTTATGGACAGAGTAGTTCCTTAGAATATATACAATAATGAAGTCTTGCGTTGGCATAATTTCAGCTTATTGAAGCAGTCCAATTTTCGCAAAATTGCCATTAATCCCACTATCATTTACATACAGAACACAAATAAACAATTTTAATCCAATTTAGCATAAAAGCTTCTCATTCTTGATCCGTTCAATTCACATTATGCTGGGGAAAGTAATTCTAGAGGAAAAGAAACGATCTTCCTCATATGGATTTCAGTTAAGCTGTTGCAATTTATCATAATTGAATTGAATACTCTTGGGGGATTTGATCCATAGGACAATCTTGTAAAAGAGCTGGAAGGACGGAATGAATAATGCAAAAAGGTTATTTGATTTTGAAACGATGGGTTAATCAACTAATTCCCTTCCTATTCTCCAATCCGAGGCTTTATTCTGTTCTATTTCATACTAGATTCATCTCGATTGGGATCTTTATCAAGCTAAATCGTTTGTTAAACCCTTGAACCTTCTCTTCCAAATACCTATCTTTGAAGAAAAGCAATAGTATGACTTCTACGAAGATTAAAGTACCAATAACGAGGGTTGCTAAAGAAACCAGAGAAGATGAGAATACTTTGTAAAAATCCGACAATTACATATCCATTCTATTACGTCAATGTCTCCTTACATGTTTAAAAGTTTGAGTCCTTTGAGAAATGGGTCGTTCCTGGGAAGGTTGGATATATTGGAGAGTGAAAGTAAGAGAAATTCCATTGAGCAGTGGGACCAGCGACGAGGTCGTAATAAAATATCAGATGTAAGTTGGTTGGAGAAAGTTAATCGTAAGAATATTAAATGAATCTAGAATTGAGTTCCGCCTCTCTCTCTGTGTCCTTATCTAATCTACTCATAACTGACTTAAGTAGTACAGAGAGGAGAGTACACAATAGGAATACGAAATTGCTTTCATACTCTCCTCCTCCTCCTTACTTTTGGCTTCTTCTTTCCTTGGGCCTCCCTGCCCTTGCCTTACATAATATTTCGGTTTCCCGCTTGCCATCCCATACAAACTATTCATCCTGCTTCTCCTTTGAATACATGTGAAAGGTTAAGTTAAGCTAATCCGTTTTGTTGGCAACAAAGAGGAGCGGCGGACATTGTAGAGTCGGATTCCCGGGACAAACTCGGCTTTACCCAGGTCACTTAAGTCATAGTAAAAGTTTTTTTGTAAAAAAGAAAAATTTCCTCTACGTTTACCAGCTCCTCTATACGGTGCGTGAATAGAGAAAGACATTGCTGTCATTCGTATTCCTATTTTATCTGCATCGACAGAGTCAAGGGAAATCCTTCCTTTCTTTTTCGCTTTCTCTTCGGCCTTGTCTCCAAGGAACTCCTTCCCTCGTCTCTTTCACATATATTTGAGAGGGGAACGTGACTTGAGTCCACCACATGCTTTACACTGGATCCCTGTCAATCCTTTCAGATTCTCAAAGCTAGAAGAGGCGAAGAATAGTGGCCTGCTTGCTGAGGCTGCTTAAGTTGGAGAAGAAAACCAACTCATCATAAGACATCAGCAGCATGGAATCCAAAAAACTCAACATTCTTTCACCTATTTAAAAGCAAGAAAATACATTCGTCTTTAGTTTAGTGTTTTACTGGGATCTACTTTACTCACTCACAGAGCAGGTCTTGAGTCAGAGGGAGTGATAGGTGAAAGTAGAGTTTGGGTTAGTATAGTCAGCAACTGTAAAGAAAGTTGCAAAAATACCAGGTGAAAGTTAAAAATTCTTGACTTCATTTATCATCTCCTCTTGTTCTACTACGCTTCGTCACTTTCTGTCTTTCTCTTGATGCGGTTACAGCTTCAAGGAGCCTGATTAGAATTTTTTCACACACTTTATTTTCACCAGACAGGGGAGAGAGAAAGTAGTCTCACGCTTCTCACTTCCCTTCTCTCAACTTTCTCCTATCCTAAGCTCCCGCGAGGATTTATGTTTTTTCAGATTGTCTTTGCGCCGTCTACCGAAACTAGAAAAAGTGTGGGCGGACACTACTGGGCCACTTTACTGAGTTTTTTTAAAAACTACAAAAAATACGGCATTAAAATTATGTTTTAAAAAGTACAGTAGTTATTCGACATTTAACATCAACTCTGGTATGAATGCGATTGGATTAGTCTTTATTCTAGGAAATTGGCCAATACTTTCAGAAATCAAATTAATCAGATCAGAAGTAGTGATTGTTTCAACTTACAGTTGCCAATATAATGTAGATTGATTAATTTTTAAAATTTGCAGAAGCTTCTTTAACTTTAAAAGAAAATATTCGTAACGAGTTTGTTTGCATACAATCTTAGTAATTTTAGCTTGTAAGTTAAAATTTTTCTGAACCTGTATTATATTCTCACATCCTTGTCGCAACTAACGCCCTCTGGAATCACACGTGATTCTGTAGGAAATAGCTGAGATACACTGAGGCCCTCTAGCGGGATTTCGAGAACAAAACGAAAGCTTTTGCCTGGAACTCATAATAATTTCTTTCTTTGGGATTACTTAATCCAGGACTAAAACGTAGCTCTCCAGGCAAAAGTAGCTCCCTCCTCAGTTAATAATTTTCTATAGTACGTCATGGATGCACACGTCTTTAAAAGTTTTTGCCACTTTTACTCAGATTAACTTTGCAATGTACAGTACTTGACTTTTTAGAGCTTTCAAGGACAGACTTATCTTTTGCCAATTTTCTTTGAGCATTCCAAGTACTTGGAGATTATTCTTTAGATTTGCCAACCCGAGAGGGATGTTGCATGCATGGAAAAGTAGTTCACCATTAAGCTAATAGTGGGAATGGAGGGAAAGAGGATCCGGAGAAGATAAGAAAGGAAGATAATGGTGTGCAGGGCTTGGTTGAAGGAGCGTGGAGGATTTGGAGTGTAACGCGTTAGGTAAAACCATTCTAGAAATAATTAGGAGTGCGTATGAGAATTTTCTTTTCATTAGGAGAATTGATAGTTGTTAAGTGTAGAGGAGAAAGCTGACTGGGTGAAAGTTCTTAGTGGAGGATAAGAGAGAGTGATGTGGGGGATGGATGCAAGTACAAAAAGGTTGATTGTATGACGTGAGAGTGTGATTTGACATTTTGATACGTATCAGATCAAGTTATGTAGCGCTGTGAGTGAGAGATGAAGGAGAGTACAATGGAGAAAGCTGATACGAGTCTGACAAGGGGGACAAGCCTTCAGGCTTTCTCCCGCACATATATATTTATCGTCTATTGAACTGGGAGGTTTAAAGAAAAGTTGCTTTATCCTAGTATTGTATCCGAAAATTCCGCTCCACTCACTCACTTCTACCCGGAGTTTAATTTGAGATGTCAAGAGGAGAAAGCCGGCTTTCACTCCGTAAATATGTAATATGGCAAATAACATATCAACTTGGAGAAACCGTTTCAATTCAGCATGTCTGCTGAATAACACCACCTCGTTGCCAAACTAGAGTGCAAGAGGGCGTCGCGGTTAAACTTTTTGGAACCAGAGAAAGTATATTTTTTCAAACCATTCTTTGAATCCAATTTATAAACATGCCTATCCAAATACGTGTCAACTGAGACTTTCTCCTACACTTTGGCTACCAGCTGCCTTAGTGCAGTGAGATGTGTACTACAAAGTATCGAGAAATCTTCCTTGGAAAAAACAGGTAGTGTGAATTTGACATATCTGCCCTTTGAATTTTCAGTGAAAGCAAAAAAAAATACGGAATCAAAAGGGCAAATAAATATACGTTGGGTTTTTTCTTTCTCTTTCTTACTTTCAACTTGTTTTGTAGGGTAGACAGAACATAGTTTTACAGTCACGCAGCAACGCAGGTAAACTGGATAAAATTCCAAGAATTTTGAAATTGAAAGAATCTATTCAGCTCACTGCGTCCTCGACGCTTTCCCTCGACTTTTTCTACAAGTACAATGGTGAAAGCTACTGGGAAATGTGATGAAATGAGGCTTGTAAAAACAACATGAGACGGCTGAGTTATTCTATATGAAATCCTATCAAAAATCTCATATGCAGTTGTCATATTTCTTCTATTCAATTCCCTACATGTTTGTACAATCGACGATTACTGTCACCCAGCCAAAAGAAAAGATAAAATCCACTAGTACCTACTCTAAAGAGAAAGTTAGTAAAAACTCTTGGATTTATTTAGCAGAGATAGGGGGAAAGCAAGAGAAGATTTTGCATGTACGCAGTAGAAATATCAGCTTTCAAAGTAACAGAGGGTTAGAGGAATACGAGTTCCCGGAAATTCAAAGATTATCCTCGACAAATGAGACGAGAGACTGTGTTTTACTCTTCATGTAGGATATGGTGCACATCCTTCTTGAATCAGAGGCACATCATCCTCAACGCGTGCTTTCTCCTGCTTTCTCTCATCTCTTGATTAAATCTTTCCTTGATTATGGATTTCAGGGAAAAACTCTAGAGATGCTTACATGTGTGACGAATAGAGGGAGATTTCCTTGAATGGAAAACACTCAGCCTACAAGGAGAACGCTTAGTCTGTACTCTAGACTCCAGGCCATATAGATGAGCTGATGATGATGAGAATTAACGCAGAGCAGTAGACAAGAACAGAAGGCGAGGAAGCGGCAATCAGTCTTCGTTAACTTGTGTTCACTCTTTTGTGCTAGTTATTCCAGGATGGATTTTGCGATAATGTTTTGATTTTAGCGGATGCAGGCTGCTGCTCCGCTTAATATTCGGCTGGTTGGGTGAAAGTCCTCAGTGAAAGTCGAAGCTAGCAAACCATATGATGGACTTGGGTGAGTGTGCTAGTGCTATGTGATGATAGTGAAAGAAGTTAATGAATTCATTACTCCCAAGTAATGAGATTGTGCAGAACAAGAGTAATTTCCAGGCTTGTGTGTACTAATTGATGCTGGTACAATTTTACATGTGGGCACACTCACTGAAACTTGAATTATAAATTGGTTTAATCTTGATCTGGTGCAATCTGAGAGTCTGTTATTTGCTTTTCTCGTGAAAGCCTTTGTTCATCATTTGTTGTAGTAGATTGTATTTTGAGGGATGCTCAATCAGTTTTTGAAATCATCTTTTGATTTTAGTGAATCTTGTTATAAAAAGAGTTCCATAGCGTTCCATATGCTGATGATTAAAAGATATATATTGATTTTGGCGTTCAAATATATTTTCTTTATAGAAATACAAGGCAGCGTTCCGTTTAGTCGCGGTGGCAAGAAATCGCGATGTTTTCTATTGGTTAGCATTACTAAACTAAGGAATCATCCCATGTAAACTCCAACAGAATTAATGCATGGAACTTGAGCAACCATAATTGACATCTATGACGACCGAAGCCGAACAGAAAGAGATTACGATGCCCGGATCCGCTATGGGAACATTGAAGAGAGTATGTCGTTAGTACTGTATTTTAAAGGTAATGAGCATGGTATACTACATGCCTAAATAGACTTTTTAGAACTTTCCTTCGTAAAATACAAAGATGATTTCGAAAATCCCGCAACTCTACAAAATTGGATTTTGTTGGGTCGGCATACGATGGGAACGCCTTTCATGCATTGCTCCAAAAGAGGCCAAGCCTATATTTTCAAGCTGTTCAAGCGAAATTATTTGAAATTCCCTGAAGAAAATCTTGGGGCGCGTTTTAAAAACTGTGACCCAGACGTACTAGACACATTTTTCAAAAAGAGATAATTGAATTATTGGATACTTTCAAATTTTTAATTTGTTTTAAGCCTATTGGATACAGTAACTTTTTTTCTGTAGAAACTAAGTACTTTAATAGCAGACAATCTTACCGACGAATCCTCTTACTGTTCCCACACTCAAAACAAAATTTTCAATGGGATCGAGTGAATGGAATTTCAAAACACGTTCAGGGATTCGCACACTAGCCGGACAGAAAGCAGCAGTGAAGCTGAAAGAGACTACATAAGAGAAAGTGGAAGAAAGTAGGAGAAAGTAAAATATTAGCTGGAAAGGTAGGTTAACGTATTTTTAGGTGGTGGGTAAAATGTGGTCTACAAGTAAATGTTCCTTGAAAAATCGATACTAATAGAGACTGAAGGATGCTGAGAGAAAACTTAGAGCCTAACGAATTTCACTTAGACATTAAATGAAGCAAATAGCTGTAGAATTCCTAAGCCTTTGGTTGCATGATTCTGATTCCATGTAGTAGTGAGGGAGAGAAGGAGAAAGTAGTAGAAGAAAAAATATATAAAATTCTAGAGATTTTAACGAGCATCTCCGTATCTTTTCCTTTTTTTTATTTCCCTTGAGGCGGGAAAATGTACATCTGCCTGCACTTGTATTTTGCTGAGAGAGAAATGTGGGCTGATGTGCTTTGGAGAAAGGTACGTAGTGAAGATCTCAATTCCTAAACATTCTGGATGAGGGAGGGAGGATAAAGGAAAGCTTGCTCTGTTGTAGTACAATTTTGTTCTGGCCATTAGCCTTGGAGGATGCCCACCTTTCCAGAAGAATAGAATGGGATTTTGGGAAGGGACGTGCCAGAGATACATACATGAGCGTGTACAGGGTGTCGGTTGGGATGGGAGAGTGAAAGCAGTCACGTTGAAGTGAATGACTGTATCAGAGAATGATACAGATGAGCGAATCCAATGGATTTCCTGGGCTCTCTAGTGATTTTTCCAGGGTCCGATTCTTCTTCCAAATATTTTGTCCTCCATCCTTTCCTAGCCGGTAGACGTATGCATGCATGCATGTAAGGTGTGGAGTAACGCTTCTTATTGCCAGCTGGGTTCGTTGGTTTTGCTGTTGGAGGATTTTGTGGAGCTGGATTTGTTCAGGTCTAGGAAATTCAACAAGATGGGTTTCTCCTCCGTTGCCGAAATACATGGACAAGGTTAAAGAGAAAGTGGAAGGAAAGAGGTAACATTAAAGTGAAAGTTGGTCATATAATTGTCCGGAATGTTTCTTTCTCCTTGTCTCTTTCCCATCAAAAACATGGAGAAAGTGGGAGAAAGCAATATAGGGAAAGTATTCCTCTGACCTTCCTTTGTAATCATCTCCTGGAACGTTTCACAGCATACGAACCAGAACGGCTAAATTCTCATGCTAATGTGGTTTCCCTTGTGTTGTGAATCCAACCACCCCATGCCTGCATATTCCAAGATATGACAATCTCAAACCCTGAATAGTATCTAGCTCAATGCTTCCATAACTTGGGACTACGCCTAGCCCAAATTTACATTGGGTAGAGCGGGATGTAGAACATGAAAGCAAATGACGGCTAGTAGGATATGATGCAACTACAAAAATCATAACATCTAATGCAAGACAGATAAAGGAATGGTGGGAATTAATGGAGAAAGTTGAGCTGGGAGAAATAATCAGAGGAATTTTCTACACTTCATCTCCATTCTGTTCAATGATGCGAGGAGAAGATGATTTCATCATGTCCACCAAATCTTTCCGGGCGAAGTGGCGAAAGTACTGGTTGTGGGCGAATCTTGTCAACCGTCCAAATGCAGACATACGTACTTTCACTTGGTGCCTATGTTTTGCCAAACCTTATATGCTTTCTCCGGAAGGGTATTTTCTCCATCTTTAGCTACATCTCTCTTTATTTTTAGCTGGACCGAGACGAAGTCTAAGGGAAGCTTATGTAGAGCCGGTCAAATGCGAATTTATGCTTTTGGACCAGGGCCAAAAGTGTGCAAAAATTCTCGAAAACTTAAAAGGAAAAAGGTGTGAAAGTATGAGGAAATATGAATTGAGAGGTGTATTTCACTTTCACATTCCCTAATTCCATATTTGCACACTTTTGGCCCTGGTCCAAAAGTGAGGAGTTGCATAAAGAGGGTGATGGGTGACTATAAAACGGTGAAGGACTTTCCTCGCACTTTCATATTCCCTAATTCCATATTTGCACACTTTTGGCCCTGGTCCAAAAGTGAGGAGTTGCATAAAGAGGGTGATGGGTGACTATAAAACGGTGAAGGACTTTCCTCGCACTTTCACATTCCCTAATTCCATATTTGCACACTTTTGGCCCTGGTCCAAAAGTGAGGAGTTGCATAAAGAGGGTGATGGGTGACTATAAAACGGTGAAGGACTTTCCTCGCACTTTCACATTCCCTAATTCCATATTTGCAAACTTTTGGCCCTGGTCCAAAAGTGAGGAGTTGCATAAAGAGGGTGATGGGTGACTATAAAACGGTGAAGGACTTTCCTCGCACTTTCACATTCCCTAATTCCATATTTGCACACTTTTGGCCCTGGTCCAAAAGTGAGGAGTTGCATAAAGAGGGTGATGGGTGACTATAAAACGGTGAAGGACTTTCCTCGCACTTTCACATTCCCTAATTCCATATTTGCACACTTTTGGCCCTGGTCCAAAAGTGAGGAGTTGCATAAAGAGGGTGATGGGTGACTATAAAACGGTGAAGGACTTTCCTCGCACTTTAACATCGATACCTTCATTTAATTTCCATTACTCGGTCCAGCTAGTTAGTTACAGCAGTGGCTTCGCCTAATTTTTCTAATTTTTCTCGAACTATAAGGTTTTGATATTTCCTACCGATACTTTCACCAATAAATCGTTTTTTTTTAAATTCTCCTTTTTCCAACCTTTTTGCTTTTTACAAACAAATAACTTATCCTCTTGTCTGCTTTCTTCATTTTTTCTACTAATGTTTAGTAGTTGCATATCAACCAAAATTCAACACATGAACTGATACCATTTTATTACTGAAATACATCGTTAATACAACAGATTGCTTTCTCTGTTGCTACCCCTGAAAAATTCGGAGAAAGTTCGTGTACCAAGGTGAATTTCAACACCATCTGGTTTTGAAAACAGGCGTACCGTTCCATTCCATACCAAGCTGGAATTCTGCAGTTCAGGAGGAAAAGATGCAAAATTTTGGCGTGGTATCACGCTCGTTAGCAACCTCGTTACAATTTTAAAGGTTTAGCGAAATAAGAGAGGAGGCATTGGCACGCGTTGGAATGAAGAAGAAGGCAATGATGGATCAGGTCGATTTTAACGATTGAATGCTTGCATAGGATTACCTAAGAGAAGAGACAAAGAAAGGATGGCTGGTTTTAGTTGATGGCAAAGATACTGTGAAACACGTAACCTATAAAAGAATGTTGTAGAGAAAATTGGAATACCGTTACTCTTGGATGGATTTTAAGACTAAATCTTTTGAACTTGTGCCAGATATCCGTAAGGAATTTGGTGAGATTGGACGATTGGAGGAGGCGACGACTTGTCTAAGCCTCGCGGTTTTCTTCTATGTGTGTGCTTTCACCAAGATATTTAGCACGTATTGAGATTTGGCCTTCTAAGGCGTGGTGAAAGCAAGGATGAGGACGAAATTCGCATAGCATTTCCCTGGGTCGTTGTAACTTCCCTCTCTTCTCTAAGCTTGCCTCCTGGATATAATTTTGAGTCGTGTTGATTATGATGGAGAAAGTCTGGGTAAATGATAGGGTATACCAGAAGAGTATACGCAGCATGAACTGTAAATGGGCACAAAATTCAAGAGCCTCTCTTTATTCTCTAAACTGCTGGATCTGTTGGTTACAGGAGGCGTTGCACATTAGAAGATATAAAATACCTAAGGACTCTGATATGACCTGCATAATAGTGGAGAAAAGAAGAGAAAGTGGGTGTATGGGTAAAACATATTTCTCGTTTGTGTCTGTCTGTAGCCTGAATATTGTTTTACAAATGCTTGGAGAAAGTTAGGAGGAGGAGGAGGGAGGGAGGAAGAGCGAGTGTGGAGTTTATGGGAGAAAGTTGGTAGGGAAAATGGTGAGGTAGTCTATGATAAAGGAGAGAAGCTGGAACTGTGTATATAGTAGAAAGGAACTCATTCAAAGGGTGGGTGGATGTGTGTGTGCATATGCAATAAAGAGGTAGATTCAACTCGATTTAGAGGTAAGCCACGCGTAAGGATTCTGATATTGCCAAGTTTTTTCGCTTTAATGCCCACAATGGCTCCGAGAGGAGGAAACTAGTTTGCTGTCGAGAAAAAATTGAGGAATGGGAAGAAAATTGCCTCCGGTGAGCTTGAAGACAATAAGCTTTTTTTATTTACTTCCTTCCTTTCATGTTTCAGCTCCCGGCTTTTTAATGTCTCATCTCCTACGTGCTTGGGTACTGTTGAGGTTCTACAATCCTGGAATGGATCCGTTTTCCTCCTTGAGCTTTCTCCTGAAAAAAAAACTAGTGAAAGCAAGACAAAGTGCCAGCAAATTTTTAGAATGGATATACAAGCCAGCTTTCACTACTTTCACTCCGTGTGCTTGATGCTCATGATGATGTTGCACAAGATTACTTACTTTCTTGGCTGCGCTGCAACTCTTATGTAAATAAATGCAATTTTAGGACCTTCTTTCGTCTCACTTCCTCTAACCCCCTTTCTTTCCCCGTGGTTAAGCTCCAAAGAGAAAGCGGGTGAGGGGAGAGTAAGGAAACGGAAGAGGTAGCAAAGCTATAGCGCTTCCCCAACTTGCGTCTCTCTCTCTCTGTAAATAAATCAAAACACTACCAACCCGAGGACAAGAGAAAAATGAAATTTTTATTCTTATCTAAACAAAAAGTAAATGCATTTTCCTCATCGCTTCCAAAATGAATATTACCCTCCTTTCTCCAACTTTCTCCCTCTGCTAAATACACAGTATCGTTTACTAGGGAGAGTGGATAAAATATCCCTGAAGGGATTTTGTTATATTTCATCTTGTAAAAACACTTTACAATATGGTCTTTAGTAACTTTTCCGTATCAATTAATGTATTCCCAAGAATGGAATTTTTAAAATTTAACTATCGCTTTGAAATTTTGCAAGACTGTGATACAGGAAGTAACAGTAATGTCATAGTTAACATGTAAATCTTCAAGATAATCTCAAGATAATGCAAATCTAAGACTTCAATGTCGTTTTGTTATAATCATAAGAATTTAATAACTCGTATTACATAGATGATTTTTTTTGTATTATGTCTAATGTTAATCAGGAAATACAAGTTGCAGTAATTGCAAGTTTTTCCGAAAGACGCTATAATTTCGCCGGCATGACGTAGATTATACCTTGAAATAGTCCTTTTTTGCAAAACAATCAAAACAAAATGATCCACGACAAGTGGGAAAATACCAAAAATATCTGCATTTCAGTAGAAAGCCCAAGGTCACATGAGCATAGCTAAAACTAGCAGCAGACACAGAATAGCATAAATAATGAGCCAGACAATTACGTGTTACTTGAGTTTCTGGCTTGAATAACACAGCACAGCAGAGAGCACGCGTGATCATGAAGCTATGACAAAGAGTGAGAACGTAGGGGTTACCAGTAATAAGCTCATTAACATGATTATCGATTCGGAATAACAAAGTTGCATTCACATCATCGGTTAACCTACGATACGAACCAGCATGATTTGCCTGATTCTACCTTCGTTATGCTACGGATCCGTTTACCAATCGTGATTCTCTGAGAAAATGACAAAGAAACGCGTTGCTCAATCAAGGAACTCTCTTCCATCTGTCAACTGATTTAATAAGGTCACACACCAGCACGCTTGCGCCTCTTTTCTCCACATGTCACCTCATCATGTGCACTGACGACATACAACAAAACTGATTCAGATATTCGCAGGAATATAATAGTCTGTAAAAAATGAGCATTAGCGGAAACTCAACAAAGCTATTGGAATATTTTGTTACTGTGCACTATGCAGATCTAGCTATAACATCGGTGACATTGACATTAGCAAAATGAGCAATCATATCAGTAGATCGAGCAATAAATCTGGCATTTGTCTGTCAATTATGCTGTACTTGTGGGATTGCTTTCAAATAAGTGTGCAAAAATCCGGAATACTTTGGAGATACCTGTTCTGCAAAATAATCCAGCTGATTGTGTTCCACAAGCTACACAGAGTTTGAGTTAGTAACGAATTGTGATCACTACAAATAACTGGAGCTGCGCGTTACAGTTAAAAATGAAAGCAATACCAGAAGAAAGTAAATTACCGAGCAGGTTTAGCACTGTCAGCTTACCCGACCTTGTGGACAGTAATGGCGAGGAGCGTGAGCGACCTGGGCGACGGTTTGAAAAACGGGCACATGGCGGAGGAGGGAGAAAAATCGGGATCGTCCACGGTGTGGGTCACTGTGTTGAGCGGGCCATGGAAAGCGCGTACCAGGCGAGTAATGCCAATGGGCCGGGGTGTACCATGGATGACGGAAAGCGGGAACTTCTGAAAAATCCTAAAATGAGGAAACTAACACCCGCGATTCGCAAAACTAGCCCGGCGAGTGGTCCCGTAGAACGGAAAATCAGCAATCTCAGTGTTAAAATCGAAAGACAGACTAATCAGTCCGAGCGAAAGATTAGTAGTCATAGCAACGAAAATAGCTTGAGTGTAAGAAAAATTAGTGGTGAAAGTACTCATAGTGAACAAACTCCTGTTGAAAGAAAAATAAGTTATAAAAGAGATAGGAAACTAAGCCGGTTGAGTGCTAAGACGGAGGCGGGAAGTCAGGGATGCAGCAGGTCATCCAGCATAAAGGAGCCGAAAACAGAGAGGAAAATGAGCACTTTCCAGAAAACTATGCACCAGTTCACAATGGTTCACCTTGACCTTGGGTCAATCAAGGATGGAAGTATATTTGAGAAATTCGTACCTAAAAAGTCGCCACAAATTCTAGCAGCGCTAGCAGGTAATCGTGAACGTCTCTGTAAAAAAATCAGTCATGTCATAGGAATTGCATCTGTAGCTTAGCTCTATCGTTTCCATAGCAACAATCGGAGCATTTGGCATGGGTACAGTCATGGCATGGTCATCTCCTGCATTGCCGAAGTTGAAAAACGATCCCGTGCTACAACCAAGCGTAGAAGCATTGTCATGGATTGCATCTCTTGTACCTGTAAGTGCGCCATCTAGGATAATTCCCTGATAATCATTTCAAGTTTAATATCAACTCTACAGCTCTTTTGATACAGACTTGCCAAGCTATTCATACATCTGTTGTTGTGTTGTAGCTTGCAGCTGCGTTCGCAGGGCCACCTACCGGTAAATGCATTGAGAAGATTGGCCGAAGACCTACAATGATTGCTCTCTCTGTACCCTTTGTACTAGGCTGGTTGTTGATTGCCTTTGCACTCAATATTCCAATGATGTTGATTGGCAGAGGTTTAACAGGTAGAGATGGCGTTGATGCAATCAATTCCAGCGGAACGAGGAAACGGTACAGCTAATTTTTGCGAAATATGGATTCCATAGGTTTCTGTGCTGGAGCATTTTCACTAACGGCTCCAGTATTCATTAGCGAGACTGCAGAGGATAGCATTCGCGGTACACTTGGCTCAGGATTCCAGTTGATGGTCACGCTTGGAATACTTTTCTCTTATGTTCTGGGGGCGTTTGTGGACTGGAAATGGCTTGCTATCATTAGCGCATCCGTGCCAGTGATAATGTGCCTCTTAATGATTTACGTTCCGGCATCTCCACGCTATCTGCTCACTAAGGGACGCCTTGATGACGCTACAAAAGCTCTGATGTGGTTTCGAGGGGCTGAAAATCCGGACCAAGTTCGGGAAGAATTGAATTTGGTAAGTTTTCCCTCTTCTTTCTCTTCCCTCGCCAAATCTGGCAATGCTCAAACCCTGATACTTCGGAGTTTCAGAAGGAGGGCGCTTAACAGTGCTTTCTCCAAGGATTCTGATTTTTACAGTTGCAGTTTCAATTCCAAATGATTCTGTTAAATTATCCGGGAAAATTTAAATAATTTCAGATTCAAACAAGCATTGACGAAGCAAGGGAAAAGAAAGTTACGTGTACGGATTACTTTTCTCCAAGCATCCTCAAACCTCTGAGTGTGAGTCTTGGTCTCATGTTTTTTCAGTCCTTTAGCGGCACAGATGCTGTTACCTTTTACACTGTAGATATTTTTCAAGATGCCGGGTCCACACTGGATGACAACCTTGCAACAATAATTGTGGGCGGTGTTCAAGTTCTTGCGACCTTTCTGTCTCTTATTTTGGTTGACAAGGCGGGGCGTCGTGCCCTCCTGCTCGTGTCTGACCTGTTCATGGCCGTGGCGCTTTTTGCTTTAGGGACTTATTTTTTCCTTGACCCTGAGAGGAAGGTTGTATGTGCAATGCTACCACTCGTCAGCTTGATTCTTTTTGTGACTGCGTATTCAATTGGATTCGGACCGGTGCCGTGGATGATGATGGTAAGACATTTATACAAGTCGGCGACGTATTTCATCAATCAAAAAGCAAAAAATATTCACAGATACTGGAGAATACTTTGTTTGCTTTTAGGGTGAAGTATTACCAAACCATGTAATAGGTAAGGATACCATTGAATTCTTTCAAATCGATTTATTCAACAGCAAAAAATACTGAATTTGAAGTTTCCCGCCATTTGTTTTTAAATGACAGAAAATTCAAAATTTGAAAATTCAAAATCAAAATTCGGACTCAAAAATTCAAAATTTGAAAATTTAAAATTCAAAAATTTAAAATTTAAAATTCAAAAATTTAAAATTTAAAATTTAAAATTCAAACCTTTAAAATTCAAAAATTTAGAATTCGAAAATTTCAAATTCAAAAATTAAATTTTTCAAGTTAGGCGGGAAATTTAAATGGGAAAAATTTCAAAATTCCGTATTGTTCAATGTTCACCACCTCACGTTGTATTACCATCAGTTCACGCAGTGAGCAGGCCCACTATAATTATAATCTGTAATTGGCATTGGCATACATGTATGATACAGAATTTAAATGTCATGTCTTCCTGTGCTTTAGGTTCAGCTTCGGCTATTGCAACATCCTTCAACTGGATCTGCACCTTTGTAATTATCAGGTTTTTTGGTGATGTAAAGATGTTCATAGGATCAAACTGGTCGTACATTACATTCGGAACTTTCTGTGTAGTCGGAATTTTTTATGTATTCTTATTTGTACCGGAAACCAAGGGTAAAAGCTTGGATGAAATTCAGGCCATGTTTACAAAAACCAAGCGACCCATTCCAGACAAGAACAGACGAATGTCCCGGACTACTGTTGATTCCTACTTTTTTGCGTAATCTTACCAAGAATGAAACGTGTGTATTACTCATCTCCTGTTACAGTAAATTAAGCGTAGAATTGTGAAACATTTCATAACATTCTCGTACCGTTTTCTCCTCCAAGGTATGTAGCAACTGCATAGTCTTTATGTACATTAGCATAACAACAGAATCAAAGAGCCGGTAAAATGTTTACTATTAACTGTTAATTAGTGTACTGCTGCAGTTTCACGCCATGTTTTTATTATGCAGCTAGGATACAGCTGAAGTGATGAGTTGTCGTAGCAGGAACGCATAAAAACTTGTAATATAAGAATATTAAATCCACTGTTATAAGAAATCGCAAAACTACACACCTCCGTGTCCTCAGAAGGATTTAAAGTCAGTATTCATTTGATGAAATGTTTGAAATTATACTCGTTTGTCAACAGTTTTGGTGATGACGGGGGGAAAGCCTCGTCATATTTTAAAATATGAATGGGAAGGACAAGAGGACTTCTAACACTAAGAATCTCTTTAGGGATCTGTTTACAGGGCTTTTTCAAATTTAGGTGGAAATGAAAAATGAATATCATAAATAAACACATATATCGTCCAAGTCTCAAGGCGAGAAAAGTTTCTGTTGCACCGAGGGATTCACTTATCCAAGGAGAGAGAGCTCCCAGCCCAGCAAACAATCTAGCCAGTACTATAAGAGAGGGAGCAAGAGAATAATAAATGACTAGTGTGACACATTTTTCGTTCTTTTATTTATATTTCAAGCTTTAAGATTGTAAGCTTGATGCATCCAGGAATTAATTTTCAAGAACCTTGGACTAACATTATTTGCCAGGTAAACGTTAACTTTCAACTGTAGACCTATACACTTAGCAAAACTTACTAAGATAGGGATAGGAGACATACCCCAGAATGCAAGGTGAGAGTTAATGCTTCATAGGTGGAATTTTGGTAAGAGCAACAGAATACGGTACTGAAAAGAGCTCTTTTGCTCAAATATACGCGTATTTTCTAAAATAAGGTTACTAGAATAGCTAAAATGTCTTAAATCCTATATTGCAAGCATGATAGATGTTCTACACAGTGTAAAAATATTAGCCGACCGTTTCCACGGAAACCATGCGAACTTTCACTGAAGTCAAGATTAGGACATCAGAGTTTAGGGGAAATACGAAGAATATAAATAATAATGTTGCCCTTCTAGCATATAACTTATAGGGTGAAAGTCAAAATTTCAGCTATAAAAATTACGGGTAAACATACAGCAACATAACGGAAATAAGGGCTGAGTTTTCACAGCAATGGTAGATGCTTTCACCAATTTCGGGAGAAAGTCGAAATTCTCATCTTCTTCTATACAACAGCTACACATTTTGGCAGCATTAAGAAAATATTGCACATTTTCAACGCCAATTTTAATGAAAATATTATGATGATGTTTAGTAAAAGTCAGATTTCAAATAGTGGAGGATTTGGTTATCCGAAGGATGAGGATTGTATTATCTTTAAATCAGAGATATGACATGCATTTCTTTGCTGCTTCAACTACAACTTTCTCTGCAATTCACATTTGACAGCGCTAGTAATAAAATGAGGCGTTAGATTTGTTTGTATCATTTAAAACCTCAACAATCGTATTAAAGCACCGTCATATCGCGCCCTATATTTTTACGCCAAAATCATAATTTTACTACACTCCACAGTGAAAACATCAAATCCGTCATCTTTTACAACTTACGTATCATAATAAAAGCTACGGCAACGGGATATTATTCCCCGCATTCTGAAGAATTTCACCGCACAATAGATGTTTTTTACACGTGTTTTCAAGGAAACTGCTTACTTTTCATGCTTGCTTCCAGCAAGCTTTTACCAGATCCACGGTAAAAGTAACACGAGATTAAAAAGCAAAACCAGTCTCTTGGTCTTGAGGTGCAACTATTATTTGATTATCACATAGAAAAAGTTCCGAGTAATTTGAAAATTTCTAACATTTACTTTAGTTGCTGGTAAAAACACGTGTCAACATGTTTATTCTGTTTGCTGTTCAAAATTATTACATTTGCGTAATAAATGTGACCTGTTCCACAGTTCCCGTTTAGAATTTCCAATGAATTCAATTCGAGCGCCAAACTTTGAATGAATCACGATGGTCTGGACTTTATGCAAAGCTATCAAGAAATGCTTAACTTAATTTCGTATTTCACATCCGTGGTCCTGAGGTACGACACAACTAGATGTGTGGAACGGTAGACTCACTCGTGCGTTTAATAGCAACGGCTTGGCAAGCCCCATATAAATCGTCTTCCGTTCCCTCTTCTTCTTCCTGGACGGAAGACAGTGGTAACGCTTTATACATTTTGATGAAGTTGAAAAATGTTTTAAAATTTCTAGGACTTTTGAAATACTCGACCGAGGAACAAGTGACTCGCTTGCAAATGTTAGAGTGGTGTCTGTGGTAGAAAGCGTGAAGTATTATTCATAGCGGAACATGTTTTTAAATTATTGCAGTTTATTAAAAAATTGACGGAGCATTAAACCGTAACTTCAGATTTAATTAAGTTAAAAATTTATTCACACAAACCACAAGCAGATAGTATGGAAAAGTTGTGGCTAATGGATTTTAAAACTTCATAGGGCAAACCGTAAACTCAGTCTCAGTTCACAAAACTACCGCCAGATTTTCAGTTTTTGCTCCGAATATTCCGGATGATTTCTGATTCAGATCATGGAGTAATTCTCAGAATGTGCGATTTTCATACTTATCTTTTCCCTGACCTCGTCCTTCTGACAATGCTTTACGGACACAATTTATTTTTAGATTGGAGAAAGTCGGGGAGAAAGTGCTAAAAGTGTAATAGTCCTACTTTCTATGTTAAATGACGCTTGTTTTGCCTTAGATTTGTTGTGGATCGTTAGTTTGAATTGTGCGTTGGGTTAGTGATATTCAGCGGCTAATTTGTTCTAATGAGGCTGTAAAAGGAATGGAGATGAGTCTTGGGAAATGCCTCGAGAATTTTGATTGAATCAACAAAAGTTTGATGTGTAGGGAAGAAGAGGAGCAGTTATTTGGGCTGTATTTGATATGGTTTTGTTGATATGGAAATCTTTTAATGTTCTCCATTACTCCTCTGCTAAAAACTTTCTTCTCCTACAAACTAGGCGCGAGAATCTCTCCGAGCCTACAGGGTTCTTCTCGGCAAACAAGGCACTGGTAACCAAAATCATAGGAAGAGAAAGTAAGAGAGAAAGTAAGACGAGAAAATTAAAGAAAAGCAGGCCAAAGTTTTGTGAAACATCACAAGAATATGTCCATTTCCCTATGACTTTCTCCCATTCTCCCGACCATCTTCAGCAAGCAGTAGTCTTATAATGATATATCTAATACCATACCCATGCAATGCTTTCTCCTAAATCTCAGAAAGAGGCCCTCAAGTTACACTGTCTGAACTAAACTAAAGCAAGGCTGTGCAAGTGCAAACCACAAGGCGATGCTTTCTCCAACACTACTAGGTTTTACTATTGTCGAAAGCATCTCTCTACTTTCTCCAGAACCTCAATCTTACCGCAGAGAACTATGGAATATAGAAAGTAGGGAAAACGCACCAGGGATTCCCACAGAGTTTTCTCGGGGGAATCACAGAGCTGGTGTCAAAGTTTAGCTTAGTCTGACAAAAGCAGGTCCGGAAGAGGTCATGTCAGGCGTTGAGGAAGCATTGTATATATTTCCGCTGTTGGAATAGAGTGGAATCCCTAGCAGATATTCTTTATTCTGGTACCAGTAACTTTCTCCCAGCTTTCTCCGTGCAATAACTGTCTTGTCTGCGAGTTGGATGATGATGTATTAAATTATTAAAAGTTGAGAGCTGTTTGGATTATATGTAGTATGGTGGCGTGGGAGATCATGATGGAGGGGTGATGGGGGATTGGAAGGAGACGTGTAGAGTATTGGATATTTTCCCGAGAGAGGGAAACCAAGTTGAGAACGGATGTATGCATGGTTTTGTACATGTGGTAAAATCTAGTAGCTCGGTGATAGGATTTCGAGCCAGAGCAAGATCCCGTCTTGCATTAATTATGATTAGAAAAGTATGGATAATAATAGAGGGCGAGAAGACTGGGAGATTGTCCAAGGGGATGAGAAGAAAATGATGGTCTTGAATCCTACGGGAGGCATTCATCATTCTTTTCACGCGGATCCAAAAGATTCATAATGCACTTAATTTATGGCCATAATCTCCGCCTACTCCACCCGCATTTTATTCCTACTCGCCGCCTCATCCATGTACCTACCGAGCTTTCTCTTATAAGCTTTCTCCGGATACAGCTAAACTGTTCCGGTTTGAGGCAGGCCATACAACAACTTCTACTTTACTAAAAGCCGGTTAGGCCATTAACGCGCTCTGATTCATTAAAATATTTTAAGGGCCGCACGCGGATATATATATCCTCGGAGATTTCATAAAAATTCCTTTGAAACCCCAAAGACAAAAGAATTGTACCTCCTCCGAAGGAGACAGTCTGTCTTTCTTCTTTTCACGACGGAGTTTATTTTGTGTGCGAGGTTTTTTTCAAACCATTCTCTCTATCTCTTTCTCAACTCTTTCCGAAATCCCTTCTCCAGCTCTCCTTGTTCTACTTTCTCCGAGAACATACGAATATCCTCTTCTAAGCAAGACACATGGAACTGGAAGAGAAGAGACGCGGGAAAACTAGTGAACCGAGAGAGACAGGGGTTTAGAGGACACCTTGAACACACCATACGCTTTAAAGAGGCAGAGTGAGAAGGTGAAAATGTTACAAAGAAGTAAAAAAGGTTCCGTGTAAGCATTAAGTAACACTTTAAATGTAACTAACTTACAAAATGTCAGTGAAAGTTAGGATGCGTGGAGAAAGTGGAGAAAGTCCTTGGAGTAAGTTGATGAAAAAAAAATTACGAAATAATTTAAAATTCTAATCAAGCGGCGTAACCAATAATATTCGTAAGCTTAGGTTTATATCTTGTTCGTAAGTTTTGTTTTACTAATAATTTGAACCACGATCACAATCAGACGAAATTGTATGACAAATACCTTTTCTTCGAACGCCAGCAAAAAAAAAACTAAGGCGTAAAAAGAACTAAAGCAAAGTAGCATCTATATGTAGAGCTAAAGAATGAGAAAGTACTAAGCTAGGACAAGAAAAAAACAAACCTGAAAAAGAAAGTATAGGAAGTACAAACTGTAACTCCGCAAAATACTGTGGAGAAAGTGGGAGAAAGCAGACACTCAAAAGTCGTGATAAAAAGATGGCATACCAAGGAGAAAGCTTGCGAGAAAAAGAAAAATTGTTTCGCATCATCCTAAGAGAAAGGCAAGAGAGGAGAAGGACATGTGGAATGAAAAATGTTTGAATTCGACATACTGATGGGCTGGAAAGAAATACAAAAAGTTTGAAAGCATACGTGAAAATGTGGGGGATGACATATGAGCCTGGGATTTTGCATATCCTACTCATGGATTCTCTCCTGGGGAAATATCAACAAAGCCAGCACGTTCCACGGTGGGTCTGCACGTGTGAATGTAATAAATATTCCTTGCAAAAATCCTTTTGCCCTCTTCCATGGAGACATGTACATGCAAAAATAAAGCAAGTTTTGAAACAAGTCGGATTTTTAGGGGAGAAAGTGTGGCTAGTGGCAAATTTTACTAGCGTTATATTCTCCTCTGCCTCTTTTGCTTATGCTGTGTAAAGGCTGGAGCTGGACAGAGTCTGGCAGGGGCCGGAAGACCTTGCTGGAGCAAGTTTAAGGTGAAGTGTATTCCAGTTGAATCAATTTAAAATTTCCCAAACAGTTTACCTCACTATATCCTCTAAGCCGAGTAACATTTTCTACAAAAGAAAAGGCTATAAACCGGGAAGAAAAACAAAATTCAAACTGAGGATGGTGGATTGAAGGAGGAGAACATGAAAAAAAACATTTCAGCGATAAGGAGATCTGAATCAGATGGAGAATCCCATGTGTGGTTATAGGATAACAAGATGCGAATGGAGAAAGTTGGCGAAGAAAGTAAAGAAAATGCAGGAAAAGCAACAAGGGGAGACGATAGAAGACGGAATAAGATGCGAAGGGAAAGTGAGCTGGAGAGGGAATGGGGGAAAGCGGAAAGAAAGAAAAGGAGACAGGACACGGGTGGGAAATCCATTCCTACTCTAATAGGATTTGCTTCAATCTCTATCTATCAACTGGTTTAAGAACTTGTAAAAGTTATAACATATTCCCTCCGATTCCAAAGAAAGAAGAAATAAACTCCTTTTCATGCTTCCACGCTTCCATGGATCAGAAACTCTTTACTACTTTCTCCATCTCTCTACGCACTTTCTCCAACACCTAGCGCTACGCATTCCATCCCTAGCTCACCCGCTCCTGTACAAGCAAGTATACGCTAAGCATTTCAGCCATATTCTTGTTTTTTGTGTAGACGGCTTGTTTTATACTTTCTCCGAAACTTGGTTGACACGATCGTTGGCTTAATACTCGCGCACATAATGACAATCACAGGCTGCAGACACATGATCAAGTACTTAACGTAGCTAGTAAATTCTTCAACTTTTAAATGCATGCAACTAAATCTAAAAGAGCTAATAATCCCACAGATATATAGTTGGAAAGCTTTCACGAATGAAGTTGGGGAAAGCGGAGAAAGTCTTTTAGCCGCTTTCCTTTGACTCTTTACTACTAATAATTTTCTTCTACCCTTTAAAAATTAACATTGGGGTATAAAAAACCGTATATTCAAATATGTCAAAGTATTTCCAACAATTTCTTGCAGTTATATTGTGTTACTAGATTCTGGGAAATGCATTTGCTGATTTTAAATTCGTGTGCAAATGTGAGACATGATTGCGGTAACACAAATTCGTTATTAGCCATGTACAAACACGCGGTAAAGTAATGTTAAAAAACGCAGTATTACAGTAGAAGCTAGGGAAAAGGTACAACGAAGCCCACCTATGCTAAATTTGATACATTAAATACAAAAGGAAATATCATGTGCCACTCAAGGCAATCAAAAACAAATTTAAACGAAATCCATTTAAATCTGGGAGTAGAAACAGTCATGTTACAAAAAAACATTGCACAACATACATTAGTTATAAATTGTCATGCTTTAGCGCCAGTTTGAACAACGGCACTTAATTGATTCCCCCAACGAGAAGTTACGGATTCCACGGACGGAGGTGATGTGTAAAGAGACGTTTTAGCACGGACAAGAAATAGCGAAATCCCGGCTCTGTAGCGCCCTCTGGTCTTACTTAAAAGAGTCAACCAAATTGGGAACTAAACCTCTTCAAGGTATCACAATTTTCCAAACTTTCAAAATATTAGCCCGTTAGTTCAAGATTGGGAAGAAGAGAAAGCCGTGTAGTGATTACCGTAGACTAAAGGCCAATTCCGAGAAGCTGATCTTGTTGATTGTAAAATTCGCCAGTTGTCTTCAAGCACCCTCATTCTACGTATATTTATAATAATTTATTGAAGAAACTCCCTTGGAGAGGTTTTCAGGGAAGACCTAATTTGCTTACTAATAGGTTTTCTCAAGTGAATCCTCTCCAACTCTTTCACTCTCCTCATACCCCATACCCTTTGGTCCTAACATCCTTGATCCTGGAGAAGATCGAAGCAGAAAATCTCTTCAGCTTTCTATCCTTGTCTTCTCCACTTTCCCCTTCATCCCTACCGGATAATCTTGAAACCCGGGTTACTGGCAAACAAAACCTCCAGGAGTAGTGCGAGAGAGATTTCTGCGAAATTTAAAGCTACAGCTTAAAATCTGTACCACTCTGCGTAGTTTCCATGCTTCTCCGCTTGGTGTACCAAAAAATATGGATAATTTTTCTCCAGACTTCTCCAACCAACATACAGTACAAATACAAGTGACAAGATTATATACATTTACCGGATATTATTTTCGCTGAAGCCACCCACCACACCACTCCAAGACGAACATGATCTATGGATCTGCTCGTTGACTTTTCCCCTGACTCCATCTCACTCCATCTCCGTCCCGCTACTAATGGAGAAAGTAAAAAATAGTGAAACAACAGGATTCTAAAAGACAAAACTTGCTTTCCCTAGTGTCACGCACCATGGTTTCACTTGAAAACTTGTGGAGAAAGAGCCCCGACTTTCTATCTACCACCCTCCACTTTTTACTTTCACCACTTTCTCTCCACAAAAGCATCACTCTGGACTGGAGGCCAGAGTCTGGCCCCCGCTACTCGAGTATAACACCGTGTCTTTCCTTGTTGCTAAAAACTAGAGATGAACGCTAAAGCACCTTTTTTCATTCTTCAAGTGTCGGATCGGATAGCATTTTCCGGCTTAATGTGCCAAGTTGAAAAATTTCTTTAGAATGAATCACCAAACTTGGTGTCGTTATATATAGTTTGGAAATTAAAACTTTCTCCAGTATCAGCAGCGCTACGACTACATTCTACCGTATCGTATCGAACAAATAAAACGTTTATGATGTTTAAAATTGGCTGCAGGTTGGAAATATTGCATCTCTTTAGAACAATGTCAACCTTTACGAAGGGTCTAGCCCACGTGCTTACAAGTTTTCCGAGCTAAACGCTAAGTTTGACTTATACTTTTAGCCGTATTCTTTTGTATGTAAAGCGTGTTGTCATTCAAACCTGGCGCCAGCTTTCTGCTACCTACCAGAGAAGGCATAAGTATAAGATGCAAGGGATGGAGAAAGTGAAAAAACGCAGGGCGCCAAGATGAGATTTCAGAGATGCGACCCCCATTTTACTGACATGTGGCATGCAAAGTCATTAATTTCTCGTACGAGAAAAGTTAGTTGCCCTTTTTAATATAGGTGTTTGTGGTGTGGGAATGAAATGTGAAAGTTTTAAATAACGAAAAGCTTGTAAAGGTGGGAAACACATTTTTTTCGGAGAGGAATTTCGAAGTGGTTTTTGGAATGAAAAATATTCCTTGCTTCGTCGTAGCTTCGTAAAAAATGTCAGTAGACTATGGGAGGCAAAAAGAGAAAGCGTTAAATGAAAGTAGGGAGTGACAGTGGACGGGTGGAGGAGTAATGGTGAGAAGAGGATGAAAAGTTGTTTGTCATCTGGATTCATATGCTACTCGGTCGGCTATCGATATCTTGGTGAAGGTTTCTTGGAGGTGTGTAAATACATAACGGGTCTCTGTCAGACTGTGAAAGAATACTGATTTCTGGAGGACATGTAAAAAATACATTTCTTTTCCCATCATTCCTGGAATTCTGCGATGATTTCTCCGCTTTCTCCTTGCTACTGCCTCTTTCTCCTTCTGTAGCCTGTTGTCTCCTTGGGTTGAAATCATCGCAAGTATCCATCTAAGAGTCCCATACAATTACTGGGAACGACCGAGTTTTACCCACAAATCCAGGGTCCTCAAAACACCATACGGGGCCGTTCTATTGGCCTCTTTTGGAGCGAGAGTTATGCCACTTTCTCCCCTTCTTAGAAATCTAGCGTCACGGACCATTTATCTTTCATTCGTGCGTTCCCATGCATAATGTGACAGTTATTCTAAACAAATCTTTGTTTGCTCTCTGCATTTTTTCTGCACGTGTGCTTCGGAACCCTATTTGGAAAAAAACATCCGCTAAGAAACAGGTGGAAATACAAAAACGCTTTCACTGACAACAATAGTAAAAGCATCGCTTCGTTATCGTCAAATCATTTAATCAACTTTATAATTTGTATCTGGACAATTTTTTCATTAGATGAAACCGATGATGTCTTGTTCTTGAGAGAAGAGACAAGTTTCAAAACAATTTCCACCTCAAGCGCCACCACAGAAATTATAACTGATGTCAGAGCCAGAGCATGAACCCTATGTTTGTCGTCTGCTTTCTCCAAAAAAGAGCCAGAAGTCTCATCGATAGAGCCAGAAGCGAGATAGTCCAGACATCAATGGGTTTGAAATAAAATTCAAAAAACGAATTTCCCATCCTTGCTCTTGGGTGGCTGCAGAAAAAATGTGAACTGCATTTTTGAACTTTATTGGCACTTCGATTCTGTCAACACTATTAAGGAAGGTGCTAGGCTTTATCTATGACAATGTCGGAAAGAGTACCGCTTTTATTAAGTATGAAGTTCCTACTTTAGAAGGTGGTAGATAATGGCGCATTACCGAATTGTAGTAAAAATTGATACAGTATAGTACGCGGGAAAATCCCTTGTATGCCAAGCCCTGGCATGAAAACTCCGACAACTGCTTTCTGTTTATTCTCAAATTTTAGAAAAATATTTAGACGGGCTTCCGAAACAAAAACAGAAGATAACCACAGTTGAGATTGGAAGGTTCAACGGTGGGGAGAAAATAATAAAGCAGGAAAGAGGAAGCATGTTTTTGCAATTCTCCAATGTGCCATTTCCCGGATTTGCCAATGGCTTGTATATTTTATGTTGCTGAAAGAAGATGGAAGAGCGTGATATTGTAAATGGCATGGATTATGCATTTTATTTGGAAAAACAAAGAAAGTTGGATACATGCTGCACAGAAAATCCAGCGGTGGAATTATTGATACCATGTTTTCTGGAAAATATGGCACAAGAAAGCAAAAAAAGTTTTCTTTGAAAGAAACCAGCAAGAAGGTGCATCCATTCCTTCTCCATCTTCATGCTGGTACGTAAGATCCGCGAGCCCGGAGCAGCACATGTAGAAATATGGCACACAAAGTTTTATGATTATTAGAGATGGCGCAAAGGCTTCCAGGGTTGGCGAATTACATGCATTACTTGTTTGCTTTACTATGCACTTTCAGTCTAGACAAAACATAGACGATATGTGCACATCCTACCACCGCAAGTAAATACTTCCTCGGAATGAAATCATGATGCAACGGACAAAATAACGAAAAGAGGTTTTGTAACCATGGCAATCGAGATTAGTGCAAGGAACATACACTCGCTCACAGTCCACCAGTAGGCGCTTGTCACTACTTAGCTTTCACGCCGATTTTCACAAAAATCTGCAATCTATATCACCTTCAATTCACAGGTAACAGTCGAGGTCGTGATCGCATTTGTTTAGGAGCAAATAGAAAATACTGCATGATAAGCTTGCAAAAGCCCGTTAAAAAGCATTATTTGTGAAAGTCGCAAATTCACAGGTAGATGTCGCCAGTATCTGCTTTAAAGAACCGCTTTATCCCCAAGCACCATTCAACTTTCTTTTCCATCAAATCCTTAGCCTTTGAATGCAAAAATGTATGAAACTTGTATCATAAGACTGATTGTTTAATACGTAAACGTTGATGACATTGACACATACATATATGCTTATCATAATCAATAATAATATTAATTTCTTTTATATACCACCGGCAATATCATGGACAAGGAATACTATAAATAGCTTTTCTTTGCAATGGTACACGATACTAGTTTACGAGTTTCTTAACATTATTTAGTGTAACCGTCTTAACTTTAATAGCGTATATACAGAATACTGAAAATGTTTAGGATATTTCACACTTATAGTTACTGCGGCAAGAGGACCTTCAACAATTGCCAATGACTTGCCTCTGGGGAGGGCCGTAGTAGTTTGAAAATCTCTTGACAGCGCATCATACGCCTTCACATGACATTAGTAGGAGGAACAACCGGGTGCGGCAGCGAGGCTAACAGTTTCTGTTAACGGCTTCACAATTTTCACAATTAGCGCCACTAGAATTTCAAAGTTTCTTCTTGTGAGTTCGCTCTTGCGTATGTGAACGACACGGGGCACAATATTTAACCAGGCGAGGGTGACAAAGCGGGTATTAAGGGTGTTTTCACTAGCTTGGATTATCCGGATGCGGTGTTTGAAGATGCTGTTGAAACCAATTTATTTTGAATAGTCTAGCTGTAGCAGTGGGCACACACTTGATGCTCCCTGTCTTTGTGAGGAGGGAAGGGGAAATGTTTAGCAATAAAGCTTGGTGGTGCTTACGCACTCCAGAGGACGCACTATTCCGTGCACACTTGTTTGCAATCTTGTGTTGAAGAGCTCCCCGGGGATAAGATTCCAGAGTGGGGTGTGAAATGGAAGCCAAGCACGGGAGGTGGAAGGGATTCAGAGAATTTCTAAGATTCTGGAAACTGCTTTCCACGAAGCATAGACTTGGGTGGGGAAATGGAGGAAATTCTATGTTTCAAAATTTTGGCTTTCACTGGAGTAGCACTATGTCTTCCAGTCCCGTATTTCAGAGTATCCGAATTTCGGAGAGATAACAAACACTATGGAGCATGGGACTCCGAAGTAGTCTTCTTGTGGAACACACATTAGAATCAAGCCGTGGGCAAGTTACTGCGATTACACTGGAGCTGCGTAAGCGTAACTGGGTGGGATAAGAGTGAAAGTTTAGAAGGGAAACGGGAGAAAGTACTCTCCATGGGTATTTGATGGAAACAGTAAGTGGGAATAATGATTCCGATGTTGTGTTGCTTGGTTGTTAGATGAGGATATGGTTTTCTCCACGTTACTTGGTTCTTCATGCACGAGCACTATGTGTTTGGAGAATGTAGTGGTGCAAATTGTGGATGGAGACGAGTTGTTGTCTGCGTCTGAATCAATACGATGCGATGCGGAGAGATCGGGATTTGAGTAGCGGATGTAGAAAGCTGGCTTTCATGTTCCATTTCCCGTGCCAATGATCACATTTGTTAGAAAACTCAAAGTAATCATACGAGCAACATAAATTGGAAAAATATTCGCAGATTTTTGCAATAACTAGGAATACAATTCTTTTCGCAGAAATTTAGAAATTTATAAACGTTCAGATCAGAATACAACGATATTACTGCAAACGGACCTCAAAATTGACAAAGTTTTCACATCACTCTGCTAATTGCCTAGCAGGTGCAATTCCTCACATTGCTACCTTTTGAGCAGAACGTTTGAAATGACTAAATAAGTTAAGAACGGCTTAACTGACGCCGCAGACAGTAACAGCGATAAAATGTCAATTTTTTAAAAACTGAAAAATTAATCATCTCACAAAGTTGATTATGAGTACATAATTGTTTGACGCCGTTAAGAATTCTTTTACAGATTATGAAATGTGTCATAATTAGATCAGCTGTACGCGTTTACTGATAGGTGAGAGTAGATTAATGGGAGAAAAAGTGAACACAGGTGGGTCATTTTACATTAATCAATGGGAATCTCATTTAAAATTTAATTCCTCCCGCTCCTGCTTATATATTTACTAATAACTTCTGGTATATATGCATAAGTCCTCTTTATACTTTCACCGTCACCCTCATCCTCCCGTTACTCTTTCCCTATAATTCTTAATTAATAGAAAGTTGCACTTTCATTCCAAACTTTCACCAACTTTCTCCACGCGAAACATCTGTTCTTTTTCGCTGGTGTTCTCACATAGCTCTCTCTTGCAACCCAGTCATAACTTGATATTCTTTGAATTATAACAAACTTTGTAGGAGTAACTGCATTTCAAAAATAAATTTTTATCACTCTACAAGAATCTCCTTTTGTGTCTTAAGAGTTTGCTGTTTCAGAGTTAGGACAAGTTTAAAGAAGTTATATATAAATTCTGCTTCAGGGCTATTTTAGGCTCACGTGTTCATTAATCCTTAAATTAATTTTACTTGAGGGTTATATCGTCGTACCAGTTAGTTTAGTTGCTAACAGGATTATGTACACATGTAGGAAATTGAGTATGTAAAGGTTTAGAATTACAAGTAAGAAGAGCGAGAGTAGCGAAAATACATGTTAGGAGGGGTTTGTAGTTCCTCTTCTGGCTGAGGACACAGTACTCTATCGTTAGTTATTCCGCCTTGAAAGATAAAACCCGGGTGGGTTTTACTAATGCTAGTCGCCGTGTTATATTTTGTATGTATCGCGGAGATTAATTAATTGTATAGGAAATAATTCATACACAACTCTCTGGGAGCTGATTGGAAGCTAATTGTTGACCAATCAATCTTGAGTCAATATTGACAACGATGGATGACGGCTTTCCCTGGAAGCTACCCGATGTTCCTATGCTTGTCGCCAGCTGGTGTCCTTCTCTTCGAGGCGGGACTGGAACCGGCTACAAAAGTAAACAAATAACTCCAGTCAACCTTCATTACCATCTTTTAGAGACACAAACATGGCTAATAATTTCTAGAACTAAATAACATGCGACTGCTTTCTCTGCTTTCACCAAAGGTAATCATTCAATCATTCATACTCCTAGCTAGTTTATCCCAAAGTTATTCTTCACTCCTCCTCCTCCTGCTAACCCAGAAACTTTACATTGAAGGCTAAAACAACTATAGTAACTCCTCGGTTAACCAATTCCCATCCTTTCATGTCTGTTTCCTATCATGAAAAACATTAGAACTTGACACTTGACCTAGTTCACAAGCAAACGAACTTGTAGTCACTAGGTCTGGTTTGAATCTGCCAGAGTTAATCAATATTCTGCATTTCTCTTTCGTTTCATCTGTCAAAGAAATAAAATTATCGATGCCTCCCGTATTTTCTCAGTTGTCTCTCTCGTTAACGAAAACACGAAACGGAGCTGATGGCATAAAACCAAACTCAAAATATTCAGCTTCTGCCCTGTCGAATTTATAACGAGTTTCTGCAATGCACATGTTTTTACCTTGCTGGAGAAAGTCAACTTTCACTCAAATAAATTCTAATGATTTTACAGGAATAAAAAATGATTTTTTGCGATTTGGCTTTGCTAGTTTTTTAGTTGTCTAGTTCAGTCTAGTGGATGGTAACCTATGTATTACATAACTGAATACCACTCGGGCTTTATGATAAAAAAGTGCTAATAAAAAACGTACTAATTTTGCAAATGCACCGTTCCTTTGTTAAGCTGATGTATAAACTGCAGGACAGTTGCCATTGCTTTCACCGCTTTCACTTCGCGGAATTTCCACGAAGCGGAGAATGGACAGAGGGGGAGGGTAGAGGTGCACGTCTACGAGGAAACCGGAATGGGACAGGGGAAAGTATATGTTTTGAAAAAGACAAATAATCTAGCTCGTTGATTAAAAGCTAGTCATTTTAGCGTGGTCACCCACACCCAGATCTACTGACAGGCTGACAAATGGACTTTCACTTCTTCCTCCCCTCTCCCTTCTTCTCTTGAATACTCATTAAAATTGACGTGGATGAAGCTTGGTCTGGATCCATTTTAACGGGAAGAAGAAGGGGAACTGAAGGTACAACTAGTGGATGGAAGATTGAGTATTCCTCTTCTACTGCCTGCACTAGCGGTGCTACTTTCTCCTATGGTATCTAGCTTTTAGGAAGAGCATAAGCTTTCTCCTGGGTGTTTATCCGCTCGTCTGCCTTACTGATGCTAGGACATCAATAACTAATGCAAAAAACAGTCTATCATGAGGGAGCTTGGAAACCGCGGGGCAATCTCCCGCTTTGAGAATGTCCATCCGCATAAAATTAAACCCCGAGAGAAAAGAACCTTTGAGACTTGACTCAACATGACTTTTTAATGCAACTAAACCAGTAGAATCCAAATCAGAAGGACAAATATGCAAATCCTAGAATTCAAACGTCACATTTACTTTCAATAATCTCCTATTATGTAATTTTCTCGTCTAGCTTGACGTAGAGGAAAACGATAGAGGAGGACAACAAGGAGACTGGGGTCTTAAACTCTACTTGCTTTCCCGCCGCTCTACTCCTCTCTCTTCTTCCCTTTGACACCTTTGATGGCGGGAAACAACCAAAGCTCCTTCATTGCTGGCGTACTCTCTTTCCTAACAGGATGAAGGACTGATTCAGCTCAACGGAATTAAGCAACGTGGACTAGTTTTTGTTTATTATCGCTTCAATCTGCACATTTCAGTCCACATCAACTTTTAGGTGACAAACGTAAATATTGTTTGAACTGTGGTGTCTAATTAATAGCTACAAAAAAATCTTTCTCTTTCAATATCTACACACTGTTGCAGCGGCTGAGTGCAGCCAGTGGGCGGTAGGTTGAGTAGTAATGTACTTGCTTTCGCAGAAGTTAATTCTAAATTGAATTTCCCGGAACTAGAATTTTTCAATTTCACAGATTTTTTAAAATGCATTTGTGCTCCGAGGTGAAAGCTGACTTTCACTTTACCTAATTTTCAAGTTCAATGAATTTTTTGGGATAAAAGCAATTTCTTGTAAACTTCAGTTCAAGAATCAAATTCCGAGTTCAACAGAATTCCGCTGAACCAACTCGTGCAGCGCTCAAGAAGGAATGCCCTTGAAAGTTGTGTATACAAAGAAGATGAAAGCTACCTTTCTCCTTTAACTTTTCATCGAATTGTAATTTTCTTTCTTTATTAATGCCATGTTCTCGTTAATTTGGAGTTTAAAATTTCTATAAGTTTGGAAAACATTGAGTGAAAGTTGACTTTCTCCTGTTATGCTTATTAATTTGCGCAGAGCTTGTATGCAAAATCAAGCTTTTGAGAGGAAAACAACATTTGTATAGTTGCCCAGCAAACCTCTAACCTCAAATTGATATCAGAGGATCCTCAAAAGCCTCATGAATTTCTCATCTCAGGGAGATGAGTAGATTCTGATATCATAATGGTAGCTTTATTGCAAGGTATTTTTGATGCCAACCCTTAAGCATCAAAATGACATAAAATCGATGTCACGAGTAATTTTTGCATTGCCATCTATCAATTCGTCCAGCCAACCAATTTGCGCGCTTAATTTCACATGCTTTGGCCGTTAGGTATTCTACTCTTTGCCGTGCATTCAGTATATAGGACCAAACCAGTCACAGTCACGAGTAAGTGTGCTGTGTGAATCCGTGAACAGGTATATAAGTTAATTTAATGTTAAAATAATTTAAGAAATGCAAGTAATAATTGTAGCGATTTATATTTATACACATCTCTCTCTACTACTAATTATTCTCTAACATTATAAATATTTTAATTTGTGAAATGGTAATTTCTAGTCCATAGGTTTGAAAAATTGTAATCCCGCATTATATATAAGTTTTGTCTACGTTAGATAATTATTGCAGTGAGTTATGTCATCAAATGTATTGTGAAGTGAATCACTGTATCAATTCTGTTATTTTATGTTTAAGCTTATTTGTGTGTTGATGTAAATGTGTGTGATCTATTAATTGATTTCAGGGTTAATTAATATTAACATATAATGAATTATATATTTCTCTAACCGTTATCGTATTCTGTTGTGACTTTAATTGTTTTTTTCTAATACGTAATGTGATATTTGTAATATTTTATGGGCAGGTGATAATTAAAGTATCATAACTTCAATTTAGTTTTCAAAGTAGCAAGTGGAGGAATAATTTTATTGGTTTTGGCTGGACGAGTTGGTTAGTAGAAGCAATTACACCTAGATGGCTCATTGTCAGAATCTACTCAGAACGCGCTCAAATATAACTCAGCGCGTGAGGTCATATTGATCTCCGTCTGACTCTAAGACTGGTACATTTCGATAATTCTCTGAGCTCAAATTAGTATCAAAACCGGATATTCAATGTTCAATCTGATATCATGAACCTCAGAGCTGTTATATCATATTGATAAAAATTTGAGGTCGAAGTGTTTGCTGGGTGTCGTCTTGTGAATCTTGTCATCTTATGTCAACATTATTACCTTAGCAGGTGAAAGCTGACTCTCTCCTTGCTTAACCTAGGGCAGTACTGAATCTTGTTTGAAGTCTCTGCTCGGAACTATAGAGGGCACATTTGGATACTGAGGTGCTTTCACCATTCCATCTGCATAATTTAAAGCACCTTAACCTTCTTTGCTCTTCAGTAAACACAAAGCTAGTTACGAGAGTTCCCTGAAGAGGCTGGCTACATGAGCTATTTTCGTATTTTACTACATAAATTTCACTTCTGCAGGCTCTCATCTCATTTTACAAGGAAGTAGCACTGAAGAAAAGAGCACTTGAATGTGATTCCTGTCCTTGTGAATGAAGATGTGATTGCATGCTCTCTAGTTCTATGAATTACAGAATGCACTTGGGCATCTACCCGCGGAGAAAGCACATAAAGAATAACTGAAGAGAAAGTAGGGAATTTTACTCACCTTCACTTGGAATCCATTAGGTTTTCCCCGGAACGTGGCATAATTAGATAGATTGGAATGGTCGGGGGATAATGGGACATCAGAGGGCGGTAGGCTTCTGAGGGGAATTTTTTCGAAGGCTCCTCCTGTATTGGTGTATCCGCGTTGATTAATTTCCCCATTACTCAAACGAGAGTACATCTTCCCTCCGTCTCCCATCGTTCTTCCTGTAAACACAAAGAGAAAGTCTATTCAGCCAGCTTATAACCACTGCCACACAGCTCCATGATTTACTCACTTAAACAGTCATCTATCCAAAGTCCTGCATTCATCTCACCCTCGCCAGAGCCTCTGCTACGTCCGAGCTTTGGGATTATATGTCCGGGCTCATTGGCCAAAAGAGAACATAAATTACTCGGTGAGAGAATTACATCTCGTCCTTAACGCCCCTCGACCATTGAGGGGATGATCGGAAAAGGGGAGAGGCATGACATATAATTCTTGCCCACCACAACCATCACCCCATCACCTTCTCATCATCATCAATTGGAATAACACCACTCCCGCTCAATTCAAATAAGAGCGGCAATAAAAAAACACTAAAGGCTGAGAGCGTAAAGAAAATTGCTTTCTAAATGAGCCCGGACATGGACTATTTCTCTACTTGCTACGGCGGTAGGACGAGAGAAGGCGGAGAGCGCGCGTGAATAACAACTAACCTGGGAGCGCCTACAACAGTAATCAACTCCCTCTGGTGTGTAATAATAAATCTAAATTTTTACCCATTACATCGCGCTTCTAACCAACCTTAATGTCACTGATAAGTTTGGTAATGAGTGGAATAAAACTGTAGTCACAATACACATAAGAGTCGACAATTCCACACGGTCCGCTAACTCGACACACTCGGAGCATAACCCGTTGTCCCTAGAGATCCCACTTACAGCATATGCTTGGCCAAAAGGTCCCTTGATGATAAACAATTGTAATTACAGGCAGAGGGAATGTAAGGGCGGGAGGAAGAGATGCTGACATGGCAAAGCTTAACTGCTATCGGCTGCTCGGAATTTAACGGACTGATAAGAAAATTCGGGAGTACTTTCCCCTCCAATGTTTAGGATCGGTTAGCAGCTTATTGCGGTTTGATGCCTCCATCACAGGGTTTCAGCACCACAAAGTTTACTTCATCAAGTACAAACTACGAGTTAACAGGGTATAGATTGTCATCGACGAGGCCGGGCATGCAGTTAGTATACAGTATAAAAAAAATTCTTACGCGGGACGGGGACACGATAGCCGATATTCACTATGTTCGACATGCTTATTACCAACTTTAATAAAAAAGATATCGAAGCAAGTATTGATCAACTCCAAAAGTATAGCTCCAATGCTAGAAGTTGTATGCTCAGACAAAGAGGAGCGAGCAGAAGAGGCTGGGGCTAGGAAGAGAGAAGTGGGTCCCTAGGGGAAATAAGGATGGGAATGGGGGATCTCTATCAAAAGTTTAGTCTATTATCGGCTCACAACGTCCTGTCAGCAACAATTCTGCAGTCTCTGCGTGTTCTGTCCATTCCACTCAAATCATTTACCCTTTGCTTCTCATCAAGAGCTAAAGATAACCCACCACCAAGGAAGCTTACTGCAATAATAATCCAAGCAGCCAGGGAGTAATCAAATCAAAACATAGCCAACGCCGTCCCACCAGCCAAACATAACATAAACACTAACATACCCCAAGCTATCCCATATTATACACGTGGTTCCTCGTATTACTACCCGGGAAAATATGTTTTGGGATTCAACTGACATTTCTGGCATAGCGGTAGCATTCATGCTGGCGGCCACGGTCCGACACCACCAATGTTAGTCTTAGGTTTCCTGGTTTAGAAGTTTCGAAAGTCAGCTGCCGTGTGCCAATGCCTTCATTCATGCCTACACTTACACTCTGCCAAAACAGTAGAAGCAGTTCCGCAGGCTGTATACAATTTTTATAGGAACTGCGGAAAATACCCGGGTTTTGGGTACTAGAAACCGGGAAGGAAGAATGTCATTGATTCAATGGCAGTTTGTATAGGATGGAGCCAGCAGTCGTGCTGTTAATGAATAGCCAAGCACCTCAAGCCATTTGCCACATTGACCATGAAGGCGATAAGGATTGAGGGAGAAGAAGAACAATATGGGAGGCCGGATCATATGGCCCTCCTCCACAATATCAACATTTATCAAGTCGCCAAAATTCTAATCACGCCGTCCTTTCACCCTGGCTTTGGCATCAAGTACAGCTTGAGAAGGATGATGATGATGATTGTTGGGTGAATTCTACAGTACCCATGACTACTTCCTACAGAAAGCCTCTTATGAACTAGGCTCTGAAAACAGGCTCTTGAGCCTCTGCAACGGAATTTTGATACTTGAGAGAGACTTGAGAGATGGTGGATGAAGGGGCTGTGGAGACTCGGGAGAAAGCTCTGGGTAGGCAAGGCTGCTAACGTAATCTCCATGGACCATGGCGTACATAATTATATTGAATTTTTACAGTCTCATCAATCATGAACAGGAACAAGTTGACTGTGAATCTGATCCGGAAACGAGAAAAACTATAGCGCAGTATTGCAGCAAAGATAGAGTGGGAAAGTTGTAGAGGAGAACGCAACTTTCCGTACTCCGTACCTACTCCTTCGTAGCTTATAATGTTGGATGTAGGATGCCTTGCTATGTATTTAATCATGAGACACATTTTGAAAATCATGGCTTAAACCTACATTAATGCATCAAAACGTCGGACTCTTGAGAGATTCAGGCTTTTAACCCAAAAGACTGAAGGAGCAAGGAGCTTCCATTCCTCCATACTTCCGTGCTTTCTCCCCCGTCTCTTCTCATTATATTCCTTGTCAATCTTTTGAGTCTTAAACACATCTGGAGCTGTTCTAGCGTTTAAAATCTCTCACTCAGCTCAGCTCACGTCTGTCGTCTCGGATGGATGCTGATGATTGTAGCTAGCCCAAGTATTAAGCTCGGGAATTTGAAAACCGGGTTTTCTTCAATCCCCGCTGCCCGGGTATTTCGTTCAGGCTCACTAATTCTCTCTCCCCTGATTTCTAATCCTCTGTACGTTATATGCATTGCAACTAGTGGATTAGAAAGCTTGGGCTTTGACTGAGTGTATATATTTAGTCATTTTTCAAAAAAAAAATTATACTTTCACCCCGCCCCTACCCCCTCCGAACGTGATAATACTCAGGCCGCAGGAAATTTGGAAAACCTTGTATTTTATTTTATTCCTGTTGCGGGAAAGTTCAAAGTAGTTCTAGGTATTTAGGGCTATAAATGAACATTGGGCGGGCGGGTTGCTAATGTGGATTCTGTGAACCGGATGAACGTCCAACCGAGACTGCGGTAAACCGCCATTGAGGGAAATGTCACATAGTTGTGTGTATGGATGAATTCAACACACCGAGCTTCGTTCGTTCTCTTTGTGGCCTGACCAATGCTATTTTAGAAATTTCAAAAATAAAGTTTAATGCGGTCCAAGGAGGGAGGGCCGATGAGAGAAAGTTAGTTTGAGCACTTACCATTTTTAGTATTGGGTATGAGATCTGGATCTCCGTCCTCATCAAAGTCTGATGCAGTCTTCTTAAATGGTATTTCTACTATGGTTGGCGCTTCGTGGTTTTTCTTGGATCCATTATGATAAAGTTCATCATTTGTGGAAGAGCGACGACTGGAACGGAATTCTCGGCTGTAGGACTTGTCCAAGTCCGCTTCTTCTGTAATCGGATGCTTCCGTCTGTGTATGACGAACGCAATTAGCGAGACGCTCGACAAAACTACCGCAGAGACTGCTCCTATAATGATCGCTATCGTCGTAGTCTTCAAATCACGAACTTTTGCTGCAACAAAAATACATGGAAAAATTTAGTCTCACATGATTTTGCTTTCACTCCTCTTTCTCTCTCATACAGTCAGACAGTGGTGGAGGGTGGGTAGCAACTATATATACACGCGGACCAACTCCTTTCTCCTCCTCTCCTGATCAGACAAACGAGAGACAAGCGAGAGCGGAACTTCAACTCTTGTAATTCGCTTACCACGAAAAGAACATCAACGGATGGATAGAATCCAAGAACCAAAACTAGACAACTTTCCCCGCAAATGCTTCCTTTCACTTCAACTTTCTCTTTGAAAAACCAATAACGGGAATGCTAGCGAGCACAACTTCCTACGCTTTTATCATTACGTGGATACACGCAATACCTTTCTCTCTCTCTGACTCTGTCTAAAGAACAAACCATGTCTGTTTTAGCTAGTTTTCCGCTCAACCCTTCTTGATACCCAACCTATCAAAACCAGAACAGCTATCTATCACTTTTCAAATCAATGACATTAACCGTATAAAGGAGAAAGCTTGAACAGAGAAAGTAGCCGTAATATTGGCTGTCTGCCTGGGTTTTGTTTGTGGTCAGTGCTTACGGAAAGCTTCACTAGTCCTTACGGTGTGCTTGCCAGCCATCGTATTTGTATTCTGGTTTTCGTTAATTATTAAGTGACGACCGGATTGTTATCTAAATAGGGTTAGGACGATTATTATTAAATGAAAGTCATAATGTGAAAAGTTATTAAAGTATTCTCGCCACGCGTCAGGAATTTACACATCTTGCGACTGATGTCTTGCAGCAATTATGCTAAAAAATTAAATGGCGTTCAGTTAACGTATCCGCGTCAACTAAAATTTGCCGAAACGGTTATAACGTTTACTCCATGCGTTGTAGTAGGGTTTTGTCTCTGATTTTGTAATGGCATGTGGAAAAAGTCAAATAGTTAACGAGCATATTGCCATATAACCTTGCAATTGTGCACCTGGTGATATTTATTAATTGAAGGAAGCACATTAATCTATCATCGACGTGCAATCGTTGCAGCTGTATATTTTTAAATGGCGTTAAAGGAAGTCCGACCAAAACTTTAAAAAAGGTTAGAACTTTAATATCCCTTGCTTCATTCTAGTATTTTTCTCTAATTTTATAATAATCGTTCATAATGCATAGCTACACATTCCAAGTCACAATATTTTAACTTTCTCCAGCATCCCATTAACTTATCCCCCCAACCTGTCCAATACAGGTAAAACAACCCAGAGCCTCGGGCGCATTCCATTACACAGATCCCAGTGAACGACTTAAACTCTCTACCCACTTTCACTACTTTAGTCAGTTGCCTTTAGTACACCAGTAGCGGTTGCAAATTCAGATAGTGAAAGCAAGGACTCGTCAAGGTTTTAGCCGTGGGAAACCTAACCACATCTCTTGTTAGTTCACTTTCTCTCCATTAAAGCTTCGCTCTGGACGAGTGGATCTACGGAATCCCTCTACATACTTTCTCCTGCAGCCACGTCCCTGTTACTCTACCTAGTCATCCTCCAAGGATTCAACTAGCTTCTCTCACACTTACAGTGCTCTAGGGAAAGTAAATATGGCCTCCTGCTTTCACCTAGCTGGCCTTAGCTATGGGCTATCACAGGATTTTCAACGTTTACCTCTTTCCCCCCTTTGCTGTTCCAGTGGAGAGAGCGTTAGCGTTGCCTGGCTGCATAGTCGATAAATTACCTATGTTCTTGATTAATGATACAAAAGAACATATAGCATCGTTCCTATGCCAGTTTACTTTCACTCGCTCAACCTCTGCTTTTCCCCGCTCTTTCCCGATTTCTCTTTCTCTATCCATACTTTCACCATCCAATTGGCCATACACTCGGTTTGGGACGCATACTGAAAATACTCCAGGGGGAACTGTACTTAGTGTATCATCTATTCCGGCAGTAAAATTCAAAGGAGAAATCTAGCTATTTTCAGAAGCTGAATTTAGCTACCCTTACTGGTTTTTCGGGTCCTCGGCCTAAGTCCGGCCTCGTAAACTTAGGCCGCGTAGTTGTTTTCATAGGGGAAATACGAATGATCCCTGTCTATTGTTACCTTCTGAGGGGGATTTTTGTAAATCACTATTACTTTAACAACCCTGCACTATAGTGGTTTGCCTCCCCCTACTTTCTTTTCTTTCTCTCCTGTTTCTTTTATGTTCTTCCTTGCTTGTGGGTCTCATTTTAGTACTTACAGGATAGAGTATACGCATCCTGAGAAAATTAATCATCTTATTATTCATCCTTGACCCTTTGATGAAAGTTTGGGCTGGGGTGAAAGTAGGAGAAAGACGTGCAAAGTGCGAAGGGAAATTGCTGAGAGAAAGTAGTGTACGTTATTTTTCTCTCCCATCTCATCAGGATTCTGTCCCGAGCGGGTGCAATAAAACGTACTTTGTAATTTTCACCTTCGTCTTACCTCCTACACTGCGAAGAAGAGAAAGTGTGTGCTTCCAACTTTCTCTTTAGTTCTCTCCCCTTGCAACTTGTACATAAATTCGGGAGAGAAATAGATGACCATTAGAACAGGTATGAAAAAGTGTAGAAGAGAAAATAAGATAGGTGAAAGTATGGGTGAAACATACGGAGGGAGTTTCATTGAGTCATAAAGGAAGGGTGAGAAAGTGGTTTTTCTTCAGCTCTACCACCACTTTCTCCAACCATCATCAAGCTTTTGATTAAGCTTGCTAATCGAGAAAACACGTGAGAAAATTCCAGGGACCGTTCTCTCCAAACCCCTTGAGGTTGCATGGTTAATGGAGAAGAATATGGATACTGGGTGGGTGAACTTGGTTGTAGGGCGGTAAGTTGGCGGACGTGGTTGGGCGGGGTGTCAGCTGGCTGAGAAAAAAATCTACAAAATTTCGCCCTGTATGCAACAATTCTAGAATGATTACGAGAGAGAAAGAGAGAGGAAAAAATAATAGCAGTTGCCATAAAACCTTCCCATCTTGCGGGTACAATATCACAACTGAATATAATGCTGAACTGAAAATATACGGAAATCTAAAGTAATTGGCTAAAATACATGTGTTCGAAACGAGAGAGAGACGGGAGGGACTGACAGATGTAAATTTCGACAAAGAATATGGAAAAAATCCGTGTTTGGGGCCAACGAGAAAAAGCTGTACACTCTATGTATGGCTAAGCCATGAGATGATAACACACAGCGCCAGCGATAAGGGCATCCTCGTTGCAATTGTACCCACTGGAGAAAGCTTAAAATCCTGGAGATTTATTTCAATAAGGTGCATAAGCTAATGTAATAAAGTTAAGATACACGGGAAAGAAAATAGCTTGATATATACGCGGTGAAAGTAGATTGACAAGGGAAAAATTAATGCCCGCCAAGCACACAATCCTCGAAAGGAAGCTACGGTGGCGTCGGTGCTAACAGTAACCGTAAAACTCAGGACTAAATGAAGATTGAAAACTTGCAAAGAAAATGCTACAAATATTAGAAATGTTAAAGCTCAAGAAAAGCCTGAAAAGAAGACAAGTTTGGAGAAACTGCCTAATGGAAAAGGTGTAGTTAGCGGATTGAAGCAGAAGGATGTGTAGCAAGCACATTTTTCAATATTCATAAAAGACGGGCTAGATGAAGAAAAATATCATTTCTAGGCTTTCATTGACATTACGGGAGGAATTTGGGCAGAACTAAGCCCAGAGAAACGGAGTGAAAGTCTCTTGGTGAAATTACAGTTTGCTCTGGATTTACATTTCGCACACGCGAGGAGATAAGTAAACTTTTAGTAAGATCCAACCAAATCCTACAGTATTTTCTAGCTATCCTCCTCCAGCTTTGCTTGCCACTCTACTCAGCCTAGTTTACGTCCATCCTATGTATTCCTCATTCCGACCCACCACACCCGGTTACCCTCATATCCGGGTAGGCTAAAATAGAAGATACATAGTTAATCCGGAGGACACCAAGTTTCGTGCTCGAGGAAAAGCATTTGCAAATTACCCACATAACTCCTCACATGTGCATGAAATACGAAATGCTTGAGAAGGTAAGACGCGTTGATGCAGGAATAAGTATTACAAGAGACAACGGTGGGGGAAGAAGGAGTAATTCTCAGTTTCAGACATTTGGATAACAAATTCGCGGATTGGAGAAAGCATTTGACTATTTGACTTTGTTTAATAATTTACACTCGTATTGATGAGACGAGAGCGGGAAGAGGGATTTAGATCCTTCTTGTTTCCTACAGAGAGAGTTGAAGGCAATAAATATCAATTGCAATGAAATCTCCCTGTCAATGCACCCCTCTTGATCTATTGTTGTGTAGCTTGATCGGGTTTTAGGATAACAAGGGATGAGGAAGAAGGAGAAAGCAAATCAAAGAATGGGAGAAAGCAAGTAAAAGAAATAAACAGGAGTAAGGCACTTAGAAAATAACAAGCTTTTAGGAAAAATCACTTACACACACAACTTTCTTACTAATCACTTAGAAATATTGCTTTCTCCAGCGGGCATGCCAGGAGAAAGTGTTTGATTCCTTCCACCCTCTCAAACTACACGCATAGAATTTATTCAAATCAGTATACACCCAATAAATTCATCCCTTCGGATTTTATTTTTTCGGGTACCCTTGGTATAGCAAAAATGAGGTTATGTGGCTATCTTAACACCCACGCGCCAAAACTTTAAATGCTATGCAATGCGTATAACCTATCCGTTCAAAGTACTAGGTATTGGTTTAGTATCTTATCCCTTACTTATCCCAGCATGCATGAGCGTGTTAGAGAATAAATGACTAAGACACCCGGGGATTTGCTTTAAGGTCTAAACTACCCGAGTAAGATCATTTCGGCACACTATGTATACAAATGTTTCACTCGAGCTACTACACCGGGGTTTTGAGAGAGTGGTTTCGAGGTAATTTGGAGAAGATGAAACCGGGGAGGACAGTGGGCAGCTTGAGTGTAGAGATTGTTGTGAAATTGGGGGACAATCTCCTGGTTTAGTTTTAAAGTGTAGTGAAAATGGGAGCCGTAAAACATGGGGAAGAAGAATTGTCACCATTTGTTCTCATTTTCTCCATTGAGTGGGGCTAAAATCCCATGTACTTAATGGAGGATCCCAAGAAAAAAGTCATTGGAACCTACTTACGCGGTAGTTTACTTAAGAGTAGAGGCAAACATATAATGTTAGCGGGAAGATCCGGAAAAGGAGGAGAAAAAATACCCGGAAAACCGGGGGAAAAGATTCAGTACACTCGACTACACTTACCAGATTGCATTGGAGGGTAGGTGAGGGCAATTCCGTCCATTACTGCCGCTATACTCCGTCCTTTTCGATTCACAGAAAAGATTTTGAAGTGAAATGTGCCATCAGCATCCAGGCCGGACAGGGAAAAGCTCGGAGAGCTGGAAGAGACGTTGTACTTTAAACCCCGCCGACTTGACGGTGTGTACTGGTACGCCTCAAGGTAGAAAGACTGTGGAAGACCGCCATCAAATCCCGCTTCACATGTTATTTCCACCGAAGTGCTCGTTCGGTTTATTATACTACAGTTCTCGACCGGAGAAGGAGTTTCTGAAAAGAAAAAACCAGCCATAATATACATAACGTGGATGCAATCAAAATTGAAGTACTCAATTTCGGCGCCACACAAAATTCAAATAAAACCGCCGTTCCCCTCTCACATAGCGTTGCGAACCATGCTGCATAGTATTTTCAAACTACCCGCATTTTTAGGTCAAGTAGTATTGAAAACCGATACCTGATTCAATCAAACATTGCTCTACTGTATCAATAGAGAGTATTCCTACTTTCACCGGACCAGATTACTGCAGTCACTCCTGGCCATTTTTTGACCCCGCCGCGTACTTTTCAAAGCGAGCAAAGCGATCTCTCTGGACTTGATTTTCTTCTAGTGGGAGAAATAAAGGAATCCTGTTGCAATTTTGGTAAAATGTGTCCAATTTGCAACGCTTCCTTTCCCTAATCAGTTTATCGCAACTAATTCACAGCAAGATACCAGTTTGATATTTTGCAATCTGCTTCAGGCTCTCCAGTGCAGATTGCTCCAATGTACCGGAAATTAATTTTCTCTGATACAAGCTAAAGGAGGAATTGAGTAACAAGGCATTTCCTAGGCAAAAACTGGCTGGGATTCTCTGCAAGAGTAATTTGCATAAGAAAACAGACTTAAAAGTAAAAATAACTACTATCACTAAGAAAAATCATGCATTCTGAATGACATGCAAACAAACAAGAACTGCACAATTATTGAAAAAGTGCCTAGGCTTTCTAAATGGGTTAATAATTACTGCCAAAATCAAATAATACCGGGCTAAGGCAATCAAAATCAGATGGATGCGTTTTAAAGCAGCGAAAATCCGATAGGGTGGTTTTAGGGAAGCTAAAAAGTAAGAAAGCTATTTGGAGGCAGTCATAATTAAATGAAGCAGTTGAGGGAGTCAAATCAGATGAAGCCGTTTTGAGCCAGCCAAAATCACATAGGCCAGTGACTAAGGCAGCCAAAATCAGGTGGTGCCGTTTTGTAATAGCCAAAATCAAATAAAGCCATTTTGGTGCAGCCAAAATACGATGTAGTCGCTTTAGGGCAGCCAAAAAGAAATAAACCTGTTTGCAGGCAGTCAAAATCACATGCATCCGCTTTAAGACAGCCAAAATCAGATTAAGCTGTTTTGAGGCAGCCAAAATCAGATTAAGCTGGTTTGAGGCAGCCAAAATCAGATTAAGCTGTTTTGCGGCACCTAAAATCAGAATAAGGAGTTTTGAGGCAGCCAAAATCAGATTAAGCTGTTTTGCGGCACCTAAAATCAGAATAAGGAGTTTTGAGGCAGCCAAAATCAGAATAAGCTGTTTTGAGGCAGCCAAAATCAGAATATAATGTTTTGAAGCAGCCAAAATCAGAATAAGCTGTTTTGAAGCAGCCAAAATCAGAACAAGCTGTTTTGAGACAGCCAAAATCAGAATAACCTGTTCGGCGGCAGCCAAAATCAGATTACGCTGTTTTGCGGCACGTAAAATCAGAATAAGGAGCTTTGAGGCAGCCAAAATCAGATTAAGCTGTTTTGCGGCACCTAAAATCAGAATAAGGAGTTTTGAGGCAGCCAAAATCAGATTAAGCTCTTTTGCGGCACCTAAAATCAGAATAAGGAGTTTTGAGGCAGTCAAAATCAGAATAAGCTGTTTTGAGGCAGCCAAAATCAGAATATAATGTTTTGAAGCAGCCAAAATCAGATTAAGCTGTTTTGAACCAGCCAAAATCAGATTAAGCTGTTTTGAGGCAGTCAAAATCAGGTAAAGCTGTTTTGAGGCAGTCAAAATCAGGTAAAGCCGTTTTGAGGCAGCCAAAATCAAATGAAGCCATTTTTGTGCAGCCAAAATCCGATAGGGTGGTTTGAGTGTAGCCAAAAAGAAAGAAAGTTATTTCGGGGCAGTTAAAATGAAATGAAGTTGTTTTGAGAGAGTCAAATCAGATTAAGCTGTTTTGAGGCAGTCAAAAACCAGGTTCACCCGATTCGACGCATTCATACGCAGATGAAATTGTTTTGAGGCAGCCAAAATCAGATTAAGCTGTTTTGCGGCACCTAAAATCAGAATAAGGAGTTTTGAGGCAGCCAAAATCAGAATAACCTGTTTGGCGGCAGCCAAAATCAGAATAACCTGTTTGGCGGCAGCCAAAATCAGATTAAGCTGTTTTGAGGCAGTCAAAATCAGGTAAAGCCGTTTTGAGGCAGCCAAAATCAAATGAAGCCATTTTTGTGCAGCCAAAATCCGATAGGGTGGTTTGAGTGTAGCCAAAAAGAAAGAAAGTTATTTCGGGGCAGTTAAAATGAAATGAAGTTGTTTTGAGAGAGTCAAATCAGATTAAGCTGTTTTGAGGCAGTCAAAAACCAGGTTCACCCGATTCGACGCATTCATACGCAGATGAAATTGTTTTGAGGCAGCCAAAATCAGAATAAGCTGTTTTTAGGCAGCCAAAATCAGATTTAGCTGTTTTGAGGTAGTCAAAATCAGATGAAGTCGTTTTGAGGAAGCCAAACTCAGAATTAGCAGTTAAACATCTAAATCAAAAACCGATACGTATCAGAATGGCTGTATCAAAACGATTCAATCCGATTCTGACAGTCTTAAAACGGTTTAATCTGATTTTAACAATATGAAAACGGGTAAACCCGGTTTTGATTGCATCAAGACGGGTTAATCGGATTTTGGCTGTATCAAAACGGGTTAATCTGATTTTGGCTGTATCAAAACGGGTTAATCTGATTTTGGCTGTATCAAAACGGGTTAATCTGATTTTGGCTGTATCAAAACGGGTTAGTACGATTTTGAATGCAACAAAATATCCCAATACGGTTTTGACGGCATCAAAACTGGTCACTCTGATTTTGACTGGGCCAAAGCTGGTCAATCCGATTTTGATTGCATGAATAAGTATTAAGTTTATTTTGCTGCATCAAAATATCGGTAGCTGATTTTAGTGCGTTACATTTAATCTGAAGTTAAATGTGTCTACATCATTACGACTGTATCCAATTTAAAACTTTAAAAAAAATTAATTAACTTTAAATGGATATTAACAATGTTACTTTATGTAACTGCGGCAAAACTAAAATCGACAATTTTACACCGGGATAAGTGGCTCAGGACAGTTTCAAAAAGTGAAAGGGGGATGTTAACGCATAGTTATGTTTTAAGACATTTAAGTGTAAGTTTTTACATAGGTTTTGCCTAAGCTTTGAAAGTTACATCGGGGCTTTTTCCGAACAGGAGTTGAAATCTTTTGCGGAAGTGGGACATCTAGTTCATCCGCCATTGTTAAATGGTGGATTGTTTGGTTGCGATAGCACCAAACAACTCACTAGTATAATGTTTAGCAAGAATGCCTCCCCCAATATTGCTTTCTTCACCAAAAATGCCCGCTCTTATTTGAATTTCCTCCTCACTACCTATGCAATTAAATAACGAGCCGCCATCTTCCTCCTCTCTCTACCTAGCAACTCCCTCTAGCTTTCTCACAGCCAGCGGGTGGGTGGTGATTTATCGGGGGGCTACCAATTTTTTCTTAAGTATAGAAACACTGCCATGTTCTTAAGCATTAAATTATTTAAAACACCATAGAATCCCATCTTATACATGGGATACAAATTGGCAAAGGATTTGCAATAAGGTAGCAGATTGCAGAAAACTTGTCAGCGCGAGCTGCTTATAGCTAGCTCATGTGACTGGATAAGAAAGAAGTGGAGAAAGTTGTACGAGTGAAAGCGAGACCGTTGCAAAAATCTCCCCTTTTCTCTTCCTGACCTGGATTTTCATGGGGATTAGTCCCGGAAAATAGCAATTTCCTTTGCTTTCACTCTAAAATTAAAATAGCATGAGCTTTCACCCGTCTCTCAGAGTCACCAGGAGACCAGAACTGACGTGAATGCAGAAGAGAAGAAAAGAGAAAGGCTGATTCGCGAAATGAATTCCAGATGTACATGACCCCAAGTTTAGGAATTGCCAAATAAGATTCGCATGCTTAATTCTTAATCCCCTGTCACTTCCGCTTTAAGATTGGAAGCATTAGTAGAGCTCTATACGGACTTAGGCTGAGCCAGCACTAGGATTACAATGAAGCTTTTAATGGTAATTCAATATTATGATTAATTAAAAATTCAATTAAGTCTCTCCTTCCTCTCTTGAGAAGAAGATGCTGGAAGATAAATAAAGTTTCGTTCTGAAGAGTAAAAAAAACGTATCGTGTGTGCATTGCTTAAGGATTCAGATAAGAGAAAGCTGCCGTTTCTCAAGACTAAATTACGGTATCAATATCTAATGGGAAAGTTGACACAGTGCTTGCAAGATCGGATTCCATTAGAATTAAAAGCCGGATTGGATTCCTTTGGAAATGTTCGAAAAAATAACATACAGAGCTATACGTGTGTGCAACATCAAAGGTGTCAAATAGAAATCCGAGATGCTTCCACTCAAGAAAGGGTGCGTATGCAAAGAAAAAGAAGCTCCCTGAACAGGGATAACTAAAAGAAATACGACGAGGGTATGGGTGAAACGGTGTGATATTGCAGCTTTCTTCAAACTGAGAGAAAGCGTACTGATTTCAAGTAACAGAATCCAATGTAAACCTTTAGATTTCTCAACTTTCTCCTCCCCCTTCCTCCCTTGCTTTCTCCATAAACTTTCTCAGGTTTGTAATGGAGAAAGGTGGAATTTAAATGTTTGAAAAGGAGAGGGTTGAATATGCATTGATTTCTTTTCCGGGTAGGAAGAGAAACCAGGAAGAGGATGAAGGGAGGAGGGGCGGAGAAAGTTGGCGGGTGGAGGGCTAAGGTATCCGAGGAGGATTTAGTTGAGTCGGATAAGAAAATGTAGGCGGGTAAGTCAGACAGCTTGCTTTGCTTGCTAAGTTGGTAGTAGCTTGGCGTGGGATCTGGAAAAAAGTAGAACTGGAATCCCTACTAGAATCCCGAGATCCGGGATGACGGTGGTGACGTCTCTTGGAATTGCAAATCCTAGAAAATTCCTTTAGATTCATCTCTCCTCTTCGAGACAGATGAAACTCCTTTATCAGTCTGATTAGAGAACCATGTAGGATTTCCTTTCCGACGATTGTCCTCCTTTCCATCCCTTTTACGACGGAGATGTAGGCAAGGAGAAAGTCGTAAAAAAGGTAAGGGAAAGGTAGAGCTAGATAGTGTGTTGGTGGTTTCGGCTTGAAAAAAGATATAGGAATTTCTAAATAGCATCATCTTCTTTCATGAGGCGCCGTAACGTAAAAGAGGTGATAGAAACTACCTGGATGAGATCTATTAGAACCGATGTAATGTACTTCCTTCACCTAGCAATCACGCAATCCAAGCCAATACACTTTCACCGCATCCCAGTAAGCAGCTACAGATTCACAATTTCAAATACGCATTTCCTAGTATCCAATCCTCTTCGCAATTCTCGCGTCCTTTACTTCAACCGGATCAAAATTTCTGTTGCAAACTTAATCAAACATTGACACCCTAGAGTAGCTATCTGCAGTTTCGGTCTGCCAATCTTTCCGCCTTAACAAGTGAAACATAGGTGCTGACGTGAGAGAAAGCACTTTTGTAGATAGCTTACCGCCCACGAACTGCTTTCTCCGATGATGCTGTTATCGAAATCGTTTAACACCTACGCGAATCATGTCCTCCCTTCATATTTAAAACAAAGAGGAATTCAAGGCCAGGATTATCTTTCTACCATTTGGTTCACATACAATATTTTTCGCATCCTATCTGTTTACGGCTTGCTGTATGTAACGGAGAATTACAGCGAGAAAACAGTTACGCGATTTCCGTTTCGAACAATACAAGAGACACAATTTTACCTTACGCCTACGCCAAGTAACTTAAGGTTATAAAACATGTTGTATAACGAACAGAAGACACTGCGAGTGGTTCATCAATGAAAATCGATAAACAGTTCTGAAAGTTATAAATAATATTTCATGTAATCGCTTTGAGTCATTTAAAGTTTACGCTTTGATGAATAACACACAGATTCTGGATGAAATCCACAGAGTTTAATTCTTAGTCGCTGTATATCTTGTTGCACAAAGAGGAGAAAGTAGAAAGTTGAATAATTTACCGAAAGGTAAGCAAAATTAAACCCAAATTAAAAAAACAGAAAATCTAAATCTAAATAAAAATAATAGTGAATGAGCGAGCAGAGTGAAGCTACAGCAAAATCAGTGTTATCTTCGCAAATACTTTCTTCCATTCCTATAGCTTTCAGTTTAGTAAACATGTCAGTGGAGAAAGTATCGGGATACCAGGTAAAATACTGGGTGAAAGCATTGATCGGATTTGCGTCAACCAAATCGGAAACTAGTCATTTCACAATAGGTAAGAGAGAGCAATAACATTATTGAAAGAGAAAGTCTGCCGATCTGGATTGTTTTGATCAGATCATTGCATGCGAGTACAAGAGAAAAGTATTGGGAATTTCTGGGGTGGAGAGGAATAAAAGGATTTGTAAAAAAATCCTGCATGGGGAAGAAGACAATGAAAAAGAGAAAAAGCATGTCACTTTTACGTGTTGCATGCATAAGTGTCATTACATTGTTGAAATCAGTAGGGTTGGGAATGATACGATTGGTGCTAGGAAGAAAGCGAGGCAACACCGTAGCTTTTCCGTCTTGGCGTTTCCATGAGTTTTTCCATAGTTGTAAGAGTTTTTCCCACATTTACCTTTGCGGTAACATAAAAGTATTTTGATCGCTTTCTACAGGATAACTCCATGGCTTTTCCGAGACTTTGAACATTGGCCAATGACCGAAATGTGAGTCATAAGCATATGGAAGCCTCTCGTAGGGATTATCCCAGAGGGAGGAATGAGACCGACAAAGGAAGCATCCGTCAGAGTCATGGATTGCATTTCTCGTAGCAATAGAAAACGGGTCAGGGAGTCAGCCTGTAAAAGCAGGGAGAGTATGCAGCGGCGGCACGGAGAAGTTTATGGCGTAATTTTGCTAAAATTATCTCTTCTCCCGCTTTCTCCCACCCATCACTCTGTCGGCTAGCCACATTTTGCACACGCTTTCACTCCTGCATGAATATTCCATGGGATTTTGTAACCCAAAGATTGACGGTTGTACATGGTCAAACATGCATCCGTCATGAATCTCATTACGGAATCGAGAGCAAATCTCCTATTCATGACTGACGAAGAATAAATTCACAAAAGGTTCTGTGTGTATATTGAAGAAACAGCTTGAAAGTAACGAATGGAATCGGACGAATTTAGGCTACGTTTCCACGGTTATTATCTTGCTGTTGAAGTAGCTCAAGACTTTTGGCTTGAATTAAGGACACCTTCAGTAGCTAACTGGTAAAAATTCGTTCCATCGTACGAAAGAGGTGAAGACAAACTTATCAAACAGTTTCAACAAATGAGTTTCATAGCCAAAGCACTTTTAACGAAATTATTATAGGTGCATCACTTTGACGCCAATAGTTCCAATCGAGAACTTCATGAGTTCCTCCTTCAATCTAGTTCATTGGGAGTTAAGCATTTGCGATTCATAACTTAAATGAACATCCCAGGTTATCGACCCATCCCCCCTATTTTTAGGCCCGTCATACGTGTGAAAGGTCTTGCGGTCCGGACCCCTACCCCCCGGCTGAGGATGACGTTATGATTTGACGGTACCTTATACTATATCTCTCACATTCTAGAGGGGTGGAAACAGCTTTAGAGCGTACGACGCGCGCAACATGACGTAACCTAGTATTGCTATAGTGTAAGAAACTTAGGACTTACCTGCTGGTACGATTTGGTAGACGCAAGGTCGCTCAGCGGACCCAATAGAGTTAGTTGCCCAGCAGAGAATGGTTCCAAAATCTTCTTCGGATCTGAGATGATATCGAAGAAGGCTTTTGGATCCTCGGGTAGAGTATCCCTCCGGTGCCAAGTCCGTGCTCTCTCCCACAGTGTTTGTGTGCGTCCAAGAAAATTTAAGACTATCCGGCAGTGCATCCATGTGGCAGGTTATATTTACATCTTCGGAGCGAGAGGCGGCTATAATTACGGCTTCTGATCCGAACATGTCTGTTCGACATGCTGGAGCATCTGGGTAAAGGGTAAAGGAAAAACAAATCAGCATCTTTCTCGATTTTCCTTTCGCGGTACTTTCTCTTGCTTTCTCCCAGCGCTATCATTGCTAGTGAGGGCGCCCTTTCCATTACGCCTGCAAGCAAATGGGCTACACACACATACTCGTTTTTGAAATCCCTAGCTGCTACTTGACTTTCCTGTAGTCCTTGTCCTGCTTTCACTCCTTTCCCTGGTTTACTTTTACCGCGTAGCTCTTCATTTTGAGTCTTTCATTGTTGTATACATGACATCGGGAGGAAGCTTAAGGAAGAGTGAATGGAACTGACTTGGTTTAGAAGGGTGGGGAACCACAAGTTTTTAATAGTGGCAAACTCTATGGATTCCACTGTACCTATACACTGTGTGCTTTCACCTGGAGTCAAGCTCAATTTTCTCCTTCATACGGCTCCTGTCAACCGGGTGAAATGTTATATTTTGCGAGACGCAGAATATTTGACTCTTCCTCCAATCCTCTCTACTCTTCCGTTCTCGTTTAGTTTGCCTCTTGGCTAGGTCTCTGGAACGGAGAAAGCTTACGAGGGACTCACATGTGTGTACTACTTCCCTCTGCTTTCACTCCTATCTCAGGGGTTTCTAGGCCGATCTGTCTAAGGCAGAAATCTCGGCTCAATGCATTGCCGGAGGCGCTACTATCCGTGGAGGAATTGTGTCAGTCACGTGCAAACCTTCATTCTGTTCCGCTTCCTTGCTCTTTGATATTATCTCTGAACCTGAAATCCATTCCACAGCCTTTCTCCTGTACCAACAACCCTGGAGCTGTATCTATCAACATGGCTAAATCCTTATATAAACTTTCACCTTTGCATCACGCTATTTTATATCTTCCAGGTTGCTCTCATCCGCTAGTCGTAGGTTGAACTTTTCCTGCTTTCACTTTGGTGAAAGCCTTTATGTAGAGAATGGCGACACAGAAGCGTGAGCCTTCTATGCTGCATTGTAGACATCATTTGGCGACTCTAGTAATGCCGGCCAAACGGCAGTCTATGCTAAACTTATGCCTCACAAAAACACATTACAGCGTTTAATCATAGTTTACTTATATTAAGTGTTTAAACTTCTCCACTAGCGATATCTTCAACTCACCCTACCTTAAAGGGCTTACGCAACTATAAGTTACATAATTCCAACACTGCTTACATAACTACATGTAGTTATTACGGTGAAAGTAGAAAGTTATCAAAAGAATACTTACACATGATTCCAAGCCGAACTTGATTACTTTCTCCAGTCCCTTGCTCATTCGAAGCCCTGCATGAATAGTTTCCAGCGGATGGTCGGCTTACTTTTTGCAGTACCAAACTCTGGTTGCTTAAGATTATTCCCGCTGTACGGTGGCTCAAAACGGCACCCTGTAGAAAAGTAAAATACATTATGTTAGTACTTGAATCCCTTCAAAGTCATACCCAGCATTTATCCCTTCAGCATTTTTTCGCTACGAACTTGGTATTGCAGTGCTGCTTAGCAATATTTTTAGTATACAGTGTATAGCGTCGCGCTACTAATTTAGCTACAGATCTGGAATTATTGTAGAATTCATCTGCTCGTAAACCATTATAGAATATGACCAGGTTTTAAGAATACCAGTAAATAATTAAGTGCGTTAAGTTAGCCGACAGGACCCAACAAAGTGCAAAGTTGGCTTTGTTTTTGGTGTAGTAAGGTGAACGGATTAAATTGATTTTCAATTACTGACACGCGACAACTTTTAAGAACAAAATCAGAAATAATGCACTTTTACAGCTCACGTGAGAAAATAACATTCATTTTTTTCTACCAGCACCCCAACGTGGACATATAAATAAAAGGAAACTCCCTTTGAGTTCACTACAACCGAACTGGAAATGCGGAGCACTTAGAAACGATGTTTTATCCAGGACATCACAAACTGTCCTATAAAGCCAAGCTTTTAAGGGCAAACATTGTTGAATCAAAAGCGAACATTTTTCACCACATGGACCCGCATGAAAGGAATTGATTTTCCGGCTTCATAATAATTAGCTGGTTCACTGCGTAGCTCAAGAGCTATACTTATTTGTTATACATCACCTGGGTGGAAGAGATTACATCAGTGTTAGCGACTAGAGTGTGTGGTTTGTATTCAATGCACTTCCTCCAGGGTGAATTCTAGCTTTTTCCGGCACCGCGTATACAGTATGTAGAAACAAATCTGGCAACTATAATGGAGCAAGAGCAACGCCGGCTAACTAACAGCCCTACAGGTACAAGAAACTTTTGGGACTACGCATTTGCCGTTACTTTGTATCAACGTAATATTGCAGCACGCACCAGTACATAGTATACAGGTAGTGGTAGTGGTTATATGAGGTTGATTGTTTCCCCCAAGAGGAAGGCTTGATTCCTCCCCCTCCTGATTTACGTATAGAGGTTTAGGAGAATAAATGTGAATCCTGATAAGAACAGCGTGATTCCGAAATATTCAATTTCGGGCAAATATACAAGATCATTGTCAGATATAATGAAATTCCATTCCCATCATTATCCCATGTTCTCGGTTGGGAAAAAATCTATTTCGTAGGCACAGCCCACCCGGGAAGTATTTCTCCTTCACTCTCTTCTCAACCAGTGATGGAAAGAGCGAGGGTACAACCCGGGAATTACGCTACCAGGGTGCGGCTGTTCAGTTTTAGATTCGAGGCTAGGTGCACAGCTAACGGCAGTAATACACCTGCAATCATTTCGGAGGTGTGTAGTGAAGAGAAATGTACATGTAATTCAGGGAAAGTCCCTCCTTCATCCTTTCACTCTCACTATGCTACCCGGGTATCAGGAACGAAACAAGCTGCTGCTCTTACTGCTTTCTCCAGTCGTAACAAATCTTGGGACGGATTCAATTTTACCACGTAAATCAGAAAATACATGATTATTAGGAGGCTTCATTTCCTACTCTTGCTTTCTCCCCCGCTTTCTCTCCAACTCTTCTACTTTCTCCACCAAGTGAACCCATGCATTATTGTTCCCTTTCTTATTGCGACATTTGGAGCATTTCCCTCTCCCCACTCTATCAATTTATGAACTCTCTATTATTCGCAAAAACTATCGCTATTCCACACTAAATCTTATTCTCTAGCCTTTATCGACACAAACTACAAAGATTGATCCGATTCCTTTTTACTCGGCTGCTATTCCCTCATTCTGCCTTCTGCCTATTGCTTACTTCTTTCGTACCCCTACTTTTGCTTTCTCAATAACTCCTCTATCTGTGCTTTCTCTTCTGCTTTCTCCTATAAAATTCCTTCGCTACTTTCTCCTGGCTTTCCTACAGCGATCTTCGCCTTCTCTACTTCATCCATTCATCCTTGAATCTCTTGAGTGGCTAATATCACCTAGAATCTTGCAAAATCACTCCGTCTCTATGCTTCTTTCCTATCCATTAATCTCTAAGAACTATCTTTTTTCTCTTTTACTTTCACCATATCCCTTAGGCTAATTTCCTGGAAAATCAATACAGTCTTTTACCCATTGTATTATTCTACTCAATTCTCTGAAGCAGTTAGGAAACACACTGTCATTCTCAATTCAACAAAAACTTTGGAGAAAGTAGTACCGACTGTTGCAAAAATGATAAGTTATGTAAAAGTACTTTCACCAGATCATACACTCTTCTATCACCATTTAAAAAATTTCTTTGAACAGCATCATGTAGCCATTATTATTATATTTTTCTTATTAATATTTTCAGCATATTTGAAAACAATGGCAGCAGAACCGATGTCGCTTTCAACTTAATGGTAGGCTAATTGGTGTAGGGAGGAAAAATTGCCAGGATAAAGGCACCCTACTTAGATCAAGCTCATTCAATTAACTTTTCTCGTATGCACGGGCGTGCACTTCTGATTGTGTACTGCTACTATTCTTTGCAATAGTAACTGGAACCCACCATTTAATCACGGTAAGTAAGAAAAACCTATGATGAAATTCTATTCGTCCATGACGATGGCAAATAAAACCTCGGGTCGACCCTGCTTTACTTGCTCTCTCCATTCCAATTTATGTTTTGTTGAGCAAGACATCTTTCACTTGCATTTCTTTTGTGGTAGATACAAACATCTACTCTTGTATCTTTCGGAGCGTAACAAAATGTGCTTTCACCGATAGCAAGTAGCATTTTTAAGTGCGATTCAGATCCTGCTTTCACCGATAACTGTTGCAAACTTTGGTTCCACTTCCATATTCTTGTGATCTGAGTGAAAGTATCTACGACTAAAGGATTGTTATTAAACTGGATGAGGTGCGACGTTGGTGACCTCTTTTTGTTTACTGAAGAATTGTAGCAACATTAGCCCATCTATATAAAAGAGGAAGTCTTGGTGCAATGCTCTGCTGGTAATAATGTGGGCATATGAGAGTCGTAAATCTTTGTAAGGGAAAAATCTTGCCACGCTAGGCGGCTAATTTCGAGCAAACACTACTGGCTACAGTTAACTTCAAACTTAGTGCGTGTATGTTACATTGTAATATTTTGACCAGGAAACGGCCATTGCCATTGGCGGCTACTGACTACGCACCATACAAGGCAGAGCTAACTTTCACCGTATGATTTGTATCATAAAACAAAATCACGCTGCGTGTCAAGGAGCCTTTGAAGGTCTTTGATAAGGTTTGACAACATAGTTTGCGATTTTGGATACTTTCTCCATTCATCTGAGGAACACGTAACGCGTTTACTTTCATCTTAAGGTAAAGACATGTCCAAATTCGAAGCTAAGTCTATATAGACTGCGCACTAAACAAGCAAAGATGGAAATCAAAAAAAAGTCCCGGTAACAAACGCGTCTTTATAAGTTCCCAAATTTTGTGCAGTACAACGATGTAGATTTTGAGGGCTAACTACAGAAAACTGGAGTATGAACACATGTTAACACGTGTATTCCGGGTCTGAATACTAAAATTGGTGAAAAGGAGAGAAAGTACTGAAATGAAAGCAAACGCTCGGAGTAAGCCTCACAGTAGCTTAGTTTTTAAGGCTATTTAAAGAATTGTCACCAAAGTTACATTTCCTTTCGGAGGGATAAAAATCTGGCTTGAATAAGGAATTGATGAGATTAAAGTGAAAGTTGTGAAAGTGTGGGGCATATGTGTGTGTATCAAAGGAGGAGGCGGCTGAAGAGTTTGAGACTAGAATGAGAATAGGGAGGAGAAAAGAAATGCAAGAATAATAAGCCTGTGGAAAAAATCCCAACCGCCATGTTGTGTCACTAATGAGAGCTCGAGGGAAAAGTTTCTTGGAGGCTCTTAAGTGTCAAGTAAATCAGGATGTCGCATATGTTTCTCCAGCCAAGCAGAAAAAACAAGTACAGAGTAATCTCCTAATCTTCACATTTTCACACATAAGTTACAAGGGAGAAAAGAGAAAGCCTTCCTTTCACTGCTTTCACCCCTGGTCTTTCTCCCACCTCCAACTCTACTCCTACTTTACGTTGACAATCCCTTCACGCTTTCTCCTCCTCTTGGTCTCCTTTAAATTCCATCCTCGCAAGCATGTTCAAAGGTCTTATATATGGATCTGCCGTCAAATGTCTGCGTCTGCCCTAATACCAAGCTGGCAGATAGCATCAAAATAGCATACATACGTTTAAGGAAGCCTATCGAATTGCCGCTTTACATGTACATCCACTTCCTCCTCCACAAATCCATGAATTTAGAAACCGGGATTGAAATCGGAAAAGAAGTTTAAGAGCTAACTTTCTCCATGGAGAAAGTAGCGTGAGCAAGCAGACTGTGAGTAGGCGGAGGAGGAGGTAGAGTGTCACTGCTGGAATTCAGGCAGGTAGTTTACAAGACTAATGAAAAAGATTACAAGTACATAGATTACATTATCTCAAGTAATCTGGGACGTTTTAAAAGGAAATTCAGACTACAGGATGTGAAAGTAACTACGGCAATCCCTCTTTAGCAAACATGTAGGACAAACGTCAAGATTATCAAGATACACTGGTATTTGCGAGCGGGGACTACAATTCCACGCATTTTATCATCATTACGGTAATCGGAGGCGCATATAAGTAGAGCACACTTTGTGTTACATGCGGCGCTTTACGGGGTGATATCACAAACAGATTAATGACATGAGCCAGGAAATGCGCTTCATTATGCTGCAAGAGCTAAATTGCTTCTGGGGTATCCATGGTAACAGGTAATCGTGGAGCAGCTGATATACTACTCGCACAGGAAAGTAAGCTTAGAAGTCCTTATACTTATAACCTATTCCATTCAGTAAAGGCATCTTCAATGAATTCTGGCAATACATCTCCAAGTGATATTATCAAACTCAAATCGAAATTTAAAAAACGGCGCTAAACATTTTAAAATTGCAACCTCCGTGACAACCCATTAAAATTTAGCACACATTTGATTTCGCCGTTTAAAGAGACTTTTCAGCAGGAAGAAGTAGAGTAACGAAAACAATTATAGCATTGACGCTCCACATGCATGTTTTCAAAAGATAAGGCGTTGCGAATAAGTGACTTACGTTATGAAACCAGCTGAGTTTATCGTGGGGCGGACTGGATTTTATTAAGCACTCAAAGTAAACGTCGTCTCCTTCCTTGATGGAGTTTGGGTTGAGGGAGGTGCCCAAGCGGAGGGAGAGTATAGGAGCGTCTGAAATTAAAAAGAGAAGAAGATTTGTAGTATTCTGGAAAATAAATTACATTCATTGTGTTAAACAAACACGAGGATTTGATTTGATGGCTCATCCTCGCAATGCAATGTTTGCTGTGGCTTAAATTACTCTGGGAGTGAATCAAACCACTTTCTCCTTCAGCCCTCCTCAGTCAGCGTCGCCATCAAGCCAGCTTACCTCATTTTCTAACTTTCTCCACTTTCTCTAACCACTTTATCTGGTAGTGAGACTTTCTCCAGGGAAACTTTCTCGGACTGCGTGTATGCAATATTTGTGGAAACACAAGTGGAAAGAGAAAGCACACGCTTCTAGATACGGGAAATGGGGACAGGAGAGCTGTTGTGAATTTGTCACGAAATTCAAATTCTTGTGAACAATATCCGGTTTGTCGAGGACAGACACACATTTCCTACCGAAATTCTCTCCAAAGTCTATTGTTCTTCCCGGAACTCGAACAAATACATTATCTTTTATATTCCATCAGTCCTACAAGATTAAATGTCTACAACCAGGATTCCTCGTCTCAGACTCGAGCTTATTCCAAGTAACTAAATCAATGAATGAGAAGCGTGTATTTCTGTTTCAGCAAGGCTGGCTTGGCTATTGCACAGTATATGGATTCAAAATCCTCCTAGGAGAAAGTTCTGCGTGCTCATTCATGTTTCAAATACATTTATACCATACCCCATTCGTTACCTACTTTCTCCTCGACTTTCTCTCTTCATAAATAGCTTGCTCATCTTTAACGTTCCAATCCTTTGAGGAGAAAGTCATGAGGAAGAGACGAGAAAAAGTAAAGTGTGTAGGTGGGTACATGCTCCGATAATGAATCCAAATTCCCATAATCACTCACTCCTTTCTTGGGTAGATCGTGCTCAAATCCCATGTGACTTTCACTCCTCGTGCTGTCTGAATATTCTGGGGATGAGTGAGACTGCCCATACAATGCTTATCCCCCATCCCCGATATCACTTGTCATGTGAGCCATTCATAATATTCGCAAGCTATCCGGTATGCAAACATGCATTCCATTTTCGGAATGGCTTGCAAATACATATGGAATGTGACAACTACAGGCTCGTGTGACTACACTAGCCATTTAAATTGATTGCTATACTCGTGCAATTCCCCGCTTTCTCGTATTCGGGTATTTCATAAGCGTGTGTGTACCTTGTGTAATGAATTATACAATATGGATTGTTCCTATTTCAGCTTTTACTTGTCGTTTTCTACTGTACCTGCTTTCTCCAACTTTCACCATGGTTTGTTTATTTGTTAGCGCTTAAATTAAGTCTCTACAGTTTTCATATTCTGTTGCATGGAATTATTTTCACAATTTTCCCATACTTTCACCAACTTTCTCTGAGTTTCTTCCAAAATTTTAACCAGAAGGAAACAGTTGAAAATGTAGAACTAATGTGCTGGAGGACAGGGTGGTTAAAAGATTTTGCCCTTCTGATAGTTGTACCGAAAATCGATTTGGAAAGGAAAATTAAAGTATACACAAGGGGAGACAGGAGAAGGGGGAGAAAGAATGGGAAATTCCTCTGGTTTTTTCTCTCTCTCCCGGCATCCCTATTCATCCGCTTTCCCCCGGATGGTATTCTCTCTTCTTTCCCTCTCTTCTTCTATCCTAAAGATATCTACAAAAGGTAGATGAGCCGTCCAAAGATGAAAGAAGAGAAGAAAAAAGCTTTTGTTGTAAAACCTTGGGAAGGCAAATGTCTACTCTGGTATTCCCACATCCTACTCTGCCTAATGATCCTATCAAACCGTCGGAAGCTTGTCTAAGCCAGAGTCGGCCGGTCTGGAATGAAACGAGAGTTTTTAGGCTACAATAAAGTCAAACTTGGCTCCAGAGTCGAGAACACAGGAAGAAGAAGAAGCAAGGGTTTAATCCAGAATTTTTCATCCACGCTGACTATACTCATTACATCATTTAATAATTAAAAACTATACGTAGAATAGTGCTTTCTCTTTGGAGAAAGGAGATCTCTAGCTACTGTGCTTTCATGTCTATAACGCTGTTGTTATGAAGACAATGCCGACGGTATCAGCGAAGCGTACCGCAAACTAATAGGGCGTCAAACCATCCATGTAATATTCAAACACTTGGGGATTTTGTACACATTTGTAAATGTTCTCTTTGACCAAACATTTCAATTTCGACAGTGTGTAGGATTATTACAATGGTGGGAGAGAATCTCAAGAGACACTTTTCAAGTGTGTGTGTGTGTGCGGAAAACTTGTGATCAAGCGTAAGTGAGAAGAACCGACGGAGAGCCTCTAAAGCTGAAAGAGAAAGCAGAGTGAAAAAGCCTGAGAAAGTTGTTATCTCTCCCTTCGTGGGAACGTATATATGGAATGCGGAAGACTGGTTTAGAAGCTCTAGATTTTGATGTTTTTCTCAAATGTTTTCGTCTTCTCCGCCTCATTCTAAAACAATCGCTTAGGTACAAATCCATGCATTGTCTATGCGGAGAAAGTATGTGAATGGAGGAGAGAATCCTCGCGGATAATAAAAGTTTAGATTTTTACGCTCTTCCTTCTGTTGGAATCAATAAAGACGTATAGGACAAAGCTCTAATAGATTCCTACAATCTTGCAACAATTTTCCTGCTTCCTTTCTCTTCGCTCCTTTCCCTGCTTGTTCAGGATCTTCATCCAAATTCCTTGAATTCATTCAACCCTACCACACCTAATCCACGCACATTCCCCTTCAACAAGTGAGTAAGCGCTATAAGCCTTGGAGTGGTCCCGGAAAATCGATTCCCTTCATCTTTCCCTCTTGTGTCCGCTTTCTTTTACTTTCTCCAACTTTCTCCACTCATTTCTACGCCAGCACTCGAGTTTTATTTTATTCTTTCTCTATTGCTAAATTTTCTCGGCACTAACCCACCAGCTAGTTCCCACGCTTCAAAATTCCTGGGTGGTGAAAAATTGGGAGAAAGCGCCACAGACATGTCAGGGACTTGCTAATGGAAGTTTTGCAAAGCCTGTGTTTGTAGCTTCACTGTTTCTGTTTCGTTATTGTTGTACGAAGCAGAGTCTATTTTACCTTTTGCGTCGGTGAAAGTAAAAACGCATAGCGTGTGCTTTCTTCCATTATTTGTAGCATACAACGTTATGCAAAGATAGCTGGGAGGAGTAGGAGACAAAATAAAAATTGCACTCCTAAGAGCATCTTACTTCGTGCTTTGCTCGCAATTGGAAAGCTTCAGAGTGAAAGTATGAGCGTGTGAGTGATAAAAGGAGGAACAGGGCAAATAGGGGAGAGGAGAAAAAGACAGAATACAAACGTGGTGAAAATATTCATCGTTTGTATTCATGAGGAAAGTTGGAATCCTTTGAATATTTCACAAAAACTCCTTCACTCACCACTGCAGTCTTTTAAAAATACATTATATCACCACCATCTCTTCCCCATTTCCCACTGCATATTCCAATACAACCCATCTTCCAACTCAAACCCGGAGTATCCGACGCATCGCCCATCCCACCCGGGCATCAGCCTCAATCCCATATCATTCTAATTGCTCCACGTATCCAATTACAATCCTACAGTCCTATTATGCCCGAAACCATATTCTTCCTCCTCTGCAATCATTTTAATCATCCCACATCGGGTTTCATACTTTCCCTCTATTTTCAACCCGATACCGCCCACAACACCCGGCCCAGCAGCGATTACCCCTTCGCTAGCCGGGCTATATGTACCCAACCTGCAGCGGATAGGAGGAAAGTGGATCGCGAAAGTATCTCTTCTTCCTCTCTGTCTTTGTTGTGAGCAAGAGTTCTTAAGCTTTCCCTAGGCGAGTGACAAAACCGGATTGATCAACAAACCCTTCCGCTTCCAGAAATACGATACATTCATGTATCTGTGTGAGTATTGGAGGGACATCATTTTTTTATCCCCTTTCCCGTTCCGGGTATTAGTTAAATACAAGTCCTTCCTGAGAAACATGTCACGATTTTCCTATACAAATCATTCTAGTCAGCAAAATATAGGCGTATGGCAGGAACTTCCATGTAAACTCAAATTAATTACCATAAACCCTACTAAAACCTCATATTCATCATTTGCTTAGATGAAAACTTTGCTTAGTTGGTAACTAAGACGTTTTTGCTGCTTAGACCAAACTTAGCAGAATCTTAGATGGAAAGCGGGAAAATCTTAGATTGAACTATGCCAAAGCTTAGACGGAGCTACTCCCATTTATCGCGATAGCAATTGTGTTGCTTCGATCGATATCAACTTAGATTGAATCAAGCAAAAACTTAGATGTTTGAAATAAATAGTCTAAGACGTATCTAAGACGACAAATTTGCTTAGCTGTTTTCACGGCTAAGCACCTGCTAAGCGCGTTGGTGAATTCCTAGCCTGTAGTTGAAATAATTGACCACATTCATCTTCATTGAGACGAGGGTACCCGCAAAGATTTACATAAATTAAACGGCGTGAGGATGACGAACCACAATTTGAAACTCTCAAATTCTGTAACCATGGCTTCAAAAGCAATTTAACTTTTTAGTATCTACAGGATTTCAATCCCGATGCTTCCCTCTGCTCTTCTTTTCAAAAATCTATACAAATCCAGAGTTAGCCAAACTGATTGGATTGGTAAAGGTAAGAGAAAAGTAAATCAAATGTCGATCAAAATATAGCTGCCCTGAGCGAGCAGAGTACCGGGTAAAGAAAATAAAAAAGACAAAAGATTTGATTCCTGTCAAGAGATCTTGGGAATCCCATTCTTTGCCAACTTATTGCGAATCTTTCCAAGGATTTTCAAGTTCCAAAGTAATCTCTCCGAAGCAGTTTGTCCTTGAACAAGTATATATATTTGTGAAACCAATTTGGTTCAAGCGGTCCCTAGGTAGGTCGTGATATCAAAAATGCGGTCCGGAGAAAGGTGAAAGCGCTATAAATAGAGAAAGTTGGCGGTTCTGTGCCTCGTGCTAAAGAAGACTGAGGAGGGCGCATTTTACCCTCGGCGTTATTTTTTCTTCTTCCTTAAAAAACAATGCTGAATAACTTTGAGAAAGTTCTAACGCCTACTCATGCAGTACAGACAGGTATATGAGCAGGTAACCAAGGAACAAATATTAATACAAAAGAGAGAAAAACACATCCCAGAAATCCTAGGAGAAAGTTATGTAGGGAGGGAAATAAATTGGAAAAGAATTGCAAAGTGCGAAGTTAAACCAAAATCCCCCTCAGTAACTATGTACATGCGAAAAGTGTATATTCCGGAAAATAAATTGCTAACATATAGAGTGACTTGTGAAGTCCTGGAAATGGTTTACAAAATAAAAACTGACATCCGTCTTCAGTATTGTGATTCTGGATGTGTTATGCGATCGAGTTATAGGGAGTGGAGGTGGAAGTCGTTGAAATGCTTCACCGGATTAATCGTAGGCGTGATGTGAATTATTTTTGGATATCGACTTGTGTCGTCTGATGCGTATGCTGATGAAAGAAAGCAGGTGAAAGTTGCAAAAATCTAAATTCGTAAATACTGTGCATAAATCTGAGGCTGTACGCCAATTATTTTTAATCTTGATGCATTGGATATCTTTGAAAAACTTTCATGTACACAAGCTCAACGCCGGTAACATAAAATTGGACTAGCAAAACTAGAGAGACATCTCAGTTTGTTATAGGGTCTTCAACACGAATTCTAACCTGAGCATGCACCGATTTCGACAGTATCATCAATAAAAAATGAAGACGGATGTAATTTCATCCAAGAATTGGGGTAGCAATCTAAATTCCAACCGCTTAAGAAAAAGCTTTGGATCTCCTAGAAATTCAATTTAACCACGTAAATCCAGTACCGATACTGATACGATAGTATTGAACTATAAACCCACGGTAAGGCGGCAAGGTCACAAAAGAAAGATTGAATAAAGCTTAGCTCTGAATACCTTTCCGCGCCCTACCGTCTTATTCCTCCATGTAAACCAATACTTCTGCCAGCAATCTGTAGTAAAATGAGATGAAAGCTTCTTGGAAAATTATTCTTCTCTCCGCCTTAAGAATATATAGTGCCGGGAGGTTGTGCCTGTTTAGGATTTCGGCTCTGCTTTCTCTACTTTCTCCACCTTTTAAAATACCTGGTTTCTTTGCAAAGAACACACGTGTTCTCGGAATCTTCCGCACTCTTGAGAATACTTGGGCTTGGATTTGATCCGACCCTATTATTTCCTATTATCATCATATCATCCAAGCCAATATTTCATGTACAGAGAGAAAGCAAGGAAAGAAAGTATGGAAATTACGCAAACTACAGCAAAGCCGCCTACGCTTCCAAACATGTACCTTTCACAGTTTCGAAGCACTTCTCATACAAACAGGATGAGTGAAAAAGACCAGAGCTTTCACTCAGACGAAATCCTACTTTCTCATCCGGCTTTTGCATCTTGAGGAATTTTCCCCTCCTTCATCTCTTTTCCATGCGTGCCTAGAAGCATTTATCCCGCGAGTTCAATATGAATAGTGTATGAAAAAAACCTACCTCTATTTCTATAAAGCTTCTATGCTAGTCTTCTCCTTCCTAAACTTTCCCTATTTCTATTTTCCTCCCATCTCTTACCAACTTTCTCCACCTTTCGAATATCCCTGCCGCCCTTTCCCTCCTAATCCTTGAGGAGCTGCAAAGCCCCGCGTGCCTACACTTTGCATTTTGCCCTTCCACTAATGTTCTATAAAAATGAGCTCTCCCTTGATTACAATCCTGTTTCAACAGAACTTGTAGAACCAACCCGTTAGAGAGTTGCCACGGGTTAAATGTGATGCGCTACAGCTTTCTCCAGTATCCGATTCCATTTACCTCATCGGGATGCATCTCTCTCTATTCATCTTTTCCACTAATGAAATCCACTAAGCTCACGAGTATCTCCTCTGCATTGGCGTGTCCTCATCTACTTCCATCCTCCCCATGACACGTGCCTTCTGATATCATATGCTTTCTCTTCTACTTTCTCCATATGCTTTTACAGAGGAATTTTGTAAGGTTACGGGATAATTTACCCGCAGATCCGCAGAAACAACTTCCAAAAGGATACTTTCCTTGCTTTCCAATGAAAGTGAAAGCACGCTTTCGTTTCCCGCATTATATTTTCTAGCAACGTTTTTCTAATTACGCTCTTAGTATTTCTGTCTGCTTATTCCTTTGGGAGGTGAAATCAAGGGAAGTGCAAGAATTTAGCCATTATTAGCACGTACTCCCAAAATGCACCAATTTTCTACACTATCCAGAAGAATACAAGCAGGAGCGATGCAACTAGAGCCGTGCTTATAAAATCAACGCAGGTTATTTGTTTTACCCACTGTATTGCAAACCAAAACCTCAAGGTTAGATTCAGTCATGGGGAAGAAGCTATGGGAACATGAAAAGATCCGGATTTCCTACAATCTGTCAGTTACTTTCAAGGTCAACTCTACTGCAGATGCACAACGATTAGACAAGATTTATCAAAGAGCCAGAAGGATTTGTGGACATATCCAACCAGAACAGAGCCCCTCACTCATTACATCCGATAGCTTAAGAAGAGAGTGCATTCAATTTTGTGCAGTTTACCATGGAGAAAGTCTGTACTATGCGCGGATTATGGCTTAAGTAACGAAAGGGTATTAGCGGATAAGGAGGGGGGCAGTGAGCCGAATAGCTTTCTCTACTCCTTTCACACAACTTTCACCAGCGGTAGCTTTCAGTCTGCGGTGCCATATGCAGACGCAAAATAGAACTGGAAATAATTCATTTGAGACAAAAGCTCATCTTTCTATTATTGGTTAAATCATTTGTGCATAATGCAGGCATTAGCGGTGGCTCCTTCTGTTCATAAGAATAATACCCGGGAAACGACAGCATAGGCTTTCACCATCAAACCTTCTTCCCGCCAACCCAGCCACACTAAAGCGTCCATCCTTTGTGCAATCCATGCCTAAATGCAAATGTCCTCCTCTTTTCCCGGCTTGAGCTTACTCAATCCAGTCTATCAGGAACATCAATCTAAACTTTGTTCTTTTGTTCCCGGATCTAAAACATTAATTAGCCATATCCCTTTCTCGGAATAAGCGGGTAGCGCGAACAGTCTTAACATACCCGGGTACTATGATACGAGAGATAAAGCGGGAACATTGCGAGAACCAAGGAAAGACCTTTATAAGTTTCTCGGCTCTGGTCGTCTGACTGTGTAAGGCGTCGAGGGAAAGTACGTCTCCAGAGGATAAAAGACGGGGGAATATTCCAAACCTTTCGGAAACTACTCAGTAAACGCCTACTGCATTTTCAATGAAAAGCTCACGGTTATCCGGGTTATATGTATAATGTACCATGTTTCACATACTTTCTCCAGCTCCGTCGCTGCTGTTGAATAATGAATGCATGCTTGATAAATCTCAAGTTCGCTAAGTGAAAGCGGAAATGAAACCAGTTAGCACGGCGACGAGGGAAAACTGGAGCGCATATTAAAATGCAGACTGGAAAACTACTCTTTCTCCTTGGATACCAACTACACAGTTGGATTTGCGTAGGTTTAAAAACGTGGGCTGGAATAGTAATGCCGCGGATTAATTTAATTGGGTTACAAGTTCATCTGGCAAAAAATATTAAGCAAATATGAAAACGTGAAGCTACAACAGCTGGAGTTTTAGCACAAAAGTTGAATTATTAAAATTTGCAGGTAAATGGAGCAAGAACAGCTTCACGTTTTCAGAATGCTCAAGCACCAACTTTAAGTTCACTGGAATGAAAATAACAAGTTACAACGCAAGGAAAATTTAACTCTGCTTCACCGAAATACATTATTATGCATTTGCTACGTGAAATAATTGGCAACTTGGAGAGGTAACTCGGAAAGGATTTGAATTTCCCGGAGTTTCATTAGCAAAACTAGTTTTTCCGGTTTTGTAAATTATACATGGAAGCGTTCCAGTCCTCCGTATAATCAGAGATATTTGAAAACTAAGTGTGTACAAATAGTTAGCGGATTTTAAGGATTTAGGAAATAGGCGTTACAATGGGGCGTTACATGCATGTTAGGAGGATTTAAGGCTTGGATTAGAGGATAAAAGGGGGAAACACTTCTTTGAATAGCAATTAAAAGTTTGTTACGACTCATTTAGTTTTTCGAGAGGCTCTTTTGTAAAAGTTGAGAGAGTTGCTTTTGAGAATGTTGAAAAGAAAGGGTTTGATTTTCCGGAAAGTTTTAAATCTGCCTCTATAATCTGATGCCTGTTCTATCTCATCTCATTTCCGGTAGAATAATTAATATAATTGGCGTAACGAACTCTGGAGTTCTTGAATGGAATAGAAATTAGTGAAAGGCTGAGGGGGAGAAAGTGGATGAAGCGAAAGAGAAAGTAGAGTAAATGAAGAAACTGTGGAGAAAGTACTTGGAAGACGAAAAGAGAAAGTGGAAAAAGGCTATAGAATAGAAACACGAACGTCCTAATACTAACATATTCATGATTATGCAATGCAGGCAGGCTGGTGTTCTCGGAGGTGAAGCTGATATAGTCCTTCTCGACGTCAATGCATTGACCATCGGCATCGAGACAGTCGGAGGAGTTATGACCAAGTCGATCCCACGTAACACCGTTATTCCAACAAGTCTCAAATCTTCTCAACCGCATCCGACAACCAACACACCGTCACCGTCACCATCCAAGTTTACGAAGGAGATGGAGAACGTCCAATGACCAAAGATAAAGGATAGGATAACCATCTTCTTGGAAAGTTAGACTTGACTTGACTTGGCATTCCCCCAGCACCCACCCAGAGGTGTACCACGAATCGAAGTAACTTTCGAACTCGATGCTAACGGTATCCTTCAACTTCAAGTCAGTGCAGAAGACATAGGCACCGGTAACAAAGTAAAAGATTACCGTCTCACTCCTGACGACATTGAAAAGATGATTAAGGTGCGGCAATCCTTTCTACTTTTCAAATCGATTCGCTGCTTTAACTATCGTTTACTTAAACATCTTTTCCCCATAATAGAAATTCGAAAATCTATGAATGAAGTGAAGTGTACTTATTATGAATTTCTGTATTTTAGGATGATGATGCTATTGATGCTTAGAAGTTTGCCGATGACGACAAGAAAATAAAGGAGTGAGTAGAGTAGAATACAGGAACGAATTGGAATCCTACGCCTATTGGCCTATGCCCTCCCTGGCCCTGAAGAGCCAGATCGGCGACAAGGAGAAATTAGGAGCGAAATTAAGCTATGAAGACAAGACTAACGGTTGAAAACAGGAACAGGAGTGCGATTCCTTGGAGTCCGATGTCCGATTCGGATTTCGGATCGAAACCGAATCCGACTTCCTACATATTTGGTTGGATTTCAGTCCGGGCCCATTTCTTCGTGCGAAAGAGACAGAAGTTAGTAATCCCTTGCTTCTATGCTGAAACGCTACATTTTTTTCGTTAGAAGATGATTGTTAATCCTAATATTAGTTGCTAGAAGAAACAAATCTTCTAACTTTATTTCTTTTTGTTCGATCTAAAAATTCACCTACGAACATAGCATGTTCGTTCGAACATAGATATATTTTTTGTTCGTAGAATATCACTATATTTTATACTCTAAGATACCGTTCGAAAAAGAGCGTTGGGTTGGAATATGTAAATCTGTGGGAAAAATCTACAACGTGAGCCATGGCGGTCTGAATCATAAAAGAAAGAGTGACAGGGAGAAAGCAAGGTTAGCCGTATGCATGGGTTTTGATGGGCGTTGAGTTGGCAACTGATGGCAATTGCATGGAGCAAGTTGAAGGAGATCATAAAACGATAAGTTTATACTCAATGTAATCATCTGGGGTGACTGCTTCAAAAAGACCTGAGGAGCATATGGAATAAGTTAAGAGGTGATTGAGCATTAAGCTGGTTGGGCGGATTGGAGTGATTAAAAAATGAAAGAGCGTATGCGCTTTTAAGGGCATCCTTATAGAGCGTTGTAAAAAGACTATTATGCCCGGCCATAAAGTGTGTGACAGGGTTGGAGAGAGGGGTGAAGAAGAGCTGAGATAGGAACGGAAGGAAGAAGGGCAGCATCGGGTAGCGGAGAAGCGGGTAACATACTACCCGGGAGAAACGCTTCGAGGGTTCCCTATACTTATTGTTCCTTTACGACGTGTGAAACAGGATCTGCGACAAGAGCTATCAAACTATTATGGCCATCATAATATTGCGGTGGGGAATCGATTTTTTCAGGTCACAAAGCAAGAGCGAAGCCTGTTTCGGCTACCTTTATTCCCTTTTGGTTCCCTGAGTGACACATCCACGCATTCCATCCAGCTTTCTTGGGCCCGTAACCCGGTAGCGGGTACCGTTGGATAGCGGGATGCTCATTCAAAGGCATGTGCTTAAGCTGACAGGAATTGGCTGGGCTGTGAAGGGAAAGTCGGTGGTTTGAGTCATCAGGCTAAGTAAATGTTGTTCAGAGCCTTGTTCTCCTTGTCAGCGACGACAAGGAAGCAAGACAAGACATCAAGTTAGTAGAACTCATCTAAAACTAACTGCTACTTTCCCTGTCACCCTATATATTTGACAGTTTGTATTTCCCGCTAGTCTTAAGAAATTAATATGTTACCGCCTTCCTTCCTGTACGTGTCGGAAATAAGGAAAGTAGCCAACAAATAACACAACTTGTAGCACTTAAACATGCCCGAGTAGCAATGGCTACGTCCGGGTAAATTGCTACTGGAATAGCTTAGACGACGGGCGGTGAAAGTATGGAGAAAGTAAAGGCTGTGATAACGGTCCAATAGCAAATCATAATAGATGAAGGACAGGATGACTGCCTAGATAATGTGGGACAATAAATTGCGAAGCCATTTTCTAAGGCTTTGAAAACTGAGGTGGTTTTGGACCTGGTGTTCTGGGCTCGTAGTCGGAGATTACCCGGGATGCGGTGAAAGCATCCGATTCTACAATGCTGTTGTACAACTCCCTGGCGGGTAACAAAAGTTTTATGGGTCAATCTCCAGCGCATCCTTCCGCTATCCATACCAATTCTAATGAGGATGGCCAAGACAACATTTTTCTACATCTCCCTATCAACAAGGGACAGTTTTTACAAATGGTAATGTCAAACGAGGCGTCATCTTAGCCACAGCCTTACTTTCACAATTCCCAAGTGGGACCTATCAAGATTTTATCAACGTCCAAACTTTAAGTGTTTTGATTCGCCATGAGAAGAGCTGATGTCGAATTTGAATTTAACCGCTTTCAACACAGTTTGAACACTCCTAATGTGGATAGCTAGATAGGATTGGGACGCTCTGCTGACATACTGCACGCAAGCAAGCTTCACGGCGGGGGCGGGTGTATCTAGAATCTTAAACGGAGATGGCTCCCATCCACACTGCCAATCATGAGGTGGTGATAGAATGCTATTTTGATTGACAGCGTAATCGGTGTTATCTGGGTTGATTCGAATTAAGAAGGAGAGGTTAATAGCTTTCTGCTAGGAAATGATCAGTTTTCACTTAATTACACGCTGAACAGACTAGGTGGAGCCTTCCTGGTAAAAAATCTCATTTGTTGTGCTACAAGAATGAATAGCCAGTTCATGTAAGCCAAAGGGTGCCCACTGGCTTCCGTCACGACTTTAGAAATCATAAGTTCGCCAGGCGAATTTGAACATTAAGCGTCAAATCTTACACTGTGTGAGTACGCCGGGAATTATTTTCAGTTTACCTTAATTTAAGGTTCTACAGAATTAATAAACCATAGATTTAAGTGCACCTGTATTACGTGAATAACAGCCGGTGCATCAGATTACAGCTGTGACCGTGTGTACTTAAGCATAATGAGCATGGAGTAGAAAGCCTGGATGAGAGCCGATACACCAAGAAATCGTCTACTTAAGAAATGCGGGAAAATTCAAATTTTTGTTACTTACACACAACTTTGAGCTTCCAACTGTCTTCGACAAAGGCCCCAGGGATGAGCCCATTTTCAGAACGACATAGTAAAGACAGTCCGTCCGCTGCTGGAGTTGGATTGAAAAGAAGTCTTGAGACGGTGCTGTTACTCGTTCGTATTTCCTAAAAGAGAAAAGGACGACAGAATTAAACAAAGAGCTCTGGGAGAAGCTTTTCAAGTAGTAACTAACGTCTGAATAATTTAACATCCCGACGCATCTTTCCACCTGATGCAAACCATCAACATTCAATTCCATTTTATGCCTCACTACAAACCCGTACCTTAATTCAAATGCATACAATTTCGGAGGGCTAACCAAAATCCACTTCTACTCCAACAGCCACTACAAACTACACCCATTACTTGTTATTACTTTCTGGGTCGGGCCCGAAAAGGGTGGATTCCAGCTGGAGCAACGGGATTTTAGGGTGTGTTCACTTCTTTACCACGAGAAAACTAGGGTTCTTTTTCTAGGGATGAGTATATGTTGCCTTAGTCTTGTTTCTTCTTCGTGGTATTTCATTTGGGACGCTAGAAAAGGGAAAAGAAAAGCAGGGGAATTTGCCTTGCCCTTTTAAGTTCTTTGAACAACCGGGAAGGAGTCAAAGACCTAACCCAGGGATGTTTGCCCATATGCTAACAAGTCAAGGTTCGTTTCGGTTGAGTAAACGCACTTGCATAGAGGAATCAATCAATTTTTTAAACAGTCTTAAGACAGTTTCATCAAACAAATGCTTTCCTCCTTCTACACAAGCTTTCACTGCCACTGAGCACGGCTGACATTGGTTAATGCTTTTACACGGTAGGAGAAAGTCCCCCTCTTTCTTACTTTCTCCCAAAAGAAAGCCGGCAGACGATAGATTTATGTAACATGGAGCTTCACGGAGAAAAGTTTGATACATGCCGGAGTGTGAACACCCCAGGAGGAGATCAAGAGTGGTAGCAGTTTAATACCCGGTTTTGAAAAACGGTACGCATGGAAAGATAGAGTGGGAGTGAGGGAGTGGCGGGGAAAGCTCTTGTCAGTTTTGATAAGAAGCATTTGACTCTATTTTGGAAGCGAGCTTCTTCCATTTGGATGCTCCCACTTTCTCAAGAAGTAAAAACAAAAAGTACAAACTTTTCTTCTCTCCGAGAGAAACTTTCCTCTGGCATCGATGCACAATTTACAATTTAGATCATCAAAAGCCCTCTCCGCTTTCACCTCTTCCGCTCCCTATTTTACCAGAGGCGAATTTCAAAAAGTTTTGCACTAAACTCTGTCCTGATTTCACCTCCGATGAAGCTCTTCTTTCTACAGCAATTTCTACTATACTATCCGCTTTCTCTTGCTTTCACTCCTCGAAGAAGCGGGTAGTCTATGTGTTCCACGATATTTCACAAGCTCATACTCGGAGAAAATAATAGGAGTCAATCTGCTTTATGCCTCAATCCCCTTCTCATTCTCTTATATTATTCTTTGAGGCTTTTTCTTTGAAAATTTAACGAAACATTTTACAAGAGATGATGAAATATCCTGGCAAAAGTAATTGGAAGCATTACGAGAAACGTATATGAGCATCAAAAATAAGCTTCATCCTTCTTACAAATAAGTAATTTTACTCTTCCAATACCAAAAGACTCATTACTTTCTCCAGTACTTACTTTTCCGACTACTTTCTCCACTAAATGATAATTTTCTTCGCTCTCAAGAGACATGGCTTGCGTTCTCTTCAAAATTCTCCGAAATCCATCAATCACTGAGTTTCAAAAGTAAAACTACTTCACTGATTGCCCTCATTTCTTGATTCTTATACCTTTTTCGGTCTAATATTATCCTCTTCAGTTGCGAAACAAGCTATATTGCAGACATGATAGCGGTAACCAGTAACCAGTAACCAGTTATCACAATCAAGACTAAATTGAAACCCTCAACCTGTACTACAAACCTTGACTGGTCTCTTAACTTGCTCCACCGTACGTCCATACTGCTCTGTTCTGGAACCGCTATAATACAAAATAGGAAGTTCAGGGGAGGATATCCAATAAGTAATTGAACTAGAAGACCTTTCATCTTGTTATATCTGAGGCTCATTATAACGTCTATGTAATTTTAACGATCAAGTCTTATTCGACATAACAGCATACTATCCCATAACAATTCTAAGACATGTAAGAAAAGAAAAATTTTGACAGATTCAAAAATCCCGCATATTTTTTTAGTGCCCCGTAATCACGCTCTCGCTCACAAAACATCTTGGCTTTCTCCATCAACCTTCACGTTCTATTCCCCTAACATGACCAATAATTAGTAACTTTATCTTCCTGTCATCTCCAAAGCTACTCGTACGTGATTAATTTTTTCGAGAAATCTGACGACCCCCGCGAAAAGAGAAAACTAGCTCCACAAATAGATTGCTATACTTGGACGCAATTAGCTAGGATGGTTCTAGCTCGGAATTGCTCTCTTGCATGGCGGGAGCCTAGCAATGCTATATCAAGACATCATCACGAGCGTAGCGATTCCCAGGAAAAATCGAATTTACTTTTCACCATTAAACAAACACACCGGTGGTGTAACCGGACCCGGGTCATCTGGACTGCCCCACCTGCGTCTATCATTAGTTGAGTGTCTAGACCTATCTCTGTATAAGGGTAAACAGATCCCGGAACCGAGCCAATGTTTTCGGAACTCTACGCCTTGAACAAAAGAAGGGAATGAAATGAACGGATGTAAGATGGACAGAAGAAGTTTGCGGTTGGGTTTGGTTAGACGTCTAATTAACTTGTTCCGGGATACTTGACCAGGGAGACGAGAGTTTTGAATGCGTGGCATGAAACCTAAGCTGAGTTGACACAAGAAGTCTACAGAAGCTGGACGGATGAAAGAGAGCACGAGGCTCTATTCTTTAAGAATATCCATTAACGTCTTCTTATTGTATGTCTACTAGACTGAAGGGAGCAGTCACTATGTTCGAGAGGTCACCTTTCGGGGAGGACAGTCATGATATTAGCTGAGTAGTATCTGCCTCAAGGCTTAAGACGTTTCTTTGTATCGCTATCCTGACTTCATTATGAAGCATTGTGTGGAGAAAGTCGTTGAAAGCGAGTTGCTGGAGGCAACGCAATATGTGTGAATCAGTTAGATGGCTACAGGACAACGATAGATTTAGCTACGTCGCTCCTACTATTTTGCTAACAGCCATTGTATCCGGTTCTATTTATACAGTTGGAAGAGAAAGGGAGAAGGGGGAGTGAAAGGAGGAGAAAGTCCATCAAGACGTCCATCCATCGGCGGATCAAGAGACATATTGTCTGATTCAGCTAGCTAGCTAGCTAGCTCGGGATCTAGAATGCTGGAAGCATATCAAGAAGGATTTGACCCTCCTTCTTGTTGAGAACCGGAACCGAAATAAAGCAGAACACCTCTTCTGACTTTCTAATCAGGCTACTTTCTCCTCCACGTCCCAACATCCACCCCGCCAGCGTCAGCCTGTCTAATAAGCCCTCTGCTTTTACACTCCCACTTATAAATGCAGTATGCGTTCTCAGCTTAACATTTACCATTCTAAATCCACCCCTTCTCTTGCTAATAACATTTTCGTGTAGCTCGCAGAAACTTCATCCCACGTTTCGAAAGAAAACTACCATATTTCACATTATACAAAACTATTCTATCCCAACATGTACCAACGGGCCGTCAAACTTGAAACTTTCACTAAAAGGTCAAACTTATGCAGATAACTTGGGACTGGGGAAAGCACGAGGTGATATTAAACATACAGACTCGAGAGAAAAGTTGAATTTCCTCATAGGAAAGCTGTCGAAAGTCAACATTGAAATTTACCAGCGTGGTAGTAGCCAATTTTCGTCGTGAAAATCTTAAAATGAGCTATTTAAAACTTGTAAAGTATACACGATGCTGGCTATTTTCCCACATAAAAATAGAGCTTGCTCAATGACATACACAACATATCGTAAGTCTGAATTGGTAATTGTATTCGTTAATTCAATTAGTATCTAAAATTTAACAAAAATGTTGTTCAACGTCAGCTTCACGCAGCTCACGACCGCCGTATTCAGAAGCGAGCAAAGCGAGCTGCGCGTAAAAGAGCGTTCTTGTAAAACCGGAAAATAATTGAAAAGATACCGGAAATTGACTGCGTATAGGCCATGAAATGTATGAAATTATTATAGCATTTTTTCCAGGAGCTTTCGCCGAGGACTTTCACTCCCATGGACAATTTACTCAAAGGAGCTTCCCGTACAATGCGTGTTGAGTGTCATGGGGATGGCGGCGGTACACTAGAAGCTATGGTGATGAAAAATGTTTCGCAAGATCCGCCAGAGTCATTCATCTTTTGAAACCGGGGTGCAGTGACAGTGGGAAGACTATCACTATTACCAAGTTGTCCTCATCACTCAGAAAGACCCGTGGCGAAATTCACACGTGCCCGTCTCTCCCTGTAGTTACCCGGAAATTTTTTATGTCCATCCGCCACCGCTCTTTACATCAATATCATATAAATAACCTTCACCTTATTGCAGATAGCGCTAAAGTACTTTCACCAGCCAATCTACCTTTTTGTACTTGTCTGCTACTACCCGCTTCTTTCAGGTCCGACCTCAACTCTTTTCATGTCCTCTTCAGTTACGATTTCCTACATCTCCTCCCGCTCAAGGTGATCCACTCTCAAGCACCAACAAGGAAACAACCTGGTCTAAAGAAGCGGCCAGGCTCGGGCAGACTGATGTGATGGGTAAATCGATCCGAAATATATTTTCCGGTATGGCTCTTCCAAGAGCTCAGCTTGGCTTGAGTCTGAGAGCAAGCTTCTAGTTTTCAGTCGACGACCTTGTTGTAACAACATGATGAGGAGAGTGAGTTTGTGTATAGCCCATTGAAATTGAATAAAGGACAGGGCTGGCTGGGAGAAGAGGAGGTAATCTGGATCTTGTTCCCGGTGAGTGTCATTTCCAACTCACTCAGCCCACACAATGTCCAGATGCCTCTCGAAATCAAACGAGTTTACCTTCAGATTCTGTTCCCCACTCCACGATTCGGTTACCTCCCAGGTCGATGGGGAAAGTGGAAACGAAATGGACAACGGTATAGTAAATATTCTTTTAATGGTATGGATATAGCTATAGAAGAGCAGCTGAGCATTGGCTTGAAACGTAGAAAATAAAATAGCTTCCTGAACATTGAAATATCCACGTACCTGTGTAGTAGCATTGAGTTTCACAGCATCCAGGAACCAGGAAATGTTGGCGGGTGGATTGGCTCCCCAGGTCTCACACTGGATTTCATAGCGAGTATCTGTGGAGAGCTCAGTGTGGCGGCGCTGGATGGCTACCGTCAAAGGACGCACTGGAATTGAAATTGATTTCAATTTTAGTTATTGATTAACGAATATTATTCCGTAACTCAACAACCAACAAGAACCGCAAGTACGCAAAGCGGTTGCGGAACAAAATTCCCGCTTTCAATTTTCTTTTAAAAATTTTGAAAAAATATCCACGCCCAAAATAAAGTTTTTAAATTCTTGCGCCAAATGATGTGGTGCGATTTTTCCCAAGGCCTTTTCTTCTCGCAAAAGTTCCGCAATTATGCACAGCATATCCAAGAATTAAGGATCCTCCAAAATCATATATGCATCAAAATTATCGGAAGCGTAGATGCATGCTGTAAACAGTAGTTTACGCACATACCACGCGCGTATGACGACAAACCGCAGACTTGTTACGGCGACGTAAACTTAAACAAAGAACATGAGGCCAGCCTCTGTGGGGTTAAGTTTGCTGTGGCTTCTTCTGCTGCCTCCGTGAGCACCACACGGCTCTCCTGTTCATCTGCTCTGCTATCTTGCATAGCTCAAACACACGCGAGCGGGAAATCCCTTGCACTTGACTCATCCGCCGGACAATAAACATGGAGAGAAAGCAGGGAAAGTGAATAACTGCAGGAGGAGAAAACAACAAGGTAGCCTCCTCCTCCCCATCACCTAGCTTACCTCCCTCAAGCTTTCACGTTATAATTCCTTACGAAAACTTATCGCACCGCCGTCTTTCAGAAACTGAAAATATACTTGACTTTCTCCACTTTCTCCTGGACTTTCTCCCAATTTCCTTCACTTCAGGATTATAAGTCAAGCCCGCCTGGAGAGTTCTCCAGAGTCTCCTTTTCGACTTTGCCCTCTTATGGAACGGAACGGTTATCAGTAAAACACAATTTACCAACAAACACGGTACACCACCGCAGTAAACTCGGTAAACTCCTACAAGCCGGAACGGCATCCTGAACCTATATGTTTGCATTGCCTCTTATAGCTTTCTCCCGCTTTCCTCACAATCCGTTCACTACTTTCTCCACCTCCTTCCAGCCGCTTCAAGGCCCACCCACCCCTACAAACTTTCTTCTACTTGAGGCAACTAACTTGCATGGGTTTCACCACCCCCGTCTCGCCTTCATCCGACCAGCTGTGCGCTTCCACTCTATACGTACATAATCTGCTCAAGCTTGTGCATCCCATACGCCATTTCTCGTTGACGTAAATCTACGTACGTGTCTCCTCCCCCCTACAGATTAATTCATATCCAAGGAATAAACACTTGTCGTTGATGGGTAGAGTGCATACTGCCCAAGGACAAACATTTCTTTATGCCATTTCCAAGAAATTTTATTCAATCCCTCAGTAAACATATTCACTCAGCCTGCTATTGTCTAAAACCTTTGGATGTCCCCCCCCCCAACTCCAACTTTCTCCACGTTTCAGGCCTTACGTAACACTCTTCCTCAAACATTATAAATAATACAAGCCTAGACACTTTCAACAAGGAGAAACACGTCGTGTTCGTTGCGATGCCCTGTTACGTACCAATGCGGCCGCCCTATAATTGTGGTTCAAAATTCCGTAGTAGCACTTACCGCGTAGCGTCAGCAGTAGTAGCGTAGCGTGCCCTCCTACTATCGTCTTACGACGTTTTGTCCTCCCGCCTTGGAAACTAAAAGCTGGGAGGGAAACTGCTTTAGCATGGAATTCAGCTCACTCAATCAACAACAAAGCTCCGGTGAGTTTTCACTTTCTATTGTATTCCTTCACGTCATAAATGTAGAGCTTCACTTCACCGTCTCAAGCCTACCCACCGACACCCACCTACCTACACTATCCTCGAGGAGAAAGCATGCGGAGAAAATGGAGAAAGTCCAATTCCTGTACACACGCCTCCTCCTATTCTCGTATTCACAAAGAAATCCTCTAAATAACTCACTCACTCAGACGCGCTCTTGGAGAAAGCAGGAGGGCGGAAATACGGAGAAATTTCAATGATTCGACAAACTAATTCCCTCATTTCATTCCGAACGCTTTCTTGGAAGCCCCTCGAGAGGGGGGTGAAAATAAAAGAATGCATTACCTACCTACGTGCCTATACGAGTTCATGGATAGCGAGATGGAGTGAAATATATGAATTTGAATTTGTTTAGCGGCAAATAAGCATATGATTTGAATATTGCGTGCGAATAGCAATGGTGCTTGTTAGCCTGAAAAAAGGTACTAGGATACATTACTCCAGTGATGCTATTTGAGCTGCGGCATGCAAAGCCGATTTGATACGCGCTAAATACAAATGTTACGTTGAGAGGGAATTTCAAACCTTTACCCGCGCCGCGTAAGCGCACACATTGTCGCAATTTTACGGTTATGCGGTTCTTTGTTTGATTTCATTACATAACTAAAAGAATCAATACTGGAGAATAAAATACTTACAGTTTAATTCAATGATGACAGTCTTGGAGATTGGTGGAATTAGTTGAGAATTTCGGGCTTTGCAGGATAATAGGGCTCGGTGATGATTCCGACTAAGGGTTGGCACTTTAACTTCATGTATCACTTCACGATCATTGCGCGTAACTACACTTGACGGTAAGGGAACATCATTCAGGTACCACGAAACTCCAGGAGTTGGACTCCCTATGAAATAGCAAATAGTTTTTATTTATGTATTTTTCTGCCGTATTTTCAATATTTGAATGTATTTCATTGCACCAAATTTTTCTCTTCCCAAAGAATAACATTCAAGACACAAGAAAGTAATAATATTTTCACGGCAAGGACATCTGGTCTGGTTCTCCAAAAATTTTTAATTCGATCATGAAATTTTACTATTTTCTCAGAATTGTATGTATGTCTTCAGTAACTTTTATAGCTAGTTTAATTTGTATGTTATCGAAAAAGATGCTACTTCATTGGTTTTCGAAAATCCCACAGATTTCTCCCACCACCTACACTTGCTCCCTCCCCCGCCGACATATTTTAAGCTATTGTCAAAAATAAGTAGCAAAGTAGATTCTCTTTCTTTAAGTATATTAAACCCGCATTCCACCACAACCTCTGTGACATCGCAGTGACTCAGCTCCGCTCTGGTTCACTCACAAGTTTTCAATAAGCATATCATCTCACAGAATTTAAATACATGAGCACCAAGATATGAATCCTGCTGGAAAACTAGCAAGAAAGGAACCAACAACTAATAATCCTTTCTGATGTCTGTTCGGAGGAGAAAGCACACTTTCTCTTTCACAAAAATTTTGTCTTTGGCTAGTGAGCTAGAAATTTAGTTCACGAGGTCCATATTTTTGGCAGGAGGACAAGTACATGTTTTCTCCGATTGGTTCATACATTGGTAGTAAATCAAATAAGTGGAATTTCGGAGGAATTTAATGCTCTTCTCAATGATTTATACCCTTCAACATCTAACCACTCCCGGATCAAGGTAAAAGATAAATTGCTCCGCGCACATGTTCAAAGACCCTGTCTCATCCTTCAGGAGACAAAATTCAAAAATTTCTCTAAAACCTAAGACAGATGTCAAAGTAAATCATTCAATCCTGGTGAAAGCATAAATCTTGTTCGCTTTCTCCATCGCGTAAATTTGCTCCGGTTACGAATCCTAATACCAATTGACAGCTTCATTTCTAATATATTGAATATATTTTTTCTCGTGGCGCGAAAATAATTTTTTTTAAAAAACAAACAAACACGTTTACATACATCTATATTTTCTACTCAATAGCAATTACAACTTTCTTTCGCTTCACAGTAGCCGTTTCTAACATTCTTATCAATCATCAAAACCTATCAAAATTAGATGTTCACAAAATTAAAAAAATGTTTTTAAACGGCATTGAAATCACAAAATAAAATCTTACCACCACGCACGATGCACCGCAGATGCAACTGATGTCCTTCAGGATAAGGGCCGAGCTCTGATATATGGTGTGAACCTAATGTCTCAACAATAATTGGTTCTTGCGGAGGCACTGAAATGAATAATGAAACCATTAAGTTAATTCACACATCCAATCATTACTTAATGGCATGCATGTAACCCTCCCTTTTTTCTAAGATTATTCTTAAGATGTTAACTTCAAGGCAAAATCCCAGCACTCAGGGGATAAATAGCTTTATGACACTTTTACGAATTTGACCTTAGCCTAACCACCATTAGGTTGACAGGATAATCGGAGTTAGGTGGGAAACAGGTACCGTTTCCATTAGTATTGAACAAGATAAAATGTTCGATTACTCTCCTCCAGAATTTCCATGAAATGAGCCAAACTGTCTTTCGGGACCACAAAATACGGCCAACGACATTATCTTCCAGATAGATCAAAGGATGGATGTAATAAAACGGAACCTGTTACTAAGGCAGGTCTCATTGACAAGCAAGCATTGTTTGTTCCATTTTATCATATCGGCGTGCATTTGCGAAGAAGAGAAAGCTTGGAGAAAGCTTACTCTGATATTTTGCTATTGCCGCTTTTACTTTCTTCGAGAAGGGGTTTGCCTCCGCGTTTTACTTTCTCTTCGCTAGTTTTCCCTGGTGTATAAAAATCGGACATCTCAAATAACGAATTCCCAGGGTGTTTGTCTCATCAATTTCGTGAGAAGGATGAAGAGGGCATGAGAGTAAACACGTTTGATGTTGTTGAAAGAAAAATTAGAAAAGTTTCATACAGGTCCTGTCAAATCTGAAGTTAATTTCCTTGCTTTCCCCCTCTCAGCCCGTCAATTCATGTCACGTTAATGTCATTTTTTGTTGCGCGTGAAAGCATTAATTACTCCGACTAACCGTGTAAACTATGCATTATCTTTATTTCATATCCCGCCTGGGATTACAACTCCGAGAAAATGTTATTAAATCCTTGAGAAGCTTCAAGGTAGAGCTAAGAGAAAGTAGCTCAGGGAAACCAAAAACGTCGCACTCGCTTTTTAGTGAGTGACAAGCGAATAGGGGAGCAAACGCCTTTCTCCAGCTTTCTCCCGTAACTTTTTTCCGCTGTTACATCACCAAAAAGTAAACGCCCGGAAAGAACACTTGCCTCAGGATGCTAACTATATTACTTGATTAATATTTTTGTATAAATTTTCGTTACTTTGTGAACAGAGTTGAAGGCTAACAACCAGCAGTTACTGGATAGAGGCATAGAAACCAAGGTTTCATGGTCAGGTTGAAAAGTTGATGGAAATTTGTGATCAAAGCTGAGACAATGATATAAGGACCTTTTCGGGAAAATCAGATTCTTAGCAGCTAACATGCGACGCTGACAGGGCTTCATCTTAAATTGGGTTTAACAAAACGGCGTTAGACGTTAGGCGGGAATTCGGATAAGGGTTTTACCACCTACAGCCGTGTGTGAACTTATGCGCGTAAAATACTGTCTACGTAAAATGCAGAGAAAGTCGAAGATGTAAGTGCCCGAGAAAGCAACCTTAGCGTTGGTGGAAAAATAGTGACAGAGGAGAGGAACTATTAGCCCTGATAACGGTTTAGTAACAAGATGACAAACTATAAGGGCAGACAGAACGTCCTGGTCTTGACTGGGGTGTGACATGTTGAAGAGGGGAGGGAAAGTGACAAGGTGTGACTCGCTCCCTGAACATTTCTCACCGCACTCCTCTCACTCTTCGCCCGCAAGGAAAACAAAAGTGTCAAGAATCATTCCCTCAAACTTTCTCTTCCTTCCCTCAGTTGACTTACTCGGATGCTTTCTCTCGTACTTTCTCCTCAGAAATGTCGTCTTGTATCTGTACAAGCCGAGGGTTCCTTAAGCATACAGAATTTCGCCCGAAGAACGTAGCAAGGAAGCAACGAGAGATACACTCTTCACACTACATTCCAACTCAATTATGTACATGAAACAGACTTTCTCCACTATGTCGCAACTCCTGGAAATACATAGGAGTTGAACAAATATGCCCTTTACCCACACCATAAGCTTAGTTTCCCACCTTCCAAGAATCAAGGACGAGGAAGAGCACTCTGTAGATGGTAGAGTAAACTTACAGGGAAATACTGTACACTTTCTCCGAGGAATTTCACCGGAATTTAATTCTTAATGTCTGCCATTTCCTCGCTAAAGAGCTTTTTCTTGAAAGTTGCTCCAGTCAGCGTAGGAGGAAAGAGGAAGGTTAAGAAATTCAAGTTTTCTTAACAAAATAGCCTAAAGTAATCACAGAATTGGATAACGTTAAAACCTTTTTGGCAGTGTACAGAGTAACGGAATTACGAAATACTCATTAAGAAATTCAAAACTAATTTAAGCGCCAAAAAAGCAAATGTCTTGTTCTACTGTTACTAAATCCTACATACGTATGGATTGAATTTCTACTAAACAGGAGCGTAAAGAGAAAGTAAAATATCCAGGCATATATTCGTATTTTGTAAGGTCATATCACCGTTAGTGCGAGGAAGATTCGCTGGAATTGAACCCATGACCTGGACACATGAAGCTTGATGGACATAGAAACGCAGGAGAAAGTATTTTAGGGTAAGTACCGAAGATTACCTGTAATGGAGAGGTTAAGCCGAGTTTCCCGACTCGGAGAGTTACGGTAATCGACCCGACATCGGTAAATCCCTTGATCCGACACTTTAGAGTCTTCAACAACTAATTTGGCCACTTCCGAAGAAGTTTGAAAATGTCCGCGTTTACCGAATGGTAAATCCGCTGACCATCGTTTCGCAGCGCTGAATGGCTTTCCTCGTGCATCCAAACTGTAAAAACAAGAATAAACAATTCACATGAAGGAATGAACGGTTGAATAGCTTGTACTTTTTCGCAGCAGAACTGCAATAACATAAAAATTTGGAAAGGAATTTTGGAAAAATGCAATTTAAGGGTAATGTTTTTCAGAATAGAAATTTCATGTTTGGCCCAGCGATTTTATTATTTTTGTACACAATTCCATTCAACTAGCATCCTAACATCCGCTCAACGTAAATAAAAGACGGGGAATAAAAATAATATATGCAAACTGCTTTCTCCATTTGCATCCTTCGACAGCTGCAGTTTCCTCATCATAATTCCATATTACTTTCACCAATATGCTTACGGACGCTAGCTTTCTCCAATGTCCTGGCATGGAGAAAGTTTCTGAAGAAAGGTCCAAGTCCTTCAATCCAAACATAATCTTTTCCATGACTGATATTTTATGCCTCAATGAACCCATTTCGTGTCTCTTCCATGAAAGCTTTCTCCTTCAACACGCTCTCCTGCCCCAAGATCTCATCCATCACTTCATCCTCCTCATCTTAAAAAGAACATTTGCAAAAATCCAACAGAGGCAAATCCTTTTTTTCCTTAATATGTAAACAACCTACATTCTCTGCCATCTGCTCCCGACTAAACTTTACTTACTTTGACCCCAGGCATAAACTATCTTCATACCAAGTCCCAGCTTCGTGGTATATTTATTTTACTGTACAAAAGATACAATCCTGGAGGAAAGCCTATGGTTGAAGAAATAAAAAGTATTCCCACTCCCACATAAAATAGGATTCCACAGAGTGAAAGCAGTTCATTTTATTTTCAATAGAGAAAGTCCTGGAATTTGAATCACTTTTTCTTGGAATTTCATGCCTAATTTCCCATAAATGCATACATCTGCTGGAAGGGCGAACCATATTTTTATAAGCGTTTTCAGAAATCCAGATATTTTAAAACACACGGTTTCACATGCCACAAGGTATTTTCCAGAATTCAGTGTTCAACAGAGTTTCAAATTACTTTTCAAGGGGGAGCTTGTACGTTGTTTTTTTTAAAAATGCAAAATTCCAATCATTTTTTATTTCGGCAATTTAACAATGAACCCCCGCATAGCCCAGTTTGTACTTTGATATAGGCAACGGAATTTTCTGGTTGGAACCAGTAGCGAATTAATTACATCACTTTTCATTTGAAAACACCTGTCCCGACCGAAACACACTTGGCAAACCATATATAATAGTCCTCTATTAATATTGTGTGAGAAGCTATCCGAAAACTTGAGTTCCTGAAGTTTAAAGTTTGCAGTTTTTGCAAAATAGCGATAAGAAAGACAAGGCAAATATCAAAGTTCTATAAAGCAACCGGATGCTGAAAATGCAATGCTCTTTCTCTGCACCTGCTCATCAAGGGATTCGCTAAATACAATGAAATTGACGTATTTAGTTTCCAAAGAGCCCTCTTGAATTAAAATAGGAGAGGGAGAGATAACCTCATTGCAGCAGCAGGTGCTTCCTTGGAGCTGATTGGTCAATACCGACAGTGATGTGTCTCCCAGAACTCTCACCTGATATCACAGGTGTGTTGGACTTTGATAGTTTTTCACTTCCTTGATCAGTAAGTCACAAATAATGCATTGATGCGGGTTATTACAGATAAAAATGCCTTTTAATCCGGCGACTCTATGGTTAATTATTTTACAAGATGACCTGTATTTACAACATAACAAGACAGGTGTAAAGAAAAGGTCAATAAGATTATGTCATGGATCTAGAACGATAAATGGTACATGCTTCGCAATATCTGAAAAACACCTGTTCGTCACAACAATATTAGGTGATACTCTACTCTTATGTTTTAAGTTCAATGCGTGAAACTTGAAGATTTCAACTCAACGTAAATGAGCTGTTCGTAACTCAGTCAGGTGAGAACTAATTATGGCATACGCATACGCATAGCTGCACCTGTGCTGTTCTCTCCTCCATGGATTGCTCGATATCACTTGGCCATGCGATTAACACGTGCAAGTACTTGGGTAATGTAATCCGGGATTTATCATGGATTTCATAGTAATTGATTTTACATCAGTTTGAAGAACAGGTGCAGAGATCTTGGAAGTATAAATACGGGTCAATCCAAAGCAGAAGTCACATCAAATCCAGCTTCTTCTGTTTTCTCAAAGAGTAAAAATTTGCTCAGATCTCATTTCACTTCGCTTCCAACGCTTCCAGCGCTAACTAATTTTCAATCAAAATGATGCCCAAAATCGCAATTTTCTTCGCCGTTCTCGCTTGCGCTTATGCAGGCCAACTGGACTTTACTGACTGTCCCACTGCTGACCGTAAGTTTGAAAATTGTGGAAATTAATTTAGAAACTGTAATAGAATTTAATAATTCAAATTTTATTATTTTAAACAGTTGGAACCGGCCCCATCTCCTACTTGGGAAGCCCTAACTTTACTGATTACGCTGATGTTGTTTTGGTTCGTGGACAAACCTACACGTTCGAAATGGATTTCGTTGCCGGTAAGCTTCAATATTGTATCGAAGCACCCCGTTTGTTAATAGAAAATAATAACGTGAAGAGTGCATTATCTTAACGATTTTGTATTGTCATTACCAGGTGTCAACTCGGCCAGCCTCCGCCCCAGCGTTTTTGGAATCATCGCCGGAATCCCAGCCCCATGGAACGGAGTTAACGATCCCGCTTGCCCTGACCTCGTTGGAGCTAACAAGTGTCCTCTTGTGGCCGGACAAGCTTACCAATACAGCACCTCCATTGAGGTCTTGAACTCTTACCCCGCCGTCAGCCTCACCTTTCAATGGGCTTTGACTGCTGCTGGAGCCGACGGGACCAAGGGCGAAAACCAAATCTGTTTCAGAATGCCAGCCAGAATCGTTTAACTCTGAATCCCACCGCATTATTGAATTCCCCGCAGGATGAAGCCCAAAAAATAACGAAAGTATAGCTTTTTGATTAAATGCAGCCAAAAATTGACATAATTTTGCATTGTTAAGTAAACAATTATTCGCAATCAATTAATGAAATAAATTTTACTTTCAAATAATATTATTAATTCAAATATTAATAATTTAATTCTTGTGTAATTTTCCCATGTTCTGTAGTTGCTATCGTTTTATATTTCATCTACCTACGTCACGGTATGATTTCAAAGAAATACAGAATTCGTTTTCATGTTTTATGATGAACAGATAAATTCTCGCTATTCAGTCACAGCTCAAGTTCATTACTTGATTTCCAAGGAATTGGAGAAAAATAAAAGTACGAGAAAAGTAAGTCAAAGTAAGGAAGTGGATGCTTTCTCCATGGTATACGCGTATGCGGCAAGACGTAAAACGGAACCGTGAAAAACTTTGCCTATGATTTAATAATAGAATTTGAGGTACATGTTTTTTATTTCCCGTGAAAATTCAATATTATTATTTTCTGCATGCATATAAAAATTGCATGATCTTTTCCCACGTGCCGCAACGGAACGTAAATGGAATTCGCGAAGAGAAAGCACGGACGAATTCCGCATCCTGGTATCACCACATTTTTTCAATTCACTCCACTTTCTCCGTCTCTCTTCTCCCTCCCAGTCGGTATTCCTGCCTTGCGATACAACTTGTAAGGTAAAAACTAACGTAATAGCTATAGACGTTCTTATGAAGCAAAACTCTTTGCACGAAACAACAAACCTGCTTCTACTCATCTCCACCCAAAATACCGAAATGTATGCACCAAGTCACGATCACATAAACCCAGTTAGAATACCAACCACCGCAAGCCAGAAGCTCGACCTAGTTCCTAAAATATTGAAAAAATACAAGAGAGAAAGCTTGCTAGGAAAGCGTAGAAGAAAACATCCCTTTGGATAGACACCACTCCTCTTCTCTGCACACTTTCAACCATCTGCTTTCACCCGCTTTCACTCCTCCAGCTTACTTTTACTTGCATACTTGTAGCGTGCAAAGGAGCAGTTTAAAAATCCTCGATCATGTAACAGTAAATTCACCTGCCTGCCTGCCTGCTCTCTTCCATGTAGTCACATACAAAGAATGTTGCGTTTTTTATACTTGCATTAAGCTTGCACGACTGTTCTTTTCGAACCTGGGAAAGTGCAACCTTCGACATAGGTTCTACTCTACGATTACAGGCAAAATTCAATAGGTTTTACGGGTTTCCAAAAATGGTACAAGAGAAGGCGAAGAGAAGAAGAGACTTTCATCTTTTCTTTTACCCCTTAAAAGCCAACAAGTCAAAGTCAGGCTTGTGTACTTTGTACACTGGAAAAGAAGAAAAAGCCTTGGTATTTCTTATTCCATGGAATCCCATGTGTTTTCCTTGAAAACAAGATTGTGGCCCCCTGTTTGAACACAGCAGATACCGGAACGTAATTCCCTCCTCACTTCCCCATACACCTATACTGGTTTAACCCACCTACCTGCTTTCTCCAGCTTTCTCTCATCCTCCTTACCTTTACTAACCTGATTCTTCTTTGAGAATTTTTCCTTTCCTTTTTCCTCATTCTTCCTTCATTCATTCATTTTACCTTGCTTTCACTTGCTTTCTCTTTCTCACCTTACCAGCTTTCACAGACTTTCTCCTGCTCAAAAGCGTTAAAGTAAAAGCTCAAGCTTGTGAAACTGTTCGCAATGTTAGATTAATTCTTATTCGAAAGAGAAAGCTGGCAAGGGCTTGAAAGGTAAAAGTATGCTCCAAGATGCTTTCACTTTGCTCTGCAATTCTAGCATCTAATCTTTTACCCATAACCTCAACAGCCCGTTTCTTTTTTCTTCCCCCACTTTCTCCTTGGACCAGCTCAAAAACCTTTAGCAACATTTTTTCGCTTCAACTGACTTTAACCTTTTGGCTTTTGATTCTCTGTGCTCAAGAACAAAGGATCTCATCCCATCATTCCCTGCCTTTCAAAAATCTTTCAACTCTACCTGGTAGCCGCAGTAGTCATTGAGTCAATTCTCTCTCTTTCTCTCTTAGTTCTTTGCCCATTCTTTCAGGTTATCATGGATCCGAAGTCGGGAGAGCACGTGAACTTTTCAAATATCGTAAACACGCTAAGGAGTTACCCGGTTATCAGGTAAACTCAAGGTAGAGCAAAGCAGCTCCACACCCAAAAAAACGTACCTAAAACCCTCTGTATCACCTCTCATCGATATCTCACCAGGTAGCGAATTTTATCAAGGCTACACTACGTGCTTAGCTGGGTACAGTTTAATCTGATTTTTCCCAAGTCCTTTGAAATGATCAAAGTTTTCCAATACGACTGGCTCAATAGTGAAGAGGTACATATACCGGCGTTGTAGGTAACCTTCGGTCCGTTGCCATTTCTATTAGTCTCGAATTGGAATTACTTTGGTGTTTTTCGGACTTGTATGTCCAGAGTTTGAAAAGGAAAAAGCATGGGAGAAAGTAAGGTAAAAGCGAAGCTATTGCTTTTCAAAAGTATTTTCCAAGTCAATTGTTTGTTTCATTAAAATGATGTGCTCTAAAAATAAATAGGATGAATGCCACTAAAGCCATCATTCCCACACGTGTATATAATTTATGTACACATTTTTTTCTACTTTTCTACAAGAATAAAAGCTTTTTCAAATGATTGCGTTTTACGTTACTATTTCACTTCCCTGCCACGCCCTCTTATTTCATCCTAGTATTACAATCAAGCCTGTATGTAATAAGCGGAGAAAGCGGATTCAGTACTGTAATATGTTGCGTCATATGAGACATATAAAGCGTTACGCTTATCGTGAGTTGTAGCGCCGTATCGTGCGAGGAGTCTAGAGCGGCTATTGCAAATCCAATATCTAAATGCACAAAGACATGATGATGAAAAGGGAACATATTCCTCATAAAATCCAACGTCTCGTAGTTAATTTTATTGAAATCTTTTTATTAAAACTTATGCGAAAGCTTTTTTACCAACTTGTTTCTTTTTATGTCCCGTAGGGTAGCAACAGCAAATATTTAGGCCTGACATATTTTGCGGCCCCGTTTGGGTCCTCTTCTTCTAGAACTAAATAGCATTAAACCCCGAGGTATATAAATCTCCTGGAAATGCAATCAACTTGTTCTTACATGTTACACCTCCTGCTTGCCAAACGAGGAATAAACAAGCCTGTAAACGACTTGCCGACTACGAGAATTGTTGAGGTTTTACTGTCTACCACCTTCTGAAAGTTTTAAATCTTCTTGGAATAAGGAGAGATGATAAATGCAAACATGAAATGCGTATCTTAACTTTCTCCCGGAAAACTTCATTATATTTTTTCTAGCTTTGAAACCGAGTGTTCTAAACTGTTATAAACAAAAAAAACCTGCTCCTATGCTTTTTTACATCGATACTGTTGAAAGGAACAGAAGGAACTTTATATCAAAAGCTTTTTAAGCATTAATCGCAACTGTTGTTCTGAAAGGGGCGGGCAATATCATATTGCCAATATGATGATATTTTTCTCCGTGTAGCTTAGATTGCCATTAGGTCGATTAGTTATTAAGAAAAGCTCCAACCAGCCCTTTAATGAAACAGAGGTTAAGATCCAAAAAAAGCAGAAGAAGGAGAACGAAAGCCTTTGCTCAGATATGACTAAATCCATACAGAGTATAGCATCATCCAGCTTTGCCTCGGACAAGTGCTATGCACAGTAACTTTAACGAGGGGAAAGAGCGCCAGGAAAAATAAAGCTCTGGAGAAAGCACAGGAAAAGATAGCAGTAAAGAAGGGGACAAGGCACGCTAACTTAGCCGACTGTATCTTTTGGCTTCAGATCCGGTGTAGGATTTATGGGAAGAGGAAAAGGTCTGAAGATGGTAATTACAAGACCATGGCAAGCTATAAATTAAATTAGCAGAGGACTCACTTTCCTGTTAAACGTCCTTCATATCGGTGGTAAAAAATAAAAATTGCCTCACTAACCCCTCTTTTCCTCACCCCCGGAATCTACATCCACACCCAAAAATTCTCATGCTACACACCTTGTTTCATTTCAGTTCAACTTTCTCCCGGTTTTAGCATCAAATAGAAACAAAATTCACCTGTCCACAGAACTCCCAGCTCTGCCAGCTAAATTCCCTTGCACGCACTCTGAGGCGTCCAATTAAGGTGGTACAACACCATTTGATGATCCTGTGCCAAATACCAAGGGAAGACTATTGTGCTAAGGCGAAGCCTTAAAAGAATGAAAGAGGCAGGGGTGAAAAAGGCATGATGGAAAAGTGTACCGGAAATGAAAGCGTCCCACCCCTATATAATCACACCTCCCTGGTAGACAGTACCGGACGGGGGAACGTGAGTGAAAGCTGCCTTTCTCCGGAATTCTCATCACCACCACACCTTCAAACATGCACGGGCTCTTATGCCGGAATTCCTCTTGTACGCGTCTACATCTATGTGAAGGAGCAGTCACTGGCCCTTGCCCTCTCTTGGAGAAAGTCAGGGAGGAAAAATGTGTATGATTAGACCAAAACGAGGGTATTATGCAGGGAAATTGAGTAGATTTCTCCCCTTTACATCCTACATTCGTCCTTGTCGAATTACATGCATAAGAGTGTATGGCCCGAGTCCACGTAGATTTATGAAGCGTGAATGAGCCATTTATCGACTTTACTTTCACTCCAAGGATAAGGGCTACTTACATGAAGAATCCTGGAGAAAGCAAGTTGGGAATACGTGGGATACTTGGGAAAATCCCTTGAAAAAACGGCAATCAAATTGCTTTCTCCAAGAATGAAGCAGTATCTTCAAGGGAAATGTCCTTTCCCTCGGTTGGGCTTTCTCCAAGAAATACATGTATTACTGAAGGCAAAGGCGATGAAAGCGCAGTGAGTGTTGCAGAATGCAAAGTTGACCATGGATGGAAATTTCATGACCCCAGACAGAGCTACGAATACATACACAAGAGCTTTCACTTGGATGCACATGCGATTATCGAAAGGTTTTGGTAAACATGATGTTGGATCACTTTCTCCGTTCCGTTGACGATTGCTTTCCTGTTCAGCTTGAGAGAAAGCTTTGTGGTGGGAGACGAGGAGGTTTGTGGAAGAGGACAGTTTCAGGAGCACGTTAGAGGACTACCAAGTTGTGCCATTAAGTTTTCGGATATGCTGCCTCACATGCAACGTTCCATCTCGCAATCGCCTGGGTTGAGCGACTATGCTGGAAGAAGAGGGAGGGAATTTTGAACATAAAAGAAATCTAGACATGTATCAAGATCTAGCATAAAAAGAAGAAGGTTGAGTAAGAGGGCTAGTTTACAAGGTGGAGGCGAGGACACGTTGGAAATCCTTGTTCAGCACTCAGGTTGAATTGTGCGCCCGGCTTGTTTAACTGTATGGTTTCGTATGAAATTGTGCCTGGTTATGCTTTCTCCAAAAGATGAGAGGGAGAGAATGTATAAAGATTTACACTGATAGGATTTTATGCTACCCTTGCTGATCGGAGGAGGGATAATCCTCTACATTATTATTCCTTTTATGAGCATCTAGACCATGTAATTCCAACAATGGTTTCCTCCACAAACATGCCATAACTTTTATGCCACGTGCCCTATCCTCCAACGGGACTCAACCTTTCCGGGACCAATCACCCGGCCATCTCCGGGGCTAAACCCTCCCGGCTAAATCCTCTTCTTCTCTTTATATTCTATGGTTGGTAGCCTTCTCATAAACGAGGGTTATAGCGCATCGCTTACACGGTGAAAGCATCAAGCAAAGGTACTAACTCAACGTACCGGAGAAAGTCCGTCTCGTTTACCATTTTCAATGCTCTCACGCTCAGCTTATGTAAAATTGCATATAGTTGAAGCACTTTGCTATGGTTTTGAATGATGTGAGGGGACGTGGAGAAAGTACTGGAGAAAGCTAGGAAGGACGATCCGAGATGTGGATTGATGTGAAGGACAAGTAGAAATTTTATGGCAAGTCTAGCATGTAATATTGATCAAATCAAAGGCACGTAAGTGCTTCTGGCTCGTTCCTGGCTCTTTTACCCTTATTTTTCAGTACATCGGAATTTCAAGAGGGTTGGTCACTTTTCGGACAATCTTAAATCCCTGCTCTCTTCCCGTTATGTGCATGCATTTTCCTGGAGGTGGTGGCGTGAAAAATGTTTGAGACGCGTCAAACTTTATTTTTTCTATACAGGAAGCTGCGAAGCAAAGCACTTGGTCTGTTACTTTCATGTCCGGAGTGTCGCCTTCTCACCCACCAACTTTCTCCCGCTTCTCCACTCTTGCTTGCTTCGCCCCTCGCTTCGCTTCTCTGAAGCCATAAATTGATAGCGAAAGCGACGAGGGAGATATAAGAGAGGACAGTGAAAGCAAGTCATCCGTAGCGGGATTCCTCTATTCATCGAATCAAAAAATATGGGCAAGCAGTCAAACTTGTTGGAGAGGAAAACTGGAATTCTGTCTTCACTTATCCCATTTCTGTCCTCTTCCTTTCTCTGTACTTATTCACTTTCTCCCGGAATTCTGTAAAAAACTTTTACATGTACAAGAGCCGACCATGTATTGTCAATATTATGCTAGCTCCAATTCCTTTTCGGCGGAGCAGTCGCTATGTATCACAGATTGAGACGACGAGGAGAAAGTGAGAAACCAAAAACTAATATTCTGGAAAGAGACAATTCTTGTTTCAAGAGTCATAACTCAGTCAGTTGGCTGTAATGCACTCCTGGATCTTTTAATGCAGTAATGGTTCAAGGAGAAAGTCCGGGGTGAAACTTTCACAATTTCAACACCACATTACCTAGGAATAATGAAAATGGTTAAAAGAATTGTCGACATAATATGAAAGCATCGACGATAGACTGGTAACTAGCTCTTGAAATTCTGTAAAAAACTAGAATATTTTGAAGAATTGCAAAAGCTTAGAATATTTCATAATGTTTTTTCACACGGCAGCATATTGAATCGACGCTAAATTCTCTTTTACCTAATCTGACAGATGCATGATGAGAAAGACAAACCATGTGCAAAAACAATTTTAAAAAATGTGGGAAGAAGACAAAGTGGAGAAAGTTGTGGGGCACAATGGGGAAACCGGTAAGTAAGGAGGCAACTGCAGAAGGAGGTGAGAACTGCACAAACGATTACACCGCTGGAGTTGGCGAGGGATGAAACAGGGTTTGTTCGTATTCATTGAGACTGAGGCTTAGGTGGTGGGTGAAAGTTGGATGAATAGAAGTAGGAAGAACAAAGGAAGATGAAACTGCATAAAAGATTTGTGGAGAAAGTCGAACAAATGGTGGTTGGGACAGCCATGTGTTTTAGTTAACTGATGGAACTGAGAGCTCTATGATCCAATGGAGAAATACCGTATGTTTGCTCAGTTCTGCTTGCGTTTGAATATCTCGCGCGCTTCTTTCCACCTATCACATACTCCGATTCGCCCCGTCTGCCTATCGCAGCACAGCATCGCACTTGTTCCACTCTCTCTCCACTGCTGCGAGCGCGAGAAAAAGAGGGATCTTTGCCTATCTTCGATCATTACTCAGCTCACAAGCGTTGCAGCGTTAAGCGGTTTGCATTGTTGCATAGCTTAAGTCTTTGTCTCTCTTTCAGTCTAAGTTTAATGTCTAAAGGTCAAAGGGTGCAGCCATTGCAGCGCCTGAGGTCAACTTAGTCAGAAAAAATGACTTTTTTCAATATATAATTCGTAGCGTCCGCACCCTTTGACCTATGGATATTAAACTTAGACTGAAAGAGAGACAAAGACCTCAGCTATGCAATAATGCAAACCGCTTAACGCTGCAACGCCTGTGAGCCGAGAAATGACCAGTGGAAAGAAGAAAGGTTTTGAGTTTTTCTCGCCACGCAGAACTGAGCAAACATACGGTATGTACAGCATCGTCAAAAATAGAGGCATATTTCTGTATTACTTCAACTTATAACATATAATCCGACCGGAGAAAGCATCCAGTATCACAGTCTGCTCCCTAGCTCCACATCTTTATAACTCACTGAAAGTCACACCATAACGTCTTAATATCTTAAAATACAACAAAATAAAGAAATTTAAGTCCCAGACTTTTTTGCGAATAACCTCTTTTGCCCATCTCCATAAACCATTTAAACTATTTATCAAGAAAATCCTCGCAAAATCTATACAAAAGTTTCAGAAACCTCTTTTTGCAAATCTGCTAAAAGCCTCCATAATAAGAAAATCCACAAAATCCGAAAGCAATTCATATAAAATTGCATATAATTCCCAGGCTTTCTCCTCAATCATAAATTTGGCTCTTCATCCCCTCTCTCGTGCTTCCATGAAAATTAGCGCGTAATAAAGCCGTTGTCGATATTAAATCACCGGATTTATGGCACTGCACATATTCTAGAATTTATAAGAATACTTGATAGTGTGAGTCGTTTTTTTTCTACCCGACTTTCTCCTTGCTTTCTCCCCTCTCCACCCATCAGATAGCAGAGGGAGTGTACAAAGCAAACAAAGATGACAAGCACGTAAACAGTTTATTGGATTCATCCCTTTTCATTTCTTTCCCCGCGTCTCCTCCATCCAGAGTCTTCATCCAATTCTCCCTTTGCTTTCTCCTCTTCTAGGTCTCTTCCATCTTCTTCTTCTTTTCCATATCGACGTACTTTCTCCAGCTTTCTCCTCTAACCCCGTTTGAATGGGGAAGCCGGGAAAGCCCTCATATATTACTCTATCCACTTTCATGAGGTTTCCAGTTGGTTTCTCCTTGGATTCGGGGCATTTATGCATACTCCATGCCTGGCTAACTTTCTCCCCACGTATCACTTTCTTATTTATGGGAATCAAATGCCGCCAGTTCTCTATAAAATTCCCTACTTTATTACACTTTTCCATATCTTCCTCTTCCTCCTCCTACCCGGGAAGATGGGACTCCAAAAGCCCGCTTCTACTTCCTTCCGTCTTCACACAGACCCATATCTATTTCCCGTTCACAAAAAACTATATTTCGAAACATTTGTCCAGGCCCAGGGAGAGCCTGAAGGAAGAGGGTGAAAGCTACTATCCTTTTTGCTCTGCCCTCTGCAGCATCCTTTCGCTCTACTTTCACCGATCTTAGCTCTTCGCCTTCCAGATTCTCTATCAGAAGACTCCGGAGTCCCGACATGCTCCTGCTTTCCCGGACCGAGCTGTTCCATCAAGACATAGATCAAGACCAGGAAAACTGCTCCACTATTTTATCGTTATCGCTGGCGTAATTTTCTAGTAATTTTTATATCTAACGCACATGTCAAAGATAACTCTGTGGATTTTGCAATTCCTAGAATTTTCAAAGCCAGGAAAAATACTACTGACAGAGTGAGACGTCAATTTCCTTGCTACGCACAAGAAAAATTACGACATGACTTCACAATAATCCCAATTGGCTGCTTTCTCTTTTGAATCGCTGACGCTCTATGGCGGCATGCGTTATGGGTTTACTACTGTTTGCCTATGATTTGGAGGAGGCGGCTGCTATTCTGGTTGGTAACCCTGCTTGGCAAAACTAGTAATATAATATTTCATGTTTGTGAAGAGGGAAATTCAAAGGAAGGATAATATACCAGAATAAGGCAGTCGGAAACGAGAAGGAGAGAGAAGGAAAGAGAGAGAAAGAACATACTTTTACATTAATCTAATCGTCTGCGCAACCTTTTCTCTCTTCCCCAATGAATCAAAATCTATAACAGGATCAAAACACTATTTGGTTTATGCTCCAGGCTCAAAAGCATTCCGTCTTTCATATCGCCCTTGTGTTTCATAACAAGGCTACAACGTGATCGTCATCCCATTTCTATGTTCCTATTACGAAGGGCGGGAAAGAGGCGCGTTCCAAGTCAAAGCTATAGCTTATATAAGCAATAACGCGCGTAGAGATCAAAATCTTCGTATGTGGGTGTGTTTTTGTGTGTAAGTATTGATCTCGGGCTTTGGAGCCTCGGTGTTCCTGTACAAGCAGAAAGCGTACTTTATTTCTTTGCAGGCTTTCTCCAGCTTTCTCTAGCTTTCTCCTCTCCTCTTATTCATAGTTTTAGGGTACAAGTTTGATAGAAAGCAGGATTGAGAAAAGTATGCTTTCCTCCGTCTACCCTGTTCCACCATCCTATCGACGGGAATGTACCTGATCCATCAAAAGTGCTTTTGTAAAATCAATATTGAAACCATTTCCGCATACACAAATGTTTGATGTGAAGTTTGCTGAATAGAAGGATCGGAATTGAAAAATGCGTGTCAGTCCGATTCGAGAAAACTGGGACTGTTTGAGGAGTTGAGGATAAGACGGGAGGAAACATTTGGAGAGAAAATTGCTTGTGACTCCACTTCCGGAGAAAGCTGGTTTGGTTTTGGATAACCTGAATATCAAGCTGGAACGCTGAGGCTCCGACAGATCCAATGTTCTAGTACCTTACTGTTTGCAGAAATAATATCGCAAGTCCAAACTGCATGTCTCGAGTTTCGAGTGCGGGTCCAGCATTTTACAGACATTTAAAATTGTAACGCCGTTTTTTGGTTTTATGGAGTTTCTGAAAAGCTTCGAAACAAGTTACTTGATGCAGAAGGAGAATTTCAGTTATGAATATTCTACTTGATGCGATTCTTATGAATTGGTGTCAGTCAGATTATATCGGTATTTAATTTCAGACATTACTTTACATTCTCCAAACTGTAAAAACAGAAAAATCCGCGATACCTAAAGCATGATAACTAAACGTCTATGGAGAATCAGAAATGCATTAAATTCGCAACCTTATTTTTTTCTTGTCTCCAAAAAGTATATATATGCAACGTTAACCTTAGTTTATGCATGGCTCCTTCACTAAACGCAAGGATAGAGGTGCTACTTGAGTCTTTTACAATTTACAAGACCTTTAATTTTATCTAAGGACGACTCACTGCGGAAGAAGATTGTCTTCGTAGAAACATTTACGGGGTTTCTTCTTTTAAAATACCAAAAATACGGTGAAGGTAGTTGAACTCAGGGATAGGAGGGGTTGGGGGAGGGCGGGGATAATAAAATTCTGGGCGTGTTGCGGCAAGCAGAAATGAGAAAGGTAGGAATTGTGTGAGTTCCTGTGAAAGGTAAAATCGGGCTATTCGGGTTTGGTGGAAGGGGAAAGAGAGCTGAAAAGAGTACACATATGAAAGAAAGAAATGGGAGAAGAATTGATAAAATTCAAAAATTCCGCTCACCTATAAATGGGAACACTTTCATTTCCCCGGAACCATAAAACCATGTAGACGGCATCATCTCTTCGGCTCGTTCTCAATTCACATGGCATTTCAAAACGTTTACCCACGACTCCCTCCACAGGCATAACGTCCTCTGCAAAAAAGAAAAAGAGGATTCGCTATAAAATTTTGCATTTATGCCGCATCCAAAAACCGTTTCTTTTAAATTGTTTTTCCCCGCGCTGTATAATATTCCTTCCAGTGCCACAAACAGTTGGCAGAAACGTTTCAACTCTGAAAAGAAATGTGCCTTTTCACTGCAGTCAAAAGCTAAACGCGAGTGAAAGAAAAGAAATGACGGAAATGGCGGAATTTGTGAAAACAGAAATGTTACTGACAGCTAAAATTAATACTCGTCAATTTGAAGAATATTAACAGAGACCAATAACTTGTGCCGATAAATCCTCCCCTCTCGTTGCCTTTTGGGGTCCTTCTTGGCGAAGCGTAGCCGCTTTTCTCTTCAGCACTCACTGTTTGTGCGTGTTCTCTTATTATGGCGGTAAAATTTATTCCCAAAATTGATATATATGCACTCATTCCACGATATCATATGAAATAAAAAGATTGATGACGTAATAAAAAACTCATATCGCTTTTTCAATTCCCTCAAATAATTCCAGCCGATTTTACCTGTATACTGCTCTTCCGTGCTTTTTGAATTACCCGCCCCCAGTGTTGCCGCGCAAGAAGAGAAATTATTTTGTGTGCAAGGCAGGATTCGAATCCTGTCACAATGTTAACTCTATAATGTTTTTCCCTGCGTTCTCTTATCTTTTCCAAGCTGCATCCTATTTGTAACTTATGCTAAACTTGTGTATTGACTCGCCTGATCATATTTCTCTCTCTCTCAACTTGTCTTTACCGTTGTTATTATTGATTATAATATTACCTAACCTATTTTTACCTCAACAACAATTCCAGGAACAATCTATTTTTATCCAGTTAACTTCCGATTGTTGTACCATTTCCTCCCTTCCTCGGCCTATAAAAGGAACGTGGAAATCATTGTATAATTGCCATTACTTGCTGTGACTCTGCTGGAGCCACTGCCGATTTCCGATAATTAAACTAGCAAGCGTTTACCCGTCACTACGACAGCCTAACCAAGTCTAGTCTACCATTCATTCCATTTCATCATATTCACAGTTAGTCACAGCTCCGTAATCAGGCCAGTTCTTAGCTTTCACCAATTAGCTAGAACAATTCCTACCTACCATCGCGTTATCCTAGTTAGCAGTCACCATTGCCTTCGACCCAAGCATTCCACCGCTTCATTAATGGTCCTTCGAGCCGGATTGTGTTCAAGAGTTTATCTACTTGACATTTTCCGAGCCTCGGTTGTAGGCCGGTGCATTAGCTGCTGACCTTCCCAAAAGTGTCTTCCCCAGACGTCGCCATGGATCCTACAACCTCACCTTCTGCAACCAAGAAGAGATCAGTGATCCTAGTTCAACTTTCTCGTCTCAAGCAGACAGTTGACCTGTGGACTGACGCCGTCAGCCCCGATCCAGTTCGCCTTCTGGCCTACCAGGCCCTCATCACAGAAGTCTGGAGACAATTTCTTGCCATCCAAGAGGAGATTGAGCTTCTGCTTCTTACCAAGCCAAATGGTTCTCTTGCCAAACAAACCGCAATCCGAATCCAAGTAGAGGACGACTACTTTGACGTCCTGAGCCGCATCCGGTACTTCATCCGCACGAAGGAAGTTACCACACAGCCGACCGAACGTCTTCCAATTCAAACCAAACCATCAGGAGATCCCACTCCTTTCTCACCAAGTTCTGCCATATTGACAATAGAGGATTCTTGTGCATCCCAGCACCTGACCCCTGCAGCCTCATCATCACCAATCTGTGAACCGATTCACCGCCCGTGTCACGAGCAACATCCAGTTCCTAAAGAATCTTTCGTGTCCTCCCGCCAAGCTACATCCCTGCCGTTTCCATGCACCGGAATCATCGACCTTCGCAACATTGCTGCCGTCTCAACGATCCCATTTGCATTGATGGACTTGCGGCCCTCCACCGCTCCAAGCATCGCCCTAGCCAAAAATCGCCACGTTCCCGCCACCAAGGAACTTCCTCAAGCTTGGCTCCACTTCATTTCCTTTGTGCCGTGCCATATTGACCTTCCATTTGGTTTACAGTCACCATCCATCCAACTCTACCAACCGGAACTGCTACGACGCTACGATGAAGGAACAGCCCCAAATAGCTGGTTTCCCATGGATCCTGGGATAAACCTGTCCACTACCTACACTATCCCCTACCGTGCGTTACCGCAGAAGACCCGACGCTCATCTCACCATCTTCTCATTATACTGACTCTACCTTCCAAGCGATCGGATGATGCCCTGCCTATCGTCACCCATTTGACCGATTCTGAGAAGTTCTGGACTACCATGTTCATCCTAACCTAACCATTTGTAATCCCTTTATTTACATTCCGGATATTGATTTTAATTTAATGACTAACCTTGTTAAAGCTCATATTGTTACATTAATTGAAGTATATTACTTCAAGGTGGGGAGAATGTTGCCGCGCAAGAAGAGAAATTATTTTGTGTGCAAGGCAGGATTCGAATCCTGTCACAATGTTAACTCTATAATGTTTTTCCCTGCGTTCTCTTATCTTTTCCAAGCTGCATCCTATTTGTAACTTATGCTAAACTTGTGTATTGACTCGCCTGATCATATTTCTCTCTCTCTCAACTTGTCTTTACCGTTGTTATTATTGATTATAATATTACCTAACCTATTTTTACCTCAACAACAATTCCAGGAACAATCTATTTTTATCCAGTTAACTTCCGATTGTTGTACCATTTCCTCCCTTCCTCGGCCTATAAAAGGAACGTGGAAATCATTGTATAATTGCCATTACTTGCTGTGACTCTGCTGGAGCCACTGCCGATTTCCGATAATTAAACTAGCAAGCGTTTACCCGTCACTACGACAGCCTAACCAAGTCTAGTCTACCATTCATTCCATTTCATCATATTCACAGTTAGTCACAGCTCCGTAATCAGGCCAGTTCTTAGCTTTCACCAATTAGCTAGAACAATTCCTACCTACCATCGCGTTATCCTAGTTAGCAGTCACCATTGCCTTCGACCCAAGCATTCCACCGCTTCACCCAGTATATAGCAGTATTAAAAAAATTCATTTATTTTTATCAGCGTAGAAAACCCCCTTATCCTGTGGGGATACTGGATAGAGTTTTACTGAGAAAAACAATCATGATTGGAGATAAACATGCAGAATATGGTTAATTCTAAGTCAATAATTCCACGGTTTTACTTTCTGTTTAACTTGGCCTCAGCGTCATGGTTTTTGTTTCAGGCGCCTCAACCTATTTGCATTGAGTAATAATATGCTGACCTTCCCATATTCCTGTTACACGAATGTAAGCATGAAAAGTATACATTATCTCTCTATACAGCGCCCCCTACAAAGAGCCAGCTTTCTCCTTGCTCCACTTTCACCTTAAACTAGTCCATATTTTACATCAGTATATTTCACTAGACTCGTGAAAAAACCAACGTCATCCCGTCAAAAGACTAACCAAGCCAGTTATTTAAACAGACGACCTCAACGTAACAGTATTTCCACCTGACTTCCCATACGGAACGAGCTATACCGGTAACTTCACAGGAGAAAAGATGAAAGAAAAATACATGGAGAAAGTCATAAAGAAAATTTGCAACCGCATATTTAATGCAGCATGGAAATAAATTGTGTCAGGTTGAGATGAGGGTACTGGGGTTACGAGTACATTTCTATCAGAAGTATGGCCCTGTGCTTGTTAGTTTCAGCGAAGAATCTGGGGCACGCGACCTAGCACATGTCGCCCTCTTGCTCCTATGGGCCTTGCGTCGGTTCGCTACTACTGTGAGACAGTAGGCGGCATGTAGAAATGTAAGAGGCTAAAGCGATTCAAATCGAATAGATCCCTCAAGTGTCATTTAAGTCGAGAGGAGGACGCGGGATGTTAGTTTTGGGAAACATTTTTGTACTCTTTAAAAATACTTATGCCTTGTTCCCTCTTCTTTCTTCCGACAAAGCGGGCTCGGGGAAGTTGTTTCAAGCTCCTCTGCTTCCACCCAAACTGAAGAGGAAGCTGAAGCAAGGATGGTGCAGCCAGGTCTTAGGTTCTTTTAATTTCATTCAGTCCCTCCAATTCTCTCATCCCAAGAGGCTACGTAGACAAGTTTGCCTTTGAAAAATCTGATAGGCAATCCTCCGTCTTATATAACTCTTTCTCCACTTTCTCTTTACTTTCTCCTGGATCCTCCACCATCCTCGTAATCTACAATGAGCTCGTCAAACACGCTGTTGTGCTTTGGTGCATGTTTTCCAAGAATATCTGGAATTAACTCCTGTGTCTAGCCTACTTATGGGTGGATCTCAAAAAGGGATTTGAATCAGAGGGCCCCATGCCAAGGGAACAGAAAACAGTAAAGCTTATAGCTTTCCAAAAGCGAATCAGAAGAGTAAATAGGATAATAGAAAAATCCAGGTTATAAATTATTCCAAAGAAAGCTCTTAGATAACTTCCCGATTTCCTGCAGTACGGCTGTATCACTCCATAGTACACCACACGTTCTTCTTTTGCCTGTTTTTTTTGTAAAATTCTGGAGAAAGTTTTCTATTGATTATTCCATTTCCTCTGTATCCTATTCCTATGCCGTGTTCCTCAAGGCTTTCTTGCTATAACGTAGGCTAAGTCATTCATGTCTTCTGCTTATCCTAAGAAAGAGCTAAGCTTATAATCTAAGTTTAGCCTCTGTTACTACTGCAGTCATTATAAGGCGTAGCGGACATGAGGAGACGCATAATAGTTTAGCATCTATCGGCAAAGTAAGTGAGATTGGAGTAACATGAGATGGATAATTTTTCCTCGAGACCTTTAAGCGAATCCTGGAAAGAACGAAAGTGTGTGTGGGCCAAGTTTGGAGAAAGTTTGGAGAAAGTTGTAGACTGTGGGTGGTAGCACGTAAGAGAAGCGTAATGAAAAATACATTATCCCCAGATGTACTAAATTTCGGAGAGAGTGGATAGAAGAAGATTGGGATTTTACTTGGCCGTTAAAAAATTCATGGGATGAAATGAGAGAATCATCTATAGGTAGAAAAATGTGGAGGAATCCCAACAATCCTCATTTCCTTACATTATGGCACATTTTTCTCTACTCTTAAACTTGGAAACGTTTCCGCATACTTTGAGTAAATCTCTTCCAAAGATGATGCATCTTCTTCTTTTCTCTACTCCCCTCACCTAGATTTTATCCATGCTTTCACTACTTTCACCAAGACTTTCACTGTACTACATGCAAGTAATTTATACTCCGCTTTGACTATGCTGCTCTAACAGGAATATAATTTCTGCTAGCGCTGTACCGTAATCTTGACTACTTTCTCTATAACTTTCACCGTACTTTCATATGCGTTTCCGAGTGCTCTCTGTAAATCGTTTCTCTTTCAAAATTTGTGTATAATTTTTGGGCAGCTCTTAATTTTCAACATTTCTCATGGCTTTCGCCGTACTTTCTCTTTCGATTTCGGTTTTCTTTTTATGTGAATCCCAGAGTGTATACAAACAAAATTGTGCCTACCTGAGCAGTACATACGTATATACACTTATGATTTTTCTCATAGACTTTCACCCATACGTTTTGCCTACTTCACCTACTTTCTCTGTCATTTCCTGAGAGGACAATTCCAAAGCTTACAAACTCATCATCGTACATAAGACGTGCATGTATGAGCGCATTATATTCGGCATTCTTCTTCCCTACTTTGTTGTGCATGTGCGGAGAGAATGTTTAAAGGAATCTACTACACGTGTTCCTAAAATTCTGAACATGAAGATTTCAGATTTTTTGCCCCAACTCTCATATCCGCTCCTTAGATGAGCTTGTCTGTTGAGATGGGAGATGATCTAGCATTCATCAACTACTTTGGCTGGAGCTTTTTTCAAAAATCCCTCACATGCCTACGGTAATTTACAAAGCCACGTATTCTCATCTCATACATGTCGGTAAATCCGCGCTAAATCTTCAAACTTGCTATCGCACCACCTTGCATCCCGTCTAAAGTGGTATCACTTTCTCTCGCGTTTTACTTTCTCCAAGATCTATTTCGCAATCCGCCTCCCATATTCTTATGAAACTTCTTACTCATCTTGCTCGCAGCATCCACGCTACCGCGACCAATATCAAACCCTCTGCACCACCTGAGAAGAAGAAAGGAGTTTGAGAGAGTTTTTTACGCTTGTCCTAAACTTTCACCAAGCTTAAACGTTCTACAAGAGAGACCCCGACCTCCTAATGTTATGCCATCAATAAAGACAGACATAACCGGACTTTAAGCGCTACACCAGCTCATATCCGAGCGGGAAGCATACGCTTAAACGGCGAGTAATGCGGCATACGCGAAAAGCTCCAACCAAGAAGAAAAGATGAAAGGGCCAATCTCAGGTAATAAAAAGTCAGGTACTTCTCGTAAAATATGAGTCCAATTAATTAAAGTCCTTGCCGCAATTTTCCTCATAATATCACCAGGACGGCCTCATCTAAAAGAAGAAACTTGCCACATATAAACATTAGTTCCCACACGGAATCACTTCTTTTATGTTCAAAACTCCCGCCAACTAATACCCCTCCATACTATCTCCAACCCAGCCTCACTTATCATCATCATCCAAGCACACAAATTTCGGGCCAAACTTTTCAAAATCTCTCAAACTATTGTTTTCTCGGAAAGAGGCCGAAAAACTCTTAATCTCTTGTGCCTAGTCGAACAAACAGAGCATAAGAGGAGACTGTAAACGGCGTCGTGTACCTCCTTGCGACCAACATAGTTGCCCGGGTTTCCGAGCGCGAGATTTAAACGCTATAACGGCGTTCAGGTTGAGCATGGTTGCAACTATGTATGATTTCATTTGTAGAATGGTGCGCTTTAAAACTCTGGTACCGTTTGTGAGGATACTTAAAGTTATATATACGTATTAAAGCATGTAGACAGCATAAAACACTTAAGCTTACAACTTTTTTGGAGTATTTTGAAAAGTACCCACGGTTTCCTCAAATGCTTTAGCCAGTGTACTTTCTCTTACTTTCTCCTCCTTCAACCTGTTTACCCCCATCTGTCAAAGCAGATATTTTTCTCTGTACGGGAAATTAAGAAACATTGCCCTAGAAACTCTGGATAAATATCCCTGTAAGTAGCTTCCACTAATATCTACTACCTACATTTCTCCACTTTCTCTTACTCTGGCAAACGTGTTTTCATTATCTGAACTTAACGGGAAAGCTACTTGAAGTACATTATTAACCACAATAGTTTGCACACTGCGTGATAGCGCAGAGAAAGTTTTTTGCAAAATTGGCAAATTTTTTAAACCAAGTATAATTACTCACTCCTCCTGTAAATGCTTTCTCTGTTCACGGAGAAAGTGAGGGGGGTCGAGTTTTTGCAAAGATCAAGCCTACGATGGGTTTCTACATTCCCTTTCAGCTTTCTCCGTTTCCAGAGAGATAAGGTAGGCTAATAAATTGGGGTGATGTGCTTTACTGCAGAGATGGAAGCGAGAGTGGACTGGCTGGAGAAAGTATAATCTAGATCGGATGGAGAAACTTGGTATTAGATGAGACGTGGTCCTTGAGGGATATTTTCTTAAGATGGTATAGCTCAGGACATTTTGCAAACCCACTCTCATTTAGAAGCCGCTCTATTTTATTTCCGTGAGGAGGAAGAGTAATCTCGTAGACGACGACGAGAACATAATCCTTTTCTAAGAGCTAAAAACATGGGAGAGAAAAGGAGGAGAAAGCTGAGAAAGTCATTCTTTTCCTCCTTTCCAATAAAACTCACAAAGCTCTCTTCAACCAGCTTTTACATTCTCCCTCTCTGTCTTCCAGAAGAAAGTAAGGAGTTCAAAAGTTAGTTTTAATAGCAAAAGCTCTCCGACTATTTCCTGGAGAAAGCAGCCGGGTGTTTTAGCGCGGGAGGGAATCTATATGGTATACTTGCATATATTTTGAAACTCATTAAGGACCATGACCAAGAATTTACACACTCTTCTAAGACTTAAACGCAGCAGAGCATTTGTCTTGATCCCATTCACTCCCGGGCTCACTGCATTGCTATCATGCTCTTACTTTCACTACTTTCTCTCTCTTCCCTTCCTATTAAGTACGCTCATTTTAATCCATTTCTCGATCCACCAGCTTGCACTCTGAATTAAACAGTGCCAACTCCACCGTTGTGAAGCTTCTGGGTTGAGGAAGTGGAACCATCCCAAAGTTCCTCAGCCGTGAACCTTTCACACACTCAATTCCCTCTCGACAATGTATCTTGCAGGCTACACCTTAAATTACACGGAACTCCCATCGATTCTCAACAGACTGAGCTCTTGTGCTTGCAGCGCATGTAATCACAACTCATTGATTGCTCAAAACCAGCAGAAATTTAATTTGCACTAATCTTTCTACAGCAGAGCTAACCAAGTGGTGAAAGTTCAAGCGAAGAGATCATGAAACGTGGAGGACTTTCTCCAAATCTCGTTGCACACTCAGCAATTCTGAGTGAAACTCGACAGAAATATATATACACATCCGGCTTAGAGACAGATTTGTAAAAGCTTCTACAAGGAGCTAAATACGTAACAGAGAAGAGGGTTAGTCAGTTGTAAGATGCTTTCACCGTACGAAGAACTATTTTCTCTAGGTCTCTCTCTGCGTCTCTTAGCTAAAGCCTAAGGGGTTTTTCAAGTTTACTCAAAGTATTATCAAAACTTCTTATCTGCCTCTAATTCCGTCCGCTTGGCAAATCCTTTTGCAAATGCGATTACGTAGCAAGGAGAAAATAATATACACAAGGGTGAAAGTTGTTGAGAAGATGCTACAGGTTTTGATGGACCAAGTTCATTGAGTGTGAGTTTGGGAAGTTTCAGTAGAATATGCTCATTAACCAAGATATTGTAGGGAGAAACAAGGGTTGATGAAGTGCAATAATGGCTCTTTGATACGTACTATCCTGTATGTAGTTGATAACTGGTTGCTGTAACTGCTAAGTGGATGGTGCTAAACTTTGGCGCTTTAGCGGAAGGGATTTAACACGGTAGAAACACCAGAAATCTTATGAAATATTCTAACATGTAGCTCTGAGGTTTTAGAGAAAGCGGAGAGAAAGCATACAAGTCCCGAAGAGAAATATAGTGAAAGCACATAGGAAAAAATCGACGGCAATGCAACGACTTTGCTGACATGCTTTGGTTGTAGCGTAAGCCGACAAACAATGTATCCGGAGAAAGCACGGGAAACGTAAATTTTATAGCATCCAAAATAGAGAAATAGATTTCATTGTATGAGCTAAAGCCATTTGTCGAATATTTTTCCTAAGAGTTTACTAGCAGCCCAGCATATTTCATCACAATGGAGAAAGTCTATTTTATTTTCTACGCGAGAAACCATTTCCGTGTGTGAAATGGAGAATTTGATAGTAATTGAGAAACAGCTAGGTTATATAAGCAATACAATAAGTTACTTGGCAGATATCCCTCGTATTTTATAGAACATGTTTTCACTTTCTCCCTTCTCCATTCTACTTTTCCGTCCTATAAAAAATTCTGCAATCTTGCTACACAAATCTTAGCTTTCACTCCATTCTCCTTATTTTTTCCAATCTCTTCTTTTCCCCAACATTTCCTCGAGTCTATTTCTAATATATTATTTACTCTTGCCAAAAGTTTTACTTCTGAGCTACAACATACACAATAATTTCTTATCTCTACTTTCTCCACTTTCACTTGCTTTTCCTCTCATAGCTTTCTGGGCTTTTTTCGTCGTTTTCATTCCCTGTCTATAGTAATAGAATTTCCGGAAAAACTCATACCGCTTCGTCTTTACAAGTTTCTTCCACTTGTGAGGGTAGAGAAAGAAGCTTATATCTACACGATCAACGGATTAGTAAACTGGAACTAGATTTTCCTCTTCCGAATCGAATTACATACAAGTTACCATTTTTTACAGAATCCCGTTACATTGCATTGATTAAGTACATTACGTGCAGTTGGAGAAAGCTTTTTATGCGTTCTCTCATTCGTATTGACTGATTTAACCTGACTATAGTATCCTCTTCTCACCTGACTATCATCATATTTAAATTTAAAATTCTTCATAGTAAAGCTCAGAGAGTAAAAATGACGTATTTTTTCAATTTCAATCCTACAGGATAGCTTGAAGTTCAAGCCTTGAACAATGAATAGGGAATCAATCCTAAACCTAACTTTCTCCAACTTTCTCCTAAGATGTATAATTATTGTAAAACCTTCAACACAATTCCGAAGCAACATAGTTTTTGTACTTCATTAAAAAACTACGCGTTTATGGAAAACAACCAAAGAGGAGATGCAAGGAGTCATAACAACACACATACAAGAGAAAATAATTGTAAATAATATCAAAATAGCCTCTCACCTGAAAAGGCATATATGCTTATGTACGTGCATTTTATTGCAGGTTTAATTTACTTAAAACTTAAAGGCATAACATTTTAGATTTCGCTAATGATTCAAGATACTACCAAAGTTTTAAATTTCATCCTTCTAGTCTTCATGTTCCCTCAAGCTCAAAATCAAGAACGATAGGCTATTTTCATATTCCCTTCAGCACAATCTAAATCACAAGATGCAACTCCAGCAGCAACCCACCACACAATCCATTTCAATTTAAAAGAAAGTAAAGAGAACAAAATAGGTACGTTGCTTTCACCTGCTCCTTCCTCCAAATATTGCGGCAACCCTGAAGAGGATACAGGTACACGTGTTAGCGTAGGTAGACGTTTCCAATTCACTCTTCTCATACACCTGAATATGTTGAACTGAACATACATTGCGGAGAAAGTGGAGAAAGTCAGCGGGATAGCAAAATCTATGCTTCAGAAGCATTAATGTAAAAACATGAAAGTTCGCTTGAATCTGGGAAGTATCTGGAAAGAAAACTCGTTTCCATTCGACTGTATGCAGGATTTTGGCTATACCAGTGGAGAAAGTTAGTTCGAGACAATAGTCTGAGAACCATATGTATGGCAAAATTCAAACGGAGAAAGTCCAGCCAGTACAGTCGATGACGTATTCGCAAGGACATATCTGTAGGTTGAGTACCGCGGAGACATTCAAAGATTGTAAAAGTACCTGCAAAGAACAATTACGCTGCAGCAAGGATGATTAATCAGTAAAAAATCTCCGTATTAGCCTTCTCTTCTCACAGCTTTCAAGAGTGTAACAACTAGCATCTCGGAGAAAGCATATGATTTCCATTTCAAACATGTTCCATTGAATTCTACTAGAAATACAAGCTGAAGATTAAAGTTTGGGAATGAAATGCAGTGAAAGAACAGCTAACCTTGCATACTTTCTCCAAAGAAGTTTCTGGAGAAAGTCACGCAAGACCGAATCTTTGGAGAAAGTATATACGCATAGCAGATGAATACGGAATGAGCACAGAGTGCATACACGCCGAATTTGAGGTTATGTAGCCTTGCGAAATGATTTGCATTTGAAAAGTGCGAGAGCTGCACATGAATCTTAACTTTGTGAGAGGTTAAAGCGGGAGAAAGGTAACGTCTTAGAAGTCATCCTCTGGGATCTCCTTCTTCCTTGAATACAGTCCCCTTACCTTTAACCTCGAGCATTTGTTTGAATGAGAATGTGCCCCTATATTTGCATAGCCCTCTCCTTTTGAAAGTGAAAGGAAGAGAATAGGAGATTTTCATTTATTCTTTTACATGCTCCTTTTAAAAGGAGCATATTCAAGACGCGGCCGAGTTTTCATTTTCTCTACAAGTTTACTCTCTCTTGCCCACCCGGCTTCTCTGAAATTCATAAAATTTACTCACAATGAATAGGGGAGCAACAACATAAAATTAAATTGTGGCCATAAGACAAGCTCACGGTAAATAAGCTCGGAAAAGTTTTCCAACTTTCCACTTTCTCTTCCCTTATTCTTCTACATCTAACCTAACTTCCTTTCACGTTTGCCCTCTCCTCCAGCTCCCTAGCTTTCTCCAAGGTTGGTTGATTCTTCAAGCTTGATGCCCCCGTGCTTTCTTCATCATCTCGTCCATCTTCTTCCTCTAGCTTTTATTCCCACAAACCTTATCAGGAGGATCCACCCTGATTACAACTCTTGAAAGGTGGAGAAAGTGGACCAATTCCCCTGGATCAAACTAAGGGGAAATGGTTTCAGCCCCCGCGTTAAAGAAAATCCTAGTCGGACACCTTAAGAACACTCTCTGCCCTCTCCTCCTTTCACTATCAACATTATTTGTAATTTGCAGCATGGGCTCAAGATCTTGAACAAGACATAAAGTGTCTTTCTCCTTCCAGGAAATACCCTTTACTTTCACCAACAAAATAACAATCCTAAAATACAAGGTATTAACCCTCTCGTAACCTCGGAAAGCTAGCCAATTCATCAAAAAGCTAATTCAAACACGGAGAAAACTCATTTTCTCTCCCTTCCTCTACATCCATTCATCCAATAATATGCAAGAAGTGAAAGCAGGGCTAAAGAAGGCACAGCCGTAGAAAGCAAGTACACGGCTTTCACCCTCATTCAATAACGTGAACTACAACAAGAGCTAGATTTTTCCTTGGAAATGGATATACACTCCTGTCTGCACTGAGACTGCACTGAGCTTTTCTCCATAACTGAGGCAGCGCAGAGGCAAAGTCATTGGAGAAATCAGAATAAAGTCACCAAGTCACACAGCTCAGAAAAATGAAGATATTATTAAAAATTAGGCGAAGCCACCACTGTAACAAGATAGCTGGACCGAGTATGGGTAGCTGAGATTACTGTCGCGCTTTTGCCATTGCTCACCCATCACCCTCTTTATGTAACTCCTCACTTTTGGACCAGGGCCAAAAGTGTGCAAATATGGAATTAGGGAATGTGAAAGTGCGAGGAAAGTCGTTCACCGTTTTATAGTCACCCATCACCCTCTTTATGCAACTCCTCACTTTTGGACCAGGGCCAAAAGTGTGCAAATATGGAATTAGGGAATGTGAAAGTGCGAGGAAAGTCCTTCACCGTTTTATAGTCACCCATCACCCTCTTTATGCAACTCCTTACTTTTGGACCAGGGCCAAAAGTGTGCAAATATGGAATTAGGGAATGTGAAAGTGCGAGGAAAGTCGTTCACCGTTTTATAGTCACCCATCACCCTCTTTATGCAACTCCTCACTTTTGGACCAGGGCCAAAAGTGTGCAAATATGGAATTAGGGAATGTGAAAGTGCGAGGAAAGTCCTTCACCGTTTTATAGTCACCCATCACCCTCTTTATGCAACTCCTCACTTTTGGACCAGGGCCAAAAGTGTGCAAATATGGAATTAGGGAATGTGAAAGTGCGAGGAAAGTCCTTCACCGTTTTACAGTCACCCATCACCCTCTTTATGCAACTCCTCACTTTTGGACCAGGGCCAAAAGTGTGCAAATATGGAATTAGGGAATGTGAAAGTGCGAGGAAAGTCCTTCACCGTTTTATAGTCACCCATCACCCTCTTTATGCAACTCATCACTTTTGGACCAGGGCCAAAAGTGTGCAAATATGGAATTAGGGAATGTGAAAGTGAAATACACCTCTCAATTCACATTTCCTCATACTTTCACACCTTTTTCCTTTTAAGTTTTCGAGAGTTTTTGCACACTTTTGGCCCTGGTCCAAAAGCATAAATTCGCATTTGACCGGCTCTACATAAGCTTCCCTTAGACTTCGTCTCGGTCCAGCTAAAAATGCGAAAGCGTACATGACAAGGAACAGATGAAGGCTCTGCAGAGGAAATTGGGAAGAGAGCGCACAAAGGCTTGTGGATGAGCATTAAAATGCGTCGAGGCAGTGGAGAAAGCAGAGAAAGCCAAAAACAATATGAACAAAACAGGAAAAGATGTAGATGATGCCATCCGAATGTTTATTCCACTAATAGCCTCTAATGTTCTTCTTCCCGCTCACCACAGATAATTTACTGCTCCTGACTCTGACTAGGCTTATGTCGCAATGTAAATGTGCAGATACAGGATTGGTCTGGAAGGAGACTCGAATCTCGCAATTGAAAGTAAATGAAATACGAAAAGAAAATTCACTCCTTCTAAATCTTCATCCAGTCCTCCCCTACCCCGTCTTCCTGTCCCCTAGCATGTACAGCTGACTCTGTCTTCATCAAGGGATTGCGGGCGGGATATATACATCTCCGTCTCACAATATATGCATACTACATGTACTTGTCACGAGGATAACACCCAGCTTAAAATTTCAGCCTAAAATTTAAAGCTACGTTCTGGATTCCCTGGAATTTGGGAAACCTCGAAAAATAATGGTGAAAGTCCTGGTGAAAGTAAGTGTGGCTGGAGAAGATTGTGAAAGCGACAAAATTTATCCTTAGTTGCTCCTCATCATGTACTTCTTCCTTCCTTCCATGATTCTTATCTACCAGCCCTCATACTCTTCCTCATCCTTGGAGAATACAAGGGGATGGAAGTATAAGAAGAGGGCTGAGGAGTAAATAGGAAGAAAATCCGGAAGAAGTAAATCCAACTTCTCTCCTTTCCCCCGTCTCTCTTCGCTTTCTCTTCCAGAGATTCTCACTCGGGGAGATGATACTCCAGTGCAGATTCCTAATTTTCTATTCTCATCAAGATGCATAATTATGCCGGTGTTGGTTGGTCTGTCTGGCTCCTTCTTTAGTATCTGCTTTAGTGAAAGTGGAGAAAGTTCCACTCACAGCGAACAAGTCGGGCTTTTCGTAAATTAAGATAAGAAGGAAAGAAAACCTTGGAGTGTATTCTCAAGATTATCGTAAGTTGTGACAAAATATGAATATTTAATCATTTCCACCACTTTCAGTATGACAAGTTACCACATGTGGTATGAAAACCATAATTAAATACAGTCATGCATTTAAGGTCTTCGGCGTGTACACAGAATATTTTCTCTCTGGTAAACAGGAAGAGCCTGAATTTTGGAAAATGTACACTGTTATGTCAAAGATCCCAGCCATGTTCGAGTACGGTGTGGATAAAATCCTTTGGAGAAAGTGGAGAAAGCACCATAAGTTAGCTTTATACAACGTCGGGAAGTAATCTGTATGAAATCTGAATCCAAGTTGGATTTGTATACAAGGGTATAGTTTAGACTGTGCTTTCTGAGCTTTCACTCCTTTCTCCAGCTTTCACAACTTTTTTCGTTCATTCCATAATACAGTCGGAGTTCTAAGAGGATAAATATATGCGAAGCCGGGAGGGTAATTGTTACTTTTTCCTCACAGAGTTTCATCTATTGTGCAGACAATAGGTTTCGGATCCCTCGGAAAAGAATCTTTTACGCACTGCACACTAACTACGTACTTACAATAACATAATAGAGTTAGTTTGGAGGGAGAATATTTTTTTGAAGAAGAAAATCTGATTGTAAATTCTGAGTCTAAAGCTTCCATTTCCGTTTTTTTTTCAAAAGTAAGTAACTAAAGAGAAAGTACGGTGAAAGGGTGACGCGAGTAGATGAGGATTTCGCGCCTTGCTTTCATCATTCGCGAAAAAAAACTCTGCCCGCCGGAAGAGAAGAGAAAGGGAAATAAATATTTCCACGCACAAAGCCATATACATAGAGGGCAAGGGGGATAACACAGATGGAGATGGGGCGAGGAGAGAAAAAAGCCATTATTACATCCATAAATAACCTTTTATCTTGCTCCAAAGGTGTTTTCTCTTATTCACCAAATAAATGCGCAAGCATATGAACCAAGAGAAAGTCAGAGAAAGCATAAGACTAGCCGGGATTACAGAAGGCGGGCAAGGAAGCCACATTTTAAAATCCAAATTATTCAGGTACCGTCAAAGGGAAACAATGAGGGAATATAGAGGGATGTGCAAAGGGAAAGTTCATCCCTTTTCACTAAGCTGGCCGCCTCTCTCTCTTGCCCAAAAAGATAAGGGCGGATGACAGCCTGAAATTCGTCTATCCCGCCAGATTGTAATCAAGAATGGACCGGTATTCCGGTACACACAATGGCGGATCCATTCAATTCCCACTCTCCCTCATCGAAGCCATGTAAAATAAATTCCTTGTCATCCCTCAATGCAGGTTCGGCGTAAAAAATTCTTATTCTATTCCCCTTCATGGGCCTGGCTTCCCCGCGGTACAACCTCCACACAACTCGGAGCAGAGAGACGAATCAAGACAGGAAGCTTTCCAATGGAGCGTTTCACGCTTTCTCTGGAGAAAGAACCTAGAGCTGGTGCAAAAGCAACGCTGACTTTCTCCAAAAGAAAATGTGATAGTCTTCCTGTACTCCGCTGGCCTATGCTCCAGGGCCAAGGAAATCCGGGTAATGTTTATACCCGAAATCCGAGAGGTCGTTCTGCAAGGATTTCATGCATCGGCAAGAATCCTTTCTGGCAGCCAAGCTAATGCATCCCTTCACCATAAATAAGCCAAATACTCTTTCTCTCTTTGCGCGTCATATCCACACCTCATCCATTCCTTAGGCACTTTATCCGTTTCCTAGGATCGGCGTGACTGGGCTGTGGTTTTCTCAAGGGAATAAATAAAGAATGCAGCGTTCACTACATGAAGCTCGCGGATTTATCGGTGGTCGTTATCGATAATACGATAAAATAGTGTGTATCGAAGCGTCCGTGAAGGTCAGAGAATTGGGAGAAAGCAAGGAGAAAGCAGTGACTCGTAGAGAAAACAATCTTAAGCTAGGCTCAAAAGGACGGTACTTGGCGAGAGCAAGTATGTTTAAGGAAGAAAAATAGAGACATGTCGCTGGTGAAAGTCATAGTCATAGCCTGGCTGGTTTTATTGTAGGTATAGCAGAGAATGACAAGTGAAAGCTACAGGCATGAAGCGTATAGTGGTAGAGGTCAAAAGATTTGCTCAAAGGCTAATGGCGGCACACCAGGAAAATATCCCAAAAAACGATTGTGGTTAATACAAAAAGATAATGTCAAAGAGAAAGTGGACATTTGTATTATTTGTTGGTGTAAGTTAAAATGGTGTGGTGAAAGTAAAGGATTTGGCTGTGCACAATGCGTTTTACCATACACGGAATCGGGAAAAGAGGGGGGAAAGAAAAACCACGTAAAGGAGGAAATCGGCAGCCAATTCTTTGAGGTGACAGGAAAAGAATAAGAAAACGCTATTTAAAGCGATACAATCTTTGATTCAGCTACCTGAAAAACTACGGCAGTCAATCCAAGTCGTTTAAAGTACCACTTTCCCGGGTAGGAAATAAGGGTTATTCGATAGACGGAAATACGGTAGGGAAAACTAGGGCGAGAAGGAAAATCAATCTTTATAAGAGAGAAAGCAAGGGAAAGTCCTGTGTATGTGTGGGGGTCAAGCGATCGGCTGTAAAGCCTGGCGGGAAGAGAGCGGGGCTGAGAGGACGGGCAGGGAAAGTGGAAGAGGGGAAGGAAGGAAGCGGGCAGTCTATACAATTCCCAAAAGAAAATAGGAATCATTTTGAGTCGTGAGGAGGGCGATTTTGTTAGAGATCAAGAGAAACCAGGGGAAAGTGTAGCGGAAAAAGAAATGTTAGAGGGATGGAGTCAAGTACAGAAGGAGTGAACTGTTAAATTCAACCATTTAATGGCCCTTTTTCAAATGTGCCTCCCCCGGGAGCCTCTACACACACTACTATTCTAATGGCGGGAGACAATATGAGGACGTTTCAAATCAGTCAATCCTGTTCAAGGAGAACCGCAGAGCCAGCGACACAAAGTAGCTACCCTTCCATAAGATTTTCAATGTCCGATCCAGATGTGAGCGGAATTCATTATAGTTTCTACAACGTCTCAATCTTATCCACCATCCGCCTTTCTTCCTCGCTTTCTCCGACCTTTCTCTACTTTGTCCGCTCCTACTTTCTCCATCCTTCCTTCCCTGCTTTCCATCTTCGACCAGCCTGCTCTTATTTACACAATATCACTACAATCCCTTCTCCAACAACATTTACTCACGTAACGTCCCTTTAGCCTTTTCGAGATTGACTGCTTAAATTGAATGAACATACACACACACACGCTGGGGAAAATATTTTATTCGAATGTTCCCGCTAAGCCCAAGTTAGTTGCGTTCCTCGTCGTGAAAAAATATTGCTTTTCCAGGAGTTATGTACTTAAGTATGGTCTTGACACAAGAGGCAAGACAAAAATAGGACAGAAATGGGGGTTGTCATAATATGTGCGATGTTTTTAAGATTTTTACGCCGTTTTAAGGATTTTCGTGTGAGCGATCAGACCCAGAGGCCATAGTTTCGAAATTGTGGTTAACTAATTAACATACTGCGTTCAACATTTTTACGATTATCAATTACTCTTTATTGCTCAGCCTCTTTGGCTTAACTTTCGCCAAGCTCAGGGAGGACATATGAAGTTTTGCAGTCGCTAAAAATAAGTCAGTCAGTCAGGCGCACTAATTACTCCGTATACCTCCTTTTACAGCATTAGTTGCGGATAAGCCAGTGTACACTGTATACTTTACGAACATTTAATTTCTACAACCATTGCCAACAACACACACAACCCGAGTACACATCCTTCAAGACCCTACGTGAAGCAAGTCAAGTTGAATTCTGAGAAAAATATTTTCCCTGCAATAGATTCCAGAAAAAGAGAGACATAACCCACACCAACTTTCTCCACCTGCAGCTGCAGCTTCCAGTCAGAAGAAGCAGAAGTTGTGTGCAGGGAGTGAAAGCGTAGTGAAAAGCAGACAGTTGCGTAAGAATATTTCGAGGGAAGCAAAGTTTGGTAGCAAATAGGGTCTCAAGTTTCTAGAAAATGTCCATGCTTTCTCTTGTTGCTTTCACTCCAAGAGCCTTCCGGGGCTACCGCTTGATGAAGTGAGGGAATGTCTCTTAAATTCTTCTCTGAATGCAACATTCTTCAACCGAGACAATGCAAGGCTGGAGTGTGTTTGGGATGAAATTTGAGTCTGACTTTCTCCCCTCGTCCTATCCTCCTTTTCCTGACTCTTGCTTCTCTCTCCTTAAACAAACTATTGCACAACAGACTTCCACATTCACTGTGCGTCAGTCCTTTGCTTTCTCCAAATCTGGAGAAAGCAAGAGAAGCCAATTCCATTACAGAAAAGACATTTAAGATACGGAGACCTTTTGGAGGCAAATGTATGATGGTGCCTGATGTAAATCTTGCCAGATTTCTTTCTCCATCCTTTGAGAAGCTATATCGTCAATCAGGATTCTATACAGACTTAAACCTAAGCCTCTTGCTTCTTTCTCTTCATGCATTCCAATCTGGAGCTGACCACATTCATTTAATAATTTGCACGGTTGGATGGAAAATCCTCTTGGATAAACAAGAGGAGAGTACCAGCGAGAAAAACTAACAATAGAGTGTGTGTTACTTTCTCCAAAATCGAAAAATCCCGCCAGCGAGCCAACCCCTGATTTATCTCAGCCATACATACCCAAAGACGCATTTTTCAGCCATTTCTCCTTCCTCGCTTCTTGAAGGAAGAAAACACTCGGCCTGGAATTAAATCCTGGAGGGGATCTAAATTCATCCCTGAACTGGTTTGTATAGGGTGCGTGGAGTATGTGAAACATTTTCTGCTCGGGTGCGAGAGCGAATTCAGGCCCCTCCTTGTGAAACTAGCCATGCATAGGTTAGTACGTCAGATGATGTAAAAAATAGCCCGGGTCAAGGCGTAAATCCCAATAGAGTCGAAGAGAGGTTACACACACGTACGTGAAAAATTCGCAAATGGGTATTTCTTGAACTTTACTCAGCGGCCGGCAGAGCGTAACATGAGGTTTACGTGCATGGTTGGAAGGGACTTGATGGAGAAAGTATACTCCACTACGCCCTGTCACACAGCATCTTGAAAGAATTAGCCCAGAACTTTAAAATATTTAAAGAGTTGCTCCAAAGAAACGTGAAAGCCAAGGAGAAAGTTAGAAGAGTCAAGCCTACAAATATTGCCAATTACACTCACACGTCCCGTACGATACCGGGCTACTTGAGTCTACGTATAATCCTTGAAGAGAGCTAACAAGGAATTGCAAATTAAAATTAACAACTTTTCCAAGCTTTCAGTTACACAAGTTTTCTTTTCTTTGTTGGATTACACGAGGAGAAAGTTGAGGAGCTCCTTTCACTCAATACATGTACACGGAGCATACCGTGTTAGGCTAACTCGGAGGAAATGGAACGTGTATCTGCAATTCCGTAGGGTGAAAGCATATGCATATTTGCAAAAACAGTCCCAAGTAGAATTTCGCTAAAACTTAGAAAAACGGGGTGCAGTAGCGAAAAGGAGTGAAAGCAGAATAAATTCACTAAAAGGCGAGGCATCGGAGCGAAAACCTTTTTAACATATTTTCTCCACTTTCTCCATCCACAACGTATGCGAAAAATGCTTGTTCCTCCCAGGAAGCCCAGTTCTAGTTATTATTACATCTCAAGTGTTTTCAAAGACGCAGGAATTCTCTAGTCTCGGATTGCTAGAAAACCCCGCCGTTTACTTAGATCTTGCTCGTATCTCTTCAAAGTATATGCAAGACAATATATGAAATTCCAACCTTCCGCTTTCTTTTTGTATGTTTTATTCTGCAATTCCCTCTTCGAGCAGAAGAAAAATTTAGTTCTCATTCCTCATCCTGCTGTACAAGGAGAAGCAAAGCAGCAAGAGGAAGAAAAATAAGGCTTTTATCTTTTCTTATCAACTGTTTTTCTGAGTTCACACATGACACCGTTTTCAAGTTACATGTTTCTGACTGGCGTACCGGCTTTGCAATTATTACAGTACTTCACAACAGATCCTTAAACTTCGTAAACGGCGTTGAAATTCTTTCCGGAAAAATTTCTTTGTACTTGAAGCTTTGTCTAATTTTAACTGTGCACTAGACAATTCGCGTGGAATACTAAGACATTTCTCGCATAAATTAAAATCAAAGTCGATTACTTTCTGTAAAATTCATGATTGTACGTAATAAGTATGAACAAGTCATATTTCATTTTCATGCAGAAATAGAAGTATTGTGTTATTACATGGATCTGAAATATTCCACATAGTTTTCGATTGTTGTGTGAATTATATGTTCACACTTTGGTTTTTCTTGATGCGTACAAAAAACTATTCCGAGCTGATACATAAACAACCAAAGAAGAAAGTACGGTGCATATCCGCCGAAAAAGATAGAATCCTGAAGTAGGCTAGGATTTGTCAAAAATACGTGCAATGAATTTTTGTTCATGATGCAACTTTTAACAACTTTCACCGACTTTCTCCACCTTTCTCCTCAACCATTCAACTATACGATGACCCGGTGTGAGATACGTAGACTCAACAAGACTGTAATGACAAAGAGAAAGTCCTCTTCACTCATCTCTACGGGAACATTGGAACGCTAAGGAGTAGCTAAAAAGAATTACTGATGTGAACCTATACTTATTACGGATGTAGCCGGATAAAGGATTTCTGGTACGAGTTCCCAATTTTTTCTCGGACCATTCAACCATGGCCGACTTTACTATATTTTGTCATCCTTCATTGAATTCAGTAAACAAGGACCCGCCGTTGACAGGATTGCATGTGTATGCGCTTTGAAAATTGAATTCATCATTGATTTTCCCCTATCTCCCGCAAAAAAAACTAGTTCGTTCGTGCCAGTCTCATTCTACTTTTCAGGTTTTCCCCCTTCTCCTCCTCCACACGTATGCACAAAGCCATGAGCGTCATCATGTTCCAATTGAATCCTCTGGATGGATGGAAGAGAGAAAGCTCAAGAAGAAAACAAATATTGATCCATTCCACAGAGAGGTGTCATCTCGAGCTTACTACACACAACCCACCGCAACAGACTAGCTACCAAAGTTACAAGCGTAATTGCTTTCCTGTTTGTCCAAGGCATGTACAGACAGCTCTACCGCTCCCATGATAACACTGGCTCCTATAACAATGTATAGAACTTTCACCGCTCCCCGTTACAGTACCCCCCTCGTGAACCATCACCACCATGCATGCACTACGTTACGTGCTCTATTTTAAAAGCGGGTGGTGCATAGTCGGATGATTGTTGTTTGTTACCCGTATTCTTAGGATGCGTCCTACTAGAAAATAGTGCGTGCCAATCGAAATTCCCACAAGTAACTCGTAGAGGAGTTTTTCATGTTCGCAAACAATTTTTTGTCATTGTACGATACGTCGTTGTTGCATTTATTCCTTCTCCTAGGACGGAATCCCTTCCCCTGTTCACATGTACCTGGAATAGCTTCATGGATGAAGGCATCACATGCTTCCTTTCATTTAGTTTCGCTTCATTTAGTTTTACGGTCAGTAAAATATTCTAAGCGCATCTTCCACGAAGGAGCTTATAGGTGGAGACGGTGCTCAAAAGAGAAAGTAACCGCCCAACTTTCATATTTACAACTTTTTCATGATAGAAAAAATTCATGTTATTGACTTATGCCATATTTATTGAAAATTATATAGAGCGCTAACTTTATTGCATCTATTTCTTCTCGTCCTCCTTTCACTCTGCTCCCCTTACCCGCTTTCTCTTTTCCCCTTTCCCTCCTTTCTCTTAGCTTCATTCTTCATCCGCTTTTATCATCGCTCTGTCTACAACCTTTCTTTACCTACTGCCTTTTGCTACCTGCATGAGCTCTTGAGCTTTCTCCGGAGGATTATCCGCCGTAAGGTAACATAGGACTTTCACCCGGCTGTCGGTTAACACTCTGAATATTTTCACCTTGCATATTGTTTCTTATCAGGAGATGATCATCACCCCTTTCACAAAGTCTGAACCCATGTCGACTTTATTTGCGTACGATGACTGTACGTGTGATAAAACATTTTTTCATGCTACTCGACCCCCCCTTTCTTGATTGATCAGGTGATGGAAAACTAGGCCGCTTCCAAAAGAGAATGGAGAAAGCAAGGAAGTGAATGAGAATACCTTTGGAGACAAGTAAAATTGATTTTCCGGCTTGATCGCATGCAAGAAAGACTCTTGTATGTTTCCGCTACTATAAAGGTTTACATGGAGAAAGTTTTACATATGCATATAATATGATTGATCCGAATTCTCATTTACGCTATCATTTTCCTACTTCCTCCCGGGCATCCGTTAGCAATCTGTGTGTGTGTGTGCATAATTCAATGGTTTCCCATCTAAAGGTCATCGTATTCAATTTCGATCCTTTGTCAGCTGACACAATGCATCGTGATGCCCGGGTATTCTGGAGGCTACTCCTTAGTAGAAAGGTAATCAAAATCCGAGAGTGATAAGCTTTAACTGGTTTCGGGGTATGCCGCCTGGTTCCGGGGGTAAATTACTTTGCTTCCTCATACGTTAGTGGATTCGCCCGATAAGGAGTCGCTGCTAATGGTATGTGTCGCAAGGAGGGGATCAACAATTGCTAAGAAGTAGGGGCGACAATCCTGCTCTCGTAGTATGTGCTATGGTGAGTAACACATACCTGACATACATCTTAAGTGCACCGTGCTATACAAAACGTGTGCACGCTAGACGGCACTACTAGCTACAAGTGCACGGTATATTTGGATGTGAGCGAAGCGAGTTAGCTATGCAACTAAAAGAGAAAATTACCCACATCCTCCTCCCGCTTCGCCTCCTCGGTAACAAATTATGCTATTTTGGTGTTATTTTTTACCCGGGAAATGATTTATACACCATCCAGCGCAACATGAATCGCATGTGAAAATATTAGACAAGTCAAAACTTTTTTTGCATGCTTAATAACAAGAGCAAAGGAGCGCACCTGCCACGGCGCGATAATGGCAGCCTCATAAAAGTTTACACACTTTTCACTCCTGTCCCGCCCTAGTTAGCACCCCACCCCTTCCGTCCCTACTCTACCCGCCACCACCGCCACTGACTACACAAGGAGCAATGAGCCGGGTAGAAACCGGGATGAATATGAATATATTAAACCATACCGAGTGAGACTCCTACCCGGGTAAAACATGTACTCTTCCCCGTTGCCCTCTCCGACGGACGTGCCTATATAACCCGTAATGCCCGACTCCTCCTCGTGCGGTTAGTGAAGCGGGACGGGACATTTTTCACCCAAAGCATATGATAAGAAGGAGGGGAGATGGGGATGAGGAGGAGCATTAAAGAGCATCTAATAGGGACAATTATTCAAAGTCTACAAGACAGAGTGTGTGAATCTGGCGAGTTCAACAGGACTACAAGACATTTATCATATTATTGTGTATTAACGCAAGAAATATCGCAATTACCGCTCTTGTTTTCTTCCTCCTCCTATAAGTCATTCTAACGAGGAAGCCTGGAACTACACGCCGGAAATACACTCAAGAGGAAACGCGACATCCTCTCAAGATAGCAGTCTCGCATATATTTTATTTCCACTAGCTAGAACACAACCCCATGAATCCTTCTCCTCCTGGAAATAAGACAAACTTTGTGCCCAAAGATCCGGGAGGTTCCCGGATCTAGTGATTCCCACTTTTCAAGGAAAAGATATGGGGGAATAAGACGAGGCGGGAGTCGTGAGAGGATGAAGATAAACTCTTGAGAGAAATGCATCAGCGTGGGAAGAGAGCTACTACATAAAATATATATTCCAAGAGTTGGTTATTCTAGGGGAAGGCCATAAGCGTTTTAGTAAAGTTGTATGTATTTGTGAACGGAGAAAGCATCCAGTTGATAGCGAGGGGTGTCTTTTAGTGCCGTTTGTGTTGTGTCTCAGTCTTGGAGAAAGTTTGGGAGAAAGCAGAGAAATAGGAGACAGAAATTCAAGAGTTTTAGTCCAATTTAGTTTAAGCTTTCACAGCCCAGTCTTTATTGTGTTGTAAGATGCAGAAGGTTTACGCCTTCTTCCCTCACTGCTAAGCAACAGAGTCTTCTTTCTCCGACTTTCTCTCCACTTGACATTAAACATGAAGAGAGTGGGTGAGAAAAGGCTTATTACTTTGATTTATTTAGAGGACGGCATCTCATTATCGCTAGGGAATATATTCATTGGCAAAAAATTTATGCAAACCCCGGGTAACCAAGAAACCGGAAGTAATATTACGGGCAACAAAGTTTAAATTATTGCATAATAGTAAGCAAAACTTGAGAACAGACTCTCCCAACTTTTCAGATTGTATTACCCGGAATAATATAGTTTCAAAAACTTATTACGGCACAGGAACCAATCATATTGCGTGTGAACTGGTAAAATTCCGGCAAGTGAGAGAAAATATGGGGAACAGAGAAATTCAACAACATGGCTAAAACTTGGAATTAAAGAATAACAAAAAGAAGGGAGTCCCGGGTTACCACTTTCTCCTTTAGCTTTCTCTTCGGGTTTTCGTAGAGCACGAGCAGTAGAAGAGAAAGCAAGCGGGTAGCCAGCCACCAGTATTTTATCAGCATTAACGCTTGTATAATCAGAAAAATAATCAAGTAAAATCACACAAAAAGAGCTACGCAGAAATGCTACCGAAGAATTATCCACGTAGCACACAATTCCCTACCCGCTATTTTAGCGGGCATGTACATGTATCCCATCCGGGATGAAGCACAGTAGCAATTTCTCATACATGTTTTTCCTGTGTGCTCGCCTAAAATACCCGGGTATTAGGAGAAAACGGTACGTACATACGGAGCGGGAAATTACTCTGAATTCACTTTCCTTCATAGCATTGTTGAGAGGGCTCGTTAAAACATAGAACCCGCCTAAAGCCAGGCTATTGCCATCCAGCTTTTCGGGTTAAGCTTATATTTTCTGGGAGAATAGCCGGTTTTAACCTTTTACGTGTACATGCACACGGGCAGGTAGTTTGGGTATGAATATATGGATATATTTGGCCAAGGCTACACAATTTTAGTTGATTTGAATTCCCGGGTTTTAGGGAAAACCCCTCCAAGCTTTCCCACAGCTTGACCGTGAGAATAACCCTGAGCTTTGCAAAATTTGAAAAGCGCGGCAAACTACAAATACTCCGCTATTCTTATTCAAGCCCACTGCTGCGCCACACTAATGAGAGAAATGAAGGATAAGGATCTGAGGGTATTCCGTGTTCTAGTTGTTATCATTGGTGAAAGTAGTGGCTGCTGATTCTGTATATAAGCTTATAGAAGAGCAATGAGTTTTAAGAGCCTCAAGAGAAAGCATCTGCCTCGGGGATCATTAACGTCCCATCAAATTATCGCAGTCCGAAATATGTGTGTAGATATAACCTCTCATCCAATGGATTTAACCCATTAAACCCTAAGCACACCACGCTTCAGACTTTCACTTAAAGCAAGCAAGCCGGAGAAAGTTCCATTCAAAAATTGTTTTCATTTCATTTGCCACTGTAACCCCCTTCCACCCGGACTCTCCGTGTCAGCTCCAACCTACTTACGCTGACGGGGTTAGAGCAAAAGTAGCTGTAGGCAAAGGACAGTTGATCAACTTTCTCCATTTCAGTTTGCAAATTCTTACACATAGCCAAAACGGCTCCCCCTCGAACAGCAGGCCAATAAGCTCAAGCGTGTACGAACATATGGAAACGTGTAGCGCTAATAGCTAAAACATGCTCCTCTACCTAGAGGAGGAGAAAGTGGTGAAAGTGGTGAAAGTCTTTCTCTCCACAGGATCATTGATTTCATAATTCCTTTCACATAGACACCCGGAATACTTGCTGTTTATCATGCATGCAGAGGAAACGGTCTTAATTTCATCGAGGCTTAAAGAGAAAGCCTCCCGGCTTTGGCCTCATTTTAGTTAGAATGGCCCCAAAAGCATTAAAGTTAAAGCACGAGCAGGGTTCTGCCTTAGAGAACGCAGAGCTAACTTGGTAAATAGCACAAATTCCGCACATTGCTGTTTCTGTCAGAATGACACGGCTATCAGATACGTACGTAGCAAGCAACCGGGCATTAACTTTCCTCAAAAGTTTTACTTCCCTCGGAGCCTATTGCATGTTCCCGTATTCCTCTTCCCTGGAGAAGAGAATGGTAGAACTGGGCTTACCCGGGTTTTCTGCCTGTGTTCATCCTCCTCCCTTTTGTGGGAATGCATTCATGCTTGATTGAGAGGAACGTGATATTCATGAAGAATTATGCAACAGCTTCCAGGCTTCATTCCTTCCTTATACAAGCGTACTATGGTTACGGTTAAAAGCGTTGGTGTTGAATTCCATTGCGGGTACAATACAAGACAAGAGTGAATCTGACTTGACATCGGGTATTTAATTCCAGCACCGTAAACGGTTGAACCGAATCCCAGGCTGAACAGCGTTTATTCCACGGTTGTTTTCAACCGGTTTTGGTTACGATTTCAGAAAGTCTTTGAAACGTTTCCATAGAAACGGCTTCAAGATGAGGTTTCTAATCTGAACGGAGAAAATCACAAAGGGGCCGAGAGAGAATCCATAAAATCCTTCTACGAACCCCGTTGCACATTGCAGCAAGGGAGCAGAAACAATCTTTAAAGCGTCACGATGAAAGAGGAGACAAGCCCCTCAATTTAAGAAAATGCTTTCTATTAAACGAGATGCGTTTTCAAAGCCTAGAAATTATCGGCTGGACGCCAGCTTATTACTTAAAAGCAAGGCCGCCTCCCCCAGGAACCCTCTTCTTTGGGAGAGAAGGGAAACCCTCTTTGGGACATTTGCGGCCTAAACGGAAGTAAAATGCGGTAGTTCGGAAGACCTAATGTGAAATGCATTTGGGTGGGGGAATGAATCCAACTGCATACCCGAACGGCGGGAGTTGTAAAATTACAAAATAGTAGAGCCGCAGCTTCCATGTATTCCGGCAGGGAGGATGCGTTTTCTGCTTAACTTGAATCATTCCCTTGAAAAGCGATTGCTGGAATTGGGGGAAAGCTTGAATGGACTCAGGGTTGAAAATGAGAGAAAAGTAGTGAAGAGAAACATGTATCTTAAACTAAAGCAGAGGAAGAGAGTCACATAAGGCGGAAAAATAAGTGCGTGTAAAATTTGGAAGAGGAACTGAAATGGCTGAGAGGGGAGAGAATGAGTCTTAAGAGAAAGTCAAGCGGAATAAGCCAAAGAGGATGTGGTTACAGAAGGGTATCGTATTTTATCACGGTTATATTGCTTCGAGTACAAAGAATTAAGATCTACGAGCTTAAGAAGCTTTTCAAGTGTGCTGAAGCTGGAGAGAGATGATAATCAGAGTGATAATCATGATGATATTTTCCTAGGAGATGAGTGAAAGCAGGGAGTGAAAGTTGTGCTCTGGTAACAGAGCTCCTTGAATTATCCTCCACAGGTATTAGAAACCACTAGAAGAGATGAAAAAGAGGGGAGATGGTGGTGAGATTCGTAATTTAATTTCACTCATCCTTCTCTCCCATACTGCTGCAGACACTACAGAGATATACTTACAAGACGTGGTTTTGATGATGGGTGATGGCGTTTGGAAGGTTTCAATATTGTGAAAAGCTTATTCAAGCTTATGAAAATAAAGTCGGTGAAAGTATCTTTGTACAGCAGCTTTGCTTTATCCAAAATGTAACGCGAGAAAGAACAAGCGTACTCAGCTATGAGCTGACTTTCTCCTGCTTTCTCTTTTGGTATAAAATAGTCGTGGCAAATGCATGGTGATTGAGCAGGCTAAGAGGTTTGTGGTTTGTGTGTACTAATTATTAACAGGGGAGAGGGGGGCGAAATTTGTGCACATGGTTTTAAATGAAAATTTAAGCAATTTCTCTCCAAAATGAGATTATTCTCATCTGATGTGAACAAGGCGAAGCGAGAGTACAAGGGGAAGAGGATTCATATTAAATTTCAAAGTGCAATCTCACTTCAAACGTGCCTTGTCTCCTTGTTCCCAGGCTTACGATCCTGGATCTGATGGAAGCATTCTCGTATTTTCTTCAACCTTTCTCTTCCTTGCTTTCTCTCGCTCTCTTTCCCTCATCCGCTTGCCTGCTCTCACTCCTTGCTTTCACCGTTCATCCCTCGAGACTGTTTGTAATTGGAGATAGTGAGGAAAGGTGGAGAAAGGAGGAGGCATGATTGAAATTTAAATATTCTCCCTTCTTACTGCAACCACAAACTATGCGTTGCATTTTGCCCGCACTTTATGAATTCCTGACTTTCTCCGTAACATGAATCCAGACTTGCTAATCATGATTGCATCAATGTGGTTGTGGTACACAGCTCAATAATAACAGCTGATATTTTTCCAACAATTTTTTCTTGACTTTGAAATTCCAGTATATAGAAAAACGTAACACAGAAACTTGATTCTAACAAATTGAAACAACTATTAAAGATGTGAAGCACAAATCCCTATAGGATTTTTTAAAAATACAGGTGCATAAAGTTGGGTGAAAGTCGTTGGAGAAAGCACACGCATGACCTTTTCTAGCATTATGTATATTTACTTATTTTTGCGGATCTGCAAGCAAACAAAATAAAAAGGATTTTTTACTTCCGATAATAAGGCTACAGCATTTTCTACAGTTTCGGAGAAAGTCCCTTTTCACAATACTTTTCAAGGGATTATCTAAGGGGAAACGATTTTGAATGGGAATGGGATTTAAAAGTAGGGAACAGCTCTGATGAAAAGTGTGAAAAATATTTACAGCAAAATGTGCGCAAATACTTTTTCACGGTACGGAATACTAAATTTCTATGGCTTTCTAATAGAGTGAAGTGGAAAAATATAAAAGGAAATGAAAGAATGAGGATGGCGGATGGAGAAAGTTGGAGAAAGCATGCCCATGTCGGAGTTTTGTGACGGATATGTGTGACGGGTTTGGTAGGGAGGCGGGTTCTTTTGCAACTTGTTGTGCGAATTTTTCTACGACTCCAAGGAAACCAAGAAAATGGTCTTAAGGAAGAAGGATAACCGATGAGGAGGGGCTTTGTCGTTAGAAAACATTTTGTTGTACACATTCCCAAAGACACCATTGTCGGAGGAACAATGCATCTATAATACACTCGCTCCCCATCTTCCTCCTCCTCCATGTAATGCCTCTGCTCCAGAGAGGCTCCCCCAGTCTCTACGAAAAGAAGAAAATGTTCACGGGATGACAAAAGTAAGGCAATATATCAGGCAGAAATGTCTTGTGAATAGCAAAGCTTGATTCCGAGTGCTACAGATAAATCACCGACAGAGTTTCCCCATCACTTGAACATACACATGCACAACTTCCTCCCTCTTCATACATGTCTAACCCCCTCTACAACAATTCATATCCAAATACCCGCATTCCATCACAACAACAGCTAGCACGGAATACCCGGGTATTAGCGAGAATACTTTGATGTGCGAAACACAAAAACCCGGCATTACTTGAGCTTGTACTCTGATCGTACCCCGAGTACCTTGTATAAGGATTTAGGTACTATGTTTTTGTGAGAACACGCTCAACTCCACAAGTTATCCCCGGGTATTTGCCCCACTCCTCCTAAATCGGATATCTGTTACATGAAATCCTAGGGAAAGCAGAAAACGCCGAGCAACTACACAATTCCCTTGCATTTATCTTCCCCACCTGGTTTTTCCCTTTAGTTTCTTCTACTCTATTTCCCAGCACCACCTACGGCTACCCGCTTTCACCATGAATGAACGGCGGGAAAAAAATTCTTCCGTCACCTTGTCAAACTCAAGCTTATACTCTTTTCATCCCTCCTCATGCTTGCATTGTTCCCTTCAGTGACAGAATTTCCAGGAGCGTGGGAATGAGGCAAGGACGGTGGAGAAATAATACCCGCGTGCTTTCACTTCCATTTTATTTATCCTTTTCCTTTATACCCTGTCACAATCCGATAGAAGAGGAGAAACTGGAGAAGTAAGAATAAGAGAAGGAACGCACAAATCTCATTCTACTCGCTACACAATTTTCAAATCTTCTCTGTGGACTTTCTCCAGGAGAAAGTAGGGCGACAGGTAGCTGGCTGTTGCTTGCATTGGGTGCTAAATGCTTACATTTATCCTCTACCAGAACAATGGATATCTCTTTGACCTACTTTCTCCCTCCCTTTGAACATTCGAAAGGTGAGGAAGCTTTGATGTAGAGGCCGGCATGACTTCACAACAGGCGGATACTTCATACGTTTCAGCACATGCATAATAGCACATCTAATAGCTACCTGTAACGGGGAGGGACATGAAATAAACGTTTATGTGGTAGAGATAATCACCAGAGGAAGCAGCGGGAGAAAGTCACTGCGAACGGAGAAAGTATAGGTTTGGATTTGGAGCCTCTGAATTGCCGTGGATGATGGAGCAGCAATTTAGAATGAATAGTTATTAGAAAAATCAATGCGAATTACTAATTTTTTGACCAGGCGGAACCCAAGCAAAAAGCACATAACTCCGTTGCTTTCTCCTGCAGAAAGTAGCAGTGTGTAAGCAAAAGGTTCTTAGAATGAATGGTTACGTAGGAGGAAGGAGGATTTCTATTATGTGGATAAAATCCAAGATATGCGGCAGACTAGGGGAAAGCACAGGTAAGGGGAGCATCGATAATTATATTCTTCGCTCATTAATCTTACTTAATGAGTCAATAACTCTCGTACGTTTATTACGCGTCAGAAGAAACCAGTGCTTCCATGGATAAGGGACTCCTCTCCACGGAAACAAATCCTCCGGGTCTTGTCATAGCCTTTCGATAAAAATAGAATTTCTCGGAGAATCCTAGTATTTTAATGCGGGTAACACTAAAAACCGGAAACTTATCGAACTGGAATCTTTTTGCACACATTTTTTAGTTGCAAAGTGCACGTTTTCGCGATACATTCCAAGAAACACGGTCATAAATTATACTTATAATAACAGCTTGTAAATAGTCGTTTGAAGATAAGGGGGGAGTCTGAAAATGAGATGTACGATAGATATATAGCATTACCAAAGAAATTGCAACAAAGACGTTAGCGTATTGAAAGGAGCAAGTAAGTAGGAGGGAGGAGAAAGCTGTAGTATAACTCATCAACGCTATTTGAACATTATAGCAGTTTGAGAATGAGAAATTATGTGACTACTGCCTTACTCTTGACGCCATCACTGCCCGCCCACTACCTCCATCAAGCATGCCGGATTCTAGATTACAATCCTTTTCGAGAAACCGCAATTAAAGTCTCGAAAAATTTATGAGAGTAAATAGAGTACTCAACGGAGCATAGAGCGCAGCCAGTGCTGGTATTGCAAAGTATTTCGAGGGAGAAATAAGCAAGCAAGTGGAAACTACTTGGATGGAATTTAGGGTAGAATCTGTTTGTGGAGAAAGCAGTGAAAGCTGTTCCAAGAGCTGCTCCCTAAGCAGGAATAAAAGAAATATAATGCGGTAATGAAGGAATCCATTTTGATTATGATTGCTCACGCCTTAACGGCCACAAAAATTATTTTCCGTCCCCTCTATCTCCAACTTTCTCTTTTACTTTCTTTTATTTTTTCTGTGCTTTTTTGTCTCATGCTTTCTTAGAATTATTTCGTGAATGTATTCATTTGCTTTCTTAAACTTTCACTTCTGCTTTCATCAACTTTTCTAGTGCTTTGCCCAAGTTTTTCAACATTTGTATCTTGTTTGTTACAATTTTCCTTACTTTCTCCATTTTTTCTCTGCTTTCACCCACTTTCTCCACGAATGCTTCCTGTTCCTTGCTCATTTACAAGGACAGAATAACAGATAGGTATTTTAAAATAATTACATTAGTCCACACCGTCAACTACCAGAACAAGGATAGGTTTTTGTATTTTTATAATTTTACCGGAAATTCAACACACATGAAAATAAAACTAACTCTGGGCGTACCATGGTTCTCGAAAACAATCTTACGGAATAAAATGGAGCTGAACGCACAATTATCTTCCTTTCCCCTCGCTTTCTCCACTATCTGAATCTTGAAAAACCGGCTAGGAATAACTACTCTCGAATCGGGCGCTAATCCTTCTGTCCCGCTTTCTTTTCCTTATCGAAGAAAGTAACATGGTATTCGTCTAATTTGCAAGTTTAACAAGAGGTAGGGCGAGGGGCGAGGCGGAGAGAATTTGAAAGTAGTAAATGGAAAAACTAGTGTAATTTTGAGCAAATAGTTGCCCACTCCGGAATGAAATTCCGGTGCGTGCTTTCACGGGGAAAGCTTCCGATCCTCGACACGCATCCACATGTGCTACCTGTCCACAAATATCCCCGTCCTCCCCATCACGATAATTATCACGCATTCCCAATTACTTTCCTACAACCCATATCGTGTTGTATTACACCACAACAGAGCTCTAGTCGGAACCATGCCAAAATGCCGCTAGCCAAAACGCCCGAACTCGGATAAGCAAACTCAAGCGCGTGCAGCTCTTCCGGCGCTTCATCCCTCCGCTCGCGATACTTTCTCCAGCTTTCCCCTCTTATCAACTTGAAAACTTAAAGCTCGCCCTAGTTGGTTACCGGATTCCTCTTTGGTGGTCGCTCCGCTCTACGAAACGGGTAATTCTCGGTTATCTCAAATCGTGCAAATTCATACTACAAGAGCAGGGAAAGCTCGTGATTCTTCTCAATTCCTAAGAATTGGTTAGTAAGAATAATACTAGGAGCTACTACAAGGAAAAAGCCCCATGTATTATTCATCCTTGTTGTGACTCTCTCAGCTATCCTCTTTAATGCTCTTTCCGGAGGCTTCTCCAACAAGGATCAATGCGTATGTATCAGCCTCCGGGCTAGTTTCGCATAGACAGTATGAGTATACGATGCTCATACAAAATGCAATTCGGTTAAATTCTGAATAAACGTGCTGTTGCAGATTGCAGATATGCTAATAACATTTTTGCATGCGCAACATCCTGAATGCGGGATCCCTAACTGCCCTATTCTTTGCTGCAATTCAGAAGGAGTGAAAGCATGCATTGAATATCAACAACGCGCCTTCAATCCTTGCAAAGTATGACCTGGGGGATTCGCAAGCGTTTGAGCTGAGAATTATAAAATTCAACCGGGACCAAAGACCACCGACACTGAAACACACATGAACGTGTTCAACACAACACTTTGAAACTGAAACGCGGGAGGATCTTGGCGAGCGTGAAAACAAATTAAACCTCCCGCGCGTCAAACCAAAGGTTTAGCCCGTTAAAATCGCGTTAACCAACAGGCTACAGAGTTTGACACGTTCCGGAATCACATAATTGCATGGCAACTCCCATATTTGGATTTTGTACACGCGGAAGTGTCAAATAACGTCCTGATTGTAGTAACTCATGAATTCAAAATCCGATAAGCTCTGGAACTCCTGTAGAGAATTTAAATCCAGTGTATTTCCGCATGCATTACACATGCTTGTAGAGCGGTAATAAGATGGATTTTTTATGAAAATAAGACTCTGCACGTGACCTCCGGCGGATATAGTATGATGTGTGGGAGTTTGTTACGGAGAAAGTTAGCAGAAATTAAATGCCACAAGAACTCCGGCAGAGGATTCAGAGCAGCTGGTTTACTAATCTAGCTGTATGTTTTTCGAACTTGGTTCAACCCCTCAAGCAAAATCTAACTATGAACGGCGGGAATGAATTACCCGCGTATTAGTCAGAGTTGACGAAGACAAGTGTGGGTGTAGAATATAGTGCGTTAATGTTTAAAGCAAATTATTAAAAGGTCTATTCGGGAGATGGAAGTAGGGGTGGAAGCCCTAGAATCAATTGACGCTTTTGAGAATGAGGGTGGGTGGCTGTTGTGCTTATGTTAGAGACATGAGGGGTGTATGTTAAGGTCCTGTCCTACAAAATATGAGCCATAGCTTGTTAGCCTGAGCTGTGCTATCTTATGCCGAGCCAGAATATTTTCTATAGCGAGAATGAGCCAGTCCATGTTAACTTACGGGAATGATTTTGGTCCAAGGGATTCTTAGTCCTGGAGACTGTGGTCCAGCGAGGACGAGGTATACATATGAGTGAAAACCTTATCCTAAGCAAACATATGGTAAATAGGATATGTATGTACATAAATGTAATATATGGGTGAAAATCTATCCTTGTGTAAAGGAGCCAAGCCCTCCTATCTTATAGGTAGGACTTTTAGGTACTCTGCTGGTGCCTGCTTCATTTGATAATACATGCAAAAGGATGCCGTGGCCAGGATTCGAACCTGGATTGCCAAACACAGCCACTCATTGGAGTCTTTACCACCTTTCTAGACCACCAGGACACCCCGTAGATTAACACAGATTTGCTCGCCTAACATTGTTGCTAGTCTTCCTTTAGAGAACGGTATTCTATGAGGGCATCATTAGTTTGCACTGTTTTCCGTTACCGTATTGCCTACCAACGATACACCTTAACTTCACATCCACCTCGTACAGCCTTCGTAATTTATTTCAGAGCGTGAAGGTTTCACAGAGCCAGGTGGAGGAGTAAGGATTTTTTAGGAGGGCTGGATATTATTCCAAGGATTCACCGGGATTGGAACGCAGACCCAGCTCACACTGAATCCTACGCTCTAGCCACCTAGCACCGATGCCACTCCCCATATAACAAGATGAAATATTACGTATACATAGAGCCAACTTGACCTTGAAGTGCTTAAGTGCGTACTAGAGGAAATAATAACAAAAAGTGTTGTCTGTTTTTCGAACTAGTGAAAAGTATTGTACATTGTGTAAAACTGAAAGCCATCATAAATCTCGAGAAGAAATAATAAAACTGAATTTGTTTGTTGTTTTTGGACAAGTAAAACGTATTGAACTTTGTTTTAAAATGAAAAACATCATAAAACTGAGTGAGAACGAAGGTCAGTGTAACGGTTATACGGTAGTTGTAAACAGAATTCGGGTATAAATGCTGAGAAGAAATGACAAAACTCCATCAGTCTGAAATCTGCTGCTGTCCGAGTTGAAATAGTTTTCAAAAATTTGAAAATGGGTTCCATAATTTCGAGGGAAGATAGAAGAACTATGAGGCTACGTTCCGAAATGCGTGTTGAGCAACGCAGATTGGAAAGTTTTGGAAGTCATGGTTATACACCGGGAGCTGAAGAAGAAATCTTGGCCTGGAAGGGATTCTTTTACCGTCACAGTGTTCGGAAAGTTGAGTGCTTTGCTTGTGGAACAACTTTCGATTACCCCCTCAACATACTGCTGACTCAAGTAGAAGCTGATCATCGCACACAAGCTGCAAATTGTAGATTTCTGCGGAATGGAAGCGGAAATATTCCCAATAATCGCCCGTTTGCCGGTCCTATATCTCTGACTGATGATTTGTTCAGCATGCGATCCGAGCTTAACCGTCTGATGTCCTTTTCCCGGGCATTGCACTGGCCGGATTTTATCCGGGTGGAAGATGTTGCAAAGTGGGGTATGTACTACTTTGCAGGTCCGGATAGTGTAATGTGTGCATTTTGTGACAAAGGATTTTACATGTGGGAACCAAATGACATTGCTGAGATTGAACATCGAAAATGGTCACCGGACTGCCCACTAATGCTTGGCCAACCTTGTGGAAATATTCCTCTTGTTGTCGATGAGGGTGGAGCTATAGTGAACGCTAATATAATTGACAATACAAAGAAGCTGATGATACCACTACTGCTTGAAACAGTTTGCGGAGTTGTGAGGTTTACGGCACCTCGTAATCCTCATTACAGGGGATTAGAAAAGAGGATAAAATCTTATCCTCCAGGCTTTGCTGAAGATGAATCTACAGTGGAAAGACTTGCAACAGCTGGATTTTTCTTTTGTCGCTACCAGAAGAAAACCCTATGTTTTTGGTGCAGCCGGATTATTGAGGAATCAGCATACGACGATCCATATGCCGAGCACAAGAAGATTTCACCGCGATGTAATTACGTGGAAATATCAAGATTGAAGCCTAACCCGGCTTCCCCAAAATCCGGAGTATGCAAGATCTGCTTTGAAAACGAAGTTACCATTGTCATTCTCCCATGTGCTCACATGGTTTGTTGCAGTACTTGCCTACCACAGATGGGAAGTTGTCCTCTCTGCCGCAAATTTATAATTGGATACGTCCGGGCCTATCAAGATGTATAAAATAAGGAGGTTATCAAAACAGGTCAGTCAGTTAGTTGCAAGGCGTCTATGAGCATGGCAGACTTTTACGTGTACTTATCTAGCGAAGGCTCTGATAAATATTATCCTGACAATACAATTACTAATTTCAGAAATCAACTGGCTCAACAGATTGAGCTGGAAGGAGAATATGAAGTTGCGTTGACAGACTGTACTTATCTACCATCAAATGTGCTCGTGGCTAAAGGAGAGAAGATTGGAGAGTATGTTTACAAGGGTATTGTTAAGGCTGTGCCGGGAATGGATTTGTCGAAACTTTTAAAAAAGGGTGTTAATCATAGAGTTAATGAAAATGGGAAGTTAGTTTCTGACATTTACAATTGGCAGGATTATGAAAATATAGAAATGTTTTTACAGGATTTAATTACTATTTCAAATAATTACTTTGCTGTAGAAGATGGCTACATTATTTCGAATTATACACCTACAACCAGAGTATATGATATAATATATACACCTAGGATAATGCAGCTGCTAGGGCTTGATAAAGTAAAAATAGATAAGGTGATGGAGTATATACCTTTTGTAGATATCGTATTTAAGAATAATACTAAAGTAAGTTTTGTAAATCCTGACGGAGCTGGTTTACCATTTGGTCGTAAGGGGGACAAAGTAATGGATAAATTAGAGCTAGATGGTAGTATATCTACTTTAATTTTGGAGCAAGATATTTATAATTGGAATGAATTCATGGATACGGTATGCAAGTTTGGAGGATTAAGTTATTTATTAGTTGATGAAGATCTGTTTATATTGTTTCCAAATAATAAAAATAATTTCCTAATAACTGAAAACTTCAACAAGTACTTCGGTCATAAAAAAACTATTGAATATGTCTGGAGGAAAAAAGTCAATGATAATGCAGGTAAATCTCTAGAGGAAATTAAGAATACCAAGGAGTTGAGTAAATTATCATCCTATACGTTTAAGAGTCGAGAGAAAATACTTCAGCATGCAGGGAACACACACATGTATATTTATAGCAATGTAGCTAAGCATCAGTATATCAATGATATTACAGCACCCTTGCTCCGGAAAGTTGTACAGAAGCGTGAGACTGGGGACAGGGTGATGGAGGTATTTCAAAGGCCATACTACGTAGATGTTAGTTTTCCTAATTTTGACAATATTCACATATATATAGCGAATGAAAGTGGACGTGAGCCTCCATTACGTTCAGAGTCGTTCACGTGCACGTTACACTTTCGTCGGAAGAAATGAGTCTGCACGCAAGATATCTGGATGGCATGATAATGCCAGTCCAGTTTGGGAGAGGGTTAGACGGACTATCGTTATATCGAACAAATATATACAGACAGCGAGGAAATGGTCTTGGAGCATTTTTTTCCCGGATGGCTCGAGCTTTGATACCTTTTGCTAAGAATCACATGCTACCGTTTGCAAAGCAACACATATTACCTCGTGCAACAGAGGCAGCACGGAACGTTGCGTTTGACATGATGGATGGTGACGTGTCTATTAAGGACTCTTTGAAGAACCGTGGATTGGGTGCCTTAAAAGGAGTGGGACGTGATTTAATGACTCAGTCGGGAAGTGGGATCAGAAGGAAACGCAAGCTTGCATCATCCTCATCTGGAAGAATCAAGAAAAAACGCAAAGTAACTAAACTCAAAAGGAAGACTGGTTCCAGGAAAAAGGGGCGGAAGGTCAAAAAGGTTTCCAAGAAGAAGAAACGAGCTGTGAAGAAGAGGAAAAGCGCGCGTTTCGAATCATTATTTGATTGAAAATGGGACGAAACAAGTTACGAGCGTCTGGAAGTACGCAACAGTCGATTGGTTATTTAAGAGGAGAGCTCAATTTGTTTGAACAAGATGGCTATGATGTTTCAATTGTCGACTCGTGCAATGCTAAATTCCACCCAACCTCCAATTTATTGGATGCTACGACACCGCTCACGTTTATTGTGCCTGGAACTGATACTCATTATGTGGACTTGTGTGAAACTCGCCTTGCATTACGTTGCAAGATTACGAAAACAAATGGTAATGATATTGTTGCTACTGATATTGTTGCACCAGTTAATAACCTATTACATTCAATGTTCTCTCAAGTAAAGCTGTATCTGAATGAGACTTTACTGACTCCGCCTTCAACGTATTATGGATACAAAGCTTTTTTGGAAAGGATTCTGCTCTTTACTAAGGAATATCACAAGTCGCAGAGCATTCAAGCCATGTATTATAAGGAAAAAGATCCGAACAGTGTAGCTCTTACTGGAACCGATACATCTTACAAAGTGCGCAGTGATATAGCTTCGTTAAGTAAAATTTTTGAGGTGTGTGGGAGACCTCATTTGGATTTATTTGCTCAAACCAAGTATCTACCTCCGGGATTTGACATACGACTTGAATTTGTACGAGCCTCTGATGACTTTGTTATCCACTGTCCTGTGCCTACAGCGGCAGGAGCTTCCAGTCCAAAGTATAAGCTGGTCATTCAAGATGCAACTTTAACAATGGCTCGTCGGAAAGTTCTTTCAGCTATCGAACTTATGCACATCAATGAATGGAAATCACAAAAGGTCATGAATTATGACTTACGTCGGACGGATGTTAAGAGCTTTTCTTTACCGATTGGAACTCATCAAACTACAAATTCCAGTATGATAACGGGATTGCTCCCTACTCGGCTTATTCTTGGAATCGTCGATACATCAAATCTGGTTGGATCTTCTACAACAAATCCGTTTTACTTTGGTTCTCATAACTTGAATTTCATCAAAGTAAGTGTGAACGGAGATAGCGTTCAATCTTATCCTCAAGAGCTGGAGTTTGACGACGGCGCCAATTTACGAGTGATGGAAGCTTACGACAATATATTCAAAGGCCTTGGACTCTGCAATTCCCCTTGCAGTATTGACCTAACCCTGGATGAGTTCAGAACTGGAAAAACGTTGTATGTGTACGAGTTGAAACCTGTTTCTGACGCCCAAGGTCTACCATCCCATGGATTTGTGGAGATTGAGTTAAAGTTCAACGCACCGACGACAAAAGCACTGACTCTTTTGGCTTACACGGAAACACAAGGAACGCTACATATTGATCATATGAGAAACGTGTATTATAAAGATTATTCTCAGACTAATGCATAATGGATACGAATGAATTGTATAGCATACTTAAATGTATATGTAAACATCGCAATGCGCAGTATGATGTGTTACCATGTGATGGATTGAAAGGATATAGAGTTAAACGATTTCCGTGTGCCTTGATCTTTAACACAGATGATAAGACAGGTCCTGGCCAGCACTGGGGAAATATTCACTTGAGTTCGCCACACTCTCCAGTAGAGTTTTATGATAGTTTTGGGCTTGGCCTTGTTAATTTCCCTAAATATGTACGTGACTTTGTCCGGGACCAGAAGCGGGGTGTGTTTGAGTATAAGATGCGGCTGCAAGCCGCGGATAGTGATGTTTGTGGACAATACACGTTATTCTTTCATAAGCATAGATTAGATAATGTAGATCCTATGTTAATTTACAAAAAATTTAGCTATACAAATTTTGATGCAAACGATAAATTGGTTGATGATTTCGTAAATAATTTTGTTAAGACTTGTTGTGTTAAATTCAACTGTTTATTACGTTGTAAGAAACAATGTTGTACAAAAATGAATTGTATGAATAAATTTTAAAACAATTCCCAATTACGTAAAAGATTTATTCCTTTTCCACGTTGTGAGTGTGTGCCTTTTCCTCTTGAATATGTATGTTCCGGAGTAAAGAGGCTTCTAGGTTTGCCCCGACCCGCACTAGCTTTTGGTGTTGCATACGTTTCTTCTTCGTCATCTTGCTCCTTATGTTGTTCGGTCTGCGGTGTAGTTGGAGAACGCATTGCTTGTATAACGTTAGGTTTTAAGTATCCATCAGGTTTTATTTTTGCTGTATACCGAATGAACCATCTTAGTGAAACAGCTCCAGGGACCAGTGAAGGCTTGTAGTTTTTCAAATGGCTGAAGCACTTGATAAGTGGAATTATATCGTATTGTGTAAGTCCGTTATCCATCTTCATCTTATAGTTGGAGTCCCAGGAAATTCCAATTTTGTTAAAGTAGTTTGCCACGATAACTCCTTGAGAGTCCAGATTTGGGATTGCAGGTGGAAGGGATCCATAAACGTTTGTTAGTGTTTCTTTTTCTTCCGTTTGAGGAATTTCTGTGTTTGTTTCAATGGTAGCTGTCTCTGTAGCCTTGGATGTTGATGTTGGTTCAGCTGATGGTTTCGAGGTAACAAGTAACGGTCTTGATTCTTCATGTTTCCTATGATCTCCAAGCTGTCGCATGTAATCACGGTATAATAACACTTTGATCTCGTCAGGAATATCTGTACTTGTAAGGACGTTTGTTTGTTCTTGTTTTAGTTTGGCTTCTTCAAAGGGTTGGCTACCGAGAAGCTTTGTGAGCAAAGCTTCACTTACGAGTTTCATTCTTTTAGCCATTACTTGATTAAGCTGCTGAGAAGACTTGTGGCAATTGAGGCAAGCAGGGGGACGAAAAAGGCACCTCCTTTTTGTAAGATTTTACGTTTCTTCTTCCGTGAAGTAGATTTTGAGCTAAGACTTTTGATATGTTTTTTGTAGGGTCTCAATCGGGTGACTGTTACCTTTGGGACGGTAACGTTTCCTTTATATACGTTCTTAGCAATCTCGGATAGTGTATCGATCTCATCATTAGTAGCTGAGGCAAGTTGATCTTTTACTCGGTTTTTATTTTTACTGCAGCACCGCAAAATGAACCAACGATTTTTCATTAACTTGGAGGGAGCCATGCTTCTATAACGTCTTAGCGAAGAATGGAGCTGTGGATGTAGATGCTGATGGTTATATAATAGAATGCTTTTATTGAATGATTATCAAAGTCAAGATGGCATCCCGAGAGGAAGTATTGATAAAGAAAAAGTACCTAAATCCTAGGATAAGAGGTAGTTTTGGTGGTGCTTCGTTCTTTGCTAGAGAGAGTGGTGGCAAGCATAAACTTGCTGTGGTTAAGAAAGCCTTGGAACGTATTCCTGTTTTCGCTGAAAACAAACCAGTTCAAAAACGTTTCAAAAGAAGGTGTGTTTATGTAACGGGTATGGATGAACAATGGGGTATTGATTTGATAGATATACAAAAGTATGCCAAGTGGAATAACAATAACAAGTACCTTATGACAGTTGTTGACGTGCTTTCCAAGTATGCTTGGGTTATGGCCCTGAAAGATAAATACAGCACAACAACGTGGAAGGCATTTGAAAGAATACTTAAGGTTTCAGGAAGAAAGCCGTCTAGACTAAACTGTGATAAAGGCGTTGAGTTCAAGGGCACTTTTTCTCGGGAAGCCGCCAAAGTGGGTATTACTATTTTTCACGTAGAGTCGGAGCTAAAGTGCTCTAACATTGAGAGACTGAACAGAACCCTAATGGAGCGGGTTTCCCGTTATCTACAGCACAAGGGCACGAATCGATTTATAAACGTTCTTCCAAAGCTACTTCACAATTACAATAACTCTCGTCATAAATCAATAAAATGTGCACCGTCTTCGGTAAACAAGAAGAACGAAATGGAAATATGGCATACTCTTTACGGTCATAAACACGTCAAGGCTATTGCGCCTCCAAAATACGAAGTTGGGGACAAGGTCCTTATCTCGATTGATAAACGTATTTTCGAAAAAGGTTACAGCAAACGTTTCAAGCCTGAAGTGTTTACGATTTACAAAGTCCTTGACACGAATCCTCGAACATATATAATAAAAGACGGTCTTGGAGAGATCCTCGAAGGCTGTTTTTATCACCGTGAGCTTTCAAGGGTTCGCTACTGAGTATAAAAGAGGAGGAAAGATTTCAGATTTTCATCACTCAATTTTTGGATTCTCTTGGACACTTATCTTGGTAATTTTTCAAAGTATTCTCTTACAAAGTACACAACATGGACGCAGCACCATATTCAGGAACCGGAGGTAAGAGACATTAAAATTGTTGGAAATTTTGAAATCAATCTTAACTCTTAGCAAGTTTTTAATAATTTTAATGTCTCTTATAGGTGAAGTCATTATGGATTTCGGTGGGTGTTTTGCTGGTTGTCGTTCTAGAACTCGTGAACAAAATGTCACGTTAATGCATCAGTGCCAGTTTGTAGCTGGCTATCTGAAAAATTATCTCGGTTCCAACATCAGTGAGTAATCATTCGCTCACAGCGTTTGTTGTCTACGTTTTTCAAAATTCTAATTTCTCGTTTTTTTATGTTTTTCTAGGCGTGGAACCATCCTACAATCCGGAGGCAACGTATAACATAAGTCAAGTTGAGAAGTTTGAGGAAGTAACTCGCAACGTGCCTGTGACTACTTATCGCATAGGATCGGGTGACAATCACTATTACTTTATCAAGCGGACAACCTTCAACAACAATCGTCTGTACTTTAATTTCAACTTGAAGTACGCCCCTCAGTTGATATTGAAGGTTGTGGAGGCGTATTTGGAAAGCGAGTACCACGTTAACGAGTTGGAGGAAGCTTTGACGATTATTGGGAAGCTGATTGACGAGACTGTGCAGCCAAAGTCTGAGATTTTTGTGGATTCCAGTCCTACTCCTATAAAGGCTTGGGCGAGAAAGTGCGGTGAACACGAGTTTTTCAATCTTCAGCACAATACAAAGGAGGAGGGAAATTTGTATGCCAGTTTCCACTTGAAGTTTGGGCCAGAGTTGATTCGTAGGTTTGCAGAGAATTATATTGTGACAGGTCACAACTTGAATGTTTTGAAAGAGTTTCATGCTCACTGCAAGCAATTGGTTAATGTGAAGATTAATGGACCAATCACGTCTACAGAGGAATCCACTTAAAGTTTTGTTGGCCTTGTTGATAACTTTTCTTGCAGTTACTTGTTTCAATTTAATATTTTACGGTTTCACTAATGTATTCTTTGAAAAGACTCTTAATTTTACTGCCTATTTACTTTCTGATAATGGGACAAAGGAGTTTACGAGGCATATATAATCAAGTATCCTTCTTTTTGTTAATCTTTTTGTCAATGTTTGTGAGAACTTTTGAGGAGGAAAACTTGAAGGTTGGGATGATGGAAAAATCTTTTCATGACATGTTTGGTCTGGAGTTTATGGTTGATGAGCCTGTTCAAGTTATGCCGAGAAAGAGGGCAAAGACTGTTTCTACTCAAACGAATTAGAATTTAATAAAATCACTTTCTTTTGTAAACAATACAATCATGATCTGGAAAAATATTATTTCTGATGCGCAAGTCATCTTGCATCTCTTGGCTTAAGTCTAGAAACATGTATCCATGAGAACGTTTGATGCAGTCGTCAAAGCAGTGTTCCATGTATTGATTCTTCCGTCCGGCGTTCATTTGTCTTCCGATGATGTTAACGAATGCAGTGTCCCGAGGGTTTTTGAAGACGCATATGTATTTGCTGTTGATACTGAGAGGCCGGATTCCGGGATGAAAGAAGTTCTGTAATTTCATAAGGAAAGAGGTCAAACGGGGTGCCGGTCTAGTATACTATACTACCGCCTAGCGGTATAGGCCTAGTTTACTATACTACCGCCTAGCGGTATAACCCTAGTGTACTATACTACCGCCTAGCGGTATAGCCCTAGTATACTAGCCTACCGCTAGGCGGTACCTACTATAGTATCCTAGCACGTAGTGCTACTGGGCCAAACCTCTTTACCTGTGTCAAAAAGATGATGCTGATTTTTCGGTGATGAGAACCACGCACAAATGCATTCAGCATATCCTTGGACTTACTACACTCTTCCATCAAGTCATCAATCACGTAAATCATAGGAGTACGCATACTGTCTCCAAACTCCTCTGGTAATCCAGGCTGGAAACTAATGCCTGGTATGCGATCCTTTAAAAACTTAAACATTTCCGGCTGCTCAGCTCCATAACAATACACAACCTTTTCAATTGGAGTGTCAATGATTTCGTCCCGCCTCAGCAATATGGACTTGGTCAACTCCGTTTTCCCAGCTCTTGATGGACCTGATAACAAAAAACTTGTAAAGATACATGTGCGCTTATTGTAGCATGTATGAAAGGTGATAACATACCGGCTAATATTAATGTGAACGGAGCTTTTAAACGTGGGTCAAAATCAACTGCTTCCGAGTCCATGGTTTGTTAGCAAATGTGAAACTATAGTGCATATCGTTTATTATAAACTCATTTTGGTATATCCTTATGCCCAAACGCCAAAGTACGGACATTTGAAACCGCGTATCTCTTTGCATCAAAATTATTTAACCCTTTTTTCTTAAAATCTATAGTATACAACCTATGACGTGCACTCATTATACGCGTTCCAAACACTTGTGTCTCCGTATCATCAAACAGAGCAGAACAATAATCCTCATGCTTCTGGTAAGTCTTTACAAAATGGGTTGGAATACCCTTTGCTCTCATACCACCAGAATTATCGTCGCAAACATAGGAGTACATTTTGGATTTTAGAAAACAAAACTCTGTAATAACACCCTTGCTAGCACACTCATCCTTCATACGACCTCGGACCATCGCATTTTCCGTATTATACATGAAACCAAACCTTGGGTCATTTTTGTCATATTCCGATAAATCAAACAACTCTTTATGCTTCAACATATCAGGGTAAGGGTCGACTCCCTCAAACAGATACGAATAGGAGTCTGTGTCACTAAATATCAAGGTTGCCTGCGTAGGATAAAGCTTCTTGATGTATCCATAATGAAACTCATACATTTTCAACTTTGCCAAGTCCAAAACTGTCGTGCCAGCATAAACAGGTCGATTCAGGTTACAAGTTGTTGTTGCATGTACGGCCAGCACAAGGTCTTTACTCAACGGAACAACGTCTCGCAGAGACGCTTGTCTGGCACACTTGATGGCCGTTTCATTTGATCTCCAAACTGAAACACGTCTCCTGTCACGAACAGACTCCAACGTTTTCCCAAACAATGCATTTACCTAGAAAAATAGAGTCATAAATACGTTTCCAAGCAATAAACAACAGCTATAAAAGACAGACTTACCATCAACTTCCAAAAATCCTTCTCAAAAGATGACTTGGCATTTTGTCGGTTGGTCGAAGCCCAGTCAATATAATTTTTCAACCATACTTCCTGACGGTATTTTAAAACCTTATGAACTGCAGTTAGCCGTACTCCGAGAGATAAGTAGTACTGTAAAGTCCGGAAATGTACAGTGTAGTTCTTCTTCGGGTTCAAGTCTGTAATTAGCCTCTCAGAGTTCATGCTTCCCTTAGATACACCAAACGTTTCCATGGCTTTCCTTTGCTGGTCCGAAAGTTCCGAAATTTCAACTTTACGCTTTACAGGAGCTGGTGGGTATGCGTCAAAAAAGTCGTGTTTGTCCTTAGGTATTTCCAAAGATACTTGTAGATGGTATCCAAATTCTCCTCGGGGCGGCAAAGCCAAAATTTTGTCAGCTGTGTTATAATCTTTAATTTCTTCCCAAGTGAAATCCCGGGTTGGAAGCTCCCAAGACAGTACATCTCCATAAAGGTTCCTACAAAGTTAAAAATCAAATCAGAATCGTTCAATGTTACTGAATACTACATATCTAGATTTAAAATTTACCTGTAGTCAACGTAGGTTATATACGCTTCTGCCAACAGCGGATTAAAGTTCTTCATGTACTTATTATTTGCTTTTGCATGCTTCAGAGGACCACCGACTGAAACACCTCCTCTGACTGAATCTTCAAAAAACGTATACATGTCGACGTCGGTAAGCTTGTGCAAGCGCACTTTGCTGTACTTTAAAGCACACTGCCATGAAATAGACGGTAGCGAGATGTAATTAACAGGATCCAATTTGAAAGTGTCATAAAATATACTTCTAAAATTTTGAAAAACGTCAGCCAACAAAGCCACATCAGCCAGGCAATATAAATCATGATAATCGCCCATGTTTCGAATACCGTAAGATTCCCAAACGTTCAGAGCGTGACGATAATCTTCTTCAGATATATCTTCTCCCGTCAAATCGGAACGAAAACATAATCTATCCGGCAATTTGTCTTGTGAAAAGCATGAACTATTCTTGACGAAATTATAAGGATAAACTCCCTTCCGAAGAAGTATATCCAATTCTTTGTTTGTTCCCCTTGGCCATAAATTTTTCATTGCTTCTGTAATCTTAAACTTTGACTTGCCCTCAGCTGCTAATTGCTGCACCAACTTTGCGAGACCACATGGAAGAAACTTCATGGAATCAATAAACTTTATCTTCTTATCCAGGGTCAAAGCAATATACTTCTCCGTTGACAGTGGTATGATGTTTATATCCTTTACATCCAGACCATCTAATGCACGCAAGATGGGATGTCCATCATAACCCGTAAAGTTGTGCATCACGATTGACACAGTGTTGATATATGGTGCTTTTAGGTTGCATTTAGAGTGAGCTTTAAATCTGAACTGATAGGAAAAGTGGCAATGGTGATTCACAGACCTGAAATCCTCGTACATACGCTGGTTTTCGTAATCATTTTCACCACCACATTCTTCTGCACTTTGAGGTATATGTCCATCACAAAATCCACAGTAATCAGGGGATGTATCCGGATGATTTTCGTCAAACAGCATCACCTGCTTAGCAAAATTTTGTTTTAGCTTAATCAGATCTAAAAACTCCCGACTGACTTTCACAATGTCCTCCATAAAAGTCTTGGCGACATCTTCTTCGTCATTTACAGCATGATGCACTTTCTGCTTAAGTATTTCACTCTTCTCATTCACTGCAATATACGCGTAGCCACAGGGTACATGTTCATCCTTGTACATAGTCAATCCCTTACGAACGTGAGGTTTAAATATGTACTGATATTTGTCCGGACATTTTTTTAAATACACTACATCCTCACGATTAACTGGTTTAAGGAAGGATTCAAAGTCTGCATAGATAGTGATAGGTGCATAGTTCATTTTCTTGTAATCTTCAAACATGATGGATCCGCCGAATGGCATATTGACCTTCTGAACACCCCTCAGAATGCATCTAGTTGTATGTTCTTCCAAGGTTTCCTCACTTTTGAAACTTTGTAAACAGCAACGGCAAAAATGCATGCGTTCACATCCTGGTTGACTGAAAAATTCTCCTAAATCATTTATGCTGACAAAATGATAGTTTGCTAGGATGTTTGGAGTCTTCTTATCCTTGGATTCAATTAAAAGCAGGTCAACTTGATGTCGTTTAACCGTTCGATCCTTGTGACTTGAGCAATAAACAGGAAACGTGTTCCTAAATACCTTCCGGTAAACTGAATCATTGACCATCTTTTCCGCATCTTCTGTGCTGAGATTTTCTCCTGTTTTTTTAAAATATTTGATCTTCACCTTGTCCACCTCCTTCAAATGCCTACGATCCGCTGCCTCCGCTGACTCGTCTGGTCGTTCAAACATAAAAACAGAAACGGCAATCTTCGGATTCTGTTTCTCAAATTTTGCTATTTGAGGTAAAGTAAGAGGAAATTGAAGTCCATCCAAATTTAAATTTTTCTTTGCGTATTTCCTATATGTCTTCACAGATCGAGCGCGACCAAAATTTTGGGGATTCTTGATTGAAGCACAAACACTCCATACAAAACAACGATTTTCATCATCCTTCTCTCTACCACCATCACGATCCATGGCATCAATAGTATTCTTTACATTAACTAAACTTGAAGCCTTCAAAGTAAGTGGATAACCCAGCTCTTCATAAGTACCACAACGAGTAGGCTTAAAAACACACGAAGTGAGCTCAAGATGGTCTATGTTCTGCACAACTAGCCCACTTCCTTTTTCATTAAAAGATTCAACTAAATCACTGATTTTAGCCATGCATACATCAAGCAAAGTGTTTATCCCAGTTGCATGAAGCAGCATATGAGAAAACGACGACATCCATTTTTCAAATTTTTCATTTGAGCTTTTCTTCAGGAAATTGTACTTTAGTTTGAATCCCACCTTTAGCCCCTTATGAAGTAAAAGTTGTTCTATTAGTACCTTCCTTATTTGCGTATCTAAACGTTTGAAAACCGCACTGCATGTAACGAAATTTGAATCAGATAAATCTGCACTGTACACGTTCACTGCGCCTTCTAAAGATGATGTTTCTAGCTTAAGTTCAGGTTCATTATCTGTATTTGACCCTGCACCTACTTGTACCACTTCGACCTGATGACACGTAAACGCATGCTCATCACTCTGTACTCTCGAAGGGAAGGTAATATCGCATTTGTTACAGTGAAGGTTTCGTATCAGAGTATTTATCCATTTTGCTGTGGCTCCGGATGCTCTAAGGAAATTGTCATCAATTTCTACTTCATCCCGCAAAGCAATATCTTCAACAGTCAAAGGTTCCAGCGATAAATCATCATGCACCGTCTCAGAACTACTGGGTAAAGTGGCTTGATATTCATCTTCAATCTCCTTCAGTCTAGCATGCAATTCATCAGGATTCTCATCTGCAAGGTCCCAAGGCTCCCAACTATCCTCCCTTACATTATCTTCCTATTTTAAAACAAACCAAAAATAATTATAGAATGACAACACCAGGAAAGGTTTGGAATCAAAAGTGCTGATTGTGAAATGTTCAAGATATGCATTAAATATATTACTTCAAATATGAAAACAGATTGGATTTAATACAACATTCAACAACAATTCAGAACAATTGATTTCAAACAAAAGAAACAAATCTAGCATATTACATTTCTACCCGCACGCCTATAATAATCAGCTGCAATTTCATCAAGCATTCGGCACATGTGGGCAGGAGTTGTACCGAGTTCCCATGGCGGAAATAGATTCTCGGGCTAGAAATAATTTACAGTATAAGTATTCGTGTATTCAACAAACTATCCAACATCGTACAATACATCCAAACTTGAAAACAATCACCAAGGGGAATAAGTATACGTTGAATCATTGTCGGAATTTTCCATTGCTATCAAATCTTCCATGTGATTATGTTGATATATATTCCATAATGCCTCAGACAACGGAGTTTTTACATAACGTCTGTCGGAAGGACTTGTAATTATTCTAGAATATTTAGAATGAGGGTGCCTTCCATCCATAAGTATTTTAACTCTTTTGCCATCTATTTTATAAATTTTAATCCATTCTTCACGCATATGCCACTTGGGACCTGACTCGATAATAGACCGTTCTTTAACAGCCACACTCTTTACAGAATTCGTCTTTACAGGCGTCACAGGTTCCGCAGAAACATTCTTCATAATCTTCTGCCGAGCAGGGACACTGCCTGAGGGTACAGAGTTGGAAGCGACAGGCGTAGTAGAAACATGGTTCTCTGAATTCAATGGGAGGGTCGACAATGCATCTGGCACAGTAACATTCCTCTCTAAGTTCTCCTTCATCTTCTTCAGACTAGGAGAAACAGGAGTATATTTACGATTGCATACACAAGGGCATACAGTACATCTTATTGGGGAAAACTCTAACGGTTTCGGGGACTCTGGGGAAATCCCTACCGGGGACCAACGTGGAGAACACCTCGGAGATAAAGGAGGGAGATGTGTTTCATCGACTGTAAGTTTTAAAGGACTTACTTCTTCATCTTTCTCTTCATCCACAAACTCCAGATCAGATGAATTAGGCTCTTCTTCAACAGATCTAGGACTCGCATCTCCCAGCACCTGTCCTACTGTAGGTTCCCTTCCAGTGAATCCAGCTTGTTCATCCTCGTCAGAGCTCGCACTTGCTTCGCCTTCCTCTGCTTCATCATCGATACATGGCTGAAAAACAACAATTTAAACATTAATACACATGTAAATTATCACAAGAGTCAATACGTTTCAATGCTAACAAGATCCATTTACCTTCTTTCTTCGGTTTTCATCGGTTTTTTCGGATTCAGAAAACAGTCTCTTCCGAACTCCAACCGATTCAAAGTTTAGTTTCGAAACGGTGGGCTTCCTTGAGGGTCCCGCTACCACTTCAAGCGATGGACGTAATGCAGGCTTGATTTTCCGGGAGAGTGATGTCTTCTTCTTATTCATCAACGCCATTTCATCCTCAAGTTCCTTTCGCTGCTGAGCGCCTGGCCATAAATCCTCATCTCCAGTAGGAATCACCTGGGACTGAAAAATCAAAGAAATGCTGGTTAATTTTTGAAAAATTAAATTTAACGAAACGTTAGAATATTTTGAAAAACTATACTTACATATTCATCTTCGTCGTTGGTGAGGTCGATGGGGATGATACTCTTCTTCCCTGCAGACATGATGAATTAAAGTTGTTGAATATTTTCGAAATTTCAGTGGTAATTCTTGAAGCTTAGAAACAAGACTGGATGATTTCTGTGACGATAGTCTCACTATTTATACAAAAACTCCTACCATTTACGCAATGTTATCTTGGCTCTTCTAGCAAAGTAAAAATATACTTTTGTCCTTGTAGTATTATTGAGGATACCTAGATAACTGCCGTAGAGAGAAGCTCACAAGAAGTACCTCTTACAAAAACACTCAGTTGTACATGATGATAACCTCAAACTCCATTTATGCTTGTTTTTGTTATTCACAAAAGAAATTTGTGTCCAGTACAGGGTCATGTTTTGTACAAGTCAATTGTAATTGACTTTATTTTCTTGTTATTATGACTTTCGTCACAACAGAATAATAACCTGTAAGATAACAATATGATTTGAACATCTCCAATATAAACATCCATTGACCGTTGATAACGTTAAGATTAAATGACACTTGACTGTTAAGACTTTGTAACGGACACACACGCTTTAGAGGACATTTTTCAACGTTTAAGGTTTGCTTTGAGGTCAATGAGTTGTGAAAACACTCAAAACAATGTAGAAAAATAATTCCGTTAGAATCTGCTTTTATGATACGTTGAAAATGACGGATCGCCTTTTTGACACTTAACAATCCATAGATATCCGTTTTCCTATATTTGTACATTAGGCTTTAATTCAGCCATATATAACGTTGAAGATACACATATGTCCGATTTGCTATATGTTAGCATTATACATGGTTTTCACTTATATATAACATTGTCGGTACCTATATGTCGGATTTGCTATATGTTAGCATTATACATGGTTTTTACTTATATTTAACATTGTAGGTACAAATATGTCGGATTTGCTATATGTTAGCATTATACATGGTTTTCACCTATATATAACATTGTAGATACATATATGTCGGATTGGCTATATATTAGCATTATACATGGTTTTCACCTATATATAACATTGTAGGTACATATATGTCCGATTGGCTATATGTTAGCATTATACATGGCTTTCACCTATATATAACATTGTAGGTACATATATGTCCGATTGGCTATATGTTAGCATTATACATGGTTTTCACCTATATATAACATTGTAGGTACATATACGCCCGATTGTCTATATGTTAGCATTATACATGGCTTTCACCTATATATAACATTGTAGGTACATGTATGCCCCATTGTCTATATGTTAGCATTATACATGGTTTTCACCTATATATAACATTGTAGGTACATATATGTCCGATTGGCTATATGTTAGCATTATACATGGTTTTCACATATATATAACATTGTAGGTACGTATATGTCCGATTTGCTATATGTTTTCATAAGGGATGGATTTTCACCCCTATATAACATTGTGCGTTCATGTATACGGGATTGGCTATACGTTTGCTTAGGGGATGGATTTACACCCGTATATTACATTCAGGTACATACATGTCCCATTTGCCATATGTTTGCTTAGGATACAGTTTTCACTCATATGCTTTACTGTATATCTCGTCCGCGCTGGACCAAATTCTCCAGGACTAAGATTCCCTTGGATTAAAATCATTCCCGTAAGTTAGCATGATGGATACTATGGCAGATTAGAGGAGAGGATTAGAAAAGTAAGTGGGAAAAGTTTGAATCTTCCCACCCTATTCCTCCAAGCTATACTTGCTACCTCACACTCAATTTTCATTTAATACCTATGTAAGAAATTTAGGGGTATGGATGGAGTTGAGGGGGAGGTGAATGAAAACGGTGAAGGGAATTGTGGGGGTGAACTTGGTTCGACGTGCCAAAGAGAAAGTTTGAAAGATTCATGTAAATCCCTGTGAGAAATTTTCTTCTCGCTCTCACCAACTGTAAGATGAGTGAAAGCCTGGAGCGAAGCGAGCTTGCTTGAGAAGTAAGTACGATGTAGAGAAAGCATGAGAAATGTTACATTATACGGAAAAACTGTTGATAGTGTTGAAGCGCCCAAGGAGATAGATAGGTATGACAGACTAGTCTGACAAAGATGAGACAGTGGAGAAAGTAAGCGGAGAAAGGTTACCGGGTACACAACTTGAGAGAAAGCATTGGTTTGGCGGTGGTGGCAATGTAACGCCCGGGTTTCTTCATTAGACTCCTTCGTGAAGATGAAGAAGTGGAAAATTGTCACAGAAAGATTCTCTTAATCCGATTACTCAAAACTCTTCTCACCCGCCTACAGTCTTTTGAGAATGTGAAAGAGTAGTGAGAATTAAATTAAGAAAGTGCATTGAAAATTTGATTGTAGAAAATTTATGCGTACATATTCCAGCTTACCGAGATGGAAAAAATAACTTTCGCGGAATTAAAAAGTATATTTTTAGAAAATTAAGTGGATATAAAAAGTCTTCAACAAAACTGGCCTTGAATAATTAAAAATAAGCTTGGCGGCTTTACGATTCCAGGAAAGTCATGCGAGTTTTGAATACGTTGGTCTGTATGATTTAAACGCCGATATATAATTTTTAATTTTGGTGGATACCTCCTAGAAATAGAGGTTGATGGTTTTCTTTGAATCATTGTAAATTGAATTATGTACATGGTAAACACAAATCGTACAAGGATTAACACGTTCCAGTCACCGAAGCAACGGACTGACCACGCAGTGTAATTGCACTATCGCATAGCTATAAATCTTGTCAGAGAAAAAGTAACGTACCTGGAAGATCGACGGGAAGTATAGAATTTGACGTAATTACTGGAGTAACGACAGGGGACATGAAGCAAAAAACTGCGACGGCGATATAAATAAAATCACTTCTCACACTATTAATTTGACACCTGACACTCTGCCGAATTTTGTGATTTGGCGGCGTTGCTGCTCCCGAGCTTGAGAGGGCTACCAACTTTTGGATAGCATGGGAAAGGGTCGCGAGAGGCGGGAGGATGAGGAGAGCAAGTAAGCTGATTAAAGCTTCAAGGACATTATTTCGGAAGAAGGAGCAGCAACATCTTAGCTGATAATGGGCCGAACCTCTCCTGTTTCCGATCCGGGGTGTGTTGGAAGAGGGATGGGCAAATGTGGGAGCAACTACTATTTTATCTAGCGGGTAACTTTCTGGGGGAGAGTTATTACAGGAAGAAGCTTTTGTCTTGTTGCTCTTAATACTTGGAAAAGTATCTTGTTCTTGATCCGCTTCCCGGGAAATAGAAGACGGAGCCACGGGGAGAGGCGAAAATGATGGGGGATTCAAACTCTTCCAATCATCCACAAAGTATTTTTCTATGTTCTCCTTCGTCATCTTCCTCCTCCTTCTCCTCCCCTGTCTCCTCCCGCTCCTGCTACTTTCATTCCCCTCATCATCATCAGCTTTCCTCTCAGTGCAACTGTAAAAGTCCACCCTATTCCCTTTATGGCGGGCCCAACTTTCAGGTAGGGTGGGGGCGGGGATGAGGAGATGCAACTCATTTTCAGCTGGATCTGAAGTCATGGAGAAATGTTTTTTTTGCGGACAAGCCACAGAGGATGGCTTTCCGCGAAACTTTTTTTAGAGATATTCAAAGTCTCTGTGGGTTGGACGACGAGTATGGGAGAAAACTGCAGTAGTTTCTCTTCAGCAGAATATAAACTAGTCTGCTGGACAAGACTGGAAAAGAGAGCTGAAGCCTGGAAGAAATGATGCACTCAAGAGAGTTTCCTCATTTGATTCTCATCCTCAGGTTAAAGCTCATTTCAAAAACTTTGTTCAATCAGCAATATATGTAGTTAACACTTCGAGAAAATCTTGACGCTGTTGTATGTTGTTCTGGAAAACTGGAGAGTAAATTAGCCTCTGGAAATAGGACAAGTAGCATGAGGAATCAGAAGAATTGTTAGTTTTCTCTTCTTCTTCTTGCACTTGCAACTCTTGTTCTTGCGGGAAAAACTGGAGAAATTACCACAGGATCAGTGAAGTAATATGCAACAACTACAGGCTTAATGTACAACTGGAAACTCGGTGTAATCTTCTCTTACTTTCTCTTGCTTTCTCTTACTTTCTCTTCAGATCCGCTGTTCTTCCTCAAAGCAGGAGGGATGTTCTGGAGAAAAATATTAGCACATGAAGCGGGAACTTGATCCAGGTTTCAAAATAAATCCATCACTGGACAAGACTGTGATTTTCCATCACTCTCAGCCTTGAGTTGATTCAGCTGGAATGATTTCCAGTTTATGGATTCACGTGGCTTCAACAAGAACTTGGGATTTGTAATTTCGTCCAGAACAAATACGGCGGCGGTGACAAACTTATTCAGTTCCTTCCTTGTACTCCCTGGCTGGCAAGCTCTAGAATTTCGAGCATAAAATGAGATACACACTGGAGGAAAATTAGTCTGCTGGAGTTGAAGCTATGGAGCAAGTAAAATAATCAAATGAAACGTCATTTCCTCCGACTTGGAAGGATATTATTTGATGGAAAATAAAGCCTCTCTGATTTCTGTTCCTGAGAGTGACATTAATCAGCTTTCCTCATGTCCTCCAATTCCGCTCTTGACTTTGCTTCAAAACTCAAAGAGAAAGTTTGTGGAACACGAAGCCCTCTTCACATTTTCATCTCTCATCGATTCACTCACATTAAACTTGAGTCAAGGTTATTTAAAGATGAGTACGACGACGACGGCGAGATAGCTCCGAGACTTATTTGCTGGAAATCAACCCGGATAGCGACGCGGGTTGTTTAAAAAAGTATTTTAATGATGAACCAAAAATAACTGTCACAATAAGTAGAACAAATGGAGGGGAGAAAGTTACTGTGTGTGACTTGGATGCACAAAATTTGATGTCAATAATCAAAGACTTGGACGACGTTTTTAGAAATTGTAGAACAAGTTACAGTTCCTCCGTACTCAAGTTATCGAACGTATTTTCTTCTGTATCCCGCGATTTCTATACCATTGCCTCTTGTATTTGGCGGCTTGAGTTGACTTTTTTAATGGAGAAAAGAAAATAGAACGTGGGAGGAGATTCTCGACAGAGTAAATGCAGAGAAAAATAGATGAAAAATTAAGTATCACAAGGAAAGGAACAGTGGAAGGAGTTTATCAAGTTTTTCCTCGCTTCGCTTGAATTTAGGATGATAATATAATATGTGAACACTTTTTCTTACATGTCAGAGTTATTTGAGTTCAATTTCGGAGAAACTCCAGTCATGAGTTAATGTACACACTAGCTGGAGGTGGTGTAGCTGGCTTGCACATGAGAGTTCTTTATAGAGCCGGGTAGAACGGGGAAATGTGTAGAAAAATTGTGAGAAAAGACAGAAACTAACTGAAGGTGGAAAACTCTGCTCTGGAGTTGTGGAGCTATGAAGCTTTTGAAAAGTCTTGAGGGAGGAAATCTAGTTTTTCATTTTCGGGAAATGTAGCCGGGTTTCTTGAACACTAAGCTTGCTGGGAAACGACTTGGAGGAGATGGTGGTGGAGGTCGGGGAAAGTGGGACTTGCAGAGAGGCTGGAAGTGAAGCAGCTTTACTGGTTCTGAGTTCCTCCGTCTTGTTCAGGAGCAGACAAGGGTGAATCGACCCGGAAAATATTTCCATGGTTCAGCCATATTATCGACGTTGATGGATTGTCCTCGTTACTTGTAGTAATAACCCTGTTTTCGCCATCAGTTTCACCCACTGTATGCATTCACTCCGCCATGGGACGGTTGTAGTAGTAGTCAGCTTCTGTAATTTCTATTCCATCCTTCCAATCTTTTTCAAATGATGTAACTATCTTCTACGTCTTCTTCCAACTTTCTCCGCTTTCTCCGTCTCCAAAATGTATTTTTATAAGCTATCAAACACTTCCCCTACTTGCTTGGATTTACTTTCTCCAACGCCACCATCCTTAACTTTCTCCAACACTTATGCTTTTTTGGCAATCTTGTAAACTACGGGAGTCGTTCTCGGACAATTGAAAAGTTGAGCCAATTTCAAGCTTAAATCTGTTTGATTTCCTCTTCCAAAAGTTTCTTCACACTCAATCTTAGCAATGTTTGCTTTTCCTGTTACGCTCCGGAACTCGGTCAAACGCTCAACTCCTTCCTGTTGTTCCTTTCTCCAAAGTTTGCTGTCGATTTGGCAAGAAAATCACTAAATTGTCCAGAGTGTGGAACTGCAGGAACAACCTCGAGCCGATTTTTTTCGGGTTTCTGCGGAACAACAGATGAAAATTGCACTTTCTCTTTTAATGAATACGAAACCTGTAAAATGAATCAGGTATCAGGGAACTGCGAGTCAACGCAACGATGGGATCAAGTAGTGCAAAATTGCAGAGTGGCGTCTTGGAGAAAGTCTGATACAAAATATCAGAAGGTGAATAAAAATGGCGAAGAAACTTGGGGAAATTTGCAAACTTTTGAAAATACGCGAAATTTAGCCAACTTTACTACTATTGAAAGCTTGAATATAACTGACTTAACAAAGATATTATTCACTCAATAGAGATTTAATTCAGTGACCGCTGCAGGAGCAACTGCAGATTTTGTGCACAATTCCCCAAGTTTCATGGAGGTTTCGTCTTGGGTTTTGTGTAATTGAGTGGTTTGAAGGGAAAGTTTACCTTGAAAGAGTCCACCCAGAGAGAAAGCGCTTGTAAATGCCTGGGCTTTTGTCTAAAACTTTGGTAGTGAATAATACCTTTTGAGCAATTAACTGGTGCAGTTAATTTTGCCACGCCAAAATCCCCTTGCACGAACAAAGAGAAGCAAATTCTTCAAGTCCATCACACAGGCTCACGAACATGAACGCTACGGGACTGTTGCTCAAAACACTCTGCCTCCCTCAGCCCCACTACCCGGGTCTAAATATGAGAACGGTGGAGATGGGGATAGGAGGGAGCGGAGGCATAGGGAAAGATAGGGAATAGTGCATTTTCCGGAGGGGAATGCTGCGGCGGGAAGTGTTGCATGCGCTCTGAGCGGGAATAAGAAAAACGGAAACTCTTTGGACGAGACAGTAGAGTTTGTATGGTTTAGAGCTATACCCGGGTATTAGAGGGTGGGCACTAATTTTGCAATTTTCGCACTTAAAATTAAATATTTCTGGAGTGTTATGTTTGGATTGAGGGTGAAAAGTAAAATAAACAGTGTTTCAAATTAGCACCTGGCTAGTAAACATATGGAGGGGTGTAACAGCCACTGAGGCACTTTTTTCCGAATTTTTTGTAACCAGACACTGATTTTACATGCAATGAAACAAAATCATATCTTTCATACCTGGGCTCCGTGAAATATGTTTTAGCAAAGAAACTGCGTTAAGCTTATTTTAAAAAATATCAGTACTACAAGTCATCCATGTAGCATGTTCGAGTGAACACGAGGTAGTTAATCGATGGATCGCTTGGGGGGTCCCCAAGAACGACGGTCAATGCATCAAATTCAGCTAACATTGTGCAACCAATTTGTTTAATAGCTCGTTTAAATGTCTTAAAATTCAAACATGGGTGTTGGGCTCAATGAGCAACGGCAAGTACCAATAGCGACAGCGACAGTACGTGTTATTACCCTGTCGCGTACAACGTACCCAGTGTACTGTCAGAGTAACACACGTGTGGCGCAGGATGCAATTTCTGCACCCATGGAGTACACTGCAAATCAACTCATTCACTAATAAACAAAGTGGAGTCAAAGCCATAGAGCATCAGGGATGAGGTAAATGTATCGTTGGCGCTCTACCCTACCGGCTCGCTGGAGCTGAATTTTAATGGCCCGACTTTCACTGCGATGTTAACCCCTGGAATGTTTTGACGCTCTTCGTGTACTTTCTCACGTCCTGACATAACACAAGATAATTTGAGTCATTGAAGTCCCTATCTTTGAGGATGGTAGTCGGAAGGAAGGAAGCGGGAGATGCGTCCATGGTTTGATTTAATTTACGACCTAAGTCTAAAATCATGTACAAGTTGAAGACGGTCGGGAAATACGGAGGCAAGTTAAAGTGAGGATAATTTCTTCAAGACATCATCAGCTCAACTCAAACCCAGAGCAGCTTGAACAGAAACAGGCTGTCTGGTTCAAGGAGGGACGGAGATGGCGAAACCCAGTATAGGTTATCACCGCTGCTACCGTTGTGTGTACAGAGGCCCTATCGGCGCTAAAGTGCTTCTACTTACTACGGAGTGAACGTACTTGTAAATGAATAATGTAGAAACTTGTAAAAACTTGCGTCTCCTTTTCTCTCCAGGTTCACCGTCTTCTGCTGCCAGCCAAGGAAAAGGATCATAGAACTGTAGAAACTTAGCCGAGAGGGTAAGGGAGTTGAGTTGAATATGGACTTGTTCCCAAAGTAGCGGGAAAACCGGGAAGAGGTGGGTTCACAAGTCTAAGAAGCTTCCCTCCCTTTTGCTTTTCTTCTTTCCACTTTCTCCGGACTTTTACCTTGCCAACTCTCTCGATAGAAATAATGTCCGTGTTAAATTTGAACCATGATGGAGAGCAAAGTCTACCTGAAGAAGGTTCCTTGTTACAGGAGAATGAGGATTGGTGAAAGAAAGGGGAGAAAGCACTACATAGCATAACATAGCCGTATACTCTACGGTAGAGATGACTCAAAAATTTATGAAGACCACAACCTACTTATAGGGTGAATTGAATACGTATATATACACTCCCTCCGTGAGCATTCTTCCCGACTCGCTGTCGTAATTTTGTCAAGTTCACCTTTCTACTCTTCAAGGCAATCCTCTACTGGAGAAAGCACAAGCCATGCTTAAGCCAGGCTAGGGCCGGAACGAATGGGAGTATCCTATTCTCCGCTCCACCGTTGACTTTCTGATTCACCCGGCCTCTCGCACCTCAAAGACATGCACATGAAAAGGAATTGACTGACACTCTTCCTCCTCCTTAACTCATTGCTCTTCTCCGTCTTTTCTCCAACTACCACTTTCTCCCGCTCTTCGTAAACAAATACACACCGTCAAACCTTCCATAACTCCCTCATTCCACTGCCCTTCAAAAAATGACAGCTTGTCCTCCACCTTGAACAAGCTTTCCTTCTGCATCCACAATAAGGCATCACTTCCGGAATTTCTTCACATTTCTCCGCACTTTCTCCGCATAATCAAACCATGTCTTTTTCCCCACTGCTCGCCGTACTTCTTACCTCCAACAACTCGTAGCCATTTAGCCGACACGCTCTCCATCAACTAGTGTCCCCTGTCATAAAATTGGATAAGCAAGACCGGAAACCCCAAAGTGGACCGGTGAAAGGAGTGAAAGCTGGGACACATATCCATAACGACCGGGCCACTTTAAGGCTTATCCAACTGACCCAAAAATTACTTTCTCCACTCCTGACCAAACCTCCACCACATTATGCTAAGCCGGTTTCGTAGCTTAGGTTAGTATCCAAAGGAGGAGGGGTTGTCAGACCGGGTCGCGACTCGCCCTGGCCACCGCCAATTTCTTTTGCGATCAAGTATGCAGGAGCTTATCTAGAAGCAACTCCCAAAATACGTAACCCTCAAGCGAACATCGTAAAGGAGGGAAACAAGTTACACAGGGAGAGCACTGGAAGGAAGCACAACACGGGGCTAGTGTCTGCTTAGCTGATGTACAGAAGAGAATCGGAACCCGTCCGGGTATTAGTAAAGAAGAAAGAAAGCAGGGAATTCTTTCCTTTTTTGGCTCCTGCTTATTCCTGAAAGTTGTGTAGCTTTCTTGGTTGTTGAAGCTCTTGAATTTTCCAACCAACTTTCCCCTTTCAATATGCACGGACCAGTGCGTGTTGTAGCTCAACCGCATAATTTTTCCACTCTTCCCCTAATCCCCCTTCGCATATAAAAATGTCCCCTGTCAAGCCCAGTCGATGACATAAACCAGTTGTCTCTATCAAGACTTTTCAACCTTTAATTCCTTGGTAGCGAAAAGCAGGGAAAGCGGGAGGAAATATATGGCCAGAAGAACCAGATGCTTCTCTTAATGCTTCTCCGGGCAAAAAGGGAGAAGATGCCCGGGGGAGGAGGAGATGAGGACCAGGAGGAGGGCTGTTATATGCAGAAGCATGCACCCGCCGAAGCGGGTACAAGTGTGCACTAGACACGAGGAGAGGAAACGCACATAACACCCGGGTAACTCTCTCCGACTTTCACCACCTCACAAAATACCCCGAGTAGACCTCTAAAACCACTGTTTACAATGTATTCAAGAATCTTGAAATGTGCAGGGGTGCATATATTTACTCTGACAATTATGTTAAGTAGCTCCTTCCCCACCCATCATTCTTCTCCTCCCTTCCTTTCTTAAAACATCTTCAAGTGGGCACAATTTACGATTGTTACGTCCAATTTCGTGAGCTGACTTTCTCCAAAGAATCGTGCAATTGCGTAGGAGGTTTATTTCAATTCAGTTTCTAGCGCAGAGTAATGAAACCGAAGGGCACACCTTTGCAAATTATTTCATAGTTTGGCTACTTTTCGAAAAATCGGCACTAAAGCTGTACAACAAAATACCGGAAGCGCGCTAAAGTTACCTTTGGTAGATGACACTCTTTTGGATCTCCTGCGTATTATTATAGTGCGCCGTGTTGTGCGTAATGTCGGAATGTGGAGGTGCTATATGTGATGGGAGAAAATGGCTCATCTTCTTGTAACGCAATAAGCATTTATGGCTGGATAAATTTGCTCTTGGTATTTTACCCTGGGGGTCAGTAATTTTGATGTGTTATTCCGTGAGGCCATTATTCAGTAGAATCCCTTTATAATCGCTTTCCCTCCCCTAATAATCAGTTACATATACAGTTTTGGCTTCTCTCCCGCCTCGGAGAGATCTCGGAGTCCCGGGTATTTAAAACAAGAATGAGGAACGCACAACTTTAGAAGAGATCTCATTTGAAACTTGCGTGTGGTGTGGACTGCCGTTACAACACATCTTTTTGCTTTGGTGTGGTATAGTTGTAGATTGAAGGAATGGTTTCAGACGGGGGGCGGTGGGGAGTAGTAATAAGAGAGAAGTTTGTTTCACCAAGAGTAATGTTTGCCTGGATGCTAGGATTCCTCCATGTGAATCTCTGATTGGAGCATGCACAGACTTTAATAAGCCTCTGGAGGCATTCAATTCCCTTCCCCTTCTAGGCAGAGAGCAAACAAAGATGCTGGAGATGATCGAATATTGACTGCGTCTTATATGATTCAAGAGAGGATGAAGGGAATACTAACGATTTCACACAGCTTTTTCATATTTCCTTCGATAAACATTACGTATGCGTAGCCACTTGCCAGATCTTATGCACGGACGGCTAACGCTGTGGCAGCAGCAAGCACTGGAATGATTCTAGCATGCATTGCTGCTGAAGCATTTCTCTGATTTTTGGATACCCGGGTTCTGGATTGTTCCTGAAATAACATCTTTCTTAAACAGGTATTTATATGTAAAGTTTCCAATGTTTTAAAAACTCCGCTTGCTCTAAACAACAAGTAGAGTAATGTTAATGTATTGCAATTTTTCAAAGTTTAAAGTTTAAAGCTGTTCTCCTCGTACAGCTGTTGGAGGGAGCTGGCAAAGTAGTTAGCTATAAGCGTGCTACTGTTTACATAGTGGTGTACAGCATTTAGTGTCCCTCAGCACCTCCCAATTACCCGTTTCTCAGTAACGTGCTTTCAGTACGTCCCCTGGACACTTGAACTCAAGTTCCGGGTACTTTCGGGGAATGACTCTGTATTCGGTTCTCCGAATTACTTTATGAATTTACGGTTTCTATGGTTTGTGCTGTAAATTATTTGGAGGATCCGCCGCCGTTGAAACGTTTACAAACTCATGGGCACACCTAAGAACATTGTACTCGCAATCTTGAAAATACCCGGTAATTTTTAAACGACGTCAGAACTCAGTAGATCCATTTACCCGATGATTGAAAATTCTGAAATTCTTTAATGAAGCACAACTTTTGATAACGTAACTAACTACTAGTAGCTGGAACTTGAATTCAGGACTCTAAGGTCACCGATCCTAAATCCCGGGAAATCTGTAAAGGAATTCTTGAATCCATCTCCAACATATACTGCACCAAGGAGCGCTTTAAAGACTTACTTAGCAGACTCTGTCTTCAATGTCACTCTTCCTTAGCTCTTTCCCGGAATTACCCGTCCCGGATGGAGTATACTGTCAACGTCAGTAGGACTGCAGAGAAGAGCTGCATTGATAATGTGTTTAACCGGCTTGACTGATGCCTTCTTCTTGGATTGAGCCACTGAAACCAGTGAATAAGCTCTTAGGAAATGTGGTTTGAAACTGTTTGTATAGATCTTCATCCTAACCTGATTCATCTCTCCTTCCCTGCCTTCTCTCTTAGACTCCGTTGGGGACGGGTTTTGAATTGGATTCCTCGTTCTTAATACTGACTGTCACCATCACCCATGTTTACTTATCGTATTCTATGCCTTGTTATTTGTATTCTCTCCGGAAATGTTCCCGTCTGCATCAAATATTAGGGTGAACTTGCCAACCCACAAACTGAATCACGACTCCTCCTCTCTTCAAAGCAAAGGACAAGAGCCTTGCATTACCAGCAGAGCTGATTGCTGGAAGAAATAGTGGAATAATCGTAGGGGCAAGCAGAAATCCCATTTGGCCTTGCTTCTTTCTTTAGTTCGGATTGTTTGCAGAATCTGTGGGTTCTGGTCCTGGAATCCATGGAATACTAAAGTTCTGGAATCCAAGTTCCCTCCAAGCTGCATCATATGCTACGAAGTGTTCCGGGTGTCTTTCGGATTCGGTTCCGCTATGGTGAACCGGACTGGAGATTCTTGAGAAAACACTAACTACATATAATTGTCATCATTTTAGACAGCTGGAAAAGAGAAGATGGATGAATCCTGGTGGAATGGAATAAGTCTAACTGGATTTCTTTCCAAAGGAATCCTCCGGTTGTCACTCATAGAATACAGGAGAGGGAGTCATTGTAGTCAACCCTGGATGGATTCTGGAGTAGCTGGAGAAAGAGGAATGAATGAGAGAAGAAGTAATGTGGAAAGAATCCCTTGTTCATTTCACAAGACATTTCAAGTCTTCTTCTCAGTGTGATGGGTCTTTACTGGTGGCTACTTTAAGGATTTTCCGCAACATTTCTCTTCTTAGCAAGGGCTGAACTGTCTGCAGAGCTTAAGCCTATCCTCCTGTGTCTTCACGGGATTAGCCAGCCAGCATACAGCAAGTTCTAATAAGATTGAGCTTTTCTTGGAAGGAATGAAGATAAAATAGCGGGAATAAGTTGGAATATAAACAGAACTCAAAGAGTTTTTTTAATGGAGAAAACATGATATCCGTTTCAGACTGGGCTGGTTTATGAAAACATTTTAATGTTCCAGCTCCACCCACCCTTGTTTGTCTGGTGATGGGGGAGGAAGGGATCTGCAGAGCCTAATTCATTTGTTAAATGACATTTCAGGACGGAAGAAAGACAAGGTCGACGGAGGAGTAGAATCAGAAAAGAGGTGTAGCCAAAAGATGCTGAACGGGAATGAGAAAGACAGAAATCTCGTTTTCATCTCACCCGTCATCCTCCTCATGAAAAGTGATGTCTTAATAGCCTCTCCAGATCTGTGTTGTCATGGAAACGAAAGCTCATCTCGAGATTGCGGATGAAACATACACTGTACTAAGTAATAGGCTTAACTTGAAAGCTCGGTTGATTATGTTAGGAAGGATAAGAGTATGAGTTTTGACTGTTCTCTTTGATTGAATCCGTTTAGGTTTAATTACAAACAGTTCTATGCAGGCTATTTGAGAGCTTTCGAAGAGAATAAATTACCCATATTCCCGCTAGGTGCTAGTATCGATGCAGCTGATATTTATAACACCCCCGGAGTATATTCAATTGTGTTGCTTGAGGTAGCGGGGAATATGTGCCTCAGTTGGAGTCATAGGCAACTACAAACAGGAGTAGGAGGAAATGTGTGAATGTATATGACACTTGGTTTGATCTTTGTGAAAGAGGGAGCAAGGTTATAAAAGATTTTCACACACAAGTAATAACTATTTGGCCAGTCAATGTGACCAAGGGTGGCCACTTTTGTGGATGACAACAAAAGGAATTGTTTGGAACAATATACTCCCTCTCCTGTCCACCACCTCTGCTCTCTTCCCTCCCTCCAAACCCTCCCCTCCCCGTTCCATATGAAATGCGACAGTGATCACCCGGTTTCTCCGAATTCCAGTTCCTGGGTTTTACACTCAAAGTGAGAGCTGCTGTAGCTTGACTTGTCCTTCTTGTGGTTAAACCTTAATGTTTTCCCTTGCTGCCATCGACAGTTTCTTCACAAACAAAGCACCACAAACAGTTTCATAGTTGCCATCACGCCCCTGCACTGTCTTGAATTCTCCTAAACATGCCAAACGTCCTAGTGTCATAACAACCACAAAATTCCCATCCATGTCATCATTACGGCCGAGCCCTCTTCCTGTTTCTAGATTCGTGCTTTACATAACCTTTAGTACGCAGGAAGTTGAGAAGCCTGAGGCGGGTATTTCCCAGGTAAGCGGGTACATAGGTAGCTGGCACGGTTACTAGGCCAGTTTACTTCAAGCTTAACGAGAGAGTAAAGCTTGTAATTCCTGGGCAATCTCTAAAATGAATTGACTTAAACTCTTTCATGCCATTTCTTCTTATGCCTAGCAGCAATACTTGTAAACCTCCAATTAATTTGCGATTCAAAGTAACAAGAAGAAAGTGGAAGCCCTAAGCGGGTGCATCAAGCGCTGGGACTTGGGACTCCCGCAAAGAGCAACGAGTAAGCATACCCGTTGTAAAATTAAATTTTCCCACATTTAGAATGCCCACATCCTCCTGGTTAATGCGAATAACATGTTGACAACACAGTAGCTATTTTCTTCAAAATTCTTCCATCCCTGACATACCCAGGATTGCTCCTGCATACCATGAGAGGAAGACAGTGTTTATTTTCAAATTGTTGATTCGGCGAAATGAGTGATTCAGTGTGACGGAGATTGAGAATCTCGTTACAACTTTAAAATTCACTTAAACAATGACTTTATAAGTGTGCGTAAATATCTACAGGACATCCATGTAAGTATAGATTATGCTCTAGCAGGTTAAAGAAGTGAAAGCGCTAGTGAAAGTAGGTCTGGAGAAAGTCTAAAAAAAATTGTTTACAGTAATCAATTTATAATGAGTCTAAGGAGAGACAAGAGGAACAATATAGCAAGAGAAGCGACTCTCAATCCAAGAGACTTTAAGAGCCTTAAAAAGGACTCGAGAATAAATTAAACAAGAGCGCATACATCCCTTAGGCTCCTTTGCTCTGAATGACTTGAAGAATTGAATAGACAATTAGGTTTAGATAGTTAAATCCCTTGGTAGCGAGCAAGGCTTCTTGAATTTCTTCTTCAAGCTTCCCTATATACTAATCAAGATTTAAAATAGAAAAGAAAATTAGAGAGAAAATAACCTTAAATAAATAACTATCCCCTCTGGAAAAGTGTACATTCTTTCCACCCTCCTATATGAAATTATATAAGGTTTTACATGCAGCCAGTCTAGCTTGCGAGGCGTCTATATAATAATTAAACGCTATAGTTTTGTCGTCGTCGTCGTCCTTTTAAATTAAACATACCAAGAGATGACAAGATGACAAGTTACTTGCTCCTTCCTCTTTGTATCTTTTTCTATTCTGCTAGTCCTAGCTATATCAACTCGTAAAACGGGCTGTGGATAATGGAAAAATTGGAGCTGATTGTGTGTATAGTGTAGTAATAAAATTATTTATAGTTATCTATTAAAAGTCTTTTTTTTGTATGCAAGAAAGCTTGCAGTGCAGGAGAGTATACATCTTCTTCTTCCTTTCTTCCCAGGTGGCGGTGTAAAGAGTAAATAATTTAATTGGAAATCTTAGCGGGAAGAGAGAAACATACGACGGGGTTCTTGCCGTCGTTTAAACCGTATTGCACTTGAACGTTGACCTGTGGACGCAAGAAACATTTGATTTCATTAGTAATTAATTAACATGAGCGGCATTTTAACGCCATTTTAAAAATATTCGCATTGCTAGAAGGCAAAATGTCTTGCAGATGACTTGTAGGTGTAATTGGTTATCTTGCGTCAGTAGCTGGTCTGCTACTTGTACAAGATGCATAAATTAAGATTTTTGAGTCGAATTTTAAGAAATCAGCCACTCACTGCAGGGTAAGCCTTGAGAATTGGGAAGGTGTTGGAATAAGTATAGCTCATTCCGGCCTCCAGAGGGCATCCAGTCTTGTTGTCGCTCTTCCGGATGATATCCTTGCAGGCATTAGCTCCATGGATTTCACGGAAGGGAACACGGATGATTCCAATCCCTCCAAAAACGTTGGTAGTCAAAGTCTCGTAGTTTTTCTCTGTAAATGAGGTCAAGAAGAAAGAAATGTTTTAGTACATGGCCGTGGATGAAACGGACAGTTGTTGGTGGGCAGATTCGGTTAGATTAGCAGATATATTCTTCGCATTCCCATTTTCAGATCAGAAGACACGCAGCCCGAGTTCAAAGCACGTTCTACAAAGGATCCTAATTACAATTCCTATCCAAATGAATTACGTGATTCTCATTGAGATCACAACAATTTCCCAACAGGTCTTCTCTTCTGACCGCCAGCCTACCCGAATGCAACCTTTCTTGTTACAGAACAAAGCAGAAATAGGAATAATGGAACCATGGAAATAAATAAACACATTAAGGCAACATCACGGAGACAGCTACACGACTCCCGGCCCGGGAGAAAGTCAGGGTATCAAAGATCCGTTAAGGGTTTTAAATACCGCAAATATCTTCCGGAATTAGGTAAAATTACTATTTTTTTCTAAACTTTATTTTAAAAAAGAATTAGGCCATTATAACAGATAGAGGGCAGCAGCTACACGCATTGCATGGTACTTGGAAAAGAGAAAGCTATTAGATCGAGGACATACAAAAGTATGGATTGACGCTCCATGACGGAGGTCATTGGGAATATAAATTCTACCTACCATAAATACGAAAAGGGATAACGAAAGTGAATAGTTTTTAAAGTTCATCCCTGAGGAAAAAAATATCCTACAGCGTTTTACAATAATTATTCACCACGAGGTCACCCTGGATTCTCCTCAGCCTTGCTTTCTCCTTGGTTTCATATATCGAAAAACAGGGCCCAGCTCCTGGTCTACAAGGACACAGGCTGGGGAGGGAAGCGCGGAATCTAATCATGGAAGACAGAGAGCAAGGTTTGAGGTGTGTAACGAGGCATGAATCCAGGAAACCTTCAGTCACATTTCTTCTCCTCCCTTGTCATTGTCACAGAAGAGAGGCAAGGGCAGAGAGCTCGTATAGAGATGGAGCGGAACTCATCTCCTCTGACAATGACAAGCAAACGTATAAGTAAGAAGAAACAAGGATGAGAATGACAGGCAGGATGCGTGGAGGAATCTCCTTGATTTTACGCCAACTCTTTACTTGTGTCATTCTGGCCATAATAATTCAATGTTCTGGAGAAATTTGATGACGCAGTCTGAGACATGCAGAGGAGTATTTTTCAGCAGCGTCAGCAATGGATATGGTTTCGGTGGGTTTGGGGTAGAAACGCAGACACAAACAAACTAAACGCAACCTCTGTTACTCTTGCTGGATCTACAAGCTTTTGCTCGTTGTCAGTTTGGTTGGTTTACATGGTTACAAGAGTATGTTTCTGATTTCATATTTTCAAATTGGATGGAGTTATTAGAGTAAAATTACTGAAATCACGTACCAGGAGTAAAATCAAAAGCGATTGTGGAATCCGCTCCCTTTTTCAGCTTGCATGGTGGATCATCACAGTCATTAACTCTGACGTCCTCGAGGTTGGCAGTTCCAAAACTTCCGTCCTTGGGTCCAAATATTTCTGGAAATGACAAATATTTCAAAATGTAGCAATCATTTAAAGACAAACAAATCAATTTAAACCAATTTCCCTTGCAATTCCCAGCATAATTCATCCTTTTGCCAATTTCACTCCTCACTGCATCCTGCGCCCTCTTTTGTCTCTCTACTTCTATCTCCCTCTCTCTGATATTGTCTGCCATGACGGAATGGGTTTTCAGCTTGCAATGATTGGCAAAATAATTCACTGCCTTGTGTCCTTTCAATTACGTGCCATTTTTTTCGCACACGTGTCTCACAAATTACCGTGCACGGGGGAATCAAAGCGTAAGGAAAATTCAACCACAACCAAAATTAGCATATGCTAAAATACGCATACTTCCTGCCTAAATTCTAAACCGATTCCCAAGTATTATTTTATCTTTTGCTATTTTACGAAAACTGGGAATTTTTTCTCTCCAAGGAGAATTTTACCTTTGGAGGATATATGCTGTAGAGCTGAATGAAACTTGAAGCTATTTAAGCTTTGACAAGTTTTGGCAAATTCTCGACACGGAAAAATTCGCATCAATCATAATTCATTCAATTCTCTCCTACACGTACATCCGGTTTTTGCTGGAAAATGGACATAATATCATATGCTTAATGTGATTATGCACGGGTTAATTTTTAATAGGATTTCCCGCGCACTTTCCGTGCATATGTAACCAAATTCAGTGGAAGTCTACTAACCCATGCTACATAGAGCAAAACAGAGTTGAATATACAGTAGAGCGGCAAACTAAATAATTACACAGTCCAGGATGCTCTTTCAGTCTCATTCACGAAGTCCTGAATAAAATCTGGAAAATATACCAAGCAAAAACATGCTGGAAGAAGGTATATGAACACATGAACTAGTGAAAATTACATGGCAAACTCCATAAAACTTGTAATTATCCCCCAAGTCGTATATGCTCGCCCCCTACCCCTCTCCTCCCATGGTTCTCCCTTGCAAGAGTGACATATTCTATACGTACGTGTGGGATCAAGGAATCATGAATTAATTGCAATGGCTCGTAGCCAAATTCATTCATAAGTATTTTGCTCCTTTTGTTTCAAATGAAGCCGAAACTAGGGGTGTATGATATAGAAACTTATTATTAAGATTGTGACTCAACCCTGATAATATTCTCTCTAACGAAGCTTATGATTATTATTTTACTCGCTCTCCTCTTCTTCTTCGTGTTCTCTCTCTGTTCCCATGGCTCTTTCATCAGAATCCGGAGGAGGAATCACTTAATCATAGGCATTCCCTCCTCTCCCTCCAAGTTCATGTACCACATGGCCAATAACATGAAAATTATTCACTCGTATTAAATAATTGCTAATATGTAATCTGCTAACTAAGGCTTGTAATTTTTCTTTTGGTTGCATTCCCTTGCTAATGCTCCTTTGTAACGTTGTTGGGAGTCAGACAGAAGAGGTTCTCGCTTCTTGTTAACCTCTTACTCAATCTGGTGATTCCTTTTACTTTTCAAATTAGAGGAGAACGCATGTTTGATGTACAATAATTTGGCTGCATGCGCGGAGGATTACTAACTGCGGCGCTGCGCTGCAAGCAAGGAGATACAAGTGTTTAGCTTGCTACTGTACTGCAAAAATTTAATGTTACTTGTTTATGCACAAGGAGCTACTGAATATCAATGCAAAGACTATTGCAATAATAAACTCTCCCTCATGGAGGCCAATGTATCGACATGCTAGACACTGCGCTTGAGCGCGCTGATTGACTCTACTTTTCTGACGCTATGACGATGACAGGTGGACTGTCCCAAATGACACAATCCGAAAGTTCAAATCCGTTGCAAAACTTGGTAGATATTCCCTTCAAGATCAATGCTAATATTGTTGCAATCTTTGTGATTTAGAACAAGCGTGATAAAGGTACGCGCATTTATTAGCAGTGAAGGGATGATTGTGATCGAGAGTGTCGGCCGGTTACAAAATATCCACCTTTCCAAGATCAATGCTAATATTGACGCAATTTCTTTCGAATGAGTTCAACGAAGCCGGCATAATTACGCTACGTATAAAACTTTGAAGTATCGTCTTGATAATTTTGTGCTGCTTCTGAAGCTGAGGAAAGTTAATTGTTAATATAATTTTAGCATTAATAGTACTGCTAGTTTACAACGCCGGTTATGAAAATTGCAAATAGTGTGATGGACTCTTCAGATAGATTTACGACCATGTAAAGATGGACAATAATCTCTAAGTAAGAACACAAACTGACTCTCAGTAATATGAAGTTCAAGCTCTTTGTGCAAAAGTTAATTACTGGATATTTCCTATTGACAAATTTAAATTTTCAATAGATTTTATAAAATTAATATTTCCGACCTAAACATTCACTGTTCTATACAAAAGCTTTGCCGAAAATCCAATTTTCCCTTCTATTTCCTCATACAATTCCCTGATTCCAATTCCAGCAATAAAAGCCACAATAAATATTTAATATGATTCTATCCAAATAATTTTAAACTAATTATGATTCGGTGCCGGTATCACTGAAAACCTCCCCGAACTCTGAGCGAAAATAAACAGTTATTTCAATAGCCTCATGAGCTTTAACCTACAACGATTACAAGTTCTACCTTTGGAAACTCTAAATTCTCTGAGCCTAGATGGAATCCCACAGGCTTAAATTTGGTCACGGAAATAAATATGTACGTGGCCTGGAAACTCGTAGAGACAGAGTCTGAAGTTTGGGATTGTGGGAATAATAAAATTGAAATTATCGAGGCTCCAGATATCAAGAAAGAGGTAATTTAGTGACAATTATCCATTCGATATCTGTTGCTTTCTCTCACCCTCCTGCAATAGCGGTGGCAAGAGGCAAGAAGGCTCAAAACATGCTATGCATAGCTGTTCTTACTTGCACTACCTTCCTTCTTTGTATAAAGTATACTCCCTCTGCTTTCCCCAACTTTCACCCATGCTTTCCCTCCTATCTTTCTCCGCACCTGACAACCCATGGAAATTGCCTCTAATGATGGTCTGAGGTCAGATGATTAATCCTCAATTTGCCTACGCTGTTAATTTCAAAATTAGCATCAATATTTACTATATGCAAGCATGTTCATGAAGGGCAAAGTACGGGTATTTAGTTGTTTGCTTTTGATAATATTACTAAATTGATATGGCCCCGCTTTCTATCCTCCATAAACACACACATATAGAGTCGAGAGCACTCAGAAACCACACACACACACGTTCTCCTTTACACATTCTACCTCTAAAACCACAACCTGTTTAATACTTGGAGCCTGTGGAGGAAACTCCTGGAATACACCTTTCTCTAAGGAGAAAGCATACCGCTTTCTCCAGGAAGGGCATGCAGAATGCTTTCCCATAAGGCAGAGGAGGGAGCAATTGAAAGTCGAGTAAATATAAGACGGTGTATAACCATAGACGCGTAGACCATTATTGGTTTGTCTTCCGGTCTGGACGGGCTAACGTCTGGGAATTTTACTGGAGAAACAGTCTGGAGTGTATAACATCTAGCGATGCTTGCTACACAGACTTGAAAGAGTCCTGGAGAATATTATTAGCTTGTGTAACTAATTCCAATCATGGATTTTCTAATAGGCCAAAGGGGAAATTTATGCTTTCCTGTGGTCCCTTAAATTCTATCCGCTTGCTCTTCTACCGGAATTGCTTATCTACTTCTCGGGAAGAGAGGATGGGGCCAACGACTCACACTGCCGCCAAGAGTCAAGAAGAGCAGGACTGGAAAAGAGCTAAATGACTCTCCGAAATCCATGGCCCTTCTGAAGGTAATAACAAATACGAGAATTTGTGCTAATGATCAATACTTGAATGAAAAGCCACAGGAACTACAGCAGCTCGATACTCCAGCAAGCTGGAAATCCACACAATAAGGAACAGAAGCTCGATATAATGCTGGATACATTTCGGAGCAACTGAATAAGAGCCTGTCTGGAGAAATACACTGAAAGCTGGAACTGGAACCTAGCAGAGCAACAAAATCCATAGTTTTTCAAAACTGCATGGCCTGGAAACTCGAGAACGGGAAACTAAACAACCTCCTCCAACTATGGAGCTGAATCGGACATACTTGTGGAATAATTGAGGAAAATGTGAACAATTTCCCGAGCACGTTGATACATTTAGATAACCTGTAAATTGCTAGATGTAAGCACATTAATTCCCTCATCTGTATTTAGTACGTGGAAGCGATTATCCCTTAGAATACTGTATTATATACCTAATAAACGATTACCACACGGATCAGGCCTCTCATTCTCATACATGAGCTGTCAGAATCTATTCCTATATTTCATTATAACAAAACTAGGGAATTTCCTCCACCGTTTTAAATGTACTAATAGCCCAGTAAATAATTCACTATTTAGCTTTGTTTTTACTGTTTTCAGACCTTTGGGGAAACCCTTGTTTTGGAAAATTGAAACTCTACTCTAGAAAATATATTGAAACTCTAGAATCGTGTAGAACCTTGTCTAAAAATTAAGCACTGCTGTTGTGGCTCTTGCATGCTGCAACGGTTACCGGAATCATAGCAGGTTTCATTCCAGTAACCTGCTACAAAATTGCTGCTATTTTGTAAAATGCAAGCCCGAAACTGCTGTTCAGGTTGCCCAGAATCAAAATTCCGGGCATCAGCTCCTCTGATACGTATCATCCAGAACCCGTTCCCTCAAGACTTGCAGTTAACTTGCTACTACTTGTATTCCCACCTTCATCTACCATGTAATTATTCCAGCCACGCTTCTCTGGGGCATGTACATGAAGGACAGGTAGTTAAAGCCATGCTAAATCATGGACAAGTTAACCTACAAATAACCTGTACCTCAGTCAAACAACTAAACCCAGGCATAACTTGAAAGTTAACCTTTGAAAACAATTTATGGAGGCGGAGGTTATTTAGTACCCTGGCTCATCTTCCTGGAAGCAGTATGTTCCAATCCATGTATTACAATCTATGCAATCTCACAGCTTGTTCCCATGAAATCCAGGAAAAATACTCGAGCTTCAGGAGGAGAATATATTTACTGACGTTTTAGTTTGTTTTAGCTCTCTCATACGTCCGCTCTACCTCTACTACTGATTGCCTGCTCTCTTACATAAGAAGATAAATACTTTAGGCAAAAAATGTAGCTAAAATCCTCCGGTAGCCTAACGTTATCTAAAGCGTTTAAAACGAGCCTCAGAGTTACAGCAGAGAATGTTTATGTTTGATGAAGAGAAAGAGATGTTGCTCTTTAAACTCGTTCGCTTTTACCAAAGTATGGTCAGTTTATAAAAATATGCAGCCTGAAATAACGTTTAAACTTAATAAAAAACTAAAGTTTAAAAATGCTAAAATTCAACTGACAGCACATTTTTCGGCTTATAAACTGCTGCTATAGGGTAGAAACAAAACGAATTTAAATCCTTACCTTTGCACTTGTCAACGTGGACGGCGGCAACGAATCCAACAGAGAAGAGGATAACGCACACGAGTTTCATCATCTTGAATTGAGATTTTTGTAGATTAACTGTAAGAGCGTGATTTATTGTAGTGAAGATTCAGACTTATGTTCAAAGCTGAAGGGGAACTAATGAAGATGTTGATGGAAAGTTTTAAAATGTTGTGATGTGGTTGGTTGTGAATGAGTGTTTCAACTGTGATTTCTAAGAAGACAATGCTGCTTCTGCTGGAGAGCTTGTTTGTTACGTACGTTACGAACAATTGAAAATTACTAACTGAGCCATTGTAAACTCTTCTCCTTTATATATTTATTCCATTATCCAATTCCAAAAGAAAATACGAGGATGATGATGCTCTCCTATCATGCTTAACGTTAATGCTAATAGTGTTGTAATGCTCCTCCTAACTCCTTCCTAAGCATAGCATTACACTCCTTGGTCCTCCACGACGAGATGACGGCAAAGTATCTCCCACCCACCTTGTCCTTTGCTTACCTGTCGTCCAGAGTGGAGCATGGGTGCATTGATTGCATACCTGCAGAATCTGTTTCTACTAGTTGACCGTACGTTACGTTGTCTAAGCAGCTTTGCTCGCTATGCTTTTGTAACAGGTTATACTTGCACTGCTACTGGCTCAGTAGGGATAACATTTTTTGGTAAAACCCTAGGCCGAAACTACTATTACAGACTCAATCATGTTGTAATTTGTTTGTGGAGAACATGCATATTATGCTTAGAGAGCAAATTACCTACTCCTGTCTGTCATTGAGTCCTTCTTGCCTACTATATCATTGTATTTAAGTTGTAACTTATAACGCTATGGCATGTTTATGTGCATTTCTCGCGGATTAATCCTGCTACATTTTTAATTTTAATTCAGGAATGATCATGAAGCTTGAAGACTTGGTCCGTTCCGTAATTGCGTCATTTTGGTAGAATGCCATTTACATGTCGCGGATGGGGAGGAGGAGGCTTTTCTTTAGCTTTAAGCTAGATGACCAGGAGGATGTTGTTGAGGATGTAATGGATTAAATTAATGCGTCTCAATGAAGTGTAAACCTGTTTTTTCTGACGTGATTCCGAAGGATTTAATGCTGGAAGAAGAAGTTTACTTTCATGTCCTTCCGGAATTACTTCCGCTCTCTCATCCTATTTGGAACTGGTTTTCTTGAGGTTTGGTATAATTATTTTATATTTTTACAACTAATAATGGGAAGCTCAAGATGAGGATTGTTGTGGCTTTGCTGTGCTGAGTGGAGGTTGCTAGGGGACATTAGGACCAAGTCTTGCTACAAGTAACAGTTTGAGTAGGGAGTGAGTGTTTATTATGGAGAAGTTATGTAAGGAAAGGCGAGGAGGTAACTCAGGTAATCACCCTTGTACCTTAAGATAGGTTCCAAGGACGCCCTCTTCCTATAATCCGTGGAAGACCATAGATTGACTAAGGTCACGTTGGTTGACTTGATTATAAAAGTTTTTCTATATTCAAGTAAATCAGATATTGAGAAAACTTGAAGGGGTTCTTAGGGAATGCAAAGATTGTTGTTCCTAGGTTTAAAAATATATGTTGTGTTGGATTTAAACGCCGTGTACTTTTTTTGTAATCATTATGCAGCTCCTTTGAATGTGAGATTTCTCCTCTAATTGTGCTTTTCGAATGTTGCAAGTTCTCATGTATTCATAGTTTTGAGCCTCAATGTTTGAGAATTAACTTTTGAAGCTAGTATTTATAACCATTGCCATTCATTCCAATCATTGTAAACCCTTTTTCGGTATCTTCCTCCAACAATTTGAATTAATAGCCTTCCGCTTAACATTCTTTTAATTACAGCTATTTCACCTCACTGCAATGCTGCCTGCAACTAACAGCTTGTCATAAAACAAGCCTGACATGAACGTGCCAAAGCATTTGTACTGTACCTGTTTGTTAGCTACTGGTTCTAATCCCTGTAAGTAAGATTTAGTAATGTTTTAGACAAACAAAATGTTCAAAAACTAGAAATATCATTGCGGTAGCATAGTGTCATTATAATTTTAAACGTTAGGAGCAAGTGCATTAACTCTGAAGACAGTACATGCCTTCCTCTAATATGTGTTAAGAGCCGGGCCCGTTTAGTGTAGCAGTAGCTTCGTAGCATAGCGCACCATTCACTAGTGCTACTCACCTGTCCAATCAAGGTGGGCTAATAAGGAATAAGGTGAGCGAGAAAATGTGGTGTAATTTCTGTATACACAGCGCGCGCAACCAGAAAACACGTACATAATTCAATCACGGAAAGCCAAAAGGACCAAAAGTTGACAAATCGTACAAGCTATATAGTCCTAGGTGGCAAACGTAACAAGGAGAGGAAAAAGAACATGCAATTTGGATGGCAAAGGTAACTTCTTGAAAATGTGGGGAAATGTAACATGGGAGTTTTAGTGAAGCACGTTGCTATGGCCGCGTCAGTGTAGCTTCTGTGTACGCTTACTGCCCCATGTTACATTTGCCCCCGTGTCAAGCACATTACTTTTGCCCCGCATATCTATACTCTCCATGTTACGTTTGCCACAACTGACTATACTATAGCCCCTTTCCCATCTCTGCAAGCTTTAAATTAACTAGCATATGCATAGAGGCTGTGACAGGTGAGCTAAAGTTTCTACTATTTGCCATAGTGCTCGTGCAGTGATTCTTCTACTATTCAGTAGAAGTCTGTAAACAAGTCAGTAGTAGCAAGCTCAGGTAGAGGAGCTTGATAAATGATGACTAATCTATTTGACGTGGGTAATGGATGGAACAAATGGAGAATAGAATGAAATGGATAGACGAAGGTAAAGCAAGTACCCTAGGCTGGAGATGGCTTCAATGGATAAGGCCATATAGTGTAGTGTGGTTGAAAGATGTAAGAAGAAATGCATAATATTCAATTCTTATAAGCAAAGCGCTAAGGGAACATTAGGTGTACAAGGAGAAAAGTAGCTAAAATAATTTTTATGCGAGCTAAATAATAGTTTCCTACACACCTTGATAAAGCCGGAAGAGGAGCGGAAGGAAGGAAATGTAAAGGAGACGACTACCAAGGTAGAGATTTCTTCTCCAGTCGAAGGAGCACGTAATAATTTTTAGCAAGGAGAAAGAAGAGACGGAGCGCAATTTTTATATTCTGCAAGGTAAGGGACAAAAGGTATAAAAAATGGCAAGGACGATCTCAATGGCAAAGAATTCTGGAAATCGCAGTCTACTTATTTTGCCTCGTTTACTTCTTCTCACTTTTAAGAGTCGTCGCCGTAGAGAATAAATGGACAATGTTAACCACAAAGTGATTAGCATGAATTACACATGCAATTCAAGTATAAAGAAGAGGAAGAAGGAATGAAGGGAGTATTCATGCTGAGGACAATGTGCAAATTATTTTGCGAATTGTTACGCGAGTGACGGATTTGAAGAAAATACGCGAATATTTCCCTAAGAGGACCCTAAGAAGTTTCGAGTCAGGGTCAAGGTTAATCCTGTTATGGAACAACTTAGGGGCAAATATTTAGGAACAATTGAATTTAAACAGCATTTTCCTGCTGAAATGTTCAACTTGAATTAAAATGCGGATTTCATGATGACTGAGCGCGTGAAAACATTTGGCAAAATTGAAAACGCTTTATTGGCGTTTAAAGAGTACAATGATTTTCTTATAACATGCTGGTATTTTATTTTCATGAGTGACTAGAAAATAGATTTGCGAAATCTCTTGGGATGGGCATTTAGAACTCTGATTAGCTTCTAAGTATGTTCCATTAGTAAATCAATTACCTCTGTATTCCAAAAATCATTAGTTGATAGAAGAGGATGCTCTAAAAGTAGCACATCAAAGTCATATAAAGTATATATTGCAAACATTATGGGGACTGTTAGCCTCCTTCTGGAATTTAATCAATGAGGGTTGTAAGTTGTAACTGATAAAGCTCTTGGATTTTCGCGTTGCGGATAGCAAAGTTTACAAAATAACACACATAGTTGCCTAAATGTCATTTCAAATCTTGGTTGAGGAAGGCTATTGCATGTTTTAAGCTAACGAAGAAGCGAATATTTCGTCAAGAATCGGTTTTCAAATGTGTACATCAGTGTGTTTTTCGTATGGTGCTATTCTGTAATATTCTATTAGTTCTTCAGTATTATCTGCTCAGCATGGGCTACAAAACCGCCGGCGGTGGAACTGTGATTGATGGGGTATATTGAAAGAGTAAAACGATTTAAAACGACGTTTAACTCTACCAGTAACTACTTCTGTTTTGACTATTACTATATACTTCTCCCACCGGTTCTCCCCCTCCCTAACTCACAGCCTAAACTCTAGTTACTAATGATTCAACGTTGCTCTGATACTTGGGCCCTAGTACGGGTCAAGATAAAAGTAATTTCTCTATTATCAAATATTTGTTAGTAATTCTATCCTGAAAAGAAGCGATGCCAGAGCTGGAGCTAGCAGATGCTAAAACTTGTCCTCCACTATTAAGGCCTGGGAGGGTAGGAATTGAGCATGTCAGCGACATCTTTCCAGTATAACTATAAGCTGGAAAATCTACAACCACCGAGAATAGCAAGGGTGATACCCGGGTAAACGTCTCAATTTCGGCCATAGCATATGCCTTCTGCAGCAGTGCCACAAATTCGAGTTCGTATTTAACGAGTAAACTCATTAAATATCATGATGCTGAGTGGAAACAACAATAACCATGCTACAACATACAGAGCAACTTCATCATTTCCGTAACTGGATCTAGTTCATACTGGACAAGTTCGTCCTCAGATTCATCCACGGGTAGTTCATACTGGGGTAGTTAACACTTGATACATTTTCATCATTGGTACAAATTCATGCTTCAGACAGTTCATACTTGAAAAGTTCATACAAAAGGTTTATTCATACCCATGTTTCATCCATAAAAAACATAACTTAAACCTTTTCTAATCTTACTAAAAATATGAACTAAAAACTACTACATGTATATAAAAATATGAACTAAAAACTGTATTGTGTCGTGTCAAACTCGAAACTGTGTCTTCACCTGAGCAAAAAATGTTGTAAGTACTGAGTAATTTTGGAAATTAAGAATACAAAATGAGATGCACAGTAATAGTTCTAAACGACGCTTTCCCGATTCCGACCACATGAAAAGATAAGATTGATTCAATCCGCTCTCTCCTGAGTCCTGACCTTTGCACTCGTTTAGGATCTTTATAGAAAAATCTGCGTAAACACTTTCCCACACCTGTGCCCTCGCAGATCCAATAACAAAACCCTACACTAAGAGAGTGAAACACCTGTCCAAAATTTGCACAAGTAATCCACCTCTCTCCATAGCGTGACAGATCACTCGTTTGGAAAGTTGAAGCTTCCAATGTGGAGTTTCGCTGCAGAGATAACAGATAAGGGAGACTAAGGAGAATAAGAGTCAAGTTTAGAGTTGAGTTTAGCTACCGGATATGGGAATCCTACTATAGAGTTCTATAGAAATGGGTAAAATGCTAATAGTACAGTGGAGCCACGATGATAGTCGATAGTGCTCAAATAGGCGATAGATTACTTCTGTGGAACAGGTGAGTTCTTGGATCTGATACTAGCCAAGCAGTGTGACAATGATGCGTCTATGAGTCCATGCTGGTCTCAGGTGAGGTGTGCTACTGAACTCGGGGATTACCTTGCCGACTTGGGTGTGAGGTGTGACGTGCGAGGTTCATAATGGAGCTAAGGTCTTGTGAGTGAATTGCGCATGTGAACTCTCTTCATCCGCCTAGTGACATTTTCGTTTATTTTTTGCCAAGGTAGCCTTAAATGCTGCAAAATAGCCATATATCTGCACAGCAGCATGAGAAAACGACAAGTGCTCCGACAGGTTTTTGAGATTGTGTCATGAGTCTTGAACCCTATGACACATCATCCGCAATACCTGAGGCGCACCTGTTCATCACAACAAAATCGGGTGGAGGAGCTCAGCCCAGCTGCTTACTTGGTACTGCTTGCGGAGCTGACGGTGTAGTTTTAGTCGTATTTCCCTCGAAATCAAGTGACCAGTAAACTTGACGGGTTTTGAGGTTAGCTTCAATATGTATGCGCCAAACTTGACAATTTTAATTTAAAAGTAGATTAAATTAATACAAAGTAATAAGCGTATTAAATAAGGAAGGATTATGAGAACTATGTCACCCTTATCAGCATCCTGACACCTGTGCAGTCGACAACACGATATCAGTGTTAGACTGTGGACCTTATTTGTAACTTGTGGATTTTTCATGTGATAAACACTTGTGGGAGTAATTAGCGCATATGATCCGGGAATTATCAAGTCGAGTTCACGGATGTATGAATAAGAGGTTTACACGATTAGTTAATTATGCTATTAATTGATTTCATATCAGTTCGAGGAGGAACAGGTGCAGGGATCTCTGGAATATAAATACGGGTCAACCCGAATCAGAAGTCACATTACATCCAAGCTTCTTCTGTCTTCTCAAAGAGTAAAAATTTGCTCAGATCTCATTCCACTTCGCTTCCCACGCTTCCAGCGCTAACCATATTTCAATCAAAATGATGTCCAAAATCGCAATTTTCTTCGCCGTCCTTGCTTGCGCTTATGCAGGCCAACTGGACTTTACTGACTGCCCCACTGCTGACCGTAAGTTTGAAAATTGTGGAAATCAATTTAAAAACTGTAATAGATTTTTATAATTTAAATTTTATTATTTTAAACAGTTGGAACCGGTGTCATCTCTTACTTGGGAAGCCCCAATTTTACCGATTACGCTGACATTGTTTTGACCCGTGGACAAACCTACACTTTTGAAATGGATTTCGTTGCCGGTAAGCCTCTATTTTGTATTCAAGCATCCTATTGGTTTTTATGAAATTTAAAACTGGAAGAATGTAATTAATTAACGATTCAATATTGTCATTACCAGGTGTCAACTCCGCCAGCCTCCGTCCCAGCATTCTCGGAATTATCGCCGGAGTCCCAGTGCCATGGAACGGAGTTAACGACCCCTCTTGCTCTGATCTCGTTGGAGTCAATAAGTGCCCTCTTGTGGCCGGACAAGCTTACCAATACAGCGCTTCCATTGAGGTCTTGAGCTCTTACCCCGCTGTCAGTCTTACCTTCCAATGGGCATTGACTGCTGCTACAGCCACTGGAACCAAGGGCGAAAACCAAATCTGTTTCAGAATGCCCGCCAGAATCGTTTAAATCTGAACTATTTGTAACGCTATATCTTCCTGCGGGTCACGCTGTAAACCTCAACTACAACGTGCCCTTCTTTCCTTGTAAATAAAAAATCCTGAATCAATTTCCGCGCTCTTCTGCTAAAAAGAGGCTATTATTTTATAAATCCTTATTGCGAATTACAATTTCACTGCAGGTCTAAACACAATCATTATTAGCACTCATGCAGACAGAAAGCTTGTACAAAGTTTAACTTGATCCATTTTTGCCGGTTGTAAATTCGCGAATTCGCAATAATGTTTGAAAATCTACGGAAGTCAGTTCCGCTATAAGGGATTAAAGGGATACAGGCCAGAAGCATCAGTTTGAATTACCGTAGCTAAAGTTGCAACACGTTAAAATACATTAAAAAATAGAAATAAGGGCACCAAGATCAATAAGATAGTCAGCAGCCGTACAATTGATGCATGCAATCATGTGGTGCATCTTCAGATATTGACGCGCATACAAAAACATAAAAAATCTCTCCGTTCCTGGCTCCCAAGGCTGAAGATGGCTGTATCGATTCAAGTAGGGAAAATGCACATAAATTTGCACTAAAATAAAGTAACATTTTACTGAAAGGATGCATTTATTCAGAAATGAGAGCCTTTTGAGACTCGATTTATCATCTAAACGTCCTCACAAAGGAAGAATGGCGATGCTGCTTAGATTTCCAGTTTTGGAGCTGCACGAGACAATATTCAGGACAAACACAAGAAGCTAAAAAGGAAACGGGGTTTAGATTATCTCTGGTAGAAATCTGGAAAAATGTCAAACTAAATGCTTATTTTACAGCATGTATTAATTTCGTATTCATGGCGCCACTATAGTGTCGCAGAGTTGCTAAATTCGCCTAGAGGATTCACATTTTTGCACTTCCCGTGCAGAAACAATGCCAATTTGTATGCACCTTGAAGGCATCATTTTTGAAACGTTAAAAGCGAACATTATTCAGTTGGGAGGAAGCAATTCCTAGCTTTTGAAAGCTTTTTGAAAAGCGCATTTAAATTCCATCAGATAAACTGCAGATGGCAGCATAAGAATGCAAGGGAAAAAAGAATTTAGCATCAAAACAAAAATGAGCTTTGCACTACGCAGCATAAGATCAGAAATTTGCACAAACCTTGTTTAGACTCCGTAATTGTAACTCTAGTTAATGTTTTTACCTGCGTGAGAACGCTGCAGCACCGATCAGATTTCAACGCTTTGACGTAATATTCGGCGATTGGTTTTTGAAAAGCATCTTAATTTTTTCAAAAATTCATTGCGAATCTTGGGTTGCACCAAAATACAGTTGGTGCTGATACTGTGTCTGAGGTTTTTTCAATGGCTCCAACAACACGTTTTATAATTGTCTTCCTCGGATTTTCCTTGGCGTCAGGTGAGATAACATTAATTAGTTTTTTTCTTGCAAATATTCACACCTATCTACATTTTCACTACATCAATTTTATTTTTTCTCATGCGCAAATTTCACAGACCTCTTTCTACAGAGCGCATCCGCGGAGCGACTCATTTGCTATTTTTCACCTTGGAAAACATCAAGTTGGAACACCAAGTGGTTGAACGATTTGTTCCAATCTCGCTCAGAGGGACACGAGCATTGCAAATTCCGGGACGAGGTCTGCATCAAACAAATAGTTTACTCATCAAACGTTGGATCATTTGCAGCTTCTGAAAAGGTTCAAGGATTGCGTAAGTCACGCTGTAGAATTTAACGCCTAAAATTCATGTAGTTTCGCTATTTTACAGCTGCTTTGAAAAAGCTTTTTAAAGTAAACACAGGATGTTGGCAATTTTCCGAAATGGCCATTTAATTCTAAATCTCCGTTTACTTTAGCAACAGAAAGGCAGCGGATCCTTTGGCGGATGTATATACTCGTGCAAATTCAAAGCAGCCCTATTACGTATTTCCGTAAATAATTCGATCATCTGTTTCCTCTTTTTCACTTTCAGTGAGCCATCACAAGGTTCTTTCAGTGCAGAAAGGCTGTGGAAAAAACGAGTACAATAGATCCGTGGGATGCCATGATTTGCCAAATTTTTATGGCTCGGAGCACGTGTACTTGTGTCTTTGCAAAACCAGCTTGTGCAACGCCCAACCGGGGAGCAAATCTAAAACGGGGACGGGAATCGGAGAACGGGCGTGGCTCATGTTTTGGATACTTGTGGCCATCTCGTATGTGGAAGGATGTTTTCGGTTTCCAGATTGACATCATCCTGAATACCGAAGGCTATCCTCCTTCATCTGTGCTGATCGCTAATGTGTTTCAACATTAAATAAAGAAACCTTAAGCTAGTTTACATTAGCAGAAATTAAAGAAGAAGCTAGTTTAATTTTGAAAGCTGTAAAAATACAATTAACTCGTTAGATCCGTTATCCGAATGTTAGTTAGCATATGTGCAAAGCCGCCATGTTTCTGGCGTTTTCCTGAAACGTTTTACAACACCGTTCCTTCCTTTGTTCATAACATTCAATCCTCCGCCGCAGTTACCGTTGAATTCTTCTTTGTGTTCCACACCACATCACATATTGGCTGTTAATTAAACTGCGGTTAACCCCAGAACTTGCCGTCGTTAGAGGTTATCCTACTCCAAAGCTAGTTATATAATTTAGAAAACGGTATCTAATACGCTACAATTAACGCGTAAAACGATTGATGTTCTCATACGGTAACCAATGCTTTACTATAACAAGGACAATATGTGGTTATATAATAACCGATAGCCCCATCATTAATAATTATTGAATTTATTATATATTCATTTCATTGAAAGCAGTTAACCACATATAAGACTGCACGAGGCCAAAATGAAAACCGGTTTAATGTTGACACAATTGGCGGCGAATAAAAACACACATGTGAAACTTCCAAGCCCTGTGACTAGCATACGTAATGAGACACGCTATTGCAGTGTATAAACTCCCAGTTATTTGATATCCCAGGGACAGGAGTTGACCAGAGGATGAGAAGGTAAGGTAAAATTACGATACAGCATTGATGGGCAGGCCCTACTGGGCAAATAACATGTTGCAGTATTGCATGTTGAATATATAATACGCAAGATGGGAAAAATAATGTAAACTGAAAACATGTGACGACGATCATCAAGACGAGTTGATTACTGTTTCTCTGCAGCATAATAATCGTGATGAGAAAAATACGCCGCAACTTGCTTGCTTGTTATTAGAGGAAGAAGAGAGAGGAGGTGAAGCTGTTGTTGTGCAGTTAACTAAATGTAATTTATTTCTGTGATCCAAACGTATACGTATTAATACGCTTATATTATATCCTGTATTTCATTGCGATTGTATTCTGCTGGATAATTATTATTGTAACTTAACCTTGTGCCTCCCCTGACTGACTGAGTCATCATTACAACACACTCCAGTCACTGTCATTCCCTGTCAGACGTAGTAAATTAATTTTGCGGATTTGCAAATAATTGGATTCGTCTAAGGCTTCATAACCACTGATGGGTGGATACAACATCACAGAGGATTAATTAATTCTGCGTAGACTAATCGTCGCGACGATTGTCGGTTTGGTTATATAATTTTCGGTAAGGAAGTGTCAAACGTTATTAACTGGTTGTTGTCATTGTTAGTTAACGGAAATTGAAACGAATTAATTAATTACATCTAGTTATTTGATTGGATAATGGAAGAATAATATTTTTCATTCTGTTACTCGGAATTTGCAGTTACTGTAGAGGTCAGTGCAAGAGCAATAAATAACGGATAAGACGAATATGGGCCGGAAGACATACAGATTAAAGACGTAAGCAATTTGATTAAAGTGTGGTTTTGCTGTTATCTTGGTTGTCGCATGTCGTTTAAGTTGTGTACTTGTGGGAGGGATGGTTCGACGGTAGCGATAAAAATTTCAAAAGTAGGAGAAGACCGCCGGCATACAAATATTTGATTCTCAAGTCAATAGTCAATATTATATTCTTGTTGTAAAAGCTTTATTTTATTTGTCAAGTGTTATTTGTGTGTGTTAACATTGAGTCTTTTGTTTTTATAGGGAAAGCATCGGGAGCTGTATCATGCTAAGAAATAAGTGATTAAGTATCGTATTGAAGCGACGAAATGACATTCATAGGGATGTTGAATATAATGCAATAGGCTAGTCATCGGCGTGAAGAAGAATTTAGAGTAGTGTATAAAAAAAGTAGGTGAAACCGATTCAGCCATCAAAATGGTTTTTGAATCTGTTGTGGTGGACGTGTTGAATCGTCTACTTGGCGATTACTTTGAAAATGTGGATCCATCACAATTGAAACTTGGAATATGGGGAGGTAAGATATTGTTAATGAAGCTTGAGTATAAAAGAAAAACAGTTTCGATGCACGTGGCAATGATTTGATGATAATTCTCATGACTGATGGGTTGTGATTTTTGCAGGTGATGTGGTTTTGAAGAATCTAATGCTGAAGCAATCAGCTTTTGATGATTTGGGACCGTTCCGTGTTTCTGTAGGAAAACTAGGTACGATGATGAGCATGGCTTTAAGATTACAATTTAAAGTTTTACTATCGTTTTAAAATATGGATGTAGTTGTGTATAATGTAGTGGATGTAGTGGAATACTGATCTAAGGATTTTACTTTTCTTAGGGAACTTAACCATGAAGATACCATGGACAAGCCTGTACACTGCACCTGTGATTATGAACTTGGAAGATTTGCATTTGCTAGTCATGCCTTCGACGTCTGTCAAATATGATGCGAAGGTTGAAGAAGATGCTGCCTTAGCTGCCAAGAAAAAAGAAATTGAACGCATCGAAGAAGCTCGTATCAGGGAACTTAATAGAGATAAACGTAAGTGCTGGGAAGCTGGGATTTGTTTAAGAAAGATGGTTAAATAGTAATGATGTTGGTACGGAACTTAATTGTGTGCTGTGATTTTTGCAGAAGAACTTACTGCCGATGATACCTTTACGGAGAAGCTCATCGCACAAATAATTAAGAATGTGCAGATTGAAATTAAATCTATTCATATTCGGTATGAGGATTTCCTGTCGTCCCCTGATAGACCGTTTAGCTTTGGAGCAATTCTGAGGTCGTTTAGTGTTCAAACTACTGATGCCAATTGGAAACCTCAGATAATTACTGAGATGGTTCATGTCATTCACAAGGTTTGAAGCTCTTCTAAAATTTTCGAAACCGTCGGAAGCATGATGAAAAATCTTAACTGAGTTAGAGGTTTAATTCGTGTTTGTGACTGGGTGGATTTTAGCTAGCTGACCTTGATGGCCTTTCTATATATTGGAATACCAACTCAAGAATGTTAAGTACCTCAAAGTTGCCTCAGAAAGAAATTCTAGAGGAAATGAAAGAAATGGTTTACCTGAAGAATCATAGATTTAGTAAGTCCTCGATGCATCACAAATGTTCAAGGCATTGAGGAATAGGAAACTATAATTTGTGGTTTGATTTCAGTATTGCAGCCAATTGTTTCCCAAGCAAAGCTGAAACTTGTGCCGAATCCGGAACGAGGACCAGCCCCATTTTCCTTACCAAAGATGTACATCGATCTTATATTAAAAGAGCTTGCCTTAGGTGAGTAAGTTCACATTATGAGGATTTTTCCCGTGTAGGATAATGTTGTTAAACGGGATATTTTTACCTTCTTTGGTGGTTGGAATTTTAGGCATGACGAACTTCCAATTCCAAGATTTGATGAGACTGATGGAAGCCTTAGATTATATGTCAAGAGCTCAGCAATATCGAAAATATAGACCTATGGGGACAGCCGTTGCAGTTATTCAAGGAAATGCAAAGCAATGGTACGTGTGCTGTAGTTTTGTAGAAACCATAAATGCCTGACATCAGCTCAGCTGATTCAAGACAATGTTTGGTATTGTTATGCAGGTGGAAATTTGCGTACAGATGTATCGTGGAAGAAGAAGTACGACGGAAAAGATTAAATTGGGATTGGAACCATATTAAACAGCATCGAGAATTATGTCGGGTTTATGCTAAGGTACAACTATAATGATTGAAATGCAATGATAAGGAAACAAAAAAATGTATTAGATTAATTAACTATGCAATTTTCGTTCTTTAACACAGGCATACTATGAGAAAAGGACATCTAAGAAACCAAAACCAGAAAATGAAGCCAGAGTCGCACACTGTGAAAAAGTTTTGGATGTATTTAATATCGCGCTAGTGAGAAAGCAAGTGGAATTTAAAATAGAACGGAAAGGTGCGGCAGTAGTAGAACCTCAGCCACAAAAAGGTGGTTGGCTATCGTGGAATTCGTGGTTTGGTTCCGGGGAGGGTACATCCGATAATGCTGCTGTTAGTGAAGGGGCTGGTATCGCCCAAAAGTTTGAAGCAGCCCTTACGCCAGAGGAAAAGAAGAAACTTTATGATGCCATCGATTATTCCGAAGATGACCAACCATTAGTTTATCCGAAAACGTTCCAAGAATACGTACTTAACTTTAATTTAGATTCTTTGACGCTAACTGTTAAGGATGAAGAAAGCACGGTGCAGGGAAGTCGCATTCTTCATTCCTCCATTCAAAATTTAGTGGCAAGGTAAATCGCATATTCAAATTTCAGTGACATATTTTATGAGAAGTAAGTTGGTGGTAATAATTCATTGTTATTTAAATACAGGTTTGCTACCCGCCCAGCTCAGAAAGGTATAAGCTTGGACGTGGATCTCGCAGATATGTTCGCAACCGGAGTAACCTTAAATGAAGCCATGGCCCCTACTCTATTCAAGGTGAATAAGCTCGTCGGTGCGAAAGATTTACTTTTGAAAGTCGGATTTCAGACGAACCCCGTGGACTCAGATGTTCAAACTAAAATCAAAGTAAAAGCTCAACCTGTGGAAATTATTTATCACGCGAGTACGGTCCAAGCTATCCAAAAGTGTTTTGCACTTCCGTCTGAAATGAAACTGCAGAGGTAAATCTCAATGTTATTTTGATTGTGAATCATCTCTTGTTATCGGAAAGCTTAACATGATTTTGGCTGGTTATGTAGGCTACAGGCTGCTGCTGTAACCACAATCGAAGAATGGCGACTACAATCAGCTTCTGGATTGCAGTACATGATGGAAAAGCGTGGAGAGATGGACTTACAAATAGAAATGAAGGCTCCTATCATAATCATTCCCCAGGATGGTCGAATAGATCAGTACGTGTTTTTCATTATCAACTTGATCTTCTCATATTCCATTTTAAGTAAAAATGTTAAATTAAAGAATCATTTTTCCTACAGACCTGGCAGTGTTCTTGTCATTAACCTCGGTAGCTTATCAGTAAAAAGTAAACCTAGAGCAAAAACGAATGTAACTGTGAAAACCAGTTTTGAGGAAGTGAAAAAACTATCATACGACAAATTTTTCGTCACTCTCAGAGATTTCCAGGTAAATTAGTTTTTACCTTAAATATGAGCCAAATTAATTTTAAAACTGAACGTTACTGATTTTTGTTGAGCAGGTGTTGCTTACATTAAAAGATGAGAAATATGATGAGCTGCTGCGGAAGATACAAGCGACCAGTCCTACGGAGAAAGCAACTATTAGTGAAGATCTATATTTGGTCCATTCTAAGGAATTACTAGTAGAAATTAATCAGAGTCTGGTAAAAGATGATCCTCGTTTTGCATGGATGAAAGTGTATGTGCATCTTCCACTACTCGATGTTGGAATAGCCGAAAATCGTTTGATTGAGCTTATCACTCTCTTGGCTACATTACCGCTACCGAAACAGGATCATCAATCAGAAGGAGAATTTTTTGTGAAGGTTGTTTGTTCAGCCTTTTAAAATAATTTAATATGGAAAGAACCAGTTAATGATTCTGTAACAGTTTTTGTGTACTTTCCTATTTGATTCTAGTTAAGTGAGCTTCCAGTGGTAAATGAATACGCAGCGATTTCGAAGCTTACGTACACAGATGCTCTTAGTAAATCAAGCAAGAAGCTACGGGGAACAGATGTTGTTAATTTTGACGAACTCGTCCTAACTGTGGATGTGGATCGTAAGTGCACCTCCCAGTATTTTCATTCGTAACTTAACTTGATGGATGCAGCATTCATTATTATAATGTAATTTCAGGGGTTTCTATAAAAGTTACGAAATCTAAAGGAGAGCGAGAAACGTTGGCCACACTGGATTTGATTCGGTTGTCAACACGAGTAACTAGCAAAACCTTTGGAACAGGAATTATTGCCAAGATTGGCGGTCTCAGTTTTGAAATGGCGAAACATTCCTATCCTGAACTTCAAGGCCCTTTATATTTGCTTAAAACTCTAATGACGGAAGGAATCGACAAACCTTTGTTAATTGTAGACATGTTTTCGGTAAGTAACATAGTCCATGCAATTTTTAACTTGCTTGCACAGCTATTAATGGCGCTAATTATTTTTATAGATAACGCCGAATTGTCCTCCAAATCTTGCATCCGCAGTAAAGCAGCATATTAAAGCCAATATTTCGTCTTTAGATGTAATCCTCCATCTTCAAGCTTTGCAGTCTATCATGTCATTCTACGAAGAAATCAGTCGAAATATAATGAAAGCAATCGAAGTTGAGGAAGAATCCTTAGATCCAGATTTTGATACTCTATCAGTCGCTTCTGGAAGGTTTGGTGGAACACAGAAGGGCAGAGGTACATATTTACTAATAGCTGGTTTTCATCAAATTAATATAAATAAGTGTAACCCTTCTAATTATAATGTATGTTCTATGATGTTGTAGTGTCTGTCCTGGAAGCACGAAGAAATGCGGTTGCTAAAAAGCATAACAACCCAGATGACATTCTCCTGCAAATCGATGCTAACTTGGATCATCTGAGTCTTCAGTTGTCCACTGAGACATTAAATATTGTAAAAATTGTCCTCAGCAAAATGGAGGCAAAATTTTCACAGAAGGTAGACGTCACGGATATTGTTCTGGAACTCTCAGATTTGTCGGTTCTAAATTTGAACAAGGCATCATCTTACCAGAAGGTTTGACAACATGATTTCTTTACGATTCATCCAATAACTTATTCTCATACGAATATAATTAATAAAACACTCTAAACGATTGGAGTGTTTCATTCATGGCAGTTTTTATGTTACAGCTTGTACAAGTGGACGCAGATAAGGTCGTGCACCTTCGTGTCAGAATGTTTGAAGAAAGTCGGAAAGGTTCAAGATTTCTAGACATGGATTTCCATGACATGGAAGTCATCTTAGAAACGGGGAGCCCACGGATGGTTTATTTAGGGCCACTTGTTTCGGATATCTTGGTAAGCTTTTGTGTTTATAGCTTATGATAAATAAATACTAGCGTGCGCAAATATAGAATGATATAATTGATACATTCTTTTGTCCCAAAGGTATTCCTTGATACCTTCCAAGCAGCGAAGGATGCTATGATGGAAGCATCTACACATGCTGCTGGATTAGCTAGGGAAAATATGGAAAGTGCATATACCAGTACATCCAAAATTTTACTCAATATTGTTTTACGGGTAAGGGAAATTTTCTTTTCATAACATGTCAATGCAGCTTCAAGACAATAGGTAATGTGCTAATTGATGGCAGTTCATATCAAATTTTTTTTTCCTAGGCTCCAAAAATCGTTATCCCTAGGAACGATAATTCCGACGATGCCATTGTTGCGGATCTCGGATTACTAAAACTGAAAAATCAGTTCAAAAAATTAAGCGTTAACAGCGGGGATAAAGCAGTAATTGATTGTATGCATCTCACTCTAACCAACATGAAGGCCTTCAGGTGAGATGTAGAAGCAAGCTGATATGTGTGTATTCTACGATGGGTACCTTAGGTAGCTGAAATCAATGCCAGCTCCTTGTTTTTTCTTCACAGGATTTGGTACAATAAGGAAACCAAAGTACGCACCAAAGTTAGCATATTTGATCCTATTACATTGTCGTTGGATATCACGAGAAACTTGTGCACGGAATGGTACCACAAGATACCTGGTGTCAAAGTGGCTGGAGCACTGGAGAGTGCGTCAGTAAGTGAAAAAATTAAGGCTTTAAACAGTTACAAAAACAATATGTATGTACACAAGCATAAATAAATGCTCTTATTGTTTTCTTTTAAAGGTAAAAATCAGTAGTGAAGATTACTCCGCTATCATGATATCTTTAAACGAAAACATTAATGCTCCTGGTAATCTCAAAGCAGTTGTACCGGCGCATCCTCAAATAATACCTGTGTCATCTGTGAGGAGGAACTCCAAACGAGATTCTCATCCTGGAGCTGGAGCTGCTGGCATGGCGAAAGTGAAAAGAGGTAGGTAGCATCTGTGTTGTAAAGAACCAACTGTATATTCATTATGATTCATTGTGAATTCATAATAATTTTTGCTTTCAGCCGGCGTTGTCGTAAAAGCTATGAATGCAATGAAAGTAAAGCAGTTAGCAACGGTAGATGAGGCTCCACCTCCTCGGTCCCTTCAGATGGAAATCTCCTTCAGAATAGGAGCAATGGCATTAAAGCTATTTACCAGCGACATCAAAAAGGTTAGTCATGCTGAAAACTCATAATGGTAGAATTCTCGAGACGATTGAAACCCAAACTTTTTTAATTATTCTTGAGTCGTTTTTGTACAGAAAACTCAAGCGGAAATTGAACATGACCCATCAGCATCATTTGCGGACTTAGAAATCACGGCCATCAATTTTCAGCTGAATAACTGGAGTAATGCTGATATGGAAGTTAATATTGTAAGTTATTACAGATGTGCACGGCTGAGTCATTTGTACTGTTTACATTTTCATGTAAACGTTGTGACATTTTGAATTCGTTTACAGACTGTAGCAGAAGTTACTCTTCAAGATAGCAGGCCTGGATCACACTCCATCAAGCATGTGATACAGCGTAAAACTCATGAGGGGGGAGGAGAAAGGAAACCTCTTGTGTATGTAGCGTACAACGAAGAAGGAGATAAAGTTAACGGTCCTTCCCGTAAGTCTGCAGTTGTACTTTAATGCGATATTCGAACCTCATAATGATGCCGTGTTTCAGATGGTTTTTTTACTTCATCGATTTCGCAGTTATAATCGAAACGGAAGGCCTCGTCGTTGTTCTTTGTGTGGAGTATCTGCTCCAGCTGTCCACGTTTTTTGTAGTGACTGATATTTCGGTAAAGGAAAAAGGTGCTCAGAAGCATGTAGGGAGCGAACTGGTATCAAATGGTAAGTCAGAGCTATTTGACGAAGCTTAAAAAGGAATAGAATTTTAGATTATTATAAATAAAACTGAATCTTTGCAGACCTGGAAAAACAGCGACGCGATTCAATTGTCGATCGAAGTGGAAGCCCTGGCGATCGTCGCGAAGAAACAAAAGTGAACTCAAGTATGTTCTTCGAAATGGGCGAAACAGAGATCATTCTAGTTGAAGATATGGAAAATACGCACAATAATGCGCTCTTGTTAAATGTAAGTCAAAGGACGCTACAATCGTTTTAGAGTTATAGTTTATTTCATAACTTGTTTTATTGTAGTTCCATGTTCGCTTTGTATGACTTTGTTTTAGGCCTCGGTAAACATGAAAATGATCTCGACAGGAGAAAAATCGAACATTATGGGTACTGTGGGAGGTGTTAGGGTATACACCTGTAATTATAGCTCCGACTCAACTTACCAGAAAATGGCTGAGGTGAGTGAAGTACTGTTCGACAGGATGTTCAGCACCAAGCAGCGAAGATCTGAAGCTCTTGTTTTTGCGATTTGTTTAGGTTATAAGTCCCATGTCTATGACTGTCGTTGTAAACATGTCAAAGGAAGGAATAATGGTAGATTTAAATATTTCCAATTTCTTCGCGCGCTTAACAGCTGGTAATGCTATCCATAATTTTTGAGCTTAATAGAAAACAATAATGTTAGCATAAAACTAGATTTTGAGCTGAGTTTTTTCTTCGTGGATTCTAGGAACTCTGGATCTGCTTATCAAAATATCGACTGGAGTTTCTATCAACGATTCTCAAAGCGAGGAAGGGGATACAGCACAAGTGGACCGGCTAAATTTTTGGGATACAAAAGAAATCAAGGATCTAGATTTCTGGTTCCTGAATCCAGGTATATATTTAATAGTCATGTAAAAGTCAGGAGTTATGCCTTGGAAAGTTACATGCTATCTTCGTTTCTCCTTAATTCCAATTTTAGAGGTAACTGTGGAAGTTGGAACTGATATCGTCGGTGAAAAGCAAAATAGTAACGATCTAGTTCTAGAAGAAGTTCAGAAGAAGGAAGGAGGTGTTGAAAGAGTAATTTTAGAATCTGGAACGATAGTCATCACGTTTGAGTCTGGAACTGGTGTGACATCAGTGCCGCTGCTCTTGATTGAAACAGACTTGGATATGCAAGCATTCGATTGGTCGTCGAAGGTAGGTTTTCATGAGCAAGGATTCCTTGTTTATAGTTTCGTGACATTTCGCTAATTACTGCTATTTTTGGTTATTACAGCTGCAAATTGCGGGAAAAATCAAGCTAGAAGCTGCGTACTATAACACTAAGTACGGGATTTGGGAGTACATGATAGAGCCTGTGGAATGTCGGAGCCATGGAAAAGTGTCCCACAAACCGTGGGAAATGCTGTTCGAGGTAAATACATTTTCTGACTTAAAGTCGAAATCGCATTCTTAGTCTGGAACAAATGCATTACTGTAGCAATTAAATTCTGATTATTCGTAGTACAACTCCGTACCAGAAGTACCCGCGGACACTGAAGATGATTCCAAGTTCATGGGGATAACTTTACAATCTAACGTAATTCAAAGCAATTTTTTCAGCTCCATCAAGAATACTCTGTTTGAAGTGGCCACTTACTTTCTGTTCATAGTACTATGCATTAATGAAATGCTTGTCTTGTAGGATCTCCTTGAAGTAACAGTTTCTAAATCTGGATTAGAAGTTCTTACGCTGCTTTCTGGGGAATTTCAAGCCACTGTCAAGTCACTTGTAGTGGAACGGGACGTTTCAATTTCGCCGTACACTATTCAAAACAATTTGGGAGTCCCTATCAGAGTAGAAATTAAAGATTCGCAGTTTGTTTGCCTCACGAAAAAATCTTCCGACGATTACGTAACCATTGATCACGGAACGTCACTTAAACTTGGGCTAAAAGAATCGTTGGATTTGACGAAACATTCTTCGGTACTGAGAGAACAGGATGGATGGGAAGAGAGAATTTTGAAACTTCAGGTGTGTTTGATGGAACTATCGTTTAAATTTTGTACGGAGTTTGAATTTAACAGTTTGTAGGGGGGGGACTGGGACTGGGACTAGCTTGCTCATCTTTTATGTAATTCTACGGTTATAGGTACCCGATTTCCAATTCAATGCGCAAATGCCGGTGAATAGAGCTGAAAAACGTTTTTACCCACTTGGAGGAAGGACAGAATTTGGAGAAACTTACGGTATTTTGTGCGATATCGTTGTCAAAGATTGCTCCAAGTTAATGACCGTCAGAGGGATTGTTCAGGTACATGGAAAGTAGTACAAACCGTTTATTCAGCATTGAAATTGGATTATAAATGCTGAAGGACAACTTGTGTTCCGCAGATCACTAATGAGTTACCAATAGCTGTTGACGTGTTTACACTGTATGGGGACAACGGGATTATGAAGCAGATCGGGACTATCGAAGCAAATGCAACTTTCGATGTTCCACTATCTTACGTCTACACGAAGACCTGCGAATTCTACTTCGCTCCAAGAGGGTTAGTACTTTTGGCCGACATTGAAAGTGTTAACTGCCGGTTTACATTTATATGAAGTCACTGTTTTGCTGAAACAATGCTTCTGATCCACAGGTACAAGGTTGCCTCTCTTCCGTTCACATGGAGCACTCTCGTGATGGAGATAAAATCGTTAACGTATTTGGTTTGTGAACCTGAAGACGCAGCTCATAGCTTGTACATGATGGTAATTGATGATACCATTTCATTCGACGTTATTGAATCGAAACTTACACTGTAATGAGGATCTAATTCATCCCCTGATTTTATTAATTCTTAGGTGGTTGGGGAAGTTAAACAAGCTCTGTACCAAGGCACAAAGCGGAAGACTCTGGCAAGCAAAAGCTGTTCAATATGTCTGAGACCGCCTATTATAATCAATAACTTGTTGCCTGTACCTATTGGGTATTATACAGATGAAGATCCTGTCCTAGGAGTTGCGACTAACGGAAGTTCGATTGCAGCTACAAATATTCAGGTTACTCAGGGGCTTGAATTTAAGATTCATCTAAAGGTAAATTTAAACGATATACTTAAAAAGTTGTTTATAATGCCTATCTTCGACATATCGACACGGTTTTCGCAATGAAAGTCTGTACAGTTTGGTCGCTCACCGGCACAGTTTCAATATTGCCATGTTGCGTGCGGCGCATAGCTTTATTAGAACATATGACCAGTGCGCGGGCTAAGGGGGGCAAGTTATAAGTAAGACCCCATATGTTTCGCATAGCACATCCAGGATTCGAACCCTCACCTACACCCATCCCCACCAGCAGCTTAATTATGCTACTGGCCTTAGGAATGCGCGATCTGCAGCACACATGACTAAAACATCTATTAGCTCTTAACCTTTCTTGAAAAATGTATAAAAGATCGGAATCCTTACTCTTTGCTTTTCAGATCGAAAGTTACCAGAATTTATCATGGACAGCAACGGTAGATATGAAAACAACCACTCCGGAACTCAGTGCTTGGGATTTTACATCAAGCGATGGCAATCATTCAATGTGCTTGGGTGTACATAAGGAGCAACTGGAAGGATCGAATTTGTTTCTGCATGTCTACTGTCCTTTCTGGATGGTAAACCAAACTGGAATTGATTTATTCTACAAGGTAAGTGTTGCCGTGAATTTTATGATAAACAGTTCGCAAGAAATATGGTTCAGTTTAATTTGACTTAAATTTCATAGGGAGACGTCAGAGACGCAACCACAATACACCATGAACGTGCTTCGGAGCATCCTTTAATGTTTTCGTTCAAGGGAAAAAGCTTTTTCGCAAAGAAGAAGGCCATGGTCAGATTTAAAGATAGTGATTGGTCAGAAAAATTCTCATTGGATGTGGCTGGATCTAGTGGTACTGTGACATGCAAGTCCCCTCGAAGAGACTATCAGGTATGGAAAGCAGAGGCTAAGTAAAAGTTAAGTTCTTTCTCTAACGTTCTTGTGTGGATTCTGATAATACTGGGGTTTCGAATTAGGTGGGTCTGGGAGTTGTTCTTATGAGCTGGGGTTTGACCAAGTCGATTGTATTTTCCCCTCGCTTCTATCTCATAAGCCATTGCTCCTATGAGCTGAATCTTCGAGAAACTCAACCAGGAAAATCATTGGAAAGTGGAGACTTTATCAAGTTATTACCCAATAGCTGCATTTCGTTTTGGCCGAATCTTCAAGATCCTTACTTGATTGCCAACATCGAAGGCACAGCGGAATATTCAAAGCTAGTTCGATATGATCACGCGCATCACACATTACTAAAGCTAGTGAATAAGGTATGAATTGGGAGTTAAACTTATACGATTTTGATATGGCCTTAATAATCAACCTTATGCGTTCTCCTATTGTTCCAGTACGGTGGAGTCCATATTGATGTGCACGTTTCGGAAAATAAAACAGTAATCACATTTAATGAGTTTATCGGTGGACATGCTCCGGCGTTATTAGTTAATCACACACAAGAGTGTCCTATAGAATATTTTGAGAAGGGATCTACATCTGGAGGGTAAGTTCGTTTCGGTTAGATTAACAATATTTCAATACCATTTTGATTATAGGCTAATCACATTCTTTGTGTAGGATTTTGCTTCCTGGACGTTGTCAGTATGTTGCATGGGAAGATCCGATGGGCACACGAACTATTGAATGGGGACCTGCGGCATTTCAACGAAAGATTACTTATTTAGATAAATTGCATTCCGTAAGTTGTACTAATTCTAATTCTAAAAGGAGAAATATTACTTTAGTATAAAATTTTAGAAACATGACTTTTTTCAAACGCTATATTGTTGTGTGTTGCTTTCATAGGATGGAATGGGCAAATTTCCTTGGATCGACGACAATAACCATCATCATGATTTCTACTGGATTTCATTTTTGGATGGATTGCAGCGTGTTCTTCTCTTTACTGCAGATGAAGAGCTCATTAAATATCTCCAAGCTGCAAAAGAAAGTGACCGGCTCGCAGCAGAATACGTTGTCATGTTTCACGGTCTCGGCCTTTCTCTAGTCGATGGTGATAAGGGAACCGAAATATTGTATTTGAGAATTGCCAGCTCGGATATCACATGGCAAGCTGCAAAACCAGGGAAAACGAAGCGGTACAAACCTATCTCTGGAATTGACAATACGGGATTAGAAGTGGCTTATCAAAACTACTTGAATGAAAAAGCCATTACGCCGCACGTGAAATCCCGAGTGATTCTGGATACGGGCATCGAGGTACTTGAGATTGAACTTATTTGTTTAGATTTGCGCTCGTGTACCTGGAAACTAATTCTTTTCTATGCTCCAGGTTGATTTCGCTTTGTCACGAATGATCAAACCGGTGGACCGAGAAATTCGTAGAGTTTTCCAAACAGGAATATGGGTGCATTATAAGTACTATACACACGCCGTACATATACATGCCAAGCTTTTCCGCATACAGATTGATAATCAGTTACCTGATTGTGCTTTCCCTGTCATCTTAGCGCCAGTTCTCCCCCCTAAAAGTATCACAACTCACAGTGGTGAGTTTTTTACGAACTTATAATAGGTTAACAATCTGTATATATTGTTCGCCACGGTAAATCTATGATTTTATTTTTTGCGTTTTTTTATTTTTAGAGCCTGCGAAGCCGTTTGCTGAAGTTAGTATTATGCAACGCGTCACTGCGCATAGCGCTGTCACTCAATATAAATATTTTAAAGTCCTAATTCAAGAATTTGTTATAAGAGCTGATATGAATATCATCAGTGCAGTCTTCGATTTGTTTAGTACAAGTCCAGATGTGAAACTTCAAAAAGCTGTAAGTTGTACTTCATTATTCGGTCATGAGAACCATGTGTGAAATTTGACCAAGTAATGTTAATCATATGTTGGTATTGGTGGTAATTGCAGGAGGAGTATTACGAGAAAGATTTTCAAGAAGTGTGTACTCCAGTTGAATTAGTTTTTGCAAGAAATATCGTAACACAAGGGCAAAAGCATTTCTACGATTACCTTCATTTCTCACCGTTGAAGGTATGTACTGGTTATTGAATGATTTATTTGGAATCAGAACCTATTTGGATTCAGAATCTAATGTCATGTATTATTTCAGATACATTTAAGCTTTTCGATGGGAAGCGGTGCACAGTTTTCGAATAATTTTCTTAATTTGTTAACGCAAAGTGTCGGCGTTACTCTTACCGAAGTTCAGGACGTCATTTTCAAGTAAGTGTTATTCATTTGTACGCAGGCATTATTTCGCCTATTTCATCGATGTCTCTTAATGATAAGAAGATCACTGATTGGTTTCAATTCAATTAATTCAGGTTGGCGTGTCTGGAAATTCAGCACGAAATTCTGACAGGGGATCAAATCTTTGAAGAATTAATGAATCATTACAAGTCTCAAGCTCTAAAACAGCTTTACGTTTTGGTGCTTGGTCTTGATGTCATTGGAAATCCATACGGACTGGTTGTAGGTGTTACACAAGGGGTTGAAGCTTTCTTCTATGAACCTCTACAGGTAATTTTATATATATACTATGTCGAAGCCAAAAATTGTCATAGACTGAATAAAGAAACATGACATGATTAAACGTTCCATTTCTGTTTGCAGGGTGCTATCCAAGGACCTGGTGAGTTTGCTGAGGGATTATTGTTGGGGTGCAAAGCGCTAGTAGGTCACACTGTTGGCGGAGCGGCGGGTGCTGTTTCGAGAATCACCGGAACTCTGGGAAAAGGCATGGCTGCATTAACGTTAGACGAAGAGTTCAAACAAAAGCGCCGGGAAAATCTTACTAAGCGTCCCCACGATATTGCTGAGGGGTTGGCCAGGTCTGGAAAGGGTTTAGCGATGGTAAGTTCTAGTAAATTTTACTGGATTTAATTGCATCTGTATCTAGAATTTAATTGTTACCAGCTAGTTTCATATTGAAATTGTATACAACTTCGTAGGGCTTTTTTGACGGCATAACCGGTGTGGTGACACAACCTATCAAAGGTGCACAACAAGATGGATTTGAAGGCTTTCTCAAAGGAATGGGAAAAGGAGCTATAGGCTTATTCATACGGCCAGCCACGGGAATAGTGGATTTCACTAGCGGATCCTTTGATGCCGTCAGACGGTAATGAGCTCACAATATTGTGTAACAATAAATTAATACCGTTATCCACAATATTGAAACATACTAACTGATCAATTGGGTTTCTGTAGTGCGACATCCGTGTCGGATGATTTACGAAGATTAAGACCTCCTCGACGGGTTTCAACGGATAGTGCAATTCAGCCTTACATTAGTCATGAAGCTGAAGGATTACAATTACTTCAGGCAAGTTCACGAGGAAGTGCAAAAAGTAGCGAAGATTCATTTGCAAAATAGATGCATGGAGATAAGCTCACACAAAATGTTATAATCTTAAGCAATGCAAATCAACTGAAGTGCAAAATGAAATCCGTAACGTAGTATGTTGTTAGCTCTTACGGAGCCAAATGTAGCGCTTTTATTAAATTTGCTGCTAGAATAATACGTATTTTTATCGTATAAATGAAGAAAATTCTAAACTTTCCTGAAATAATCATTTTTGTAGGAGTTAGAAAAAGGAAAATACGTATCGACAGATCAGTACGTAGCACACGCCTTAGTCAATCCCCATGGAGTCTACGTACTGCTTCTGACAAATAAAAGATTGTTCTACCTAAAACGAGACGACATTTTTGGTGGCTGGACGGTTAGTACAGAGAATTGTGTTTAAAAATCTAACAATTGTAGAAAAACTAACTGTGTGTATTCTCAGTGTGAGTAAACTAACACTGTTTTTGTCGCTTGTAGGTAATTTGGGTTCATTTATGGGGCGAATTCAGTGGCGTGCCCGTAATTGTCGAGAAGGGACTTTGTTTTACACTAGCTCCGAAGGATAAAAAATTTAAAATGCTGCGTAAATCTACAGAAGAGAAAGTAATTGTGCGGATGCACAACCCGGACGCGTGCACGGTAATATTCATAAAATCTTGGGAATATTTTCGTTAATTTCTGTCTTAATTTCCTCTCCTAAAAATTGTCTTGTTTGATTTCTCTGTTGTGATGATGCTGACTTGGATTTATAGAGCAATTCTTACAATTACATATTACAGTGGATTCTTTCCAAAATCGAATCGGCTATGAAAATTGAAGCTGGGATCAAGAATTAATTTATTGGCATCTACAACTGGAGGAACTACAAACATTCGAGCTTTTTCATCTATTTTACCTTACTATATTAATTCCACATGTGAGTATTTCTGTAAAATATGATATTTTTTCGTGGCGTGGAACCTGTTTACGCTTTAGTCATTAATTCCATAACACCATACGCTGGTGTGCTCTAATTTTGATAAGATAACTTTCCTTTTGCCATATATCTGATCGCATTGCGAAGCAAATCATGTTATGTAATAATTAATTGTAGTTTGTTCACATTTTGGATTAGATACAAATTCTATTTCTCTCCGAATTCTAAGAATAAAATGCATATTCAAGACACTTCCTGCGTATGCCTTCTCATCTACAAGTGCTGAGCAAACTGAATGTTTCTCTTGTCCAAAACTGTTTGTAGACCAAGACAAACTGCAAGCGTTTATTTTTTTCCTTGGTAATTATGTATTATTTTTAAAGAGGTAATGTAAGAGTTCTCTTTCCAATTGCTCCTCTCAGAAACGTCTCAGAGTCGAAAGTTATCTTGGAACTTTGACCTAAGAACATGAAGTATAATTTAAAACAGAAGAAAACCTAGGCTAGCCAACAATGCAGATTGCTTGGCATTGTGACGGTCTTGAGTGAAGTAATGGATAAAGCAAGCCGAAGAAAATCTTACGGCTATTTACTGTCCGTATTGCCCCACTTCCTGATATCACGGGATCTGTGATATCATGTGCTTGCTAGTAACTACAGTTCTGTGACAATTATATTTCACTTCCCCTCATCCTTGAGGGTTGTTAGTTGTTACCATAGTATTCACTTGGAAAAGAACCGTACCGTTTAAAGCTAAAAATTAAACAATGTGTATCATAATGTAACACTTCTTCCATGTCACAGCACTCCCTGCCTCTCATCCAAAGCGATAATTTTTAGAGATAAAATTGTGTGAACAGGAAATGCAGTTTTCCCCGTTTTCTTCTTATGAAAAGAAATACATATATCTGACCTCGATGAAGCCGCTTTGTTTTCGAGATGCCCTAAATAGCCAAGCAATATACTAAGAGACTTTTGAAATTCTATTTTCCACAGTTGTGGATATGTCTCAATCTGAAATGGATCTATTATTTGCCGAGCTCATGCCATGCCGGTAGACATTTGTGGAGCCAAACTTCTACCATCCGTAGCTACTAACTTTGAGCTATTACTAACCCGAGAGTTTCCTAAATCAGAAACAGAACGCTATCGCACTGATTTGAAAACTCCAGAAAACGCTAAGCTTCCATGTGTCCCAGGCATCAACCCGGCTGTGTATAGTAACCCCAAGTTTTCCAAACGGAAACTAATATACAGTCGTATGGAAATTCCTCAACATCACGTCATGAGAGGTTTCGTTGCTCTAGCAAGACTTGCTGACACTTTGTAGTCGAGCGCATCAAAAATTCCTGCCGATAGATAGATAGATAGATTAGATTTATTGATTTGAGCTTTTTGAGCTCCTTCAATATCAGTGTTTACATTTCTGCTTATCTACTGTGCATGTAGATCAGCAATTGCATTGACAAATTCATATATATTTACAAAAATATTCCTATCATTAAGATTCATTAGCTCCACTAATTTCTCTTCTGCATATTCTCTTAGCTTATTGCCTCTTAGTTCCTTTAGCATATTACAATTTTCCATGTAGTGTTCCCAGCTCCAACTCGTGTTTTCATTACAAAGTTTACATTTTTCTTCTAAATTTAAAGTTTTCCCCTTTATATACAGCTGTGGTAGATTAAATCTTAGCCTAATTATTACATACACTATGTTCATTGGTAACTTAAAGTTCAAATATGGTTCATTTCGTACGTGAGTTTTAAGGATTCGGAAGTTGGCACTTATTATTGACGTTTGCATTCTCCTAATATCATCCTCTTGAAGTTTCTGTGTGTACATGGCTATTATGTTTTTTCTGTTCCTTCCCCAGACATTGGGGTCCTCTGAATTCCATACTTCGTCTGTCATACAGCTACCTAGTTCTTTCTTTAATTGTACCGCCCAATTGTACGTTAGCGTTCCTTTCATAGCCCAAAAATATTTTCTACAGCTGTTTACAAGTGTATTATCCTGCCTTTCTAGCAGTGATTGTACATAACCTAGGGCTAGGGAGATTACCTTTACTTTAAGATGCGTAACATTTAATTCCAACCTTAACATAAATCCTGGGGTTGACTGAGGCAGTCTCAAGTACTTCTTGATAAAATAGTTTTGCAGCTTTTCAAATCTTTCGAGATATCTTAATCCCCAAAGGTGGGAATTGTACAAAGTTATACTGACAGCTAACGAATGAAACAATTTCATTTGGACCTGGCTGGCATACATTTTACTCCTTGTAAGCGTCGACCATAGCGCTGCTACTCCTTCTTTCCCCTTGTTGACAAACTCGTCTACTGTTGTATCATAAATACCGCTTGTACACAGTTTCACACCCAGATATTTATATGAATTAACAATTTCTAGTTTACATTTTTTCCAGTGAAATTCATCATCTTTACAGAGTCTACCCCCCTTCCTAAATACAATTACCTTTGATTTTTCTAGGTTAATTTTTAAATTATTCTCCTCGAAAAATGTACATAGCCTATGAATTTTCCTTTTAAGGTTAAATCTGTCGTTCCCTTATATGACGATATCATCCGCGAATAACAAAAGATGTATCTTTTCATTACCTATCACAAATGGTTCTGCACCATGGCTATCAAAAAACTCAAATATTTTCTGTATGTAACAGAGCCACATTTTAGGCGAAATACTTTCTCCCTGCATTATTCCCTCAGTTAGGTTAAAGCACTCAGTTTCTTCGATTCCGTTCCTTACTACAGCTGTCATATTTTCATATATATACTTAATTACAAGCATAAACTTATCACTTACACCTAGCTTAATTAAGGTTTCCCAGAGAGCTACATGATTTACTTTATCAAAAGCTTTAGACAGATCAACGAAAAAGCAAAATAGCTTTTTACCCCTATCTAGCTGTTTATGTATGGCGGCTTGTAATACATATAAATGGTCAGCGCAACTTTTCCCTTTCTGATACGCGGCCTGATGATCTGAGATGATTCTCTTACTCTCGCACCAAGTTGTGAGTCTTTGGTTAAGGATAGCTGTGAATAATTTAAGTGTAGTAGGGAGTAAGCTAATTGGCCTATAATTCACACAATCATTCGTATCACCTTTTTTGTAAATAGGGTATATTATAGTTTTTAGTAGCTTTTCAGGTACTGTTGATGTGTCAAACATTTGTTGGAATAACTCGACCATGTATGGAAGGGTTATTTCTGGAAGGTTTTTAAGTGCCTCATTAGGTATAAGATCATCCCCTGGACTTTTACTATTACTTAGAGTTTTTAGACATAATTTTACTTCCATAAGGCTAAACTTTCGGTCTAGTATGCTATCATTATTATTCTGTTCGACATACGTTAGTTTAACTCTTGGTGGATACAGCTGTCTGAAGTAATTAACCCAATTTTCACTGCTTATTTCGGGAACTGAATAGGGTCTTCTTGGCCTAAACTGGCTAATTGCTTTCCAGAAATCCGAGCTGTTTTTGGATGAAATTATTAGTTCCTTTTGCCGGTTAAAATAAGCTTCTATTGCTCTTTCCCTGATCTTCTCATATTGCTTTTTTGATTCATAATAACTTTGTAAGATAGCTTCCGGTACATTAGGTTTGTATGATCTAACCCTACGAAGGGCTTTCTTAACTTTTCTTTTCCATTCTTTACACTCACTATTGAACCATCGATTCGGGAAACACTTATCCACATCGACCAATCTCCACATTTGTGTGTACTTAAGTGCAGCTGTTATCGTTTCACATATATTTTTAAAACTTGCTAAAATATCTATTCCCGTAGTACTTTCTTCATATTCCTCTGTCATTTCCTGCACTACTTCTCTGTACACGTACTTTCCCTCCTGGTCCCATTTAACCTTTGGTAATAACACGGTTTTTCTTTTCCCTGCTACAGCCGTCCAAACTATTGGCATATGATCTGATAAGGTTGACTCAATTATTTTAAAACTTAATGTATTTAAAATTAAATTACTGCTTATAATTGCATAATCAATTACACTTCCACCAATGTATGTGCTACTTCCCTTGAGATCCCCTGCTAAGGTCCCGTTACAAATTAACAGCTGTTGTTGTTCACATCTGTTTACCATTTGTATTCCTCTCTCATTAATCACATCATCCCTGGACTTCCTTTTATATTTCGCATCACTCGTTAATTCACCTGTTCTGCAGTTAAAGTCACCCATTAAAATCAATTCTTCTACCTTATCTATGATTTCAGTGTAATCAAACAGCTCCTTAACCGAATATTATTTCTTACCATTTAGATAACTAAACACACAATTTAGGGATTCCCCCTTCTGTCTACACTGCAACTATATATGACAAAGCCATAGCAATTTACATTTGACCGAGTACTGTATACATTTTTTGACTCCAATCATCATTCCCCTGCCTGAATCACAAATCTTTACACCATCAACATACTCTAAACCCATACATCCTAACTTTACTATGTTGCCATACCACGTTTCCAGTAAGCCGAATACCGCGGGATTAGTTTTTCTGATCTTTTTACACAATTCAAACATTTTTCTCTTCATTCCATGGACATTTCAACACATTATTCCAACACAGCTGTATCTTTCACGTCATTGTTCAATCTGTTCGACTACTTCGCAATTATCCCACTTGTACTTTTTTCCATCGATGTATAAGTGTTCCTCTCACAAATTTTGCATCCTTGTTAGAATTTTGCGCATCCTTCCTGGCCTTTAAGAGAGCGTCCTTCTCATGCCTTTCTTCTTTTGTTACATCATCGGAAATACTGATACCTGTATCCTTTAACTTTCTGATGTTCGCGTACACAAGATACTTAGTGTCATCCCTGAGAGTCACTTTGATCGGTTTCCGGTCATAGTTGATTCCATTTCTCCCAATGCGAAAGCAACGTTTCACTATGTCCTCTGATATTCCCATTGTTACACGTAGTGTTTTCTTCACCTTGGTCGTAAGCATAGCTATGTTTTCCCCCTCTTCCATAGCTATTCCCCTCATGATGATGTTGTTCTTGTTAAATTCTTTCATTAGAAATGACACCGTCTTTGTGAGCTTGTCCGTTGTACTTTTCACAATCTTCACTTGAACTTTCACTTCGTCGCACTCTTCTTTATTAGCATCTATTTTGGTTATCAGCTCCAGATGATTATTCTCAGTACTCTGCTGCTGGGCAACCATCTTTTTCTCCAAGCTGCTAAGTCGATTCTTCAGCTCCTCAATAGACACTGCTATATGCCTCAGTAACTGCCCGCTGGTAGCCATAGCTGTAGGGTCTGGTGTGAGCTGTTTTGTCCTGGTCCTTTTGTTCTCCTTCTGCGATGAGTCCCCAGACTGTTGTTCCTTTCCTTCGTTCCGTCCCCGCTTCATCTACATATATTCGTAAGGTGGTGCCAGTAACTTTTAACTTTACGACAACAAGAGAAGGTGGTCCTGGGAGCACATATACTAATAGATTTAACTTATCTTTGTATGCAAATGGCTCCAAGTATCTTCCTTCCCTCCTTTTCTGGCCCTGTTAGCGGTTGAAATTTTGCCGTTTTTCCAAAAAAGTGTGATTTTTTGATAAATTCTCTCAATTTTTTCACCTATACACAATTACATTTAATTTTGCGAATATTTTGGTACAACTTTTACCAGCTTTTATACTATACAACGTGTGTTACACTCTTTTATTGCGGAGCTTATTTTAACACGTCCTGCACAGTAGACTTCAATGATATGACTTCAATTCCTGCCGAGTTCCGGAACAATTTAATGAAGCCAGTCATATGTGTGGGTAAAAATTTGAGTCTCGGGGTTGGTGCCTTGAACAGCCAGCGAAGATGGAGCCTGCGATCGTCAATACGTTCCAATCATGTTGGACTTAGTTCCGGTAAAATGAATAATTCAAAATACATATTCGGGTCTGAGCTAGATGCAACCGTTAAGGCTGGAAAGGATGCGGCACATGCGCCTAAGGATCCTAATGATCGGCGTTTTCAACCATGCTTTGGTAACGGACAGAAGTCTAATGACTCTTTAAACACCTCGGGAGCTCAAGCCTGGAAAGGTGGAACACAGAACAAACCGAGCTGGCGGAATCCGCAACAGAAGCCGTATTATCAGAAACTGTCAACTGCCCCGGTCCATCCTATTTTCATGGTTGATAAGCAAGATGGAACTGGTAGGGTAATTTTAAATCTAAGAGTTTTCAACATATTTGTTCAAAATCTCTATTTCAAACTACAAGATATACGCACAGTTTGCAATTTGTAATTGCTAATGATTAATAATTGATAAGGGTAATTAGTTGTCAAAGATTGACCTCATGCTCCTGACGCTTATATAGTCGTTCCCATTTCCGACTCTTCCGCTAAATTCGTATGTTTTGCCTGGAAAGATGAGATTTTCAGTTATAATTTTCTCGTTTTCGACTTATCTAGCAGCCCTTACGATTTTACGAAATTAATGAAGCCTGTACTTGGATATCTCAGGGAAAAGGGATCAAATGCGTGATATATCTGTATGACTTCAGATGCATTTAGACATACTGGCATAGATGTAGACCTGCTCGAGTTTTTGGTTTTCCTGGTAAACAGAAAGTCTATTTTAGACCGTACAACTAATTTAGAGTACACGGGGCAAGAAATTGATACAACCCTTATGAGAATCTCATTGCTTTACCGCAAAGGAGAGCGAATCCGTAAGTTATGCCAATCTGTAATCAACATGAAATCGGGTACAATCCAGATCCTATCACAGCTAGCCGTCTTTTGGTTTCGGTCTGCCCGGGCGTTGCTTACGGCTTGTTGTATACTAGAGCTTTATCGGCCATTATATCTAAAGGTTTAAAGGCAGTCATGATGATAACTTAGCAACAATTGATATCAACAAAGACAGAATTAATGAGCTATAATGGTGGTCAGACATGAAAATGCTTACCAGAACGTAAGATCTGATGGTTATGACATATTCTCGTTTTCAGATGCTAGTTAGACCGTCTGGGTTGTACACTGCAATGGCGAAGGAATAAGCGGACAATGGAAGAGAAACGGAATTAGTCACAAATGTTCTGGAAATTCTGGTTATTGCGAGTGTTGATTCATTTCTGTAACCACTCAAACGGAGTTCACATTTTGTTCAGAGTTGATTGGACGGCCGCTATTTCTTACATAAATAAGGTTGGAGCTGAACGAATAGAGTAGCAAAAAGGATCTGGAAATGGGATATGGAAAGATATATTTGGCTACACGCAACATACATTTCTTCTCTAGATAATTACATAGCAGATGAATATTCGTGGCCAGCAGTTGATGAGGATCACTGGCAACAAAATTTCAAAAATATAGTAGCAAAATTAGGAAATCCTACTTTTGCAGCTGGCGACCCACTCTGAACGCAGTAGAAGTTGATACGCCCACTTTCAATTGGTCGTTGGAGTTTGACTTAAAATTTTGCTTGACATCTAGAAGTTTAAGAAATATTGGACGTAGAAATTATTATTAATACTCTCGGCGGCTTCGTAGGAAATGATGTTCTGCCTGTTAAACTATTAAGCTTTACATTACTAACGTTACTTATGCTTACATCAGGGCAAAGAGTGAAAACAATTCACTGTATACGACCACCTTCATTCGCGCGGTGATAAAACGAGGAGAGAAGGTGCGAGAATGTCATTTTGTGTTATTGATATAAATATATCTTTTCCTTTCTTCTAAGTTGCCATATAATTCAATATTTCAATAAGTAACTACTGGCGCTCTGCAATAACCGGACCCTCTTTATCCAATTCGTTGCCAATATAACAAATCTATTTAAATCAAATCTACTAATTTAAGAAGCTGTGGTCAACGGATTCGTTTAGCTACCTCGGTGTCTCCTACGCATTCAGATTTTACATGAATGTTATCATCATTGAAAATGCTTGCTTCTAAAATTTCCTGAACGTTCAATAACTAAAATCAGCAAGCAAAAAGCAAATTATCAGGATCTCGGCATCTCCTTGTCTGATATGGAAGCGTGTGAACCAATTAATAAGCCGGATGAACCAGAGCTGACGGACAGCAGTGAAAACAGTTTTGCTTTTCGTGTTAATACGCAGTCATAAAATTTTAATAAATAGCTAAGTTTAAAGAAAATATGACGACGACTAATTTGCGATGCCTAATAATCCCTTCAGTCAAGAAAGTGCTTTGGGATGTAAACTATATTTTTTGAAGGTTTGGACTCATTTTCACCTTCAACCACAGCGTAGGCTAGTTTAATTTTAGTTTTTCGGATGTTATGTCATTGATATGTCTCCGAAGGGGTGTAAAGTAAAAACATCAAAGGCACCATCAAAGTTACATTCTAGTGAGTCAGTTTAACCGGTCAGTTTATACGACAACGGACAAACCTCGCTCAACAGATCCTGAAATCGGCCTAACCTTACTATTTGTTTCCACCGCTCTAAATCTTGGACTTCAGAGGCCTATTGGTGCAGGTACAAAATTTTATTAAAGATTTTACAAAATCCTCCGACCGAACGGAGGTGTAAGATCCTTTGCTGAGGCATCACAGATGGAAAGTTTGCGATTTAACAGTGAGCGTTTGAGTAACATTGAAGGGTTCAACCGTCGGGAAGCTTTCCATGTACTACATGTTAAGAAATAAGTCACTCAAGCTGGAAACAGAATACAAACTATGTTAATTATAATATCGGTCTTCCTCGGTTGTATATTTAGTGTGCAAACATACTCAGTTTTCAAAAAGTAACTGAACTTAACGTTCTATGTTTTTATGGGTTTAGAGTTCAACAACAAAAGTTTTTCCTTTGTTGAAGATTTTGTGAACTTTGATAGTGTTTCTAGTGTCAGGCTGTTGGTTACTTTACAATGCAACAATACTTTTATCAAGAAAACATGATTTTCTAGCATGACTGGAATTATTACTCATTTATTTGTATCCATTTGGATCAGTCCAGCATACAGTGTTTTTGCAAAGACAGTGTGCTTGCAAAGTATGTTCTTAAATCACAACTGATGCCCTTTAATTCAGCCGAATCGTTAAATCATACGTACTCAATACACTCTAGTTTCCTAAACGCCTTCGAAACAGTTTCAGCACCAATATTTGGATTCGGCCGAATCACCAAGTTACCCGAATCGGATTAGGGTGTAATGAATTGCATAGATGGACGTACAGGAACACTTGCTTGATTATTCGGATAACTTAATCTAAGCATTTGCCGATTCGGGAGTTCGGGTGAATTGATTCGGGAAATCGGGTAAATTGATTCGGTAATTCGAGTAAATGGATTCCGGAATTCGGGTAACTTGATTCCGGAATTCGGCTAACTTTTCGGCCCGCTCTAATTGTGATAAGATAAATATCCTTTTGCCCTATATCTGATCGCATTGCGAAGCAAATCATGTAATGTAATAATTGATAATCGTTTGTTCTTATTTTAGATTAGATGTATATTGTATTTCTCTCTGAATTCAAAGAATAAAATGCCTAATCAGGACAGGTGTTCACCAGAAGTATAGCAAAAATAGCAGGATTAGCACCCCATGTTTGGCTTCTCCTATTAATGCTAAAGATAAATCGCTGTCATCAAAAGATTGATTGCCTGCGTATGCCTTCTCATCTCCAAGTACTAACATAAGCAAACTCAATTTTTCTCTTTTGTCCAGAACTGTTTGTAGACCCAGCCAGGCTGCACGGGTGCATTTTGCTTGTATAATAATGTTTTTTTTCAAAGAGGTTATACTTGTACTTCTTGCACTTGGTCAAGTACATTCTGCAGCTATTAGCGCAGACGATGAGTTTTTGTATGATGTTTTTACCGACGGATTCAAGTGGGGGTTTGCAACAGCAGCGTATCAAATAGAAGGTGGATGGAATGCTGATGGTACGACAGTTCTTAATCTTTAATTGACCGGCTGTGTTTCTTCCTGGTCTTCTACAGAAATTTTCTAATAAAATTTTCCGTTATGCAGGGAAAGGTCCAAATATCTGGGACAACTGGACACATTCAGATCCAAATCCAGTCTTTGATGGAAGCTCAGGAGACATCGCTTGCGATTCTTATAATAAGCTTAAAGAAGATGTTCAACTTCTCAACGAAGCCGGTGTAAGACTACAATATATGAGTATCTACACCATATATACCACATCAAATTGTAACCTTTATCAACTTTGTTTCAGGCCATGTACTACAGGTTCTCTCTCTCTTGGTCTCGTATTCTGCCACAAGGAACGTTATCCGGCGGCGTTAATCCCGCAGGACTGCTGTACTACAACGCACTAATCGACGAGCTTATTGCAAACGGTATCGAGCCCATGGTAACGCTCTACCATTGGGACTTACCGCAAGCACTGCAGGACCTTGGAGGGATGCTTAACGAAGAAATGTTTGTCCAAAGATTCGAGGAGTATGCTCGATTAGTTTATGGAAATTTCGGTGACCGGGTCAAATTATGGATAACGTTTAACGAGCCGTGGGTCATCTGCTTCCAAGGCTTCGCTAACGGTGCTAGTGCTCCTGCAATTAGAGAACCTGCAACAGGCCCCTACAGATGTGGCCACTCTTTGCTAAAAGCACATGCTCAAGCGTACAGGATTTATGAATCTGAGTTTAAGCCAACACAAAAAGGTCGCTGTGGTATCACTTTAGATTCTAACTGGTACGAGCCGGATCAGCCAGGGGTCCCTGAGTACGAAGAAGCTGCAGAACGAGCCAGAATTTTTAAGCATGCCTGGTTTGCGTGGCCTGTTTTCTTTGGAGATTATCCAGAACTCATGAGACAAATCGTCGATGAGAAGAGTCAGGCTGAAGGTCGAAACGAATCAAGACTTCCTTCATTTACTCCTGAATGGTCAGCTAAACTGCGAGGATCACATGATTTTCTTGGCCTGAATCATTACACTACGGAACTAGTAATCCCTCAAGTACGTGAGGAGTTGGGATGGGATGCTGATCAAGATCTTGTAACATACCAGGATCCTGAGTGGCCAACTTCCGGTACAGTTTGGCTTAAAGTCGTACCGTGGGGCTTCAGGAAACTGCTGAATTGGATTCGGACAACTTATGGCAATCCAGAAGTCCTTGTCACGGAAAACGGTTTTAGCGATAACGAAGCTGATGGGATTGGACTAAATGACACTGGACGTGAGAACTACTATCGACTTTACATTAACGAAATGCTCAAGGCTGTTAAGCTTGATGGATGCAACGTTACGTCGTACACTGCCTGGAGCTTGATGGATAATTTTGAATGGCTTCGCGGATATTCGTAAGTTAAAATCGCGTTTGAAATTAGTTGAGATTTAACATACGTAATAGCTTTATTAGCAGTTGGATTACCTCTACCAGACTAATCTAATAACAGGCTGTAAAATGCATTTTTGTGTCTTAAATATTCATGATTGCATATTTTTCTAGCTTTTTCCAAAAGTGGAGCAACTGTGGCAAAAATTGTAATCAATTTTTTGCATTATTTTTCAGCGAACGATTCGGAGTTCATTGGGTTGATTTTACGGATCCGACACGTCCCCGGCTTCAAAAAAATTCAGTCAGATTTTTAAAACAAGTATTTTCTGATAATGGATTTCCACAACCCCGTGGCGAGTGATGCTGTCACGTAAAAGTTGTAGGACAAGCGTTTAAATAGCAGTTACTTTCAGTATTTTCCGGAGGTTAAGCAAACTTTTAACCTTTGAGAAATACTACTTTAATTTACCGTATTAGGCTACTAAACTCAAAGGGATTTTGTTTAATAACCTGTCATCATTATTATCTGTCTGTTCAATTGTAAAGCTGTTTACACGATATCTGTTTTGAATGATGCTTTCGCATCAAACTTGGCAAGCAAAAGAACTCGTCTATTTACTAGGTATTAAAAACTTATATGACTTTAGCTGAGATTGCAGATAAGAATAACTTTGTCTGACGCAATATTTACTACTCAGCGAATAGCGGAGCACAAGGAGACACTTGTTTTTCCATTATTAACTTAAGAGGATGATTACGACAAATGTAGCTGATTCACTAAATAAAATGGCTAAGTTACTTAAGTTCAATCAAGTTCATACTTGTAAGTGTAATCGCGTCACATGTCTTGCTAGTGCTAGAAGGGACAGGGAAGACAGTTTTCTTAAAAATGAGCCAGCAGCCAGACCATCAAGAATTTCTTTACGACGTTTTTCCTGAAGGATTTAAATGGGGGTTTGCAACAGCAGCGTATCAAATCGAGGGAGGTTGGAACGCTGATGGTAACCTGAAATTATTTCAATTCTTCATAGCAATCTAATTTATAATGGATGAGATTTACAATATAGGTTATTTTGTGCGATTTTGCAGGAAAAGGTCAAAATATCTGGGATACTTTCACGCATTCTGACCCAAGTCCGATTTCTAATGGATCTACGGGAGATGTCGCTTGCGACTCGTATAAAAAATTCAAGGAAGATGTACAACTTCTTAAAAACGCAGGGGTGCGTTTCAACTTTACGTTTATTTTACTTTCTTTACTAAAATGAATTCAAAGACAGCGCTAACGATTTACCTTACGTCGTAGGCTATGTACTACCGATTTTCTCTGTCATGGCCTCGTATTCTGCCACAAGGAACGTTATCCGGCGGGGTTAATCCAGCAGGACTGCTGTACTACAACGCACTGATCGATGAACTCATTGCAAACGGTATCGAGCCCATAGTAACGCTCTACCATTGGGACTTGCCACAAGCACTGCAGGACTTTGGAGGGATGCTTAACGAAGAAATGTTTGTCCAAAGATTCGAGGAGTATGCTCGATTAGCTTTCGGAAATTTCGGTGACCGGGTCAAATTATGGATAACGTTTAACGAGCCCTGGGTTATCTGCTTCCAAGGCTTCGCTAACGGTGAAAGTGCTCCTGCTATTAAAGAACCGGCAACAGGTCCGTACCGGAGTGGTCATTCATTACTGAAAGCTCATGCTCAAGCCTACAGGATTTATGAATCTGAGTTTAAGCCAACACAAAAAGGTCGCTGTGGTATCACTTTGGATTCCAACTGGTACGAACCCGAAATGCCTGGCGTTCCTGAATATGAAGAAGCAGCTGAAAGGGCTAGAATATTTCGTCATGCGTGGTTTGCCTGGCCTATTTTTCATGTCAACTACCACCCCCTAATGAGGCGAGTAATTGACGAAAAAAGCCAAGCCGAAGGTCAAAATGCATCAAGACTTCCTTACTTTACTTCTGAATGGTCGGCGAAACTGCAAGGATCGTACGATTTCCTTGGATTAAATCATTACACGTCGTATCTGGTCAGACCTGAAAAACGCATTGGACAGGGTTGGGATACAGACCAGGACCTTTTGACCTTCCAAGATCCAGATTGGCCCAGTGGTGGAAGCGTGTGGCTTAAAGTCGTGCCTTGGGGCTTCAGAAAACTTCTGAATTGGATTCGGACAACTTATGACAATCCAGAAATCCTTGTAACGGAAAACGGTTTTAGCGATAACGAAGCTGATGGCATTGGACTCAATGATACTGGAAGGGAGAATTATTATCGGCTGTACATTAACGAAATGCTCAAGGCCGTTAAGCTTGATGGATGCAACGTGACGTCGTACACTGCCTGGAGCTTAATGGATAATTTTGAATGGATGAGTGGATATTCGTAAGTACAAATGGTTTAGCTAATTAAAAGTTTCGTATCTGTGTTTATGAAGTTTAATTGAAGATTTGTATGCTTCGACTAACTCTAGAGAACGTTTTGGTGTCCATTGGGTGAATTTCAAGGATCCAGCTCGTCCGAGACTGCCAAAGAATTCTGTCAAGTTTCTCAAACAAGTGTTTGCTAGCAACGGTTTTCCAAGAGCTGACACCGATTAGAACGAAAACTAGGTCATTTTAATCGCTAGTTTCTTAGACAAGTTATGCATACGCGACCATCCGTAGCTTAATTCAGTGGAAAGCAAGAGTCAAATACGAACTGCTGTGGTCAATTCAAAATGAATACAGAAACAACCCATTAAATTTCTTTTCTTGATACAGTCATTCAGAATTTATTGGAGTTTAGTATATACAATTTTTTAAACTACGGAATCACAATCCAATATTTCACACACAAATTTCTAGTCTAGTTATAATAATCTTTCTCTCATCATCAACAGTCATTCTAATCTCAGTCACCTTTCAAAATTGTAAGGCAAGGGTGGTGCCATGTAACTCGCAGCAAAGGATTTCAACGAACCTATTGGTAATGCAATGAAATCATTGAAAGGATCGTTCGTATTTTAAGTTACATTGTTTTCTCTCGCCAATCGTCACTCCTAATATTGGATGTAGTGTGTAAACCACTAACATTGTCACCTTACGTAAACTGTTTCTTACAAACGCTTGCTCTTTGAATTCTAATATGATTCAAATAATTAGTTAATTGGCATGCCTAAGATTCTGGTTCCAAGTAAATAAACAAACAGTCATTTTCAATTAAAGCATGCTCAGTCAACCAGAATCTGACGAATGCTCAATGCTCACGCAAAAGTCGCGACTCGCGACTATAAATCATGCAATAGGGATTCACCACTTAACGATATGTACACAAAGATTACGCAGCGTAGCGATACTTATCATCATCATGCATAAATACAAAAGTTATGAGACATTATTAACATGAACAAGATTAGCTCAAATTGGATTGACAACTAGAATTACATAGGTTCTAAATGTTACAATGCATAAGGTATAGTGTATGAACGAATACTTTAGCTGATTGTTTAATTAATTAATTACGGTGTGCTAAATCAATCTACGCGTCTCCAGGCTTGGAATGACCATTCGCTTCTAAGTCATAATTCTGAAAAAGCAAAGAACGGAAAAGTTAGAAAACGGAAAATTCAAGCAACAAAATTAAAAAAAAGCGAGAAATTATAAGCAAGCAAGTCAATCAGTACAAGCAGATTGACTTCTACTCATACATTACCTTAAAACTAGGATTATCATAGGAGGATTCTGATTTTCTATCGCTTATCGGAGCCTTGGCTTGACTCTGTTTCTTGATGAGGATCATTAAAAGTACGATGATACCAAGAATAGCTAAGGCAGCAACTATCGCTAATGCTACTAAAGCTCCGGAATAACTAGCCGGCTCAGGCATATTCTCCTTGCTCCTTGCATCTTCCAATAATTGATCTAGAAATAATACACAATTTCAATATTAGGACACATGTCTTGCTTACACAAACTTAGTTTATCATAATCCTGTATTTACTCGCATGAAGTTTACATTAAATTCTTTACATCAGTGTAAACTTGTATTGAATGTGTACATAATCAAACATTTACCTTGAGATGCTCTATCAGGCTGTGGTAATTCTCCTGCCTTGGTGAGAACATCGATAACATTGGTACGACGCTTCTTTCCGTTGGTAAGGAAAGCCTCAACCCAGACACGGTATCTGTGAGCAAGTTGTATATCGTCAGTTAAATATTAATCGATCTGTCACTAGTGTTAAGGAAATATAACAATGCCTATGTATATGTCCGATAACACCCAAATTAGATATGCTGTTTTAACTGACCTTGTTCCAGGCTTGAGATCTGTGATGGCAGAATTCTTGGAGCTATCACGTTTGGCAACCTTGAAGAAACTCTTTTGCTCTTTCTCTAAATCGCTCTGGTAATTGACTTGGTAAATGTTAACGTATTTATCCTCTGGGTATGGAACTCCATGTATTATTAGCTCTGCTGAAGATTCTGTAACTTTTCCGGTTTCTACAGCGATGGTGAACGCATACGCATCTTCCTCCGGCAAAGTCTTGATGTGAATTGGCTTGTGGGATCGAAGTTCCGTAGACTGATTTGTAAATGGGATGAAGAGTAAGTCGATCTCATATGATTGTCCTTGCTGCAAATTGGTTAGCTCGTAACTAGTGATTGATCGATGAATCAATGGCGTGGTCGAGTAAACCTAACACAAATATAAATGGTTTAGTTTAGAGTTAAAACGAAACGAAATCCGAATAATGCAAGCTCTGCATGCCATGTAGTACTGGATTGTAAGCTATACTTAATAGTGAAATTACCTGGTCTAGTTCTGCTTTGTACTTGATTTGAACTCCGTCAATTAAGGAGGATTCAAAATCACTGAACTTTCTCCATGTCAGTTTGACAGTATTGCTTGAGACATCGAGGAGCTTGACTTCCGGGTCGATTTCGATCTCTGGAGGTAGGGTTGTTGCAGGAACAGCTATAGTAGGAATAAACTCTTAATTTCAAATATCTATTCGAAAACCTTGTATCGAGATAAAATTCCATTTAGACGTCAAAATACGGATTAATTAAAAATTCAATAATTACCAGGTGGTGGAGTTCTGACGAGGTAAATTTGACTGCTTGGACGGTTTTGAATGTCTCTCAAAACGACTTGAATTTGAAGATGATAATCCGTTTCTGGTTCCAAACCGAGCAAAAACAGTTGCATATGAGCATTATCAATAATTTGTTCTTTCTGTTGGAATTCTTGACGTTCCCACTGGTCTGGGTTGGGTCTAGAGCTGTAACAAAAATAGAAAATTTAATATTTGAACACAGCATATATTAAATCTTCATTATAAGATTCTAATGTCAATCATTAGTACTATTATTATACCTATATTATTATTATATTATTAGCCACTATAAAATTCCTGGATGCTAATTACTTACTCAAAATCTTTCGTGTACAAAACGATGACGTGTCCATTAAGCCCGACGAGAATAGGAGCAACGATGAAATCAATTTGCAGAGTAGATTCATTCAAAGCTTGAATTTGGATCTCCTGAAGTTGTTCAGCTGTAAATGATCACGGTTTAAATTAAAACATTTTACTTTTTCGGTCAAGTTCCACAGTCGAGGCACTAATTAAATCAAATCAGATGAGCTCGCATAGTGTACTGTAAGCACAACCAATGACCCGGTGCGCAATACTTACTGGAAGCAGGTCGGTGCGGTAAACCACCAAATTGAGGCCCGAACGGAAATCCTGGAGGAGCACCTGAAACAAACACAATTTTAAATTAAAATCAGTTAATTCTGCACAGTAATTTAGGAATTTTCAGTTAGTTTCGAACCAGATCAAAAGCGTGTGATGCTTTTGCACAAAACTATATCGGAAGTAACATTTCTAATTGCAAGAATTACAGGATAGCACACATAGTCCAAGATTATTAAGGCAAATTGTATCGCTATCATATTTTTCGTTAACGAAAAGCAATTAACTACATAGTGATTTTTCTAAGCAAAGCAAAACAGACCTGGATGTCCGGGTAATACAGGGGCATGGGGATGGTGACGGTGCGGGATATGGTCAATAGGTTCAGGGGCAGGTATAAAAACAACAAAGCTTCCGTCCGCCACTTGTTCAACGATTTTAGCGCCAGCTTTCTCCAGTTCCACAAGCTGAGAAGGGTCCTTAACGGAAACATATGTCCCTTGAGGGACAACCGGCTCATACTCATCTTCGGGATGATGATGGCCATGACCATCCGCCCCGGCCTGAGACAACTGGTGCAAGAGTTCTTGGAGTTGTTGTCGATTAATCTTGTTGAGCGGGACAAAGGACGGCTGATTTCCGGTAGATGGCGGAACAAACTGATCGTCATGACCGGGGTGGTTGTAATTAAATTGTGTCCCGTTATTATTAGCAATCGCAGTTATATTTCGTGAGTCAGGGTCTGTCAGGGTGGTAGGGTTAGGTAAGTGCGAGACAGATCCATCTACAGAAACGTCACATTCAAGAAAAGCAAGAAATCAACACAAAGTGCGGACGAGATACAAAAACTCAAAGCATTTTATAACGGTGCAGTGTGAATACTAAAAATTCTGAAGCTTTTTAAAAACTACTTTGCAGCCCTGCTTTTGATTGTTTAATGTGTAAATTCAAGTTTAAGTGTAAATTTTGCATGTAAGTGTGTAGCGTGCGGCAGTGTAATTAACTTGCTCTTCTCTCCACAGGCTCCTTTAATTAATGCACACCATGGGCGCCTATAAAATGAAAGCAGCAGGAGAAAATTACGAAAAAGCCATACTGACCTGTTCGATTTCCTGGATTCCTGCAAACCCAAGCATGACAACAGTTACTGGGCGGTATCGGCACAAGCATTGCCATCTCAGGCGGGCATCGCAGATCCGATGGCGGCAATTCCGGCACAGGTGAGCAAACATTTTCGCACGTAATGTTCCCATTCTGGCAAAAGCACTCCTTGTCACATCCCGTCAATTTCTTGGGCAATTCCTCGTAGTTCTTGAAAACATAGCCAGAGGGATGCGTGCACGTTGCATTTTGAACACAACGCATTTCCTGACAACAAACTGGAGGTTTACGCTCAAAATTAGGTATGGCAGGCTCCCACTTGAGACAATCCGGGTCCAGGACTTCCAATCCCAGGTCCTCTGGACACTGGATGGGAACGCATTTAGTGCTGCCACCTTCTTCGCACATGCAGTAAGCATCACATTTGTCAAAGAATTCTTGGTCCACGTGGAACATTTGTCCCTTGTACTTGCACATGACTTCTTCCCCAGAAACAGGCATCATCTCCCCGCTCAGTAGCTCATGACTGCTCATTCCGTATTCTTCGCTACTGCCCATCATCGTTTGGGTGTGACCACCGAATATCTGAGTTTCAGTTCCATTAACAAGTGCTTTAAAGTAGTATTCCCGCATTGGCAGCAACCCATTTATCACCGTATGAATCTCCCCACGACCCTCTACGTACAGATCCTTGATTCTCAATTCCAATTCTGACCACGTCTCCATATCCATGCTGTAATAAATCTTTATCATTTGATCGTCCAGGAGTGCAAGCTCCTTCTCTGGTACGCTGATTGTCACCATTACGGATGTATCGTTGATCGGGGCGATGCTCGTGATCCGGGCAACTGAGGCTCCTGGAGATATGGGCATTGTCGGCAATTTTTCACGTGTATCCTCCGCGGAAGATGATGAATCCTCTTCCTCTTCGCGAACTATGGGAGAGATTGAAGAAGTAGATGTTGGCGCTGGGGGTGTGGTCGTTGAGGAACTGCTGGAAGATGCAGTGGTGGTGCTTGCCAATGTTTCATTGTCTCCAAGAATTAATCGAGCTTCAGGCATGAGGGCTGGAAGGATTGTTGGATCTGTCTCGTTTGCAGCTTTCATTACATCTGCGATGGATTGCTTTTCCTTGGGGTCACATACTGTGACGGTGCAGCATTTATCAATGGGATCAGGAAGGGTTATGCAGTCCTCATTAGCATTTGGCCCTGCGGGTGGACACCTGGAAAAATTTCAAAGGTGAAGATTAGTAAAGATGTGTGGGAACAGTTCCTGTAGACTCAATTCAAGCACTCATCAAACTGTTAATGTACAGATAATGCATCAAGGCAAACAGCAACGAATTATCTAGCAGCACCGAGGGAGTGAAACTGTACACAAGTATTTTAAATGGCGTTAAATTTTAAAACCATTTCCGTGAAATTGCTCTAAAATCATAACTCTCAGCTTATTTTGACAATGGCGTCACAGTTTTACTAAAACTGCCTAATATCCAATGCTAAAAAACTCATTAAACCACAGTTGATTTACCTGCCAAAACACGCAATTTACCACCTGAAATTCTAACCTACAATAATTGCGTCATTTTCTTCCTCAATCATATAAATAAGCGAAACCTTGAGTTAATTAAGTTTAGATCAATTTGACGACTCGAGGATTACAAGAACATGTTTGCGGTTCTTAATTATCTTCTCGTGCTAGCTGGGTTACATGAGTTGGCAGCCAAAGCCTTTGAAAATTCTTATTCTACAATAATCTACATCAGAACTAAAACACGCATCTGTCAACAGATTGCTGATTGGCTCACGCACAATTTTCCAGCAAACCGCATAATAACGTTACCAGGAACCACAATCAACAAAAGTGAAGATGAAGACAGTTTTTCTAACGACATTAAGACAAGTTCTCTCGCTCATTTTCCTTGAGCTCATCCATCACTTTTAAGGTCAAGTGCCATCTGAGGCGGGACTATGGTTGGGATGACAGGTGGATTTTTACAATTAGCCCTTGTGTACAGTATTCTTCAAAAAACCACTCGTCTTCTTACCTTGCTTGACAAGTGACGTCTCCATTGCTAAAGCACATGCACTGTGACTCGCATCCATCGTAGAATTTGGTGTCGTAACTATAGGTTTTGTTCTTATAAACGCATCCATCAGCAGAGTTGACAGGGGATTCTTTCTTTGAGGAAAGATTATCTGTAGTTTGTCCAGGGCAGGATAACATTTCACAACATTCCGGATCAGATACATCTTTCTTAATCTCGCAACCCTTAGGTATATCTTTTTCCTCATCTCGTTGGAAGTTACAGCGGGGCTGGAATTAAATACAAAAGTAATTATAAATCTCATCCGAGTTTCGGAGTTAATTGCAGGTAAGGTTGAATGGTAGTAGTCCGTGCTTCCTGAACTCGAAGCCTACAATTAGTTTTTCATGCACCTGGGCATTTTTAATTTCACTTTCGAATACTTTGAAAAAGGCGTGCCTATCCCGGTATTTGACGCTTGAATTTAACTTGTTTCGCTAATTATTATTCTTTCAAGAAACCTTAAGTAATTTCTCCTCTGTTTTGAAAAAAAAGCTAATAATTAATCATAATTTCAGTATTTTTCCGCCCGAAATCTGACGATCCTGACAATCCTGAACGAATTTCTGGTTTTTTTTTGTATCTGCATCGCTGGTCGACGCTGAAAGCGTGCTTAGTAGATAGATTCAAATGTAAACTTACACGGCAGAGGAATTCACCGGATGTTTCACACCGGCATTTGTAACTGCATCCATCATAGTCTTCCTGGCCGAATTCATAAGTTTTATTATTAAATTTGCATCCTTCTGGTTTAGAGGAAGCGTCCATGACTGATTTCGAAGAGCTTGAGCTGATCACGGGGGCTGATGATGTGGTAGCAACTGTGAAGGAAAATTTAAAGAACCAGCAGGTATTAGCAATCTAGTGTTGACCAAGCGGGGAAAGAATGATTAACGACCCAGAAAGTATCAATTTCATGGAGCGTCTTCTGCTTTGATTACTTGAGGAGCAGCAGAGACGCTTGAAAACGTTTTATTGCTTATATATTTAGCGCATCTTCTTACCTGGACTGCATCCAACTTTCTCGTCGTTGGGATTTCCGACAAATCCGTCCTTGCAAACGCAAAGCGTTTCCTGATTCTCCTGCTCGTTTTGCATACCGGAAGGACTGACTTCATAACGGCATTCCGAATTTGGTCCACAGCGTGCGCCGTCACAGGGATTTAGTTTCAAAACTGAAAAATTCATGTAATCAAACCATTATTGCCCATTAAATTCCCAACTGTGCTCCTCAACTAACTGCGCTTCCTTGTAACGAGAAGACGCGAAGGGCAATGGCAACACAGTAAAGTACATAAAGCTATACAACTGCCAAGAGAACATTAACCGCTAAAACAGGCTCCTCCGGGACATAATTGCGGGTGTCCATCATAATTTAATGATTCAATTTATTCCCTTAAACGCTGTCTCATCTACTACACGCAGTTCCTGCAGCGCATCCTATTACAATCGGCTCGTGCTTCATCGTCTGTCTGACAGACTTTTAAGAAACCATAGGACGCATATTGCTGCAGGGAATTTTTCGCGATTCGATATGCGAATATCCCGTTTGATTAATCGCAATTGATGTTAAACGGTTCTCGCCGTTCTTGCATCAAAATGTCGCTACAGCCAGACCTGTTGTCTGTTGCAGCGTCAGCTACTACAGACAAAATTTTCCCTCTCTCTGAGTGAGATGCTCTGTGGTTATCCCCATTGGAGAGTTATTTCTATTATTTACCAGACGCTCTCTCTGTTCTTTAGTTTATTTAATAGATTTAATATGGTTCTTGTTAAATGTGCATTTTTTTCTATCCATTAACATCCATTAGTGCATCTTTCTCTTCTTGATTAAATGATCCTCCCATAATGAGGGTATACTGGCCGGCAGGTTTGTCAACAGGATTGACAGCCTTCTGGCTCTTGTTAAAGTTAGAATAGAGTGGACAGCCAAAAGTGCCTGAAGACTTGGAGAAAATTAACGAATAAATAATAAACAATGTAGTTTTGTGAACTGACTGACTGAGTAAATAAAGGCTGAAGAATACAAAAGAAAGGAACTTTCTGTGTCCCAAGAGAAATGACAGAGATGAGAAGAAGAAGCGCAGCGCAGTTCCTACAAAGCGGTAAAGACACTGCGCTGCTGCTACTTGAGATTGCGCTGATGCTGTTGTTCAAGAGAGCCTTTTATAATTTTTGCCCACGTTAAAGAAATTTAAATCTGAGATCATCTTAATGACAAGAAAAGTAGAAGAGAGCGAGGAAAAATAGAGAAGAGCAAGAAGCGCAGAGGAAGTTTAACATCCTTCCTTGACCATTTAAGGAATGCTGAAAAAAGCGCGGAGGGATTAAGGCAACATTTAATCTTTTCTTCCTGCACCTACGCTTGATGTTAACTTGGGATAGGCCCCAACAAACGTTAGCGTTATTTTTAAAGATGCGCTGCCGCATTTTGAAAAACTTGTAGCTTAAAAACATTTACCGTGTTTATTTTAAAAATTTGCCCTCAGCCTCCCACTTAAATCAAGTTAAATATCAAATCGCCCTGAAGTTAATTAAGTACTGGATTAGTAGGTAAGTAGTGTATGTGGCTTACCACGAGCTTCCCCTGCACCGCCATTAGAGTTAACGTTAGCGGAGCGTGCGCATGCGACAATAACGCAACAGTCATCCACACCAGAGGGCTCTTCGAAGCACATGGGGTCATGAGCAAAGTGTCCCTTTTTGAAGAAGGGAATCGAGCAGCGTTCAATGCACTCCATTTCACCATTTTTCATGCATTCGCAGCGCTCACCGCAACCTTGAGTAAGTGCAACTTCTCCTACAGCGTACATGGTTCCGTTGTGCGAGCACTTAATTGATTCCTTCATACCCTTTGATTCGGATTTTTCTTCCTTCTTAGTATCCTTAGCAGCGTCATCCATGCTAGCAGGGATCGCATCGGTAGGATCAGATTCAGGAAGACCAGATGGCATTGTCGTCGCTTCTGAGTCGGACATATTGGAGGCATCCTCCATGGGTTTGCTTGTTGTCAATTCCAATGTGGATATAGCAGGAGCAGTGTCTAAAATTAGAAGCGGAAATTTCAAATAAAGCCAAAGAAAAGAGAAAGTCAAGAAGTTGGTTGGTGGGGGTTGAGGGAAGATTAAATAGCAATTAACTATTATTTACACCTCCGCGAATATTTCCGCCTTATATTTGCGAACACAGGCTATCCTGTGCTAATTCTGTGTGCACTGTCATTGTCGCTGTGGAAGCGTAGAGAGTAGGACGCTGTCTAGCGTAGTCGGGAGTGTCATAGGGAGGATTTAAATGTCTTATTTACAATTTAACATCCGTCAGCGTCGAGTTAAGCGTGGTGCATGTTGAATGTAAATACAAGGGAGAGAAAGGCTAAAAGGGGAGAAGGAAGTCAAATTTAAAAGGTGGCTTATGGAGGATTTCTACTTGCTTATAGGCGAGGCGCGAAACTGATGCGAAAGCGCGCTAATGCTTTGCTAATAGTGCCTAAATAAGTACTCGTTGACGAGTTCGTGAGGTGTACATGTCAAGGGTGACAAATCAATCGACAATTTATGCGCTAATCCACCGCTGGGCGTGCGACATGAAACCGCGACAAGCTTTAAGTTAAGATGCCAATAAGTGGTTGAAGCGAAGGGAAGAGGAGATGTACGTTGAGGAGGAGGAGGAAATAAGTTATGTCTTTTAACCTCAGTCATTTTAAAATTAAAAGCCATGCAGAAGAAATAGAAAGCTTAAGGAAGGTTTGTGGCATGGCACAGGCAAACAACACTGCTGTTAAATGCTAATCTAACAGACACATCAATCTGACAATTTGTAACCATAAGTACGCAGGAGGGGTGAGAGAAAAAAGAGCTGACAATGAGCAACGAAAATTGTGACCCGACCGCAGAAATTCAAACAAGAAAAGTAAGGAGCTAAATTGTCAGCTTCCTTACGTTTGACCTGCTGCTGTGCTAATTCTTAAGCTGACGATGCTATGACGGAAGTAATTAGCGCAAACGGTTTTTTAAAACAAATACAGATCCAAAATTTTCTTCTGCCGGATTCAGATCAAATATTGTCTACATGATCCGTAGCTTTGCTAGCTTCTGCTGTCGGTTATTTCTGACTTGCATCGTTTTTGCAGTTACGAGAATAATGATCGATACTTCCTACTGTGTACTGATTTTTGCTCATCGTAATTCACTGTGGTACTTCAGAGTGCTAACTGTAAGCATGCCTTTTCGACACAAATTTTTCGAAACTAAACGGCGTCAAACATAATCCAACAATGGTAAATTTCTAAGAAACATGTTTTACGTTCTGATTCAACTAAGCTTGGAGTTTTTTCGATTATAAAATACAGTATTTGATTTAAATTTGCAAAATATTTATCATCAGAAAATTAAAATATCAAGAAAAAGGTCCTCAATCCCTATCTCTACACTAGTAAAACTCGCCTACCCGGGTCTTTTAAAAGTACGGGTTTACAGAGTAATTTTTAGTTGAAGCTCGAATATCAGGTAATGTCTTCAGAAGATTGAAAACAAAACACTTAATTATGCATTCATTGCGCACTAATGCATGAATAATAAATCAAGCACGTTATTCTTTAGATCCAGGTTACTAACAGTTGAGAAGAAGAAGAGCAAAGAATCGCTACAGATCAGACAAGAGAAGACGGATGCAGTGAAGTTATTCATATTTAGCATAGATTGTTCTACGTTCATGTTTCGACTCAACTATCGTCGGCATTTCAAAGCATGTTTCATTTTCTGATACATTTAAATACTTTAGAGTTATCATTCAAGCATGAAATCAGATTTGCATTATTATTTAGTCAGTCAGTTCAGTTCATTTGCAGTCATTTGTTCCTAATTTACGCATGATGACGAAAGCCAACTCCGGAATAAAAGTTTTCCGTAGAGCTTTAGCGCATCATGTAGCGTAAATGCGTTCGTTTCCTTTGTGTGGTCTAGGAGCACGTTGTTCAAGTTTTTTCAGAAGAGATCCGTGTAGATAGTAGAGCATTTGTTTAGGGAATAAGTCTGTTAGATTCCACGTACGCGTACGGGTGATGTAAATCACGTCAAGTTTTAAGTTATCGTCATGCAGTCATACGTATGAGGAAGCTAAGGCGGCTTGTAAATATCATGATTCTACTACTGTTTTTGTTTTTTGTTACGGTTCTTCTTCAACACAAGATTGCGTTGCGGTGGTTTGATTCCCTACTTACTTATTCAAATGTGCTACGTTGTTTTAGCACCGCATTGTCGGCGCTGCAGAGCTACTCAGCTTTTCATGGGATATAATTTACTGCGTTTTGAATAAATTATGCGGAAGGAGTAGATAAAAATAGCAATGTAAATTCTATTCTCGGCTTACCTTCTTCCGTTATGAATTGGACAAGCGGGAATTGTTTCTCCGCATAAGAATATTTGAGTGTGTAGGATGTGTTTGGAAGTAAATCCGTGAGAGTGACTTGTCCAAGACCGGCTGGAATCATATGCATTTTCCAAACGAATGAGCTCTCGGGCATACTTTCAAGCTCACTGGTAACGGCAATGGAAAGATCGGCTACTTCATCCGTCATCGTTGGAACAGAAACGACTGCAGTGTGAGCAGTTCGCTTCATGACAGAAACCTTCTTTTCGGATTTGTCCTTGGAAGTTTTTTTAGTGGCGCCCTCTTTGATCGGTTTGGGTTCTTCAGCCGCTTCAATTTCCGCAGACTTCATCGTTGTCATATCCTCAACAGCTTCTTCCATTTTCTCGTTGGATGATGAAACTTCTTCGTCGTCATTAGATTTGAGCAACATTTCGCGAGCTTTGGGCTTCTCTTCCTCATCTTCAAGGTTGTTTTGAGACTCTGACAGCTTGAATCCTCGACTTCCTTTGCTGTCTTCTGGAGCGGTGGCGTTTTGACACTTTTGTGGGACGCAACAACCATCGAAATCCGATTTTCCCGTCAGTAGCTTGCAAACAGCGTTCATTTCACCAGTAATCCGGGTCATTGGGATCATACCGGGCTTGCATTCTGGTTCAGAGCGGAGCTCCTTGCAAGAGAATTCACCGCCATCCTTGCATTTGCATTCTTTTGTGCACTTGTCCGTGTAGACCTTGCTCCCGATCGCAACCTTCTTGTCTTCGTGAATACAGAAGACATCTGTGGGAAAAAATATTAAGATGAAGGAGGCTAAAATATGGTAGCAGCGAGTTATTATTTAAAGTGAGCGAAAAAATTAAGCGCTTTTGCGTGCATTTCTTAAAAGAAAAATGAAGATCCATACAAAGGTGGGTGCAGGTTGTAGGCGCAGTTGGGAGTTGCATGCATGCTTTGCGTGGTAGCACTGAGACTAAACCAGGTTAAGCTATAGTTAAGTGATTTAATGATTTATGGAAGCTAAGTAGCGCATTAATTAACTCAGATTCAACATACCTTTGACACGCTCTACGCATTCATTCTCCGCAGAGTCTAACAACAATCCTTCAGGGCATGAGCACATGGCGCGATGATTTCGCACAAGACAAACACCGTTCTTGAGACCACCATTTTTGCAAACGTCAGGGTGGATGCTGCAGGGGTTGGCACAGGCTCCACTAATACAGAATCCGTTGCTACCGCAACTGGTGTCATCACTGCAGGGATTTCCGGCTGTAAACAGAAAAAGACGGAAGATATTAGTTTGAGATGTAGATTTCAAAATTTATCTTTCAGCATTTTGCAAAATTTACAAATCAACAAGCGATTAGCGAGATGCTTTAAATTCAGTGAAATTTATTTACAATTGTATATAGTTATGATCGCACGCTGAGTTTTAAAATGCAACGGTTTTGGCGAATTCACGATTCAAGCTATTTCTATAAAATTATGCAGTCAAATGATTTCCACATGATGCAACAATTTAATGCGCCACAAGAGCCAACTCAATCCTGGGATTTTAATTGCATACAAGTTAAACTGAAAACAATTCCAGCGTTTTCTAACAGCGTTTAGAAATCGTTTTAACGCCTAGTAAAATTGCAATTTCAAAAGATCCGCTTATGATGCACCTCATTTTAAAGTCAAGTTTGCATAATTGCAATTTCTTCAAGAAATTTGCATAAACCAAATCATCATAACCACATCCCACATTACAAAGGAACCAGATAACCGCACAACCTAATCACAAACCAGCGTAAGCCTGTTGCCTTTGCAATAACGCAGCATCAATTTGTTAACGTTTATAACAGTCTCAATTAAATCCGCATCCTACATTACCTTAAAGATTTCTTTTTTTGCATAACCATAAACCATTACACTCACGCATCTTTTACAGCACACAACAGAGTTCTACAAACACAGAGATGCTGTCCCAGTTTAAAACTGGAAAGACAGGTCCGTCGGGTTAAAGGTACGTCACAGGTAAGGGTGAGTATTAAGTCGACAAGGAGACCAGTGGATCACCTGCTTTGATGAGAATCAAGGCTAAAAAACTTGATATATTCGGTCAATAAGAGTGAGTGAGGGCTGCCATTTTTTCTTTGAACAGGTAAGAGTAAAATATGATTATAAATTAAACGGGGCACAACTCCATCATCTACATCTCTGTCTGATAGCAAAAGTTACGGCAAAGAGCTTTGCTTCTCAGGACTAACAACAGATCAACTCCGCATACCAGAGCATGAATTATTTCACGAATTCCTCTTCTGCAGCTTCTTTACAGATTTTAATCACACCTTTCATTACCTCAGGAGAAGAAGTTTGAACAACATCTCACAAAGCTTGGGAAGCCTCCTAAGAGAAAGGAGACAAGGAGGCTAAGGGGGAAAGGATGCATACGAGAACTTAAAGGAGGGTGGGTGGATGATGATCTTTCGGCCTCTGGCTTGGGTTAGATATGGGAAAAACTCCAATCTCCTCAAGTATCAACCTTGCTTTATTTCTCATCTTGTGTAAGATAGTATAGTGAAACTAGAAACCTAAATCATGAATGAATGAAATCCACATCCTTCAAGGAGGAACATCAGCAAAATTATTTAAATTTACTTTTGTAAACTAAATAATTCACAGGAATCAGGTAATCTGGATCAACAGCGCCAGTGGCAGCGTCTCAACCAGCACAGCGCGTGCAATCTTAGGGCATACTACAGCTTTTATTGTAAAGATCTCTGAGCGAAAAGGCAAGAAGCGCCTTGAATTTTTTCTCACTCTTTTAAAAGGGAGCTTGAAATTAGGATTGAGGCGAACAGCCGGATGACATGTTTTTCGCAAATTCCTGCTATAGCTGCAATTATTGTATGATCAGTGATTGCCTGACTATATGCTTTTGCCAAAGAGCGAAAGAGAGTGAAGAAATGACTACTGCTTTGGAACGTTTTAGACGGGTAGGGTTTTTACTTGGGTGAATCGTAGATCCTCCTCCGGCAAGTTTTGCATAATCTCTTGGAACTGATATTCAAATTTAGCAAAAGTATGTACATTTTGCTAGTAAAATATAGCAAATATCTTTCTTTAATACACGGCAATAAGAATTAGCACAGATATCCTTTGAGTGGGGGAATAAGACTCCAGTTTAAACTGGAAGAAGTGTGCCTTTAAATCCGCAAAAATTCCTCGACGTGGTGCCCAAGCGACACTTTTGTCAAGACCGTCTTACCACCCGCACACTCTGTGTTTTCGCAATAAGGATTTCGCGACGAGAATACAGCACACTTGCAAATTTGAAATCCACAGTTGCAAAGCAAAGCTATTCCTTAACCAGTACTGTTATTATACTCTTTACGGAATTGTAATTAAAATTGTTGCAAAATGCATCCGGAAACTGCAGATATCTGCGGACCACGTAGCGTTCGCTACTGGTTGCTGGCTCTAGTCCTTCTACAGTGGGTAAGTCCCTAGCTTACTCTGACAATGATGAAGAGTTTTTAAAGCTGAATTTGACATTATAGAAATCAGGCTGCTGTTCGAGAGGCTGATTTCACTGTGTTTTAACGAGTCAAACTCTGGTTTAGGTTATAAGCTTGTTCATCATCGGATTTTGCATAGTTGTCCTTGCACAATTTCCTGTACTTGGAGCTGCACTATTCGGAAAAACGGCACAAGGTATGCAAGAGAGCAACACTCCTTGTTAATTAATTTTTAGCTTGATGTTAGATATCTGTTTGTCTTAGTTTGTGGCTTTGGAATGACAGATACATATTTACATTTCCAATTAAATAACTGCCTTCTACTTCATTGATGCAGATTCCAATGATGAGGCTCTTAAGTCAGGCGCTATCGGGATCATATTTGTTGTCGTAATGCTTACTATAATCTCGTTTGCTGTTCACATGATGTTTGCCTCATTTGCCCTAGTAGCGGAATACAAGGTGAGTTAACATGCATTTACGGAAAATTCGGAACATTCTAAATGCAAGCAAATGAATTTTTATTTTGATATACGTTCATAGCTAAATTCTTTTTGTTTTTCTCCTCATAGAAAAACTCAAAATGGTTCATACCCTGGATTTACTATTTGTATTTTGTGCTCGTCCTGGAAATAGTGGCAGCAATCAGTTCTATGGCACAACTGAATCTGAATACTCTGCTCACGCAAGTGGTTTCCCTTGGGTTAATCCTGGTTACTCTTATGTTATCCAAGAAGCGGCAAGCTCAGATGGACATTGGCGATAACAATGGGAATGAACAGCATCAAGTTAGCCAAGAAGTCGCATTTTCAAATTGCAAATCATCATACGGTGAAATCTAAAATTTTGTTACTACAAGTTACATTCAAAAGTGAAAAAGTCTTTCAAAAGCATTCCACTGTAAACAGCAGGTGCATGTTACAACAGAATCAGTTCAAACAGAATAGTTTAGCATAGAATAGCTCAGAATAGTTTAATACTCTAAAGCATAAGGAGAAAAAGGGCGTTAGTAACTGCTTGAACATTAGCCAAAAATTCACATGAAAGCATAATTTGCTGGTTTTCATTGATAAATTCGCCTTACTTTTCTGTGACTTATTGTTGCAAATGAATAAAACTGCAAGCCTGAATATGCCTGACCGCTGAGCTTCTTTGAGTGTTTTAATTAATACATGACAATGCATATAAATCTCTGATTTTAAATTCTCTTTATATGAGGTCCTATGAGCAAGTTTAAGGAACTGTCATACAATTATAATTTATGACCTGTGCGAAATTGCGAAAAGAATTTAGTCGGTACTTGAACTAAAAATGTCTTGGAAGTTTTAGTTTGTTTGTTTTCACTCCAAGGTTTTTCCCTCTACAGAGAAAAGCTTTTAGATAATTACAAGTGAAACTAATTTGAGTTTGCTCAATACATCCATCCACTTGTGGCATATGACAAAAGACTGCCGCCTGCCTGAGAATTTGGTCAAGTGCAATCGCGACTATGTATAGACACAAGATTTAAATTTAGTTTACTCTCCACGTCAATCTACAGAACAGGGCAACCTATAAGCTATGCATGCGCCTTCGTTATCGTTAGAATGTTAGCCTTGGAAGGATGCGAGAAAAAAACGGTGCTGTCAAATAGAAAGACTTTTGGATTTGTAGGGTGGACAAAAGGTGCCATTTCGTATGGGAATTTGGCACAAAGTCGCAATGATATTAGCACGGAAACAATTCAAGAGAGTGGCAGGGGAAACAAATACAGAATGCAACAGAGGCAAGGCGCAGTGGTCTCTTGATTAATTAAGGAATCAATCAATTTTAGGATCCGATTCAAATATATATTCATTAAATTTAATTAAGATCCGGCAATTCTTCGCTTCCGCGTATTATTTTGTGCTTTTGCTGTTCCATATAGTATTTTAATTTTTGGATGGAAGGATGCAATGTCATGGTGACAAAGATATTCACGGTCATTGTCTTCCCGGTTTGGTAACCACGGCAAGGCACGTCTTAGTGGCCGCCACTGACGCTGATGCTTGTTCTTACGCTGCGCAGCAAAACAAAGCTGCTCAAGCGTTATGTTTCCCACTGGCTAAAGGAAGCTAGTCTGAATGAATCCAAGATCCCTTCTGTCACTCAGAAAATCAGAGAATTTGTAATAGAACCGCTAGATAGTCCGCAGATCTTAAGCATGTAGCACTGCGTAATACACAGTAGGGTATAACACGTTTCAGCGCTTATGTACAAGCAGCATGATGCGACGCTTCTTCTGCTTCTGTGAGAACCGCATAACATATCCGCAAGTGGACCAAGGAACAGAAATCGTATACTCATTTCATGCGGAGTTAATCAGGTGAATCCAGTTCACGAACCAAGAATCACACAGGAAGGAAATTACAGTTCTGTGGTATTATGATCCCAGCGAAATCAATAACAAGCTATTAGAAATTATTAGGATAGGGTGCTGCTTGATGCACTCAGAATTATTACTATTCAAGTAAGAACCAGGCGGATGACGAACTTATACTTGTAAGCATTGTAACATCCGCGTCTTTCTTAAATCGGCGCTGAGATTTGACAATTTGACTCTGCACTCCCCTCATTAAGTAGCCTGTAAATTTATTCAAGACTGGTAACTTAAACTTGTTTACCAACGAGAAAGACAATTTGTTTGCGAAAATTACAGGGAGCAATTTTTAAATAATCATGTTTTTTTCATTGCTTCCCTATAATTTATAAAATACAGAATCAATGTCAAGCGTGAGGGAACAATACAACACATGAATAATGTCTTCGACACCTTAACAAGATGTGGAGTACAGCGCAATATAATACCGTGTAAAAGAGTGAGGAGCACTGCTTTTGTAGGATAACACATCTTCGAAATTTTATGATTGACAGAGGAACTATTATGATTTCTACCTGGGTTTTTCGACCCAGTTAGCACCGCGCTTATCTTTAGCCGGAAGCGGTTCCAATACCAGTATAGTTGATTTAGGATAACTGCACTTTTCATAGCTGACTTGTAAACAAACTTCTATCACAATTAGATTCGCATTTTAATTTAGCGTTTATAGTTAAAATAAAATCTGTAATGTCCTCCTAGTTCAGTGTAGTGAATATTGTATGGAATTGTCAGCTCTATGCAACGCGAATCATTGGTGAATACTTTACGTCGTCGCTAAGCCGCCCATGCAAATTCTAAGACTTCGAGAATTTTGCTCCACGTTTACTAAATCGTTTACTCTTTTTGTTCCGTTCCTTCTGTGGCTTGCTCTTAGCCTAGCATTTGAGATAATAAAACAGGGACTACTAGTAGCTGAGAAGCAAGAGGAATAGGTGGGGTGCTCTAATTAAAATTTCTTAGCGGATCACTCACCTAGATCTGACAGTTGGCTGCTAAGGAGGAGACAGGCACGCTGCGCGCAGCAACCCTCCTGTTACTGCAGTTTCAATTTTGAGCCGTGTATGTACAAGCTTATATAGTGTCTAGCCAGTTCTTGGAGCTTTATAAGCTGTACTGTACATGAGAAAGGGAAAGAGCGATTGCTTTAACGGCGCTGCACTAGGAATATATGGATTTCCGCAAAACAATCCATACAGATCATTTGAAACTTTGAATACTTGCATTCACGTATTATATTTGACGTGGCTGATGTTCATGTTGGTTTTTGTCCCAGTTTTAATCCTACATTAGTCGGAGTACTCATTCCTCATTGCAACAGATTCGATTGACTTTCAAATAAGGAAATCACGGATATTCTTTTTTTACAATTCTTGGAGGAGTGAAATGTGGAATTTATTTTACGCGCAATGCGCTCAGCATTCAGTCGTGCAGTACGAAAAGCATGCACTTGGGCTTGTTGGCATGCAAGGATTTCAATGATTGAAACAGAATTAGTAATAGATGGCTTTGAATGGATTTAACTAACTCTATTTTTCCTTGTTTACTTAAGAGGATACACTTACAGGGAGTTATGAAAATATGTAGCTTCGTACCAAGCGCAATTTCATTTAAATTGATTCCTCCATCTGCGTTTGTATTCATTGGTACATATATTTCTCTTCTAAAAAATCCAATGTTTGTTTATTCTCTTTACATATATAATATTCTCAATGTTACGCTGGACGCTGGGTGGTGAATTATGTTTCGTTTATAATGCAATATATTTTTTCCAATCGCGAAATATCTGTTGCGTGGGAGTCGAAGAAGAAAACTTATGGGATTTAGGAATATTTATATGGACATTGTATAATATGCAGATTATATGAATCTTGAGCTTAAGTCAGATTTTTGCAAAATGTATGAATGTTTATTTATCCAAATTAAGATTATGTTTTGTACCTCTCTGAGAAAAATATGTCCTTGGTTTGGTACCATGAATTGCGCAGGATGGAAGATACAGTACAGGATTATTTTGGCAAGGTATGAAAATATGCGGGGCAAGAATATTTGCAGTGAAACTATTAACATGGGCACGAGCGGGCAATATTTTTGAATCTCGGACGGATGAAAAAGAAAACAAGTAACGAAGAGCACCCACACGCAAGGTGAAAAGAGTTAAGATATTTTAGAATTAAGATAACGAGTTGTAGTGAGGATAGAGCTAATAAAATCCCACAAAATGATTTTTAAATTAAATCCAAGGAGGAAAACTGGCACGATTTTCCAAGAAATATTATACAAGTAAAGATGACTTTTCAAGATTGTAGTTTATATAAGGGACAGATATGCTAGATTCATCCTTGGAATATTTTTAAGCTCTGGCTTAATTAAAGGACAAAAATAAAATGCGGAGCTTAATTTAGTTTAACCTTGTGGCTTTTGGCGTGTGTGACAATAATCTAGGCTCAGTGAATGCATGCTAGAGGGCGCTCCATTTCCCACGTGTTTCCCATTATTTCAGACGTTCATAATGCCGAAATGCAGTAATTGCTTTGCTGAAATAATAAACGCCCTAGAATGTATTACCGTGTCGTCCACGGTAGCGTTCCTCGCGAGGCAAACTCAAAACCTTTCTTCTTTCCACTGGTCATTTCTCGGCTCACAAGCGTCGTAGCGTTAAGCAGTTTGCATTATATACTGCATAGCGAGGTCTTTGCCTCTCTTTTAGTCTAAGTTTAATGTCCATAGGTCGAAGGGCACGGACGCTACGAATTTTATACTGAAAAAAGTCATTTTTTCTGACTATGTTGATCTCAGGCGCTGCAATGGCTGTGCCCTTTGACCTATAGACATTAAACGTAGACTGAAAGAGAGACAAAGACCTCAGCTATGCAGCAATGCAAACTACTTAACGCTACGATGCTTGTGAGCCGGGTAATGATCGAAGAAAGGCAGAGAGCCATCTTTTTCTCTCGCTCGCAGCAGCAGCGAGAGAGTGGAACACATGCAGTGCTGTGCTGCGATAGGCTGATGGGAGGAATCGGTGTATACGATAGGTTGAAAGAAGCGCGCGAGACCGTTCAAACAGGGGAACCCTATCGTGGACTACAAGGTACGAGGGTGGTAGTTTGTTGATTTCACATTCTTTGAACGGCGTCAAGTTAAACTGTATCCTACACTTTGCTAAAAGGAGCGAATTTCCGAATTAACTGTGTGCTTTGTATCGGAATGTCATCAGTTGTCAATAGTAAACGACATAACCTGGTGACCTCTCATTAAATTAGCAGCGATTATTATTAATAATGGTTATTATCAGCAGTAATCACTTTGATGAATTTCCCTTCTTATTGCATATTATATTTTCAGTTACGCACGGCAACGCTAACGATAACGCTGCCGTGCCCTCTCTCGATTATAATTTCTACAGATGAGCAAAGAATTCTAAGTGGTTGATTAGTAGTTTGGTAAGTAGTCCCTCATTATTACCAAGCTGGAGGCTGTTCTAAAAATATTTATTATTTCATTTATTAGTGTGCCATTAATTATAAATACTGCTAAGTTTGTTCCCACCATCTGGAAGGGACACACCTATAAGTTAATCGCTGTAGGTGTAAACTAACTGCTTGCAATTTGTTTGACTTATGAGTTGGCGCCACAGAAATTGATGCTGCCATGCTGAGAGAGGATTGCACGGGACATTTTGCCAAATCTTTAGCGTTTCGTGTAAGGTTCAATACATATTCGATATACTTCAGCGCTAACGTTACTGATCATTGTGGGAGGGCAATTGCAATTTTGTGAAGGTGGTATTGTAGCAGATTTCTTTGATTTATTTTCGCTTTCAATTTTATTAACTACCGTCTGCAATAAGTTCCTATCAAGCTGTCATTTCAAGTACAGTAAATTGCAAACTTGGTTGTGGTTAAGCTTCAATCACAGAAGCGTAGTAATCACTCGCTCCTGAATAAATAGCTGCCTACCGATCAACACCAATATATACTCCAGCATGTACCAAAATATAATTTAGCTGTCCTGTCTGTCGTTCTCGTTGGTTATCACTAACGCTGTTAAGTAACTTTCTTTGTCTGCCCACTAGTTTGGAGGTAGTGCACCCTGTAATTAACTAAGATAGAGGCAACCAAAGTTGACAGCGCGACGTTCATGATCCTAGCGTAGCGACAGCACACTGCGGCGCGGTGGTAATAGAGATTGCATCGTCGTATTACATTTTGGATAGGTCTGATTGAGAATAACTTTCCTTTCATAACGGTTAATTGAACAAGGGAATTGGGAGGAACGGAGTCATCTTTTAAAATACTATGAATACATCTTACACCGTGCAGGTAAATTTAAATTGGTACACCAGAGAGACTGAATGGCAGTGACGAGTAATGCAACCAACTTCGGAAAATGTAATAATCCGTTCATCACAATTACCGTCCACACATGCGCAGCATTAACGCCTGAGCGCATGTGGTCATGATATTTTTATTTAATTGCAAAATAATAAGGTATACGCTCCACAGCGCCTGATTGCATTCTCTCCAAGAGAATATTAACTCAAAACTTACAATGCGCGGCGTCAATACCAGCGCACTACTTTAACCTGATGATGACATCCATATGGTAATAATGCACTCACGCGCGCTGTAATATAGAATGCACAATTGTGCTGAAAAACTGTTGCGCTTCCTGCTGTTCATTTTGATTTGGCATGACGGCGCCACAAATGCAAGCGCTGATTTTGCTTCATGCTTGCAGCACGCTCCAACCTGCACGCTTTGAAGCGGTTTTTCAAAAATTCTTTAGGGAAAAGTTGCAATTGCTAAGTGCTTTTGGTTACTTAGCATCCATCCTGACCGTTGTCAATTCAAGCGGCTATCAATATCAGTCATTATTTGATTAAGAATCGCAAAGAGGGCTAGAAAAAAGGTTTATAAAGCGAAAGCTTACTGATTTCCGAAGAGACTTGATACAAACTGGTACGAAAAACCCAGGCAGCATTATGCACAGAGAGTTCGCAACAATTAAAGCTTTTGTTCACTTTTACTTAACACGAAGACGGAAGGGATGGAGACGCGCGATAAGAAGTTGATTTATTTTTAAGGGTTTGATTGGCTTCCGCCACACCAGAGCGCATAATTTCTTACTTATATTCGTAATCATGCTGCACTTCCATAAGCAAGAAGTTGAATAAGTTTAAAAGTATAAAATTACATGTTTGTCAGGTTTGCATATTTCCTCTATTTTTGCTGGTCATCAGAGTCAACTGTCAGGCTATAAGGTTGGAAGCTTTATATTGGTGTATTTCACTAAGGAGCGTAGCGCGTGGTTTTCATTTGGTTACGCTAGGCAAGAAGTAGCCACGTGACTATGCAATTTTGCAAAAAGTTTGCAAATAAAGCGACATAAGTGACAGCAAGAAATGCGCTCCTTGCTCGGGCGCTTACTTATAGCTTTTTGCTTACTTGGAGAATGAGAAAGAATGATTCAAGATAGCATTAAGGAATTATAGAAAGTCTTGTAAATTTTAAGGGCGTGCAAGTTACAAACTTAACTGCCCCTGCTCATTGTCCTCCTCTTCGTTTATACGTCTTCTTCTGGTCCTAAAATGGCGAAGGCTACAACGAAGGAAAGCCAGAAAGATATATTTCAAGCACAGCAAACGAAGATGAAACATATTACTCTCGTTCGTTTGCGCTTTCAGTACTAACACTAACTAAGCGGCAAGCCCAAGAATTGTGTCTGCCGGTGGAGAAACGAAATCCTTATCAGACATACAGACACTTCTCAAAGGTTTTGGCTTTGCAGAACAAGATATCATCTTTGTGAATGTGTAATCTGCATAACTAACTAAACCGAGAGCTTTAGCTTCTCCTGCCAGTTTGTATTAGTCTGAACCAGACTAATACTTCATCTAACAGTAAGTCCCAGACAGGGTTGTTTATGAATACACTGTGCGCATTTGTGGAAGATGTGCTAGGATGCCAAAAGCTCATGCGCTGTGAGGCCTCAAGGGATGCAAGGAGCAAAGAGTGCATAACCCACTTTCTGAACATACTGCGCAGACTGATAAAGATTTTGAGGATGACGCTTCTTTTATTTTCAACGCTGTGGCTTGGAATTTTGCTTCAAGTCAAGTTGACTAAATTCCTGGGCGCTGCGCTGTAAAACGCTTAAGCGTTCACAACTAAATGTTAGCTGTAGACTGAATGCTGTTACGCTTAATGTGTGTTTTAATTAGTGTAAGTCCCTGCTCTAAATGACCAAGAATGATTTGCTTCATTCATTATTATTTATAACAAATCTTCACAAGGCTTTTGCTAGAAAATTTTCTCATTAATGAGAAAAGTGAGAGGGATTCTTCTATTCCTGCAACTGCTCAAAAACATAAAAGAATAACGCGATGCTTAAATTCATTCAATGGATTTTAAGATTCATGAATTATTTTAATGCCATCGTGCCATTGAGAAGGGAAGCAAGGAAGGGGAGTAAAGGGAAATGTATATTCACGCATTAACTAAAAGTAAGTTACCACTTCGTAAAGACGATTGTGCATTGTGATTGTTGGTAGCGTCGTTGGGTGATGCTGCCATTGTTAAAGCACACTTTTTGGAATGAATGAATGAAAGAACGTGGCCCACAAATCCAGCAATGTGAATCAAAAGATTTTCGTTTACTTGTTCCGTTTAACAAAGCATTTAGTGTATGTGTGTGGTTGAGCTTATTGAAAGCTGAAAGTCAGCGAGCTTTCGGTGAATTATTTTGTACAAAATTCTAATATAACTGGCGAACTAACTTATCATTATGAATAGACACCAAGTTGGTAGTGTTACCCGCTAGATGGGTTTTTTAAAGCACTTTCACGGGTAACTATAGCTGGTTTCCTTACTGTACTGAACCCGATTAAAAGCTCAAGTTATATTCGTTGCTGTTACTACATGTACTAATCGTTAGATTAGGGAGACATCCTAAGTTCTTCGATGAAGACGGGATCTAATGCGTCAAGATATGATGCGATATTATTGTCAGCCGTCCCTAACGATACGCCTGTGCTCATTTAACGCTTTCGGCTGTAGGGTTAGCCAGAAGATCAGTATGTAACTGTACTAAATGGAATCGAAATCAAAGAGAAAAAATTACTTTATTGGGAACGCAGACTGGTTATTTGATGCTGAATGCAGGGTTATAATGATGTCGCAATTAAATTAAACTGCTCCAATTGGAAATACATGAGACGGAATAAGCGTTATGGAAAAGTAAGCTTCTTCTCCTGAATTACTGAATCAAGTTCAAGGCACAAGACGATAATAATACGGAAGATAATTTAAAATATATGTAGTGCTTGGGTGCTGACTGCAAGTATGAAGCGCTGTGCTGTCTTCAACAGGCAGGTCATGGTTCGTGCTCGTTATAAAGAATGTAATTTCTTCCGCAACCTGTAATCATTTAAGTGATTGAAATATGCCGGAAGACTGGCTTGCGTACCGCCGCACAGTTGTTTTCAGCGTTACGCAGACTTTAGAATGTAGAGGGGAGAAAGGATTCACCCAGAATTCACAGTTTACAATATGGCTGCGTAAGAATGAAGAAGATTATGGTGGTCGCTTCAGAGAAAATATATAGATCACGGTTAACGCATTCGCGAATCTGCGAAACGATTGACTTTGTTTTTCGTGTAGAGGGAAATTCAACTATGTGAAAGTCAATTTTTAGAAGTGGAGCAAACTTCTCTGCCGAGTATAAAGCTTGTTATCCATAAGATCACGCTAAATTAATAATGAGACTAAATACATCTGTATTCTGACTAAAGCAACAGGTGGAGAAGAAGGCTGAACAAGTGAAAACTTGTTACATTGCTCAGAGCAAATATTTGAATTGGCGAAATTTTATCTTTGTGTTCATTTTTGCATATTTTTAAGCCACAATACTAAAATTAGCTTCACTTACGACTATTTACAAGAAATCGAGCTTTGGATTTTTCAGATTGATGCGTTTCGTATATTCGTATTATGTAGAAAAAGGAAAAAGGTTTCACTTTCGAAAATAAAAAGATACTCGAATAAATCGAGAACCAAAGTACCAGATAAGTATGACAAAGCTCCTTGAGGCAAAATCTTAAGTTGAGTGGCGGTAGAATTCGAGGCAATACTATTCGATGAAATCTGCTTAAAAACTAAGTCAAACAGTAACAGCAACTTTAATTCGGATGAGAATATGAGTTGATTGTATGATACGAGTTCCTGTCGTTCCTGTATTACATTATGTATTTTAGTTGAGTAAAAGATTTGTTTCGGGTTAATTTCTTTTAATATTAATGTGGTTGAATAAGTCAGTAGCAAATTCAGGAATTCATTGAAATTGAATTTAACGAATGTCACAGTTTTACAACATGATGGCTCAGGTAACTGGAATTCTGCTTTATAGCATCCAGTAGTTGCGAGTCGACCTAACCTAAGTTATGAAGCCGTATAGCTTTGACGTCGTTTCAAGTTTTTCACCGCAATTCCGGGGCTTTTCAGTACAGATTCTTGCACGAATTTTTCACTAATTATTAAAGATATGAACACCGCATCATGTCACGCTGCAATCGCATCTAATATTTCCTGCAACAAAGGATAATCTCTCAAAAAACAAGTAAAATTTATGGAGGAATGTTTTCTTGTTTGTCTTATTAGTTGACATACGACGTTCTCCGTCGTTTGGGTTAAATAATGCTTTGCTTTCACTGTGAACCACGGCAAAGCTGTTTGTATTTAAATAAATTTTTAAAAAGATTCTCTTAAAAACCCGAGGGCACCTCTCTCACGATTTTTCAATATGAAGTGAGCGAATTCATTTCTGTCTTGGTTACACCAAGTTGCTGTAAACTTTTTACCTCTGAATAGACCCAAAACAAAGAAGAACTATAAGACTGCAGTGATCGAGATGTTGTGAAGGGACATGGCAGCATTAATCACAAAATTCACCAGCTCTTGTTTGCGAAATTATTCGGCAAAATCATAATCCTCTTCATTATCTTGCAATCACCCTTGAAAATTCACGAACGTCTTCACATTTATCTTCACCTAAAGCAATTTTCTTTCTTGGAAGACATACGCTGTTCGCGTCTTTTCATCTCTTTTCTGTAATCAACGCATCAGATCATACTTCACCTATGAAACCTTAAGCAGTGCCAAGTGCCAATCAAACCAGACGACCAGTAGATGGCGGTAAAAGTTTTACTTTTATTCTGGTAAAATATTTGGCTCAATTTGCATCTTCTAAACTGTGCCAAGACTAAGGGCAAGTGGCTGATTTTGATTGCGATTACGTATAATTTGTTGTAATTTAAAATAAGAAAATCTTCTTCCCCACGGCTCCAAGTCTCATATATGTGTAATACAAAGAGAAGAGCTTCATCAAGCCAAACAGTACAAACAAAAATGTTTCATAATCTTCGAGACATGGGAACAAAAGAAAGTGCTGATGGTTGCTGGTACCGTCTTTGCTGCTGTACATTTTCAATGTATCACGGAAAAAATTCAAAAGAAACTGAAATTGAATTCGATGTAGCGTAAAATTACCCTGAATGTCATGCATGTTCTTTTTCTAGGGCTTAATTAAATTAACAGCGTATTGCAGTTCAGCAGTTCAATCAAAGTCAATGATTTTTTATAGCAAGAGCCGCGAGATATTTGCGCATCGAAGCAGCTAATTTCGATGCATGTTTACTATTTACTGCTTCAGGGTGAGAAATTTCACAGGTGTTAATTGAAATTTACCTGTAATTAGAAATCTGAAGGTGTGATAAAAAAAGGTGTGTGTTCCTCCTCCTTCCACAACAGTTATTTTCTGGGGTATTAAAAATAGTGAATGGTAGAATCTCAAGTGTTTTTACTGCATTAATTGAAAGAGACAAGGTGGGAAAATGAAGTGATAATTCAATTGTTGATCAGTGGAATGCTGTACATTGCACCTATGTGAATTTTTAATTATAGATGTTGCATCCACTTTTACCTGCTGCACTATTTACAGCTTTTCTATTTTGGATATGCCTGTTTTTCAAATCTTAATGCCATAATGATTTGTTAATAAAGGTGGGCCAACAACGTACTAACAAATACGAAGCAAAAATGCGAAAGCTTGCAATTTATTGTGTGTTAGAAATTGATTATTGCTAACGTATTTACACTTTAGTTGTGATCGTCTTGTTCATAGACAATGGGATTTAAATCTCAGTAGAACTAGAACAAGAGAAAATTTTAAATGTCAATCTGCTGCATCAGAAATTTTGATGAGGGCAGCCGAAAGACATTTGAATGATGCAGCCCAAAGGTGTGTAAAGCTCGTGATCGAATTTCACTTATTGTTGATGAGCGAAATGTGTATTGTTTCGCAAAGCTTTCTCAGAATGTATGCTACAGAATCTACGTCTATCCAGGTTAAAGAGGACTTCGTTGCGCTGCAAGCGCATTGGGAAAGAACTCTTCGGTGGTACGGGTTTCAGCACAGCGCAGTGTAGTGGTAAGAAATTAAGTCAAAGACAAGGACTGATGTTAGCTGAAGAGTCCAAATTGCGCTCAGCTCAGTATGCAGTATGGCTTTCTCTCCTGTTTCGTCGTTGGTAAGAAATGGACAAGCCTCGGTTTCATATTTCATCCCTGGATATTATTACTTGTGGCTGCATGTTTATGCTACATGATTTAACTAAAAACGAGGCTTGGACTTTGGCTTGTCCCCCTATTTGTCCGTCCACGTTTCTGCGTTGTTAACTCCCACTGTGCAGTTACATATATTCCGGATGAAATGAGTTGACGAAGAAGATAATGTAAATTCTCTGCAAGTTGACACGAAATTGCAAGGATATGCGAAATGTGATATCTGATACTCGGAAACGTGGTGATGTCAATGTCAAACCTTGGGGAAAGTGTCCCAGATCAGTGTGGGGATCAAGTCAAAAGAACTTTTTTAGTATGACACGTCTTGTATATACTATTGTCCTGGACTATACGAAGAAAAGTAATGCGAAGCAATGCATGTTAATGTCAGAGGGAGCATGACATAGGTGACAAGTATTAAATTTCATAATGACATAGAATTTTGTATTCGCAATCGCAACATGTCCAGCGTCCAGAGGACAGACCTCTGTCCTGTTGGGTGGGACTGTCTTGATTCTTAAACTGATTTCAATGTGGAGGAAAGTTCAAATTTTGAATTCAATGAAAAATGCAGAAAGTATTTTTTGCACTACGGTGTATTACTACCATTAAAACTTCCTTCGGATGTTATGTTTATAATTTACCGGCTTTCCAGCACCGAGATCTGCTGTTTATTAGAACAACAATATGCCTTTTTTTGCTCTTAATTTTATCGTCAAAACCGGTCCACGCCATCACAAACAAATCCACAAGGGAGTATAGAAACCGTGAGCTAGAACAATGGGCAAGTAAAACGGACGAAATAAATTAAGAGCCGATGGAGCTTGATTTTACCCCTAACCTAAGGCAACAAAACCAAGGGAGGTAGTTCTTAAGAATAGGGAATACAGCATAGAAGAAAGGGAAGAGGAGGAGGAGGAGTCGGATGAAAATAATTTCACGTTTGCCATTTATTTATTGCAAGCCTAGATAAGACATAACGCAGTGAAACTACACAAGACTCATCCTCAGCACATAATTCCTAAGCTCTACTTGAATTACGGACAGCGTAGGAAAAATCTCAGCAGATTATCCTCTCAGTCAGTCATGTTCTGGTTTGAATCTGATAATCCTTAGAAGGAACGTGTTTCCATGAGGTCCGCTCCATGTATAACATCCGCTCGGAGAGGGCAGCTTCCTTCCTTAAGATGTTCGCAAATAATCCCACAAATGTGGTTACTATCTTGTGATTACAGCCTCAGGCTATACCCGACCTTGAATTATTTTAATATTTCAGCAAAAGTTATTGATGCTCTCTTACGTCTAAGTTTAAGAGACCTTTGGAGCCAAAGAGCAGACAGCTCTTTGCTCTATGCAAATTTTTCCTACACTTCTTAGAACACTTGAGCACAGACTCGTAGAGTCAAGATCTGAGGAACTATTACCCAAAAGAAGAAAGAGTCACGCCTGAGTTAAAGAGTCATATGACCCCGCAAGTTTCGGTTTAAGAGTTACATAATGTGGATTTTAAAACTGTTTGCAAATTGAGAAACGCATTGACCCGTTAACCAGTCAGAGGCTTTTGCCAAGATAATTGCATCCATGAGTTATAATTAACCCGCTTCCCGAAGGACACTTGAAGGCAGTTAAACTACAAACTTAGAATATAATTGCATCCGTTTAAGCCATGCAAGCAAAGTCAAACCTTCGACTCGTACAACTGACGTTATTGATTGTAAAAGTGAATTGGCAATCGACATCAATGTGTCAATTCCCTAAAGCGAAAGGACAGATAATCTTAGAAATTATTCAAATTATGCAATACGAAGGCACCAAAATGGACAGTAAATATATGCAGTCAGCTTTTACGAAATAATGACAATTGCTTTTTTTAACCAGGGACTCTACGCTGATCCTACGAACGTAGCAGCCACAAGGCTATAAGCTTGGCTCAAAGATTTGCATCACTTCGTTTAGTAATAATATTTTTTCAAATCCGCGCGGCGCGTGCAGAACGCTGCGCTTTTTTAAGACCTTGAACACGAAGCGTTTTTGACAATTGGCATCTATTTGACTGAATTAAATGCAAAACTTGACGTTCTAACTGTTTTTTTCATTAAATTCTCCATTTCCCTTCAGTTTTGTGAATTATTTAAGACTTTAACGCACGACGCTGAGTAAATGACCAAACAGAGCCAACGACAGCAAACCCAAGTATCACGTCCCAGCGTCGCTTGCGCTTTTTGGGATGAGTGAACAGAATGAGGAGAAAAAAATCCGAGTGCGTACGCTATAGACTGTTCATTATGCCTCGGCAAAATACCGTATAAACTCTCATTGTACTGTTGTCGCAGGTTGTTGATGCGACTATTTCGGTATTTCTTAGCGGTTGCTTCCTGCGGGCACAAAAATGAGTTGTACAGGTTTCCTCAAGACATCTTCTCAGCTTCAGCTAAGGTTTCAGGTTAATTTAAGCCGGAAGGAACATTAGCTAAGGTGGTAAGAGGATTCACCGAGGGAAATTCAAACCCTGAGCGGATCATTAGTGCAAATAAAGCGACAACAAAAGGGCTCACGCTCCGCCGGATTTAAAGTGCACTTTTGCTCATGTAGATACGCCGCATGTAGTGGGCGCTAGTATCTGCGACTCCTTTTTCTCTTTGAGTCTCTCTTTTATGTCTCTCTGCTTCTTTCTTCTTTGCTTTGTAACCGTAAACGGTATACTATTTTCAGTTTTTCGCATTGAAGAAAAGCAAGAAAAGCAATTAGACAAATTTACTCTTACAATTCAAAGAATTAGCCTGGCATTCCTTGAATAAACGTGTGAGAAAAGAAGATCTTAGAAAAGGCTCTCTTTCCGCAATCATTACCACAAGCCAAACGAACTTATCCCTGCCTACAATACATTGTGCATGACTGCAGCTCTCGGCACAAGCACACACAACTATCAAGCTCTTTAAATTACAATGAATGAGGCAGACGTTCCTTGTATTGTTGTGTGTGAATTATTTTTGGTGAAGTTCCTGGGCCACAGAAAAAAATCCTCTCTTTTGACAACTTGTTCCTCAGATCCTTATAAAATTTCTCTTTCTTCTTGTATTCTTGTGCCACAGTCAGCTGACTAACTGTCTCACTATCAATTGTAAGTGGGATGAGAGAGAGACTATACATCTGATGTAATCTAACGTAACTCATACAGCTACATACGTCACACACAACAAGACCAAAAGACCGTTAGCAAAAAAACTGAAAAAATAGAAGAAAACCAAGAGCGGACTGTGTAAGACTGAACCCGAAAGTGTATTGAACCGAAACGATAAAAGGCGCTTCTTAAAATAACGAATCGAATCGCCCTGTAACGACCATTTCGCCAGAGCAATGGACTGTCCGTCCGATATTGGGCATGGTGGTGCTTAACCTTTAAGGGCGGACCTCTGCTTACTTCGCGCTCTGTGCTAACCTTCTTGTTCGTGTATAGCGTGTGAAAAATTAGCGAAATAATTAAATCTTTCGCGCTCTCTATATGTTATTTGTACTGCGCTGTTAACACATGAAGATTTTAAGAGTGAAGGGATTGAAATTAATTTTTGAAATAACGCAACGGGCAATGACCAAAATTGTAAACTCAGCTTATGCTTGCTTGCTCCTAGCGCATAGTGAAGAGTTAATGAAAACTGTCAGTCAACTCAAGTTGATTGGCCTTTGCGAAATAGATGTGGCTGTGAAGGACCTTGCGAATTTCAGTATTTGTCGTTATGCAATCATATTAGCAGATCAATCTTCTAGTTGAGTAGTAGATGAAGCGGGAGGAATAGAGACTTATTAAAAAAACGTTTTAAGTACACGCCCTTATTCAATCAAATCATATGAGAAGATGAAGGTAGGTTTCAACTTATAATGAGTACGAAAAGTTTATTAAATTTTCAAACCTGGTTCGCGAAATTTTTTTGATTTTAACTAACTATAGTAAATCTGAATTCAACTAAGCTCTGTCTGACTTTGTAATAAGAAAGTCTGAATTTTCATCATAAAGTTCTTTGAAATTATTATCAACTTTGACGCCAATTTGTAGATAAATTTTTGTCACTAAGCCTCCATATACTAAAAGATCTTTCGGTAGCCGTGTGTTTTAACTTGCGACTAAATAAAAGAGATGTGAGCCAAGGAAACACAGGTAATTGGAAAACAGCAAATATTTCCACAAACCGTTTGTTCAGGAATCTGCAAAAGAAATTCCTCACCTTAAATTTTTGTGGTCAATGTACTTAAAAGCACTTAGATTTGACACGCACAGCGGCGACTAACATGTGAATCATCCTCACATTTTCATGATTTTACGCTGCTGTATTTTTATTACAGCATGCATTTACAAGGAAGAGTCACATTGAACAAAAAAATATATTCCGCTTCCTAGAATTATTTACATCCTTGAAACGTAGAATGTAATAAAATAATTCTTGTAACATAACCATAAATGGAGATAACAGTTGTTGACAACTCGAAATTTCAAGTGCCTCTTTCATTCTACGGCTTCTTTAATTCTGTCAAAGGGAGACAATAGTAATTTTGTGTAGTTTTGCAATTCACACCTTGACATTTAGGCAGATATTTTGCTGAGTTTCCGTTTGAATTCACAAAGAATAAGCTAACTTTTGGCAGATTTGTGGGATTTACTGTATACTTTTGAAGGAGATTTGCATTTTTTCGTATTGTTCCCAGATTTCCCTGGAATATTTCTTAGTCAAGCTTGATGCGAGGAAACGTTACGACGTTACATTTCCTTTGAAGAACCGACCGCGTAGCTTACTACGTTTATCCCGAAGACATTGAATCCTGGGGAGAAGAGTTCCCATAAATCCCTCTACGTCAATCTCAATCTCATCTCATCTCTCGTGTTAGTTACAAACTTTCTCATTGAATAAGTAAATTAACGTGTGATCAAGTTCATTATGGCGAAAACAAGACAACAATAGAGCGTGTTTCATGTCAACTTTTCAAAGTCAGAACATTCAAGCCAAAGCTAGGCTCATTTATAGGTAACTGCAAAGCGCTTGGTTTGTAAGGCTGGACGCTGATGAGAGCGCTGCTACTGTTGGTTTTACAGAGATTCAGAAACCATTTTCAACCCTTATTTCCGGTTTACCCCCTGCTAAGCAGGTCTCTAACTAAATCCAAGCTGACAGGTAGTTCTACAGCAATAAGCTTGGAAGACAAGCCCAAAGAGATGGACTGATTTCCTCTAGAAGCTTTGACCTCTGGTGGTTGAGGCGTGCGTGGGAGAAGTTTCCCTCTTTATTATCTTCTTCCTCCGGGAAAAAATATTCTTCTACTTGCAATTCTCCTCAGGATTTTTGATTAATGAGATAGATTTTGTCTAATGGGTGGAAAAATTACAACCCACATGTTATCAATTACATCTCATATTTTCGCGAAATACCTTTGGCTTAACGATAGCCGATGCTTGTACCAAGAAGTGGGGGTGTTTTTGAAACTCTGTTGTCTTCTACGCTACAGGCAGACTGCAGATTGATGCCTGGCGGGGGTGGGATTGAAAGAAAATTGCTTGATGCATTTGCAATTTTTTACCAAAATATTTTACCAATTCGCACACACACGAAGCAAGCAAAGCGCTACAGCGTTGCCTTCCAGCCTACATCGTTTCCTCCGTGTAAGCATAGAGCAATATATCCTCCCGCCTTCTTTGCTAATTACCCAAAATTGCTCTTCCATGTTAGACATTTGTGGAAGTTGAGCAATTTGATTGCTAGGATGTTTTCGCTAATATTCTTAACGATTTGCCGTTGTAACTCCCACTTTCAGATTCAGTGGAAACAGCGCTCTACGAGCAAAAGAATATTACATGCAATATGGAGGAGGATACGCTTCGGGACGTTAATCTTTCCAAAGTTAATCAACAGAGTCGTTTCCTAGGATCGAAAACATAATACCATATGCTTCTTCATGTTCAATGTTGACAGCATGATCATTTGCGTTACGAAGTAACGCCCTCTATGTAATTTCATAACCTGCAATCGCTGTCATTTTCCGTTGCAAGAGCTTGCGTGTTTCCAAATGTATCTTCCCGTTAACTTTGAAATTCTGTTCAAAAAATCCTTCTTCCGGTTAATGAAATTAGACACCAAGAGTACATTGTTCCTTCGTTCCCGCCTACGAATGTCCACAAGAGGCTCTTCCGTCTCAAGTTCCAAGAAGTAATCAAGCATAATATTTGTGCGCTTGAGCGCATTGGTTTTGAACAGCTCCAGAGGATTATTTCAGTCGGAGCGGAAACAAAGAAGCGCTGCGCGGAATCTCAAGTAAGTAGAAGCGCACAATTTTTCAATCTTGTTATTTCTTTTCAAATTATTCCCCGCCTCCTCAACAAAAACATAAACCCTGGGGTGCTTGCAATCCTCTTAAATTGCAAAGGAACCAAAAAGTAGAATTCAAAAGCAAAATTACGAGACTCATCCACAGGTTTTTTATCTTAGATGGTAATCCAAGAGACACGGGAGGATTGCTAATATGTATAGAATACAAAAACTCTAAGGCTGAATTCTTAGGTTCTGCGGTCGTTAACGCAATCAGAGCAAATTCATCATGAACTTGGACAGCCTTGGGGTATAAAAGACTCACTCAACAAGAGTCTGGACTCAATGCAAGGTTGGATTTTGGATGAAGGAGGGGGAATGAATTCACAAAAATTCAGGTGTATGCAGCACAAATTACAGAGAATACACAGTCTAAAAGAAATCAAATAATTCAAAGCATAACCAGGTACAAGAGGAATGAATCAAAGCAAAGAAGGAATAGAGTATTAGCAATTTAAGAAGAAATATAATTCTCAGATTTGTGGCTAAGGAATAAGGATAAGATGATGATGATATTATAACATACAAGATTTTTGTTTCAACTCCTAGGAAGAGATGATTCCATTATTTATCCTATAATCTTTTATCTTTTGAAAAAAGAAGGTGTACTTTGAATATCTGCACTTCAGGCTGCAGCCCTTTTCGTACCACAATTTGGATTTTAGGGCATCCTGAGCACGAAGTAGGAGAGAACAAGTCTGATTACATATCTCTTGTATCAACTTGATTATTTTCGTAGTCTCCTTCTATTCTATGTAATTATTAACGAGATTTGAAACAGAATCTTCTCTTTGTAACAATCATCCATGCATTCCAAATTACTATGCTATTCATACGGAGATGCATTCGATACAGCGTGCATCATGATGCTGGTCTTCTTCGTTTCGTTCAGGCAAGTTAAGTGCAGGTGGAAAGGATGGCTTAAAAATAAAAATTATTTTAGGCCAAAGCTTGTAAAACGGTGCATCGAAATCCAAACAAGAGCTGCTGAAGTGAAGAGCATTTTTCAAGTTCAAAGCACGGAGACATTTAAATGGTCTTGTTCCCTGTAAGCTAGAATTTTATGAAGCGTGGAAGAAATCCTCTCGAAACAATTCAAAGAGGACTTGCAGTATATTCTAAATAAATGCAGAATCCACCATCTGCATTTCAGAATGCATTTTACAGCTGACTGAATACTTGAATCCTTGCCTCTTTTCTCTTATCCTTCGTTCTGAGCTTGGTTACATTTGATAACTTGTGAAGCATAATACAAGTTTCACACATCTGTCCGTGGTGAAAGACAGCTTGCGGATTATTTCTCAAGTCTTTGTTTTCAAAGAGGACGCTAATTTTAAAATCACAGAGCTTCCTCCAAGCATTATTCCAGGAGTATTGTCTGCCAGATGAGATTCAAAAATATTCAAGAAACTTTTGACAATACCATCCGGATTATACAATAACGCCGGACACACGTTCCATGAATAGCGAAGAATTCCTCTTCACATACAACAATGCCTATTATGTATTTTATGCATCCCCACAACAATGCATACTGGAAGCACTAGCTAGACTGGACATGAGGCTGGACACTGAGCACCTGTTGCTATGGAAGTCCGGTCTGAGGTTACTGCATGCTACTACGAAGTTGACGCTGCAACAAAAGCACTTCATGTCTGAAATCTAAAGAACGTGGAACGTGTGTCCTATCAGATTCAAGATGTAAAGATTTGCCGGCTATTTTATTTCAAGCCTTTGTATAATAGCTGTACGGTCTACGATGGTACGCACGTTTCTTTGAAAGCAAAAACTAAAGTTTTTTTAATAGAGTTTTAAAATAATAAAAGTCTCATGTACTGAGGCGTTATTACAAAATGACGGCGTGTTGATAACGTTCTGTTTACGATTTTCGGAAGTAACTAAAATACGTAACTATCACGACGACAGTCCTCCTTCGACAGCAGCCCAACAATACCAATTACACAAGGCGTTGCCCACGCAAGACTTGTTAAAGTATTATCCATCGCAAGTTTGAAAATTGTTTTCTTGTTCTTGAAGAAATTTAAATCCTCTATTAAGTCCATCCTTTTTTGAATACTTGTTGCTCCTGCTCAATGCAAGGAACAAAGTGAACCATTGCAATCAGAGGACGAAGACGAGAAAAGTAAAAGTTTGTAGGATTTGCATGGATGGGAAGCCCAGGAATCGTTAACAAATTGAAATTACACAATTATCTCCCTAACACAAACCAAAAGGTTAACGTTCGCAAATTGTCAAGCAGAAGCTGAAAGTATGAACCGGTGAGTGCAAAAACTTGAGAGTTCTGTCTCAAAAAAATTCCAACCGTCGCAATTAAATGAAACCAAAGAATTTACTTGAAACTGCTGCAAAAACACGCAAGAAATACCTTAGCATGGCACGCCAAATTATCACAAGATAGCATTGCTGTTTTAAATCTTGCAAAAAATGAGTGACGGATGTCATCACATGCCCAAGTTCAACTCAATAATTACAGCCTTCCCGACAAGAACTTTTAAGTCCTGCTTCAAGCTGTCATAACTTCAGAACCCGCCGGTCGAAACGTGGAAAAAATTCGCGAAAATTCGCGAACCATACTCTTGATGATGCCAAAGAAACTTGTGTCATTTTATACCCATCTTTTTGCTTCACTTATTTTCTTTCCGTCTCTGCTTGTTATAATCCTTGGTTTGCTAATCCGAAAGGTGGAAGCTTAGACAGAGAATACATAAATGGAGGCTTAAACTCAAGATGAGCTTATAACCATTCAAACACATTTCGGTTCCAAAGTCCTTGAGGCAGGACAGAAGAGCAATAAGATTTTCGAATCAAAAACTCCATAGACTTGCAAATCCACACACAACTCCTGAAAGTCTGATGACAGGAGACAAAACAAAAAGCAGAATTACATGCATATAAATACAAGATGATGAGCTGAATGATAAGAAAAAGTATATTTTCTCTTTTGTTTTCATCCTCCGTGTTGTCCAACCTGAAGAAGAGTCTTATAGCTTCTCTCATCTTCGCTTGGATGATTTGTTATTTCTCTTATTGTTGTTTTATCATCCGACTCTAACTCCTACACCACTTTAATCCTCATTCCAACAATCCAACCCTCTCATTACCTTGCCAATTTTAGATTTAAATGACGAGCCTCATAAAAAACTAAAAGGGCTTATTTTCTTCCAGCAGCCTATTCATTGCATCATGCCAACTAAACACAGCACATAAAAATAAGAAGGGATGGAAGACGCTCTTATGATGAGGTTTTCATCTTGGACTTTTGTCACGCAACAAGCTTTTACTCCGTCATAATAAAACCCGCTTCATCTCTCCTCCTCATCTTAATCGTTACCCTCATGTCTGAATCACCTGAGAAACATCAAAGTCCGGATGAACGTCTCCTCGTTGCGTGATAACAAAGAAATTGTATTTTTTTCTAATCAAAAACCCCTCTTCTCTCTTACTAACACGCACTTAATCATTTCACTTGATCCCTAAAAGTGGCATCCGAGTGCGAAATATCTGCCTAAAGGCCGGGCAATTTAAAAGGTATTTCCCACCTCATGTCGTGTGGAGCAGGATTGGAGCAAGATGCCAGGTAATCAGTTTTAGTGTCCGTTTAAGCAACTCAGAAGGATACCATGCCATAAGAAAACCGGAGGAGACGGTGATCTATGACCTTCACTTTGGAACTCGTTTAAAACAATTTGCATGAGTCAGACAAAATTCTCACAATTCAGTGCAATTACGGAGACGTAACACACCTGTGCTGTATATCAATGTCCGAAGAAGGGCTCAAGGTGTTTCTAGTTTCTGGTATATACATGGGAAACTACAAGAGATTCGAAATGTGAAAATTCTGGAAAAAAACCATACAGACAGGTAGACACAAGGAAAAGGTGAGTCAGTCTGGAATTATTCCAGCAGGCCCCCAGACTCAGACCTGGAGCTGGAGCTGGAGGAAGAATCTTTATCGGACAAAGACTTGCTAAACTTTCAATGCAGTCATAGCCGGAATCTCAAAGCAACCTTAAAACAAAATGTGCCTTTCAAAATGATAAGGTAAAACAAAGTGACCGGTGTCGTGAAGAAACCAACATCAGGCTTTTAGAGTATCCTGTACCTGTACATTTCACTCTTGATCCGCGTCAAGCACAGGTAAATCTTCTCTTATCTTCTGTTTTAGGATAGTCCACAAGAGACAAGATCTTGAAAACTTAAATGAGACCCGATTACCCGATGATGAGACTCAAGACTTTCCAATTTCAATCTCACATCTCAAAGTTTGAGACCGTTATTAAGGTTTAAAGCTTGTAGACCGAAGGTAAAGCCCCGGCTCCTCATCACACTAATCATCATTATCGTGGAAAGGGGAAAGGAAAAAAGAGCGAGTGACTGTAATAAAGTCGCTTTTCCATTAAGTAAACTGCCCTTCTTCGCCTCTCTTTTAACAGTTACTTTTAGCTCAAGTCCGCTCCTGGACTCTTGTTTCATCTGGTTCTTATGTTCAACTGTAAAAAAAGCTAAAGACGGACTTTGAGAGAGGCCCCTGTTTTAAGCACCGACTGTACGTTTATGTCTGCCTCTTCATAAAACTAGGAGAGATGAAACAGATCTTCTCTTTTATATTGTTTCTAAATTACGGCTAATAGCCGCTGCACTGTGGTTGACGCTTTAGGACTCTGTGTGTGGCTTTAAAATTCCTGTCGCTCTTCAACGCCGGTATTAGATACGGACTCGCTTTTTGACTCTGTCATAGCAAGGTGGTAAGTATTTTTTATTTTAGAGTTTTCTACTCTCTACTACAGGCCCGCGTCGACGAGTCCTGAATTACATGCACTGCACAATCTCCTGCCGCATCCCATACACCTGTAATTAATTTCTACTGTATGGTTTTAGCACAAACAATCTGAGAAAATTTAATGTTTTCTCTTCAATAAATCTTGAAAAGAGCGGGAATTTACTTTTCCAGAATTAAAACTATTTGCTTGACCCGCATGGAGTGCTTTATGTGGTTTAGCCGTTCATTAAATCCTAGTTATTTATTATGCCCACAGCTCTGAACTATACACACTGCACAAAGAGTAAATTCACTTCGTTGGTCTCATGTCAAACAAAGAGGGATCTTAAACCTATATTTGGACTCAAACGTTACATATCCATCGGCCCATTGCCCTCCTTACAAGTTACACTCATCTGAGAGTTGAGAGATTCTGAACGGAGGACGAAGAGATGCCAGATTATTATTACCTACCCTAGCAATCAAGACAAGACACAGGTATCCATGGCTATCAGGTAAGGAAGCGAAGTAAAAGCCAGTTAAGCTAAAGTTGTCTTGCCTTTTTTGTATCTTCTATTACGTGTTGTGAACGCTAGGATTTTTAGGCTGTAGGCAGTAAGCGATATTGTTAGTGTGTATGTGACTTAAAGGGTGGAGGTGGATGGACGATAGAGCTGGTGCGCCCTCTTTAAAGTTTGAGGTTTCGTTTCACTTTCGCTTATGCAAACTGTATTTGAAATGACTTCCTTGCACACTACCTGAGTTGACTATTTACGATGTTATTGAGATGGATTCGTGCTACGCGTGTGTGTATATTGGGGACTGCAGTAGACTGGAAGCGAGAAGTAGAAGTAAGTCCTGAGAAGTGATGTGAGGATTTACTGTCAAAATGTTTTGAAATTGTGTGCATGTTACAAGTTATCTGAAAGTTGTGAGTGCAGAAACTTGAAACAGCTATGTTTGACAATGATTTGAAACAAATATCACAGCTGTTAGACCTGTGCTCCTAAAATGTTTGACGTTATAATTATAGCAGAAAAAGCCTGGCATGTTTGAGCATGAAATATGAGAAAATTTATTTGAATGGAAACTTATTGGGCAAACAAGCAAAGGATACTAATTTACGACCCGCCTAAAAGTTAAACAACTCTCAAGTCTTGAACATCTCAGCCCACAATTTCTTAGGAGGTCTCACAGATGATGCTAAAATATTTTGTTTGTTAATTTACTGAATACCGGAGCGCCATGACAGCTTTAACGCTTGGCTCTGCAAGTGTGACACGTTTGCAGGTTTAATTGTGTTTATATGCATGGGACAAATGCCTAGTGCTGACGCTGACCTGCGTGCGGGCACATAGTTGACGCAACAGGTCACAGATATTAAGACTTGTGGCTGTCCCGTTTCTCTAGTTTTGGAAACAAGTCGTGTAGGCGGTGTAGGTGGTATGAGACGTTGCTAATTAATTCCGCGAAAATAATATTTGGCGCGTCTCAGTATGAAAAATACTAGGCTTTATTACACCTGCTCTCGTCATAAAAATTGACTCAGAATTTTAGTCAGGGATTATCACGTAGGAGGGCTTGCAGTAAAACGTTTAGCACTGATATGGACGTGCGGGGGCGCGAGCATTTCCTAAAAACTGAGGATGAAAAGCCTTGGCAACATTTTTGCTGGCTGACAAAATAGCGGTTTGAGTGTCACACATCCGGTTGGGTTAATTTGCGGATCCAGTAATTATAACAATTCAAGGGACGAGTGTTATGAATTCAGAATTTGCAGAAACAATGCATTACTGATCCATGCTAGAGGCAACTATAGGTAAGTGCGAATTCGCATACTCTGGTGAACAGGCAAAACAAAGCTTCAATATTCGCAAGACAAAGAATCAAAATTCGCAAAACAAATTCGCTCATAGAATTTTGCAAACACACCTCTTATCCTGTACTCCAGCAGGATTCCGACATTTAGCAAAACACAATTTTTGTACATTTTGCCCTATGCTGGTGCACTTGACTTTCTAAAAAACTTGAGAATACAATAGCCCAGAAGATACCCAAAATGTATTGCTTTAGCAAACGCTGTAGGCTTACCTTCCCTCCCAGAATTGATAGAGCGTATAAGCGTAGGCATTAGGATGTAGGGTGGATCTTGCTGCGGTAGATTGGGATATAAAAACGGGATGCTAATTTTTGGAGCTATACACCCATTTTGGAGATAATTGGATGCTAATTACAGCTCTCTTGTATTTTCTTTCTATCTACAATAAATTTAGAGCTCTAAACCTCTAAAACTGCCTGACAATTCCACCGTTTTGTTCTCTCTTCTCTTCTACTCTTCATATCTTTGCATTCTCTGTAGATCAAATAACCCTACAAAACTTTTATCCTTAATTTCGCACTCGCTTGGCTTCACATTGTCTAAAATATCAGTGAATGAAATCAAGTTTCCGCTCACTCCCTTCCCCCACATAACTCGTAACAGAATAGAGTCAATCTCAACTCCTTTATATCACATTAGGATTACTACTCCTATTTTCTGCATCCCTCAAAACTTTTATTTTAAATATTCAATTACCGCCCCCACCCAGTCACCCTCCTGTACAACAAAACTCAAGAGCTTGAATGTAATTGATACTTGTTAACATTTGGGATTGACAGGTAGTTGTAGGTTACTAGGGATAGTGAGACGTAAGGAGCAGCAGAACTTGCATATCAAAGCGCATCATCATGTACCAAAAGTCATGTACAATTTACGCGAACTCTACCTCTGTGTAGTAATCTATGGCCCTTCCCTGCCCACCTTCAAAGTACCTTGAATTAGAAAGAAACATAGCTCCGGATGTAACTATGTGCAGTAAATGATTTAAAGTTTAGCATTACGGTAATTTGATTCCACATTTCATGTTTGACATTAACATTTCTGTAAAAGTATACTATTTTAGTATCACCCAAAAAGTTCAGCTCCTTTTACTCCTACCTGTGCTTACATTATATTCACTAGTAAAATAAATGCCGCACCTTTTAGCAGATCACGTAATTACAAGTGGACAAGTAATTTCGTCAAAGAGCGTAGTCTAGTAGCTCACACAAACCTACTTTCGATTTGGTCTAAAATATCTTGACTTTTAAGTTTTTTGTTAGCGGATCAAATATTGAATCAATAAATTAGCCTTAACGCTTAATGAAATTAATAAATGACATTTTGTCGCTGAATCGGTTACTTGATTCTAATATCCCCTTACCTGGCGATTACATGAACCCTATCCAAACCATATTATCTTCACCTAAAGGGGTGGAGCATTTACTAACATTTTATAAACGGCGCCATAACAGTTTTTCCTTTTGCATAATTTTTAATAATTTTTCTGCAATGCGCAATGTTTAAGCCCATAAACTCAAACTAGTGAAATATTCGATTGTTTGCTTGATGGCTTTGAAATATCCTCATACGGTCTAAGGTTATTTTAAACCTCTGTGATATTAATAATAAAAACTGGGATTAAATCATTTAAATCTTCTTTAGAATTCAAAAACATACTACAGATACATACTCTAGATAAAGGTAAATGCTGCCCTCCATTTTTCAAATATTTCTTTGGAGAATCGAAAAATGTTCTCCAAGGAGAAAAAATCCCTTAGGTGTTTTTATACAAAATCTTTATAATATCAAATCCGCTTTCATCGCATTAAACTAATGGTTTTCAAGAAAAGTGAATCTGTGAGAACGATGACATCATTTCTCAGGTTTTTTTTTCAAAACATTCGGAATTGTTTTCAGAAAACCCATCGCTCTTTTGTGCTTCCCTTTCATCTAACCTAACCTAACTAAGCTGATGTGTATTGTCCACAGGTATAGAATTTGATCAATTATCATTGTTGTATCATCATAAATCAAGCGTATGAAAGAAAATTTTCTCACACCATTTTTTCTCCTTGGATTCACACCACCCTCACATTTGATACAATCTTCCAGGTAAAGGGATATATAACAATCAGATTACCCGCCGCCCGGATATTGTATGTAAACGGATGTTATCTACTACAATAATAACACTCTTGTGGCCTGCCTGCCTCGTACTGACATAAAGCAGAGAACAGAAATTAAGACCCCGAACTAGATGATTCAAGGGTTCAATTCAAGGGACAAGGAAGTGATGATGATGATGGGGCGGTTATTCACGTTTACTGCGGTTTACCTCTTCATTCCTTGTCCCCCAGCTAAAACTCTTCCACCTGTTATTGCATTACATGTTTTTTCTTTTGGGAAACCTCTTTGATTCATCCATTATTGTTGTTGTGTGTTGTAATATCAGTATTTTATATTTCCTCCCGCATATATGCTTCACTACACCGACATTTATTCTCCTACCTGACTACTCCTACCAATCCCTTGGTGACTTTGACTGTAAGCGCTTCTGTATTAGAGGGACCTCTGAATCTTCAAGAATCCAGGACGTAATCAACCAGCAACAGCCCTGCCTTTAAGTAACCCTAAGACGATGCAAGATCCAGAGACCAACGCACCTGCTGACTCAACAATTTCAATTTAATACAAGCCAACACACAGTCTACACTAAGATGAATGTAATATCGGAGGGGATGAGGGAGAATAATAGAATAAAAAACGCTATAAAATAGTTGATATGTATTTACTCTCTCCTGGATTTTTTCTACCTTCTTTTCATCCTTATTGCCTGCTTCATTGCTTTATGTTCCCTGCTCTTCTCGCATTCTCCATTGTATAAAAAACCCTTATAGAAGTTGATTACTTTACAAGAGACGAGGGTGGTGATGATGATGAAGAATGGGTCTTGAAAATGGACTCACTTCAATCCTTAATTCCCTCCGTCCTCTTCTTCCCTAAACTCTGCCACACATTTTAAATAATATAGGAGGGCGAAGGCTTTTTCGGTTTCAATTTCCCTCTAAGAATTTTTGATCGCTACTTAATCTCCGAATTAAGCTTGTAGCTTAACGACGACTTGGATCTGGGACGGACATAACACCATAACATCAAGTTTGTACAATTAACGAATCCAACGTTAGTCGGAAACGACAGGCTAGTTTATGAATCTTAAGGGAATTTACGCGCGGGAACGCTGGATAAGAATGACAAAAAACGTGAAGAAGAAAACGACAAAGAATTTATGACACGTTGTATTTAATTTCCTCTCCAGAGAAAATTTAGTACCGTGTCGTTCAGAACTTCCAAAAAGTTCCAGAGCTAAGCTTGTGTCCAGTCCAGAGGCTCGTCGTTGAAAATGGGGTAAATGGATGGACAACAGGGACGACGCATGTGGAGTCAAAGGAAAATGGTTTCGGGAGAGAGAATTGTAACACTAATTTCCAGCTACATTATCATCTGGAGTGTGCATGTTAATGGACTGAGTTACTTATTTATTACGTTGGATGGCCACCAGAGCCGAGAGACGAGAGGGCGAGACAATAGTTAATGGCATTCTGGAAGTGTTTAAAAAATACGGGAGTGGTTACGCCTAATGTTGGTGTACAAGTAAACTAACCAGGTAAGTTGAGGAGCATATTGTATTCAAGTGCACAGGTAGAAACTCGAAGGGAGGACGGAAGAAATGGTTACAAATCAAAGCTATGGAATCAGGTAAAAACCAAAACTGAGAAGTAGAGATTTGTTAGCAGAATGACTGGTAATTTAAGCTGTGTTCAACTTGAAGCTATGTTGAATAAGTTTTTGAGTAAAAAATTCGCTCACAATCCTCACGTTTTCATTGAATCCGTTCATTTGGTTGTGACCCTGTTGTGAGTATAAATGCTGCTGAAGGTTACAATCTTCTCGTCAACCAGATGAAATAAGTCAGTAGCTTTAGTAAGCTCAAGTAATAGGGATACAAGAGATGATTGAGAAAATAGACTTGTGAGACTTTGGTATGCAGCAAGGAAGGGGGCTAATTGCTATGCAGGTTTGGGTTACAATCAGATCTTCGAGGTAGCTACAGGAGACACAATGCAAAGTAAGAAGGGAGGGACAAGACAATGGGGGAGGAGAATAAGCGATCTGTCGGAAATCTGTTCAAACTTGTCGTATAGACAAATAAACCTTGAAAAGTGTGCAAAAAACCTCGCAAATTCCACAGCAGTAGTCTCTTCTCTTGCACTGGTAAGCTATGTATGCTTGGTTTCAATTTATTAATTTTTAATCCTTATCACGAGAATAACAATCAATAGCTTCTACCTTACCGCCACAATCACATCAGAAACTATGGATGGCAGTTACTGCTCATTCAGAAGAGAATTTATGATCGGCGTCGGAATATAATATTTTCAGTTCCCTTTATATTTCAGCCTCTATTTTAAGCTTCTCCAGCGAAATTCATACAAGTTCAAATCAATTATTCATAGCATACAATCAAGTTTTTAAGATAAATCTGCCGTAGGTACTTGGGGATCCAAAGCAGCAAATAATAATATAGTGTTTAATTAAACGCTCGAAACTTTCAAAATTCCTGCTACGGAAACTTTCCTTCCAGATTATAGAAACTTAAGTACACACGGGGCATTTTTTAAAATAAAACATCAGAGATCTATCTAAAATATTAGAAAATTCCTCGAATTACAATTTCTCAAAATGACGTTGCAAATTTATCTTGTTAGCATCAACGAGTCTGAAAGCAATAACCTGAGCAAACAAGCTTATAATACACCAAAATCTGCGCATTCCTAACCAGCCAAGTAAGTACACACGGCAATCAAGAGAATCTCTGCGCGAAACATGTACCACTCAGAGCTATTCATAGCTCCTTCATCTCAAAGCTGTAACCATAGATGCAGCGATGCTTCCGCTGATTAGAAATTGATTTGACTTTAGCAATTTAGTGAGCAAATATACAAGACAGCTACTAAATACGCTAACCCTTCTCTCACTAGATTGTATATGCCCCTGCATTCAAAAGAACAGAAACTTTCCGTCCGTACGGTTTCGAGGTTTCTCCAATTAATTTTATACAGATTCATTGAACAGCGATTAAGAGGATTCCGTGACGGGGCGGATTGACTGTGTGTATTTATTCAAGAAAATTGCTATTCTACAAGGGTCTTGTAACGAGAGAACGTCGGAGACGATACGAACGAGACAGCAAAGTCCACGAAACTTTTAAATCATTACGTTAAGCAAATGCTTATCGATTATATACCCGTTATACACGCAACGCTCCCAATAGACCGTTGACTCAACAGGATCTGAACAGTCCATGCATTGAAGGCAAGAATTACTACCAGCTTTAGCTGCTCTTTGGTTATAGCACAGAAGTAGCAAAGATTGACAGCAGCATTACTGCTGATTTCAAAAGAGTTTTTGCGAATTCTCCCAATCCAAGATAACTAATTACCGAAACCGCAATAAGACAAACATGGGGCGATGCTAATTAGAAATATTTCCTATGAATACATGCATCCTATTGCAGCATGCATGGACAGCTAATATTCTCTTTGGAAATTCAATTCAAATCAGACCGCACGCAGTGACACAAGATGCTCGCTGATTTGATAAGAAAACCCATTCCCGACTTACAAGTTTAAGCTACATCTTTTCTTTGGTGAGGCGCGAAAATAGGAACGTGTCGTTAAACTTGAAGCGCCGATAGCGAAGCGAAAAAACAACTGTGCTCAAGACACACTTGTCGTCCACCAAACCCACCTGTCAACAACATCATTGGAGGTGGAGCGGAGTAGCCAATATCAATAATTGCAATCTAATACCCACTGAGATGGAGCGGGAAGAAGAGAGGAAGAAAACAAGTTGAATAAATGAAGACAAGAACACGAAATGGAAACAGGAGTAATAAACTGGCCTCCATATCTCTTGCGTATAGTATCATCATCAATGGTAATAATTTTTTGCACAGGTAATTTCATCTCCTTCCTGACCTACTTGATTTCCAGGTTACGCTGTACTCTTCCTCCTGTGCTACCTGCAGCGCAGCGTTTCAGTGCATGAGCTACTAGTATCTTCTGCTCATCTTCAGAAAAATAAAAAGTGATGCGGTAGCAGCAAGTATAATCTCAATGACTTTAATCTATAACGTGCTGGTTTCTTGCTTATTACGCTACGCGCTGACAATTCTTATTCTTTTTCTTCGACAACAGTTTTTGCTGAAAAAGGAGGACCAGTTTTTACACAATTTCAAACTTGATTTTATCATCATAATCCTACACAAAAGAATTCCACAAAACCTCATGCACACAGATCAAGGGAGAGCTGTCTGTCACTTGGGTTTTTCGTTGGATTCCACGAGTCTTTGGATTTATTTTTCTTTTGGTTAGGTAAACAGTGCCAAGACTTGACCAACCGATACGCCGTTTATAAATATGCGTCAAAATATGGATCCCCTCCTTCCCGATCAGGTGTCATTTGGGTTTTCGATGTTGATATGTGAAGCTATTTTACTTGGGGTATGGGTCCATAAACCATTAATAATTGCGATTTAAGTATCCTCTTTATGATCATTTTCCTTTCCAAATACTTGCGCCCTTCTCTTTTTTTTTCTGCTCATGTTTTTCCAAGATTTGCCGGTAACAATGAAAAATTTTATAGGACTCTGGTCATTCAAAAAACAATTTGCAACAAAACATCCCCTCTCTCCTTCTTCCAAGTCCAACTCTTTCTTCTTGGCAATTCGCGAAAGCCTTTCAGTTTCCTCTGTTGTTCGCTTGAAGAACTTTTTGCAAATTTTTTCATGCTGCTTAGCTCCCAGTATGACATATGGCTAGGAATTGACTCAATTCTTAAGAATTTGTTAGCAACAGCGCGCAGCGCTGTCGCTAGGAAATTCCAAAGTTGGGCAAATAATATAGTCACATCAGAAGGTGATTATACGTCAGTGTCCGTTGCTGGCGCTTGCGTCTGACAATTTTACATTCTGCAGCTATGCGCAAGCAGACATTTTTTCCTTGCGCTGCAGCGCTGAAAGACTCTTAAAGTGAAAGGATGTTAGGAGACAGGAGATGCCATAAGATTTGAATAACGTTTTTCCCGGCCCACCTTTTGTGCTCAAAGATAGTCGACGCTAGGAAGGACGTGGGTGATTGTGTATTGTAGATCCTCACATATTAGCGCACCATGTGCATCCCTTGTGTGATGAACTATGCCAAAATGGTGAGTCACTAAAATTATACACTTTTTCCAACACGTCTTCACAATTACACTGCGCTGCACCGTTATGTAGCGCAGCGCTAGATATAACGAGCAGCGTCGTCGCAGAGGATTCCATCATGGGAAAAGAATTTAGCATTCCTTTATACTCAAATTGCCGTTGTAACATATTACAACAGGATCTCCTGTCCCTAAGTCTCAATCACTTCTGGGCTAACCGTCGTACCGGTTACTGGTGTTAACAAACATGGCTCATTTGCCTGTGAGACAACTAGCCAAGCTAATGCTAATGTTATGGCATGATTGGTTCTTGGTAAAAGTATGTCATTGCTGCGTTGTATTAGTTCAAGTAAACACGTTACTAACGCTACGCTAACGAACGTAACGATAATTGTGAAAAATTTATGGAAAATCCCAGAGTAAACCGGACAAAGAAGGATTGAGATGCTTCCGAGAGAAAATTTTGCGCATTATTGCGAAATTATTGGCAATTCATTCAGTTTTGCTAGCATTTAGTATTCGCAGTTTGATGCAAATGAATAATGCAATGCATCATTTGTTACTTGAACAAAGAAGAAGAAACGTAAAAATGATTTGAGGCTAGAAGATATTTGCTAACGCTAACATCGTTTTCTTTCACTTCTGGTGCAGTCTGAAGTAGAAGCTGTCTGTATTATGCCTTGTCAATGTAAAACGATGTAGGTGGCGTTACGTTCTGCTATTTGTAGCATAATAACGCAATTGTTATGTAAAATTACAGAGAGAAGAAGAAGACCTATTGATGCATTTTTAGTGGGAGGATTGAGCATTGAGCATAATGTTCTATTGATATAAATTGCATCAAGGTAAGCAGGGAATGCAATTATCATTATGCAGATGATTGGATCGCGGGAAGTATTAACAACAAAGACGTAATTGAGACCACATTGAAAGTTGTAAGGTTTCTTGTAATTCTTCCAAATAATTCTTTGGCTCTTCTTACGGCCCTCAACATTAGCTCTGGATGTACAAAGGACTGTTTGTTTGGATTGCTTTAATTGGATGAAATTGGGAAGCGGTAAACCGTAGTAAATTCACTATAGCAAATTCCCTTCCGTTGCATTTATCAAATTTGATTGCAATTACTTCTGAATCCGTTGCAAATTAAGCAAAGGATATTTGCATGACATAAATCGTTAAGCTGTATTTATTACATCTACTGCAGCATTATTATAGCTAGCAGGCAGGACAGGACATAGCGTAATGTAAAGGGAAAATTATATACCCTTGAACTCACAGTAGCTAAAGGAATGCATGAAAACTGCATTGGATATTATGCTTTTGCATGAGGAGAAAATTCGCAAGCGGAACGTTCATTAGACACGTAAAGTTTCGGAAATACTAGCAATTCCCGCATTAGGAACTTTTGCCGGTTGAATGAACGAAATAACGTTCGAATGTGCAAAATTATGTACTACAATATTATGGTGTGCGGACACGAAGGTTGGCGGTCTTGTTCGTTGAGAATTATGGTCATTGTGCTCGCTATATAAAGCATTTTGTGAAACTCTTAAAATTATTGCACAGCCCTTCACACGTGCACATTGATTTTTCGCATGGGTTTAAATCCCAAATTGACGGTTTTCATGAAAATTATCCCATTTTTTACACCTTAATGGCCGCAAATTATTATGCCATCTATGTAATTATGATACGCTAAGTTGCACACACGTCGAGTGCACTGCACTGCAGCACAAAGTGTCACTTGACTAGCCAGCTTTACGTGCTCAGGTTTAGCAGTGTTTCACCTGTCATTCGTTTCTAAAAAATTCACACTTAAGCCAAGAACCCATACTGGCAGTGCTACCGATGCTGTGTGCTAACTAAGCTGTCACTGATAAGTTGTCAACGTCGGATTTATATAAGGAGAGGGTTTTGGTGTTACATAAAAAAAATGTAATTTATATGGGAATGGCAAACAATTTGCGGACGGATGTATGACAGTGGCTTGCGGGGGCGGTGGCGGGCAAGCTTGGAATTTCAAGCACTGATAATAATAATGTCATTAGGGTTGCGTTGGTGGATAGGAATTTGCCACTTTGTGCTGAGATCCTACTACCGATCCCAAAATGACACAAGAAGACGCTTGCCAATCCGCCCTTTCAGATGGCAGTTTGTTTGAAGACGAGGGAAGTGACAAGAAGGTGTGAATTACATTTTATTGTGTCGTGGATTACGTGAGACATTTTGGTTTTGATTTAGCGTGTCATACGTAAATTGGACAATTTTGTATGTCACTTTTTACAATTGATTGCATTTACAGGATCACAGCGTTTGTGAAGACGCTGCAAAGCTAGGATGGTAACTAGTCGTAGCGGGACTAGTAGCTTACTAACGCAGTAAGTGCAGTATAATTTGAACGAGATGGCGGCTGATTTACATTTCTCATAGATATTTCCAAGTATTGACCGTTTCAGCTTCCGTAGTAACTTGTTCCCATGACGGCTCATTTTGGGATACGGTGTATCAGATCGTGTCAGTTGTAATTTTAGAACGGAAAATATTTCCTGGGATGCTTAAGGCCTTTGCATGCGAGTGAGCTGAAGGAAAATGTAGCAGTGAACTACAGCCAATCTTCTATAATTGCAGTCTGTGATCCCGAGGAAGGATCCCACACACTTCCCACCCAATTTCAAAGCGGAAAAGCCTCCAGCAGTCACCATGAGCGGCAGGATGAAAAAATCCCTGTCAGAATTACCTGGTTGCAAAAGGAAGACTACTAAGCCTACAAGAGTTAATATTTCCAAGGGCACACACAACGAGGGAATCCCTTTGTTGACAAAGACGTAAAGTTACTGCCCAAAGAATAAGGGGTTGACTCAACCCGGTTGAGAATAGAGTTGACTGGAGGTACTAAAATACACGAAAAACTGAGAGCGAGATCACGTGTGTGGGATCTGCTTGCGTTTTTAGATTTTTATACGGAAACTTCCCAAGAAGGCCAAGAAGACAATGAAAGAAGGTGATAGAAGCGCTAACAACTCGTCTTTCCCGCTTCATTATAATGATTTACTCAGTTACCAAATTATGTAACCGACCTTGGATAATTTACTGGAACAAGAGGCAAAAGAGGGGGAAGAAGTTATAAGATGGAAGGAGGCATACAACGGCTTCTTATAAATTGCAGCTGGAAGACAGGAGGCGGACATAACGGACAAACTGTCCATGACTTTGTTCGTGTCAATTGTTTTTCTTTGTAGTAAAACATGGATAAAATAGACAAGCTTGACCATACCTTCGGATTCTCTTTTGTGGCCATGTGCCCAGACCTGTATTCCATATGTGTTCCAGTTTTCACGGCTATGTCTATTATTCTGATGCAATCCTAATCAAAATCAAACTACCAAATCTGGCAGAAGAATACAAGAAAACTGGACATGCAATCTAATCTGAAATGGTCTGGCTCTGGCAGTTGGATGATAACATGGCATAAAGACAAGCATAGCATCTGCCAACTAAACTGGCAACTGGCATCTACCCAAAAACTTCTAAGTTTTTGGGACGTTACTTATAACAGGAGGACTTGAATGCATATTTTTCCCACGATATTTTTTTAAACCTTAATTACAATACTGGAAACACTGGAAATCCAGTAGCTTGTAGAGTCTACGCTGATTCTGAAGATTGGAAGAAGGAGAGGCTCCCCTCCTTGAAATTGTATTAACAGTTCGTTTATATCACCTCAACTACCTTTGATTGGACAGGTGTGAGTATGTGAGAGGGAGGGCTACGTTGCTTGCTGGCGTTAGAAGATTAGTGTTAAGAAAAACTGCATAGCTAAAAAACACTTAACAGGATGCAAGAAGAGGTTGGATTTTATCCAGGATATCATCTGTTATATTCACTCAGCCCGACCTACCTTGATATAAAAATGTCAGCTGAGATTTTGTTCATTATTTTCACCTGAATAAATGAGAATTTGTGAGCTTATTTTTTCAATAGTTTTAAAAATTTCAACCACAAGAAAATTGATTTGAATTAATATTCAAGGAATACATAGTAAACGGCGATTCATAAATATTCCTCATTCACCTGCTTTACATTTAAATGCCATATCTCAATCAAAAATGCTATCCGCCTGAAGAGAATGTATTTGATATTAACTAGGCGATAAAATCTTCAAGTATATTTTTCTTAAATTTTCAATCCTGTTTTCTTGAGATTAATGAAGGGAGCGGTGGTAATAATGGATTCACACCTGCTAATACTGTGCTCATGTTGGTAGAGAGGTATGAAGAAGATTCTAAAATTGTAGGAATATCTAGGCAGGTTTTGTAATGTGGCAATGTATGCGTATCAATCAATTCCTTGTTGCTGGTTTGAAAGATGATGGAAGAAATGTATAATCTTCTGGTTGGATTTGAGCGAACTGACCTGATTTTTCCTGATTGTGTGAGAGAGCCATTAACAAGTGATGAATCCTCACCTGTCTTATTCCCTCACCTCATCAATTTTGGTTACAATTTTAAAGCTAACGAACACGTTTAAAAAATGTTACTAGATTGAGCGGTAAACAAGGGAAGAATTTAAAGTTGTGATTATTTCTGTCTGTTCTTGGGTACGCAATTTTGAATATTTTCGAAGCTTTACAGCAAACTATGTCAGATGACATGCACTGTAAATGTTCTATGCCCTGGGAAAATGTGGTTTCGAGCTTGAATCCACGCAAATAATAGGGTATTATTAAGCAAAGATGCGTGGACATTGATTGAGATTTGCTTGCTTAACCGATGATTTTGAAGATGATTGAATCAGTTTGGGGCAAGGATGAGCAGTGTGATGGTTTTTGCATGATTTTGGAATAATTTCGTTAGTTGCAATAAATAATTTTTAATGTCTTTGTTGCTTAGCAGCGGTGGCATCGGCCAAGAAATTTTTACACACGTTTGAATCTAGTACAGCAGCCATACATGAATTAGTTGGAGCGAACCAAACTTCAAAGTCATGTCGATAAGATATGCATATACGTCGGGAATTGGAACTGGAAATCGGTGTTAAACTCACGCATCAAAAATACTTTTTGTATTTATTGCCTGCCGGATATAATAGTAGCCCTGAAACATGAAATCTACTATTCGCCACAAATTACTCCAAATAGCTTTAACTAATCCAATTAAAGCGTTACGATGACAAAAATTTATAAAATATGATCGAAGCTAGGCAAGGAGACTCTCACTCGGTTTATTTGGACTTAGAGTCTGGACTTTAGAGATCGAAGCTAATCCCATGTTGAAATGCAGCTATTATGCTATTCTTAATTAGAATTGCTAATTGTCTTTAAATTTTCTCATCCTTACCTTGACATTTACTATCAGGTCCGCAAACGAGTCCAAAATCCGAGTCACAGGGCATGTCCCTGTTATTGCATTTCTCCGTCAATTGTTTGGCACACACAAAGCAACATTTACAGTCTTCCCGAGCAATGATCCGTCCATTGGGACAGTCAGACACGGTAATATTACGTTCACATGGCACACCGACACACTCACACGCCGAGGGATTCACACCCACCACTTTGGATCCCTTCACCTGACCCGCAGCGCCGTCAAGAGCTAGCGCAAACGTAATCAAAAATACTAAACCGCTGCAGGGGATGATTGAATTTGAAAATTTGCTGGCCTTTGGCCACGATAAAAGTCCCGCTCCAAACATAATGTCACGTTTCTTCATACTGCTAATTTTCATCAGTTTCTTCTCCTCCACTCTAGTCCCTTAGTTACCACTAGCAGTCTTTTGACATAATTATTTTCTGTAGTAGGGCAATTCGTAGTATAGTAATTCTCCAAAATCTCCAATAATGTTTCCTTTGTGTATTTTCTGTTCCAAGGGCACACACGCACGAAATAATAGAGTACACAAAGGGTCAGCTGAGAGAGATTAAGGGCCAAGGTTCACTTTCACCCCAAACTAATTCAACCACGTTCCTTAATGATGTCCGGAAGGACTGTATAGTTCCAATAATAACTCCAGGGCCTTGGGTAAATTCCGTTCAGTTTCAAAAACCTTAAGGCACCACCATCCAAAAGCAGTCCAATTAAGAAAGACCCAACAAATCCTTTGTTTATTTAACAAACAGCCTCCAGTACTGATTGTCCAGTATTTTTAAATAAACACAAGATTGTGCCTTGTTCCTTCGGACAAGTTGGCTATAATGGCCAAATACGGGAAAACCAGTGGTGTGGTTCTAAACCTCCGTATCTTGAATCTACATAATAATGGGATTCACCAAGAATAATAAGAAATTGCGAGGGCGAAAGGAAAACGTTGAGGTAAACCGTCTACTACAACGACCCACAACACTTTCTGACTCTATCAACGAGAGAAACAAGACTGAGGGTTGAATACTTTGGCAAGTTGATCATGATCATTTCAAAGGTAAAGGTGGCTCAAGTCTCAAGTGGGAAGGAGAGGGAGAGGGCTAAGAATTTTGAACATGAGGGACGGAACGAGAAGAAGAATCATGAAAAGTTCCGTAAGGAAGAGTAGAACGAGAACCACTTTCTCGTTAAGAGAAGAATACCTTAAGAAGGTATATGATGAAGAGGGAGGAGGAGGTGGGAGCAGGAGGCAAGTAGAGTGCACAGGTAAGAGAAGAGCTAGATTACAGGTAGAGAAGAAGTTGAGGAATCTGTGTGTATTGAAACTGACGGAGAGCGAAGGGAGAGTCGAGTCATGATGGTGCAGTCAAAGGGAGAGAAACTTGCATGAGTTTCTTTTACCTGTTCGTCTTCTTCTTCTTGTATAATGTTATGCTGTTAATCAAGGGAAGGTGTGCATGTGTGTGTTTCAGCGAACATGGTAGACTGAAACATGTTGTGGTTTGAAGAGTGTGTGTATACCAATGTCCAACGACATGCCGGTATGTTCTCCCATATTCTCTCCTCAACAACTCAGTCTTCATTGCCGGTTTATTAGGAAATGCATATTCAAGTCTTGTTCTTCTTAGTGGCCATAAAAGTTCCATATAAGATGTGTCTAATACATTTGTAGCCCCAACAACGCTGAGGGAGGAAGAAGATGCCCACTTAATGGGCATTCCTAATATATGAGATTGCTATACGGATGTTTTCTTGCTATGGGATTATGCATGAAAACTAACGTGGCTATTAAAAATTGAAAACTATTTTCCCGGTTTTTCGAATGCGGGTAGATTTAAACAAGAGAGGCTTCAAAGATTCATAGAAAATTCGGCAATTTGGTAGTATCTGGGTCACACGTTGAAGGTTACGTTCAAGCTTACAAGCTTGTTAGACTGCAAAAGCTTCTAGAACTTAGAAACCCCGAGTTGAATCTTATGGGAATTCCCTAGGGGAAAAAATCCCTAGAGAGCCCTTGGAATTCCCTCAGCTTGTGTTACGAGATTAAGGTAACAAAGTACCCGGATTTCGGGTGGAGTCCTTCGGTACTTACTTTTACTTGAAGAAGGTCATTAAAATATGTTAGTATGGTCAATGGGCGGGTACAATTTAACGTACAAGACGCAATGATAACTACATGTCTCAGGATGAAATTGGAAAAGTTACGTGTGAGAACAATACAATTGAAAAATAATTGCAAGGTAGTTTCAGAATTGATGAATGAAATGATAATATTGTATTTTATTGTGTTAATTAGTTTACTGATTGATGCGCTTTCGATTTCGAATTCACAGACACAGAGGTAGTTCGTACAGTTTGTAAGCTAGTGCTTATTGCTACTTGCTGCAGGTAAATAATTGCTGCAGTGTGTGCAGAGGTATAAGGTAAAAGGAAATGAAATTTAAATTGAGGTCACCGGGACCTGTAAGTAAATGAATGAATAAATACTTCTACGTCAAGACAGAACGGGAGAGCCTTAGAGGCTCTCCTCACCTTCGTCATTCCCAGAGTTAGATGCCTTGGAACAGTTCCAAAATATTGGAGAGCTAACGAAGTAGTTTAAGCCCTTTGAGCTTTAATTTCAAGAGCCGCGTAGCGTTTCTATTAGAGAAGATAAGAGCTAAATATATGCTAGAGGTACAGGAAGGAGGGAATCCCTCCCTTGGTTCCTCTGGCCCTTAAGTTTAACAGGTCTATTAAACTCCGAGGGAGAGGAACCTGCTCCTGTAAAGTAATAATCGTTCAGTTCATAGGTAAAAGTTAGGTGGGGAGGCAGGCAGGTGAGCTGCTATGCTAGCTGGAGTGGAGCTGGAGACAGGAGAAGATGTGCTTTGCTTCATTGGCTTGGGGTGATGTAAAATATAATGTAAAATTCCTCTTCTGGAAGATGTAGTTCTGCTCTTCTTGCTCTTGTAATATTTTTTTGTATTTTCACCTGGAATGACACTAGGAATTTTTGGAATACGGCACAAGTACGTGAAATCATGTTTTTCATTTTCAAGTAAAAAGATATAGGGAGACGGGAGCTAAGGTAGTGTTCAATATCTCGGAAACTACAAGTCAGGATGGACGCGGCTACTTGTCTGTGATGATTCAGAGTTGATTTAAGTTTGTGAAAAGGCTAGGCTGAGGTTGTTGCATGCTCGTGTTGGGGGGCGAAATTGCGGGAAACAATAACAACTTTTCCATGAGCTGTCTGTCTAGACGTGCCCGAGGTTTTTTACGCCAGGTGTCCAAGCCCTCTGAGTTGTTACCTGGCAAGGATATTTAATATTAGGCAAGAAGAGAGACGCAGCGTAGAGCGAAAACCAATGCAGGAAGGAACCGGGCCAGTTTAGATGTTAGGTTGGAGGAGAAAGATGCTTAAAAAGTTATAACATAAGCAAAGAAAATAGTAGCAAAGGGTGAGATGCGATGTTCTGGGAGCGGAAGAAGAATACGAAAGCGGGGGTTGACTTTTTGCCGTCTCTTAAAATTAAACATGTGAGAAAAAGTGAGACCTACGTAGTTGCGGCAGCGGCTTCGATTCTTGTGTTATGCATATAAATATGTGCCGGAGGGGATTTACATCCAGGTTTAAACCTTCACTCCTCCCTACATGTCATGACGTGGTGTAGTTATTCTGGTCATGAATCTCGGGGAACATGTGTGAGCCTTTTTGAGGATGACACACGAAAGGAGATGAGAATAAAAATCCTCCAGAGGATACGTTTCTACCGTCTTGCTCTAAAAAACTGTCCAGGAAAATCCTGGAGTTACTGGACTCACACACTGCTATAGCGCTACTTTTGAACGGCGGAGTATGCATATAGGAGCCAGAAGATATAGTTGAGTTACTCATCATGCGTTCCTCTTCCTCCTGGCATTTCATGTCCCACTGATATTAAACAGGATCAATAATTTTAAATGTTACACCTGTTTAAAAAATACTGGAGGCAATCATAATTCCATCCACTGACTGACAACCAGGAGCAAGCGAAACTGGAACAGAAGCACAGTAGCAGCGAGAAGATGACCAGAACTTGTGTACAACGTCTTTTGAAACAGTCACAAGTGGCGAAACATGATTGTCCAGAAAAGTTTCTAACTTGTTCAGATGAGAGCTGCTGGAAGAGTGATTCAAAACTGGACAGAGATCCTCTGGACAAGGTATAAATTTCATGGAGATTAGAGGAACCCTCTTCAGGCAAGAGTGGAAGGGACTCGGAGCGGAGGACGGAGGATGCGACGATAGAGCGCTGGAGAAGATGGAAGAAGAATCTTCCTCGAAAGAATAAACGTTTCGTGATAATTAATAGCTGATGTATAGGCAGCAAGCTAGCTATTTCCTCCTCGGATGATTCACGTTTATGTTAATGCGGGTGGGGAGTGTATGATTAGAAATGGGTATTCAAATTTGACAGGTTCAAAGGTGAGGTCCAGGATTTCAGTGTCAGATTCATATCTTTGGTTCTCGGTTTTTATATTCTCAGCGTCAGCGCTGCTACAACCTGTGACTGCACGACGCACCTTTTTATAGGTTTCTCATACACAGTTCATGGCAGGTCTGGGTTCTTATACAAGCCCAAATTATAGATACACAGCGTATATGATGCGTGCGCATGCTAAGCTTCAACGAAACGCTGTAACGCATCTCGCATCGATTAATGATGCAAGCTATCCTGGATGCGTATAGCATCTTAGATGTCAACGGACTGTTTATTATGCAAGAATGAATTGATTTGATGGATTCCTTTATGTGGAGACGAAGCATTGTTATTTCTGTGATTCTCTGAGAGGTCATTTATCCGTATCATATCACATGCCAAGAGCTAAATGTTTCTCAAGCCACTTCCCACTCAACCAAGCTCTTCATCCATCCATACATCATGCATTTATGCATCATCTTTATAAAGATCATAAACCAAGTTTGATCACCCTCTCAGTTAGCTTAAATAGTTTTCCGCACTGCCTGGGCAAGAGTTGATGGGAACCTTCGTAGTGAACTTGTTGGAACCTGGAAGTCATACGAGTCTCATGGATACATCACCGATAATCCCTGAGATAGATCTGAATCTTCTGAAACTTCCCTTCCTACAACTTTGTAAGAACAATTCGCATTTCAACAGGAGTCTTCTTCTCTTGATGAGATTTTAAAAACGCCTCCAGGGTAAAATGCAAGACGTAAAGCATGATGATGATGATAGGAAATAGTTTGAGGCAAAATCTTCTTTGACCTCTTCTCCGTTGAACCTTCCAGTTAATTCTCTCATTCAGTCAGTGCAGAGCGACAGACAGCAATCCTCACTTTGAGGATTCATTTAAAAGATTTATTTGGCAAAAGAAGTAAAAAAAGTTCTCGCACGTAGGATTAACGATGATATAATTACGTGAACGGAAAAGAAAATGTCGGTTGTAAACTCAAAAGCTTATCAGCTTGTATCTTAGCACCAGGTTTTGAGCAGTCTCAAGAAACCGCCTCGGCAAGGATAAAGAATGAATTCAAAGAGAAATTTCTCCAGGGTGTTTTCCTAGATTCGCAAAAACTTCCCGCCATTTTGGAATACATACCCGTCTGCACCTGGAATGACTTCCATGACTCTTGTTTTCTTCTCGCATGCGAAAAATCTAAATGATAACCATCTTGTTAATAAGTTTCCAGTTAATATAAGCAAAATAAATAGCAGGTGGAGGATGGAAAACAAGAACGAGCGGATGTAGCGGAATACGCACCGAAGACGCTTCCACCAACGTAAGAATCTGAAAAGGAAGAAAACAAGTTATGAATGCTACCTCCTTTTCTATATAAGCCGTATCGTCAGAGCCTTTCTTGTATTAACTACCTTTTCCTCTCGTCTCCTTCTTTCTTCTTCCGTTCTTTGAATATCAATTCTCAGGGGGGATTGGACGGTTGAGTGAGTCGAAAATTTTGCAAAAGGTAACAGAGCAATCCAAGGCAGGGTGGAAACTTGGATGTAAATGTGAAAGAGCAGACTCAAAGCTATAAGACCTTGTTTGAATGTCAAGATCGTTTCCGGCTGCTAGTAGTAGAAAGAAAGGGCAAACTAGCCAGGAAACAAGCTGCAGTGGTCCGGCGATAGCTCATGCTACTTTGCTACACATTTAAGTTTGTTGGTATTATTTGCTATGATTGCTTTGCTATATCCTTACACGTACGCTTCCACCGGATAGGGCAATGGGAGAATTTCGTCTCACTTTCAATCGAGAGAGAAACAGGAATGATTTCCGCTCAGATTTATATTACGATTTTGCTAAAGTCCTGATTCTTTGCATGTTGGACACTGTCGGTGAAAATCCACAGGGAACCTTGTACACAACCGACAAAAGATTGCAATCCCGATAATAAAAAGTCTTGAAGAGCTTTGCTTTCCATTAAGAATTTGTAGCTCATACTTACTCTCGATTTAGAAGATGGAGAGAACCTATATGCTATAGCTTCATGGGTTACTGGTTTGAGTGGATTAATGTAATTATTATTTAGCTCTCAGAGTGTATAATCAGGAGGGAGAGGATATCCATGGAATTAGTTAGGTTGTGTACTTGATGAAAAAATTGTTATCCATAAAATTGGACCAGTAGCACAAAAGGGATAAGGTAAATTATTAACAATCATCAACCACCAACAACTACCAAGTAAGCAAGTCGTAGAAAGCATCCTCGCAGACTCTGTGTATCTTAAACGTAAACCTGTAAGCTAGCTATAAACCATTAAATAGCAGGTTTTGATTCATAGTTCTAACCTTTTAGTACCTACTGTGTAATCGGTTAAGGGTAGGAAAGCGGATAATACCTTCAGATCACGCACCTTCTCCGTCTCTCCCGATGCACACACATAGTGTAATTAATGAAAGAGGACGCATATAGGTGTTAGTTGGAGGTTGGATATTTTTCAGAGTTGAATTAATATGCACTAAATCTTAATTTTGGAATACCTTGTAGCCACTAGTTCATAGGAATGTGCTAGATGCAAGAAAACTGGACCTGGCGTGAAAGTACTACATAGTTTTTATCAGAAGTTTTCTGTGAAAGAAGCGTCTAAGATTTTGAATTTACCTCCAAATATTTGATGTCCAGAACTTGAGAAGGATTTATTTGGTATATTATTCCGATCAAATATTATTAATAGCTGTAAAGCTAGATTTAGAGAATTTTTATGCATAATTAATACTAGCACACCTTAGAGCTTGTATGTTGTGCGCATTTTCCAGGTCAAGATTGCGTATATAACATTGTACATATGCGTCTGATTCTAGTAGAGAATTTGGGATGATGCGGGTTAATCGATAGAGACCGATACTCGAGGGCGTAGAAGGAGAGATGTGATTAGGTTTTATAATTTAGGTTATTGAATTAGTGAGCAGGATTTTTACGGGCTGGGAGCTACTGAATGTATCATTTATTACAAATTGTGGGCTCGAACATGAAATATAACGATAATGGAGGGCGTAGATGTATAAAAAATTCTAAGTTGGATGATAATAATAAGGTGTGATGTAAGAGTATATTTATAAGCGTAAATTTGCTTCCAGCAAAGTCTTATGCTTCTGATATGATACAGGTGTAAATTACAGGTGGGATGGTGGCAGAGATAACATAGTTTTCAGTTTCACTGGTTATTGCCAGCGAGGGAATTTGGGATACGAGTGGTTTATAAAGTTCCTGAGATCTTTCCATAAATGATTGAAGAAGAAGTTGAGTGACGATACTTGTATTTTTCTTAGGTAAATAAAAAATTGTATGCTTATAATCCTGAAACAGTTTCTATTGCCTTTGCTACACTTATTTGCGAATTCGCGAAGCTTGAAAATGGCTTATGGGCTTCATTATATTAATGGGAGGATTTAGCTTGTTTGGCAATGTCATGAGCTGGAGCACAAAAGCACAGGGATGGGATACTCATAAATCGATAATTAGTTCACAACTTTCTAAATTTCTGACTGTGAAAATTCAGCAAAGGAGTGCAACCTAAATCAGAAGAAACCAAGCAAACAACATTTAGCTTTCACAGTCGAACCGACCGGTGTTTTTTTCGGAATTGTTGGACAATTCAGTTTATTACGATGTTGAGAATTTGCAACTGTTTTTTGGGTAGTTTTTAAGGTTGCCCTAAAACTATAACAGCTGTGTGGACCAGTTCCGGACTGGTACTATGTAGAACAGCAGGGAAAGCTCTGTGATTCCGGGAAAAAACAGTAGGGAGTCTGTAACTTAATTATTGGAGAAATGCAGCCTAGTGTTGCTTGTTTTTCTGGTCATTTTGCGGTTTCAACCTATTGAGGAAAATAGAGAAATCGGCTCGAAATTTGTACTTCCTTGGAAGCTCATCCTTCCTTATGGCTCGCCACCACCACTTTTGCTGGTGGTCATCACCTTGTTAATCAGGAATTCGGAAGAGTTTAAATTGATGCAAATCCAGAGCATCTGGATTGAAGTTCAGCATGGGAATTGTAGATGAAGGATTACAAATTAAGAGTTGATGTTAGTGCCTTTTTGAAAAAGTCTCATTACGACTTAGGTTTGAACTGTTAATTCAAAGAGGATTAGCTAATTTTATGTAAGCAAAACGGACACGTGTGATAAGTGCTGGAACTTTAATGGATGCCGCCGACTCCCGATAATTTTGCACGGAAATCACAAGTTTTTCTCAAACTTGCAGTTATAATGAATGGTGGTGCAGCATGTAAAGTCGCCAATTCAACCCTACGGCAAAAATGCCTAGGAGGAAATCTGAATATTTAAGTAGATGAAATCAAGAAGCCGAGAGAGTTATCAACGCAATGCATAGGTTGAGTGCCCAAACCAAAATGCAAGGACGCTTGAATGACGCTGCTTGCAGCGGGTTGCTGCAATTTTTTATTCCTCTTTTTGTGACTCCTTCCTGTTGTTGACTCCACTTATCCTGCCAGTGACTTGTTAGTTATAGCTACATTACGCTTCTGAGGTTGCAGTGTAAGTAGTGGTCATAGTAAATGCATTGCGGTCATTGTGAAAGGGCTTTGTTGTCAAGTGAGTGTCCTAACAATTTCCGGCAATTTCTCTCAAGAAAATAAAGTGTTTTAAATTACTCTACTCTCGTTTCATAAATTGAGCATGAAGAAAAATAAACATGCATTTACAGTGTGAATAAATGTAGCCGTTTATTTCAGCTACAAGAAACAAGGAAGAGACGAGACGCTGGAAGCGAGCCAATTTATAGCAACGTTGACAGTCGCAACAACAAGCCATACGCTTCAAAATCGTCACAGATGCAGCAATACAACAGTACGATAATAGCGCATTTCGTTCTTGTTTTTCGCTAACGCTGCACTACAGATTTTAACATAATAATTATTTACGTGCTGCACTATTGGTACCGGTATTCATATGGCGAATGAGTAACGATATTGACTTTCAATTGTATTATACCTCTGCTCTTATCTCTATTCTAAATTACGAGACGGAGATGGTTTATATCGATAAATTTGGAAAATGAATAGTTGAGCAAGAAAATGTAAATTGCATGCATTTCCACCGAAGCTGTGTTAGCTTAATTAAAATAATGCATGCTCTGATTTCAATCTCGGAAAGTGCATTCGTCAAATATGTCAATAATAATGCAAGATGAAAAGATAGGGCGGAAGTGATTAAGAAGCGTGTTACAAGTTACATTAGGTACTTGTGTGTAGTTGCTCGGTAGGATGCGCTTAATTATGTGGTTTAATAGCTGTGCAGCACGGGGCAAGTTAATTAAAATTTTGTGGTCGCGAACAGCCACCTAACAGCAAGATGGGCTTCCATGGCTGTTGTTATTGGGAGTAGGAAAAGCTGAAATTGTTTTATGAAACGTGATGTTCAATATGCAAGGTAGTTATGAGTTTGCTGAAAGCAATAAATCAAATGATTTTGAAGTCGAACAGAATTTTAAAAGCAGTAATAATTTCGCATGCTTTTTACTCCGAAAATTCGCGATTCTTTTGCGCTAGTTGCGCGCTTCTAGTGCGAGAAAATCAAATAACTAAGGTCAAAGCTGTACTTTTATACGATACTTATTAGCAAGCTTGCCACAAGGCTGTGCAGGAGGAAGACTTGCTACTAAACATTTTGAAACCAGTGTGAATACAAGGTAAGGAATAATGAAAATTTTAAATTGCAAATTGAAATATAACTAATGGTGTACAAGTAATAAGTGAATACGACAATAATCCTCGGCTTGTGCATCGTAATATGAATGAACACAAGCTTATACGACGTCGCAAAAACAAGTAACAAAGTGATGTTTCAAGAACTTCGCAAGAAAAAAACAACGCCCAATGAAAAATCAATTTATCCGTAACCCTTAATAGGCAGAAAACTACGTTGGCACAAAGATTCACTTATAACCAACCATATGTCGTTAGCATGACACAAAATTGTAACTTGGAGCGAATACATACATGAAGACGAAAATCTTCATTGTTTAGTCATGATTTGATAAGAAGACAATATCAGGTAAGTAATCATGCCTGATCAGGCGCTCATGACTAGCTACAATTGACCATTGTGAACTTTTGATGCCCACGTTGCTAAAAATATTATAATCCCACGCAGATGACATGAGGGATAGGCTTGATGCATTGGGTTGTGGTGGTGACAATTGTGCAATTTATATTGCCTATTGAAATATTAACGTTTCATTCAATTGGAAATGAAAATGTTATTGCTCGTCACTCTCGTTTACGTCAACAATATCCTCCTCCAGTTACACTACAGGCTGCCATTAGGGCATGAGGGGAGTTCATCCTAGGAATAGATAATTATAAAACTTTTAAAGTTCTTCATTTAGTTCAGTAATTTACAAGAGGTTTCTCTGTCACGTTATCAATTCACAATTGTGCATTGCACTACATGTACCGCGGCTAAAAGCTACTACAAGTATGCAAGGGGAGTAGGAAGCGCCATCTATTGAGCTTGCCACAAATCAGCGTCGCGAAATCTTTTCATAAACATTTACAGCCTGACAAACTTTTGTTCCTACTGCAAAGAAAATCTAGTAAAAGCACAATGTAAGTTATAAAGAAATAATTAATATAATATGAAAAATTGCAATTGCTAGGAACAAGGAAAACCTTATCCTCTGGCTGCTTACCTTTGAATAGCGTGCCCACTTTCCTTTCTCTTTTTTATGTACTGCAATGTAATTCTTATGGACAAGCATCCTGAATCGTTCCAGTCCCGACTCACCTTGGCCTTTCTTATCTTGTCCATATATTCCTCTACTCTCTATGCATTAACGCCCCACTTATATAGGTCGAAGAAGAAACCTGCGGTTTCTACATTACGTGTAAATAGTGGAATTCTCTCTACGTTTGTTTCTTTTTTTCCTGTTCACATTATTCCTTATATTCGTTGCGTCCGAAGCAATGCAATAATCTTCAGTTAGAAAAAATTCACAAATAAAAACACTACCGCAAAAAATTGCGAAAAACTAGCGTTTTCAAAAAAGGCGGATCAGTATTCCCCCACCTTCCAGAACCCAGGAAAAGAATAAAATTATGCTCTCTTTACAGCAAATATGCAATATTCTTGCAATTAATCTTCCACAATAAACGATACAGTTTATCCACGGAAAAAGCAGCAAGAACTGTAGAGTTTGGTTCTATGAACTATGAAGTAAGGGCTCTTCCCGCTTTTTCAGTGGATAAACTATATCGTTTATTGTGGGAGATTAATTGCGGAAAACTTGTATATTTTCCTATCTAGGAGACACTACAAGCAAGTCCTTAATTTGAAAAAAGGTATGTTGCAATTGCAATTAAAGAAGCGCTGACAAGCATCAAGATCCATATGTTAACGAGTGTTTTAAAATCGAAATAACCATTCATGAAATATTATTTGGTCTATTAATTGTGTTTCTTTTTAAGTCGAGCATTGACATGGTTTATGAAGAGGAGATTCACGCTGCGGGGTTGAATATTTTAAAGTTCTCAGATTTAAAGCTGCTTGTATCTTCCTTAAAAGGTTAAAGAGATGCTTCATCTCTTTGACGAAATCTCAATTATCTGCGAAAAGATTCGACGGAGATCGCGTGGTCATGGGGACAAAGTTAATTATTAGTTTATAATAAATTGCAACCCGTTGGAAAGGCCCAGGCCACAGATCCAACGAATAAAGCCACTACTATTATTTAATGATGATAGCAAATTCTTAAGGTGTATTTTGATAGCATGCGTTTACATATCTTATCGCACTGTGTTTTTCCATAGCGATGGAAAGTGTGTATGTTTTTTTGAAAAACGTACATTCTATCTATGGCTATGATTGACAAAACCAGTACGGTGAAATTTACGCATTCTATGAAAATACGCCTTTAGATAACATCAATCATATCATGAATGACATCTGCACATATTAGCTAGTAGATAATGTCTTTTGAACCTGGAAAGAATATTTCAGGTACATTAATCGGAGCGCTTTACAACATCAAATTTCTTCTACTAGGAAAACACTACCGTAAAAAATTGCGAAAAAATAGCTTTTTCAAAAAAGATGAATAAATATTCCCCCATCTTCCAGAACCCAGGAAAAGAATAAAATTATGGTTTCTTTACAACAAATATGCAATATTCTTGCAATTAATATCCCACAATTAACGATACAATTTATTCACTGAAAAAGCGGCAAGAATTGTAGAGTTTGGTACTAGGAAGTAGGGGTTCTTACCTTGGGTCTTTCTTGAATATAACCTAGTCGTCGCCGTCGCTGAGGACCGGAGTTACTCCGACAATGGTGATATCGATAGGGTAACTTCTTACTGAGAATTAAACGGGAGGCGGATTCTTTCCTACGGATGAGTTATGTTGCCTATTCCAAGGAAGGGAAGATTGTAAAGTTTTAGGAAAATGAAGAGATCTTCGCTAATTTTCTCGTTTCTGGAGGATGAACTCATTGTTAACTGTATAAACTACTGCGTAGAACAATTATGACTCTTTGGGGAGCTCAGAATTCACTAAATGTATTTATTGGAAGCGACTGATTACAAAAATGAAAAAATGTCACCGAAGTAGGCTTTTAAAGATAAGAATTAACTTTGATTAAAAATGCGTCAAAATGAATAGTCAGAATAATTGCAGGCTGCTGCAACTGTCTTCCTCCGCTTGATGAAATTGAATTTCGAAACTGTCTAACCTCTTCCTAGCTTGACTTCAGTTCTAGGATAACTTTGACGACTGTAAAAATTTTAAATTTAATTAAACTTGCATGATGCAGTGTAGCCTCAAAAAGTTAGAACTTGGATTTGCGGTGCAAATCAACTTGACTGTTGGAGGCAAATAATGCGCGGTTGAGATGATATGGAAGTATGGGGAGGAAACGAGAGCTTTGTAGGACTTTGGAGGAGGTGATGTAATGGATGTAAAAGAGGAGTTAATTAAGAGATAGGTTCAAGGCTAAATGGTTCAGACACTCAAGTGTATGCTTTTAGTCGTTCCTAATTGCTTTGAAAAGGTGAGCAAGGTTTCGGTACTAATTAGCAAGAGATTTTATTCAACATTTCTCGGAGAGTCATAAAATATTTAAGGTGAGTCAAGATGCAGGTGTTCAATTTCGGAGTTTGCATGGCAACTACAAGAAAGGAAAGGGCCTCCAGACTCCAGGTGAAAGTGAGTAATGCTGGTATTGTGAGAATGAAATTAGTTAGGTAGCATTGAGGGCGGAGGAGGAGGAGTTATGCTGTCAAAGGCTTTTTGACTCGTAGAAGATGGGGAGTGAAAGGATGACTCATTACGCCGCCATCTTCCCGTCGGAAGCTTCTCCCGCCATCAGGAAACGAGAGTGGATGCAATGAACTCGACGGATAAAATGTTCGACTTGAAAAGACATAATTCGAGGAAGGAGTTTGAATTTATTTGATTTGCCGACTCAAAAAGCTTCGAGTTGAATCAAATGGTTTGCAATTTCAATTTGTTATGGCTGGATTCCCGATTTCAGGCTTCAAGGAGCCAACGTAACGATCCATTTAGTACCAGCGGTGCTGGGAGAAGCGGTCCAATAAATATCCCGCCCTTTTAGTTCCCGGTTCGAGTTTTCCGTTGCGTATGGATGCTGATATCCATTCCAGACATTATCCTTTATTCTGATGACCAACTGGGAAGGCTCACCATCTGTCCCGGAAGAAACAGTTTCAATCATAAGGTAATTCCAACGACCGAAGTCATCATGCTGTGATGGAATCGATTTGAGCTCGTTGAGTTTGTTGCGAAGGTAAAAGACGGAATTGCCTTTGCTCGGAACCCGTACAAACTCCCATTGAAACGCACTCTGTCGCAGTTTGTCTTTACCAACCGCTAATGATGCGCCATCTTCGTAAACAGTTGCAGTTCTGTGAGTCGGGTTTCGTGCGAGGTAGAGGAATTCCCCTTTGTAGTAAACGTTTTCGATATTCACAGGTTTTCCAACAAGCCCTGCTAAACCAGAGCCAAGATAAGTCAGCATTGCTGATGATAAGAATGGTTTTAATTTTTCCAGGAGTCCGTCTTGCTCGCTGTCCTTCTCAGCCTGCTTGGTCACAACCTGGCTCATCTTTGCCTTGTACTCTACGAACTCTGCTCCTCGCTTCAGCAACGTTTCTTCCACAGCGCCAACCTTTTTCTCCGTCTTCTGTAGCGTGTAGATACCCTTGGGTAGAAGAGGGAGAGGAGCGCTTGGGATTGAAGCGGCTCGGAGGAGCAACATTGTAGATTTAGCTCTGTGCGAGCCTAGTACGTAGGCGAGCACGCCTTCAATTGAAGTTAATTAGAGTTAGGATTTTGAGGAATAAAGAGCTCCAGTTAAGCTTCTACAACAAAACCCTCTCACAAGGCTTAGTCTACTATCTTTAGCACACCATCCATAGAATTCTAGAGTTAGATTTAAGAAACATCACATTTAAGGTGCGGCAAGGAAACTTTACCCGTGTTCATCAAATTTAAACTTCATCTTCAAAATTCTACGGGGTTTGGTATACTAGTTGTTTAAATCACAACTACACAGGTTTCTTTTATATTTAATTAAATTATATATAGCTGCATTCATGATAGGAGGAAATTTTATTTGTGCCAGAGGAGAGAGTGCTTAATTTATTGAAGCACACAGTTTTATATAATTATTTCAGCAGAGGAGGAGAGAATCATAAATTATTTTGAAGGACAGATATACATTTAATTAATTCCTTGAAAAGTATAATTAATTTGTATTTCCAATCCAACAGTTAATTGAAGTTACCAGGCGCCATTCATCGAGTTAATTATTATCGAGCAGGTCCGCTCTGGGATTTCCAATAATAACTCCGGCAGACGAACACCAGTGAATTCTAGTTTACGGGGCACCACACTTTGAGTTAATTATTATCGAGCTGGTACGCTCTGGGATTTCCAATAATAACTCTGGCAGCCGTCCATCATCATAATTACAGTGCAATCAAAGGCTCAGCAGTGTCGTAAATTAAACTTTTTAAATATTTTGGGTTGATGCATGTACCTTTTCAAGTTTTGAGGAGAATTTTGGTTTTATTCCCTAGTATTCGTCGTATTCGACGTATTTCGGTGGAGTTACGGATCTTCGGTTTTTGGGGAATATTCTATCATCTTTCTTCTCAACTTTCTACTCTTCAGTCAAGATTCTACATCGACAAAATCATTAGGATTTTACCACTGGCGTTGCTGCCGAAATTCCAAATTCTACGTTTGTTCCTAAAATTACCCTCCCACATTTATGTAAATGAGCACCCTTTTACCTGTAAAGTCTCACATCGATAGGCTTCGAAGGTTTACTTTTCTGTTTCGCCTTAAATTTATCTCAAAGTCAAGCCAAGGTCAGAGAAAAGTCAAAAGTAGAGGTATATATATACACACACTTTAGGCAAAGTTTAAGTAGGAGCAGTTGTTGTTCAAAGGTTGGGTTTTTAGGGAAAAGGTGAATAGTCGTGAGTTCAGTCCATCCAAGTAATTAGAATACCTGGGAAGGTAAAATTTTCAATTTACATAAGCTATAACTGAGTCAGTACAATGGACGCAGAGGCAGTCAGAGCTTTAATCCAAGAGTTAGGCATAGCTTTAGCGGTCAATCAAAATAATTCTCCAGTGGCTAGGAATACTATTGTGAATTCAATCCGTAAGTACGATGGGAAATCTAGTAGTGCAGAATGGTTAGGGTATTTGAATGCTGATTTGACTACGTATGGTCTAGATTCTACGTGGGTAGTTACAAACTTAGATAGATTCCTCGTAGATATACCAGCATTATGGTGGGCTCCTAAGCGTGCAGGTATTATTGCTGAAATTAATGAAGCGGTAGGAGAAGAAGCAAAGCTTGCTGTATGGACCGCTGTGCAAGTTAGTTTTCAGGCCTTTTTTAGTCAGCAGTCAATCAAGGAGCAAAGTAAGCTACGCAATGCTAACTTGACTTTTAAATTAGGTAATGATCCCAAGGCGTACGTGGCAGAGAAAAGAGCCATTATACATTTGATTAATCCTAGAATGGAAATTAACAAGATAGTTGAACATCTATTATTAGGGCTACCACAGCCGATGAGACAGATTTTATCAAGTGGAACCTTTTTAACTGTAGAAAGTTTCGAGGAGGCTTTGAGAAAGCATATTAACATAGGCTTGGGAAAAAGTAAAGTTGAAGAAGCTATTGCCACGCAACAATTAGCATCAAACAGGAGTTATGTTAACTCAGGTAGGCAAGTTAATGCGGACAGAGCAGCCGTCCCTAATGTTCAGAATCCTAGTCAACCTCCAGCCCAACACCTTTCACTGGATGAGTTAAGAAATATGGTTGATAGTGAAGGTAGGAGAGTATGTAGCTATTGTTCCAGACCAAATCATGTCAGGCGATTCTGCCATCAATTAGCCAGAGATGAAGGAAGGGAAATCCCTCAAAGGACTTTTAGATCGGGTCAAACAGCTCAGCCAAATGGTAATTCAGGCAGCAATGCAAATCAGAATGGAAGTAATTCTAGGGCTGAACAACCACCGATTAGAGGAGAAAATTCTAGGAGTCTAAACCAGGGAAACTAAGTTTGCCGGGTGTGCGGGCACTCGGTAAACGTAAATTCGATGAGAGACAAGGAGAGGATGATGATTATTTCAATGCTAATTTTAAATTACCATTAGTTATTTATAATAGCAGTAGGAAGGGAAGTGTAAGAGGGGGAAAGACGGAAAGTATAAAGGTATCAGAGGACAACTGTCCTAACAATTTATTAGATCCTTTGCACAAGGATAATCTTTGTAAAAGCTATAGCGTGTTGAACTATGACGGTAGTTACACAGGTTCAGATGAAAACATAAGTTTAGTCGGAGCATATGATGATGCGTCCGTATATTCGAGGAAAACAGATGTAGAGGTCAAGAGTCCAACAATAAGGTTATTGTCGAATTTTTCTGTTAGCGGGGAAGTAAGTGTCAATCAGCCAGAGGGAATTATTCAGTTTGATCAGATCGTCAAGGTGAATAAGCATCATAATATCAAAGCTTTAATTGATACAGGAGCAGCTATATCAGCTGTCTCTCCCACTGTAATATCAAGTATAGGATTTAAGGGGAAGATTAGAATTGTTGAGCCAATCCAGGTGGTTATGTCTATCAACGCAGAACAATTATATACGATAGATAGACAAGTGGAATTAGGAGTTGAAATTTCTGGGGTAGCAAAAACATTTAGCTTTTATGTAATTCCAGATATAACTAGCTTCTTGGTTATAGGGATGGATTTTCTACACAGTCACAAATGTCAATTAGATTGTGGGGAGTTAAGTATTAAGTTTCCAAGCGTCAGTGAATCTGCACAAATAGAGCGCATAAATGAACAGAGCAAGGCGTCAAGTTGTCAAAAGAAAGAAGTTGCAAATCCTAAAGATAATTATGTACCAACTCCTAATTTACCTGAATTGAACTTGGAGGCTACTCCTTATCCTGATATTAATTTACCTGGACCAAGTTCAAAGGCTACCTATGTTTATTCTAATCAGTCAGTCCCAACTCCTAAGATTAAGCATTGTGTACCTGAAATTGTAGTAACAGCTCCTTCGGTAATAGTAGAATGTGGGTCTGAGTCAAGTCAAGGTTTTAAATGTCAAACGTCAGGTTTAGCTCATACCATCCGACCTGTTGTCGTCCCGGCTTGGTCGATGAGAGCTTTACATTTACGTACAGACAGTAATTATTCAGGTGATGTTCTAGTAGAACCTGATAGGAAAAATGAAGAGCGTTTCGGAGTTAAATTCTCCAACTCGATAATTAGCTTAAAGAAAGGCAGGGGTACGATTTATGTCTCGAATTTTACTGATTTTCCTCAGAGACTCCCAGCCTTAAGAAAGATAGCCAAATATGAGCAAGTCACAGAGATAGGAGAAGAAGTAGATGAGACAATAGCTAGAAAAAAGTATAATAGTTCCATCATCACGCCAGAACAATGGGAAGTGTTCAAGTTTAACCCAGAGCTTACGCAAGGCGAATTATATAAACTAAGGGAAATTATTCAAAGGAATCGGAATGCGTTCGCTTTTAGTAACAAGGAATTAGGCAGAGTGAAGGATGCTGAGTGTAAAATTGAAACCAACGGTTCTCCTCCAGTTGTTAGTGCTGCTTATCGTACATCTTTCCAGGAAAGGAAAATTATTCAGGGTATTTGTGATGAAAACTTGCAGAATGGTCTAATATCAGAATCAGATAGTCCCTATGCTTCTCCAGTTGTATTACAGCCTAAGAAAGACGGAAGTTTTCGCCTAACCTGTGATTTTCGTAAATTAAATTTACAATGTAGGCGATATATATATCCTTTGCCTAGAGTCTCTGATGCAATTGATCGGTTAGGAGGTATGTCTTATTTTGTTTCAATGGACGCTAGAGTAGGATATTGGCAAATTCCAGTTAGAGAAGCAGATAGGCACAAGACAGCTTTTATAACACCAGATGGAAAGTATGAATGGAATTATATGCCTATGGGATTTACATCGAGCAGCTCAGTTTTCCAACACACTTTAGATAAAATTCTCAAGTCATTAAAGTGGCAGATAGTACTTTGCTATTGCGATGATATCGTTGTTTTTGGAAGGACATTTGAGGAACTCTGCGAAAGGTTGGATATTGTTTTAAATAGATTGTCGTCAGCAGATTTAAAAATGAAACCTTCCAAGTGTAAGTTTGCTTTTAGAGAGCTCGAGTACCTGGGTTATTTAGTTTCCCAAGAGGGATTGAAACCGGATCCAAACAAGTTAAGAGCAGTTAGTGAGTTTCCTGTACCGAAGTGTGTACGAGATGTTAAGTCATTCCTTGGTCTGTGTTCGTACTATCGTAGGTTCATATTCCGTTTTAGTGACGTCAGCCGTCATTTAAATAATTTGTTAAAGAAGGATGTTCTATTTAGTTGGGGTTCTGATGAGCAGAAGGCGTTTGATGCTCTTAAGTTACGACTCATTACTGCACCTATATTGGGGTTCCCAATGGAGGATGCTCCGACCGAAATATGGGCTGATAGTAGTGGGTACGGGCTGGGATGTGTCGTTACTCAGATGCAGAATGGTGTGTCTCGAGTTATTGCGTATGCTTCCAGGACTTTAACTAAGGCAGAACGGAACTACAGCGTCTCGGAGAGGGAATGTCTCAGTTGTCTGTTCGGAATAACTCAATTTAGACCGTATATATGGGGGAAACACTTTGTTATCCATACCGACCACAATAGTTTAACATATTTACTTAATTTAAAAGATCCGGATTCAAGACTCGCAAGGTGGGCGTTGAAACTGCAAGCTTACGACTTCGAGGTTAAGTATAATAAGGGTAGTTTACATACAGTACCTGACGCGTTAAGCAGAGCTCCTTTACCAATGTCTAGTATTTTTGTACAAGAAGGAAGTCAAAAGTCAATAAGTTGTGTTGTAAAAATGAGTGGACTTGAGTTTATCGATAATGTAAATCAGTTAGGTGATGAACCAGCGTTAGCCTTGAGTAGAGAATGGGAAAACTGTGGATTTGATCAATTGCAGAGAAAAGATCCAGAACTATGTAAGATAATAGACCGAGTCAAACATGCAGAGAGAGACGAAGAAATCCTAGTTGATAATCATGTAGCGTCAGATTATGCTTTAATTAACAACATTTTATATAAGGCTAATTTCAATGAGAATGGTAGATTATGGTTATTATGTATACCAAGAGAGTTACGTTACAGGGTATTTAAATCGGTACACGAAGAATGTAGTAGTCATCAAGGTTTCCACAAAACTTGGAATTTAATGAGGGAGAGGTTTACATGGAAGGGAATGTACAAGGATGTTAGGAAGTATATACTACATTGTCAAACTTGTCAATTTTTCAATAGGGACAATACTGGTACACCTGCTCCTTATCGTCCTATTCCTCCTCCTATTGAACCTTTCTATAGAGTTGCTATTGACTTTCAAGGAACGTATCCTAGGACACAGAGGGGAAATACTGCAGCGTTAGTTTTAGTTGATCATGCTACGAGGTGGACGGAGATATTTCCATGTAAAGCTGAAACTACAGATTGTGCAATAGCTGGGTTGAAGAAATGCTTGTTAGAAAAACATGGTTACTGTAGGATTCTTATAGTTGATAATGGTTCACATTTTTGTAGCAATGATTTCTTGTCATTCTTATCTCAGGAGGGTATTCAAGTTGTACATACTTCACCTTTACATCCTAATAGCAACGGTGTATGTGAGAGAACTAATGATAGTATTAAGAGAGCAATAGGTAAAATTGTAAATGAGAATCATACGAATTGGGATAAGCTCATGCCTCAGGTTTGCTTTAATTTAAATACCACTGTTAATTCTGTCACTAAATATTCTCCGTATTATTTACTGTATGGTAAAGAGCCTTTCCTAAAAGTTGATGTACAATTCCCAGTTATTACTGATTCCGCGCCATTAGAGAGTCCAATGCAACAAGCATATAGGTTATGGGAGACTAGGGCTAATGCTAGAGAAAATACATGTAAATACCAGTTAGAACAAAAGCTTAAATTTGATGCTAGTCACAAGTATCCAGTATTTAATGTTGGTGAGCAAGTCTTACATATAACTAATGAAAGACAGCCAGGACAGGTATCCAAGTTCTTAAGGAGGTACAGAGGTCCGTATATAATAGAAAGTAGTCCAGTTCCAAATGTTTATTATTTGAAGGACATGAGAGAGGGTAGAATATCTAATCCTAATGAGTATGTACGTGCTCATGGTAATAACTTAAAGAAATACTATGCAGAAATCAGTTTAGAGCAGTTAGATGAATCTATTGATTCCCAGAGCGTCATGAACTCTGAGATTTTGGAGAGTAGTCTAACAAAAAGCTTAATTAGTCATGAGGAGTTAGCTGCAGCAGATTCCGAGGACTTAAATCTAGAGGTTATTGAGGATTTAGAGGTTATACAATCAGAAGTTAGCTCTGGTACCGAGCAAAAGTCTGAGAGCGAGCGAAGCGAGTCAGAGGAAGCTAGTGCTGAAAGCGAGCGAAGCGAGTCAGAGGAAGCTAGTGCTGAAAGCGAACGAAGCGAGTCGAATGTATATAGTTCAAGTGGGACTTTTTCTAATTCAGCTTCTATGTCAAGTAATAGTGATAGTAATGAGTCTGTTCATTCCGGAGAACAGAGCTCAGGTGAGAGTTTACGTAGTAGCAATAATGCTAATAGCAATAGTTTTAATGAGCAGTCAGATGTTGAGGAGATTATAATTGAAGAGGAGGAGATTATTAACGAGGAGGAGGAGATTATTAATGAAGAGGAGGAGATTATAATTGAAGAGGAGGTGATGATTAACGAAGAGGAGGAGATTATTAACGAAGAGGAGGAGATTATTAATGAAGAGGATGTAAATAGGGAAGAGGATAATAGTAAGAGTGATACATCAGAGGAATCCCCGCGTCTTGCTGATGTGTCAGTGCCAATGTTTGCTAGTTCAACTAGTTCAGAAGTGGAGTCGGTTAGTGAAGTAGGGATTAATGTTCGTAGGGGAAGTAGGGAGAGAAGACCACCAAATAGATATGGGTTTGATGGTTTGAAAGTTGTTTCACAGGTTCTTGGTGGTATTCTTAGGTCAGCAGTGACGAGAGAACTTTTTGCATGAGTTTTGTGGAATGAAATTCTTTCTTTGGCTTGGGTTGGAAGTTAATTACTTAATTTTGTCAAGTTTAATGTAAATATATAGATGGGGAAAATACGCGTAGAGGCTAAGGATAGGTCTTGTATTAAACCGAATTGCACTGTACCAGCTGTGATGGATCATGAACGGATGAGAGCCGCTTTTGCTAAATATCGGATTCCTAAGCTTTCGGATAATCTGGAGGATGGCGAGATTCCAGCTGTAACGCCTCCAGTTTCAACTGCTCCAGATACTGCGGTTAGAACCGACGATTATGAAGAAACCAAAGACATCGATATCCCTATTCCAGTAATTCCAGCTTTGTTTAAAATACATCCCACTATAATTAGTCCAATTATTAAGCCTTGTTTTCGGTGTCAGGGACCGCATTTGGTCAAGAATTGTGCTAAGCAGAGACCATATAAGCGGAATCGAAGGGCTCGAGAGATGTTAAGAGCATCGGTCAAAAATATGAAGGATTTGTCATTGAAATAATGTCAGGGTGTATATATATTTGAGTTACTCCTTATGTTTATTAACATATTGTTATGCTTGTATTTGAATCATGTTGATGAGATGCTATGATGTCGCGTGTGGACATGGGGTTAAGCTTGTGGGTATGATGATTTAAAATTTAATTACAATTATGATTGAATTGAGTATGATGGCTTTATAATTATGATATTGTTGGTGGTTATGATGCTTATACTATGTTATGTTTAGCTAACTTTTTGTCGTGCCAGGCTTATTGTGTTATATATGATGTTAGATGTATTTATAGCTTGAATTACTTTAACTATGAGTATGTTTAATGTTAATTATCTCGCGAGACGCTTCGAAGTTTGAGGGGGAGTTAAATGTAGCGTGTAGATACCCTTGGGTAGAAGAGGGAGAGGAGCGCTTGGGATTGAAGCGGCTCGGAGGAGCAACATTGTAGATTTAGCTCTGTGCGAGCCTAGTACGTAGGCGAGCACGCCTTCAATTGAAGTTAATTAGAGTTAGGATTTTGAGGAATAAAGAGCTCCAGTTAAGCTTCTACAACAAAACCCTCTCACAAGGCTGAGTCTACTATCTTTAGCACACCATCCATAGAATTCTACAGTTAGATTTAAGAAACATCACACGGTATTTTGGGCTGCATTCATTTTCTCCACTGCTTGGAGCAAAGTGTCCGTGACGTTGGTTGCTGTATTGTTGTAGTAGTAAGTTTTTATTGTACCGTTGAATGGGATCATATCCACATTCTTCAAAGTAATTAGCACTTTGTCTGCCTCCCTCTCCACCTCACGGAGCGCTTGATCGAATTCTTCATCCGAGTATTGACAGGACGTGGCGAGCCAGACGCGGTTGAGGATCCGCCAAACCGATGTTTCCAGCCCAGAAACTCCGTTGTCACAGTCCAGCACAAAAGATGAACCCGCATCCCGGGAGGAATCCACAGCTGCCGGATCTGCCTTAGCAGCAAAGAAGTTAAGAAAGTCATTGAGGAGTTTTGTCAATCCATTAGCTTCGTCTTCTGGGATTGAAATTATACAAGACGGTCTGTCAGCTGCGCGTGGAAGTCGCTAATTGGGTTCACGTCTGAAATTAATGCAAAGTGTCAAGTTTTAATTTCCTGCTGCTTTCTGCGCTTGTATTTGTTTATTTTTATAATCCTGGTTGACTCACTGATTCCTGCGACTTGCGTCATTGATTTGCGCATTCTGTGCTTGAATTGCGGAAGATGTAACAATTAAAACGGAGCAAACGAGGATGCCGAGCAAGGACGACATGTTTTTCTTCGGATGTCAAACCGAAATAGCTTATTTTTGTTCCGTTTTCAACCTGCAATTTAAATTTAATTCAATTCAAGCAATTAAAAGTAGTTCAGAATATTGAAACTTTTATTGCAAAAGTATACAATTATTTTTAAATAAAGGACATTACCTTCAATACTTGCACAATGTCTTGAATGCGCAACCTCCACTTCCAAGCCAGCCGGCTCACAAGCACAATCACAAGAGTTGCAACTGTAACTACAATCCTAATTAACTGCCTTCAGATCTGCGTAAGTAGCTCCAACTTAGTTCTGATTCAGTAGCTGGTCAAAATGGAACAACTTGGATGTGAACGGGCAGCTTAGTTTATATTGTATTTATATTAAGTTTTACACTTGTTTTTGTAGTGGTGCATGCGAACTGATCACCCTCTCCAGAAGATCCAAAAGCTGTTGGGAAATTTATCCCTAATACATTCGCATCATATGCGACATGTGGCCACTTCGTGCAGAAAAATAGCTGAGCCACTTCCCCAGAAGCCAGAGCGAATTCCAAGATCAGTTAGAGATCAACTCATTTTAGTTCTCTCTCTTCGTTTAAGCAAGGCTACACTCGAACATCGCACGACAATATCAAAGCTTTTATTTGTATTGAAACTCCAGCCAACCTACAACTCCTTCATCGTCTATGATCTCAAGTTTTAGCAATGATTTTGCAACTCTCAAAAGTATATTTTAACAACATCTTTGAGCTCGGCCCCATTCATTTTGGGCGCAAACAAGCAGTTCCAACTGAGTGAAAGCCATAGAAAGGCTCAATCAGAAACTTGTTAACCTTCTTCTTTGAATGAGAATTTATGATTGCCTGAATTGAATCTACAGACATTGATGTAGTTCATGACTCGTTGCGAAGCCTAGCTGATGAATTCCTTGAGTACACGCATGTAGGCAAAATATTGGGTTGCAACTTACGAAATCTAACAGAATTGTTAAGGGTCCGTAGTATAGTTAATTACTTTAACCGTAATTGCCATACAAAATAAATAATTAACACTTTAGAAAACTTGGAATACTCTTTCAATCTATATCTCAGTAGTTCTTTATTGACTCTGTCTTTTGCTTCCTTCTCCTTTGACTCTCAAGTCCTTAGTGATTCTGTCTCCTTTGTCCAGCACATTCTCTGGTACTTCGTTATCCCTTGTACCTAAACGTTCTCTGAACGTTTCTTCAACAAAATTCTATAAATAGCCGCTTATCACGTCCTTAAGTCGTGTCTCTCACTTCTCCTTCAAGAAGTGCATCCTTAGCAACAGGTCTGCCGATTCCCGACATTATCTTTAAATACAATTAACTAAATATTTCCTATTCGCTCTGATTAACCATTAGTATCATTCGAAAGCCCAATCTATCCTTTACAAATTGGTGCTAACTAGACCCGTGGCTAATCGGCATTATTTTGAAATAATTACGTTTGAAGATTACCTCTTCTTACAATCAAGGCTTATATCAAGTTACATACATTGACATATATATGTACTTTTCAACCTTCAACAAGAATACTTTCAACCAAGCTAAACATCTAATTTTTGAGAAAACATCGATTTTTGCAGCCACTTGATGGTTTCGCCCAGCAATAACGATGAGCCACACTGGTCCATTATTAAGTGGCAGAGCCACTTTATAGGAAGCTCCGTGTCCGTCCGTCCGTCTGTCTGTCCGTGAACACGATATCTCCCGAACGAAAGTACGTATTGACACCGGGTTTCCGGTATCAGATGGCACATACCCTCAGCCAGTAGCCTATTCATTTCCGTTATAATCGGTCCAGCCGTTCGGACCCTGTGACCTATCAAAGGTCACACTCATACGAGCAGCTTCAACATCCTCTCTATGAGCTTCCACAGAAACTATGTAGTTACCAATCCATAAATCCTTACGTCATAACCCACGACGAAAAAGCATTACTCTATTGTAACCGTCCTATTACACAACACCCCCTTGTTTAAACATAGCACCACCTAGGCAAGGAGACTCTTACTCGGGTATTGGGTGGTAGAGTAAGAGGCAAGTCTCTTATCTCCGATTTGCAGCGTTAGTCGGTAAGGGTGCCTAGCCACTCCGTTCGCGCCAACAATTAACGGGCGTCGCATAAGCAAACTTCAACAATGCCCATTTAAAACACATTGGTAATTTGAACAACGCGCTTGTACCAGAGTCGAAGGCTACCAACTTACGCACCATAGCTAAAAGTTGGCCCGCAACTTTTCCTTAAAGCTTAGCTCCATCCACTCATGCCTGCACCGGGTTAAGTCACGGACCAACGAGACCATACTGATCCCACGCTTCTGATTCATTTTACTCCTGACATCGCTACAATGACATCTTCCACATACTTCCAATTTACATAAGATTCCCATGTACATAATACATAGTAAAATGCTTTCAAATAACAACCTCTGCCACTTTCGTACACCAGTGCGGTTTCATTAATTTTGATTTAAAAAATTTAGTTTGCACAAAACTCTTGCAACTAATAGATTCTGGAGACACCTTTTCCCCTTAATCATCAATTCCCTCCCCAACAAAAAAATAATCCTTTCTCAAGTCGCTCTAACGACGGTAGCACTGCAGTGTCCTGCCAAGTGCAATTCCAAATTTAGTTGAAATTCGGAAAGTTATGTACATTAAGTATTGCCATCCAGGTGAAATCTAAATCATTTAGAGCAATAGACTTCTCTTATTCGCGCATAATTCTTGTTGGTATTAAAGTTGAATCTGCGAAATATTAGTGAAATACCCAGGGTGTCAAGCAGATGAGGAGAGTTTTGGCTGCAATATTGAATATGATGCAGTTTTAAGCACAGTCTTTATAAACTTAGGGCTTATCATAAACAATTTTAATCGTTTACATGCATTCAACATGGAAGAAACACGGACGTGAAACAATTTTTTGCGGTAATTGCAAATGAAGAAGATTTTTCAAAAAAAATATTCCAAAACGCATTAACAACTAGGCATGATTTCATTTGCACTTAAATTAAGGCAATCCTCAAAATGTTCGTTGCCTGTTATAATATCTAAGTATTCCTGGCTACAGAAGAATAATGCATACACACTAGAAAAAAGGATTTGCTACGTGTATGCACCTTGTATCGTAATTTATTACAAAAACTGTGAAAATTTTCCATGGTTACGAATGCGTGTACAGAGGAAAATTGATTGGTGGAGAAACAAACAAAGTTAAGTTATAAATATAGGGTTTAAAAATCAATCTGGGATTCTTTG